>CM033321.1:43365710-44844472 GCA_019359835.1 Pharus latifolius | reverse complement strand
ATCACCGGTGATCACCGGAAAACCAAAAATCCCTGTTTCTGAAATTAAACTCACTTCAATCCTTTTCATGACCCATTCCTGTAGAATGAAATGATCCTTAGCCATTTCTTAGCAAGCCAGCTCAGTCAGTTTTCAAATTTGTACAGTATTGCATGATTTCCCAATTTTCGCGCGCCACCGTGGACGCTGCACGTCGCTGGCGTACCTCGTTGCACCTCCACCCAAATTGAAGCCACCTACACCTTCCCCGTATCGCTAGATGGTGTAGTCCAGAGCATTTGAACTGCATTGCAGTGTAGAGCCAGTTCATCGTTCACCGTCTTCTCCAAGTCCGGCGACAACGCCGACAATCTCGCACGCTTAATCTCAGTCCAATTCCTTTCTCCAGAACGATCAACACCCACCCAAAAGTGTTTCCCCTCAATCAATTTCAAGTTCAATCCACTCCAGCTCTCTGCCACCATAGCTCGTCCATATCTCAGGCGGCCGAAGATTTCAACTTCTCCGTTCGTCACCGATAAGCCACCCCAGCCAAATTCCTCTTACCAGAAACCTTGTTTTGATCCTGCCTACCTCCCTGACAAGTTTGGTGAGGCAACGCATGCGTGGTTCATCCAGACGCATGTGCCCCAGCTCACTGCTGTACAGTGGCATTCGATTTCCTATGTCCTGAGCCTTGCTGTGATTTTCTGTTAATTCTACAGCCTTTCTGAAAAATCCACTTTGCCATTTAGGTCCCTCACAGCATTTGGCACACAATGCCACCTCTTGCACCAATTTTGATCATCCAGAAGCCCCAAATCACTCTTATGTCCTTTTCGGACATAGTTTGTTCGCGAACCGAATGCCGAACTCTAGACTTTCGTCGCATTCGAGTCATGTCCAGCAAGCCCAACCCTAATGCCCCTTCTCCACTGTTCTGTCTTATGACCAAATCCCCTCGTTTGCATACATGTTTATATTTTACATATATTTTTGTATAAAGTCTATTTTCGGGATGCTCATGTATTGTATGTGTTGTGTGTGCTTTCGTGCAAATACAGAACAAGGAGCGGAAGATTTGGAAGGAACATTCGAAGACCCAGCAGATTTCTTAGACCCAGCTTTGCAAGGCAAGTCGCCACCCTTGATCATGTCTCACCCAATATTTTGATAGAAAGTAGATCAACTGCTTTTCAAGATATAAGCATGCTGAGTTTTTGAATAAGAATTATGTTTAGAAACATGTGAATAGATATGACCCAAGTCTCATGTGAAAACCCCTTATGATTGTGTCGGGGGAAATCTCCGCGGGACTAAGTCCAGGTAAGTTGCGTCACGATTGCCCGGGGACGTGGCCTCCGGGCTCTTCCCGGGCGCCGCCATTTGGCCCCCGGGGACGTAGCCTCCGGGCTCTCCCCGGGCACCGCCGTTTGGCCCCCGGGACATGGCCTCCGGCGTCATCCCAAACGCCGCCATTTGGCCCCCGGAAGATGGCCTCCGGCGCCGTCCCGGGCGCCGCCATTGGCCTGGGGACGTCGCCTCCGGACTCTCCCCGGGCGCCGCCATTTGGCCCCCGGGGACGTGGCCTCCGAGCTATCCCCGGGCGCCGCCGTTTGGCCCCCGGGACATGGCCTCCGGCGCCGTCCCGGGCGCCGCCATTTGGCCCCCGGGGACGTAGCCTCCGGGCTCTCCGCGGGCGCCGCCATTCGGCCCTCGGGACATGGCCTCCGGCGCCGTCCCGGGTGCCGCCATTTGGCCCCCGGGGACGTAGCCTCCGGGCTCTCCGCGGGCGCCGCCATTCGGCCCCCGGGACATGGCCTCCGGCGCCGTCCCGGGTGCCGCCATTTGGCCCCCGGGACATGGCCTCCGGCGCCGTCCCGGGCGCCGCCATTTGGCCCCCGGGGACGTAGCCTCCAGGCTCTCCGCGGGCGCCGCCATTCGGCCCCCGGGACATGGCCTCCGGCGCCGTCCCAGGAGCCGCCATTTGCTCGGGGGCGTTGCCTCCGGGCTCTCCCGGGGCGCCGCCATTCGGCCCCTGGGACATGGCCTTCGGCGCCGTCCCGGGCGCCGCCATTTGCCCGGGGGCGTTGTCTCCGGCCGCTCCCCGGGCGCCACCATTTGGCCCCCGGGACATGGCCTCCGGGCTCTCCCCGGGACGTGGCCTCTGGGCTCTCCCCGGGGGCCGCCATTTGGCCCCCGGGGACGTAGCCTCCGGGCTCTCCCCGGGCGCCGCCATTTGGCCCCCGGGACATGGCCTCCGGCACCGTCCAGGGTGCCGCCATTTGCCTAGGGGTGTGGTCTCCGGCCGCTCCCCGGGCGCCGCCATTTGGCCCCCGGGATATGGCCTCCGGGCTCTCCCCGGGCGCCGCCATTTGGCCCCCGGGACGTGGCCTCCGGCCCCGCCCCGGGCCTCATCGCCCTCCTAAAGGTAAAGTCTGGAATTGTTTGTCACATGCAGGTCACGCGAGGAGCGCCTCGGGAACTAGCGACCACCTGTCAAGCATCCAAGGCGTTTGACCGGAAGAAGGACGGTCCTACCCTTCAATCCGACGGTGGCTTCCGGGGTAGTTTAGGTCTTTTGCTTCTTTTTGGGGCTATAAATAGCCCTTGTACCCCTCTGTTGTAAAGGATCGGATCACTTTTATTGGAATAGCTAAACTCACAGACGTGCTCCGGAAGCCTCTCCCCCCGGAGAGGGCCTCCCCAGCTGACTCCGGTCGGGAGCGCGTCGACAGGACTAGGGCCCCCACCGGGACCCGAACCTGTATAAATCCTCGTGTCATTTCTTCTGCTTGTCCGGCGGGGGAGGACTGGTCATCCGGTCAACCCGCGCCGCGTAATCTTCGCTAGGATCATTCTCAAAACCTGCCAGGGTATTTCGCAATACCACGACAGTTGGCGCCGACCGTGGGGACTGATGACAAGACGCCATGGCTCCCCCAAGAACAAGGGCTCGCACCCTTCTCGGTGACCCGGGTCTCGGAGACCCGGCGCCGCCCGTCCGGGACCCCGCTGTCCCAGCGGTCCCTTCCGGAGGCGTCCTGGCCCAGGTACCGCCTCCCTCCTTCCCTCTTAACTTAGGTGCTTCCACCTCCAGGTCGTTCCCGGTGACCTCGCGGAGCTCGGCCGGGACCAGTCTCCCCCCGACGGCTCCCCCGGCTCCCCGGGACGCCCTGCTTGAGGCTCTCGTGGAGGGCCAGCTCCGCGCCCAGCGCTCTATGGATGAGCTGCTCAGCGTGTTGGCGCGGCCTCCGGCCCCCACATTTTGCGTCACACTCGTATCTGGGGAACATGCCCCCGTTTATGGGTTACCCGGCGGCCCTCCGGCCTCCGGGGGTTTGTTCGCCCCGTATGATCCTGCCGGGGGGTTCCCTCCCCCTGCGGGATATACGTCCGGGCCCTTCCCGGCACCCGGCCCCGTCCCGGTGCCGGGAGGTTACTTCATGCCAGGGCCCTTCGTGGCTCCAGGGGGGTACCCCGTCCAAGGCCTATTCCCGGGGCCGGGTGCCCACTTTATTCCGGGGGTTTTCCCTACGCCGGGAGCCAGTCCTGCCCCCCGCGTCGCGTTTGCCGCAGCGGGGGCGGTTGACAGAGCAGCTCCCGTGCCGCAGCGGACTTCCCCCCGCATGGGCTCCCCGGTTCCTGACGTCGCCGCGGGGGCTCCCCCCTCGCCGGTTCCGGATGTTACAGGGGCTCCCCCCTTTTACGGTTCTGGTTGTGGCCACTAGGGCCCCCTCCACTTTGGTTCCAAGCGTCGCCGTGGGCGCCCCCTCCCCGGTTCCGGATAATACAGGGGCTTCCCCCTTTCCGGTCCCGGGGGTCGTCGCAGGGGGCTCCCCCCAATCGGCTCCGGAAGCCTCCGGGCCGGCAGCTACAGTGCATGAGCTCCCTCCCTCGGCGGGACAGGTCCGTTCCGCCCGGGGGGAGGTCGAGCGAATGCATTCACCAGAGCGCGGGGAAGAACTTTCCCCCGGCCGCGGGCGCGGGGAGCCTCGCTCTCGCACTGGTCGGGGGAAGAGACCCGCTGAAGAGCCAACCTCTCCGGCGGAGAGCCCGGACGTCCGGGAACTCAGTCCCGGTCCGGAGGAAAAGCGTCGCCACCGCCATTCTGGCGGACCTCTCAGACCGCTTCCAGACTCAGACAACGAAGGTCCCGTGAAGGAAGACAGCGACCGGGATTCTCCCCGGGAGGTGCAGGGGGCTAACCAGCCCCTGTGCCGAAGACTTCGCAGCATCCGGTGGCCGCGGCCCTACCGCCCTCCGCACATCGAGCACTACAATGGTGAGGCAGACCCTTACGAATTCGTGTAGGTCTACTCCACAGCCATCTCCGCGGCCGGGGGGGACGAGACGCTCAAGCGGGAGTTCTGTGCCAACTTCCAGGGGAACTACGTGCGTCCCCTGGACTCCTCGCAGCTGTACACTGTCCGGCAGAGGACTGGGGAAACCATCAGAAGCTTCTTCAAGTGCTTTGCTCAAGTGAAGAGCAAAGTGGCCCACGTTCCCGACTCTACGGTCATCGAAGCCTGCAAAAGCGGCATCCTCCCGGGGGAGCTCCACCGAAGGCTCTCCCGGAGCTGCCCTTCTTCCGCCGACGAGCTCTTCAACGTACTCGAAAAGTACGCTCGGGCGGAGGAAGACGACATCTGGAAGAAGACCCAGGGGGCTCCCTCCCCCGTCGACCGAGGGGCCAGGGATCCCCCCAAACGCCCCAGACAGGGGGGACGTAGTGAGCCACGGCCTCGGGACACCTTTGTCCTCGAGGACGGAGGTGGCTCGCGCGACCCCCCGAGGGCCAGCCGCCCCTTCCCCAAACCAAAGGGCCATGGGGGAGGACAGTCTTCGCGCGGCCGGGAGGGCCCCGCGGGGAGAAGGCGGGAAGGACCGTGGTGCAGCTTCCACAGGTCCAGTACCCACGCTACCCGAGATTGTAGCCAGCTGCTGCAGCACTTTGTGGGCTTCCTCGACCAGCGCGGGCAGGGGGGACTCCGGCCTCCTTGCCCCCTCGGCCAGCTGTTCCGGCCCTTCCCGCTCCCGCGGGGGGTCAGCAGACGCAGGAGGGGGAGCCTTCAGAAGCTCTCCCCTTTCAAACGTCGCAGCGGCACATCAACGTCATCGTGGGAGGATCTGCCTCCGGGTGGGACTCTAAGCGCCAACGTAAGGAGTACGCGCGCGAGGTCAAGGTTGTGGGGGTGCTACACGCGTCCCCGCCACCTAAGTGGTCGGACGTCCCCCTCACCTTCACGGCAGAAGACGCGCGGGGGGTTCGCTTCCCCCATGACGACGCGCTCATTGTCTCCGCGACCATCTACAACTGTCATCTGGCCCATATCCTGGTGGACGGCGGGAGCTCCGCCGACGTCCTATTCCTCAAGGCCTTCAAAGAGATGCAGGTGGATGAAAAGCCCCTGCAGCCGGCGGCAGGGCCCCTGCAAGGGTTTGTCCCGGGGAAGGCGATCCACCCCGTGGGCAAGGTAGATCTCCCAATGACCTTCGGCACACCGGAGAACTACCGGACCGAGCTAGTCCACTTCGACGTAGTGGACCTCCCCTCCTCCTACAATGCGATAATGGGGAGGACCACAATCAACCGGCTGGGGGCTGCCACTCATCAAAATTATCTCTGCATGAAGATCCCCGGGCCGCATGGTGTGATCAACATCCGGGGAGACCAAGACATGGCCCGTGCTCTATACGAGCGCGCTGCGGCCACAATCGGAAGCGTCAACCTCATAAAGACGCCCGGGGGGGAGGCTAATCCCCCGGAACTAGACGCCGCTGCGCCACCGCCCGGGAGGCCCCTCCTCAAGCCGCGTCCGGAAGGGGGCCTCCGGAAGGTCCTGCTGTCCCCAGGCAACGAAGACAAAACCGTCCAGGTTGGGGCGGAGCTCCCCGAGGAGCACGCAACGCAACTTGCGGCCTTTCTGCGCGGAAACTCCGATGTTTTTGCGTGGAAGCCTTCGGACATGCGGGGCGTCGCCCGGGAGGTCATTGAGCACAAGCTCGCAGTGGCCCCCGGTCACCCCCCGGTCAAACAGAAGCTATGTTAACTCTCCCTCGAGCGCCAAGAGGCAATCAAGGTGGAGATCACCCGGCTCCGAGAGGCGGGGCTCATCCGGGAGGTCCTGCACCCCGAGTGGCTCGCGAACCCCGTCCTCGTCAAGAAATCAACCGGCAGGTGGCGGATGTGCGTGGACTTCACCGACCTTAACCGCGCCTGCCCCAAAGACAACTTCCCGCTCCCGCGGATTGATCAGCTCGTTGACTCCACTGCGGGGTGCGAGCTCATGAGCTTCCTAGACGCCTACGCGGGCTACCATCAAGTCCGGATGGCGGAAGGGGACGAGGAAAAGACGAGTTTTATTACTCCCCTCGGAACCTTCAGCTACGTCCATATGCCCTTCGGGCTCAAGAACGCGGGGGCAACCTTCCAGCGCCTCATGACATTGGTTTTCAAAGAGCAAGCCGGCCACAACGTTGAAGTCTACGTAGACGACGCAGTCGTCAAGAGTCCCCGCGCAGCCTCCCACATCGACGACCTGGCTGAAACCTTCCGCAACCTCCGCGCATTCGGGCTCAAACTTAACCCGGAGAAGTGCGCCTTCGGGGTGTGCGGGGGGAAGCTCCTAGGTTTCCTCGTGTCCCAGCGGGGCATAGAGGCGAACCCCGAGAAGATCCGGGCATTCCTAGACATGCCCTCGCCGCGCTCCGTCAAGGACGTCCAGCGGCTCTCCGGCCGTCTAGCCGCACTCAGCCGCTTCGTCTCCCGGTCAGGGGAGCGGGGCCTCCAGTTCTTCAAGATCCTCCGAGGGCTCGGGGGGTTCCGCTGGAACCCCGAGGCCCAGGAAACCTTCAACGACCTCAAGAAGTACCTCACGAGCCCTCCAATGCTCGTGAGTCCGTCTCCAGAAGAGCCCTTGCTCCTCTACCTTGCTGCGACCCCCGTCGCCGTTAGCGCAGTCTTGGTGAAGGAGCAAGGGGGGCAGCAGCGTCCCGTGTACTACGTGAGTGAGGCCCTCCAAGGGGCCAAAACTCGGTACACGGAGATGGAGAAAATCTGCTATGCCCTCCTCATGGCGTCCCGGAAGCTTCGGCATTACTTCCTGGGGCACCCCATCACCGTCCCGTCGTCCCTCCCCCTCGAGGAGGTACTGCGGAACAAGGAAGCCACCGGCCGGATCGGGAAGTGGGGGGCCGAGCTCGCCCCCTTCTCCCTGTCCCTTACCGGCCGCTCCGCCATCAAGTCGCAGGTCCTCGCCGACTTCGTCGCAGAGTGGACTCCAGCCTATGGGTCCGGGGACGAAGATCTCCCTGTGCCGCCCCGACGCAGTGATCATTGGACCCTCATGTTCGATGGGTTGCTGTGTCTCGCCGGGGCTGGTGCGGGAGTAGTCCTCCGGAGCCCTGAGGGGAAGGAACTCGAGTACGCCGCGCGGCTCAAGTTCCCCGCAACCAACAACGTCGCCGAATACGAGGCTTTGCTCCTCGGGATGCACCTCGCATGCTCCCTGGGGATCCGGCGCCTCCTAGTCAAGGGAGATTCTCAGCTCGTAGTTTGCCAAATGGACAAGTCTTACCTGTGCCATGACGCAAATCTAAGTCTTTATTTGCAGGAAGTGCGAAAGATGGAGAGGCATTTCGACGGCCTCGGGGCCCGGCATATCCCGCGGAGGGACAATGACCGGGCCGACGCCTTGGCCTGGGTGGCAAGCGCCCGGGAATCGCTCCCCAAGGGGGCTTTCCTGGAAATCATCACGAAGCCCTCGGTGGCCTCCCCGGACACGGGCGACGAGCCTCATGTCCCGGAGGTCACCGAGATCATCCGGACTCCATCTTGGATGGACCCCCTCATCTCCTTCATCAAGGAGGAGGGGGACCCTCCTAGTGAGACCGAGGCTAAACGCCTCCGGGCTAAAGCCCAGGCATATCTCCTGCTGGAGGTGAGGCTCTACAAGCGGGGGGCTTCCGCCCTCCTGTGCTGCCTCCCCCGGCCGGAGGGACTTCAACTTCTCGAAGACATCCACGCGGGGAGCTGTGGTTCTCACCTAGCCCCGCGTGCCATCGCGGCCAAGGCCCTCCGGCAGGGTTTCTACTGGCCCACGGTCACGCGCGACGCGCGAGACCTTGTCTTCGCGTGCGAGGCATGCCAGAAGATGGCCAAGGGCTCGAACCTCCCCCCTATAGCGCTGCAGACAATCCCCATCACTTGGCCCTTCGTGCGCTGGGGGATGGACCTCTTAGGGCCCTTCCCCCCAGTGCCTGGAGGATACAAGTATGCGGTAGTCACGGTCGACTATTTTACAAAGTGGGTTGAGGCGGAGCCTTTGGCCAACATCACGTCCCGGGCCGTTCAGCGGTTTTTCTGGAAAAATGTCGTATGTCGTTTTGGTGTCCCCCGGGAAATCACCGTGGACAACGGGACCCAATTCGACTCGGCTTATTTCCGGGAATTCTGCGAAGGCCTGGGGCTCGTCATCCACTTCGCCTCACTGGCCCATCCCCGGAGCAATGGGGCTGTCGAGAGGGTCAACGGCGTGATCCTGCAGGGGTTGCGCCGGAGACTCAAGCAAACCGCCTCTAAGCGGGGTGCATGGGCAGAGCAGCTCCCTAGCATCCTCTGCTCCATGCGTACAACCCCGTCCCGGGCGACGGGGCGTACTCCCTTCTCCCTGGTCTACGGGGCGGAGGCAGTCCTCCCCCCAGAGATCAGCCTCCGGTCGTTGTGGGTCGAGCTCCTGGAAGGAGCCACGCCCGCAGCATACCAGGCCAACGAGGCCAACCATCGCCTGGGGATCGACCTCGTGGAGGAGGAACGCGACCGAGCGCTCCTCCGCCACGCCATCTACGAGCAAGAGATGGCGCGCGCATACAACCAGCGCGTGCGCGAGAGAGCTTTCCACCTTGGGGACCTTGTCCTCAAACACGTCACAGACCCCCAAGCCTAGGGGAAGCTCTTCCCCAAGTGGGAGGGCCCCTACAGGATCTCCGCGGTCCTGGGCTTGGGGGCCTACAAGCTCTCCAACCTTCAAGAGCAGGAGCTGAAGCACACGTGGAACTTGCGTTTACTTCGCAAGTTCTATGTTTAGCCTTACGGGCCTGTCCCCTCCCCCGGAGAGTTCACGCCGGAGGGGGAGGAGGGACACTGTATTTTCCTCCCCTTTTGCGGCTTCGCAGGGGGAGGCCCTGTACTTCATTTTATTAGCAATACATAGGTCTTGCTTTTCAAACTGTCTCATTGCAGGTCTTTCTCATTACCTCCCCTAGCGGCGATGCCCTCTCCGCGAGGAAGCCCTCCCCGTGAGGATGCCCTCTCCGCGAGGAAGTGGGCCAGGCCCAGCAAGTCCCTCCTATAGGGCGGCTTACGATCAGCCCTCGTGGACTGAGGGTGTAAGCGGCAACCCGGTCATAGTGGCCGCGGTAACGAGTCACTTTGGGAGACTAGTCCCCTGCCCAAACACTCAAGACCCGTCTTCGGGCACTTCCTCCTCCGGGAGTAGACGCTCTCCCCAGTGGGACGTCTAATGGCATTCTTGAAAATTTGGTCCCCGGCGACCTTATTCCCGGCTCCCCGTTCTCACGGCGACCAGATAATTGGTCCCCGACGACCTTATTCCCGGCTCCCCGTTCTCATGGCGACCGGACGATTGGTCCCTGGCGACCTTATTCCCGGCTCCCCGTTCTCACGGCGACCGGATGAATGCCTCCCGGAGACCCTACTCCCGGCTTCCCGTTCTCACGGTGACCGGACGATTGTCTCCCGGAGAAGTCACGGATTTCTCGGACATTTTCTTCCCGGAGCCCCTATTCCCGGCTCCCGGTTCTCACGGCGACCGGACGATTGTCTCCTAGGAAGCTCGACTCCGGAAATCTCATCGGGTTTTTCTTGGATATTTCTCCCACACGGGGCCTTATTCCCAGGTCCCCGTCCTCACGGCGACCGGACGCTTGTCTCCCGGAAGGTCTTTTCCCAAGAAAGCTCGTTTTAAAATTTTCTAACTTAGAAAAATTCCTATGCTACAAGTGACTTCCATCCCGGGGGCCTTGTTACCCCCACAGCGCGCGGAGCTATCCTCCGGCCCGCTGTGGGCGAGGGGGGATAAGGAACCCCCGGGTGTCGACCGCACCGCCCACGAGCAAACTTAGCTCATCCTTGTTAAGATGAGTCGTCCGGACCATCCAAGAAGAAGAAAATAAAGAGAATGAAAGAAGAAGCAACAACACAGCTTTATTGATTGTCAATCTCGGAGGACATCTTCCCCCTCCGGTGGGCTTCGGAAACGATACAACCCGGGTTCTAACCCGGGGGATTCTCTACGCCTTAAGGCTCCTACGCCTAATACTCTCGGAGGCTCTCCGCTAGCTCCCGGGTCAAGTCCCGGTACAATGCTCACACGCAGCGCCGAGCGTCCCGGAGCACATCTTCGGGTCAGAACTCATATCCCGCCGGTGGAAGTATCCGGAGGGGAGGTATCATCCAGAACCCCGGTCGCGGAGGGGACAATTCGGCACGATGATTGTCAAAGTTGTCCAAGTGCCACTCCGGGCGCCACCTCAACTGGATCGGCTCCTGGACGCTATCCCCGCCGCGATTCCCGGAGACAAGGCTTAGCAAGATTAAAGCCGCTTGGGCGTCCCCCGGGGAGCCCCTCCCGGACCTTCGCTCGGGAGTAACCTCCTGGGAACCCTGGTAACAACATTCAATTCAAAGACTTAGAAAAAAATTCTAACTTCATTGCATTCAAAATGTTTTTGTACAAGTGTCCGGGGCTTCTTCTAAGAAGCTACCGGGATCAAAATCCTAAGAAAACAAAAAAGGGCCCTGCTAAGACCCGGGGGGAGGCTCATATATGTTCGTTGGCGTCCTCCCCCCGGGGGGCTTCTTCCAAGGCCGGGGCTGGGACGTCTCCCGCCGGAGGCGCCGGAGCCGGGAACCACGCCCGGATGATCCGGTCGTAGAACCCTTCGGCAAGCTGCTCGACCTCCCGGCGCGAGGGCTCGAAGGAGTCCGGGAAGCTTCGGGGGATGCGGCCCCCGATCGCCCGGGCGCCGACCCCCGGAACTCGACGAGCCCCGCAACGGCCGCGATGACCGGGATCGCCCTGCCCCGTGCCCGAGCGTCGGCCGCCTCGGGGATGGCGGAGACCTGTGCGTTGAGAAAACGCACAGCCTCCGCGAGGGTCGCCGGCGGCACCTCCTTGCTCCCGGAGCCTAGGCTTACTCCAAGGCTCTCGAGGGCCGAACAGACGGAGCGGCCCGCGTCCGCCACCGCTCGGACGCTCGTGGCCTCGAGCTCCCGGAGCGCCTCCACCCTCGCTTTGGCCTCCCCCCAGAGGCGGCCGTTGACGGCCTCGGAAATGTGAACCTGGGCCCGGACCCGGTTCAGTTTCGCGAGGGCTTCGTCACGTTCCCGGAGGGCCTCCTCGCCCTGCCCTACGGAGGCCGCGGCCCGGCCCTCCGCTTCCTTAAGCAGCCGGGCGACCCGCTGCTCAAGGCCCCAGGTAACAGCTGCCACCTACAAAAGATATAGAGTTAGAAAAATATCAAGTACAGGAAATAAATGAAGACGTCATCGACTCGGGTTACCTGGGCCCCGAGGGACTGAAGCCCCTCGAAACGCTCATGGAGCGTTCCCTCCGCGACGAAGGCCTGCACCTTCCGGGTGTGCAGGCCCTCCGCGTAGCGGGCGACTTCCCCCGCGGGAAGCAGAGGGGCCTCTCGCCCGGCGCCGGTGTCGCTGCCGGCGGGGGGTCCCCGGACTTGTGAGTCCGGTAACGCGGCCGACGTCACCGGCGTCTTCGTGGCCGAGGTCTCCTCCGAAGACGTGGCCGAGGAGCTTTGGGCGGGGGTCCCTGCCCGGGGGGGATCATCAGACCTTTCCCCGCCCCGGGCCGAAAGGTCCTCGGGCCTCCTCCTCCGGAGGAACCTCATAGACCGAGGGGCTCCCCCCCTCGTCCACCGGCCAAACCCGCGGAGGTGAGGCCTCCGCGAATCTCACCTCCAGCCTCTCCGACTCCAAAGAAGCCGGAAGGGGCAGGAGGGGCTCCACCAAGGGCGGCGACGGGGCGTAGTTCGCCGAGTCGGACGCCGCCCCGCCCGCGGCCGCCTCCTTCCCCCGGGCCTCGACGGGGCTCTTCGGGGGAGGAGGTGTTGCTCCCTTCAGGGCCGGTGCCCGGGCACACTCGGTCCAGGGGGTCTCGTCCCGGGGCTTCGCCGGTGTCGCCGCCGGCGTCGCCGATGGGCCGGGGGTCTTTTCGACCCTGGCCTTCTTGGGCTCCGAGCCCCAGGCCGCTTCCTTCCCCCGTTTGTGCGACCCGGGGGTGGGGAGAGGCTTCCTCTCCGGCAGCTTTAGCCCATAGGCCGCCGCTACCAAGTTCCGGGGAGGGCCCTCCCCCACGAGGCACACGACGCGCTCGTGCTCGTCGGCGAAGTACCTCCCCGGGCGCCGCCATTTGGCCCCCGGGACATGGCCTCTGGCGCCGTCCCGTGGGCCGCCATTTGCCCGGGGGCGTGGTTTCCGGCCGCTCCCCGGGCGCCGCCATTTGGCCCCCGGGACATGGCCTCCGGCGCCGTCCCGGGCGCCGCCATTTGCCCGGGGGCGTGGTTTCCGGCCGCTCCCCGGGCGCCGCCATTTGGCCCCCGGGACGTGGCCTCCGGGCTCTCCCCGGGCGCCGCCATTTGGCCCCCGGGACATGGCCTCCGGCGCCGTCCCGGGCGCCGCCATTTGCCCAGGGGCGTGGTCTCCGGCCGCTCCCCGGGCGCCGCCATTTGGCCCCCGGGACATGGCCTCCGGGCTCTCCCCGGGCACCGCCATTTGGCCCCCGGGACGTGGCCTCCGGCGCCGCCCCGGGCCTCATCGCCCTCCTAAAGGTAAAGTCTCGAATTGTTTGTCACGTGCAGGTCACGCGAGGAGCGCCTCGGGAACTAGCGACCACCTGTCAAGCATCCAAGGCGTTTGACCGGAAGAAGGATGGTCCTACCCTTCAATCCGACGGTGGCTTCCGGGGTAGTTTAGGTTTTTTGCTTCTTTTTGGGGCTATAAATAGCCCTTGTACCCCTCTGTTGTAAAGGATCGGATCACTTTTATTGGAATAGCTAAACTCACAGACGTGCTCCGGAAGCCTCTCCCCCCGGAGAGGGCCTCCCCAGCTGACTCCGGTCGGGATCGCGTCGACAGGACTAGGGCCCCCACCGGGACCGGAACCTGTATAAATCCTCGTGTCATTTCTTGTGCTTGTCCAGCGGGGGAGGACCGGTCATCCGGTCAACCCGCGCCGCGTAATCTTCGCTAGGATCATTCTCAAAACCTGCTGGGGTATTAGCAATACCACGACAGATTGAACCATCATGCAACCTTGTCACCCTAGGATGCTATGCTTAAACTTTACTCATATTTAAATATACAAGTTGAGTGTGAAATGACTAATATGTGATAAATGAATTTGAAACTCCATTTATTAAAGGAAAATGTGAATTAGAATTGATAGTGAGGATGGTTTGACTAGTTGCCTGCTGTGTGCGCATTGGGTATGTGAATTTCTCCTCACTATTAATTCAGAAGGACAAGAACCTTGTGTTGTGCCTCTATGCGGCATGAAAAACGTACCAACCACTTGCCTGGTATGGGACAGGCACAACTTAGTAGCTTTCTTGGTATTAACAGTTCCCTACATGGTATGTCGGTCCGGTTTCTCGCATGGGAACTGGTGGGGCGCAGTTTGTCCATGAGTGATGTAAGATCAGAAAAATTATAAGAGGAAAAGGTAGATAGAAGGAAGTCGCCCTATACCTAGATTAAGTCATGCGCGGCTGTAATCAAGAGGTCATATGTCGTGCGAGGACACAGACCAAGGCTAGGAAGTAAGGCAGTGGGGAGGACCCACAACAGTACTTGAGACTTAATTGTCTATTTACCAGGTGGGGATACTGTTAATACTAGACTGCAAAAGCGTTGTGTGAGCTCGGCCTTGTCACATGCGTAAAAGTCACATGGAGTTGGCCTGCCTTGAAAGTCGAGTGAGGAAGTGGATTTAAAAAGTGGTACACCTTTGCAAAGCGTAAGAAAAGTATCAGATACTCTGTACTCCCAGGTCATGGAGTATGTTCGCGGTGGATTTATCCATGTGGTTCAACACAAGTAATATTTGGGAAAAGCTTTCATAATATGGTTAATTCAGAACGGTGGATCATGGAGGATCGCCATCCACAATGTTTTCTTAAAGTCTATCATAAGATTTCCAAAACCCCGCTGTTGAAAATAAAATCCTTATTTAAGAGATCAAAGAATTGAAATCTACACTATTTATGATTATAAGACTTAACCCATTTTCTTGATCACTCCTCATCTATATAATTGCATTTCTAAGTAAAAGACTTGCTGAGCATTGTGTAAAAGCATGCTTAGCCTTGCCTTTGCAAACAATTCAGAAGAGGGATTCACCAATCCCGATTCATTTGGTTATGAGTATGAAGCAGAAGATGGGAACACCCCAGATGATTCGGAGTTCTAGGAGGGTCTCGCGCCGAGTTGAGTCCGATGTGGAGAAAGCCCTACCAGAACCATTGCCGCCAGAAGTGAAGATCTTCGTTGTTGCTGTCTGCTTTGTTTTGTGTGTTCAGTATCTCGATACCGACTCTTGTATGGATAAACTTGTTATTTTCATAGCAACTCTAAGTAGCATCATTCTAGGCGCTATGTTAATGTAATATTGGTCCCTGTGACCTCGTACCTGTTTATTTATGTTTTATGCAATTACTGCTTTCCGCTTGTTGTGAGGTTGTGATGAACCTATCTGTGCGCAATCCCCTGGGCGGTTGCCACTGGATTCCTCAAATGAGGGTTCCACACGCGTCTTTCACTGTGAAGGTGAGCGGATGCCCGACCACTTTGATGGCCGAGACGTGTGTAGCACCCCCACAACCTTTACCTCTCGGGCATACTCCTTGCGCTAGCGCTTGGAGTCTCGCCCCGAGGCAGATCCCCGCATAATGACGTTCACACGCCTTTGGGAGGTTTGGAAGGAGAGCTCTTCAACTAAGCCTGTCTTTGTTGCTCCCCCGCAGGAGCAGGGAGCGCAGTCAAAGCCGGCGGAGGGGGCAAGAAGGTTGGGCTCCCCCCCCCCCCCACGCTGGTCAAGAAATGCGGCGAAGTGTTGCAGAAATTGGTGGCATTCCCGGGTAGTGTGGGTATTGGACTTGTGGAAGGCACACCACAAATTGGGTGTGCCCTCCTTGCCTCCTGGTGCGGGACCTTCCCGTCCCCCCCCCCATGACCCTTGGGCCTGGGAAAGGGGCGGTTGCCCTTGCCGCCGTCGTGCGAGCCGCCCCCACCCTCGAGGACAAAGTTGTCCCGGGGCCATGGCTCGCTGCAGTTACCCCTCCTGGGACTCTTGTTGGGGGGTCCTTGGCCTCCCGGTCAGCGGGGGCAGGGGCCCCTAGATTCTTCTTTTAGAGGTCATCCTCCTTTGCTCGAGCGTATTTCTTGAGAACAGTGAAGAGCTCGTCGGCGGAGGAGGGACAGCTCCAGGAGAGTCTCCGATGGAGCTCCCCGGGGAGAATCCCGCTCTTGCACGCCTCGATGACTGTAGAGTCAGGGACGTGAGCCACTTTTCTCTTGACCTGAGCGAAGCGCTTGAAGAAGCTGTGGATGGTCTCCCCCGTCCTCTGCCGAACGGTGTAGAGCTGTGATGAGTCTAGGGGGCGCACATAGTTCCCTTGGAAGTTTGCACAGAATTCACGCTTAAGCTATGCAAAGGGCTTGATGGAACCAGCCCTCAGGTTGTAAAACCACGACGGGCGATTCCGGTGAGGTAGAGGGGGAAAATGTTGCATTGCACCATCTCATCTCCCCCAGCCGCTAAGACAGCCATGGAGTACACCTACACAAACTTGTAAGGGTCGGCCTCACCGTTGTAGTGTTCGATATGCGGCGGGCGGTAAGGTCACAACCAGCGGATGCATCGGAGGTGGCGACATGGCGGCTGGTTGGCTCCCTCAACCTCCTGGGGGGAGTCCCGGTCTCTGTCCCCTTTGATGGGGAACGCACGCTCGTTGTCAGAGTCGGGGAGGGTGAAAGGGATCTAGGATATCGACTAGAGGGGAGTGAATAGGTGATTTTGACAATTTAACAACTAATCAAGCAATTAACAATAAATGAGAGAAAATAGCTAAAACAAGATGAACAACAAGAAATTTTACACAAGGATATATCCCGTGGTCTCAGTGATTTGCCGATCACCCCTAATCCACATTGAGGCAAACTCAAATCTCTAACCGCTCCTCTATCTAATTGACTTCCTCTCAAGAAGTGACTTAGATCTCGAGCCGGATTAGTATGATGAGTTATCCAAACCTCGATTCCACTATTGATGCACTTTACCGCTCCGGCAAGGCATGCTCGACCCTTTCACAAGATGTTTTGAGGCTTCTTCACAATCTTCCTTGAAGAGCTCTCTAAAACCTTCCTCCTAGCCGTCTAGGAGCTGGCAAGCTCTAAGAGTAACAAGCCGGTGATGATCACTTAACGCTCTTCTAGTGCCACAAGGTTGATTTAGTGATCTAAATGCAATGCACTAGAAGATCTCAAATGCACACTCTCTCAAATTCAAGAAATTGAACACTAGAGTGTATGAAACTTGTTTTTGCTCTTAAGAATGATGGCAATGATCACAAATAAGCCAAGAGTTCTAAACAGGACCATGCATGGGAGTATATTTAACCCCCACAATAAATATAGCCGTTACAAGCCGTTGAAAGAAAAAGATCACTTGGCAGTCAGACCGCAGGTATAAACCCGATCAGACCGTCGCAATTGCAACAGCATTAAACAGGCGCAATAAATGCTCACCTACCCTTGTCGGGCACTCTCACGGTCAGACCGGAGCCAATGGTGGTCAGACCGTGAAACCTTCCAGAGACAACATGGTTTCTGGACACGATTTACAGTCAGGCCGAAAACTTCAGACAAATCGTCCACACGGTCAGACCGTAGTACAAAAACTCGGTTAGACTGTTTTAGCGGTCAGACCGGACCAACAATCAGTCAGACCGACTCAACACACTAAGTTCCATAAAATGTGATCATGAAGCTCCAGGAGTCTGACTTAGGGTTTAACCACAGCCAGACCGATCTTTTTAATAAGATAAACACACTTTAACACAACTGTCGGTCAGTCCGAAACAACATTCGGTTAGACTGTTTATGCGATCAGACCGGCTAACAATCGGTCAGACCGACAGAGACTGAACTTGGCTGTTTTGAATGGTAAAAGCATTTTCAAAGGATATGACCTTCTAGTATGCAATGCAAGTTGTTTTTATGACTTGTGGCACATAGATGAACTATTTAGTGATACACCACATGCTCCTCTTAATAGTACGGTGACTATCCTATAATCCGGTCAAAATTCTTCTCTAATCACCTTAGACTGGTAAAAAGAAAAAGACCCTATTCCGTACCTTTTCCTCTTTGCTCAATGTCCTTTCTTCATCATGTAGCTCTTTCTTTGCCTTTCATTATCCTGTCTTTTGAATTTGTTCTTGCCACAACTTAACAGGTAATGTTAGTTCAATATTTATAATTGTCATTAATTACCAAAACACTCTTTAGGGGCCTAGAAGATACAATCTCCCCCTTTTTGGTAATTGATGACAACATTAAGAGTAGATGATTGAATTTTGAGCATTAAAAGACATACTCCCCCTAAATAGATGATTATGAAAATTTTGGCCTTTTGGTGGAGTTCAAGCATGTATATAAGCATGTGTATAAGAGGATATGTCAATTCATTATGTATATAAGAGGATATGTCAATTCATTCTCAATATAACATGAAGTATCACAAGAGTAATAAGACATTCAAACCATCACATCACATAAGTCAAAACATCCACATAAGTTATCCATTCATACAAAGTCTAAAGTTCTCAGCAAAAGTCAATCAAAGTCAATCAAAAGTCTCATTCATCTAAAGTTCTTCTCCCCCTTTGGCACCAATTGCAAGAAAGGCTAGGAATCGGCGGGAGCATCATCATCTGGAGGGTTGAAAGGAGGAGTCTGAGGGAATCTCGAGTAAAAGTGAGCAGAGAAGGCGTCGAAGCGCTGCTCGAACTGATCTTGGTGCGACGAAAAGGTCTGGAATTGATCATTGAGAGCCGCCAAGTCCGATCGTGTGAGCTCAAGCCCCTGTAGAAGAGTAGCAACCTAATCCATCATAGGCTGATGGAACTGTTGCTGGAACTGAGTAAACCAGGCGGGGGCTTGGCTCTGCTGTGCTGGCTGCTGAGCCTGCGGCTGAGGTGGAGGAGGCATATCTTGAGCCTGCTGCTGTTGCTGCTAATGGGGCTGTGCTCCATGGCCTCGAGCCAAGATGCGCGGATTGACACTGAACGGCTTATAGCCGAGATGCCTGATATCGCAAGATCCGCGAGGAAACTTCGTCTTCTGGAGCAGCAAAGTCATAATGTATGGAGCAAAGTACAGATTTGGAAGAATGGTTACCGAGACATCCTCAATCGTCTTCAAGATGAAAGTAACAATGTTGATTCGATGTCGTTTGAGGATGTGGTCGATGAAGTTCCAGTAGTAGTGCGGATAGCTTCTCGATTTCCACTCTTTGGATGGATCGTGGCTCTGATAATCTTATTGACCACAACTGGGAGGACTTTAAGGCCTGTAACAGTGCCAGGTACGATCCTCTGTGCACCTCCCGGCTGCTCATAGAACTGGAGTCAGTCATCCTCATGCAGATAATCCTCATCCTCCATATTTATGTCTTCCTTCATTTCTTCATAATTTATCTTATTTGTGTCGCGCCCCGCACAGGGTACCACGACTACTCCCGTGGAGACCTAGCTCGCTGCAGCTGGCCTCATACTTACATACCACTGACTTCCCAGGATAAGTCAAGCACAGGAGTTCATTGCAGCAGGGTAACTTACAAAATATCATACATAAACAGTATGGCCTGCTGGCCTGGTACAGTAAAAGAGTAATACAATGCCATCACGGCACAAATGGTCTAATTAAAACAAAAGACAACTACTCGGCGGAAGCTAGGCGAAACCCCACAGTCGTAAGAAGTTGACAGCAGAACAACACACATCAAGGCTCTGGCAGAACTAGCTCTCTTACTTCTGGATCCACGAAATCTTCCAAGCCTTCGTCTTGGTCATGAAGCACTCCATCTATTGTTGATAAGTTGCAAGGGTGAGCACTTACGTACTCAGCAAGTCATAGGGAAGGTAGAGATACATATAGTATAAATGACATGAACCTATGCTATTGGGGAAAGAGTGAAGGGTTGTTCTCAAAATACATTTCTTTCTCATTTCTTATTCAACTTCCAATCATACCCATGGCAGTAAATAAATCATATTGATGGTGATACATATATCCCATATCCAAGGCGATATTTCCTCATATCACATTACTTTTATTCAAGCCTTTCAATCTTATACTCATAGCAGTATTTCATAAACTTAGGGCATAAACCACATGCCTCTTAATTATCATATGCTTAAGGCAAATCCACATGCCTCTTAGTTATCATATGCTTAAGGCAAATCCACATGCCTCTTAGTTATCATATGATCTCTATATTATGGTATTACCGTGACACGTCAACACATGACAGCCCACGGCAACGCCCCTTATCGTGACAACACATGCCACTTGGGTAATCTTGAGCTAACAAATTTTAGTTTATAAAACAATACTTGTGTCACACCCCGTGGATTTAATCCACCGCGGCATACTCCTAAAACTCGGGAGCACGAAGTATTCGAATACATTTTTAAACTCTGCAGAGGTGTACCTCTTTTTAAATCCACTTTTTCACTTGACTTTCAAGTCGGGCCAACTCCATGCGACTTATACGCATGTGACAAGGCCGAGATCACACAACGTTTTGCAGTCTAGTATTAACAGTATCCCTGCCCGGTAAATGGACAATACCGTCCCAAGTACCGTTGTGGGTCCTCCCCACTGCCTTACTTCCTAGCCTGGGTCTATGTTCCCGCAGGACACATAACCTCTTTTGATTACAGTCGCGCACGACTTAATCTGGCGTAGGGCGTCTTCCTTCTTTACACCTTATCCTCTCATAATTTTTCTGATCTCACACTCATGGACGAACTGCGTCCCACCAGTTTCCACGCGAGAAACCAGATCGACAAGCCATGCAGGGAACTGATAACACTAAGAAAGCTACTAGATTGAGCCTGTCCCATACCAGGTAAGTGGTTGGTACGTTTTTCATGCCACTAGACGCACGACACAAGGTTCTAGTCCTTATATGCCAGTGACCAGATCATTCCACAAACCATGCACCTTCAGTGCCTGCACATCCAGTGCAGCCAAGCACCTCCAGTGCTACCACCATTCCATACCAAAATACTGGTCACGGCTAGGGGTTCTATTTCATGAATATAGATGTACATGTTTATACCTTTATTAGTTCATGGCTTGCTATCTTAACAAGTTCACATTCATCAAGTATTCAATCAATCACTGCCATAATATCATTGATCTCAACACATGCAATATTAATGAGATATCTACTCATGGAATAGCATAGCAATTCATAAAATATAGGTTCAATATGATCAAAGTATGACTTGCCTTCCGCGTTGTAAGAAACAGCAGTTGAAGTCGGGGCTGCGACGAAGTCTTCGAACTCGGACTCTTGCTCTGAACAAGGATCCAACAAGCAAACAGGCATTACAATCAATCCTACTCTTACTAATCCACTTATATGCGATAATGCAAGGAGAAACACTTAGGCGATACAAGATTTGAGAGTTCTGGGAAACGATTAGGGTTAAACTGTGGAAACCAGGGTTAAGATTAGTTGTCAAGGGTTTACAAGGTTCCAAATGTTCCAAAATATCAGAATGATATCAAGGCTGCGGCTGGTTCGCTCAAAAGCAGCGAATGTCTTTAGGTCGACATTCGGTTCAAGGCATCGACATAGGGTTGATGGATGATAGAGGGCTCAACTCAAGTTGTGACAGTAGAATAAAATGTAGATCACAACATCAGGAGTCTAAGAGACAAAGTTATGTTCAGTTTGCATACCCAGAAGGGGTCAAACTGGCCCAATGCCATTGGCTGACATAGGCTGACAATGCCCAAGAATGGCATTGACATGGTTTGAACAGTTTCTAGTGGCCAAAATGGGTTTTGATTCAAGCATATGGTGCACAAGGTAGTGGGGCAACTGTTTGACAAGGTAGTTTCTGGTTTGCATGACCAGAGGTGGGTGAACAGGGCTAATGCCACTGACTGGCATAGTTTGACATAGAGTTGACATGGCCAGAAACTAAGGTTTGCCATAACTTTTGATCTAGGGCTCCAAATGATGAACCACTTTGTCTAGTAGTTAGGCATTTGTAACAGGAACAAATGTCTCAATAGGATCTAGGGTAGGAGATGGCTGGAAAGTGATGAAAACTGGCAAAGAAATTGACTGGCCTGGAGCACATGTAATATGAACAGTACAGCAAACTAGGGCATAGCTATATCTCACAATCTAGGCCGAATTAGAAGTCGTGATAGAAGACAAAGTTGCTCAGAATGGTCCAAAACACCTAGATGGTAAAGTTTCTAGGGCTGGATTGGCTGGATTTAGGAGATATTGGCTGGAGAAAAGATTAACTCAAACCTGATTTGGGCATTTCTGATTTAAAGTGATTGAACTCAATTCCTTGCTTGTGTATGGTCCTCAGGGTACTAGAAATGCATTGGTGAAGTTAGATTAACAGATTGCTCAACAGAGAAGCTAAATCAATAAGTACAAGTTCATGTTCATGGCTGGAATTTGGGGGTTTTTGTTTTACAACGAATTTGTTCAAACCAATAGCTCAGGGGTCTTAAGTGAGCTATTCTAAGCATCTTTCACTACTGGCTCGAAGATCAATTCGTTCTGGAATGAAGTTAATCGCTCGTCGGAGTAAATGAGCAGAAGTGGCAAATTTCGACGATTGAGTGAGATTGAAGTTAATTCCTAGCTCGAATAGGGTGAGGGAGGTAAGGGGAACTTACTGAAGTATCTGGATTGGAGGGGGAAGTAGTGTAGAAGCTTGGCGCCGAAGCTCTTTCTTGCTGCTCACCGGAGAAGAAGAAGACACGGTGGAGTGTGGCGATTTCTGGTGCTTTGCTGTGTGGTGAAGTTGGCTAAGTCCTGAGGGTTATTTATAGGCGATTTGGGGAGGCTGCAACGGCTGGAAATGCACGGGGAAGTGAAGCGGGCTGGAGGTGACAACTCGGCTAAATCCCGGCGAAGTGACAGCCTGCAGCTGGATTAGGGGCTTTAACCTGCTGCTCTGGTGGAGGTGAAGGCGAATTGATGTTGGGCTTCGGCATGGACTCCACGTGGCCGGGTTTTCCTGTCTGCAACGTTGCCGGTGGCGTGCACAATCAGGGAGGATCAGCTGGCTGTGAGGTGAGCCCGAGAAGATCCACAGTGTCAATCATCGAGCACACACGTGGAGGCAAGCAATTGGATGTAGTACTGTAGCTGGAGGTCGAAGCAACGACAACAGCTAGTCAAGTGAACAGTAACTAGTCTATGCTACAGTGCTCGTGATCGATTCAACAGGCGTGGTCGAAGACAGGAGGTAGTCGCAACTTGGTGCTGTGGTCGATTTAAACGGTCTGGCTGTGAACAGGAGATGTGGTCGAAGTCGAACTGAGTGAACAGTAGCCCGTGGTCGAACCAGGGGCCTGGTTGTGATGATTTTTGATGGGTTTTGGACTAAATTACAAATCTGGTCTTAAAGAGGATTAATTTGGAATTTGATTCCATGGCTGAGTATAATGTTTCTATTAGTACCCATTTAGCTCAAATCTGGAGAAAGTTTGATAAGATTTGAGGGATTTCACCTATTTTCGAAAATAGGGTAAAATTAGGGTAAAATAAATCCGGATTTTGTCGATCTCAAATTCTGGTAGTTGGGGTGAGATTTTGAAGTCTGGACAGAAGGGAAATATGTATCAAATAGCATTTGGGAGGTGTTCCCTGAAGAAATTCTGAGGTTAGAGTTGATTCGTGGATTTTAGCCCTTTTCAGGCTTCCAGGTAAACAGAAAAGGGACTTATTCGCAGTAAAATCTGGACTAAACTGCGAAAAGTGCTTAGATGAAACAATCTGGTTCCCAACTTTTTGGAGTAAGTTGAGAATATAGTTAGGAACATATTCCAAAAGATACTTGAGTCTGGATAGGGTTAAATCATGATAACTCAATTATCTGAAAACTGGGGTACTTAGGGTAAATCTGAATTTCCTGTTTTCAAAAAACAGAAAGAGGCTTAGATACTGGGTATTAGGGTTAGAATTCAATCTGTCTCCTGAAGACTTTTATCTTCAGAATAACTGGTAGGTTAAATCTGGATGGTCAGATCTTGATCTGGATCTAGAGAATAGATTTGGAGATTTTTAGGGTTTGAGAGAGATTAGGGTTCAGCTGATCTGGCTACAACTACAGGGATACATGCATGCAGGATTTTATGCAAAAACTTTTCACCCCCGAAACCAGGGTGTTACAATTTGCCACAGCAAATTCCTCAAATGAAGCCTCATATCTCCTAGTGCCAGTCATCCACATTATCTTTTGTTCCACCCAAATGATCTCGATGGTAGCATAGAACTGACGGATGGCAGTGGCGTTCCATGGGCACTTATGCTCCACAAGTCATACAGCCCAATCTCCTTGAAGATCTGAACCAGAGGAGCCATGATGGGCTGATTCACAACATCAGCCCATTCAATCCATTTGTGTTCGAAGATAATCTTGTGAACCAGATGACCATAGAACACATCCTGCTGTGTCATCGTGTGGAAGTGAGGAGTAGTGGCGTCATTCTCATGGTTATAGGCGTAGGTGGTCCTAGCCTTTGTATAATCATTTGACGTCCAGTTCTTCTTAGGTCCTTGATATGCATGGACGTTTATCTCATCGTCCTCACTCTCAATATCCATAGCCATGTGCTCGGAGCTGCCACAGTGAGAGGATTGTCCCGTTTCTGAGTCTCTGGGCGAGGGCACCCAATTAGCATCTTGAGTGTCGCTACTGCTCGAAGGTTGAGCTCTTTTTGGCCGCTTCGCCAATTTCTTCTTATTGGCCCAGACGGAGACATTCCCTTGAGGGCCTTGACCGCTAGAAGATTTGCAAGATATACAGCAGATAAGATACTAAGAGATAAGAACGTATGAAGTGAATCGAGATGACAACAGATCAGCAAGCCCTGGCTCTGCTGTTGTTGTCGCTCAGACCGGAACTGGGGTCAGTCAGACCGGTGCAACCATAGAGTTAGAGTTTGAGGAGATTTTTGGGATTCAGTTGATTTTAGAGCGCAAAGTGAGTTGATACTCAAAGATAAACATTTAGTGTATCAAGAGAAAGTATCAATTCGAGGGTTTGAGCAACTTCATACTAGATTCATCAAAGTTTCTCGGAATCCCAAAATAAAGAGGAAATTTTTGATAAAATGGAGATGAATCCGAGAAGAATACCTAGAAGACATGATTTGGAGGAGATCTTGACCGACGGTTTGTCCATGCTTCGCTTTGGTTTGACCGGAGAAGAATACTCCAAAGAATTTGGGACGCACGTGAAAGAGACAAAAGTGAGGGAGAGAGTGAAAAGGACAGGGATTCGGGATAAAAAGTCTCTGGTCGAGTAAATTCGGTTAGACCGTAGGCAAGAGACTGGTCAGACCGCTGGAAGAAGAGATTTTGAAATGCTCTCTGGAGATGCATTCGGTCAGACCACAATTGTTATTCGGTTAGACCGCTGGAAGGACTGAAAACTTGGGGGATTTGTTTGATTGATGCTCATATGAGATTCAGATATAAGATAAGAGATATATATGGGATAACTATAAGTAGGATATAGACAATATCGCCAAAAGGGAAGTATCCATATTACAATCAACATGTTTTTGGCTAATTTTACTCAATTGCCGATAAAAAGACTAAAATACTCTAAAATGAGAAGTTCATGCAATCAAGTGACAATTTAAGCACAACCAATATGAGTTCAACATTTCAAGCCACATTTGATATATCAATGACGTTAAGCTCATTTCGGAGTTTACAAAAGCGGTTTTCATCTAAGGGCTTAGTGAATATATCCGCTAATTGATCTTCGGTCCTTACATTATCCACCAACACGCCACCTTTACTAACATGATCTCTAAGGAAGTGGTGTCGGATATCTATATGCTTGGTCCGAGAGTGTTGAACTGGATTTGTGGCTATTTTCACTGCACTCTCATTATCACACAAGAGAGGCACTTTTTCAAATTTGATTCCATAATCCAACAAAGTTTGCCTCATCCAAAGTAATTGTGCACAACAACTACCCGCGGAAACATATTCCCCTTCGGCGGTTGATAGAGCTACTGAGTTTTGTTTCTTGGAGGACCAAGAGACTAAAGATCTTCCTAATAGTTGACAACTGCCAGAGGTGCTTTTTCTATCCACTTTACATCCCGCATAGTCAGAATCAGAATATCCAATTAATTCAAATTTAGCACCTTTTGGATACCACAACCCTATACTAGATGAATATTTTAGATACCTCAAAATGCGCTTAACGGCCATTAAATGACTTTCTTTAGGAGAGGCTTGAAATCTTGCACACATACAAACACTAAATATGATATCGGGTCTAGAAGCAGTAAGATACAGTAAACTACCAATCATAGATCTATAAAGCTTTGAGTCTACTGGTTTACCTCCTTCGTCAGAAACAAGGTGACCGTTTGTGGCCATTGGTGTCTTGATTGGCTTTGTTTCTTCAAGTCCGAACTTCTTGAGCAGGTCCTTCACATATTTGCTTTGACTGATGAAAGTTCCTTCCTTGAGTTGTTTAACTTGTAGTCTGAGAAAGAAACTTAGTTCACCTATCAAGGACATCTCAAATTCCCTGGACATCATGTTACCAAATTCCTCGCAAAAGTCTTGGTTAGTAGATCCAAATATGATGTCATCAACATAAATTTGACATACAAAGAAATCATTTCCAATTTCTTAGCAAATAAGGTAGTATCAACTTTCTCAATTTTAAAGTCTTTTGAAATTAAGAAGTCTCTAAGTCTTTCATATCAAGCACGAGGTGCTTGTTGAAGACCATAAAGAGCCTTGGAGAGTTTATAAACATGATTTGGTTTTGTAGGATCTTCAAAACCTGGTGGTTGTTTGACAAACACTAATTCATTAATTTTACCATTTAAAAATGCACTTTTGACATCCATTTGATAAAGTCTAATATTATGAGATGAAGCAAAGGCAAGCAAGATTCTAATAGCTTCAAGTCTAGCTACGGGAGCAAAGGTTTCACCGAAGTCCAAACCTTCAACTTGAGTATATCCTTGAGCCACCAATCTTGCTTTGTTCCTTACTACCACTCCGTTTGCATCTTGTTTGTTCTTAAAAATCCATTTGGTTCTAATGACGTTGTGTTCATCCGGATTTGGTTCTTCGACCAATTCCCAAACATTGTTGCTGGTGAAGCTGTTTAATTCTTCATGCATAGCATTCACCCAATCCGGATCTTTTAAAACTTCATCTACATGTGTGGGCTCAAAAGAGGAAACAAAAGAGAAATTTTCACAAAATGAAGCAAGACGAGAGCGAGTTTGAACACCCTTACGCAAGTGACCAACAATTTGATCGACGGGGTGATCCTTAGAAATTGAGTGATGAATTCTTGGATAATCAACCGGGTTTTGTGAAGTAGAGGTAGACGTTACTTCCGGTTGTTGTTGAGGCGAATCTTCCACATTAACCACTTCAACTATTTGATCTTCATGTTGAGGTGTTGACGAAGAGGGGATAGCTTGAGTGGATGGATCTTCATCTTGATCATTATCTTCTTTGGCTTGATATCCCCAATGGTCATGTTCTTCATCGCCACCCTTAACCCTTCATTACCTACATCATCCAAGTTGTCTTGCTCCTCTTGAGAGCCGTTAGTCTCATCAAATTCTACGTCATGCGTCTCTTCAACCAAACTGGAGTTTTGGTTGTAGACATGATATGCTTTGCTATTTGATGAGTATCCTAACAGAAATCCTACATCTCATTTACTTTGAAATTTAGATAAGCGTGTACCTCTTCATAAAATGTAGCACTTACATCCAAACACTCAGAAGTAGGAAATGTTTGGTTTCCTTCCGATGAGAAGCTCGTAAGGAGTTTTCTTTAGTAGCCGATGACAATAAAGTCGATTCGATGCATGGCATGCGGTGTTGATTGCTTCGGCCCAAAAGGTGTCCGAAACATTGTACTCCAAAAGCATGGATCTTACCATATCTATCAATGTCCGGTTCTTTCATTCGACTATTCCATTTTGCTCTGGTGTATACTTGGCCGAAAACTCGTGTTTGATACCCTTATCATCACACCAGTTTTCAACCTTGGTATTCTTGAATTCGGAGCCATTGTCACTTCTCACTTTCTTGATCTTGAAACTAAATTCATTTTCGGCCCTTTGTGCAAAACTTTTGAAAGTGTTAAATACAATTGACTTGTCATGTAAAAAGAATATCCATGTATATCTCGAAAAATCATCTACAATGACAAGACAATAACTATTTCCACCAATGCTAACATAGGTAGTTGGACCAATTAAATCCATGTGCAATAACTCAAGTGGACTAGAAGTTGACATTTTGCTTTTAGTTGGATGTGAATTTACAACTTGTTTTCCGGCTTGACAAGCACTACATAATTTATCTTTTTCAAACTTTACATCTTTTAAGCCAAGAACTAAATCATGTTTAACTAATCTATTTAGTTGTTTCATTCCAACATGTCCAAGCCTTCTATGCCATAGCCAACCTTTAGATGATTTAGAGAACAAGCATGTACCGAGATTTGCATCATTAGAATTGAAATCAACTAAATAGAGGTTGCCATGTCTAAAACCTTTGAAGATCAACCTATTATCATCAATACTAGTGATAATCACATCTTTTGGATAAAAAGCACATATAAATCCAAGATTAGAAAGTTGAGCTACGGATAAGAGATTGAAGTTAAGAGATTCGACAAGCAATACATTAGAGATGGAGAGGTCATTTGAGATGGCAATTTTACCTAAACCTTTTACCTTTCCTTTGCTATTATCTTCAAATGTGATCTTGTCATATTCCGTACCTTCGTTATTGAGAGAGGAGAACATATTGTGATTACCGGTCATATGTTGAGTGCATCCACTATCGAGCACCCAATGTTGTCCTCCGGCCTTATAATTTACCTACAAAACAAAGTTAGGTCCTTTTAGGTACCCAAATCTTTTTGAGTTCTTGGAGGTTAGTTACCAAGGATTTTGGGACCCAAATGACTTTCTTTTTGGCACCAATTATAGGGGTTCCAACAAATTTGGCTTTAACATTGCCATTGTTCATTTTCTTCAAAACATAGCAAGAGTTGAATATAAGAGATGAGTTAGTTTTGCTAGCATGACAATTTTTCTCAATATGACCTAAATTTTTACATTTGTTGCAACACCCCTTTTCTTTCACAAATACGGTTTTAGTTGGAAGAAATGCATGTTTGCCCTTTTTAGGAATATAACCTAGTCGTCCTTTTCTTAAAGTAAACCTTTGACTATCTAGTAGATGTCTTAATTTTGATTCCCCTACATAGCATTTAGCTAGATCATTTGTTAGTTTTTCAATTTTGTCCTTAAGTTCATTGTTTTCAAGACTAAGCACATGGTCATCAACTTTAGGTCTAGATGGTAATTCAATTAAATCTTCACAAGATGTAGATATGCTAGAAGTAGATATCATAGACAAGTCATTTAAAATATTGCAAGTGATGCCTATGTCATTACCCGTTTTGTTGGCTTTATGAGTAATTAATGAGTCATGAGCTTCCTTAAGCATCTCATGAGTTTCTTTGAGACTCTCATGAGATGTTTTTAGCTCCTCATAGGAATTTTGAAGAGTTTTGTATCTCTTCTTCAATTCCTTAAATTTTTCTTTTTCTTTACTCATATAGTCATCAAAACCGGTGATCATCTCAACTAAGTCATCATAAGAGTATTCATCTTCGTCACATGATACCTTAGATTCTCCTTTAGCCATGAGGCAATGAGGAGTGGAGAATAGAGATGGAGCTTCCTTGATAGCTACTCCGGCGAGTCCTTTAAGTGATGCTTCATCTTCATCTTCAGAATCGGAACTTGAAGCATCTGAATCCCATTCAATGAAGCAAGCTTGTCCGTCCTTCTTCTTCTTGTAATACTTCTTGAAAACCTTCTTCTTGCTTTCTCCTTCCTTTTCGTACTTCTTCTTTTTCACCGATTTTTCTTCTTCCTTGTTTTTGCATTGTGCGGAGATATGGCCCTTTTCACTGCAATCAAAACATCTTCTTTCTTCAAATGGATTCCTTTTTTATGATTGTCCTTTCTTGAAGGACTTTCCTTGATATCTCTTTTTCATGAACCGCTTGAACCTTCTCATGAAGAGAGCCATTTCCTCATCGGTGTCTCTCTCATCGCTTTCTTCTTCATTATCTTCCCTTTTGGAGGCTTGAGCTTTGAGTGCTATATTCTTCTTCTTGGAGTCGGAAGCCTCATCTTGCACCTCTTCTTGTGATTTCTTAAATATGTCCAAAGGAGTCACACTCTTCAAATTAGATCGCACAAGTAAGGTCACAATAGTGTCATATTTTGAAGGTAAAGCTCTAAGAAATTTATGACAAAACTCCACATTTGTGATATCCATACCAAGCCCTTTTAGATCATTTACTATGTTATTTAATCGGTTGAACATCTCCGAGACATCCTCATTGGGAAACATAGCAAACTTTTTAAATTGTCCCTTATGGATAAATAATTTAGCATCCTTGACCATTGAGGTTCCTTCATGAATATCCATAAGATTTCTCCAAATGTCATGAGCCGTTTCAAGTTTATAAATTCTATTAAATTCACCTAGATTTAGAGCACTATAAAGAACATTCATGGCTTGAGCATTTGCTAAGGCATTTTCTCTATCTAGGTTAGTCATGTCTTCATCATCTAGAATTGTGAAGCCCTCATCCACCACTTTCCAAATTTTTCCACCCATGGCTTTAAGATAGACCATCATTCTAGTTTTCCAATAAGTATAGTTTGATCCATAAAGAGTGGTGGTTTGCCAATATTAATCCGACCCTCACTAGCCATCTTTATCCTACTCCGGGATGGTTAAATCCTCTAAATATGGAGTTCTTACTCTGATACCAATTGAAAGGGATCTAGGATATCGACTAGAGGGGGGGTGAATAGGAGATTTTGACAATTTAACAACTAATCAAGCAATTAACAATAAATCAGAGCAAATAGCTAAAACAAGATGAACAACAAGTAATTTAACACAAGGATATATCTCGTGGTCTTGGTGATTTGCCGATCACCCCTAATCCACGTTGAGGCAAACTCAAATCTCTAACCGCGACCTTGGTATCACCATCCCTGCAGGCCTCGGTGTCCGCAGTATCTGGCACCACCTCACCAAGGATGTGCACCAGGACATCCAGGTCGCCGGGCGGCGGTGCAGTGTCAGTAGCTGCAACGACATCACCTGTCACTGCCGAATCTACTGTGTTATTACACATGGCAGCCTCGACTATTGTTGCGACCTCTTCCCCAGAGACCATGGGCGGCACAATCACATTCGTTGTAGTCGTCATAGCCACGGTCGAGGGAGTCCTGTACAGCCACACCATGATCAAAACGAATGTTTAACCAAATGACTTAGTTAACTATTAAACTCCTTACTTGATGTTGAGTCCCAGAGGTTTACGGGAACTCAGCACACCACTTTGGGGAGGTAGCAGCGAAGACAGCGCTTTAAGTGCAGGTTGCTTCGGCGGCTCCACTAACCTTCTCCTTTGAAGGATTAGGGGAGTCTTGTCATCCTCCTCCTCGCTTCCTTCCCCCTGTACAAGCAAAATATAACTCCCCATCCTCTTTGTTGGGGCGTAAGAGGTATAGATGTTTACCGCGGTTGCCTTGGCGCTGGTCGCCGTTGCCTTGGACAAGGAAGCCCCATCAGATGGAACTTTAACTTTGCTGGGGGCTGGAGCCTTGGGCTGTTTGGACTTTTGGGTTGTCCTCGCCCTCTTGGAGGAACTACCTGAAGGGCCTTCATCGCCCAGGGGCCTCTTCATTCTCGTCGCTTGGTCCTCGGCCAGCTACATAAGCCATGAGAATTGTTGGTTGATTTACATCAACACCACAACTTGTAACAGATCATCATCACCCCCGACCAAGCTCTCCGGTCACAACACACTTGGGTCACCTTCCTCCACTGGGTTAAAAGCCTTCAGCAAATAACTAGCTCTAACTGCAACATCGGAAAGGGACAGCTTTGGACAACATAACATATTCAATGCTACATCTGAAACACTCGAATTCAACAAGCGACAACTCATCAACATACCAGGGATACCATCCCGCGTTGCATCCTCCTTGGCCTTGATTTCCCACACAGGGTGATCCCTCTTCTTCAATGGATTGACTCGATTTTTCACAAAATCGAGGATCACATCTCGGGCAGTCAAGCCCGCATCAATCAGGCACCTCAGCGCCTGGACTTGCCTCTTCTGCTCTTCATCAAGGGTAGGGGCAACATCTTTTTCCTTGCTCTTCTCTAGCCGCCAATCGGCGAACCAGAGATGACTTTCCTCCGGCGCGGCGCAATATAACCATCTCTGGTTCCATTTATGCACTGAATCGCACAGAGAAAAGGGGAGAAAGTCCTTCTTCTCCCGCAGACGAAAGTACACACAACCCAGCACCACCGTGCCCTTTGACATGGCCAAGAAGTAGTATTGGCGAAATAATGCCACGCTGGGCAAAACACCAAGAAACGCCTCGCACAGATGTTGAAATGTAGCAAGAATCAACACAGAATTGGCATTCAGGTTCACCAGCTCCAAATCGAAATGGGCAAGAACCTCCCGCAAAAAGTCGCTCTCCAGCAAACGAAAACCGCAATGTAAAAAGTCTTCAAACAACACCAACTCGCCCTCCCGCACAACAGGGCTCTCTTCATCCTCCCCAGCAGGCCGCCATGGTATCAGCGACCTTGAGGGAAGAAAACCATTAGCTTCCAATGCCTGCAAGCTCTCCTTCGATCAGTGGCTCGATCTTGTCCAACACGCCATCCAGATGGATTTTTAGGAAAACACACAGAAGACTTCTGCGGGAACTTAGCTAAACACTCAAATTGTGATGAAGCTTCTGTGAGAAGCTAGGGCTTGAGACAAAGGATTTAAAAACCCACTTCCCTCGATTCCTTCACCACAGTTCACACCACGTGGCAAAAAGGTTTTTCCACATTAAATGCATGACAAAACAAACCTGACACCCACACCCAAAGTCCCGCAGAAGTTCAATGGGAAGTCGAACCGACAAGTCACCTTTTCAAATACAAAAACACCTTTTTCCAGAAAAAACGCCTTTTCCAATGAACGGGTCTTTTCACTTCGACTTCAGGGGCTAGCAGATAAAGATTGCCGCTCTCATGATTGCACGTAACCACGCTGCGAGAAGCATGATCGCGAGTCATTCCGTGATTGCGTGTAGCACACTTACCCTTCCATGATCACGCACAACGCGCATACCCATCTATGGTAGCAAAAGCTAAGGAAAGAGATAACACAACAGTCTAAGAGAATACTAGACAACATTCACAAACAAAAAATGAAAATTCAACATAAGGAAAATTAATTTTCTTTATTAAATTTTTTCATTTACATAAAAAAGAAATACAAAAGGCCAACTAAGGATTGGCCTTAGACCTAACTACATCTAAAATAAAATCAGTTTGGCTGGCGGCCAGGACGCAGGACTCTTCCAGCAACAAGTTGTCCTTCTTAGGGGTCAACCACATACGCCTCGAGAAGCCCCGCGATCTCCCTCAGTCTTGCGAGGGTATCCTTCACAGTGAGACCACAGCTGACGATGGTTACATCCGCGGCGTACTTCTCCTCGCGCATAAGCTGCTCCCTTTGTAGAGCAAGCTTTGTGGTCTCCTTGGCCCGGTCAAAACTTGCCTTCAAGCGCTTGAAGAAGTCATCCAAGTCGAGCCCCCGCCGGGCATACTTCTGCCCAAGGAGTTTGTGTTCCCCTTGGAGGGCTCAGAGCTTAGCCTTCACCTTGCCTAGCTCTTCCTGGGAATCATAGCTCTGTTCAATGCCATTAACTTGCGTCAAGGAAAAAAATCTACCAATCATGGAGAGCCGAAAAGGTTAGAAGATCCTTACCGAGGAGGACAAGGGCGAAGAAATTTCATCCTCTGTTGAGAGACGAGGATGATGCAAAATTTGTGTGGCCGTAGCCTGCGGCAGAGCCACATCAGGGCCTAGAGCTTCCTCATCCCCTGTCGAGAAGGAAGGATGATGCGGAGCCTGTTTGGCCCTAGATGGGTGTGCTTGGGATGAAGCCTAGTATGCATCAAATATTAGCCTTTTTGATGGAGATCCACCAAATGACCCAAGATCATCCCCAACTCATTTTTTTGAAGAAGTCAAACGCTCAGGTGATTGCATAATGCAACGAACCTTAGGAAAAGCCACATTCTACAAAGAAGCTCACACTACCAAGAGAGCATTACCTCTTGAGGACCGTTAAACTCCATCTCATCTTCTTTGTTGAAACACTCTCAACTGGGAGACGCCATTAGAACAAAGGCTAAGAAGCTAGAAAGGTTTTTTGACTTAGAAAAATTTCTGAAGAAGGGGTTGAAGTTTCCACCACAGGTGAGCAACTATTTATAGACTCCTCAGGCGACGCTTTGGCTTCCTGGGCCTCGGGCCTAAGGCCAAAATCTTGAAATCTTCCCTAGTGCCTGCAACTCGTTCCCCAAAGTGCATCGCAGCTCCCACCAGTGCAACGCAGCATAGGGATTCAAAATGACAGAGCACTGTTATGAATTCGACGCGACACACTGTTGGATAAGCCTTTTGTCACTTCAAATTTGGGGGCTAACTGATGAGGATTATTAGCTACTCTTTTAGGCCTCAAAGGTCGCACCAACTCTACATGGTCGTGTGTGACCATGGTCGCAGGCTTAACCATGGTCTCCAAAGTTCGGAAAGAAGGATATAGGGTAATCTAAGGATGATCTGGATATAACCAAAAAACCATACATAATTCACGCAAAATTCAAGACATTTGTTATCACAGAGCTTATGTTTTATGCTGTATCTAAGAGAAACAAGGTCACAAAGGCAATTCCTATAGCCCTTGCTCTCACAGATACAAGAACTAATCTCATCACAGTGGTCACAGTACTACATGGACATTCCTAAAACATTACTTCACTTTGGTCCTTATGATTTACCCCGAGACAATCATGAGTCCCTGGCAAGGTAACCGTCGAAAGAGGTTGAGATGGTAAGGCGGTTCTACTACGACCAAGTCAAGACTGTCCAAACCGCTATGTACCCATGATTCACGGCAACCGCCATCCACGATCTCACTACCCCCACCACTGGACGGTTAAGAGAGATCATGGGGCACGCCTATAGGAAAACAACCTACAACCTCTTCGACAAGTACAAAAAGGCCTTCAAAGGGAGGATCAGGGGAACGAACAAATCAGCGGCAGAGAGAAGACTAGGCCTACAAATAGGATTAGCTAGCTACTTACTGTAAAGAACCTCTATAAACCTTTTTTTCCACATAATCAATCTCACAGGACATAGGGCTATTACCCAGCTTAAAGGGGGCATGAACCTGGATAAACCCTGCTCCCATGTCCTCAGATTCATTAATACCTTGAACATCCTGAGAATTTGTCTGATTGGCTCCATCTTTTACTCACTCTCTCCTTTGCATAAGCTCGGCAGAGCGACCCTTGGTTCCAATCGTTGACAGATGGCCCGGGTGCATTCAAACAATCCTTCCTACTATGCTCGAGTTATTTGCAGATCGAGCATTTCCTGCTCGTGAGCTACCCCTCTGCGACTCATCCATGTCGTTATGTATTCAGCGTGTCTTATGTTGCCCAGGACCCTTTCTCCTAAGATTTACACTGGGATCCATGTTACCTCACCCGCAGGGATAACTCTGTAGTCCCCAAGCGTCATGAAAACTCTCCACACGCCACTCCACATCTTAGAAAGGATTTCAAGACTGAAGTACTCCGAAAGGTAAGGCGCTAGGTTCACACCAACCGCCGCACATGAAGCAAGGACATGCGAGCAGGGCTTGTGTAGTAACTTCAGTTTGTTGCATGTGCATTTAGCGACATCCCCAAGAATGACCTCGTGTACCCGTCCAGGCCTAAGTTGGCCGCTCACGTTCTTCTGCCGGAGGCGGATTTGGATTATTTGGTGCAACTTGTTTATTACTATCACCTCGTGCCTCTCGGCCTTGTCTATGCGAGCAGTCAACTAGGACTGTACAACATCGGGCAAGGTTCTCATGGGATCATCGACTAACATTTTGATCGCAACGCTTCTATTGTTGAAGTATTCGGCTGTGCGGTATCATGTCATCTCCACTACAGCAGTCACCGGCAAACACCTCACTCCCTTCAACACATAATTGCACACCTCTGCAAGGTTGGTGGTCATTATCCCATACCTCACGCCATTTTTTTTGTGCAACAAGAACCACTTCTTGATGTCCTTGTCTTGAATCCATTGGGAGAATTTGCTAACACTCGTATCACCAACTGCATTGGTGGCCCTCTCGTAGAGTACTTCACTATCAATGCCTCCAATTTGCCAAACACAGCCTGAAACTTGCTTGGTTGATTTTGTGAGCATAGCCTCTTGAAAAGAGTCATGATCTGTTTGCTGCGGAATTGTGTGAAAAGGTTTGCTACAATGTACCATATGCACCAATAGCTGCGCACGTCCTCCCACTTGTACGGAACATCTGGGGCCCCGTGCATTGCCTCAATGGCGGTGAGCAACCCTCGGTGCCGGTCCGATATGATGCAGACCTTCTCTCGATCACCGACAACCGCTTGCTTCACATTGACCAAAAACCACAACCAACTTTCTATGTTTTCTGACTCAACGATCGCATAAGCCGATGAAAGCAATTGGTCATTTCCATTCACAGCAACAACAATGAGAAGTGTGCCCTTGTACTTCCCAGTCAAGAATGTACCATCCACGCATATCACTGGTCGACAATAAGTAAATGCCTCGATGCACTGGCGGTATGACCAGAACAATCGCGGAGCACTCGAGTGTTCTCTATGGGGCTACTGTCTCGACATACAGCTGGCTGATCGAAGACATCCACAAACGTGCCTAGGTTGGTCTGATTGATGTTACGAAGAAACCGCATTACATTGTTGTAGGCATCATCGAATGTGCCGAACATGCCCTCAATGGCCTTCTGTTTTGCTCTCCACACCTTTGTATATCGTATAGTGTATCCACACCTATCGGCCACTTGCTTCATAATTTCTCTTGGCATATTGGAGATATTCTCTCGCACGGCCGGCTGGATGATGTTACTGATACCTCCTAAAACGGGGCCTCGCAAGCAGACGAGGTCGCAGTAGTAGGCGAGTATGTCGTTCTCTCCCAAGGGACTAGATGAGAGAAAAATATGCCTAACTAAATTTAAATCCGAAATGCAGAGGGAAGAAAATAGTCCAGCTCAATTTGCCTAATGCCGGATTCATACTTAAAGAACTTCATTGCTTCAGAATACACAGATAAAGAGTAATTCAGACTCAGTTTTCATTCATCTATGCAATCACAATAGTTACTAAAATGCAACACAAGCAGTTCATGAGAAGCAGCAAAGTAGACAGCAAGTCAAAATCAAGCTCAAGCTGCGACTCAAATGCATTCAGCTCTTATTCCTATCAAGGGTCACAGTTCAACATCAGTAGAGACAGAAACAAAGTTCTAAATTGAGGACGAACAAGCATAAACAGAGACAGCAACAAGAACTATGACACAAGAGATTAGAACACACAACTAAAATGGATTTTTCTCAAGCATTAATTGATCATCCACAGTCGAATTCTGTTTATATACATGCATCACAGGAAACAGATCAGAGGGGGAAGGAGAATGAGATTAAGAGAGGGGAAAAATGTCACTGAATAGTTGCTGGAGTCGATGAAGCCATGGTCGTCATCGAAGCTGCAGCAGCTCAGGATGAAGAAGAGGACGCAGGCTCCAACGGCGTGTGGGGCAGCTGGCGCCGAGATGAATGGAGGAGGGCGTAGCCGTAGGAGATCGGCGCATGGAGGTGAGGGCGCACCTGAAGGCGGCGCACCTACGGCTGCAGGGGCTCGACGTCGCAGGATGGCGCAGCTCACACGGGCGTTGCACGGTGGTGGAGGAGTCCGGCGGCGAGGGATCTCGCGGCGGGACTCACGTGGGGCAGCAGCCTGGAGGCGGCGCGTGCAGATCCTGTGCAGCGCCGGCGTGGAGAACGCTGAAGCGGCGCTCGTGCGCTGCAGGGGCGCAGTGCGGCGCTGGAGCACAGGCGACGCGGAGCTGGATCGAGATCGGGGACGGCAGCCGGCGGCGGGAGGCGGCGTGGATAGCGCGGTGCGGTGGAGCGGCGGCCTGGCGGTGGCGCTGAAGGCCGGCGCAGATCCGTGGCGCTGGAGGCTCGGCGCGGAGGGAGGTGGTTCCGGCGGCGAGGCGGCGTGAAGAAGAGGCGCGGGATCGGCCAGATCCAGCCGGATCTGGCCCGGTGGAGTATGGCCCGGAGGGAGGCCACGGCGTGCGGGAACGGCCGGATCTGGCATGCGGCGGCGCTGCGGCTCGAGGGAGATGATGGTGTGGCGGCCCGGTGTAGAGGAGATGCCGCCGGCTGGAGTGATGGAGTGCAGTAGAGGTGGATGTGGATTTGGAGGTTTTTGGAGTGGCTTTATGGTGGTGAAATGGGGAAGATGAAGACAAGAAAAAGGAAGAAGAAGGGGAAGAAGGGGAATGGAGCACCGCCGACGTATGGCCCGGCCGCCGGCGGCGAGGTGGAGGGAGGTGTGGAAGAGTGATTTGAAGAAGAAGAAGAAAGGAGTAAAAAAAATAAATGCCGGGCTCAGATCAGTTGGTGGCCGGCGGCTAGGGTTAAAACCCCCAAATTTGGCATTTTTACACTTGGGTCCCTGGATTATTCAGAAATTGCAGAATGGACCTAGTGGCTAGGGTATGGGATTCCGGGCCCCCGATGACTCCGATTTCGGTGCGGTCAGTTCCTGCGCGACCGCGGGAACGCGCACTTCCATCCAGAATCGACCGAAGGTCAGAATAAGTCGATGAGGCGCGACTGCTAGCCAGAAATCCATCCAATCGTCGCCGACCTGCGATAAAAATTGCAAAACGAGTAATCCGCTCGATTTGGCGACAAATCTGGAATAATCTAGACATATGCCGAGGTTAATGACTGATATGCGCAAAATCATGGGGAAAATATACAAGAAAAATAAGACGAATCAACTAAATATCAGTTACCGACATACGAGGACGTCATGTTCCTATGCCTGTCTAGTGCCTCTGTAAGCATGCATGTGTGCGCGGTAACTCTTGTCACCACAAAACCGATGTCATTCTTCGCCGCATGGCACAAACATTCCATGGGTAGCCCGGTGTTACGCAGGCTATGACATATAGGTTGGGGTTTGACTTCACAACCCTATATTGCCGGTTAATTGCAAGAGACCAGCTCTCCATGGCATTCTTCAAAATCTTCTTTGCTCTGAAACTCCTACTCTATTTGTATGCCACCTCGCTCCAAAGACCACCTGGAACCCTTATCCGTTGGTAGCACAGCTTGACCATTTGCAGAATGATCAAGCCACTCCTGCAGGGGACCAAGATTATCCTCATCAGAGCCATCGGATGCCTCCAAGTCCGTCGAGTCATCTTCATCGAACACTAATGGAAGGCAATCCAATACCTCACACACATCCACGCGAGTGTGGCAGAATACATCTGACCACTCGCTAGCCCTGAATATTGTAGGACCGGACATGTTGCTTGGCTCACCCTCGAGCACACGCTCAATTGGTTCTATGTTGCGGAACTTCACATATATCACGAATTGGCCGAGCAGTCTGCCATGGGGGTCTTTCACTCTTTGAACATAAGAGCTCCAAGATTTGTCCCATTTTATTTCGCGCAGCATCCAGTATGGCTTGTTATCTATCTCCCTTATGATCAATCCTTCAATTAGAACCATTTCGTCGTGAGGGCTCTTCCCGAACAGATTTAGGATCCAAAAATTCACGTCTAGGAATAAGGTGTTATGTACGCTCAGCTCGCCCGTCACATACTAGCAATGGCCCATATCAATCCCGCTTTGCCCCTCGCAAACTAAGCCATCGCCGTAAAATATGCAAATTTTTCCGCAGTCTCCCTTCCCTACACACATTCATCCCACACATAAATAACATGACACCATTATGTTTAACAACCCAAACTCTATGGACCCATTTTTTTTAAGTTCGGCAACCATGCATTCATGTAATTTCATAACTTACGAATACATTCTTTTCTATCCCAAAAACTTCCAACTCCTTCCTACTAGTTCAGATCTGCATTCAGACTGCACAGATGTGCATTATTATGTATGTTATACAAATTTGTCTTCTAAAAACAGATCAAATTCATCTCCATAGCCCTCAAACCAAATACAGTTCAGTTTTTGAAAACAGAGTTTCATAAATTACTTCAATTACCCTAATTACCCTCTACTTACAACTAAAATATTTAGTTTTATTAATTTCTTTACAGATTATTTTTAAGTACAAATTATTTTTACTGCAACAAATGATGCATTACATTTTTACTACATCTGTCCAAAATTTTGTTGGACTTCATTGCAGTTTCTTCCGACTTACACAAATACATTAAAAAAACCTAATTTCTAAACATAAAATATGCACATAATTCCCAAAAACATACGCATATACAATAAAAAAATCTAATTTCTAAACATAAAACATGCATGACGAGGATTATTAGCTACTCTTTAGGCCTCAAAGGTTGCACCAACGCTACCTGGTCGCGCGTGACCATGGTAGCAGTCTTAACCATGGTCGCCAAAGGCCGGAAAGAAGGAAATAGGGTAATCCAAGGGTGTTCTGGATATAACTAAAAAATCATACCTAATTCGTGCAAAATTCAAGACATTTGTTATCACAGAGCTTATGTTTTACGCTGTATCTAAAAGAGACAAGGTCACAGAGGCAATTCATGTAGCCCTCGCTCTCACAGATACAAGAACTAATCTCATTACCGTGGTCACAGTTTTACGCGGGCACTCCTAAAACATTACTTCACTTTGGTCCTTATGATTGACCCTGAGACAATCATGTGTCTCTGGCAAGGTAACCATCGAAGGAGGTCAAGATGGTAAGGAGGTTCTACAATAACCCAGTCAAGACTGTCCAAACCACCATATACCCATGATTCACGGCAACCACCATCCACGATCTCATTACCCCCACCTCTGCATGGATAAAGAGAGATTGTGGGGCACGCCTTCAGCAGAACAACTGGCGACCTCTTCGACAAGTAAAAAAAGACCTTCAAACGGATGATCGAGGGACAGATCAACAAAGAGAAGACTAGGCTTAGCAAATAGGATTAGCTAGCTACTTGATGTAAAATACCTTTATGTAACCTTTTTCCACATAATCAATCTCACAGGACGTATGGCTATTACCCAGCTTAAAGGGGGCCCGAACATGGATAAACCCTGCTCCCGTGTCCATAGACTCATTAATACCTTGAACATCTTGAGAATTTGTCTGATTGGCTCCATCTTTCTTCATTCCCTTCTTTGCATAAGCTCGGCAGAGGGACTCTATGTTCCAATCGTCGACAATGCACATAATTCCTAAACATACACATGCACATGCACATAACTCCTAAAAACATATACATGCACATAATTTCCAAAAACATACACATATACATTAAAAAACCTAATTTCTAAACATAAAACATGCACATAATTCTTAAACATACACATGCACATGCACATAATTCTATAAACATACACATGCACATAATTCCCAAAAACATACGCATATACATTAAAAAACCTAATTTCTAAACATAAAACATGCACATAATTTCTAAACATACACACACACACATGCACATAATTCCTAAAACCGAACACATGCACATAATTCCCAAAAACATACGCACATACATTTAAAAAAAGTAATTTCTAAACATAAAACATGCACATACTTCATAAACATACACATGCACATGCACATAATTCCTAAAAACATACACATGCACATAATTTCTAAAAACATACACATATACATTTAAAAAAACCTAATTTCTAAACATAAAACATGCACATAATTCCTAAACATACACATGCACATACACATAATTCCTAAAAACATACACATGCACATAATTTCTAAAACCATACACATATGCATTTAAAAAAACTTAATTTCTAAACATAAACATGCACATAATTCCTAAACATACACATGCACATGTACATAATTCCTAAAAACATACACATGCACATAATTTCTAAAAACATACACGTATCCATTTGAAAAAACCTAATTTCTAAACATAAAACATGCACATTATTCCTAAACATACACATGCACATGCACATAATTCCTAAAAACATACACATATACATTTAAAAAAACCTAATTTCTAAACACAACATACACATGCATATAAATACTTAAAACATAATACCTACACACATACACATACACATAAACAAACATGTACAAGACCATAATACCTACACACATTACATACTACATACACACATAAACATAAACCATAATTCTTCTATATTATATTACTGGTAATTACGTAATTGCCAACATACTTAACAAAAACGTAATTGCATTTCAAAAACATTACCTCCTTTCGAAGAGCTCGGAATCCTCTACAAATTTCTCTTCTATACCAAATCAATTTAACGGCTGTAATTTGCTAGATCTAAGAGACAAAATCAAAATGAGGGAGAGAGATAACCTCGGGTGTGTGTGTGTGTGTGAGGGAGGAGTTAAATGAGTTCAACAGAGGGGGGGACCGAGTTTTGACGTGAGGTAGGAGCTTGTCAAGTGTTGGGAACTCAACAGGTGCCTTGTTGAGCACAAGGCACACGACAAGAGGCTTGTCGAGTCAACTGGTCGAGTGCACAACCGGCAGTCGAGTGCAAGTGACTTGTCGAGTGTCAGACACTCGACAAGAGACTTGTTGAGTGTTGGGAACTCAACAAGAGGCTTCTCGAGTAACAACACTCGACAAGAGCTTTGTTGAGTTCTGGGCACTCGACAAGTGGCTTATCGAGTTCTGGACACTCGACAAGCCGATTTTCACACAACAGGTTACTTGTCAAGTGCCCAGCACTCGACGGTTGATATGGAGGTCTATTTTTGTAAAATTTGCGAACTATGGGTGATTTTTGCAATTAATTTTTTAACATAGATTATTTATAAAAAAAAGACTCATTGTTCAAGATCAAATCTGCCATAGTGTTCTCCACTAGGGATGGCAATGGGGCGGGTATAGGGAAAATTCAAAACCCGCGGGGGCTGGGACGGGGAAATCAAATACCCGCGGGTAATTTTGGAGCGGGTAAGAGAAATTAATACCAAACCCGTAAACCCGCAGGGGCCCAAAAATTACAAATGTGTGTATCAGTGTATGTAAACAGTTCAAGTGGTCAACACTCTAAACCCGCACTGCCGCGCCCGCACACCTGCTACTCGCTCCCGCTGCACACACTCAAAGTCTCAAACACTAGATCTATCTCCTTCTCCACACACACTCCAAAGTCCACACGCCGCCACCACCCTCACAGTCACGGCCTCACCGCCCTCGCCGCCCTCATCAACGCCGCCCTTGCACCCTCGCCGCCTTGTGGCCTCGCCGCCCTCGGCCCCACACCGCCTCGCCGCCTCATCGTCGCCGCCCTCGCAGCCTCGCCGCCTCGCCGCCTCTCCACCCTCGCCGTGGCCTGCTCCCTCGTCGGCCTTTGACCGTCGCCGGCCCCTTCGACCATCGCCGCATCACCAGCCCCCTCGTCGCCCTTCAACCGTCACCTTCGACCATCGCCGGCCCCTTCGACCGTCATTGGCCCCCTCGTCGACCTTCGACCGTCGCCGGCCCTCGTCAGAGACAAGGTTCTAAAAAACAAATGTATCAGATTGCAGACACTGACAATATAGTGGTTAGAATTTGATGATTGGAGTTTAAACTAATCAAACTATCCATTATGTTTTCCTCCTAGGTTTTTTTCTTTTGTTTGATCTTTGATGTTCTTAGATGGAGAAACCAACAGTGAATCATGCATTGAGAAATGAGAACATGGTTCACTTCAATGGAGAAACCAAGAGTGATGCATTGAAAACATGGTTGAATACTTGAATGGAGAAACCTTGAAATGGTTTTTGAGCTATTGCAATTTTGCTATTGAAATGGTTTTTGAGCTATTGGAAAAATAGTTTACTAACTTAATGTTGGTTTGTTGAAAACTTGAAATGGTAGTCTAGTGATGCATTGACTATAGTAAACTACTTTGCAATCGCAAATTAGCAGTCACTCTAGTAATTATTGTAGACTTGTAGTAGTCCAAAAATAGAATAATATTGGTTTCTCCATTTCAATAGTAGTCACTATATTATGTTCTACTCTATTGAAGCATGTTCATGATGTTATTCTTTTATTGCTATGATAGTGCAAATGGCAACTCAAACTCAAAATAGTGGGGCAAAAGGAAATGGTCCAAATGGATCATCTCAAGCCACAGTGGAGGTCTTGGAGGAGCGAAGGGGGACAGATGAAATTGAATATGAGGAGAGTGATACGAAAAGGTTAAAATCAATAGTTTGGAAAAGTTATGAGAGAATAAAAGTGAATGGTGAGTGGAAGGCAAAGTGTTTACAATGTGGTAAGAAGCTTGGAGGAAATACCAAAAATGGTGTCGACGATTCGGACTAGGGGTCCTTAGTCGAACTTATGCAGAATTTGTGAGTTGTGAGGCCTTTCAAGGTGTCCCTCTGGAAAGGTATGATGAGCAATGTCAGTTGGGGCATAGAAAGATTTATACAGGTTCGGGCCCTCGATGGTGGGAGTAATAGCCCTACTCCTGTTGTGAATTCACTATGTATGGAAAAAGGTTTACAAGGTTCGAGAAAAGATCATCACAGGCGAAGATCTTTTCTGTGTTGATTGTCTAAGAAACGACTAAACTAACTTATGAAAGCTTGTCCTTGATCCGTCAGCGTCCTCTTGTCTTGTACATTTGCTCACCCTTTTATACCGGTCAAAAGGGCGCCAATGCACAACGGTTGTGAACGGTTGTAGAAATGCAGTTTTGGTAACCGCACGTAACTCCCACGCAGAGTTAACACGTGCAATCAAGGGATAACTGCACATGTTAACCTCCTGGAAGTTGTCTTCATACGTGGAGGAATCATCACGATCCTAGGGATATGCCTTTTGCAGAGTTAAGTAATCCCGAGTTACTCTGGTTGAGGATAGTCAAAGACCCTCTGACCGCGCATTGTCTGTGGCCTCCTGATCGCGTAACGTCTGCGATCTCATGATCGCGCAAAGCCTGCGACCATAGGTCATTCTTGTGTCTGCGCTTCTCAGGTCGTCTGAGACCATGATAGCGGATCTTCAGATACTCATTTGGTTCGAATCCATTTTGAACCAAATATGTATTATCTCGAACTAGCTCGAGTAACAATCCTCGTCAGCTAGCCCCCAAATTTGAAGAAAATGAAGAGACATATTTACTTCAAATTTTAATCCTGCATCAGATAAGTGACCCGACACTTCAACTTCTTCACTTAGTGGCGCACTACATGCGACGGTTTATTTCCCGAGACGGGTTCCGGGTTGTTTTTGACAAGTAATGATAGCATTGCTAAATTGTTTTTTAACCAGAGATAAAACTGTAAATATGTTTTAAGAACTCGAGGCATTCGAAAACGAACCGTCACCCTTGGGCGCTATAAATACCGAAGCCTCTTAGCCCTAAAACTTCACAAATTTTTTCCCGGCTAAGTCTTTTCCAAAGCTATCTTTCCTTCTCTTCTGTTTCCACCTCAATGGCAAATCAGGACTCCAAGAACATCATTGAGATTGAAAGTAATGAAGAGGAAGTGATACCTGAAGTTGACTAGGATTTCCAGAAGGTAAGTCTTTTCTGGAACTTTTGGTTCAAGTTGTCATCTTATATTCTGATCATTTCCAAAATACTTTTTGGGAACTCACAGGTTATTGAAGAGCTGGTTCCCCCAGGGAAGAAACCCAAGGTTGACGAGGGATCCTCTAGTGGTACAAAGGTTGGGAATGCATCATTGCGCTCTCCTTCCTTGTCCCATGTAGTTCTTCCTGTCCATGCAACTCGGCAGGTCGAACCCTCATCTCCACCTTTGGAGATCCAAAATACTACTTCAAGGCTTTCTCCTTCTTCTGATCAGCTTTCTCTATTGTGATCAAGCGATCCCCATCTTTTGATGGGTTGTCAATTTTCTGGTGGGAAGGTTGCATTCCCGTGACCAGATGATCCTCAGCTTTTGTTGGGTGATCAATTTTCTCGTGGGAAAATTGCACTCCCATGACCTGATGGTCCTCGACTTTTGTCAGGTGATCTACTTTCTGGGGAAAACACTACATCCTCCCGTCCAATCTTACCGCGAGGATTGGTAATTATTTTCATTTCCTCTGCTGGTCGTTTTATCTTGTAAAACTAACACATATATGTCCAGGAGATGAAAATTTCTAGAGCCCCCAGCGACCAGCCTGCTGAGGTCCAACCTCTTTCCTTCGAACAAACTCTCCAGAAGGAAAAAGAGGCTCTGGAGAAGAAGACCGCAGAAATGTCTTCGGCCATTCTGCACCTAGAAGAATGTTATGACAACTCCCGCGAAGAGGCGCACCAACTCCGCCTGGAGAGAGACCACGCTCGGCAGTAGCGAGAACTCTCCGATACGATCAGGAGTAGTAGTGCTTCCTTGCTCTGGGATGATGTAGATAGGCTTAGAGTAGTTGCTAGTTCTCTTGGGGCAGTCAGTGTAGATCCTACTGACGCCAATATGTCCTTAGGAGAACTTTGTAAACTTCTCTCGGATCAGGTCAATGCTCTGGTCGCCTGTATCCCTTTCATATATAAAGATTGCCAGAAATAAAAATTTCCTTTACCTTACACACCTTGATTTTTCAAGAAGGGTTATGCAAGACTTATAATCCCGAATTAAAGCTCTTCACAATTTCTGTGTAAGAACATGGTCACAAAAAATGCCCTTGCGACCATACATACACAGGTAAATCCGAAGTAACAATTTTTGCGATCAGAAATGCACTGATGTGCTATACCGCGATTAGTACTGGTATTGCGATCAGAACTGAAACCGCGATCAAAACATAATACCTTGATCGAATGATAATCATATATGTTGCGATTACCCACTTGCAGCGATCACAGAATTGCATTGCGATCAACATGCAAATCTTTGAGATGATCACAAAACTGCATTGTGATCAAAACATAAAAATTAATTTACAAAAGATAGGAGGCATTTCCTCCATAATCATTGCAAAATTTTCATGTTTTTGTGTGCACCCAGCCCCCGAATTCGAAACAAAAAATAATGAAAATATATTTTGTTCCGGATTCACTGTAGGGAGTGCGTAACGGGTTTCCAGAGAGAAGGCACCCATTATGGGAAATTAATAAAATAATCGGCGAAGGGTTGTCTCGGGCATATAAAAGGAGAAGGTAGCTTCCTGAGGAAGACTCACAAGCCAAAACCCTTCATTTGCCTTAGAGTTTCTCGCCGCACAAAACCCTCTTTTGCATTCCTCATCTTCGTCGCCTCCAAAGTCACCACCTTTCTTCCCAATCCTTCGCAAGAAATGGCATCCTGGAGCCGATCCGTTCACCATACAGAGGAGAGCCTGGTGGCACTAGAGAAAGAAGAGATTCTCCCTCCACTGCTGCTGATCAACTTTTCGGCATGGTCGAAAAGCACCAATGCCGCTGGGTGCATCTACTTCCGTATAAGGGAGAAAAAGAGTACCCATTCCCGCCCCTCCGGGACTCTGGTCATGGGTGGTACCATTTCTACTGCACCCCGCCGTCAGAGAACGGACTATGGTTCACGAACACCCAACCGGAGAAAGCCAGTGAGTTGGACTCCCTTCCTGCTCTGAGCGCAGAACAGAAGAAACAAGCCCAAGAAATTCTTCACCTAGTCCAGCAAGGCTTGACCGCGCGTGATATCATACGCGACTTTGTGAAGAATCGGATAAGCCCCCTGCGTGAAAGGGCACATCCGGCTTGGGAAGTCAAGTCCATGGCGGACAGCACACTAGACTACAATAATGGTATGTCCTTTAATCAACAAAACTCACATTTTTACTGAATAAAACATGTTGTATTTGTTAATATGCTTGTTTGTGACACAGCTCTATCTTTGTCCGAGATCGAAAAACGGACAAACTACCTCCTTCGGGCATACAACACCATTGTGGAGGGAGCCAAGGGATCACCTCGCCCCCAAAGCTTGATTAACACCGGCGACGATCTTAAGCAAGAGCACTGAAAGGTATGACCTTTCCTAACAAGCTCTGTTGTAAACCATGCACTTGTCCTGTATTACCAAAAGCATTTGGAATAATACAGCTTCTGGGGAAGTTTGCTGAGGTGATGCGTCCAAGCGAGGACGTTGGTCCTTCGGGGAGACCAGCTGCGAAGAGGGTGAGGAGGACCCCTTCGAAGCACGAAGTGAAGGACCCTGCTCCCAAAAAACCCAAGAAGATCATGGGAGGGGCTTCTTCACAAAAGAAAATCACAACCGCAAAAAAGACTGCGGTAAGATATTCAGTGCCCCCTGCAACCCCAAGTACGAGTAAAAATTACTTCTTCGTCGTACAGGGTGAAGGGAGCGAGGACGAGGAGGATGACATTCCTCTTATCCGCCGCAAAAGGACTCCTGCCAGTCCTCGGGCGGTGAGTACTCCACTCCTAATGACAGGAGTGGGGATGACTGAACAGGATCCCTCGACCAATACTGATCTCATGGTCGTGGACGAAGTTCCAGTGCCTGCGGTCCAAGAAGCTCCCGGACCAATAGCTTCATCTTTACTGACAGAAGAAGTTACTTCGGTAAGGACCCTTACAGTCTTAGTTTCCATCGTGCCTCAGGTGTGTTCTTATAGACTTGCATGCACACAGGGAGAAAAGGACATTGTCCTATTCAGGAAAAGGAAGACCAGGACAGATGACAACTATCCTCTTTTTCCCGGGGAATCATCCTCAAAATCCCAGAAATGGACAAGGTTTCGAGTAAGGTAAGAATCTCTCCCGTTTAGACAGGGTCATATCAAAGCGATCGACTGAAGACATTCTAACTGATGATTCTCTTGTTTGATTATGCTAGGCGTAGAGATGCAGTGCCAAGCGCCCCAGTGACCTCTACAAGTCTTGAGGCTCCTCCTACTACGGAGGTCACGGGCGATCAAAGTCCCATCCCCACGGCCGAGGAAGTTTTTCATGCCATTGTAGAGGGGATGGCTATAGAAGTCCAATCGCAGAGATTGGAATCTGAAACCCCAGTCATGGAGGAGGCTTAGCAGGAAAATTCGTCTGCCACTCCAGCTCGTTTAGTAAGTATATTGAGGTATGCAGAACACCTCTTGTTATTTTTAAGTTCGCATTTGCATAGGAATATCCAGGCTCTAAAACTGATCTCCTTCCATGTCATAGGAACTAACTCGTGTGGCGACCAAGTCGATAGTTGTAGCGAAGCGTATCGAGGTCGCCCAACAAGAAACGAGTCGCCTGCAGCGGTAAGGAAGATATTCCTTCATCCGCCTGAATTTTAGTCCCATTTTAACAATTGTCTCTTTTGTCACAGAGAAAATGCCTTTCTGATCAAGAGCCTCGCTAACTGGGAAAACCAGGAGAACAGGGCAGTCGCCAAGATCTTTTGCTTGGAGAAAGAACTCCAACAGCTACGGTTGCAGCTCTCCTATAAGTGCACTTTCGACCAAAACAAATTAATTTGTTATGCGAACTGTTTGTGATGGTCTCTTATTACAGCAAGAGAGGACCAAATAAGCCAGTCTCTCAAGAGAAGAAAGATCTCCAGGCGACCATCGAGTTGCAAAACTCGAAAGTTGATTCTGTCTGCAAGGAGAACAAGGACTTGAACGCGACGCTCTCAACCTGCAGTAGTGTTCAACAAGACATCTTCGAAAAGCTGAAGATCGTGGCCAGTTTGCTAAAGGCCGATGTGGTCGAAACCCAGAAGGACGGCCTTAGCCTTAGCGACTGGACCACATTGGTTGCAACCCAAGCTGAATCACTCCTCGAGTATCTTCCTGAAGATACAAGGCGTCAAACAGAGGCGATAAGGAAAAAAGTGCAATCCGCAGCCTCCGCCATTCTCTGCAGACTTCGTCTCCACGATGGCCTGGATCTTGATCTAAATCCAGTGGTGGGAAAAGCAGAGATCGAGAGTGAAGATCAACTTGCGGTTATAATGGAGGAAGTCAGGCCTCTAACCAAAAATCTCTTGATAGAACTTGGCCTATTGTAAATTTTGTACCTGTACAAATGTAACTATACAATGCATATGTATGCCTTAATTTTTGAAAGAAAAGCACTTCTTTTTGTTTCATGTTGTGACCATATTCCCCAAGCCCCTCCTGAGATTATGTATATGAAGACTTAGTATTATAAGCGCAGGAAAAATATGGGTGTAACGACGACCAGGAATACCTAAGGAATACTGCGACTTTAGGTATTATCGTCCAATCCGACCGATAATCATTTTCAATACAACACCCGACCTTATTGCGAACCGGCAGCCACCCTAATGACCAAAGACATGCCAGCAAGCCCTGTGTGCGTTGAGGAACGGCTTATGGAGGGGTGTCTTGTCTGGAAGTGATCACGAGATCGGCCAGCGAATCCAATCAAGGTATTATAGTGATACAATTATTGGCGACCAGCCCCCGAGCCAGACTGGTAACATATGGGCAAAAGGAATAATTATCACATGAAACAACTAAAAGTACTGATTTTGTTAAATCATGCTAATTGAAAAGGAAAAGGGTTGGGAAACTTACACATAAAACTTGCGCAGTTGGTCGATGTTCCATGCATTAGATAAGATTCTACCATCCTCCATTGCTAGCCGAGCCGTTCCTAGTCGCGGTACCGAGACAACAGTGTAGGGGCCTTCCCATTGAGGGGAGAATTTATTGCGATTAGATTGATTTTGTATTTTACGTAAAACCAGATCACCCACGTGAAGGCTACGTGGCCGCACCCTTTTGTTATGGTATTTATGCAAAGTTTGAAAATACACCGCGGACTTGACCAGAGCTCGATCACACTTTTCTTCTAGGAGGATTAGATCTTGTAATCGTTGTCCGTTCTGATCAATTTGTTCGAATTGATCTGTTCGGACAGAACCAATACTAATTTCCATGGGTAACACAGCCTCAGCTCCGTATACCAGATGGAAAGGTGTCTCATCGGTGGCTCGACTAGAAGTAGTATCTACCGAAGCCCCCGAGCATGTCTTAAGGCGATCAAAAACGCGCTTTTTGATGCCCTACAATATTTGCCCATTGGCACGTTCAACGGCACCATTACTCTGTGGATGAGCTACAGAAGCAAAGCACACCTTGGTTCCAATATTGTCGCAATAGTACAGAAAGAGACCGCTAGCGAATTGGGAACCATTATCAGTGATGAGACGATTTGGAACACCGAATTGAGTCACAATGTTCTTATGAAAGAACTTTTGTGCAGCAGCAGTAGTGACATTGCGTACTGGCTCGGCCTCAATCTACTTTGTAAACTTATCAATAGCTACGAACAAGAACTTGTATCCATTGACCGCTTGTGGCATAGGACCAACAATATCCATCCCCCAAACCGTGAAAGGCCATGATAGAGGGATAGTTTGTAGAGCATAGGCAGGCTGATGGACCTGTCTCGCATGAAATTGACACTGAGGACATGTCTTGACCATATTTTTGGCATCATCAAGTGCCAAAGGCCAGTAAAGTCCTTGTCGGAAAGCCTTTTCGACCAGTGTACGAAATGATGCGTGTGCACCGCATACACCGTCATGAATTTCTTTCAAGAGGGATTTACCTTCCTCTTGGGACACATAGAGCATGAAAACTCTTTGAGTACCTTTTCTATACAAAACCCCTTCTATAAGTTTGTATAGACGCGCTTTTTGAACTAACCGATCGCTCTCGGTTTCGTCCTCGGGCAAGGTCTTGTGCTCAAGATAGACCCTCAATAGATGGGTCCAATCTCGTTCATGTCCGAGGTTGGTAACGTAGACTGTTACCGGATCATCCTCGACCGTAGTCATGATCGAAGGATGTTCCAAGTGTTTGACCAACACTCCTGCCGGGGCGGATGTGCGTGAGGGCCAAATTTTGGATAATTGGTCTGCGAGAATGTGGTCCTTTCGCGGGATGTATTGGACTTTAAAATGACTGAAATATTTTTCCAATCTCCTCACTTCCCCCAGGTAATGAGCCATTGTCTCATTGGAGGTGCTATACTCCTTGTTTACCTGGTTTACGACCAGCTGTGAGTCTCCCCTCGCCACTAATCGACGGACTCCGAGGAATTTTGCTGCCCGGAGCCCTGCAATAAGACCTTCGTACTCTGCTGCGTTGTTGGTCGCAACAAAGTGTAGTTGAATGACATACTTCAATTGGTCACCCTAAGGCGTGACTAAGACCACTCCAGCTCCCGAGTGTTGAAAACTGCGAGAGCCATCAAAATACATTGTCCAGTGATCGGGACATTCCAAATCTTCAGACTCCTGCACGGGTGGTTCAAGATTAGTCCATTCGACCACAAAGTCGACCAGGATCTGAGATTTGACCGCGGTGCGAGGCGTGAAATGGAGGTCGAACACTCTGAGTTCCACAGCCCACTTCGCGATCCGACCAGATTTCTCCGGATTCCGGACAATGTCCCCCAAAGGAAAAGATGAGGGGACTGTGATCCTATGTGCTTGGAAGTAATATCGTAGCTTACGAGAAGCCATCAGCAGTGCGTAAAGTATTTTCTGGACCTCAGGGTATCGCTCCTTAGGACCATGAAGTACTTCGCTTACGTAGTAGATGGGTTTGTGCACACCTTCTCTTTCTGCGATCAAGACAGCGCTGACAGCACAAGGTGTGGCCGCCAAGTAAAGGAGCAATGGTTCCTCTTTATTGGGAGAAACCAAGACCGGTGGACTGGATAAATATGCTTTGACCTCCTGAAATGCTTTCTCGGCCTCATCGGACCAAGTAAAATTATGGTGTTTGCGTAGAGCTTTGAAGAAAGGAAGTCTCTTTTCGCCAAGTCGCGATATGAATCGGCTTAATGCCGCCATGCGACCTGCTAGGCGCTGAACATCTTTGATGGACAAAGGAGACCTCATTTGTTCGATGGCCCTGATTTTTTTGGGATTAACCTTGATTCATCTGGAACAAACAAGAAAACCTAGAAGTTTTCCAGACGAAACCCCGAAAGAACATTTCTCCGGGTTTAATTTCATTCCATATCGATTCAAATTACAGAAGGTTTCAGCAAGATCGTCTAAATGAGACGAACTTTTTAAGCTTTCTACAACCAAGTCGTCTACACAAGCTTCAAGATTACGCCCCATCTGGGAAAGAAAGGTCTTTTGCATCAAGCGTTGATACGTGGAACCGGCGTTCTTGAGACCAAACAGCATTCTGACGTAGCAGTAGGTGCCGAATGGTGTGATGAAGGAAGTCTTCTCTTCATCTTCTTCCGCCATGCTAATTTGATGATATCCTGAGTAAGCGTCCAGGAAACTCATTAGTTCGCAACTCGCAGTAGAATCGACCAGCTGATCGATGCGAGGAAGGGGAAAATCATCCTTCGGACAGGCACTATTTAGGCTGGTGTAGTCGACGCACATGCGCCACTTGCCATTTGACTTGCGGACCATGACCGGATTTGCAAGCCATTCCGGATGATCAACTTCTCGAATAAATTCGGCCTTTTGGAGCTTATCTAACTCCTCTCAGATGGCTTCCTGCCGATCAACAGCAAAACGCCTGAGCTTCTACTTTATTGGTCGCTATCCAGGTCGAACTGCTAACCTGTGCTCAATTACTTCCCTTGGGACACCGGGCATGTCGGACGGTTTCCACGCAAACACATCTGCATTAGCTCGGAGGAAAGTAATGAGCTCGAGTTCCTATTTGTCATCCAGGCCTGATCCAACCAGAATTGTTCTGGATGGACCATCTGGGTACAACGGAACCAATTTTAATGTTTGATCTGGTCGAGGAGCGGCTTTGATCGTATCAGTAGACATTGTGGCAATCTGGGCTTCTCGGAGGGGAAGCTGATCTACCATCTCCAGGGATAACCGATCACACGTCAATGCCACGTTGCGATTGCCTCGGACCAAAATAACGCCCTTGGTGCCAGGCAACTTGCCGCACTGGTAAGCATAGTGCGTAGCCATCATGAATTTAGTAAGGATTGGCCTGCCAAAAATTGCGTTATAAGCTGAATCACAATCAATTACGTCAAAAGTAACCAATTCTGTTCGGAAGTTATCCGGTTCACCCAACGTGACCGGGAGGACCACCTGTCCCAATGGCATCATGGAGGGACCAGGAATTATCCCATAAAACAGATGAATTATGGGTTTGATTTTCGAACGAGGAATTTGCATCTCGTCCAGTGCCTTGACCAATAAAATGTCCAAGGAACTACCTCCGTCGATCAGGACCCTTTCAACTCTCGCATTACTGATAATTGGGGTAATGACCAAAGGCATCCTCAATGGTCGAGTAAGCCCCACAAGGCAATCAGAGCGATCAAACGTCAAAGGAGTATCTGACCAACGGGGGTATTGAGGTTCACCAAGGGGAGTCTCCGCTTGGTTCACCTCTCGATAGAAAGCTTTAAATTGCCGTTGAGAAACAAAAGAGGAGGAACCTCCGAAAATAACATTGACATGATTACGAGGTACCTGGTAGGACATCTCTTCATCCCCACTGGCGTCTCTGAGCCCGCAAGTCTGTTCTTTTGGTGGCAAGGTCGGCATTGGTCCGATCCCCTGGTAGAAGTCATCCAACTGCTTCAACCAACTCCGGAAATTCTTGAGGTCGTGGCCTGCAGAATTGTGGAGTGGACACCACCTCTTTCCTTCCTGCGGGTTAGTCGACTTCTCTGGTTGGTCGGCACTGCGACCACCAGAAGCAGTTTTATTTTTAAACGAAGATTTGTTACCTTTGGTTGATGGAGGTTTTTCTGCGACTGCGACCTCTCGGTACAGTCCAGTTCGACTCCTTTTTGATTTCTTTGACTTCCCGCCTGATGAAGATTCTGGCTTCTTGTTCGAATCCTCTCCCTTTACGTCCTTGAGACTTGGTTGAGGCGGTAAGTTTCCTTTGTCCACCATCCGATTCCACTCAATGGCCTCGACCGCATCGGAATATCGATCAGCCATATCAAAAAGATCGGCTACTGATCGAGGGGGGTGAATGAGTAAATTCTCAGTAAACCTCCGATATCGAACGGTGTGTTTAAACGCCTTGATAACGGAATTATCAGATATGTTCGGGATGGTATTCCTCACCCTGACAAATCTTTTGACAAACTGACGAAGGGTTTCGGTCGATGTTTGTTGTAGTCGATGGAGGTCGTCCCCTTTTCCCGGCTTTTGATAACAATTCTGGAAATTGTTGAGGATGGCATCGCACAACATTTCCCAGTTATATATCGAACCCTCGGGCTGATTGAAAAGCCAGGTTCTTGCCGGTCCCTCGAGGACTGCAGGAAAATAGTTGGCCATGACTCGGTCATCGCCACCTGCCGCCTGAATAGCAGTGATGTAAATTTGAAGGAACTCCGATGGATTCTGAGTTCTGTCAAATCTGTCAATGGCCCTTGGTTTAAACTTGTCTGGCAAAACGAGTGCACGAAGGCCGGGCGAGAAAGCTTTACAACCGACATAAGTGCCATGGATGGATCTACGAATCTCGACCTGATCTCGGGCGACCTCACGTGAAGGAGAGGCCACGCGTGGTCCCAGGCGAGAGTGGACAGGAATTCATTCCCGATCACGAGAATTTCCCACCCGCCTGGCTTTGTCATGCCGAGACGGCACTATGGTGGACGATTCCGTCTACCAGAACTAGAGTTAGAGTATTCTCTTTCATAGGAACGTATCACCGATCGAGAAGAGGCTATAGCTGGTTTCTGCGCATCTGTGACAATAGGAGGAAATTTACGCAGGACCTCCGCGATGGATCAAAGTCGGCCATGCGTGCTTCTCCTGGGTGCGCCAGGTGTCACCGTCTCCTCGTTCGCCGGTAAATGTCCCGAGGGTAAAGAAGGTGTCTGGTCGCGTCTGCGACCATGCGGACGACGGGAGGAACTAGGAGTAGCATCGTAACGAGCTTGCGCATTTTGAAGAGCCTCTAGGGCTGTTCTGCGGAGCTCATTATCTTGCTGCTCACAATCTTGATCCTCCTTTTGTCTGCGTTCTTGTTCTTCTTTTTGCTTGCACTCCTGTTCTTCCCTGGCGATCCGCTGATCGGGCGTTTCTTCTGATAAAGCCGCGAATTGCCTAGGGAATGAGGTCACCGATGGAGAGAATATCTCTGTTTGTTCCGAGTCAGACTCAAAATTAAAGAGACGATGGAGGTTATCAGGGTCAAACCTCCCCAGGCTAAATTCCTAATCAGCATCGCCCTTGCGCTTGGCAAGGTCGTGCGATGGACCAGATTCAACCTCTAACGCAGTAGGAACAACATTGGGTTCCGGTTCTACGTCTGTTGTCTCCTGGTCGATAGACATGACCTGAGTGGTCGAATCGACCTCTAGGACATCTTCGCCTCCGGTTTCGTCCATTGGAACAAGATCACTAGGTGAAGGCATCTGTATGTGGGCATAATCCTCGAGATCAAAGTCGTTCTCGGAATCATATGCCCCAGACATGGCTCACCGAACCTCCGGATAGAAAAAAGAACGCCTTGAGAAAGGCCCCACGGTGGGTGCCAGCTGTCGATGATTAGGACCCGGGTTCCTTAGTCGAACTTATGTAGAATTTGTGAGTTGTGAGGCCTTTCAAGGTGACCCTCTGGAAAGGTATGATGAGCAATGTCAGTTGGGGCACAAAAAGATTTATACAGGTTCGGGCCCTCGATGGTGGGAGTAATAGCCCTACGTCCTGTTGTGATTTCACTATGTATGGAAAAAGGTTTACAAGGTTCGAGAAAAGATCATCACAGGCGAAGATCTTTTCTGTGTTGATTGTCTAAGAAATGACTAAACTAACTTATGAAAGCTTGTCCTTGATCCGTCGGTGTCGTCTTGTCTTGTACATTTTCTCACCCTTTTATACTGGTCAAAAGGGCACCAATGCACAACGGTTGTGAACGGTTGTAGAAATGCAGTTTTGGTAACCGCACTTAACTCCCACGCAGGCTTAACACGTGCAATCAAGGGATAACTGCACATGTTAACCTCCTGGCAGTTGTCTTCATACGTGGAGGAATCATCACGATCCTAGGGATATGCCTTTTGCAGAGTTAAGCAATCCCGAGTTACTCTGGTCGAGGATAGTCAACGACCCTCTGACCACGCATTGTCTGTGGCCTCCTGATCGCGTAACGTCTGCGATCTCATGATCATGCAAAGCCTGCGACCATAGGTCATTCTTGCGTCCGCACTTCTCAGGTCGTCTGAGACCATGATAGCGGACCTTCAGATACTCATTTGGTTCGAATCCGTTTTGAACCAAATATGTATTATCTCAAACTAGCTCGGGTAACAATCCTCGTCAAATGGAACAAAGCATTTGCATGAGCACTTGAAGATTTGTACATATCAAAATGGAGAAGGGCAGCTGAAGCAATCTACTTTGAGGTTTGGATCAAGTGAGGAGAAAGGGAAAGTAAGTGTTGAGAAGTATGTCTTTGATCAAGATGTAGCTAGAAGGGCTCTTGCTTCCATGATTGTGCTCCACGAGTATCCCTTGTCTATGGTTGATCACATTGGCTTCCGAAGATTTGTTAGTGCACTTCAACCCATGTTTCGAATGTTGACTCGAAACACTATAAAAAGGGACATCATAGACTTGTATGACAAAGAAAAAAAAGAAGGCATTTGGTTATATGGGAAAGAACAAAGCACGGGTTGCAATTACTACAGATATGTGGACATCTGATAACCAAAAGAAAGGCTATATGACAGTGATGGCACATTTCATTGATGAGTCATGGACACTTAGAAGTTGTATTCTAAGGTAAATTTTTGACATGTCTTCTTATTTCTTACTAAACAGGGATACATGTAATTAATAATAATCTCTTGTTTGTTCATATGTAAGTTTATTTATGTACCATGTCCACATATAGCTGAGATTCTTTGTGAGGTACTTGTTCAATGTTTGTTAGATTGGAATCTTGAGAATAAGGTATCCACCTTCACTCTTGATAATTGCTCCACTAATGATGCCTTAATTTCACTGTTGGAGAAAAAATTGAATGCAAATACTCTTTTGTTGGGTGGAAGAATATTGTTGCATATGCGTTGTTGTGCGCATATTTTGAATTTAATTGTGAAAGATGTGTCGACGATTTGGACTCGGGGTCCTCAGTTGATCTTACGTACATTTGTGAGTTGTGAGACCTTTCACAGTACTCCTCCGGTAAGGTAAGTAATGTCTACAGAGACACGAATGAATTTATACAGGTTCAAGCCCTCGATAGTGGGAGTAATAGCCCTACGTCCTGTTATGATTTCACTATGTAGGAAAAAAGTGTTTACAAGAGGGAGGAAGAGATTATCACAGACGAAGATCTCTTCTATATTATTGTCTATCTAACGATGCCTGTCTTCAAGTTACTCCGACTCGTGATAGTGTTTTTTACCACTTAACCGTTTTTGTATCGTGCTTTTGACCACCTTTTTATACTGAACAAAAGGGCGCCAATCATGAAATGACTCTGGACGATTGCTATGGTGCAGTTTTGTTAACTGCACTTAACTCCCACACCGGCTTAATACGTGCAATTAATGGGTAACCACACATACTAACCTTCTGGCAGTTGTCTTCATATGTGGAGAAGTCATCATGACCCTAGGGAAACGCCGGTTAAATAGTTAGACACTCCTGAGTTACTCTGGTCGTAGATAGTCAACGACCCTCTGAGCACGCACTGTCTGCGGCCTCATGATCGCGCAAGGGCTGCGATCATAAATCATCTTTGTGTCCGCACTTTTCAGGTCGTCTAAGACCATAGCGACGGACTCATAGACACACGTCTAACTCGATTCTGTCTTGAACCAGATGTGTGTTATTTTGAACTAACTCGGGTGACAATCCTCGTCAGCTAGCCCCCAAATTTGAAGAAACATAAAGAGACATGTATACTTCAAATTTTAATCCTGCATCGAATTGTGAACCCCACGCTCCAATCTTCAACTGAAATTGTTCTGCCATGCGACGGTTTGTTTTCTGAGAAAACTTCGAGTTTTCTTTGACAAGTAATAATGACGTTACTGACTCATCGGGGTGGCAATCGTAAATATGTTTTGAGAACCTGAGACGTGTGTGGAAATGAACCGACGCCTTCTGGCTCTATAAATAAAAGCACCTTTTGGTTCTTTTGAACTCATGAACTTCTTACTTAACTAAGCCTTTTTTTTAGAGTCACCTTTTCCTTCCGGTTACACTCTCTTGTCTTCTGTTCTTATCTTGATGGCAGATCAAGGCTCCAAGAACATTATTGAGATTGAGAGTGATGAGGAAGAAAATGAAGTGATACCCGAACTTGACCAAGATTCCCAGAAAGTAAGACTTTTCTGGAACTCTAGTTCAAATGCTTGTCTTATATCCTGGTCATTCCCAAAATAATGCATTTTGGAACCTACAGGTGACTGAGGAACTAATTCCTCCAAAGAAGACATAAAAGGTTGACGAAGGATCCTCCAGTGGAGCTGCATTTGTAGGTGCAAAGGTTGAGGATGCATCACTGCACTCTCTTTCCTTGCTTCCTGTAGTTCTCCCTGTCCATGCAACTAGACAGGCCGAACTCTCATCTCCACCTTTGGAGATCCACAACAATCCTTCAAAGCCTCCATCATCCTAGGAAAGTCTCACACCATCACGGCCAGATGATGCACCCTTTTTAGATCATTAGCTTTTATTAGATGATTGATTTTTTGGTGGGAAGCTTGCACTTCCACAACCAGATCTACCCCAGAGCTCGGCCTTTTCCTCTGCTTCCCAGGTAATGGCTTCCACTTTTTCTGTTGTTTAAGTTTTCTGGTCGAAACTAACCCATGCAAGTAAGTGCAGGCGACAAGGACTCCTGAGTCCCTCAGCTATCAACTTGCTGAGAGAGTAGCCTTGTACAGAGTTCTCAAAGAAGAAAAAGAGGATCTGGAAAAGAAGACTGAGGAAATGTCTTCGGTCATTCTGCATCTGGCAGAATGTTGTGACAACTCCCGCGAAGATGCGCGCCAATTCCACGTGGAGAGAGACTACGCTTGGCAGCAGCGAGAACTCTCCGATACAATAAGGAACAGTTGTACACCTTTGCTTCGGGACGAGGTAGATAGGCTTAGGACTATAGCAAGTTCTCTTGGGGCAGCCAGTGTAAATCCTACTGACGCCAATACGTCCCTAGGAGATATTTGTAAATTACTTTCGGATCAGGTTGACGCTTTGGTCGCCTGTCTTCCTTTTATATGTAAAGATTGCCAAAAACAAAGAATTTCTTTTCCTTATATATCTGACTCCTTAAAAAAGATTATGCAAAGCTTATAATCCTAAATTTAAGGTACTTTACATTCTCTGTGCTCAAAAAGGGTTACAAAAATGTCTTTGCAACCAAAAGTAAGTTTCTGTCCGAGATCGACTCAGGACAGTTCTTGTAGTCAAAAATAGCATTAAGGCCACACAATATAAAATAATCACCGCGATCAGATAGAGTACTGCGACTACAGATTACTTATATTGCGAACATAAGTTATATATCGATCACAGAATTGCATTGTGATTAGTGCAAATAATATAAGCTTATCCTAAAATCATAAGGGATTGCTTCCTTAATGAAGTTTAAGAATTTCTCATATCTTTATTTGTACCATAGCCCCCAAATATGAAATAAAATGATTCTTAATAACGATACAGTTTGCTTTAGATTCATTATAGGGTACTGATAACGGGTTCCAAGAGGAAAGGCACCCATTATGAGAAATTAATAAAATATCTGGCGAAGGGTCGTCTCGGACATATAAAAGGAGAAGGTAGCTTACTGGAGAAGCTTCGTAGCAAAAACCCCTTCGTTGCCTTAGACATTCTCGCTGCACAAAACCCTCTTTTGCGCTCCTTGCCCTCGTTGTCTCCAAAACCGTCGCCTTTCTTCAAACTTCGACAGCAATGGCATCCTGGAGACGATCCATCCACCATACTGAAGACAGCCTGGTAGCGCTAGAGAAGGAAGAAATTCTTCCCCCGCGGCTGCTAATCAACTGGCGGGCAGCGAAGACGAATGAAGAAACCCCATCTGTTCGCGAGGGCGAATTGGTGATCTTCAAGGAATATTTGCGCTGTGGGTTTCGATTCCCGAAAAGCAAGTTCCTTCGGGGAATCCTCGACCACTACGGGTTGGAGTTGTTAAATCTTCACCCAAATGCAGTTCTTATCCTGGCAATCTTTCAGCACTTGTGTCAAGCGTTTGTTGGAGTGTTGCCAAGCGTGGAGCTTTTTCGACGCCTTTATTTCTCGGTGTGGTCGAAAAGTGCCAATGTCGCTGGGTGCATCTACTTCCGCATAAGGGAGAAGAAAGAGTACCCATTCTCTCCTCTGCGGGATTCGGTGCACGGATGGCATCATAAGTGGTTTTACTACACCCCTCCGTCGAAGAGCGGACTTTGGTTCGCGAACACCCGACTGGAGAAGGATAGCGAAATGGACTCTATTCCTTCTCTAAGTGCAGAATTAGAGAAGCAAGCTCGAGCTATTCTTTACCTAGTACAACAGGGATTAACTACGCGTGACATCATCTGCGACTTCGTAAAGAATAGGATGAACCCCCTGCATGAGAGGGAACATCAGACTTGGGAAGTGAAGTCCATAGCGGACAGCACTTTAGATTACAATACAGGTATGTCCTCTGGTTTACAAAATATGCAATAAAACCGATGAAGGATATCATATCGAGTAATTTTGCCTTTTTGTAACACAGTTCTTTCTTTGTCCGAGATTGAAAAACTGACGAACTACCTTCTGCGGCAGTACAATGCCGCGGCAAAAGGAGCTAAAGGGTCGCTTCACCCCCAGAGCTTAATAAATCTTGGTGATGATCTTAAACAAGAGCGTTGAAAGGTACAATATTTTCCAATGAGCTCTGTCGCAAACCGTCCATTGGACTTGTATTACCAAAGCATTTATCTAAATAACACAGCTGCTGGGAAGAATCGCTGGGACGAAGCGTCCAGGCAATGACGTTGGACCTTCTGGGGGATTATCCGTGAAGAAGGCAAAGAAAACCCCCTTGAAGCGCAAGATGAAGGAGTCTGCTCCCGAAAAGCCTAAGAAGATCTTGGGAGGAGCTTCTTCAGAAAAGAAAACTATGGCCACGAAGAAAACTGCGGTAAGATTTTTCGTACCCCCCTTATTCCAAAGTACGAGTGAAAATTACTTCTTAGTCATACAGGGTGGGGGAGTGAGGACGAAGAAGACGATGTCCCTCTCATTCGTCGCAAAATGACATCGACCGATCCTGATACTACTGGAACCTTGTCCCTGACGACAGGAACAGGAATGGCAACACAGGGCACTGTGACTACTGATGATCTTGTGGTTACGGATGAAACCCCTGCACCTGAGGCTTGTGAAGCCCCAGGGCTAACAATTCCTCCCCTACTAATCGAGGGAGCGACCGTGGTAAGAATTCTCACAGTCTTGTATTTTGTCATCTCTCTGCATATACCCATCGAATTGTGTACATACTGGGAGAAGAGGAGACTATCCTGTTCAGGAAGAGGAAAACAAGGACAGATGATGATACTTCCCCAGGAGCACCCAGTGCGCTTCTTTCGCCCAAGAGCTCATCATCGAAACTCAAGTCATGGATGGGGTTTCAAATAAAGTGAGAATTTCCCCTATTGATACTTCGATGTGATCAACAGGAGACATTTTAAATCACGATGTGCTTGTTTGTTTGTTTTTTTAGGTGCAAGGATCCTGCGCTCAGTACTCTGGCGACCTTAACAAGCCTTGGTGCAACACCTGCCGCAGAGGTCGCAGGTGAACCAAATTCTGCTCCCATGGCCGAGGAAATTCCTCAGGCCATTGTGAAGGAAATAACAGCGGAGACCCAGTCCCAAGGGATGGAAACCGCAGTCCCGACCACAGAGGAGGATTAGCAGGAAAGATCATCTACTGTTCCTGTCGTGGAAAAACAAGTCTTGAGGCTCGATCTCACGCTGATTTTGAGAGCAGTTCATTCAGCGATTATATAAAAGTACATAGAACTCTTTTTATTATTTTCAAGTTCGCAGAAACTTAGGAATATTCAAGCTTCTAAGAGCAATTTCTTATCGTGTTCCAGGACTTGACCCGAGTGGCGACCAGATCAATGGCTGTAGCAAAGCATATCGAGGTCGCGCAACGAGAGATCAGCCGGCTACAACAGTAAGTGAGATGCATCTTATTTGCCTGAATTCGCGTCTAAGTTTAACGATTATTTGCCTTGTTATAGAGAGAATGCCTTTCTGAACAAGAGCCTGGCTGATCGGGAAAATCAGGAGGTAACAACAGTTGCCAAGATTTCCTTCTGGAGAGGGAACTCCAGTAATCGCGATTGCAACTCTCCTGTAAGTATAGTTCCGACCAAAAGAAATCATCTTGCTGCATGAACTGTTATAATAACTGCTTACTACGTTCATGCAGCGCAAGAGGATCAAACAAACCATCTTTCAAAAGACAAGAAAGACCTCCAGGCGACCATCGAGTTACAAAACTCGAAGATTGACACTGTCGACATGGAGAACGAAACCTTAAACACAACAATTTCATCTTGCAGCAGTGCTCAACTAAACATCTTCGAAAAGCTGAAGATGGTGGCAACTTTGCTAAAAGCGGATGTGGTCGAATCACAAAAGGATAATCCAAGCTTTAGCGAGTTAGCCACATTGGTCGTGGCTCAGGCCGAATCACTTCTCGAGTATCTTCTTGAAGATACAAGGTGACAAGAAGAGGCAATGAGGGAAAATGTGCAATTTATAGCCTCTGCCATCCTTTGCAGACTCCGTTTTTACCACGGCCCTGATCTTGATCTAAAACCGGTGGTAGGAGATGCAGAGATCGAGAGTGAAGAAAAACTCGAAGCCATATCGGAGGAAATGAAACCGCTGGTAGATGATCTTTTAAAAGAGTTAGGCTTGCTTCGATTATTGATATAAAAATTTTTGTACCTGCAAACATGAGTTTATACAATGCATATGCATGCCTTAAATTTTGAAAAGAATGTACTTTTCTTCATCTCGTGTTATGACCATATTCCCTTAGCCCCCTCCTGAGATCATAATTACTGAATACTTTGGTATTATAATCTCAGGAGAAAATATGGGTGTTCTGATGATGAGAAATATCTAAGAAATGTTTTAACTTAGATACGATCATTTGATCATACTGATACTGACCTTAATACGACACCCAGCCTTATTACAAACTGGTAGCCACTCGAATGATCAGGAACATGCCAGCAAGTCCCGTATGCATTGAGAAACGACTTATTGAGGGATGTCTTATCTGGATGCGACCATGAGATCGGCCAGCGAATCTGATCAGGGTATCGTAGCAAGATGATTATTGGCGATCGGCCCCCGAGCAAGGCTCGTTATAGGTATATGGCTAATAAAGAAATGAACGTAACATGAGCTGAATAAAAGTACTCACAAACTTTTATCAAACCATGCTAATTGAAAAAGAAAAGAGATTGGAGAACTTATACGTAAAACTTGCATAATTGATCTATGTTCGAAGGATTGGACAAGATTCTACCATCCTCCATTCCTAACCGAGCCGATCCTTGTCACGGTACTGAAACAACAATGTAAGGGCCTTCCCACTGAGGAGAGAACTTATTGCGATTAGACTGGTTTTGTATTTTCGTAAAACCAAATCACCCACGTGAAGACTCCCGGCCGCACCCTTTTGCTGTGAAATTTTCACAAATCTTGCAAATATACCGCTGATTTTATCAGTGCTCGATCACGTTTTTCTTCGAGGAGGGTTAAATCCTGGGTACGTTGTTCGACTTGATCAATCTGATCGAATTGATCTATTCGAACAGAACCAATACGAATTTCCATGGGCAATACCGCCTCAGCGCCATATACCAATTAGAAAGGTGTCTCACCTGTGGCTCGACTACAAGTAGTAGGTAGTGCCCACAGAACGGAGTAGAGTTCATCTACCCAAGCCCCCGAGAGCATCTTAAGGAGATCGAAAACACGTTTTTGATGCCCTGTAATATCTGCCCGTTGGCACGTTCGACCGCACCATTGCTCTATGGATGAGCTACGAAAGCAAAGCACACCTTAGTTCCAATATTGTCGCAATAGTCCAGAAAGAGACCGCTAGCGAATTGGGAATCATTATCAGTAATGAGACGACTTGGAACACCAAATCGAGTGACGATGTTCTTATGAAGGAACTTCTGTGCCACAGCAGTGGTGACATTATGGACTGGTTCAGCCTCGATCCACTTCGTAAATGTGTCAATAGCTATGAACAAGAACTTGTACCCATTAACCGCTTGTGGCATAGGACCCACAATATCTATCCCCCAGACCGCAAAGGGCCACGTTAAAGGGATAGTTTGTAAGGTATATGCGGGCTGATTAACCTGTCTTGCATGAAATTGACACTGAGGGCATGTCTTGACCAAGTATTTGGCATCATCGAGTGCCGAAGGCCAGTAAAAACCCTGTCGGAAAGCCTTCCCGACCAGTGTGCGAAATGACCATGCGCACCACATACACCGTCATGAATCTCTTTCAAGAGGGACTTACCTTCCTCTTGAGAAATGCAACGCATGAATACTCCTTGAGTACCCTTCCTATACAAAACCCCTTCTATAAGTTTGTATAGGCGCACTTTTCGAATCAACCGATCACTCTCGGTTTCATCCTTGGGCAAGGTCCATATTCGAGATAGACCCTCAATGGATGGGTCCAATCTTCTTCATGTCCAAGGTTGGTAACGCAGACTATTACCGGGTCATCTTCGACTGTAGTCATGATCGAAGAATGTTCTAGGTGTTCGACGAACACTCCTGCCGGAGCAGATGTACAAGAGGATCCAATTTTAGATAATTGGTCTGTGACAATATTGCCCTTTTGCGGGATGTATTGGACTTCAAAATGACTGAAGTGCTTTTCCATCTCACTTCCCCCAGGTAATGAGCCATTGTCTCATTGGAGGTGCTGTACTCCTTGTTTATCTGGTTTACGAACAGTAGTGAGACTCCCCTCACCACTAATCCACAGACTCCGAGGAATTTTGCTGCCCGGAGCCCTGCAATAAGACCCTCATATTTTGCCGCATTGTTGGTTGCAACAAAATGTAATTGAATGACATACTTGAGTTGGTCACCCTGAGGCGTGATTAAGACCACCCCAGCCCCCAAGTGTTGAAAACCGCGAGAGCCATCAAAATACATCGTCCGTGATCGGTGTATGATAAGTCTTTAGATTCTTGCATAGGTGGGTCAGGGTTAGTCCATTTGACCACAAAATCTATCAAGATCTGAGACTTAACAGCCGTGCGAGGGGTGAAATGGATGTCAAATGCTCTAAGTTCCACAGTCCACTTCACAATTAGCTTGCGGGAAGCCATCAGTAGTGCGTAAAGTATCTTCTAGACCTCAGGGTAGCCCTCCTTAGGACCATGAAGTACTTCTCTTATGTAATAGACGGGTTATTGTACACCTTCTCTTTCTGTGATCAGAACTGCGTTGACCGCATGTGGTGTGGCCGCCAAGTAAAGGAGTAGCGGTTCCGCCATAGTCGAAGAAACTAACACTGGCGGACTGGATAAGTATTCTTTAACCTCCTGGAATGCTTTCTCGGCTTCATCCGACCAGGTAAAACCATTGTGTTTTTGGAGAGCTTTGAAAAAAGGTAGTCCTCTTTCGCCTAGTCGCGATATGAATCGACTTCAAGCCGCCATGCGGCCTGCTAGGCACTGGACATCCTTCATAGTCGAAGGAGACCTCATTTACTCGATGGCCCTGATCTTTTCGGGATTAACCTCGATTCCTATAGAACAAACAAGAAAGCCTAGAAGTTTACCAGATGAAACCCCGAAAGAACATTTTTCTGGGTTTAACTTCATTCCAAATCGGTTTAAATTACAGAAGGTTTCAACAAGATCATCCAAATTAGTCAATCTTTTTAAGCTTTTTACAACCAAATCATTCACGTAAGCTTCAAGATTACGCCCCATCTGGGAAAGAAAGGTCTTTTGCATCAAGCGCTGGTACGTGGAACCGGCATTCTTGAGACCAAATGGCATTCTGACGTAGCAGTAGGTGCCAAATGGTGTGATGAAGACAGTCTTCTCTTCATTTTCTTCTGCCATGCTGATTTGATGATACCCTGAGTAAGCATCCAGGAAGCTCATCAGCTCACAACCCGCAGTAGAGTCGACTAACTGATCGATGCGGGGAAGGGGAAGTCATCCTTCGGGCAGGCACTTTTTAGACAGGTGTAATAGATGCACATGCGCCACTTACCATTTGACTTGCGGACCATAACCGGATTTGCAAGCCATTCTGGATGATCAACTTCGTGAATAAATCCGGCCTTTTGGAGTTTATCTAGCTCCGCTTGGATAGCTTCCTACCAATCAACAGCAAAATGTCTGAGCTTTTGCTTTACTGGTCGTTGTCCAGGTCGAATCGCTAACCTGTGCCCAATTACCTCCCTTGGGACATCGGGCATGTCGGATGGTTTCCACGCAAACACATCTGCATTAGCTCGGAGGAAAGTTTCGAGTTCGAGTTCCTATTTGTCATCCAGGCCTGATCCAATCCGAATCATTCACCAAGGGTACGTAGCCTCAATGGTCGAGTAAGCCCAATGGGACAGTCAGAGCGATCAAATGTCAAAGGAGTGTCCGACCAACGGGGGTATTGAGGTTCACCAAGGGGAGCTTCCGCTTGGTTCACTTCTTGGTAAAATGCTTTAAACTGACGTTTAGAAACAAAAGAGGAGGAACCTCCAAAAATAACATTAACATAATTATGAGGTACCTAGTAGGACATTTCTTCGTCCCCATCGGCGTCTCTAAGCCTGCAAGTCGATCTGCTCTTTCGGTGGCAAAGTTGGCATTGGTCCAATTCCCTGGTAGAAGTCATCTAATTGCTTCAATCAGCTCCGACAGTTCTTGAGGTCGTGTCCCGGAGAGTTGTGGAGCGGACACCACTTCTTGCTTTCCTGCGGGTTAGTCGGTTTTTCTGGTTGGTCGGCATTGCGGCCGCCAGAGGCAGTTTTATTTTTTAATGAAAACTTGTTACCTTTGGCCGGCGAAGGCTTTTCTGCGATTACGACCTCCCGGTACTGTCCAGTTTGATTCTTTTTAGACTTCTTTGATTTCCCGCCTGATGAAGACTCCGGCTTCTTGCCTGTATCCTCTTTTTTCATGTCCTTGAGACCTGGTTGAGGCGGCAAAATTTCCCTTATCTACCATCCTATTCCACTCAACGGCCACGGCCGCGTCAGAGTAGCGGTCGGCCATATCAAAGAGATCGGCTATTGACCGAGGGGGGTGGATAAGTAGATCTTCCGTAAACCTCCGATATCACACAGCGTGCTTAAACGCCCTGATAACAGAGTTATCAGACATGTTTGGGATGATATTCCTCACCCCGACGAACCTTTTGACAAACTGGCGAAGAGTCTCTATAGAGGTTTTTCGTAGGCGATGAAGATCTCCTCTTTTCCGGATTTCTGATAACAATTCTGGAAATTGTTGAGGATGGCGTCGCACAACATTTCTCAGTTATATATTGAACCCTCGGGCTGATTGAATAGCCAGATCCTTGCTGGTCCCTCAAGGACCGTCAGCAAGTAATTGGCCATGACGCAATCATCCCCACCCACTGCTTGGATAGCGGTGATGTAAATTTGAAGGAACTCCAACGGATTCTGGGTCCCATCAAATCTCTCAATTGTTCCCGGCTTGAACTTATCTGGCCAGATGACCGCACGGAGGCCTGGCGAAAAACCTTTACAGCCAACATAGGAACTGTGGAGAGTTCTGCGGTTTCTAACCTGACCCCGGGCGATTTCACGGGATGGGGATGCGCCACGTGGTCCCAGACGAGAATGGACAGGAACTCAATCCCAATCACGAGAACTTCCCACTCGTCTGGATTTGTCATGCCGAAGTGATCCGAATGGTAGTCGATTACGTCTACCATGACTAGAGTAAGAATACTCCTTTTCATGGGAACATATCGTAGACCTAGAGGAAGCTGTAGGGGTTGCATCAGATGCGACCTCATCCAGCTTCTCCACCAGAATCCTAGCAAAAGCCGGTTTGTCCATGTCTGTGAGGGTAGGAGGAAAATTACGCAAGACTTCCGCAATAGATCGAAGTGGGCCATGCGTACTTCTCCTTGGTGCGCCAGGTGTCATTGTTTTTCGTCCGCCGGTGAATATTCTGGGGGCAAAGAAGGCGTCTGGTCGCGCCTGCGACCATGTGGGCAATGGGAGGAACTAGGAGCGGCATCATAACAAGATTGCGCATTTTGCAAAGCCTCTAGGGCTGATCTACGGAGTTCGTTATATCATCGCTTGCAGTCATGATGCTCCTTTTGCCTACGTTCCTGTTCCTCCTTTTGTCTGCGCTCCTATTCCTCCCTAGCAATCTGCTGATCGGGAGTTTCCTTCGATAAGGCAGCGAATTCTTTGGGGAGCGAGGCCGCAGAAGGAGAGAACATCCCTGTTTGTTCCGAGTCGGACTCGAAATCAAAGAGAGAGTGGAGGTTGTCAGGATCAAACCTCCCCGGACTAAGTTCTCGATCACTGTCATCCCTGTCCTCGACGGGGACGCATGGTGACCGAGACTCGATTTCCAATATGGTGGAACTGACATTAAGTTTCAGACCTATTTCTTCCATCCCCTAGTCGACGGACATGACCTGGGTGGGGGAAGACGTGTCCTCCTGACGTTCCTTCGGAATGTCTTCCCAATTGATCTCTTCCATTGGAACGGGATCGCTAGGCAAAGGCATTCGTATATGGGCATAATCGTTGAGATCGAAGTCGTTTTCGGAGTTATATGCCCCAGACATGGCTCATCGAACCTCCGGATGAATGGAAAACACATTGAGAAAGGCCCCATGGTGGGCGCCAGCTGTCGACGATTTGGACTCGGCGTCCTCAATCGATCTTACGTAGATTTGTGAGTTGTGAGACCTTTCACAGTGCTCCTCCGGGATGGTAAGATAAGTAATGTCTACAGAGACATGAATGAATTTATACATGTTCGGCCCTCGATGGTGGGAGTAATAGCCCTACGTCCTGTTATGATTTCACTATGTAGGAAAAAAGTGTTTACAAGAGGGAGGAAGAGATGATCACAGACGAAGATCTCTTCTATATTATTGTATATCTAACTATGCCTAAGTCTTCAAGTTACTCCGACTCGTGATAGTGTTTTTTACCACTTGTTGGGGGAAATCTCCGCGAGACTAAGTCCAGGTGAGTTGCCCACCATTCGCCCAGGGACGTGGCCTCCGGTGCCCGCCCCGGGCGCCGCCTTTTGGTTCTCGGGACCTGGCCTCCAGTGCCGGTCCCGAGCGCCGCCTTTCACCCAGGGACATGGCCTCCGGTGCCGGTCCCGGGCACCGCCATTTGGCTCCCGGGACGTGGCCTCCGGTGCCGGTCCCGAGCGCCGCCTTTTGCCCGGGGACGTGGCCTCCGGTGCCTGCCCCGGGCGCCGCCTTTTGGCTCCCGGGACCAAGCCTCCGGCGCCGGTCCCAGGTGCCGCCTTTTGGCTCCCGGGACCTAGCCTCCAGTGCCGGTCCCGGGCTCCGCCATTTGGCTCCCGGGACCTGGCCTATGGGGCCAGTCCTGGGCGCCGTCTTTTGGCTCCCGGGACGTGGCCTCCGGTGACGGTCCCGGGCGCCGCCTTTTGCCCTGGGACGTGGCCTCCAGTGCCGGTCCCGGGCGCCTCCTTTTAGCTCCCGGGACGTGGCCTCCGGTGCCGGTCCCGGGCGCCGCCTTTTGCCCGGGGACGTGGCCTCCGGTGCCTGCCCCAGGCGCCGCCTTTGGCCCGGGGACCTGACCTCCGGTGCATGTCCCGGGCCTCGTCGTCCTTCTAAAGGTAAAGTCTTTGGGTGTTGATCACGTGCAAGTCACGCGAGGAACGCTTGGGGAATCAGCGACCACCTGTCAAGCATCCAAGGCACCTGACCGGGAGAAGGACATTGCTACCCCTCAATCCGACGGTAGCGTCCGGGGTATTCTAGTCTTTTTGCTTCTTTTTGCGGCTATAAATAGCCCTTGTACCCCCTGTTGTAAAGGGGGTGATTCATTATTATTGGAATAGCCAATCTCACTGGTGTGCTCCAGAAGCCTCTCCCCCGAGAGAGCCTCCCCAGCCGACTCCGGTCGGGAGCATGCCGACAGGACTAGGGCCCCCACCGGGACCCGAACCTGTATAAATCCTCGTGTCAATTCTTGTGTTTGTCCGGCGGGGGAGGACCGGTCACCCGGTCAGCCCGCGTCGCATTTTGTTCGCTAGGATCGTCCACGAAACCTGCCGGGATAATCGCAATACCACGACAGTTGGCGCTGACCGTGGGGACTCGTGACAAGACGCCATGGCTCCCCCAAGAACAAGGGCTCGCACCCTTCCCGGTGACGCCAGTCTCGGAGACCCGGCGCCGCCCGTCCGGGACACTGTTGTCCCGGCGCTTCCGCCCGGAGGCAGCCAGGCCCAAGTACCGCCTCCCGCCTTTCCTCTTAACTTAGGTGCTTCTACCTCCGGGTCGCTCCCGGTGACCGCGAGAACCTCGGCCGGGACCAATCTACCCCCGACGGCTCCTCCAGCTCCTCGGGACGCCCTGCTCGAGGCTTTAGTGGAGGGCCAGCTCCGCACCCAGCGCTCCATGGATGAGTTGCTTCGCGTGTTGGTGCGGCCACCTGCCCCCACGTATGCGCCGTACCCATATCCGAGGGCAATGTCCCCGTTTATGGGTCACCCGGCGGTCCCTCCGGTCTCCGGAGGCTTATCTGCCCCGTATGACCTTAGTGGGGGGTACCCTCCCCCTGCGGGCCATACGTCTGGACCCTTCCCGGCACCTGGGTCCTTCCCGGTGCCGGGTGGCTAATTCATGCCCGGGCCCCTCATGGCACCGGGGGGATACCCTGTTCCGGGCCAGTTCCCAAGGCCGGGGGCCCATTATATGCCGGGGGTTTTCCCTACGCCAGGAGCCAGTCCCGCCCCGTGTGTCGCGTTTATCGCACCGGGGGCGGTCGACAGAGCAGCTCCCGTGCCTCAACGGACTTCCCCCCGCATCAACTCCCCAGTTCCGGACGTCACCGCGGGGGCACCCCCCTCTCCGGTTCCGAATATTACAAGGGCTTCCCCCTTTCCAGTTCCGGCCGTTGCCACGGGGGCTCCCTCCACTTTGGTTCCAAACGTCGCCGTGGGCGCCCCCTCCCCGGTTCCGGATGATACAGGGGCTTCCCCTTTCCGGTTCCGGGGGTCTTCGCAGGGGGCTCCCCCCAGCCGGCCCCGATAGCCTCCGAGCCGGTAGCTACAGTGCACGAGCTCCCTTCTCCCCCGGGGCCGCCCCCGAGGGTACCCCCGGCGGACCAGGTCGAGCGAATGCATTCACCCAAGCACGGGGAAGAACTTCCCCCCGGCCGTGGTCGCGGAGAGCCTTGCTCTCGCACCGGTCGGGGGAAGAGACCCGCCGAAGAGCCAGCCTCTCCAAGAGAGAGTACGGACGTGCGGGAACTCAGCCCCGGTCCGGAGGAGAAGCGTCGCTGCCGCCACTCCGGCGGACCTCTTCAGCCGCTTCCTGACTCCGACAACGAGGGCGTGTCCCCCGTCAAAGAAGACAGCGACCGGGACTCTCCCCGGGAAGTGCAGGGGGCTAATCAGCCCCTATGCCGCAGACTTCGCAGCATTCGGTGGCCGCGGCCCTACCGCCCGCCGCACATCGAGCACTACAATGGTGAGGCCGACCCTTACGAATTTGTGCAGATATACTCCACAGCCATCTCCGCAGCCAGGGGGGACGAGACGGTACAATACAACGTCTTCCCCCTCTACCTCACCGGCATCGCCCGCTCCTGGTTCTACAACCTAAAGGCCGGCTCCATCAAGTCTTTCGCGCAGCTCAAACGTGAGTTCTGCGCAAACTTCCAGGGGAACTACGTGCGTCCCCTGGACTCCTCACAGCTGTACACCATTCGGCAGAGGACAGGGGAGACCATCTGAAGCTTCTTCAAGCGCTTTGCCCAAGTGAAGAGCAAGGTGGCTCACGTCCCCGACTCTACAGTCATCGAAGCGTGCAAAAGCGGGATCCTCCCGGGGGAGCTCCACCGGAGGCTCTCCCGGAGCAGCCCCTCCTCCGCTGACGAGCTCTTCAACGTACTCGAAAAGTACGCTCGGGCGGAGGAAGACAACCTCTGGAAGAAGACCCAGGGACCCCCTCAAGCGGCCCAGGCAGGGGGGGCGTAACGAGCCACGGCCTCGGGACAACATTGTCCTCGAGGGTGGAGGCGGCTCGCGCGACCCCCCGAGGGGCAACCGCCCCTTCCCCATGCCGAAAGGCCATGGGGGAGAACAGTCTTCGTGCGGCCGGGAAGGCCCTGCGGGGAGAGGCAGGGAAGGACCGTGGTGCAGCTTCCACGGGTCCAGTACCCACACTACCCGGGATTGCCACCAGCTGCTGCAGCACTTCACGGCGTTCCTTGACCAGCATGGGCGGGGGCGGGGGGACTCCGGCCTCCTTGCCCCCTCGGTCAGCTGTTCCGGCCCTTCCTGCTCCCGCGGGGGGCCAGCAGGGGCAGACGCAGGAGGGGGAGCCTTCAGAAGCTCTCCCCTTCCAAACTTCTCAGCGCCGCATCAACGTCATCGTGGGAGGATCCGCCTCCGGGCGGGACTAAGCGCCAGCGTAAGGAGTACGCGTGCGAAGTCAAGGTTGTGGGGGTGCTGCACACGTCTCCGCCACCCAAGTGGTCGGACGTTCCCCTCACCTTCACAGCGGAAGACGCGCGAGGGGTTCACTTCCCCCACGACGACGCGCTCATCGTCTCCGCCACCATCTACAACTGCCACCTGGCCCGCATCCTCGTGGATGGCGGGAGCTCCGCCGACGTCCTCTTCCTGAAGGCCTTCAAGGAGATGCAGGTGGATGAGAAGCTCCTGCAGCCCGCGGCAGGGCCCCTACAAGGGTTTGTCCCGGGGAAGGCGATCCATCCCGTGGGGAAGGTGGATCTCCCTATGACCTTCGCCACCCCAGAGAACTACAGGACCGAGATGGTCCAATTCGATGTAGTGGACCTCCCCTCCTCCTACAACGCGATCATGGGGAGGACCACAATCAACCGGCTAGGGGCTGCCACCCATCAAAACTACCTATGCATGAAGATCCCCGGGCTGCACGGCGTGATCAACGTCCGGGGAGACCAAGACGTGGCCCGTGCTCTATACGAGCACGCCGCCGCCACAATCAGAAGCGTCAACCTCATAAAGGCGCCCGGGGGGGAGGCCTCTCCTCCAGAACCAGACGTCGCGGCGATACCTCCCGGGAGGCCCCTCCTCAAGCCGCGTCCGGAAGGGGGCCTCCGAAAGGTCCTGCTGTCCCCAGGCGATGGGGACAAAACCGTCCGAATTGGGCCAAAGCTCCCCGAGGAGCATGCAGCGCAACTGGCAGCTTTCCTGCGCGAGAACTCCGATGTTTTTACGTGGAAGCCTTCGGACATGCGGGGCGTCGCCCGGGGGGTCATTGAGCATAAGCTCGCGGTGACCCCCGGTCACCCCCCCCCCCCACCCCCCGTCAAGCAGAAGCTGAGGAAGCTCTCCCTCGAGCGCCAAGAGGAAATCAAAGGGGAGATCGCCCGACTCCGAGAGGCGGGGTTCATTCGGGAGGTCCTACACCCCGAGTGGCTCGCGAACCCCGTCCTCGTCAAAAAATCGAATGGCAAGTGGCGGATGTCCGTGGACTTCACCGACCTTAACCGCGCCTGCCCCAAGGACAACTTCCCACTCCCGCGGATTGACCAACTGGTCGACTCCTCCGCGGGGTGTGAGTTGATGAGCTTCCTAGATGCCTACTCAGGCTACCATCAAGTCCGGATGGCGGAAGGGGACGAGGAAAAGACGAGCTTCATAACTCCCCTCGGAATCTTCTGCTACGTCCACATGCCCTTCGGGCTCAAGAACGCGGGAGCGACCTTCCAGCGCCTCATGACGCTGGTCTTCGAAGATCAAGTCGGCCGCAACGTCGAAGTCTACGTAGACGACGCGGTCGTCAAAAGTCCCCGCGCAGCCTCCCACATCGACGACCTGGCGGAGACCTTCCGCAACCTCCGCGCGTACGGGCTGAAGCTCAACCCGGAGAAGTGCGCCTTCGGCATGCACGGGGGGAAGCTCCTGGGTTTCCTCATGTCCCAGCGGGGCATAGAGGCAAATCCCGAAAAGATCCGGGCGTTCCTGGACATGCCCCCGCCGCGCTCCGTCAAGGACGTCCAGCGGCTCTCCGGCTGCTTAGCCGCGCTAAGCCACTTCATCTCACGGTCGGGGGAGCGAGGCCTCCAATTCTTCAAGATCCTCCCGGGGGCTCGAGGGGTTCCGCTAGACCCCCGAGGCCCAGGAGGCCTTCGACGACCTCAAGAAGTACCTCACGAGCCCTCCAATGCTCGTGAGTCCGTCTCCAGAAGAGCCCTTGCTCCTCTACTTTGCCGCGACCCTGGTCGCCGTCGCGTGGTATTGGTGAAGGAGCAGGGGGGCAGCAGCGTCCCGTGTACTACGTGAGTGAGGCTCTTCAAGGGGCCAAAACTCGGTACACGGAGATGGAGAAGATCTGCTACTCCCTCCTGATGGTGTCTCGGAAGCTTCGCCACTACTTCCTGGGACACCCCATCACCGTCCCGTCGTCCCTCCCCCTGGGGGAAGTGCTGCGGAACAAAGAAGCCACTAGCCGGATTGGGAAGTGGGGGGCCGAGCTCGCCCCCTTCTCCCTGTCCCTCACAGGCCGCTTCGCCATCAAGTCACAGGTCCTCGCCGACTTCGTCGCGGAGTGGACCCCTGCCTCCGGGCCCGGGGAGAAAGACCTCCCCGCGCCGCCCCGACGCAGTGACCATTGGACGCTCATGTTCGACGGGTCACTGTGTCTCGCCAGGGCTGGTGCGGGAGTAGTCCTCCGGAGCCCCGAGGGGAAGGAACTCGAGTACGCAGCGCGGCTCGAGTTCCCCGCAACCAACAACGTCGCCGAGTACGAGGCTTTGTTCCTAGGGATGCGTCTTGCGCGCTCCCTGGGGATCTGGCGTCTCCTAGTGAAGGGAGATTCTCAGCTCGTAATTTGCCAACTGGACAAGTCTTACCTGTGCCATGACGCAAACTTGAGTCTTTATTTGCAAGAGGTGCGAAAGATGGAGAGGCACTTCAACGGCCTCGAGGCCCGGCATATCCCGCGAAGGGACAATGACCGGGCCGACGCCTTGGCCCGGGCAGCAAGCGCCCGGGAATCGCTCCCCAAAGGGGCCTTCCTGGAAATCATCACGAAGCCCTCGGTGGCCTCCCCGGACACGGGCGATGAGCCTTGCGTCCCGGAGGTCGCCAAGATCACCCGGACTCCGTCATGGATGGACCCCCTCATCTCCTTCATCAAGGAGGAGGGGGACCCTCCCAACGAGACCGAGGCTAAGCGCCTCCAGGCCAAAGCCCGGGCATATCTCCTGCTGGAGGGGAAGCTCTACAAGCAGGGGGCTTCCGCCCTCCTGCGCTGCCTCCCCCGGCCGGAGGGACTCCAACTTCTCGAAGACATCCACGCGGGGAGTTGTGGCTCTCACCTAGCCCCGCGTGCCATTGCTGCCAAGGCTCTCCGGCAGGGCTTCTACTGGCCCACGGTCATGCGCGACGCGCGAGACCTTGTCTCCGCGTGCGAGGCCTGCCAGAAGATGGCCAAGGGTTCAAACCTCCCCCCGTAGCGCTGCAGACTATCCCCATCACTTGACCCTTCGTGCGCTGGGGGATGGACCTCTCAGGGCCCTTCCCCCCAACGCCCGAAGGATACAAGTATGCGGTGGTCGTGATCGACTACTTTACGAAGTGGGTAGAGGCGGAACCCTTGGCCAGCATCACGTCTCAGGCCGTCCAACGGTTTTTCTGGAAAAACGTCGTATGTCGTTTTGGTGTCCCCCGGGAAATCACCGTTGACAACGGGACCCAATTCGACTCGGCTTATTTCCGGGAATTCTGCGCAGGCCTGGGGCTCGTCATCCACTTTGCCTCAGTGGACCATCCCCGGAGCAATGGGGCTGTCGAAAGGGTCAACGGCATAATCCTACAGGGGTTACGCCGGCGACTCGAGCAGGCCGCTTCTAAGCGGGGTGCATGGGCAGAGGAGCTCCCTAGCATCCTCTGCTCCATGCGCACGACCCCGAGCCGGGCGACGGGACGTACTCCCTTCTCCCTAGTCTACAGGCGGAGGCAGTCCTCCCCCCGGAGATTGGCTTCCGGTCGCTGCGAGTCGAGTTCCTAGACGGAGCTACGACCGCAGCGTACCAGGCCAATGAGGCCAACCAACGACTAGAGATTGACCTCGTGGAGGAGGAACGCGACCGAGCGCTCCTCCGCCACGCCATCTACGAGCGCGAGATGGCACGCGCATACAACCAGCGCGTGCGCGAGAGGTCCTTCCGCCTTGGGGACCTTGTCCTCAAGCGCGTCACAGACCCCGAAGCCCAGGGCAAGCTCTCCCCCGAGTGGGAGGGCCCCTACAGGATCTCCGTGGTCCTGGGCTCGGGGGCTTACAAACTCTCTAACCTCCAAGAGCAGGAGCTGAAGCACACGTGGAACTTGCGTTTACTTCGCAAGTTTTACGTCTAGCCTACATAGGGCCGTCCCCTCCCCCAGAGCGTTTACGCCAGAGGGGGAGGGGGACATTGCAGTTACTTTTCCCTCCCCTTTCACGACTTCGCGGGGGGAGGTGTTGTATTTCATTTCATTATCAATACAACTGAATTTTTCTCTTCAACTGTCATTGCAGGTTCTTCTCATTATCGCCCCTAACGGCGATGCCCTCCCCACGAGGATGCCCTCCCCGCGAGGAAGCCCTCCCCATGAGGAAGTGGGCTCAGACCCAGCAAGTCCCTCCTGTAAGGCGGCTTACGATCAGCCCTCGTGGACTGAGGGTGTAAGCGGCAACCCGGTCCCCAGTGACCGTGGTAACGAGTCACTTTGGGAGACTAGTCCCCTACCCAAACACTCAGACCCGTCATCGGGCACATCCTCCTCCGGGAGTTGACGGTCTCCCCAGTGGGACGTCTCAGGCTTTCCCGGATTTTTCTTTCCCGGAGACCTTATTCCCGGCTCCCCGTTCTCACGGCGGCCGGATGATTGTCTCCCGGAAGGTCTATCCCTGGAAATCAGGCTTTCTCGGATTTTTCTTTCCCGGGGATCTTATTCCCGGCTCCCCGTTCTCACGGCGACCGGATGATTGTCTCCCGGCAAAGTTACGGATTTCTTGGATATTTCCTCCAAAGGCCCTATTCCCGGCTCCCCGTTCTCACGGCGACCGGATGGTTGTCTCCCAGAAATCTCCTCCAGAAATCTCGTCGGGTTTTCTCGGATGTTTCTTCCCCACAGACCTTATCCGGGCTCCCCGTTCTCACGGCGACCGGACGATTGTCTCCCGGAAAGTTTCTCCCCGAAAACCTCGTTTTAGAATTTTCTAACTTGGAAAAATTCTTATGCTACAGGTCATCTTCACCCCGTGTTACCCCCACAGCGCGTGGAGCTACCCTCCGGTCCGCTGTGGGCGGGGGGGATAAGGAACCCCCGGGTGTCGACCGCACCGTCCACGAGCAAACTTAGGTCATTCTTCTCAAAAGGAGCCGTCCAGACCATCCAAGAAAAAATAAAAGAAGACTCTCAAAGAAGAAAGCAAACACAGCTTTATTAATCATTCAACCGGAGGACATCTTCCCCCTCCGGTGGGCATAGGAAACGGTACAACCCGGGTCAAAACCCGGAAGTTCTCTACATCCTAAGGCTCCTACGCCTAATAGTCCCGGAGGCCCTCTACTAGCTCCCGGGCCAGGTCCCAGTACAATGCGCACACGCGGCGCTGAGCTTCCCGGAGCACATCCTCGAGCCAGTACTCATAGCCCGCCGGGGGAAGTATTTGAAGTGGGGGGATCATCCGGGACCCCGGACGCAGAGGGGACAATTCGGCGCGATGATTGTCAAAATTGTCCAAGTGCCACTCCAGATGCCACCTTAACCGGATCGGCTCCCGGACGGCGTCCCCGCTGCGCTTCCCGGAGATGAGGCTTAGCAAGATCAAAGCGGCTTGGGCTTCCCCCGGGGGGCACCTGCCGGGGCTCGAGGGCCTCGCCCCCGGGGAACCTCTTCCAAAACCTTTGCCCGGGAACCCTGGTAACATTGCATTTAATTCGAGACAGAAAAATTTCTAATTCCATTGCATTTCAAAATGTCTTTTTACAAGTGTCCAGGGCTTCTTCTAAGAAGCTACCGGGAACAAAATCCTAAGAAAGCAAAAGAAGTGTCTTATCTAAGACCCGGGGGGAGGCTCATACTTTTTCATTGGTGTCCTCCCCCCGGGGGGCTTCTGCCGGGGCCGGGGCCAGGGCGTCCTCTGCCGGAGGCGCCGGTGCCGGGAACCTCACCTGGACAATCCGGTCGTAGAAGCCCCCGGTAAGTTGCTCCACCTCCCGGCGCAAGGGCTCGAAGAACTCGGGGAAGCTCCGGGGGATGCGGCCCCCGATCGCCCGGGGGCCGACCCCCCGGTGCTCAACAAGCCCCACCGCGGCCGGAACGACGGGGATCGCCCGGCCCCGTGCCCGGGCATCGGCGGCCTCCAGGATGACGGAGACCTGTGCGTTGAGAAAACGCACAGCCTCCGCGAGGGTAGCCGGGGGCACCTCCGAGCTGCTCCCGGAGCCTAGGCTCACGCCTAGGCTCTCGAGGGCCGAGCGGATGGAGCGGCCCGCGTCCGTCACAACCCGGAAGCTTGAGCCCTCGAGCTCCCAAAAGGCCTCCTCCTTCGCCTTGGCCTCCTCCCGAAGGCCGCCGTTGACGGCCTCGGAGACGTGGACCTGGGCCCGAACCCGAGCCAGCTCCTAGAGGGCTTCATCGCGCTGCCCCAAGTAGGTCGTGGCCCTGTCCTCCGCATCCTTAAGCAGCCGGCCGATCCGCTGCTCAAGGCCCCAGGTAATGGCCGCCGCCTACAAACTCTAGAGTTAGAAAAAATTCAAATGTAGGGGCCTGAAAGAAAGCGTCATCAACTCGGGTAAGTACCTGGGCTTGGAAAGATTGAAGCTCCCCAAAACGCTCATCGAGCATCCCCTCCGCAACGAAGGCCTGCACCTTCCGGGTCTGCAGGCCCTCCGTGTAGCGGGCGACCTTCCCCGCGGAAAGCAGGGGGGTCTCCCGCCCAACGCCGGTCGCGTCGCGGCCGGTGAGGGGTCCCTGGACCTGGGCGTCCGGCAGTGTGGTCGGCGTCTTCGTCGCCGAGGAGGTGGCCTCTGTGGAAGTGGCCGAGGAGCTCTCGAAAGGGGTCCCTCCCCGGGGAGGAACCATTAGGCCCTTCCCCTTCCTGAGCGGGAGGGCCCCCGGGGCCCCCACTTCCGGAGGGACATCGTAGACTGAGGGGCTCCCCCCTCGTCCACCGGCCACTCCACAAATCTCACATCCAGCTTCTCCGGCTCCAAAGGTGCCGGGGGCGCAGGGAGGGCCGCTACCGAAGGCGGCGAGGGGGCGTAGTCCGCCGAATCGAACGCCGCCCCGCCCGCGGCCGGTTCCTTCCCCCGAGCCTCAACGGGGCTCTCCGGGGGAGGGGGTGTTACTTCTTTCCGGGCCGGCACCCGGGCGCGCCCGGTCCCGGGGATCTCGTCCCGGGCCTTCGCCGGTGTCGAAGCCGGCGTCGTCGATGGGCCGGGGGCTTTTTGGACCCTGGCCTTCTTAGGCTCAGAGCCCCCGGCAGCGTCCTTCCCCCGTTTGTGCGATCCGGGGGTGGGGAGGGGCTTCCTCTCCGGTAGCTTCAGCCCGAAGGCCTCGGCTACCAAGTTCCGAGGAGGGCCCTCCCCCACGACGCGCACGATGCACTCGTGCTCGTCGGCGAAGTACCTCCCCAGGAGGTTCTCCGCCTTCTCCCGTGCCGCCGGGTACGGCCGGACTGCGAAAGGTAAGAGAGTCAAATTTTCAAAAATTTGCAACTGCAATGAACCAGGTAACGAAGACTTACGTCAAGTCATCGGCTTAACGGGGGGCCGCTGCTCCGGGCCCATCCCAATCCCCCTTCTCCCGCGCGAAAAGGGTGAGATCCTCAAGAGCATCATCTCCTCGGCGGCGTCCCGCAAGAGCGAGTGCCCTGGGAGATAATGACCTTGCCGAGGAGCTGCAGCTCCTCGTCCGTCCACACCGGAGGCTTCGGTGCGGACGACCTGCTGTAGGTAGGGGCCTCCGGGGCGTACACCACCTCGTCGTCCCGAACCCGGAGGTAGAACTACCTCCGGATCCAGTCGCCCCAGTGGTCCCAGGAGGCCGCCGCCGGGTAATCGGCTACCCGGGACGGTAGCATATGCACCATCACCGAGCCAAAGGGGGACTTGGGTCCCCCCTTCACCAGGTGGGAGCTCCACGCCGCCGGTTCGTAGAAGTACCGGAAGGCTCGCAGGGTAGGCTCCTGCCCGGTCGCCGTCTCGAAGAGCCAAATGAAAAGGCCCATCCGGACGATGGCGTTCGGCGTTAGGTGGTTCAGCGCCACCCCGTACTCCTTCAGAAACTCCCGGAGCAAGGGGTGCACCGGGAGCTGGAGCCCCGCCTCGAGGAAGGCCTCGAAGGCCACAATCTCTCTAGGCCTGGGGAATCAGCGACCACCTGTCAAGCATCAAAGGCACCTGACCGGGAGAAGGACGTTGCTACCCCTCAATCCGATGGTAGCGTCCGGGGTAGTCTAGTCTTTTTGCTTCCTTTTGGGGCTATAAATAGCCCTTGTACCCCTTGTTGTAAGGGGGGTGATTCATTATTATTGGAATAGCCAATCTCACTGGTGTGCTCCGGAAGCCTCTCCCCCGAGAGAGCCTCCCCAGCCGACTCCGGTCGGGAGCACACCGACAGGACTAGGGCCCCCACCGGGACCCGAACCGGTATAAATCCTCGTATCAATTCTTGTGTTTGTCCGGCAGGGGAGGACCGGTCACCCGGTCAGCCCGCGTCTCGTTTTCTTCGCTAGGATCATCCACGAAACCTGCCGGGGTATTCGCAATACCACGACACCACTTAACCGTTTTTGTATCGTGCTTTTGACCACCTTTTTATACTGAACAAAAGGGTGCCAATCATGAAACGACTCTGGACGGTTGCTATGCTGCAGTTTTGTTAACCGCACTTAACTCCCACATCGGCTTAATACGTGCAATTAATGGGTAACCGCACATACTACCCTCCTGGCAGTTGTCTTCATACGTGGAGAAGTCATCATAACCCTAGGGAAACGCCTGTTAAATAGTTAGACACTCCTGAATTACTCTGGTCGCAGATAGTCAACGACCCTCTGACCACGCACTGTCTACGGCATCATGATCGTGCAAGGGCTGCGATCATAAATAATCTTTGTGTCCACACTTTTGAGGTCGTCTAAGACCATAGCGACGGACTCATAGACATGCGTCTAACTCAATTCCATCTTGAACCAGATGTGTGTTATTTTGAACTAGCTCGATTGACAATCCTCGTCAAGATGGTTTGGAAGTACTGGCTCATGCGATACAGAAAATTCATGAGAGTGTGGCTTTTTGGACAGCTAAACCAAAAAGAGTAGAGAAATTTGAGGACAGTGCATGGCAATTGAAAATTGATTTGGGCAAGAAGTTGTCTTGATTGTAAAACTAGGTGGAATTCAACATATCTCATGCTTAGTGTTGCTTTGAGGTATAAGAAAGTTGACGAGAATTATCACCCGAGATAGTTTGGTTAACACATATCGGGTTTAAGTCAGGTTCGAATGTGATATGTGTCTAGGTGTCTTAGTAGCCGCTATGGTCGCAGACAGACACAGAGTTAGTTTATGATTGCAGTCCTTGCACGATCATAAGACCGCAAGTAGTGCGCGGTCAGAAGGACATTGACTATGCGCGATCAAGATAACCTGGGAGTGTCTAAGCCCTTACTGAACACGTTCTCAGGGTCAAGATAACTTCTCCCATGTATGAAGACAACCGCCTAGAGGTTAACATTTGCGGTTATCTATCATTGCACGTGATTAACCAGCGAAGGAGGTTGGTGTGGTTATACGAACTGCACCAGGACAACCGTCCAGAACTATTTCACATTGGCATCCTTTCATTCAGTATAAAAGGATGGCTAATGCATGATGTCAAAGGACAAGACGAGAGAGACAACAAGTCAACAACTCTTTAAGACTTAGATATAGTTAATTAAACAAAAGCATAAGGAGAGATCATCGCCTGTGATAATCTCTTCTCCTTGTAAACTCTTTTCTCATACATAGTGAAATCACAACAGGACGTAGTGCTATTACTCCCACCATCGAGGGCCCAAACTTGTATAAATCTTAGTATCCCTATTGCATTGCTTATCCTAACTTACCTGATAGCACATTGAAAGGTCTCACATACAACTCACAAATCTGTGTAAGATCGACAGGGGACCCCGAGTCCAAATCGTCGACAGCTGGCGCCCACCGTGGGGCCTCTCTCAAGATGTCTTCCGTTCATCAGGAGTTTCGATAAGACATGTCTGGGGCGATGAGAATGATTTCGATCTCGATGACTATGCCCATATTCGGATGCCCTCACCAAGCGATCCCGCTCCAATGGAAGAGGTTGACCACGAAGATGTTCCCGAGGAACATCCTGCGGATGCATCTTCTCTGACTCAGGTCATGTCCATTGACCAGGAGACAGAGAAGATAGATCAAGAGCCCCATGTGAGTTCTACCACTTTGGAGGCCGAATATGTACCACAACATGTCGCTACTGAGGATGTGGATGATGGTAACATAGAGCTTAGCCATGGGAGGTTCGATCTTGATAACCTCCAATCTCTCTTTGATTTTGAATCTGATTCGAAACAAACAGAGATGTTTTCTCCTTCTGCGACCTCGCTCCCCCAAGAATTTGCTGCTTTATCGGAGGAAACTCCTTAGCAGCGAATTGTCAGGGAGGAATAGGAACACAAACAAAAGGAGGAACAAGAAATAAAGCCAAAGGAGGATCAAGATCGCAAGCGATGAGATAACGAGCTTCCCAGGACCACAAAGGAAGCTTTGCAAAATGCTCAATCTCGTTATGATGCTGCTCCTAGCTCCTCCCATCCTCCTCACGGTCGCAGGCATGACTGGACGCCTTCTTTAGCCCCGAGCTATCCACCGACGGATGAAGAAACGGTGACACCTGATGCACCGAGGAGGAGTACGCATGGACGACTTCGTTCTATCGCAGAAGTCATGCGTAATTTTCCTCCTGATGTCGAAGACGCGAATAAGCCAACTTTTTCCAGAATCCTGGCGGCTAAGCTGGATGAAGTTGCATCTATGCAACTCCAACAGCATCATCCCGATCTATGATTTGTTCCCATGAAAGGGAGTATTCTTACTCTAGTCATGGCAGGCGTAATCAACTACCACTAGGATCAGTTCGGCACGACAAGTCCCGACGAGTTGGTAATTCACACGATCGAGATCGCATGCCTGTCCATTCTCGTCTGGGACCGCGAGGTGTATCCCCCCAGGGTGAGGTCGCCTGCGACCAAGTTGAAAGCCGCAGAACTCTCCACAGTTCATATGTTGGCTGCAAAGCTTTCTTGCCAGGCCTTCGTGCGGTGGTTTGGTCGAACAAGTTCAAGCCAGGAACAATTGAGAGATTTGATGGAACTCAGAACCCATCCGAATTCCTTCAGATCTACATTACCGCTATTCAAGCGGTGGGTGGGGATGATCGCGTCATGGCAAATTACTTGCCAACGGTCCTCGAGGGACTGGTGAGAACCTGGTTGTTCAATCAGCCAGGGAGTTCGATTTATAACTGAGAACTACTACCAGAAGCCTAGCAAAGAGGATGATCTTCATCGTCTGCGCCATACCTCTACTGAGACTCTTCAGCAGTTTGTCAAGAGATTTGTCAGAGTGAGGAATACCATTCCAAATATATCTAACAATTCCATTATTAGGGCATTTAAACATGTCGTACGATATTGGAGATTTACCGAAAATCTACTTATCCATCCGCTTCGGTCAGTAGCCGACCTTTTCGACATGGCTGATCGTTATTCCGATGCGGCTGAGGCTGTGGAGTGGAATAGGATGGTGGATAAATAAAATTTACCACCTCAGCCAAGTCTTAAGGACGTTAAGAAAATATTCAAGCAAGAAGCCGGAATCATCATCGGGCGAAAAATCGAAGAAGTCCAAGAAAAATTGATCTGAACAATACCGGGAGGTCGCCATTGCAGAGAAGCCACCACCGGGAAAAGGTAACAAATTTCCATTTAAGAATAAAACCTCTTCTGGTGGCCGCGATAGCGACCAGTCGGGAAAACAGACTAACCCGTAGGAAAACAAGAAGTGGTGTCAGTTCCAAAACTCTTCGAGACACGATATCAAGAACTGTCGAAATTGGTTGAAGTAATTAGACAACTTCTACTAAGGGATTGGACCGATGCCTACCTTGCCACAAAAATATCAGACCTGCGGGATCAAGGACGCCGACGGAGATGAAGAGATGTCATATCAGGCCAACTCTCGCTAAATTCATGATGGCGACACACTACGCTTATCAGTGCGCCAAGTTGCCTGGTCTCAAAGGCGTTATCTCGGTCCGAGGCAATCGGGATACAGCGCTAACTTGTGATCGGTTGTCCTTGGAACTAGTGGACCAGCTTCCCCTTTGGGACGTCAAGATTGTGACCACAGCTTCCAACACGATCAAAGTTGCCCCTCGACCAGATGAAAAGTTAAAACTAGTTCCATTGTACCCAGATGATCCATCTAGAACCATTCGGATCGGATCAGGCCTGGAAGACAAATAGGAACTCGAGCTCATTACTTTCCTCTGGGCAAATGTAGATGTGTTTGCGTGGAAACCATCCGACATGCCTGGAGTCCCAAGGGAGGTAATTGAGCACAGGTTAGCAATTCGACCTGGACAACGACCAATAAAGCAAAAGCTTAAATGCTTTGCTGTTGATCGGCAAGAAGCCATCCAAGTGGAGTTAGATAAACTCCAGAAAGCAAGATTTATTCGCGAAGTCGATCATCCTGAGTGGCTTGCAAAACCGGTTATGGTCCTAAAGTCAAATGGTAAGTGGCGCATGTGCGTCGATTACACCAGCCTAAACAGTGCATGTCCAAAGGACGACTTTCCCCTTCCTCGCATCAATTAATTGGTCAATTCTACAGTGGGTTGCGAACTGATGAGCTTCCTGGATGCTTATTCAGGATACTATTAGATTAGCATGGCAGAAGAAGATGAAAATAAGACTACCTCCATCACACCATTTGGCACCTACTGCTACGTCAGAATACCATTTGGTTTCAAGAACGCTGGTTCCACATACCAGCACTTGATACAAAAGACCTTTCTTTCCCAGATGGGGTGTAATCTTGAAGCTTATGTTGATAATTTGGTTGTAAAAAGCTTGAAAATCTCAAATCATTTAGATGATCTCGCCAAAACCTTTTGTAATCTAAACAAGCATGGAATAAAATTAAATCCGGAGAAATGTTCCTTCGGGGTTGCTTCTGGCAAACTCTTGGGTTTCCTTGTTTGTTCGAGAGGAATAAGGTTAATCCTGAGAAAATCAGGGTCATTGAACAACTGAGATCTCCTTCGAATATGAAGGACATCTAGAGCCTAACAGGTCACATGGCAGCCCTTAGCCGTTTTATATCAAGGCTAGGCGAACAAGGCCTACCTTTCTTCAAAGCTCTTCGCAAACACAATGGTTTTACCTGGTCGGATGAGGTCAAAAAAGCTTTTCAAGAGGTTAAAAAATATTTGTCTAGTCCACCGATATTGATCTCTCCAAATTTAGGGGAGCCACTACTCCTTTATTTGGCGGCCACCCCTCACGCGGTCAGCGTAGTTCTGGTCGTAGAAAGAGAGGGTGTACAACAACTGATCTATTATGTAAGTGAGGTACTTCACGGTTCAAAGGAACATTACCCTGAGGTCCAGAAGATACTTTACGCACTTCTGATGGCTTCCTGCAAGCTACGACACTACTTCAAGCACATAAAATTACTGTGCCTTCGTCCTTTCCATTGGGTGATATTATCCGAAACCCGGAGAAATCTGGTCGCATCGCGAAGTGGACAGTGAAACTTGCAGCATTTGACATCCATTTCACCCCTCGCACAGCGGTTAAATCTCAAATTCTCGCGGATTTATTGGTCGAGTGGACTAATCCTAACCCTCCTGCACAGGAATCCAAAGATTTACAATGCACTGACCATTGGACGATGTATTTTGACGGCTCTCATAGTTTTCAACACTCGGGGGCTGGAGTGGTTTTAATCACGCCTTAGGGTGACCAACTCAAGTATGTCATTCAATTACACTTTGTTGCGACCAACAACGCAGTAGAGTATGAATGTTTTATTGCAGGGCTTCATGCAGCTAGATTTCTCGGAGTCCATCGATTAGTGGTGAGGGGAGACTCACAGGTAGTCGTAAACAGGTAACAAGGAGTACAGCACCTCCGATGAGACAATGGCTCCTTACCTGGGGGAAGTGAGGAAATTGGAAAAACACTTCAGTCATTTCGAAATTCAATACATCCTGCCAAAGGACAATATACTCGCAGACCAATTATCTAAAATTGGGTCCTCACGCACATCCGCTCCGGCAGGAGTGTTCGTTGAACACTTGGAACATCCCTCGATTATGACTTCGATCGACGATGATCTGGTGACAGTTTGTGTCACCAACCTTGGACATGAAGGAGATTGGATTCGTCCATTATGGATCTATCTCGAACATGGGACCTTGCCCAAGGACGAAACCGAGAGTGATCGGTTAATTCGAAAAGCACGCCTATATAAACTCATAGATGGGGTCTTATATAGAAAGGGTACCCTAGGAGTATTCATGCGCTGCATATCTCAAGAAGGTAAATCCCTCTTAAAAGAAATTCATGACGATGTATGTGGTGCACAAGCGTCATTTCGTACACTGGTTGGAAAAGCATTCCAACAGGGTTTTTACTGGCCTTCGGCACTCGATGATGCCAAGAATTTGGTCAAGACATGCCCACAGTGTCAATTTCATGCGAGGCAAGTTCATCAGCCTGCATATGCCTTACAAACTATTCCTTTAACATGGCCTTTTGCGGTCTGGGGAATAGATATAGTGGGTCCTATGGCCCAAGCGGTCAACGGGTATAAGTTCTTGTTCGTAGCCATTGACACATTTACGAAGTGGATTGAGGCTTAACCAGTCCACAACGTTACTGCTGCGGCGGCGAAGAAATCCTTTCATAAGAATATAGTCACACGATTTGGTGTTCCAAGTCGTCTCATTACCGACAATAGTTCCCAGTTCGTTAGCGGTCTCTTTCTGGACTATTGCGACGACATTGGAACCAAAGTGTACTTTGCTTCTGTAGCTCATCCCCAGAGCAATGGTGCCGTTGAACGTGCCAACGGGCAGATATTGCAAGGCATAAAGAAACAAGTTTTTGAAGGCCTTAAGGTGCGCTCGGGGGCTTGGGTAGATGAACTCTACTCCGTTCTATGGGCACGACGCACTACTTGTAGTCGGGCCACGGGTGAGACACCTTTTCAACTAGTATATTGTGCTGAGGCTGTCTTACCTATGGAAATCCGCATTGGGTCTGTCCAGGTTCATCAATTCAATTAGACTGATCAGCTCGAACAACGGACCCAAGATATTACCCTCCTCGAAGAGAAACATGATCGGGCGCTGATCAAGTCTGCAGTATATTTACAAGTTTTACGTAAATATCACAGTAAAAGGGTGTAGCCTCGTAGTCTTCAGTGGGCGACTTGGTTTTACAAAAAATACAAAACTAGTCTAAACGCAATAAATTCTCCCCTCAGTGGGAAGGCCCTTATACTGTTGTTTCAGTACCGCAACCAGGATCGGCTCGGTTAGCGATGGAGGATGGAAGGATCTTGTCCCATACTTGGAACATAGATCCACTACGCAAGTTCTACGTGTAAGTTATCCATTTCTTTAATCCTTTTCAATTAGCATGATTTATTAGAAAATTGTGTGCACTTTTCTTCGAATTATGTTATGGTTTCTCTTTCTTTTGCCACACCCATACCAAGCTATGCTCAGGGGCTGGTCGCCGATGATCATCCTAATATGATGACTAGGTTGGATTCGTAGGCTGATCTCATGGTCACATCTAAATAAGACATTTCTAAACGCACACGGGACTTACTAGTATGTTTCTAATCATTCGAGTGGCTGCATGTTTGTAATAAGACCTGGTATTGCATTAAGATCAGTATCGGTCTGACCAAATGATCGTGTCTAAGTCGAGGCATTTCTTTGTAAACCGTTTCTAAACGTATAAGAAACTCACTAGATATCTTTGATCATCAAAAAACCCATATTTTTCCTGGGATTATAACACTAAGTCTTCAATACTTATGATCTCAGGAGGGGACTACGAGAATATGGCTGTAATATAAAATAAAAGCAAGTACACCTTTTTCAAAAAAACCTAAGGCATGCATTTGCATAGTATAACTATATATTTGTAGGTACAGTCAAAAATAGAGGATCATTGTTCATTACAGTATTACAATAAGCCAAGTTCTTTCAGAAGATCTTCGATTAAGGGCTTCACTTCCCTCATAATCTCCTCAAGCTAAGTTGTGCTTTCAAACTCTGCGTCTGCCACCACTGGTTTCAAGTCTAAGTTCGGGCCGTGGTGACGCCTAAGTTTGCATAAGATGGCGTCCTTTACTGCCACTCTTGCCGCTTGGTATCTTCAGGAAGATACTCAAGAAGCGATTTAGCTTGAGTCACTACTAATTTGCACGATTCGCTGAGGCTTAGTTCTTCCTTTTGAGGGTCGATGATATCAGCCTTCAGCAGGTCTGCAACTATCCTTAGCTTTCCAAAAGCTAGCAACAGAATGTCACTGCATGAGGAAATTGTCGCCTTCAGGGTTTCTTTCTCCTTGCAGATAACATCCGCCGTTCTCTTGAGAGACTCGATGGTTGCACCACTAGTACAGAAAAGCTTTCTTCTATCGATAAAAAAGACCCTTCTACTATCGGTTTTCGTACCGATAGAGATAGACACGATAGAACAAGACAGAACATTTTCTATCGATAAATAACCGACAGAAGAAATTAACAATTCTATCGGCATATTAGGAGTATACCGATAACAAACCCGTCGTAGTCTGACGATTAACGGTGGGAAAAGTACCACTATTCTAACAGTTAATTACATGATTACCGACAGGAAAATATTACTATTCCATCGGCACCTTATGATTGTACCGATAGAAAACCCGTCGTCGTCTGACGTTTAGCGTTGGGAAAAATACCGATATTCTAACGGTTAATTACAAGTTTACCGACAGAAAAAAGTTTAGCACTCTCTCGGTTGGAAAGGAGATTACCGATAGAAAAAATCTTAGTACTCTCTCAGTTGTGTATGAGTTCACCGGCAGGAAAAATCACACTCTTCTAACGGTTAATTATAAGTTTACCGATAGAAAAAACTACAGTAGTCTCTCGGTTGTGGATGAGTTCACCGGCAGGAAAAGTCACACTATTCTGACGGTTAATTTCAAGTTTACCGATAGAAAAATGGGTAGTAGTCTCTCGGTTGTGGATGAGTTTACCGATAGAAAATTTGTAGTAGTCTGTCGGCTGTGAATGAATTTACCGATAGAACATTCACATATACAGTACGTTATCTACATTCACAATACAGTACATTCACATATACAGTACAGATGCAATACATTATAGATTGGATACACAATACAGTACAGATGCAAAGAAGGGTAAATTCACAGAACAGATTGACACATTAGATAGTTATTCACATTTATTCACATATATATGGACAAATACAAATTGCAATCCAATGTGGACATTTATTGACATATATATTTATTCACATGTATATAAACAGTCTATGCACAGAGTATACGAAAAAGAGAAAATTATCATGGCGGATGGTTGGGCGCAACTTCCTCCATGACATATTGAGCCCAGATTTGTCGAAGATCTCTAATTTTTGCATTTTCGTATGAGTCTTTCGACATGGCGATCTGCAAGCATGTGTGAATACTTAGTAACTAACTTCCTAATTTAGAACGTGACACCCAATTTTCAAATTTGAGTTAGCTATCGATGCTTACCTGGGGGAATTGCGCAAAGTTTGTCTGCACTAGGTCGTACATGTAGCGCAACACATAAAACCCGCATTCCCACGATTACGGCTGCTGATGGCACTGAGATAATTGCATATGCGAAGACATGTTAGCTATTGTTTCCATAAACTAATTAAGCATAAACAAAAAGTCTCGTGAGTACCTCATATTCTTCCGAAGCTAGTAGGGAGCCCTGTGGTGCGGCATGCCTCCCTCCAGCGGACACATATTTATCAAAAGCCCTGCATTTCAGTTAGTATTGCCGGTTAATGTATTATCATTAGCTAATGAGGTGAAAATTTAAATCAAACATATAAGTTACTTACGCCTCCATATTCCCCTTGACCACATATTCGATCGATAATCTGTCAAGCATCGAATCGAGGTAGTACACCTCGTTCCTCGGCAGACAAATACGATGAGGATCCAGTGGCCCCTGCATTGTACGTAAAAGAGGACCGCTAGCTCAAAGTATATCTCAGGTGTAACATACAAGATCGAGTTAAATTAGTACGAAATGCACTAACCTTTGGTGGTACGGCACCAGAATGAACTCCCTGTCCTGCTGCGCCATCAGCGCCTTGGATATGTACTGCTCAGCGTGCGCGGCGTCGTGCTCTAGCATCGTGAGGCTTATTTTCTCTGGGTCGAGGAAACCCACCTTGTCACACCAGCCTCCGATGCTAACCTGTACATGCACCTGCATGCAAAGGACGACATTAGTATTGCACAGAAAGTTACTACATTTCAAATGAACTACAACAATGCAGAGTTAGCAAACAGAGTTAGAAAACAGCAATACATAGCATCAGCAAACTCACAGGACTCCAGTCCGTATGATGGACATATCGAGCTCCCACCAGTTGTAGAGGTCGAACAGATCCTCGTGTGCCACGGATATACTCCTGGGCTCACGGTGGAACTGGCCAGGCCTGTAGGGAACTAAGAAGTTTAGATTGCGCCGAACTCGGTGTAGGTACCACTCATGGAGGTCTCTGGCTGATCGATCCAATTTGCGCAAAGCTGCCTCCGACATGAGTGGGAACCCGTTCCTGAACCTCTCCGGCTGTCCCTATCGCCCTTTTCCCTTGCCTTTGCCCTTGCCTTTTGCCGGGGACTGAGCTCGTACCTTCGAAGGCAAGGGCGAGGTGATGGCGGCTTCCTTCTGAGGTGAACGCGTGGATGCGCTGGGTGGGGTCGAGGCCGTCTTTGATGTGTCCAGGGTCGCACGAGATCGGGCCTCATGCCCCGAGCTGGGGGCGCAGTCCCCTGGTAGCCCAGCGGCAGGCCACTTCAATTAATGAGCACGTATGTTAGATTATGCAAGTTGAGTGTACTGAGTAGGATGTAATCTAAAATGTGTAGGATTTACCGGTTGTATTATAAGACACTTCTTGGGCCACTGTACGTAGGAGCTCACTGCCACAGCAAGTGTCTGCAGTTCCTCTGTTGGGACTGGCAACGGAGAATCGTTGTAGCCCGGCATGGCCATGTCTACCTGTACCTTTGCGAACCCCAACCACAGAGGTACACAGTGGACCCGGACATCCGACCTAGACGGATATACGAAGCCATGTCCAACCACTTCCTGCCTGGCGCCTACGTGATTCTGTAGGATGCAGCCCTCCGGCTTCTGCAAATTTGTAACAATTAAAATAGGTTAGCGAAACAACTCTAACAGAATGGGAGTGGCATCAACTTAAGTGCACAGATGAAGGCTTGCAGTACCTCAAGTAGATCCACTGGATCCGCGAGTACCTTCGAAGCGCAACTGCTTATCCGACCCCGCGGGGTACCGTCGTCCTGGGGATCCGCATCTGCACTCTTGGCCAGCAATGCTTCTCTCAACCTTGCAAACTCTTCCCTCAGTTGTGCGACCTCGGACTGCACCTCAGACTGCACCTCAGCCCGTATCTCAGCCCGCATCTCCGCCCGTATCTCCGCCCGTACCTCAGCCCGTATCTTATCGGAGAGGTCAGCTTCCTTTTCCTTCCAGGAGCGGGCCTTCTTCCTCGGTGGAGCCGGATCTACGAAACCGGCCTTCCACGACACAATGGCTCCCATGGCCCGTGTTCGCCCGGGATGCTCCTTATTTCCTAGAGCCCGGGTGAGGATGTCGTTCTCCCTCTGCGGGGTAAACAATCCCTCCGCTGCCTCCTTCTCAAAAGAGATCTGTTACATTTAAAGGTACCTTGTGAGACAAATTGCCTTATATACACTTGTGCGCACACAGTTTACGAGGTTAGCCAACTTACCATTCGCCTCACAATGTCGGCGTCCCCAGGGGTTGCGAACTGCACAGACCCCGTGGACGACACGGACCCCCTCCCCCTCCACCATCACTTGCACCTCTCATCCCGAATCTCGGAGAGCGGCAACACAGGGGTGTCGATGACAGGATTTTGCTCGTCTTCCTTCTTCCACTGCTCCTCCTTCCCCGCATAGCCCCGGGATCCGAGCCGATGCGGGTGGTCGTTCCTCTTCTGGATCGCCCTATTCTTCTCGCTAAGGGCCTTGAACTCCTCAGTCCCCTTCTGCTTGGTGAACTCCTCCCATACCTCCTCCGATATGAAGGGGTACTTCTCGCAAGGAGATTTCCCCGCAGCGAGGAAGTTACTGACGAGCCAGCTCTTAAAGGTTTTCTATGTTCCGTTCATGTCCTTCAAGCAGGCAGTCCTAGGTGTATCGTCGGGGATGTTCCACTTAGCCTGTTTCCGAAAAATGCATACAATTAATCACGAGTTAGTTAAACTTTAGTATAAGCCAAGAGAACGTGATTACGAAAGAGTTCAGCGATTTCAGTTAATTTAACCTTCACTTCCGCCCACAACCTATCCCTCTCGTCCGCCGTCACGTCCTTCCAACTCTGGACGGTGATCTTCACCCTTTCTTTCGCCAACAGCCCAACGTAAGCCGCGTACCTCCCAGCATTCTTTCCAATCAGCCTCCCAAATTGGTTGAACTCACAAAAAAGATCCGTGCGTTTGGCCAAACGCCCGAACGTCGTCGCGCCTCGCCCCACCCTCTTGCGTTGGGATGTAATAGCTGCATCTTCAGTAGTTACGATGGGGTTGGCCCTAGTCGAACCACTAGTACCATCCGATGAATACGACGACATGTCTTCCCCTACAAAACCATCAACAAACCATATGGCAATTAATTCGCCTTGGAGTTCCATAACTCAGCCCAGGACTGGAGACTAACTAGGGCGGCAAAAGGAAAAATAATACAAAAAGAAAGACATGCATAAATTACTTCCTAAACTGTTCAGAAATATTTTCTATCGGTAAACACATGAGCTGCCGATAGACTATAACAATTACCTCCACAGAAGACAATTTTTCTATCGGCAAACCCGTGAGATACCGATAGAACATAACAATGTTCTCCTACATATGGAATTTTGTTGACAAGACACCATTCACTGTCATCACATAACATTCTCGATGATTTGCTGTGGGACCCTCATTTGAGGAATCCAGTGGCAACCGCCCAGGTGGGTTGCACTCAGAAAAGGTACATTGCAGCTCACAACAACAAGATGCATTATATGAAAATGCGAGTAATTAAAAACAAGTGCTGATCACAAGGACCAACATTACAATAACTTAGCGCCAAAATGACGCATTTAAAAGTTGATACAAATTAAGGAGTTTTCGACACAAAGGTCGGCACAAAATAAAACAACAATAACAAACGAAAAGACTTCATCAGTCTTCTTCTTCTGCAGCAGCAGTGTACGGGCCTTCTCCACATCTGACTCCACCTTGGTACATAACCCTCTATCAAGCTTGGTCTTCAGTTTCTTCTTCTTGTTCCACATTGGGTTCAAGACCGTAAGATTCAGGGTCGACGAATCCTTCTTCTAAATTTGTTTGTAAAAGCAAGGGTGAGCACATTGTCCACATGGTGCTCAACAAGTCCCAAATAAGAATGCAAGTGTATATATAGATGAGGGGGGAAATTTCTCAAAGAATAGCTCCTTGGCTTCATATGTGTATATAGAATAGATTTTCACACTTAGTCTTTGGAGAAAAGACCTTTATTTTCAAAAGCGGTGCTTTTAAAACCCTAAGCTAAATTCTTAGAAAATGTTGTGTGTGGCGGTCTTTCATGAGTCACCACTTTATCCTGATTTTGTGAAAACTTTCCAAAAGCTACTTGTGCTGCATCGACGTGAATAGAATCCACAGCGCGCAGACTCCATAACCTGGGAGCTCAGAGTATCCGATACTTTTTAAACTTTGCAAAGGTGTACCACCTTAATCCACCGATCATTCGGCTTACAAGTCGGTACCTCTCCATGCGACTCTTACGCATGTGACAAGGCCGAGATGACACAACAGTTTACAGTCCTAGCATTAACTATTCCCTGCCCGGTAAATAGACAGTCAAGTCTCAAGTACCGTTGTGGGTCCTCCCCACTGCCTTACTTCCTAGTCTGGGTCTATGTTCTCGCAAGACACATAGCCTCTCTTGATTACAGTCGCGCACCACTTAATCTGGCATAGGGCGTCTTCCTTCTTTCCACCTTTTCCTCTCATGATTTTTCTGAACTCACATCACTCATGGCCTTCTGCGGCCCACCAGTTCTCGCAAGACACTGGATCGACAACCATTGCAGGGAAGAGCTAATACTAAAGAAAGCTACTAAGTTGCACCCGTCCCATAAACAGGCAAGTGGTTGGTACGTTTTTCATGCCGCATAGAAGCACAACACAAGGTTCTAGTTCTTATGAATCTCTAGTGAGGAGTCTTTCACATTCCCAATACGCACACAGCACCATCCTATCAAACCATCCTCACTATCGATTCCAATCACATTTTCCTTCACAAAAAGGGTTTTGAATATACTTTTCTCACATGTGACCATTCAACATGTAACATATAATCTTGAGCATAGTATAGCCTAAGCATGATATTCTAGGGTGACAAGGGTGCAGGGATATTCAATGTCAAAAGGGGCTTTACAATCTTTTAGGTCATATCTAATCACTTTATTGAAACATAGTTCTTATTTGAATTTAAGGCATGCATATACTTGAAAACAGTTGACATACTTCATTTCAAGATAGTAGGCTAGACATGATCAAGGGTCTGAGACTTGCCTTGCAGTGATGGGTCTAGCTGCTCAGATGAATCCTCAGAGATCTCCTCGGTTCCTTCAACGTCGGTTCCACGGCGGATACAAACAACACATACACTACTACAGAATTGCTTTTCACTATCGGTTTAAAATCGTCTCTACTATCGGTTCTCTTACCGCTAGTGATCGGCACGATAGAAAAAACGTAGCACAACTCTATCGGTTGCAAACCGATAGTAAAATACCTATATTCCAACATTCACTAATCGTGAATGATAATTTCTTCTATCGGCTCAGTGAACTCAACCGATAGTGATGTTAGATTTCTTGTAACGGTTCTACACTGGAAACCGATAGTACTGTTAGTTTTCCTATCGGTTAGTTACTTGACACGGTTAGTACTGGAAACTTTCTTCTATCGGTTGTAGGATATGAACCGATAGTATTACAAAGGATTATTAACAGATACAACAATACAGAGAGACACACATTGGACAGATTGAATCTAATTATTCAGAGATTGAATTTATTCACAAATATACTAATACAAAGATATACACATGCATTGGATAGATTGGATCTAATTATTCACATATTAGGTTTATTCACAAAAACACCAATACAAGTACACACATACACTAATTAACACATTCAATGTATATTACACAAGTCATTTACGATCGATCGTTGATAGCCACTTCATCCATCATATATTGAGCCCAAATTTGTCGCATCTACTCCAATTGAGGCAACTCGTATTGGTCTTTCAACATGGCGCTCTGCATGCTTGTATGAAGTTAGGAAACTGATTTCATTTCAAATACTCTTTCCTAAAGAATACCTGGTTCTAATCGCGTTCAGTATCAATTTAAGAAACTGACACGAGGGGCAAGAACAATTTTAATCGGGTTGGTCAAGAACACTTACAGTTCGTGGAGTGGCCTACGATGGCGCGATGCAGTGACCGGCGGCTGTGAAGAACCCAAATGCGAGCGGCAATGGTGGTGCAGGAGCGAAAAAGGGGACGTCGGGGAGGCTAGGGTTTTCCGCGTGCGAGTAGAGACTTATTTGGAAATGTGTTTGGTTGGACTGGAGGGAAAACTCCCGCGCGTTTAACCCATTATAAGGAAGTTTATCTTTACTATCGGTTCGTACACTAATAACCGATAGTAAAAATGTAATTTTACTATCGGTTCAAAAACACAACCGTTAGTGAACTTTCCTCTCTTCTAAAGGTCCCCATTGTTTCTTTTACTATATTTACTATCGGTTCGTACACTAATAACCGATAGTAAAAATGTAATTTTACTATCGGTTCAAAAACACAACCGTTAGTGAACTTTCCTCTCTTCTAAAGGTCCCCATTGTTTCTTTTACTATCGGTTGAATAAACAAACCGATAGTAAAAGTTCATCTTTACTATCGGTTCGTACACTAATAACCGATAGTAAAAATGTAATTTTATTATCGGTTCAAAAACACAACCGTTAGTGAACTTTCCTCTCTTCTAAAGGTCCCCATTGTTTCTTTTACTATCGGTTGAATAAACAAACCGATAGTAAAAGTTCATCTTTACTATCGGTTCGTACACTAATAACCGATAGTAAAGATGAACTTTTACTATTGGTTCAAAAACACAACCGTTAGTGAACTTTCCTCTCTTCTAAAGGCCCCCATTGTTTCTTTTACTATCGGTTGAATAAACAAACCGATAGTAAAAGTTCATCTTTACTATCGGTTCGTACACTAATAACCGATAGTAAAAGTTTATCTTTAATATCGGTTGGTACAGTACGAACCGATAGTATAAAGTGAGCAATTTTACTATCTGTTACGAATGAAAAACCGATAGTACTATTTTAATATATTATATCGGTTGGTACAGTAATAACCGATAGTATAAAGTGCGTAATTTTACTATCAGTTAAAAATGAAAAACCGATAGTACTATTTAATATATTATATCGGTTTGTACAGTCATAACCGATAGTATAAAGTGCGTAATTTTACTATCAGTTAAAAATGGAAAACCGATAGTACTATTTAATATATTATATCAGTTTGTACAGTAATGACCGATAGTAAAAAGTTTTTGCATTTCACTAACGTTGGACTAGTGTGTAACCGATAGTAAAATGCTTCTTTTCCGCCGCTGTCGTCCTATTCTATCGGATTTTTCCCAGATTGCTTATAACCGTTAGAAAATATGGGTTAGTGGAATGCACTTCTGTAGTAGTGATACACACTATATAAGCATACAAGTACTAGAAAATAATACGTAAATACATCATGCATGCAGGGGTAAGGGTTTGGACAAGGTCACTTGACATTGATCGAAGAGATGGGCTCAAAAGGACTTGAATGTCGAAAGGCTGACATTCGGCTTACAGCTTGACATAGCCCTAAATTGGTTCTAGGTCTGTTTTCTGGAGATGAGATAGTAGGGAATGTTGTAGAACATGGTTCAAAAGGCTTAGTGGACAAAGTGGCATTTCAATTGCTCAAATGTAACAAGTCTAAATCATCTAATGCCACTGGTGGACATGCACTGACATAGTGCTAGACATGGCCAGAAACTAGGGCATTGGATAACTTTTGACTCAGGACTCTAATTGGTGCACAACTTTGTCTGGGGTTTAGACATTGATAACAGCTACAAAACTCTCAACAGGCTCAAGGGCAAAAAGTGGCCGGAGGGTGGCCAAATCCGGTGAGCAACCACGGTGGTCTGGACATGAACTGAACCACTGGACAGCAATCTTGGCATGATCATAACTTTTGATCTAGGCTGATTCAGGGTTCGAGCCAGTGGAGTAAATTGCTCAGGGGGTTGAGGCCTAGCTAGATGACAAAGTTTCATCGACTGGTTTGGCCGAAAAATGAACTCCGGCGATCGGGGCCGAAGACGAAGGCACCGATTTGGGCGTTTTCGTTCCAGGGCGTTTGAACTTAATTCCACGCTCGGGAAGCATCTAGGGGCTGTCACGAAGCTATTGGCGCACTCAATTTTGCCAGAGAATGGCTGGAGAAGCACAGCGGCGTTCTCCGGCGAACTGCCGAGGCTCGAACATGGGATTTCAAAGCTCGGGGCAAAATTGGCGATTCTAAGCTTACAGGCTCGTTCCTCCTAACTCACTGGTCATTATTCCCTACTGGCACGAGGATCAATTTGGCTTGAATCACTCGACATTAGGGGAACAGGGGATCACGGCTTTTCCGGTGATTGCCGGCGTTGAGGTTCGCCGGGGATCAATTAATGGCTATGAAACATACAGGGGGATAAGGTGACCTTACCGGTGGTGTTGGTTTGGAGGGGGAAGCTTCGGGCGAAGCTGGCGCGGTGAGCTTCAGGAACTGCTCGCCGGGGAAGAAGGTCTTCGCGGCGGCGCTGGAGAACTCAATTGCTCTCTGGTGGTGGAGGCTAAGGTGTTCAACTGCGGTGGTGTGTGAAGAAACGCTGGGCAAGGGGGGCTTTATATAGCCGCGGGATTGAGCTCTCGGGAGTTGCAGCAATCGCCGGTGAGATTTTCTTCTGGCGCTGGAGCGGTCAACGAGGCACGTCGGGACATGGCGGGGCTCTGCCAGAGGCAGAGCATCGCGCGAAATCGGGATTTCGTCAGGAAGGCGAGATGATGATCTCCGGGATGGCAGCCATGTGGCGTGGAGCTCCTGACAACAGCAGGCACGCGCGCGCGGGGAAGAACACGGCACAGCGCGGTGAACTGCTCCACAGTGGCGGTACAGATGTGCGCGGTTGGTGGCTACGTGGCCGTGAAGGTGGCAACGCGGGGAATTTCGCCGGTGATTGGTTCGGCGGCGAGGCAAAGCGGCGGGGCACTGGTCGAAATGCTCTGGTCGCGGTCGTGCACGCGGTCTCCTGGTCGTGGTCGAAGAAAAGGCCAGGGGCTTGTTTGCAAGGTTTTGGGCTCACTTGCGAAGGCTTGGACTAAACTGCGAGGGTTTTGGCTCGGGAATTTGGGCCTATTTGCAATTCTGAAGATCTGAAGGGTTGATTTGGATTTCGACTTTGCAGATGAGTGTTACTAAATGTCTTAGACTCATCCAGCAGGAAAAATGGTAAAATCTGATAAGACCTGATGGTTTTGACAAAAATCGAAAACGGGGTAATTAGGGTAAACAGGGTAATTAGGGTTTGAAACTTTTGTCGAGGCTGAAACTAGGGTTTCGGTTGAGATTCTGGAATCCTTCCAGAAGGGAAAAATGTTCAGAAAAATGAAAGAAAAGGTAATCACTTGATCAGATTTGGATTTGGAGATGATCTGGGACTTTTAGCCTTTTTGGGTTTTTTGAAAAGGACTAAACTAAAGCACTTGTGGACTGAAATGTGAAAATGATCTAGGAGATGAAGTTTAGCTGCCAACTTTTTAGGTTAAGATAGTGGCATACCTAAGATCAAGATAGGGTTGAGATATCAGGGATTCCAAAGAAGATATGCTGACTCGTAAGCAGAAAAGATAGCCAAAAATAGGGATGTTACATTTGCTATACTAATATTCATGGGCCAGCATTATTATTTCACACGTAAACATGCACACAAGCATCTAAGTGCCACTGTGCATAATCTTTAGCCTGTATGTGAGTCATCAGGACTTCACATATATTAGGTTGGGAAAAGTCATGTATAGGCATTTGAAACATATACATCGAAGACCCATCCACATTGCCATATATTCATACCAAGTGAGTAAAAATTCTCAACCAAACTAGTACATTGCATAGCTCATGTCCTTCCAGATCCAAATTAAGTTTTACTACTTGTGCAGAAATATTTTCTATCGGTAAACACATGAGCTGCCGATAGAATATGTGTAAGAACACCTCCAACATATAATGTGCATTACATGGCAGTTGGATACAATTGATCACACATACAGCAGTATAGATAAGTTAAAATCTCAAAACAGGTTCATTACAGCACTGGAACATATTATGTAAACCCTAATTTAAATCAACATTGCCTACGGAATATACATAATCCAACACAATAGGGAACCCTAGTGTAATTGCAAAACTCGAAGAATTAGTACGTGCAAAACACTAGGATCAAATAAGGAAGATGCTGGAAATAGAACGACGAATTAGGGTATTTACGGCGGCGATCAGTTCTGGTGATGGAGAGGCGGTGTAGAACGCAGCGGCGGCCGGCGAAGGACGAAAATAAGAACTGGTGGCAGTGGCGAACCAGTGTCCAGCCGGCGATCGTCGTGTGGGAGAGAGGAAGTGAGTGGTCACGGCGGAGATTGTGGTTTTCTTCGCTCTCGAAGAGACGCAGTGCTCTAAGGTGGAACTGTTTGAGTGGAGGGAAACCCAAGGGCCGTGTACGAGTAATAAAATAGTGGAGGAACTTTTCTATCGGTACAACAAAATGATACCGATAGAATTATGTACTTTTCTATCGGTACAACAAAATAGTACCGATAGAACAAGTAAATTTCCCGGAAAAATATTTGAAGTAGTGGATGCCTTTTTCTATCGGTATAAACAATAAAATCCCGTGAGACCAATTTTCCCTAGAAAATTTTTTTAATTAAGTGCTTGAGATTATAGTATTGGGTGCCCTTTTTCTATCGGTAAAAAAAACAAAATACCGTCAGAGTAATGAAAAGGTACACACAATTTAACATCAAACAGACCGTGGTTGAAAGCTGCAGAATGATAAAGAAAGAGGGAAGATAGCCGGAAAATTGGAAAATTGACATAAAAAGAAATTGTTCATTCATTGTTGTTTTATCACTTACAAAAAAAAAAATAAAACCCAAAATGCTATGTCAAGGGGTGGTCTTAGGCCTGGCTGCATGTAGAATAGAGTCAGTTAGACTTGCAGCCAGGACGCAGGACTCCTCTAGCGACAAGTTGTCCCTAGGATGAACTACTACCGAGTCGAGAAGTCCTGCGGCCTCCCTCAGCTTCGCTATGGTATCCTTCATAGTCAAACCGCAGCCAGCGATGGTCATATCCGCGGCTTTCTTCTCCTTGCGAAGACGCCTCGTCCTCGCTCTAGCATTGTCACCATCCGTCTTCATGCGCTTAATGCGCTGGAAGAGATCGTCAAGGTCAACCCGTAGCTGAGTGTGCTTGTCTGTAAGGAGCTTGTGCTCCTCCTGGAGGGCCCTCAGGTCGGCCTTCACTTTGGCAGTGTCTTCCACGGCTCCCATTCCCTGTACAAATCAACAGGTCAAGAATGAACTGAACATGGATTAACAATACAGGGATAAACCGAGGAGATTTAGAGTTCTTACCGGGGAGGGCGTGGCTGACGATCCCATGGAGGTTGCCATTGTGAAAGAGAAGATGAGGAGTCGAACCGTTCGAGAATTAGAAAAACAACAAAATATCGCGACGCATGGCGAGGTACTTATAGAGTTTCCAAGGCGACGCATGGCGACACGGTTGAGAATTCAAAGCGCCAGAGTATTCTTCTATCGGTAAAAACAGGAAAAAACCGTCAGACAACAAATACCGTGAGACTAACGAATTTATTCTAACGGTAAAATAGAATAATACCAATAGACAAAGTAAACTTTTCGAAAACTTTTGAAGTGCCTGAGAGAAGTGCCCGAGACACATGAAAGTAGCGGATGTCCTTTTCTATCGGTAGAAATAACAAAATACCGTCAGAAAAAAAGTGATTTTTAGAGAGCTTAATTTGAAGAAGTAAGAGGCTGCGATGAGATTTTTGCAAGTGCTATTTGAAGGGAAGAATTAAGTATTTACAGAATAAAGGTAGTGTACATGTTAGAACTCATGTTGTGCAGTAAAATTGAGATATATTAATGCTGTGAACTAGCTTATCATTAAGTTCTAAAGAAAAATGTACTGCCTGATGTATTAATGATAAGTTCTCACCTTGCTGCAGAACTTGTGGGCTGTTTGCTTGGCATTTATCCCTGAAATAGAAATTAATCATCAATGGTTCTCAACCCATAATCCTTCTTCGTGGTCATCTCGCAGATACGTTCTTTTGTCGATATCTTCAGTACAGATAGATTGAATGTCCTCTAAAAATAGAGGTATTTAATCAAATTGGTTATACTCCTCTTCGTCGACAACATCTTCGACCCCAACAATACGTCTCTTGCTGTGGAGGACAACATGCAAGTTTGGATTGGCCGGGTCAACGATGTAGAATACCTGTGTGGCTTGCTTTGCAAGTATGAATGGATCGTCTTGGTGTCCGACTCTACCAAGATCGACGAGAGTAAACCCGTAACTGTCAACTTGAACACCTCAAGGGATTTCGACCCATTGGCATCGAAACAGGGGAATCTTAAGTAATCCGTAATCGAGCTCCCATATTTCGTCAATAGCACCGTAATATGAGTTCAGCGCCCTTACTGACCTGGCATCCTCGGAAATAGCAAACAGTGTCACTCCGCTACATTGCGTGCTACTCTTGGCGTCTTGAGCTCTTATATAAAATGAATACCCATTGATGTCGTACCCCTGCCAAGTCCCTACAGTGAATCTTGGGCCTCTAGCCAACCATGTCACAGTTTCACTTACGGAGCCCTCGGCAGCTCGCGTGACTCTTTCTTGGATCCACTCAGCAAATTTCCTGTTATGTTCACTGCTGACCCAAACGTCTGACTTCGAAGGATTCTGTGACCGTAACATTACCTTGTGCTCATGTATGTATGGCTCGACCTCCGTCATGTGTTGTAAGACCCAAAAATGTGATTTTGCGTACACATCACGAGCGGGGACGATAGCTTTGAATCCAATCTTCCGATTCCCTGAAGCCTACCCTCGTGTCGGGACCTAGGAACACCAATTGGGTCAACCCCGGCCATATAATCTGTGCAAAATTCAATCACCTCCTCGGCGGCATAACCTTCCATGATACTCCCCTCGGGTCGACGACGAGTCCTTACGTATCCCTTCAATACACCCATAAATCTCTCAAATGGATACATGTAGCGCAGGCACACGGGTCCACAAAACTTAATTTCTCTGATAAGGTGAACAATAAGATGGACCATAACATCAAAAAAGGATGGAGGGAAATACATCTCGAGCTAACAAAGAGTTGTAACCACGTCACGTTGCAAAGCGTCCAATCCATCCGGATCAATTACCTATGAGGACACAGTTGCGCCAAATATTCATATCAGAAAAATCTTCTAATTAAGCTCCACAGATGGAGGTAATGAACTTATAGTACGAGTGCACGTACTTACCTTGCAAGATATTGCGTTGAAGAAATAACATAGGTTTGTGATTGTCTCTCTGACTTCAACTGAGAAAATGCCTCTGATAGCAATGGGAAGCATTTGTGACATCAGGACATGACAGTCGTGGGACTTCGTGCCAACCAGTCTTAGGTCCTTCATGGACACAAGTTTTTTCAAGTTCGCGGAGTACCCACATGGAACTTTAACACTGTGCAGGCACCAACAAAGATCTGTTTTTTTGCTCTTGGACAACGTATAGCAGGTTTGAGGGAGGTATGTACGCTTTCCATTCTCTAAAGGTGCAAGCTCAGTCCTTATCCCCATTTCCACCATGTCACGACGAGCTTTCACACCATCCTTTGTCTTTCCCGGAATGTTCAACAACAAACCAATCAAACTGTCACAGACATTTTTCTCTACATGCATGACGTCAATGCAATGTCGAACTTGTAAGTGCTCCCAGTACGGTAGATCCTAGAGAATCGATTTCTTCCAAACATTTTTTTCTCGAGGTTTAGAATGCTTACTGAACTCAACTTTGATGTCATTCACGCGCGAGTAAATCTCCTTACCGATCAGAAACACTGGAGCTGATCCCTTCTCAGGCTTCCCGTTAAATGATTTCCTCTTCTTACGGTACGTGTGATGCACCGGAAGAAACCTGCGGTGACCTATGTACACTGTTTTCCGGCAGTTTCGCAGCCACATGCTCTTAGTTTCATCTAGGCAAATAGGGCAAGTCTTGGCTCCTTTCGTACTATACCCCGACAAATTGCCGTAGGCCGAAAAATCATTTATGATGCAAAATATCAGGGCCCGCAAGATGAAATTCTCTTTCTTGTATGCATCCCACACCTGCACACCCTCGCTCCACAATTTCTGTAAGTCCTCGATTAAAGGCGCTAGAAACACGTCAATATCATTTCTGGGTTGTCTGGGTCCTGAGATTAGTAACGCCATCATGATGTACTTGCGCTTCATGCATAACCAAGGAGGAAGATTGTAGATGCATAAAAGAACCGGCCAAGTGCTGTGCCGGCTGCTCATATTACCATGTGGGTTCATACCATCTGTACTCAGCCCGAACCTTACATTGCTAAGTTCGCCGCCGAACTCAGCAAATGTTCTGTTGATGTTTCTCCATTGAATAGAATCAGCTGGGTGTCTCAGTTTTCCGTCTTGTTTCCGGGCTTCAGCATGCCAACGCAAGTGCTTCGCGACTTTCGGATTTGCAAACAGCCGCTTCAATCTAGGTATCACAGGCAAGTACCACATAGTTTTTGCCGGGGGTCCTTTCTTTACCTCGTGACGTTCACTGTCAATCCGGTCCCTACGCGTATACCTCGATGCGCCGCATCTTGGACAAACATGCAAACTGGAGTACTCGTTACGGTACAACACATAATCATTTGGGCATGCGTGTATTCTTTCGATTTCTATTCCCAACGGACACAACAGTTTTTTGGCTTGGTAAGTAGATCTTGGCAACTCATTTCCCTCTGGAAGCATGTCCGCTAGAAGATCTAATAGTGCCGTGAAACTCTTATCACTCCAATCGTTTCCTGCCTTCAAGTTATATAATCTCAGCACAGTAGACAGTTTTGTAAATGTTGCACATCCAAGGAACAGAGGCTTCTCAGAGTCAGCAATCAGTTTCTCAAATTCACAGAAGTCATTTTCGTTGTAATCTTCCTCTACATCACGTAACATCTCATCTAGATTGTCATCATCATCATCTACGTGCACATCGAAATGAACATTACCAAAATTCGGATGATCATCGATATTATTGCAATCCACATCCGAGTCGTGCTGATTGGTAGTAGTGGTGCTTGTTTCCTCAAGATCTTCGTCATGCCATATCCAACGGGTGTATCGCGCGTTAAAACCACGACAAATCAAATGACTCTTAATTTGATCAGAGTTGCTAAACCTCTTCAAGTTCATACAATCTGTACAAGGACAGAGCATATTTTTCTCTCCCTTCCTCTCCTTTTGTTGCTCAGCAAATTTAATAAACTCATTCACACCATCCAAATATTCAAGAGTAGTGTCAACGATTCGGACTCGGAGTCCTCAGCCGAACTTATGCAGAATTTGTAATTGTGAGACCTTTCAAGATGACCCTTCGGGAAGGTATGCTGAACAATAGTGAACAGGAGCACAGAGAGTTTAGACAGGTTCGGGCCCTCGATGGTGGGAGTAAAAGCCCTACGTCCTGTTGAGATTTCACTAAGTGTGGTAAAAGGTTTACAAATGGAGGGAAAAGTCCTCACAGGCGAGGATTTTCCCTGTAAGAGTGTACAAGGATAAGCCAAAGAAGGCTTACTAAAATGCTATATGAGGTGTGCCGTAGACTTGGCTAACTTGGATGATTTTGGGTTTCTTGATCTTCCGATCCCTCGGTTGATGTTTCGGATGATCCCCCTCCTGATTGATGCTCCATGCCATCCTTTTGTACTGTTTGAAAGGGTGCCATGTAGAGGAAACTGCATCAAACGGTTGCATGGACGGTTGGATGCGGTTTTTTGGAACTGCTCTTAACCTCCACGCAGGTTAAACATGTGTTATTCACGGATAACTGTATGTGTTAACCTTCTGACGGTTGATTCTCCACGTGTAGGAATCTTCAGGATACTTAGAATATCCTGTTGTATGGGCAACCGAATAAATAGATCTCAAGTATCTTGATCGGTAGATGTTCTGACCGCGGGATATTAGCTGACCGCGCAATATCCCGAATGTGTAGTTCGCGTACAGCCTACGAACTTCTGACCGCGCAAGGCTTACGGTCTGACCGCGTAAAGTTGCGACCTGATCGCGTAAAGCTTGCGACCTCATGGTGATGCCCCTCAGAATAGCTTGAATTCGCATCACCAGATACATGTCTGGTTCGAACCTGTCTTGAACCAAAAGTTTATTAGAAGTGACCCGGGTGTCAATCCTCGTCAGCTAGCCCCCAAATTCGAAGAAAACGAAGAGACGTGTTTATTTCAAATTTTTAAAAAACCGTGCATTGGATTTTTAACCCGGCCCTTTAACTTCTCCACTTAGTGGCGCACTAAGTGAAAACGGTTGGTTTTTCAAGACGGGTTCTGACATTACGTGACGGGCAATGATAGCGCCGTAGAATTGTTTTTATCTCGAGGTAAAATTGTAAATGTCTTAACAAAACCCGAGGTGTCTGGGAGGCGAACCGTCGCCCTGGTGGCTATAAATACCAGACCCCTGGACATGTAAAGATCTACAATTTCCCTCTCACGTCTAAGTCTTTTTCTTGTTATCCTGCTTCCTTCCTTTTCACATACCCCTCCCAATGGCAGATCATGAAATCATTGAGATTGAGAGCGATGAAGGGGAAATTGTCGAACAAGGGTCTCAAACGAATGAAGTCCTGTCTCCCTTAAGGAAGAAACCCAAGGTTGACGAAGGATCTTCCAGTGGAACAAAGGTGAAGAACGTAGCGAGTTTCTTTCTTCCTTCAGTTCCTTTGACCCTCCCCGTTCATGCCTCTCGGCAAGTTAGGCCTTTATCCTTAGGAAAAGATCCCTTCACATCCAACTCTCCCATCCTTTTGGGTGATCAACATCCTGGTCGGCAAGCGGTGACTATCCCTCGATCAGATGATTGCCGTATTGGGTTGGCGAAGCAATCTTCTTCTGGGAAGGTTGCTCTTCCACCATATGATGATCTTCCTCCCAAGATGGGTGTATCAACGGGTTATGCACCAGGACAGGTAACAATTCTTCTCCCTTTTTGCTGATAATTTTAGTTAGTATGACTAACTTTTGCAAAATGCAGGAGGTAGGAGGCCCCAGCGATCAGCCTTCTGCTGCTCCATCTCTTCCTTCCGGACAGACCCTTCTGGAAGAGAAGAATGCCCTAGAGAAGAAGACCGAGGAGATGGCCTCGAAGATTCTGCGTTTAGCAGAATGTTTTGATCAATCCCGAGAAGAGGCGCACCATTTCCGTCGAGAGAGGGACTTCGCTCAGCAACAGCGAGAACTCTCTGACTTGATTAGGGACAATAGTGCGTCTGTTGTTAGGGACGATATAGATAGACTTAGGGTAGTTGCTAGTTCCCTGGGGGTTGTCAGTGTAGATCCTACTGACAACAACATGTCCCTTGGGGAACTTTGTAAACTTCTTTCGGAGCAAGTCGATGTTTTGATCTACTGCATCCCTTTTGTATGTAAAGAATGTAAGAAATAAAAGTTCTTTATTTCTCATGAAATGTTCTCCACATCTTCTGTGCGAAAATATAGCCATGAACTTTACGTTCGCGACCATTCATACACAGGAAATTTTAGTTCTGCGATCAAAATCACTTTTAAGAAAAAAGCACCGCGACCTGCCCTGATTCCGCGATCAGTTTCAAAGCCGCGGTCAGAACTAAGGTTCGACCAGAGTTGGGACTCGGTCAGGATGTCACTTCGATTAGAATCGAAGTTTTAGCCTAAAACACGATTTCGATAAAACCATAACCCAATTAGAAACACTCCAGTACGTTAAAAATTGGGTTACATGATTTTTTCGAATAAAATGTTCAAAGTATAAAAAGGAAAAACGTCCTCTGAAAAGTACTGAAAATTTTTCAGTCCTTTTACGCTTTCAGTTTCCAAAACAAAGAAGTCTTTTTGTTTCAGATCCGACGCCTGAGTACTTTATCGGGTCCATCAGAGACAGTATCCATTATGGGAAATGAATAAAGCATTCAATGGAACGTTTGAAATGAGCCGTTTACTCATTAATGCGTCGCCTTGGGTCTATAAAAAGAGCAGATGTCTTCTCAAAGAAGCCACACAGCTAAAAACCCTCATTATTCCCGCCGCTCAAAACCCTCATTTTCTTCAGCCTTCATCTTCCCCAAATCGCCAGCTTCCCCTTTGATTCTACACCAAAGATGGCGTCCTGGAGCAGATCCATTCACCATTCCGAGGAGAGCCTGATGGCGTTAGAGAAGGAGGAGATCCTTTCTCCGCGGCTGCTCATTAACTGGCGACCTGCGGAGAAGGACCAAGAAACCCCAACTGTCCAAGAAGGCGAGTTGGTGGTTTTTGAGGAGTATTTGCGTTGCGGGTTCCGATTCCCTGAGAGTCGGTTCCTTAAGGATGTCCTTGAACATTACGGGTGGGAACTGATCAACCTCCACCCCAACGCGATGTTGATCCTTGCAGTATTCCAGCACCTTTGTGAAGCCTTCGTCATAATATATCCCAGCGTGGATCTTTTCCGACGATTTTACTTTTCGGCGTGGTCGAAGAGTACCAACGCCGCTGGATGCATCTACTTCCGGCTGAGGGATAAAAAGGAGTATCCCTCCCCACCCCTACGAGATTCTATGCATGGGTGGCACCAAAGGTGGTTTTACTGCTCTCCACCATCCGAAAGCAGTTTATGGTTTGAAAACTCGCGACCGGAGAAGTCGAGCGAGTTAGACATTCCCCCGGCGATGAACTCGGAGCTTTCGAAGCATGCCGAGGTGATTCTTCACTTGGTCAATGAAGGATTGACGGCTCGAGATATCATTCGAGACTTCGTGAAGAATCGGGTGAGTCCTCTGCGTGAAAGGGCTCATCCGGCGTGGGAGATTAGGTCCATGGGTGATAGCACCCTGGACTACAGTCAAGGTATTTATTTCTTTGGTGCTGAACTTTCTCCTTTTTGAATTGTACAAATTCTGACTTGAGTTTGGGAACAGTCCTGCCTTCATCCGAGATTGAAAGGCGGACCAACTCCCTCCTCAGGACCTACAATTCCGATGTAGAGGGCCCTAAGGGATCACCTCGCCCGCAGAGCTTGATTCACGCTGGTGATGACCTTAGACAGGAGCGCCGAAAGGTAATTTCCTTGTCCAGCTTTGGCTCTGCAGGTCTTGTGTGTGTCCAGTGCTAATCCCTTGTAATGGACTGCGAACCAGCTCCTAGGGAAGTTTGCGGATGCGACGTTCCCAAGTGAAAATGTCGGCTCTCCGAAGAAGCCGACGGCGAAGAATGTGAAGAAGGTCTCTCAGAGACCCAGGACAAAGAGTCCTGCCCCTAAGAAGACCAAGCTGAACCCTGGGGAGGGGTCTTCACGAAACATTCCTCATCCCGCAAGAAAGACTGCGGTAAGATATCGCATTCCTGCTACTTTTTCAGGCGCGACATGGAATCACTTCTTCGTCGTACAGGGAGAGGGGAGCGAGGAGGAAGAGGATGACGTTCCTCTGATCCTTCGAAGGAGGAAGATCGCGGATCTTCCATCCAGCGATGCCCCAAGCTGCCCCGCAGAGACCACTACTACCGAAGAGGTGGTCGTGGAAGATCCTGCGACCACCGAAAATCTTGTGGTCGCGGGTGACCCTTCAATTCCTGAAGCCCCCGAGGTTTCAGGGTCAATTATTTCTGCTTCCCTGGTTGAAGGGACGACCAAGGTAAGGAATCTTTTTCGGCCGTTCCTTCTATGACTCTTTCTGCACATTTGTCAAGTTAATGTATATACAGGGAGGAGAGCTTCCCCCTGGGACCACTGGGGGTTCCAAGGAGGAAAATCCTCCTCCTCTGCGGACAGAGGAGGAGGTGGATGAACAAAGGCCAGCTATGATGGTTCCAGCAACTCTGGAATCGCCAAGGCCTTCAGATGCAGCCCCACCAGTTAGCCCGGTGGCCCAGGTAAAGATCTTTTTATGTGTTTTTACCTGTTCCCTAAGAATATGCCTATAACATGACATTTCCAGGGGGGTGCTGCCTTGTTTACCATAAGGAAGGCGAGAACCGGAGACGGCTCTCCTTCGCAAGGGGAATTTTTCCAGAAGTCCCAGGAACGAATGGGATTTCAAATAAGGTAAGAGCTCTTACTTGACAGTAATCTTAAATAAAAGTTGCCTGACCCATTCTTCCTGTTAGGCAAAAGAAGACAGCGCCTAACCCTTCAACCGCCACTGGGGAGGTTGAAATTAGGGCTGATGAGGGAGCCTCTAATGAAGAGCGCTCTGCTCCCGTGGTTCAGGAAGTCGTCCGGACCGCGGGAGGTGAAACAAGTATAGGGACCGGGTCACAACCAGTGGCCTCTGGGGGTGGCGTCCAGCCGGCACTCCCGCCAACTATCCCTGTAGTGAGCACGTCGGAGGCTCTAGCGAGGATTCCCGCTGAACTGAATGATGCCGTTTTACAAAAGTTTATGAAGGTATAATAAGACTCTGCTTCCGTGCCTGAATTATACTTAGGACACCTTTGACCTTCTTCTTTGGCACCACAGGGATTGTCCTGGCTAACAAGCCATTCGCGTGTTGTGATGGCTAGTACAGAAGCCATTCAAAAAGAACGCGATAGCTTGCGCAGGTGAGTACCATTACCCTCTGGTTAACATGGATACATCTTGGTTGTGACTGCCTTGATTTTGTTGCAGAGAGGTTGCATTCTTGAAGAAGGAGGTGGCCGGTTCAGTCTCAATGCTTAAGAAACAAGAAACTGAACTCAACAGACTTCGATCAGAGAATGCTGGTAAGCCGATTCCTGACTAGGAAGACTTGAATCCATAATATGCGAATAATCTTCTCTCTCTGTACAGCGCAAGCAGGTCGAATTACGCAGCTCAGTCGAGACAAGGAGATTCTTGAATCCTCGATTCGCCACACCGATCGGGCAATCAAAGAACTGAGCCTCCGGATCTTCGAAAAACTAAAGGCCGAGGCTGATCTTTTGAAGACCGATGTGGTAGGACTGAGGCAAGACAACCTCAGTATAAATGACTGGACATCGCTGCTTACTGCCCAGGCGGATTCACTGCTTGAGTATCTCCCTGGAGATACACGGCGACACGAAGAGGCGATCAGAACCAGGGTTCGATCAGCCGCAGCAGTCGTACTCAGCCGGGTTCGACTTCACCATGGCCCAGATGCAGATCTGAACGCATTGGTGGGTCCGGTTGAGGTCGAGAGTGAAGAGCTGCTCGATGCAGTCATAGAGGAAGTCCAGCCCCTAGTAGATAGACTCCTGACTGAGCTGGGGATCGAATGATCCTTATTTTTGTAACCAAACAATTGTAATTACAATGCAATGTATGTAAAACTATTTTTTTTCAAAAGAAAGTGCATATTCACATCATAAGTTTCATACTATAAGTATATTCCTCTAGCCCCCGCCTCTGTTTTGTGAATACTGGAGCCTTAGTATTTTAAGCAGAGGGGAAAACATAAGTATGATGACCAGGGATATGCGCTTCAAGCCGATGGTCAAGATTAAAGTAACATTTTAACCTTATTGCAAACTGGTAGCCACCCAGATGACCGAAGACTAGCCAGATAGTCCCGTGTGCGTTGAGAAACGGCTTATTTAGGAGCGACTTATCTGGAAGTGATCATGAGATCGACCAGCGAATCCGGTTAAAAAATGTTGTAGTAACCTAACCGCCGGCGATCAGCCCCAGGTCGAATTTGTATAATTTGGGCTTAAAGAAAACACTCATTGTATGAAAACAAGACATGCTTTTTATGAAAAGATGCTAATTGAACAGGGAAAAAGTGATTGGAATACTTACACGTAAAACTTGCGAAGTTGATCGATGTTCCAAGTATTGGACAAAATCCGACCATCCTCCATGGCTAACCGCGCAGATCCTGGCCGCGGCACTGAGACGACAGTGTATGGCCCTTCCCACTTTGGGGAGAATTTATTGCGGTTAGACTGGTCTTGAATTTTTCGTAAAACCAAGTCGCCAACGGTGAGATCACGTGGTCGCACCTTTTTACTATGATACTTGCGTAGAGCCTGCAAGTATACCGCGGACTTGATCAGGGCGCGATCACGCCGTTCTTCCAGGAGGATGAGATCTTGCGATCGCTGTTCGGATTGATTGACCTGTTCGAATTGATTCGTGCGAACAGATCCAATACTAACTTCCATAGGCAACACAGCTTCGGCCCCATAGACCAAATGGAAGGGTGTCTCACCGGTGGCTCGACTAGAGGTAGTCCGTAGTGCCCATAGAACAGTATAGAGCTCGTCTGCCCAAGCCCCCGAGCGGGTCTTGAGGCAATCAAAAACACGTTTTTTGATGCCTTGCAATACTTGCCCATTGGCCCGTTCTACGGCACCATTGCTTTGTGGATGTGCCACGGAAGCAAAGCACACCTTGGTCCCAATCTGATCGCAGTAGTCTAGGAAGAGACCGCTAGCGAACTGAGAACCGTTGTCTGTGATGAGACGGTTTGGAACACCAAATCGTGCCACAATGTTCTTGTGAAAGAACTTTTGTGCGGCTGATGCAGTAATATTTCGTACTGGTTCGGCCTCAATCCACTTTGTGAACGTGTCAATGGCTACGAACAGAAATTGTACCCATTGACCGCTTGTGGCATAGGACCGACGATGTCCATTCCCCAGATCGCGAAGGGCCATGCGAGAGGAATAGTTTGCAATGCATAAGCAGGTTGATGAACCTGTCTTGCATGAAACTGACACTGTGGACACATCTTGACCATAAACTTGGCATCATCGAGTGCCGAAGGCCAGTAGAATCCCTGTCGAAAAACTTTTCCGACCAGTGTTCGGTATGACGTGTGTGCACCGCATACACCGTCATGTATTTCTTTCAAGAGGGATTTTCCTTCCCCCTGAGATATGCAGCGCATGAATACTCCTTGAGTACCCTTTCTGTACATAACCCCATCTATGAGTTTGTACAGACGCGCCTTTCGAATTAATCGATCGCTTTTGGTTTCGTCCTCGGGTAGGGTCCCATGTTCAAGATAGACCCTCAATGGATGAGTCCAATCTTGTTCCTGACCGAGGTTGGCAACGAAGGCTATTGCCGGATCATCCTCGACCGAAGTCATGATCGAAGGATGGTCCAAGTGCTCAATGAACACTCCTGCCGGAGCGGATGAGCGTGAGGATCCAATTTTGGATAATTGGTCTGCGAGAATATTGTCCTTTCGCGGGACGTATTGGACTTCGAAGTGACTGAAGTGTTTTTCCAATCTCCTCACTTCCCCCAGGTAATGAGCCATTGTCTCATCGGAGGTGCTGTACTCCTTGTTTACCTGGTTTACGACTAGCTGTGAGTCCCCCCTCACCACTAATCGACGGACTCCGAGGAATTTTGCTGCCCGGAGCCCTGCAAGAAGACCTTCATACTCTGCTGCATTGTTGGTGGCAACAAAGTGTAGTTGAATGACATACTTAAGCTGTTCGCCCTGAGGCGTAATTAAGACCACTCCAGCCCCCGAGTGTTGAAAACTACGGGAGCCGTCAAAGTACATTGTCCAATAATCGGGGTACTCCAGTTCCTTTGCCAACTGCACGGGTGGCTCAGGGTTGGTCCATTCGACCACAAAGTCGGCCAAAACCTGAGACTTAACCGTCGTGCGAGGGGTGAAATGGATCTCGAAGGCACCGAATTCGACCGCCCATTTGGCGATTCGACCAGATTTTTCTGGATTTCGGACAATATCCCCTAAAGGAAAAGAGGAGGGTACTGTGATCTTGTGTGCTTGAAAGTAATGTTGTAGCTTACGGGAAGCCATCAGTAGCGTGTAAAGTATCTTCTGGACCTCAGGGTAGCGCTCCTTAGGACCATGAAGTACTTTGCTCACATAGTAGACGGGTCTGTGTACTCCTTCCCTTTCCGCGATCAGAACTGCGCTGACCGCGTGTGGGGTGGCCGCCAAATACAAAAGTAATGGTTCTTCCTTTTCAGGAGACACCAATACTGGCGGACTGGAAAGATATGTTTTTACCTCCTGAAACACTTTTTCGGCCTCGTCGGACCACGTGAAGTTATGATGTTTCCGCAAGGCTTTAAAGAAAGGTAGTCCCCTTTCGCCTAATCGCGATATAAAGCGACTTAAAGCCGCCATGCGACCAGCCAGGCGTTGAACATCCTTCATGGTCGAGGGCGACCTCATTTGTTCAATAGCTCTGATTTTCTCAGGATTAACCTCAATGCCCCTGGAACATACAAGGAAACCAAGAAGCTTCCCTGAAGAAACCCCGAAAGAACATTTCTCCGGGTTCAATTTTATTCCAAAGCGATTCAAGTTACAGAAGGTTTCAGCAAGATCGTCCAAATGAGATAATCTTTTGGTGCTCTTTACAACCAAGTCGTCTACATATGCTTCGAGATTACGCCCTATCTGGGAAAAGAAAGGTCTTTTGCATCAAGCGCTGGTACGTGGAACCAGCGTTCTTGAGACCGAACGGCATTCTGATGTAGCAGTATGTGCCGAACGGGGTGATGAAGGCAGTTTTCTCTTCATCGTCTTCTGCCATGCTAATTTGATGATATCCTGAGAAGGCATCCAGAAAACTCATCAGTTCGCAACCCGCAGTGGAGTCAACCAGCTGGTCGATGCGGGGAAGGGGAAAGTCATCCTTCGGACAGGCACTGTTGAGGCTAGTATAGTCGACGCACATGCGCCACTTGCCATTTGACTTGCGGACCATGACCGGATTGATGAGCCAGTCCGAGTGATTCACTTCGCGGATAAACCCGGCTTGTAAGAGTTTGTCTAACTCTTCTCGGATGGCTTCCTGTCGGTCGGTGGCAAAACGCCTGAGCTTTTGCTTTATTGGTCGTTGTCCAGGTCGAATTGCTAACCTGTGCTCAATTACTTCCCTTGGGACACCGGGCATGTCGGACGGTTTCCACGCAAACACGTCTGCGTTAGCCCGGAGGAAAGCAACGAGGTCGAGTTCCTATTTGTCATCCAGGGCTGACCCAACCCGAATTGTCTTGGATGGGTCATCTAGGTACAAAGGAACTTGTTTGAGTTTCTCATCTGGTCGAGGAGCAGCCCTGATCGCATCGGTGGCGACGGTGGCGACCTGAGCGTCCCGGAGGGGAAGTTGATCGACCATCTCCAAAGATAGCCGGTCGCACGTGAGCGCCACGTTGCGACTTCCTCGGACCGAAATGACACCTTTGGGGCCAGGCAATTTCCCGCACTGATAAGCATAGTGCGTTGCCATCATGAACTTAGCAAGAGTCGGCCTGCCAAAGATTGCATTATAAGCTGAATCACAATCGATTACATCGAAAGTAACCAATTCTGTTCGGAAGTTATCTGGTTCTCCCAGAGTGACCGGGAGGACCACTTGTCCCAATGGCATCATGGAGGGGCCTGGGATTATCCCATAAAACGGATGGATTATGGGCTTGATCTTCGAACGAGGAATTTGCATCTCGTCGAGTGTCTTGACCAATAAAAGATCAAGGGAACTTCCCCCATCAATCAGGACCCTTTCGACTCTCGCGTTACTGATGATTGGGGTAATAACCAGAGGTAGCCTCAATGGTCGAGTTAGCCCCACAGGACAGTCAGCGCGATCGAACGTCAAAGGCATATCCGACCAACGGGGATATTGTGGTTCGCCAAGGGATGTCTCCGTTTGGTTAACCTCTCGGCAAAAGGTTTTAAACTGCCTTTTGGAAACGAAAGAGGAGGAACCTCCGAAAATGACATTAACATGATTTTGAGGTACCTGGTAAGCCATTTCTTCGTCTCCGTCGACGTCTCTAACCCCGCACGCCTGCTCTTTAGGCGGTAAGGTTGGCATTGGCCCAGCTCCTTGGTAGAAATCATCCAGCTGTTTCAACCAACTCCTGCAGTTTTTGAGGTCGTGGCCTGCGGAGTTGTGGAGTGGACACCACCTCTTGCCCTCCTGCGGATTAGTTGATTTTTCTGGCTGGTCGGAATCCCGGCCGCTAGAAGCAGTTTTACTTTTAAAAGAAGACTTATTACCTTTGGTCGAAGGTGGTTTCTCCGCGATTGCGACCTCACGGTACTGTCCAGAGCGGTTCCTCTTCGACTTTTTTGACTTCCCACCCGGTGAAGACTCCGGCTTTTTGCTTGAATCTTCTTTCTTGGCGTCCTTGAAGCCTGGTTGGGGCGGTAGGTCCCCCTTATCAACCATTCGGTTCCATTCGACTGCCTCGGCTGCATCGGAGTATCGATCAGCCATATCGAACAGATCGGCCACTGATCGAGGAGGGTGGATAAGCAAGTCTTCAGTGAATCTCCGGTATCGAACGGCATGCTTAAATGCCCTGATTACGGAGCCATCAGATATGTTCGGGATGGTATTTCTTACCCCGACAAACCTCTTGACAAACTGCCGAAGCGTTTCGGTCGAAGTTTGCCGCAGTCTATGCAAGTCGTCCTCCTTACCCGGCTTTTGGTAACAGTTTTGGAAATTGCTGAGGATGGCATCGCATAGCATTTCCCAATTATAGATAGAACCCTCAGGCTGATTGAACAACCAGGTTCTAGCCGGTCCTGCGAGGACTGTTGGCAGGTAGTTGGCCATGACCTTGTCATCGCCTCCTGCTGCTTGGATGGCAGTAATATAGATCTGAAGGAACTCAGATGGGTTTTGAGTTCCATCAAACCTCTCAATGGCCCCTGGTCGAAACTTATCGGGCCAAACGACTGCTCGTAGGCCAGGCGAGAAAGCTTTGCAACCAACGTAAGGACCGTGAACCGTCCTGCGACTTTCGGTCGGGTTTCGAGCAAACTCACTTAATGGCGAGGTTACTCGGGGTCCCAAACGAGAGTGAACGGGAACTCGATCCCTACTACGAGAGTCCTGCATTCGCCGATATTTGTCCTGTCGGGACGGTAGAGGTGGCGGGTAACTCCGTCGGCCAGAGCCAAAATGAGGACCATCTCGTTCACGGGAATGTGTCACTGAGCGGGAAGAGGCTGTTGGGGTCGCCTCGGATGCGACCTCGTCCAGTCTTTCCGCCAGGATCTTGAAAAAGGCCGGTCTCTGCGCATCCGTGACCGTAGGAGGAAAATTACGCATGACCTCCGCGATAGATCGCAGTCGACCATGGGTACTTCTCCTAGGGGCACCAGGTGTTACTGTTTCTTCGTCCACTGGGAAATGCTTCGGTGGTAAGGAAGGAGTCTGGTCACGTCTACGACCACGCGACCGTCGAGAAGAACTCGGGGCAGCATCGTAACGAGCCTGCACATCTTGAAGAGCCTCTAGGGCAGTTCTGCGTAGTTCGTTGTTCTGTTGCTCGAGATCTTGCTCCTCCTTCTGTTTGCGATCTTGTTCTTCCCTGGCAGCCTGTTGATCGGGAGTTTCCTCCGACAACGCAGCAAACTGCCTAGGGAGAGAGGTCGCCGATGGGGAGAACATCTCGGTTTGTTCCGAGTCAGACTCGAAATCAAAGAGACGGTGGAGGTTATCAGGGTTGAACCTTCCTGGGCTAACTTCAGGGTCACCATCATATTTTCCCTCAGCGGGATCATATGACGGGCCGGATTCATCACCTAGCACATTAAGAACCTCTGCGGGTTCTGACCTTGTGCCAGTTACCTCCTGGTCGATTAACATGACTTGGGGAGATGATTCAACCTGTGGAAGATTCTGGCCTTCGACCTCTTCCATCGGAACAGGATCGCTTGGAGAAGGCATGGGTATATGGGCATAATCCTCGAGATCGAAATCATTCTCGGAATCATATGCTCCAGCCATGTTTCGGCGAACCTCCGAATTTCAATTAGGACGCCTTGAGAAAGGCCCCACGGTGGGCGCCAGCTGTCGACGATTCGGACTCGGAGTCCTCAGCCGAACTTATGCAGAATTTGTAATTGTGAGACCTTTCAAGATGACCCTTCGGGAAGGTATGCTGAACAATAGTGAACAGGAGCACAGAGAGTTTAGACAGGTTCGGGTCCTCGATGGTGGGAGTAAAAGCCCTACGTCCTGTTGAGATTTCACTAAGTGTGGTAAAAGGTTTACAAATGGAGGGAAAAGTCCTCACAGGCGAGGATTTTCCCTGTAAGAGTGTACAAGGATAAGCCAAAGAAGGCTTACTAAAATGCTATATGAGGTGTGCCGTAGACTTGGCTAACTTGGATGATTTTGGGTTTCTTGATCTTCCGATCCCTCGGTTGATGTTTCGGATGATCCCCCTCCTGATTGATGCTCCATGCCATCCTTTTGTACTGTTTGAAAGGGTGCCATGTAGAGGAAACTGCATCAAACGGTTGCACGGACGGTTGGATGCGGTTTTTTGGAACTGCTCTTAACCTCCACGCAGGTTAAACACGTATTATTCACGGATAACTGTATGTGTTAACCTTCTGACGGTTGATTCTCCACGTGTAGGAATCTTCGGGATACTTAGAATATCCTGTTGTATGGGCAACCGAATAAATAGATCTCAAGTATCTTGATCGGTAGATGTTCTGACTGCGGGATATTAGCTGACCGCGCAATATCCCGAATGTGTAGTTCGCGTACAGCCTACGAACTTCTGACCGCGCAAGGCTTACGGTCTGACCGCGTAAAGCTGCGACCTGATCGCGTAAAGCTTGCGACCTCATGGTGATGCCCCTCAGAATAGCTTGAATTCGCATCACCAGATACATGTCTGGTTCGAACCTGTCTTGAACCAAAAGTTTATTAGAAGTGACCCGGGTATCAATCCTCGTCAAGTAGTACGTTTTATTCCATACATCCAATATTTCCTGTCCATCTACAATTAACAAAATTTAACGAGTAAGCCATGCATGAAACCTGCCCGATTAAGTTATGTATATGTACATGTACAGCCTCTTACAACAAATACATGTGTTGAACCCTAGCCTGACGAAATTAACACTAATTAACCTAGCTAACTACACAATACAAGCTAGTTAGCTCCTAAAACATGACGCATTTCCAGCTACCAAGCTCCCAAGCTTAGAGCTACAAACTTGGAACAACACAATACAGCTAGCTTGCAAGTAGAGTGGAAGGGAGATCTAGAGGGAGAGAGAGATAAGTGTCGACAATTAAGCGTACCTTAAAGAGAGGGGCGCAATCAAGTTCCCTCCAGTCTGCGCTGATCACCCTAGCAGTGTAGCTGTGGGCGTGGAACTTTCGTCACAAACAGAGGGACACAGAGTGCAACAGAACAAATTAAAGAGCAACTAAGCAATGGTCGAGTGGGGTTTTAATTATAATGGACATTTTTCTAACGGTAAATACATGAAATAACCGTTAGACTAACTTAGGTAATTTGCCGCTCACATATTCTATCGGTAAAAACACACACATACCGTTAGAGAATGTACATTACCGAGCAAGTACAGGACTTCTTCTTTCGGTAAATATGTGTATTGACCGTTAGATCATGCATGACACAGCACGTACATGGACTTCTTCTTTCGGTAAATATGTGTATTGACCGTTAGATCATGCATGACACAGCACTTACATGAGTTTTTCTATCGGTAAATATGTGTATTTACCGTTAGAATATGCATGACTGAGCAAATATATGTATTTTCCTATCGGTAAATATGTGTACTTACCGTTAGAGGAGGTACTGGTACCAAACTGGGACAAACATGCACATGCCATTTCTCACATTCATGGAATCATATCAATGTAACATCAAACAGATCTTACATCAAACAGATCTTACATCAAACGGATCTTAACTAGAAGATAAAGCAATATATTTCAAGAAATGCTAATTTGTGGATTAACTAGGAGACACAAAAATACTTTTCTTCGGTACTTAGGACTTCATCTTGCCAAAGAAATTACACATACCAGTTCACAAATTCAGGTACAAACATACACATGCCAGTTCACAAATTCAAGTGCATGTCTGAAACATCAGTACAAATACACACCTACCTACCAATACAATTAAATACACAAATACTCCCTGCACATTCAAGTTCATGTCCCAATTAGCAATACATGATACACAAATATACAACAATATACAAATAGAACAATTCACACATTCGATGTATATTACAAAAGCCACGTCTGAAATTAACAAGAGATCACAACGAGGACCCAGTGGCCCATACATTTTACATAAAAGAGAACTTTTGCAGGTTGCCACAATGCAACTACCGACTACAAGTTAGACCTGATACATCACAAATCCATTCATCCAAAACAGCAAATGTCTGAACCACATTAGACTTAACCATAGGAGTTCAGTTCGAAGACGCCCGAGGAGCTGGAACTGCCGTCGACATACATTTGTACATATTGGTGATTTCCTCGGACTCAAACTCAATCAACTCAACTCAACTCCATTAACAAAAAGAACCTACCTTCCAAGATGTTGTTCTATGTAGTGATGGTGTAGAATGGCTGTGCAAATAACAACAATTCTTCTTCTCCAAGCAGGTAAGCATCTGGCCACAAGCTGGTGCATGCAAAAAAATGTAAGATGCTTTCTATAGGTCCTGATTTGAGAAACACGCCGGGCTTAAGGATCTTCTCGACCGAGCCAACCAAGATCTCGCCCTTCACGTCCTTCCAGCTCTCGACGGTGATCTTCACCGTTTCTTTCGCCAACAAGCCAACGTAGGCAGCGTACTGCAATGAAGAACCGTGAAATACGTTGCCCCTCATGAGCATCATCCAAGGACCTAAACAGATCATAATCATATTGAAAAGAAGACACATCAAAATGAAGGATACAAAAAAAGCAGAATTATTGCCATAATCAGATTAGAATAATCTAACAATATTGCAGAAATTTTACGTACCTTCCTTGGGATGCCGAAGTCTAGAGGGCGTCGATGGAGGTGCGGAGGTACAGCGGTCCCCCTGTAGAGGTGCGCCGGCCGTCCATGGAGCTTACGGGTTAGGACTACGAGCCCCAGATGAACTCTGAGAATGAAAGAGACATACCCGTGTATTTATACAACTATACATTTTCTATCGGTACAAAAACAGCATACCGTTAGTAATAAAAACATTTGTAGAAGGCGAATGGTTCTATCGGCACAATACATATTACCGATAGGAATTTTTGTACATACTCTATCGGTGTGTACGTACATTCTCGATAGAATATTACAAGTTGTAGAAGGCCAACAGTTGTAAGATATTTTTTCTATATTCTAATGGTATAAACATTCATTACCGATAGAATAAAACTATTTGAGACGAACAGTTCTAAGCAATTTTCTATATATTCTAACGGTACAAGAATCCATTACCGATAGAATAAAAATATTTGTAGAAGGCCAACGGTTCTATCGGCGCACTACATATTGCCGATAGGAATTTTTAATATACTCTGTCGGTATATTCATACAGTACTGATAGAATAAGTCTAGTTGTAGAAGTCGACCAGTCCTATCGGCGCACAACATTCTCCCGTCAGTACTTATGCATCTCTTCTAACGGCAAATTTGTTCATCACTGCTAGAGTAAATCATACTGCTTCTTCTATCGGGAAGTTTCTTACAAACCGATAGGAAAAATACACCCGATGGCCTTTTATGACCTCGAGGCACATTTTCTATCGATTTTCAACTAAATCGCTAATAACCGATAGAAAATAGGGGTTAGTAGACTGCATTTCTATACTAGTGTACTTTGGTGTTTGATGGTAGTGTGAAGTTGAAGTTGCCCAGTTTCGATTTCAGCATGGGTACACTTCTCCTGGAAGTCATCCCTCTCCTGTGAAAGAAGGCTTATTTGTTCCTCTTGTACTACATGGGCAAAGTAATTGATTTTACAATCATTCATGTAAAGAAATAGTTCCACCTGATTGGAAGAAAGACTTACATGAAAGTTTCAAAGCCACGGCTTTTTCCTAGTTTTCCTGATCAGCCTTGCTCTTTGTCAAGGAGGCATTTTCCCTATAACAAAAAAGATAACAATTATACTTAGATGAAATTCAAGTTGAGATAAGCAAGTTACTAATACTCACTGTTGTAGTCGACTGATCTCCCGTTGCGCGACCTCAATATGTTTTGTCAAACTTTTTGACTTGGTCACCATTTGGGTTAGATCCTGAAAACACAGTAAGACTAGTTACTCAAACTTGAACATTCCTAAGATTCTCGAATCTATGGAGGTAGAAGAATTTTTACTTACCTCTACAAAATTGCTGAAAGAACTCCTCAGCGTATCCTCGGGTTCATCTAAAGGTTGAACCTCGAGACTTGTTCTTTCCTTGGCAACAGGGGCAGCAGATGGTTGTTCTTGCTGATCTGCCCCTACGATCAGGATTGCGGTTTTCATCCCCTGAGATTGGATGTCCGCTATTATTTCCTCTACAATGGCCTGAGAGGACTCCTCAGCCATTGGAGCTATACATGTTTCCCCTGCGACCTCTGTGGTAGTTAATGTGCCAACGTTCGGTGAGGTCGACGGGACATTAAGCACAGGATCCCTGTAGATATCATAACTCAAAATACCTCTATTTTAATAACAAAGAGTTGATGAGTTGAGATATCCTTACCTTATATGGAACCCCATCCAAGATTTGGGTTTCGAAGATGAACTCTGGGGAGAAAGAAACCCACTAGGTGCCCCTGTTGAAGTGTCATCGACATTTGTCCTTATTTTCCTTTTCTTGAACAGGACAGTGTCTTCTTCCCCCTACATGTTCACAGTGCGATTGGTATATGCGGAGAAGTGAAAATTTAAAGATTGTGAAGTTCTTACCATAGTCGTCGCTTCGTTAGTCGAAGGAGAGGTTACCAGCCCTGAAGCTGCGCAAGCCTCAAGATTGGGAGTCTCCTCCGTGACTGCAAGATCTTCTGCGACCACAGGATCCTTCGCCGCCGTTTCCGCCTCCGCCATGGAGGACAAGACTTCGGCGATGGTAGGGGAAGTTGACCTCTCTGGGATGCTAATTTCCAGAGGGTTTGGCAGTTTCCTCTTGCGACGGATGAGAGGAACTTCGTCTTCCTCATCCTCGCTCCCCTCACCCTGTATGACTAAGAAGTAACTTCTATGGGGAATAGAGAACCTTATCGCAGTACTCTTTGCGGTTGTTTTCTTCCTTTTCGAAGAAGCCCCTCCTTCGATCTTCTCTGAGGTATCAAGGGCTGGTCCTTCATCTTTTTCTTCAAAGAGGTTTTCTTTACCCTCTTTGATGTTGACCCCCCAGAAGGTCCAACGTCATCACTAGGACGTTTCTTCCCAGCGGATCGCCCCTTCAGCAGCTGCATTATTTCAAGAGCTCGACTTGATGATCAAAATCAACAGATGATCTTGAACAAGTTTCACGAAAAAGGTCATACCTTTTGACGTTCTTGCTTCAAATCGTCGCCGCTGTTGATTAAGCTCTAAGGATGGGGTGATCCTTGAGCTCCTTCTGTTGTGGTATTATATGGCCGCAGAAGGCTATTCGTCCATTTTTCGATCTCGGACAACGATAAAACTGCGTCACAAAAAAGCAAATTACTTGATACGACATATTTCATCGGTAAAATTGCATGTTTTGTAGACCAGAGGACATACCTGTATTATAGTCCAGTGTATTGCCTACCATGGACTCTATCTCCCAAGCCGGGTGTTCCCTCCTCCGCAGGGGGCTCACCCTATTCTTCACAAAGTCACGAATGATATCTCGCGTTGTCAATCCCTAATGGACTAGGTGAAGAATTGCTTGGGCCTGCTTCTTCAATTCTTGATTTAAAGGAGGAGGGGCGTCCATCTCACTGCTCTTCTCTGGTCGGTTGTTCTCGAACCAGAGGCCACTCTCTAAAGGGGGGTGCAATAAAACCACTTGTGGTGCCACCCGTGCACCGAATCCCGCAAAGGGAGAAAGGGATACTCTTTCTTCTCCCTTATGTGGAAGTATATACAGCTCGCGGCATTGGCACTCTTTGACCATGCCGAGAAGTAGAATCGTTAGAAGAGATCTATAGTGGGTAGTGCTTCGACGAACGCCTCGCACAAGTGCTGGAAAATTGCCATGATCAAGATGGCATTTGGGTGAAGGTTCACTAGCTCCAGCCCATAATGTGCAAGGATCTCTTGAAGGAACTTGCTTTCCGGGAATTAGAACCCGCATCGCAAGAACTCTTCGAAGATTACCAGTTCGTTCTCACGAATGACTGGGGTCTCTTCGTTCTTCTCTGCTAGCTGCCAGTTGATTAGCAGCCGCAGGGAAGAATCTCTTCTTTCTCAAGCACCACCAGGCTCTCCTCATTATGATGGATGGATCAGCTCTAGGATGCCATTGACGATGTGATCAATGGAAAGGTGATGGTTTTTTTTCTTGAAGGCGATGAGAGCTAGGTGCGAAGAGGGTTTTGTGCAGAGAGAATGGCTAAGGCAAAAGAGGGTTTTGGTTCTGAAGCTTCTCAGACAAGCTACCTCTTCCTTTTGTATACCTGAGACGACTCCTCGCCAGGTTCATTATTTTAATAATTTCCCATAATGGGTATCTTTCCTGTTGGAACCCATTATCATATTATTTACCATATTATGAATCTGAAGCAAAATGTATCTGTCTAAAATTAATAAAGATCATTTTATTTCACATTCGGGGGCTATGGTACAAATAATTATATGAGAATATTTTTTGGGAAATTAATATCTTCAACACTGTCACAATCTCAGAAATGACCATTCTTTTTTTATCACAGTACCATACATGATCGCAATGCAATTATGTGATCTTGGTATTGTTTGTGACCTCAGTATAAAGCATGGTCTCAAGGCTATTCTGTGACCGCAATGTTCTTTATGGCCTCAACGCTATCTTGAGACCAAGGTCCGAAATTGGTTTCGAACAGAAGACATATTACCTATGTATGTTCTGATCGCAGAAGAGCTTTCTTGTTATCATTTTCCACACAGAAGGCACCAGTTGGTGATTATAAGCTATATATAGTCACTTAAGGAGTCAAGCATGTAAAGAAAAGAAATTCTTTATTTCTTACAATCTTTACAGACAAACGGGATACAGGCGACTAAAACATCGACCTGATCTTAAAGTAATTTACAAAGTTCTCCTAGGTACACACTGGCATCAGTGGGCTCAACACTGGCCACACCAAGAGAACTAGCGACGTCTCTAAGCCTATTGATGTCGTCTCTAATTAAAGGAGTACAACTATTCCTTATTGTGTCCGAGAGGTCTCGCAGCTCTCGGGCATGGTTTATTTCTAGTCGAAGCTTGCGTGCCTCTTCGTGAGCTCCATCATAACATTCTGCCAGGTGCAGAATGGCCGGAGACATCTCCTCAGAACGCTTCTTCAGCGCCTCTTTTTCTTCTTGGAGAGTTCTGATCAAGTCAGATTTCTCCCTAAGAAGAGTCTGGATCTCAGCAAGCTGATCACTGGGGGCTCTAGGAGCCTTCACTTCCTGTACATACATGGGTTAGTTTCAGAAAACATGAACAGCAGAGAAGTTGAAGATGATTACCTGAGGAGCAGAGGAGAAAGACAAGCTTTGAAGGGGATCTGGTCGCGGCAGTGTAAGACTTTCCCCAGAAAGTTGATCACCCAACAAAAGAGGACCACCTGGTCGCAGGGGTGTAAGAATTTCAGCTGAAGAGTGGAAATTAGAAGGATTGTTGTGGATCTCCAAAGGTGGAGATGAAGATGCAACTGGAGGAGTTGCAAGAGCCCAAGAAAGGGGCAATATGGCAACACAGGTGCCAGCACCCTTTAGTATCTTTGATGCAGCTCCACTGGAGGATCCTTCGCCATTTCTGGATCTCTTCTTTGGAGGGAGCAACTCTTCAAGTACTACACATTCCAAAATGCATTGCTTTGGAAATGATCTAGGAGAGATTGACACTAGAGCTTTATTGAAGAGGACTACCTTCTGAAGGTCCTGGTCGATCTTGGCACTTGACTCTACTTCTTCCTCATCACTCTCAACAATCTTTTTGGAGTCTCGGTTCACCATTAAGATGAGAATAGAGGAGAGAAAGTAAAGTCAGGAGTGAAAACAAGTACTAATAGACTTGGCCAAAGGAAAGCTGGTGAGTTCTAGAACTGAAAGGCTTCGCTATTTATAGAGCTCGGAGGCGACAGTTCGCATTCGAGGGCGCCTCGGGTTCTTAAAATACACTTACGGCTTTTTCCTTGGTTAAGAGGTCAATAAATTCATGATTACCTGTCAAGAAAAACCCAAAGGTTTTCTTGGGATATAAACCACCACAAGGCGTAACAGTGCCAACTGAAGAAGGTGAAGCGTCGGGTTTCATAATTCGATGCAAACTAAATTTGAAGTAAATAAGTCCTTTCATTTCTTCAAATTTGGGGGCTAACTGACGAGGATTATCACCCGAGCTAGTTTGGTTAACACATATCAGGTTTAAGTCTGGTTCAAATGTGATATGTGTCTAAGTGTCTTAGCAGCCGCTATGGTCGCAGACGGACACAGAGTTAGTTTATGATCGCAGTCCTTGCGCGATCATAAGACCGCAAGCAGTGCGCGGTCAGAAGGACATTGACTATGCACGATCAAGATAACCTGGGAGTATCTAAGCCCTTACTGGACACATTCTCAGGGTCAAGATAACTTCTCCCACGTATGAAGACAACCGCCTAGAGGTTAACATGTGCGGTATCTATAATTGCATGTGATTAACCGGCGAAGGAGGTTGGTGCGGTTATGCGAACTACACCAGGACAACTGTCTAGAACTGCTTCGTATTGGCATCCTTTCATTTAGTATAAAAGGATGGCTGATACACGATGTCAAAGAAAAAGACGAGAGAGACAACAAGTCAACAACTCTTTAAGACTTAGATATAGTTAGTTAAACAGAAGCATAAGGAGAGATCATCGCCTATGATAATCTCTTCTCCTTGTAAACTCTTTTCTCATACATAGTGAAATCACAACAGGACGCAGGACTATTACTCCCACCATCGAGGGCCCGAACCTGTATAAATCTTAGTGTCCCTATTACATTGCTTATCCTAACTTATCTGAGGGCACATTGAAAGGTCTCACATACAACTCACAAATCTCCGTAAGATCGATATGGGACCCCGAGTCCAAATCGTTGACAAAAGTGTTTGATCATTTGGCAATACGTGAGAGATTATTTACTTGTTCACCAAGTGAGGATGAATGGAAGTTTGCTAGTGATATTTGTGAAAGATTACGTATGTTTTATGATATCACTGAGATTTTTTCTGGAAGCCAATATGTAACTGCTAATATTTTCTTTCCAAAGATTTGTGCAATTAGATTGCATATGAGAAAGTGGCTTGTATGTAGCAATGAAATCATTCAGTCAATGTCAGTTAAGATGATTGAGAAGTTTGATAAATATTGGAGTGATATACAAGGACTAATGGTTGTTGCTACAGTGCTTGATCCAAGGTATAAATTTAAAATGTTGAAGGTTGTTTTTGATCATCTCTTTGGTGGTAGCTCGATGCATGCAATTGAAAAGATCAGAGGATTGTTGCATGATTTGGTAGATGAGTACAAAGTCCATGCTGAGAATACAGAGGAAGAAAATGTGGCTACATCTTCTATTTCAAGTGCTACATGTTCCGAGACCGATGAGATGTTGTATATATTTGAAGCACAAATTGCTGAGATGAGTAGTGATCTATCACTGACTAAATCTGAACTAGATCATTACTTGGATGATGGTCTCATTCCCAAGACGGAGAATTTTGATATATTGCGATGGTGGAAAGTGGCTGGGATACGTTATCCTATTTTGCGGTTGATAGCCCGTGATGTTTTTGATATTCCAGTTACCATAGTTTCTTCTAAGTCTGCCTTTAGCACTGGTGGGAGAGTTTTGAGTGAGCATCGTAGTCAGCTTACTCCAAAAACATTGGAAGCACTAATTTGTACACAGAGTTGGCTTTGTGACCAAACTAAGAGTATGATATGTATCCATCTTTATTTAATATGTATGTTATTTTTTTCTAATGAGATACTCATATGTATCATATGATATGATTTATAGGTGATGCCGTTGATCTAGTGGGCTTGTGTACTTGTTTAGAAGATATCCAAGAAGATGTGGTGGTAAATTCATAATCCATTATATATAGATTGAGTTCTTTATATTTCACAACTAATTTTTTCTTTACCACATTGTAGGAACTCTCTCCGGAATTCTCCGAGCGACCCATGGAGGATATTGCGTCCAAGGAAACTTAATTTATTTGCTTGTGATTTTGTTACTCATAGACTATGTTATATATCATCTTGCTAATATTCTTGTGACTTGTATTATTTATGGATTATAAAACTATAGTTTATGTTGTGTTTGAACTATATTATATGGTTATTCATGGACTATATAGTATGGTTTATGACTTTATGTATGGTTGCTCAATACTCATGGAATTACTTATTAAGATATGGAGTTATGGACTATGTTGTGTGCTTGTATTTAGATTATATGGTACATGTATGAATATGATTTATTCTTTAAAATATTTTTAATCATATATTATCTTCCTTTATAAAACATGGAGAAATTTGTTCTAAAATAACTCATACATATAGAGAATATACTCAAAAAATTTAAAACAGTACACAATACTTGGGTATTGGGGCGCCGGCGGGTATCGGGGCCCCGGCCGGGCGGGGGCATGGGTGTGAACTATACCTCCGCTCTAAATATGTCTCGTTGCCATTCCTATTCTCCACCACGATCAGATCAGATGGCTTTGATCCTTTCGCCGAGGTGGTTTTCCTCAGCTTTGAAACTTTTGAACACATCCAGAGATCGTGACCGTTCGTGAATAAGATATATGTAACCATATCTTAAGAAGTCTATGAATGTGATAAAATATTGTTGACCATTCCATGAAACCGTAGGGAATGGCCCACAAATGTATGAATCAATTCTAAGACATCTGTAGCCCTGTTGGCACTTCACTTTCTTTTGTTTGCCTGTTTCTCCTTTATACAATTAAAACATGTTTCAAAATATGTGAAATCGATGGGTGCCATAGTTTTGTCGGACACAAGCCTTTGAATTATCCTTTAGAGATATGACCTAAGCGCTTATGCCATATCGACTCAGTGTTCTCATTGGTTGATTTTCTCTTTACACGGCGAGAACCCGTATGCAGGATTTCATTAAGAGGCAATTATATCAAAAAAATATAGGTTATCATGCCAAATTAAAGAACCAGCAGCAACAATATTTGAACTCTCAAAAGACTAAATTGACCATTTCCGAATGAACAATTGTAACTAATTTTCCCCAATACAGAAATAGAAACCAAATACCATCTGAATGACAGTACAATATAAGTCTCTTTCATATCAAAATAATAACTGGTCTTTATAATAACCTAAATGTGACTATAGCCACAACTTCTACTGATTTGCCATTGCCCACATAGATGAATCCTTTAGCATCGACCGAATTTCAGCAGTTCAGACAACCCTACATTGACAAACTGATGTTATTGCACCGAAATCGAATCTAACCACAAGGTATGTACGGGTACAGAAGTTTAAGTTTAACCTCAGAGCAAAGCAAAGCAAGGTGTGTACCTTTCTTAGCATGCCAAGCGTGATATTTGGTATAATTCTTCTTCGAGTGACCACTTTTCTTACAAAAGAAACAGACCAGTTCCTCCTATTAGTTTTGCTTTTTCTTTACAGGTGGATCAGCTGCCGCTTCTTCACTCTTTCTTTTCTTGTTCTTGTCTTTGGAGGTCATAGACAAATGAGCACTTTCTATCTTTTCTTGCTTCATCCTTTTTTCTTCTTGCACAAAATGTGAGATGAGCTCATTAAGGGGCCATTTGTCTTTTTGACAGTTATAACTCACCTTAAAAAATGATAGAAATTTCACACCATCTATCCGGGAAACTTTGGGGGGTCTAATTTTACATATGTTGCTCTCATACCACTTGTTGGAATTAAACACATCTAAACACAGGATCTCATATGTGAAATTAGAACACAATGAACTGTATATTAATTTAATTGCCAAACCGGTGGATGGTTGTAGTTCAAATCAGCTGTAATAAACATTCTAGGATTTGGTCTTCCAAAGCAATAGACAGACCCTTTTTCTTCCAATCTACTATTGATGCAGATTAGATTGGTGTACCTTGCCTTAGAACTGACTCGTACTTATAGATTCTTTATTACCATCTTTCTATGTTAACTCATCAATAAAATAGAAATTAGTGAGGGTTTCTACACATATAAATAAATAGCCCCATACTTAATTATTATTAGATATTTAAGTCTAATATCACAATTTTATTTGATAACTTTATATTTGGGCCACCATATGATAGTCATGATGTGCAGTATGACAAATTCTTCATGGGTTTTCAATGAGAACACCGTGTATTTTAGATAGATTTTGAGAAACAAAGAATACTCAAAGAAAACAATTGTTAAATGGACTATGTCATTGCACAAGCATGACACATCATCGAAGTCTAATAAGTGTTTATATGAGGTGCACAACCTATTAGAGGAATATTCGTGGCATGTGCATGCCTACAAACCGAAGATTGAAAATTATCATGTCTGGGATACACGAGTATTCATGTATGTTCATCTCAACATTGGGTGATCACAGAAATATGTAATCTGCATTGCATTTGTAGGCAGAGTAGAAATTTATCTAACATAACTTGTATAAGCAAAGAAGGGGTTGCTGTGCTGAAGAGAGGCAACTCATGAAACACCCAGCCCAAAAAGTCCTGCTAATAACCTTGTATTTTGCTAACTAATTACCTAATAAAAAAAAACAACCACAGGTGCATCTGAAAAAGAAAAAAACTAAGAACAGGCATATGCAGCAATCAATAACTGAGGATAGTACCATATAAACCTGCAGATGGCCACACGTCCGCACGTGGATATACAAACACCGCTGCACGCCTGCACCATAAGGAAAAATAGATCAAATTGATGATTTGTGCTTTTGCTAAGAGCGGCTGGCCTCGAGAGAAATCAAGAGCTAAACATTTATATCTTGGAAGATGCAAATCACACTTAGCACATTGTGAATAATCGGATGCAGGTTCAGGCAGATCTATGGAATTATTTCTGCAATACTAACTTGTCTAACGACACTGCAAAAGATGATCATAAATTCAAAAGAAGCAGTTAATCAGGTAAAATGGGTTGGCAAGGAAGAGGGAGCCATGATTGTGGGTTAGGCGTCGCGGCGGCCCACCATGGAGGAGGAGGGGAAACGAGAGTTGAGAGAGGTGTGTCGATGGAGAGAGGAAACGGGAGGTGCATGCGGGGTGGATGAGCTTGAGAGGAGACAGACGACGCGAGGTGGGGAGATGGTTGAGAGGGGTAGGGTTGTGCCGGGGAAATCTCAACCATCAGTCCAAATAAAGAAGTGATGTGGTCACTCTGAGAAGACCATAAATCAACAGTAACACGTGACAACATTCTAGTCGGAACTCTGCACATCGGGTAGCAAAAATAAAGAAACAACGTGGTCACATTGAGAAGACCAGAAATTAACAGTGGTAGATAAGTGAACATTTGGATGACTATTAGTGTTTATGATTTGATGAAAATAAAATTGGTCAAGTGTCTTAATTTTTTAATTTTTATTAAAAAGATTATTTAATTAATATATTCAAAGAAACTATCAACTCGTGGCCACCACCAGACAGCAGGCCACCATAACACGAATTTGCTGACTCATCCACAAGCAGAAGAAACCGAACGGAACTCACCCCGACCCCGACCGCGACCACGACCACGAACCCGACACGCCGTCCCCCCTCAACTCCCAACCCCAGCCCCCCAACTCCAGTACAGACAGACCCACCCGCGTGCCCACAACAGCTGCGCCTCCTCCTCCACCTCCACCTCCTCCTCACACCCCACGCAACCTCCCAGCCCTCGCCACCGCCTCTCGCCAATGCCTGCCCAGAAGCGCCCTTACCCCGCCCCCTCCACCTCCTCCTTCCCCGTAGCCAGCTCCCCCCCGCCCGCCGCCAACCACTCGTCTTCTCCTCCTCCGCCGCCGCCAACCACCGAGCCCCCAGAGAAGCACCCCAAGCTGGAGGAGAACGGCCACGGTGAGCCCTCACCTTCTCCTCCTCGTCTTCTCGAGAACGTGCTCGATCTCGTTGCTCTGATCTCTTTTATTTTTTTCCGTGTGTTGGCTTTGCTTGTAGATTCTGACGCAAAAGGTCAAGACCGCGCCGCCGGCGGAGGCGGAGGGGGAGAGGCGGCGGGGTCGGAGTCGGAGCCGGAGGAGGACGCAGCGGCCGAGAAAGAGGAGTACGTGCTTACATGCCTACTTTACCCATTACTTGTTACTGCTTCCTCTTGTCTTGTTGTTTCTCCTGCGCCCATTTTTCTTCTGGTGGTTGTGGTGTGTGTTTGTGAGATGCGGTTGCGGTCCAGTGCTGTTGTAACTAGGAACTCGTAACTGGCGTGCTTGCCTCGGTGGCCATTTCCTCTCTAGCGCCTGTTCGTCTGTCTCCACGAGGGCGGTGAGTTTGTGCTCTGTGCTGCGTGCTGCAGCTTGCGGTTGTAGGAAGGGTTGATCAGTTGTTCTCGTAGTGGTGTGTGCCCTGAGTTTGTTGCGGCTGTGTGTACGAGATGTCTTGGCCAACGACCGAGCCGGGCTGCTGGAAGGGCTGTGGACTAGTCCTTCTTTGTGGCAGAGCTAGAGTTATGAATGCTGCACTCCAATGCTGGCTTCAAAAGATTTGAGCGGACTGGGCTGGGTTTATACCTAGTAATGTGGAGGTTTTCAGTTAGCCATGTGTGTTTCTGCATCTGTCTTGGATGCTAAGTGGAATTTGGAACGTTCCAAAAATTTGGAGATCCTACTACAAGGAGACAAGCAGTCTAATATGACATTGCTATGGTATCTGTCAACTCTCTCTTTTTTTGATTTGACATTTTGACTCTTTTTCTTTCTTTATATGGGAAATGATCCCAAATGACCAATGAATAGGTGTGGAAGTAATTGTAAATAAACCATGATCAAATCTATGGAAGCATTGGTTTATACATTCCCCTTTTTCATTTCTTCAATGATTAATTGGAATTCAGTTTCGGGTACAGGTACTCTTTGTTGAAGGTCGTTCGAATTTTTCCTAGGAGTATGACATGTGTTACATACTTTAGCGCGGCAGCACATGGTTTGAGCCTCATGGAGAAGCAATGGCTGGTCCATGACGCTTATACTTCATAAAACCCTCTGGAAATGAAAGTTTTTTCATTTTTGTTTGGATTGAGAACCCCTTGTATGTCTTCTCAAAGGGTTTTCAAAATTTTGAGATGGATCTAATTAGACTTTTTTAGTTTTTTCTGAATTATTTGGTCATGGGAGGATGCGACACCATGAGTGGATCTTGATGATTTTTTTTTGTATGGAAGAGCTGGCGATCTTGCTGCTTGTCAGTTGTCAACCGCAAGTTCAACTACTGTGGGATGAGCAGTGAAAACGGGTGCCTTTTTTTTCTTTATTGCTAACTGGGGCCTAGATTATAGCCTTCATTTTTTGTATGAAACCTTAACTTCTTAAGTAGTGATACTAAGTGCAATGATGAGCTCCATACAATCAGTAATTGAAGTCACATTGCTAGGAAACCTCATCCAGACTTTGCAGTTTTCAGTTTTTGCGGTAGTTGTTGAGTCCTGTCCTCCCAAGTTTCAATGCTACTTAGAGCCACAAACTCCCATGTCCTTAGAAGTATGGCATGTATATTAGCCACTTGAAGTGTTTTGCATTTCTGTTCTATGAGTAATGCATGCTTAATTCATATAGCAAATCCAGCACTGCTTTCTGAATTAGCATGGCATAATCATGCATGGGAATTGTGGTAACCACTGTAGTTATATTTGATGTTTGCAGGAGCAAAAACTTCATTGTTGCAAATAGACAAAGATAGGGCTTTTCAAAGTTATTGTCATGCAGATGTATGTATTTCATTACTTTAGATAAGAATATCTGAACATGTATGATGTATACTGCCACATTAGTTTGTTTAGTACTTATTTATGTAGAGAGAACTCATAATCAACTCTTTTTGTCCATATGCTTTGTTCTCGGTTTTTTCAAATAGCCTTCTCGAAATTCTTTCTAAGCTGTCTAACAAAATAGATGATGAAAAAGAATCTCTTATCAAGCTAACTGTTATAATGATAAGCTGCATGGGGTTGTAAACCTTTTAGTTTTGGTGTAAACTTTTATTTGTATATGTGTGTTACGCCCTTTGTTGATAAATGCATGTCATTTTAAGCTTATGCACAAGTAGAAATTAAGAAGTGGCTTGAAATGAACATTCTAGCCATATTAAAGTTTGTGTAGAGTATTAGTCATGGTTAGATAAGTTTTATAGGAGAGGTATGAAGGGAAAGAATGTGAGAAATTCTCCTCTAAAACATAGGAAGACATATATTTGTAACCAAGGAGAGAAATCTAAAATCACATACATTTGTAAATAGAGGGAGTTTCAAAGTAGGAGAACATAGCATAATTATGTGTTTTTCTTAGTTATATAGCTTTATTTGCCGCATCTATGTTTCTTGGAGAATTTTATTCATTGCCAAGTACTGGTTTGAGGAATGCCCCAATTCTTTGTCCAATCCTAAAGATTTGTGTTTGGGTAGTGGAGTGGACAGTGGAGTCACCAAATCCTACAGACTTTTGTTTGGTTAGTGGGACGGAACCACCTCATGTTAGCACCAACTGATTCCACAAGGTGGAGAAATGTGTACATCTTATAGCATGCGGTCATTTCACAAAATTGGTTGGATGACCCTATTTCATACATGATGGATGGCCATTCTATCCACGTTAGATGAGTATATTCTAATATTGAGGCATTCTACAAACCAAACAGGTTTGTTAAGTGCCTTCTGGTATAATTTGGTTGTTAACATGCACATGGAATAGCCGCCGGAGGAAGGAGAGGATGAGGCCAAGTCATCATGCCCCTTATGCCCTGTACAAACTTTACTGTCATGCATAGAGACTATCAGTTATTACTCTTTTCTGAACTTAGTGTGAATGCTCATGAATTTTGAGATAACCAATAAGGACCGATGTACATTTCCTACCTGATTGAAATTGCCATTGATGAACTTCTGTGGAAGGAAGTTTAGTACAAATCTGAGCAACAATATTGTATAAAAAGGTAAGAGAGGACTAACTGCTTATTCCTTTTGCTTGTTTTTGTAAATCGCAAAGCACACTTTCTTATGATTGTTGGTGTACTTTTAATTTTTTGCCTTATTGTTATGTCATTCTTCCATAGAAAAATATGCAACTAGGTATATATGTTGAGTTTGATTGCTTGAAAGGAAGCAAGTCAAAAGATTTCCCTGAAACCCATAATGAAAGAGAGGAGACCTTTCATCTTGTTGAACATTAATAGATGGCAAAATATAAATCTACAATAAGATATGTGCTAGGTATTCTTAACTTCAGGAACAAAGCCTTGTACAGGGTTTTTTCCCCTCTTCATGCACATATTCCTATCACAAACTTAGTTAACAATGTGATCTGACTTGAGCTTTTTGAATGGGCCAACTTTCATAATTTGAAAAACTAACAACTTGCATGGAATTTCTAGGCTTGAAACTTTTTTCCGCTTATTTTGTCCCAAGTATATGCAAATTTCCAAGTCCTTATCTAGTTATCTAGAGTTAACTTGTGAGGAAAGGGGTTTTAGCAAACAGTGCAATTCAATTGATCTTGCACCTCTGGTGAAGAGAGCAATAATGTTATGCCCGACCTAGGGTCTAGGAGATTTGATCATCTTGTGGTCTAGAGTGGAAATATAAACACATTGGCATAGCATATAAAAAATCGTTAAATTAAATTCAATAATAAAATTGTCTTACAAAATTTGAAAACAAAAGACTAACATAGGGTTTACTAAAATAATTTCTCAAAATTAAATAATAGCCCTTTTGCATCCTAGGCATTCTCCTGGAAAGCTCTCCCTTTTTCGTAGGCGTAACTTTAATCACCATCATCAACATGACCTTATTCCTTGGAAAGCTCTATCCTGGTTGCATACACCAACATGCAACTATAGTTTGAGTCATCCAGACTCAACAAGCAAACAATTGTACTTATATATATAGATTTATGCACAAATCAACATAAAACTGACAATGCATCAAGATCAGGATTTCCACAAGTGATGAATGCATAAGTTTAGAAAACACTAAACTAAAACAAAAATCAGGTTTTATTAATTGAAACACTATCGGTGAGACTATCATATTTGTTGACGAATATTCACACTTATTTAACTCTACCATATCATAGCATCCCTTAGGTACAGTACTTGATGCGATATATGTTCTTTTGCTTTTTTTTAACACATGACTAGCACTAAGAAAATAGAGTATTTAGCCATATAGAATGATAGAGCCCATCGAGACATATGCATCTACACTGACTACGCATAAACCATTGTAGTAAGCCGCAATCACTATTATCACCACTACTATTGCACTATCATGCGGGTTATATTAACCATAAGGTTACTAAACTCACTCAACCCCATATCAGAATTATGATGGTTACAGAATAAGCATTGGATACTCACCAAGGCATACTAAGAAATTTATTAACCAACAACAACTGTACAATTACCACAAATCAACTACACAACCGATGCTCAATAACAGATCTAAACCACATATCACGACTGATGACAACCTACTCATGTATACTACTAACCACTGATGAACGGTTTAAAACATGCAAGTTTTCAGATCTGATAATTAAAATAATACATTAATATACATCAAGGGTGATATACACAAGCTTGTCTTTACTGTAGATTGGATCAAAAACTTCTTCCTCATGTCTGGCAATGGGTCTAACGATTCAACGATTAATTACTTAACGATCTAGAACATAAATAAATATAAACAAGCCGGACTTCAATCTAGGGTTTGGTGGCTCACGAGAGTTTCTAATCTGGTTATGAGTTTAGATCTAATCTTATTAATCAACTATTCTAATGAATAGAAATTTGATATTACCACAACTAAGGGCTAATCCGCAAATAAAGTATGTCTAAACCAGTCCTTAGTCTATGGACCAAGTCCATCTAGCACCTATGTACTAACTCTATCTAGGAACCTTGCACTTCTCTCTCCATAAAGCAATAAAGCACACAAACCTCTCCCTTTGCTCCCAAACTATGCACACGAGCAAGCGGTGGTGACTTAGATTCGGCGTGGGCGACGGCAATGACTGATCTGGCTCAATAAAGGCACAAGTGGTGTGGCTCTGGCGGCAACTCCAGGTGGTGGTGGCTTCAACAATAGAATTTTTTTTAGAAATAACCTATTAAAAAAAAGAAATTTTAAAACTAACCCGAAATTTTCAAAAATTGCAAAACTAACGTTCAGTCGCGAGCTGCATTGCGCGACTAAGTTTCAATCGCTAGCCCAGCTAGCAACTGAAGACATGGCAGCGCGCAGCGCACCACTGGCCCAACTCGCCCGCCACGTCAGGTTTCAGTCGCTAGCGGCTAGCGACTGAAACCACCCTTTAGTCGCTAGCCCGGCTAGCGACTAAAACCAGTGCAAAATAAGGCAGTGCAAAATAATGGGGTGGGAGTGGGATTCGAACCCGGACCAAAGGGCAAAGTTGGAGGGTTCAAACCAGTTAGGCTAGGATATGTTTATGAAAATTATGCTAGTTACAAATATTAGTACTTCTTGAGAACAACCATGGAAGATATATGTATTTGACATTTATCCTTGTATTTGACATGTATTCACCTGCATTCATCGCAAAACACATGTATTTGACAATTATTGTGGTAAAACTAGAAATATCTGAGATACCCTTGTAAACCTAAAATAACAGATTTTGTACCTCTTCGATGCTAATTAATCAAAATATCCATCCATCGCAAAACACATGTATGTGACAATTATCGTTGTAAAACTAGAAATATCTGAGATACCATTGTAAACCTAAAATAACAGATTTTGTACCTCGATGCTAATTAATCAAAATATCCTAAACAATAAGTAGAAAAGTATGAAAGATGCACACAGAAAACTGGAAAGTACGATAAAACTATACGTCAAACTAGTGCCTTTTCCCCCTCTGTGGCTGGCCTTGATACTCCAACGGCGTGTAGCGAGAGGGGGGTTGACGATCCCTAACGCGCTGTCTCCTCGCCGGTGGTGTCTGCGCAGATGGCGGAGCCTGGGAAGGCTGTGTCAGCTGCATAGGTGGTGGAGCATCGGCAAGGAAGTCAGGCTGCGTAGGATGCTGCTGTGTCTGGTCGAGAAACTGGTGCCACAGGAATATCGAACTCTTCATCTGAAGAACTATCGGCAGGTATGAAACGCGGCTGTGTCGGTGGAGGGCGCAACAACGAGGGGCGGTCCTGAGGCGGCACATGCGACGAAGGAGCCGGCGCCAACAGTGATGGTGGGGGAATCACGGTCATGTGAGGTGGCAGCAGCACTCTGAAGTCGATCAGAATCTGATCGACCTGCCGCTCGACCTCTACACAATATGCGTACACATCGTCGCTGGGCATGGTGGGTGTGGTGCGGGACCTGAGCATCATGTCTCGTGCACTGACAGAGACGGCGCCGAGGGTGTCTAGCTGCGCACATGAATTAATGCAATTATAGATTGACAATCCATGTGAAAGTAAGGTTGCAGAGAACTTAGGAACTTACAGAAGAGTGTATTCGCCTTGGAAGGCGTCGGTCGAAGCGCTCGTCGATGGTGGTAGGAGGGACGGGCTCATCAGGCGTGGTTGGTGGACTACTCGCCAATCGGTAGATTGTGCGAGGTCGGTACCAGGTCAGGACGAAAAATGGATGTCGTGGCTATACGGCCTGTTCTCCCCCACCGTGCGTGTGTGGGCCCAATTGATTCACTCTGCCACATAGGGCCGCTGTCAAAGAATGAAATCGTCCCTCACTCGACCCTTCCTCGATTGCCTGTGGACAAAAGAAATTAGTTAGTGACATAAATCATTTATAAAGTCACGTGCGAATGTAATGCATATTTGATGTACTCGTGAATATGGTGCGGAATTTGTCGAGGAGGCAGCACCGGGACATGCTGGCGTAGGCCAAACTGGCGCATAACTCGCTCAGGCGAGTACCCCTCAACCATGTGCGAGAAAACCAGAAGAACTTGGGTACGCCAGTAAACATCCTGCGTACAAAAAGAAGAAAGGCCAGCTGGTGCGACGGACTGCAAGTTTGAGGTGGTCTACGGATCCCAGATGATGCTGTCGTCGAGGAGTAGGTCGAAGCTCGTGGCATACGAAGGATAGCAGAGGTGCGCCTGATTTGTAGACCACCTCAAACTCAGCCTCGCCCACCTCCATCCCATCACGGGGCCGTCCCTCACATCACCGGCCAACGCGAACTGATCCCGTGGCACCAGCGATCGGCTGACGGGGAAATGATCGTACGACCACATCTGCAAGAGTACGGCGCATCCAGCGAAAAGAGATCTCACCTGGTCTCTGCTCGTGGCGTCGCACAACCCCTGTAGGTATGGCAGAGCACGGCGGATCCGAAACTGAACTGCGGCACGTTCCCCAGGTCAGAGTCGGCAATACTCTTAGCAAGCTGAACGTACTGCCGCTCGCAGATGTCTCCGTGGGTGCCAGGGAAGAGCAACCATCCAAAAAGGTACAACAAGTACGCCTCAAGGTGGCGCCAGAAAACCTCCTCTGGAGCGGCCACGGGGAGCGGAGCATCCTGGACGGCGCACAAATAACTCTAGGGCTGGCCTTATGCCCTCGAAGCGTTGCAAGAAATCCAGGCGCCATGCAGCTCATATATGTCCCCGCAAATAGGCAGATCGAGCAGCATGCTGACGTCTTGCAGCGTGACGGTGAGCTCGCCGAAACTGAAGTAGAAGGTATGCGTCTCGGGCCTCCATCAGTCAACGAGCGCACTAATCAGGGCTCGATCGAAGGGGAATCACCGAGCCCGATCTACCATGCGGGCGAACGGCAGCAGTCCGGCCTCGAGCAAATAGGGCGCGAACCGCTCATCCAGGGGCCACATCTCCCGTGGTGTCCTCATGTGCAGAGCTGGCAGAACAATACCCTGTAGAAGGCGTCGAGCACGGTGACGCTCCTGATGGTGCTGTGCAATCAGCTCGGGAAGCTGCTGCTCGTTTGTCATACCTGTAGTTATCACATATTGGTCGATAAAGTGAAACATTATATTTCATTAACAACAATGCATTGCAACTTTACAGTTTTATTTAAGAAAATTCACAACAACCCATACAGAATAAAGTGAAATACTTCAGTTTGTCGGAGTAGTTAACGTGCTTGCCACCTGCGGGCACCAGTTTCGTGTGTGCCCAGGCTGCCTGCAAGTGGTGCATCTACGTAGGTCGTCCTCACGCTCCGCGGCATCCATATCATTGTGTATCCTTCTAGCTCGACGTCGGCCGGCATGGTTCACAAGGAGCCTCTTATCTAGGATCCATGTGATGGCATCTTCCGGCGATAGCTCCCGATAGTTTCCCCTCGCCGTAAACCCGTGGAAGACATCCTCCTAAGTTTTCCACAGGTACTGCAGACTATAATAAGTTGAGATATACTGTGCCGGATCGATCCTAGGAATGGAGCAGGCAGCGATAACATGCGAGCAGGGAATGTGCAGCAGCTGAGGCTTGTTGCATGTACATTCGACATCTGCATTTCTAATTCGGCATTCGTGGACTCGACCTGCTCTCAATGTGCCATGGATATGTTTGTGCCTTTGTTGAACCTCGTAGTTTCCGTTCAAACGACTCAGTACTGAGACATCATGTGTCAACGACTTTCTCGTCCGAAATTCGAGATAATCATTAATCTTTTTCGGCCAGTGTACTAAAGAGTCGTGCACAAGTGCTGATGCCGCCAAACTCCTGCTGTCGTAGTATGCTATTGTGCTATAGAATGTCATCTCAACTATGGCAGCAAGTGGTAAACATCGCACACCCTTTAGGACAAAATTGTGTACCTCGGCCAAATTGGTCGTCATGATTCTGTATTGTGCCCCGCCTGTGTCGTGTAGCAACAACCACTTCTCCTTTGGTTTGGGCCGAATCCACTTATTGAAATTGAGACGCCTTCTGCGACTTCCCTCACCAGTAATGCCACCACCTTCTGGTTCACCTGGCTCTTACATTTCCTTGAACGTACTCTCGTCCAACGACTTCCATATATCTGAGAACTTGAACTGTTGGTTCTGCTTTGCAAGCCGCTTGAACACCTGCATCAGGCGCCTACTCTTGAAACGAGTGAAAATTCGCAACAAGATGCTGAGAGCACCAACGACTCTGTAAGTCATTCCAACTCAGCGCCAGATCCACTCCCGATTGCATGTACTTGATCGCGCTCAGCATTCCTGTGTTTTGGTCGTGAATTAGCCACACGCGTTCCCGATCTTTGACGACCTTATTCTTCAGTTTGCCCAAGAACCATAGCCAACTGCTGTAGTTCTCTCCCTCAACCACTGCATATGCTATGGGGAGAAGCTGGTCGTTGGCATCAGCTGCCACGGCAGTCAGTAGAGTACTCTGGTATTTTCTAGTCAAAAATGTTCCGTCAATGCAGAGCATGGGTCTCATGTACCTAAACGATGCAACGCACTGCTGGAATGCCCAAAAAAATCGCCGCAGTACCATACATCCAGGAATGATAGCACCCTCTGAGCCGATTGCCGGCGTATCAACAATTTCGGTGATTGTGCCTGGATTTCCTTCGTATATGCGCCGCAATAGCCTTGGTATGAAGTTGTATGCCTCAACATATGTCCCGAAAAGCTCCTCCAATGCCCTTTGTTTAGCTCTCCATGCTTTCCCGTACTTGATCTTTTACCCATATTTCTCCGCAACATGTGCAATAATTACTTTTGGTGCCATTGCCGTATTTTCCTTTACTACTGATAGTATCAGGCTGGTAACAAAACTGAAGGTGATATTTTTATGATGCTGCACCATGCTCTCCACCAGACATCTGTGGTCTGCGACTCTAGTCACATGAAAGAAAGGCTCGTCTTGTGGGCGTGTGACACGTACGTACTATGGATAATTCTCGACCAAGCACCTCACAGTCCACAAGCTCGGAGTTGATCTATCTACTCGGAATGGCATATTCAGTGCAACAGCCCACGCATTGATGGCTTTTTCGCATCTTTCTTACTCCGAAATAGCTGCCCAAGCTGGGTGGTTGTTTCATTATAGGACCATCGCAAATTCAACTCATCAGGAACCACAGCGGAAATCAAAAATGATGAATTAGCCCATTCATTTATAGGATTCTGTTGTTCCGTGGGTTCCTCGAAAGATTTATACATATCTGATGCATCAGTGTACTCATTTAAATTCTCCTCCAATTCAGGCAGTTCATCAGCTGCATCTACTTGATGGTCACCAAACTGAGTTGTAGGCGCGACTCTTGCTGTTCGCTTAGGTAAACTGGCAGTGGTACTACCAACGGTATTGCCAGTACCACCTTCAGTATTTAAGACTAGCGATGCCACCTCCGATTCCCACGGAATGACTTCTTACCAAACTATTTGCGCTTAAGATTTCAACATAAAGTATGATCATTCCGCCGCCATAACCTGGATTTGGCACAAATCGTCCAAACGAACTCCAGGATTTGTCACTTTTCAGTCTCTTAAGCACCTATTTATTTCCCTTCGGCACTATGCCTTCAACCCTAAGAGTATCTGTCGCAGGATTGAGTTGTAACAAATCGACTAACCACATCTCCAAATCATTGAAGACATTGATTGCGGTTGTGTCATTTGACCATAAATATGCATACACGCACCCAGATCATCACCATTTGATCCATTACAGATTACACTAGCTCCGTAATAAACGCAAACCATACTAGGTTGCTCCATAGCCTAAACAGTTTGTCATTATGTGTTAGGGTGAAGCGAACAATTCAATTTAAATTTACATTTTATACCTAGGATGAAGCATAAATTTAAATTTTTATACCTAGGGTCAAGCGAACAATTTAATTTCTAAACCCTAAAACCCAGAAACTCTAAAACCCGGAAACCCTAGAATACCTGTCCTAGGGTGAAGCGGTGAAGCAGAAATTTTAATTTTTATACATAGGGTGAAGCGAACAATTTAATTTCTAAACCCTAAAACCCATAAACACTAAAACCTGAAAACCCTAAACTGTTGAAACCCTAAAACCCGGAAACCCTAGAATACCTGTCCTAAGGTGAAGCGGTGAAACAGAAATTTTAATTTTTATACATAGGGTGAAGTGAACAATTTAATTTCTAAACCCTAAAATCCAGAAACCCTAAAACCCATAAACCCTAAAACGTTGAAACCCTAAAACCCAAAAATCATAGAATACCTGTCCTAGGGTGAAGCGGTGAAGCACAAATTTTAATTTTTATACATAGGGTGAAGCGAACAATTTAATTTCTAAACCCTAAAATGCTGAAAACCTAAAACCCAAAAACCCTAGAATATCTGTCTTAAGGTGAAGCGGTGAAGCAGAAATTTAAATTTTTATACCTAGTTGAATCGAACAATTCAATTTTTAAAACCTAAAACCTTGAAACCCTAAAGCCCTAAAACCCTTAAATGAACAACTCAATTTCTAAATCGTAAAACTCAGAAACCCTAGAATAATTACATTTGTATACCCTAAAATAATTTTAAACAAATATTTAAATGTACATAATATCTACGAGTTAAAAAAAATATGTCAATTAAACAACTTGTCGAAAACTGCTTCTCTTCTCTTCTGTTTTTTTTTTTTCGAAAAAACTGTGAAAAAATAACTACGAAAGCGATTGTTTCCTGCTGGCAGTGCAATGTGTACTGGTTTCAATCGCTAGCCGGGTTAGTGACTGAAGGGTGAGGGCTAGCGACTAAAACCTGATGTGGCGAGCAAGCTGGGCCAGCGGTGCGCTGCGCGCTGCCACGTCAGCTAGCGACTGAAAGTCAGTCGCGCGATGCAGCTCGTGACTGAACGTTAGTTTTGCAATTTTTTAAAGTTTCGGGTTAGTTTTGAAATTTCTTTTTTTTTAATAGGTTATTTCTAAAAAAAATTCTCAACAACAGCGGCTAGAGGACGGCTCTCGTTAGTGGCTAGGGCTCGCGACTACAGTTTGTCCTGATTTCTCGAGCTCTTGCTTGATATGAAGTCGAGGCTCAAATCCCTTCCCGTATGAATTGAATTCTTCTTCGGTTTGGACTCTTCAAAAGATTTCATTCCAACTTCTTTGATTCGAACTTGTTACTAAGCCTTGTCCTGTTTGGGGTACAATTTTGGTTTGGTTGAGTCCGAGATTGAGCCGATTTCAAGTCCAGTGAGTTCAATTTGGGATATAGAGTTAGGGTTAGGATTTGGGAATTGGGGAACAATTGGAGATTTGGGGATTTAGGGTTCCAGATTTTGTGGGGTGTCACAAATAATTCATAAAACTTTGAAGCTGAAGTCTACTATGATTATCTGGTTAGTTATGAATTCCTACTTCATTGATATAATAAGAAAATAAAAAATAAGAACCCTGCATAAATAACAAACCAAGCCAAATAATGAGAGATCAATTCAAGTCAAAATGCGCTAAATCTTATTCATCTTAAGGGTCTAATCCAGTGTTTAACTTCATTCTAACTCAACTCTATTTAGACTAGGTGGGTTTGTATGCTTTATCGTGCTGCAATATCTACACAAGATGGTACTTTTCACTCATCTTAAATATTGCGGTTGACTCATTTAGAACAATGATACTGGTTTTGGGAAATGGGAAAGAAACATTGCAATTGATGACATTGACATTTAGTCTAGGCATGTTTTCTCCGATGACAATGTCTGGTTGTTATTCTAAAGTTGAGTAACATTTTATAGGGGCCATCATCAAGTGCAAAGTGGTTATCTCATATATATAATAACATCTTTTTCATCGCATTACTGTTATTGCTGTTGTAAAAAAACTCTAAATGAGGTTTTTTCAGAAGAGAGAAATGTCCTTCTAGCTATATCCAAGTTTGAACATGTTTTCAACATGACTTTTGAAATTGTGACTTTGGGTTCATTGGTGAAAGAAGTTGAGGAAAAATGTTGATATTTTTGTTGAGTCTCTTGAAAGAAGGATCGGCAAAACAGGTTTATGAGTAAATGCACCATGTGATGGATATAACAGAAAAATTAATTGATAATGTGGAAGATTCAGGAGTGTAATATAGAGCAAACTATAATAAGTACTTGCAATCATGTTCTCCTCATTTGGAATCTGGAGGAAATTTTCTACCATACTCCACCTAATTATTTTGTCCTAATTAGTGTAAGATTTTTTTAGCTTAATGCTCTCAACTAAATACCTAATTCTTTTGACTGCAACTAGTACCAAAAGACATAAGTAAACACAAAACTCTTTCTCTTTGATTTGTAGGACAGCTGCAAAACAAAGTCTTGCATGCAACTGTGTTGCACTATTGACCCAAAATTCTAGACTTGTTCTAGCTAACATAGCACTGTGCAAGTTTCTTGCTTAGGATGAACCACTGAAATAAAAATAAGGCCACTTCTTATGACTCATGCATGGAGTGGAACAATTTTCTGTTTGCTTCCGAAATTCCACCAGCAGATATTAAATCATTCTTCACATATCAGTTTTATTTAACTTCTTGATCTAACACATTGCAACACTGTTAATCTGCAGTTGTGACATGCCTGAACTGGAATAGCAAACATAATTTATTTACTTGAGTAATTTTCACCACTAATCCCATTTTTATCTCAAAATTTTTTTACAACTCCCTCTTTTTTCAATTTTAGCAATTAGCTTTTTTTATTGTAATTGTTTCAATACCTCCTCTCCATTATCTTCCATAATAAAAAATACTGAATTAGTAATCCTCGTGGTGCACCAAGCAGAGAGAATCATACTCACTCAACATTACACATAGGCATAATTAGTTCCCTCAGCTAGCCTACCCAACCCACCTGAACCCAAGGTTAGGGTCGAGCTCGAGCCTCCCTACACCTGGCCCGAGGCTCCCAAAATTCAAAAAGTCCGACTTGAATCTGGCCTGACCAATTTTTTAAACATGGCCCGATTAAACCCCCAACCCAAATCCTGTCAACCCGAAGGACCCAAGCTTTTTGTGAATTCAACCCGAGCCCAAAAATTCTCTTTAAGTCTACACAACATAACTCTCATGAATTATGAAAGGTGAACTCTCCGTCTATTTATCTCAAACTAAAACCTACTTTCCATCTCTCCAAACATGGGGCAAGAAGGAAAAAGTAGTTGTATATCGAATTACGGTAAGATTTCCTAATTTGATCAAATATTATTTTACAAGATATATTTCATCTGAAAAGTCATATGCATATATCTAGCAACAACGTTTTTCATGAAAGTTGTTGAATGATTAAATTTAAATAGAACATGCATCATATAGGTCTAAATTAACGGAAAAAGGAGATGTATATTTGTTTCTATGTGCAATAATAAAAGTACTTTATTAATTTGCTGCAAACTTAAAATGTTTTATTTTTAGTGTAAACTTGTTCTCATGCTACAAGTGAATAAAAAAGAAAATTTTTGTGGAAACTAAATTAAAGAGTGTGATTTCCTTTCTTTACTATATTCCATATCATTAAGTAACTTGATGCACTATATGAATGCTCCCTTAGTAATTTTTATTGTAGAAGATAATATGGAGGAGCTATTTGAGACGACTATAATAAAGAGAGAGTTGATTGTCAAAATTGAAAAAAGAGGGACATATATTGAACATTTAAGATAAAAGAGGGGCCAATAGTGAAAATTACTCTAATTTACTTTCCTTCTCAGATGCCTGTACTGCTGTCAAATTCATATAATGTGTTTGTGTGTGTGTCTAAGATCATTGTCATCTGCAGCTCCTTTATCATTTCTGTATAGTCTGTGTCTTACAATATCTGCATCCTTGGTCGGATGTACTTACAAAGTGATAGCACAGTTTTTACTAGTCAACTTGATCTGGAGCTCCACCTAAAATTTTGCTAGTTTTAAAGCTGTTTGGCAGTGGCATATACTCAAATCTCAAACCTATTCAGTTATAGAAAACAAAATTTCTCTTTTTAATTTTGTGTTAAAAGCTGGGTTTGCTCTTGTTTTTCCACCCGTTTTTAGAGAAAACATGGTTTTTCACTTAGTTGCTCTTGTTTTTTAATTCTCAGTTCATATTTTAGATTTTATTGATGTCATAAAATTTGATGCTGATCCATTGATGCTTCAGTAATTAACATGCATACTTGCAGGTTTATACCAGTAAAATTGGCAGATATACGCAAAGAAGTGCAGTGTCCCATATGCTTAGGTAACTAACATGAATTCAGATACAAACCTTTACTCTTTAATTTGTACAAAAACAGGTGCTATTTTTATATGGCTATTTATATTTGTCATCTTGTAGTTTTCCAACAAACTACATTGCTGGATAAACCAGCTACTGTACAACCTACAACTGATATTTCATTATTTCAAACATAATCTATGCTTTCAGTTAGCAGCAATGATATTGCTTGTAGGCACACAGAATGCAATATGGCACATTAGGAGAATGAGAAGGCTCCTAATGGGCATTTGTGCTGTGCAACTCAAAAGTGATTTAGAAATACTAATGTATGGGCGTATTAGAAGTTAGAATAATAAGAATGATGCATATTTTATGAATTCTTGGATGAAATTATGAGTTATCTCATTCCAGAAAAAAAAAATGATTCTAAGTAAAGAGCTCTGGCTTGTCCTTTCTTTTTTTTTATAAAAAAATCTTGCAAGTGATTGTCCTTGTATTGCATGAAATTGTTTTACCGGATGCATAGTACATGCAGATACACTGTACTCTATTTGTTTTTTACTTTATGACTTGCATACATACACTCTCTAAGCATGTTTTATAGCTGACCTTTTAGTTTAAATTTACTGATGGTGGGAGCCTTCTATACTGCTAGGCATCATCCGAAAGACTCGAACAGTTATGGAGTGTCTGCATCGATTCTGCAGGGAATGCATTGACAAGTCAATGCGACTTGGGTAAGAAGTTATATATCACTTATTTGAGTTATTTCAGATCTTGCTTTAAGGATCCCATTGAACTATTGCATTGTCGTTTCAACTTCTCATCAATGTTTGTCAATATTTCGGGACAACTCTATCATGGTCAGTCATTTGCTTCTCTGAATTCCATATGTTGCTTCTGTGGTTGTACACTTGTACCACCCATGTATCACTGCATATCTTTGTCTGTGGAGTGACATGCCATTGTTAGGGAAATGCTGAATAACACAGCAGTCTGTATTAATTTTATTTACTTTTCTTGTAAAGGAATAATGAATGTCCAGCATGCCGCACCCACTGTGCAAGCCGGCGTTCTCTGCGAGATGATCCAAACTATGATGCCCTGATTGCAGCTCTATACCCAGATATTGATAAATATGAAGAGGAGGTATTCAAAATTTCTTTGCTTGTGTTGTCAATATAGTTCTTTCATTTTCTTATTTTATTTATTCTTAGTCAAGATGAAAAAAAGAAAAAAAAAGATAGCTTTGATCTCACATCCTCACTATTATTGCATCTTTTCCCTTGCAGGAACTAGCCTTCAATGAAGAGGAGAACGATCGAAATAAGCAGGTTTTCTACCTTTGTTTTGCTGACATCAGTTTGATAATTATGCTCGTCTAAATCTATTGGAAATGTTCACCAATAATTTCCTCCCATCAGCTCTTTTTTCTTTCTTTATGCCCACCTGTCAACTCCATATAGCATAGAAATCATTGTGCTGGATACGCCTTGCAATTTCCTGTTTTCCTATGGTTGGTTACCTGTAGTTTGGCATCAGTAGTTTTTGGGCCAGTATTAGCAAAATCCTACTCAAATTTGGCCACTAGGATGTCAAACTTGGTTAATTTTGAGCAATTTCTGCCCATATTATTTCCTTTTCTTTTTGAAGCATCAAGGGCCAGCCTCAACTTGCTCTCATGTATCACAGAATCACATGAATTGTGCCTGCTAGTAACCAATTGCACTGTCACATTTAAACCCTCCCACTATGCTCTGGTTTGACCAGTAACTGGTCTACTCCCATTGATTTTGGAACCATCATTGTTTCTAAGTTATAATTTGGTCAAATTGCACTTCTATGACAGGATGCTAACATTGTAATTCTGCATACAATAGCTTTTCTGATATCGAAGAACGAAAACTTCATTTTATTTGAATAGCATGGTAGGGACTGTAAGATTTGATTTGCATTCCAATAGAGACTTCTTTTTTTATCTTTTGTTTTTCTCGTATGCTTCAGGAGCAAATTCATGTTATTACCAAATTTTCTACTATACTGGGCCTCCTAGCTGCAGATAAGAATAAATAGTTAAGAATAATGCTTTTCAGATTTTGGTAATTTGTTTTGATGCCTGTCAATTATCCCAGAAATGCAGTTAAGATGAACTAAATTGCAAATTACAGTCTGGCATGGTGGCACCTACATACTTCCATAGGCACGATATATCAAAAAGTTTGTAAATGGGACATTAGCTCTTGTTTGTGCAATTTAATTCCTTTTTTTTTTACATATTGCCTGCTTAATATGTGCATGAAGATTCAAGCATCAATTGCTGAGGCTTTTCGGAAACAATCAGAAGTAATTGGGCGGAGGTCTAGTGCTAGAGCCACTGCTGCTGCATTTGTAAGAAGATCACGGCGTAACATGCGGGCTAATGGACAGAATTCATATTTCCGTGGCAGAAGCAGAGCCAGTTCCCGGGATGTTGCTCTGCCCTGTTCTGATGATGAAGAGGATGCAAATGGTGAGAGCTGTGGCAAAGAATCATCATCTGCTGAGGAGAGTTCCCTGGAGAAAAGACACAAGAAATATCAGAAATGGCCAACACCACGGTCTTCACCTGCTCGAGCAGCTTGCAATGAAGAGGTTGCTTCTGATGATAAGGATGATGTAGGAATCATCAGAGAAAACTTTAGCACATCTCCTTTGCGAGCATGGGGTAAGAATGGTACTCGCAGTCAGACTCGACATGGTAATTTTAGTGGTTCAAATGGCAGGGTGGTCAAGGGTGGGCGCATGATCAAGTTGGTTGAGTGCCTCCGAAATTCTGATGACAATGATAGTGAGGTAAAGTCCAATGAATCAAGGAAAATAGAAATCCTCTTTCTTAATAAGTTATGTTATTGCTGGAATTCTCCATCAGCATTAAGTTGATTTTAATTGACAGTGTGATGTACATCTTTGTCTGCTTCCGCTGGATGGACAAACTATGCCTAATTTGGAAAAGTCGTATCTATGCTGTGGGCCAACTCTGTCCATCAAACAACTTTGTCAAGTGAGCTCTTGTATTGTACATTTGTCCTTTATCTACTGACCAAAAATATTTCAGTAACTTACACCAATGAATGCATGTAGTTCATTGCTGCTCAGACATCACACAAAGATGAAGATGTTGAGATATATGCAATGAAGCCTCCCTATGGAGATCTTGTCAACAATAACAAAGCCACTTTTGACCAGGCAAGGCTTGCAGGGGAGGAACGCCTTTCTGACTTGCGTTCCTCATTCACTTTTCCCAATGGGGATATGGTGAGATCAGAGAAGTTCAATTAGCTCTCTTATTTTTTAAGTATTATCTTGTTTGGTAATTTTTACTAGACTTCTAAATTCTTTGCACATTGATCAACATGCGTTGTGGTTTGCAGGAGTTGATGTATGCCATAAAGATGACAAGCTAGACAGTAACTGTGTTGGAGAATTTGAATGTGGAGAGCTGTACATATCCTGATCCTGATCTAGTTGCCAGACACACATGATCCCTCAGCGGCTTAGGGCCTTTTGTGTAAAATTGACAAATATCATGTATAATTAGCAATTGGTTAGCATGTTGTGCTGTGATGGTGAGGTGTGAGATAAATGCCTTTGTCGATTGTGGTTCAGTAATTCTGGGATGAACCAAAGAGAATACTTCATCTTTTATTTATTTATTTATTTTTAGAATGTTTCACTTTTTATTTATTTGTTATTCTAGCTCTGTGGTGAATACTTCTGGGTGCAGACGGCTTTGGGTTGAACTTGATTTTGTTCTCAGTGAATTATTGATTCTTCGATATTTTTCTTTTGTAAACATAGGTATCGTTTTTATTGCAGTAAGCATGCAACAGAATTTTCTTTTTTGGATGAACTCGCAACAGAAAACTGATTGTAAATAATATACACTGGTAGCAGTAGCACCACAAGGATTAGCAATCTTGACCAAGTATAACAACATTGCAAGCACAGTAAAAAAAATGCTTAGTTGAGCATAGCTGCTTAAAGAAAAATTGATCTATAAAATAATAGAGAAAATCATTCAAAACTCTTAGTATTTGGCTGGGTCAAAACAACCAGGTTTTACAATTATTTTTATCTAACCCTATTTACTTTGCGGCTTTGGGCTAGTGTTATTAAACCTAGAACAACCCAACGGTAGCACCGGGAAAACAGACCGAAGGCCTAGACCGGTCTGGGCACACTCACAAGACCGTCATTGCAATTGGACTTAAAAAATCCAGCTGACCCAACTGTTTTTAAGGTGACTCGGCTGATCCAGCCTGATTTTAAAGAAAACACCGGGTTAATTTTGTACACTTCTTTAGAGTATGTTTGGTTGCTATTGGAAATGGATATATGAGTTGAGAGATATAATTTATAGGTGGGATTCAGTTTGGAATTTATTTTTTAATCTCGTCAATTTTGTTTGGTGTAGAATGAAATTGTATGGTGAGTTTAAAAGGTAGAGTATTTATTTAATCAAAATATCTTAAAATTAGAATGTGAGATTTAATTTAAAGAGATTGAATGATATTTTTGTCTTTTATTTCTTATCCCACCTCTAAAACCGCCCTTCCTTAATACTATATTGGAGGATATAACTTATTAGACTAATCCATTCTCATTCCCTCTTTTATATCTATACCAACAAAACAAATATTATATTAGATTATCATGGACCTTCTATTCCTAATCCAACTCCCACAAACCAAAGGCCCTTAGAGTACTGGTGACAGGAGAGAGATGGATGCCGGCGGCTGGGGTCTGGATGGTCAGCCTCGTGGCCTCCTCCCCGCACGGCGCCAGCCTCCTTGTCTCTCCTGCGCGTCGGTGAGCTGCATGCCCGCAGCCAGACTCCTCGCCTCCTCCGCGAGTCGGTGATCTCTTGTATCATACAAGTTCTTGATTGACAAATTTGATCTTTGAATTTTCCTTTGTACAAGTTGTATGGTTGACAAATGTGAAAATTGTGTATGTACAAGTAAGAAACATATCATTCTAAGCTGATTGAGCTTCCAAAGTTGATATTTCGATGTGAGGGTATGTCATAGTAAAATTGATGTTAGCTTCTGTGATGCAAGCCATATCTGGGGATAGTACTATGGTAATCTTAGAAAATAAGGCTGATCATTGAAATGGCACAGCAAGCCTTTTTTCTGTTGGTTATTTTTCATCAAACACATTGGACTGTGCTGATTGTTTGCTAAAAATGCTCATATTTGTATGACAAAAATATATTATTTATTTACTTGGTTTGAAATAAAACTAGCAGTTCTATGATGACCCATTGATCCGACTGATGTTCTGAAAGGCTATTGTGACTCGAATAGGGTTATTGATTCTTTTGATGTCAAACCAACAACCGGCTATCTTTCTATTGGGAGGAGCGAGATTTCTTTATTAATAATTCAAAGTAAAAAATAATTTAAAAAATAATCTACAGTTTATCAAAATTGTAAAATTAATCTGTCAGCTCATTTAATCTTAGTTTAGAAACGTGACAAGAACTTATCGCGCCTCACGACCGCGACAGAGCCGCCACCGAGTGCTCCTCGCTTGCACCGCCGCTGCTCCGAACTCGCGTCTCGCCGAATCTACGCTAATCTGCTGCCTCTCTGCCAGATCTTGCGTGCCCTCTACTCTCTTTCTCTTTTTACTTCACTGCGTGCCGGATTTGCATCGTCCTTGTCGCCGTACACGCCGCCGGCGCTCAGCCGCCACATTCTCCGCCTTCTTCAAAGCTACAACTTCGCCTGTGCCGGATCTAAGTCACCGCACTGCTAGATCTACGCACTTCGTCGTCTCAAACACAGATCTCACCGGATCTGCTCTTCTCGTTGCCGTCAATCCTGTAGATTCGGCGTCGCCTCAATTGCGCTGCCTTTTCCTCTTCCCTACTCCCTTTGATCGCGACTCCGACGAAGTTGAGCTCATTTCTCGGGCTACGACCCCTCCACTGTGCTTGGTCGTAGTCGAGTAGAGAAATTGGGGTTATTGCGGTTTCAAAAGGGAAAAGTTTATATGGCTGGTCGAAAACGGAAAAGGTGAGCCGTCCGTTTTTGTCACGCATCACACCCATGATAAGTTACTTATCGCGCCCGATCAGGTTAGTTTTGCAATTTTATTAAACTGTCGGTCATTTTTTAAATTATTTTTTTATTTTAAATTATTTATAAATAATTTTCCGGGGGAGCTATTTTCTAGTGCTCATGTAAGCAAACTGTGATTGCTAGAAGCACGACGGAAGCTGAACTTATAGCTCACAATACAAGGAGTTGAGTGACTTTGGAATCTAATATTTGAAATTTCCATTGTGCCAAAACATCTATCTAGGGTGTGCAAAATCTCACTAAACAGAAATTAACCGATTTTTTTGGTTATTTTGGTATTCAGCATTTCATTTAGTACCAAATTTCAAAAACTGAAATTTTAGCAAAACTAAAATAACAAAACTGAGAATACGGAATAAACCGAACTTACCAAATTGCACTTTCATAGCTCTAATAGACTACATCTTTTTTTATTTTGAATACTATTTGCAACAAAAAAAAAGAATTTTATTGAGTAAAAGTTAGACTACAAGAGTATGAGTATAGACGATATAATAATTGCATTTTGTCAATGTATTATATAGTAATTTAAATTTTGTTTTCAAAATTATTATATCATCTATATTGATGAATATTAGTTTAGTAAATTTGGTATTTATCGAACCGACCAAATTGAATTTTATTTGTTATTTATCGATATCAAATCGGATTATAATTTGATTAATTTGATATTAATTTTACATTGGTGAAATTTTAGAAAATACTGTAATAACCAAACGGAATAAATCAAAAGAACTGAGTGCACACCCTATCTTTACCGTCTATTTCAATGCATTGTGATTGAAAGACGGTAATTGACTTGGTCAGTCAACAAAGTATCAACAAAAAAATGAACAGGCATATGCTTGTGAAATATAAATATGTACGAAAAATTCTACGAAATGTGATACTACTAAACTTTGTAAAGTCGGAAAACAATGTGGCTGACAATTTAACCTAAGGTCTTTCAAGATCTCACGTCATATCCAATATTAAAGTCAAACAATTTAACTCTTAGAAGAGATGTACCACATTAGTATAAATTCTAGTTGAAATCAAATCCTCCAATGCAAAAATACTAGAAAAAAATAGTATGTTATATCATTCAAACAACACTTCACAAAAAATAAAAAAACAACTTAAATCGGCTAAAAAAGGCTTAAACTAGATTAAAAAGTCTTAACTTGGCTTAGATAGGCTTAAATTAGTTTAAAAACTATTCGAACCAACTTTATTTGACAGTTGGGTTCCAAAATTATGCCGGTCCACCTGTAAGTGATTTGGACTAGGCACGTGCATGTGTGGGCAAGTGAGGCGAGGCGGCTAAGCACACACTTACCCCATTGTACACTAACTGCTTCAGCAAGCCGTGGGTCCCACATCCAACCAGCTTCTCTCTCTTATATATTGCATGCATGGAGCATATAACATCGTGGTGACCGCATTGAAAATGGCCTAAAGTATTTGTTTCATCGACAGGAATTTTTTTGTACGGTTAACTCATATTAAAAAAAAATTAAAAAATAACATACAATAAAAAGTAATTGCAAAATCGACCTAAGTCGCCATCCCGTGTGGCGACTTTTACTCTTTTGCCTTCAGTCGCCAACTGGAATGGCGACTGAAAGACACGTCATCAGTCGCCATTTAGGATGACGACTGAAGGCCTCTCAGATTTTAAATTTGTGTTTTTTTTAAAATTAACATTCAAATTTGTGTTTTTTTTTAAAATTAACATTGTAGATTACGTGTTTTTTTAATGAAAAAGTTACATAGTCGACTGGCTGATAAACTAAGGAGGAAAAGGCCCATGGTTGGCCGCGTTGATTGATCAATATATTTCGTGGTTGGTTCAATCTGTCGGGTACCATGTTCCCAAAAACCAAAATGAACATAAAAAAGATAGTGAAAACATGAGAATACTGATACAATCGAAAATAATACAACCATGAGAATCCAAATCATGTTCCATAAAAGGAGAACATAAAAAAAAAACTACTGTCGGCCTCTCTTCGGATGATGCCTCCGGTCGCGCTGAAACGGCAATGGCGAATAGGTGCTACGCCGATGCACTGTCCTCTGCGAGGGCTGTCGACCGGGGGGCTGAGCACTAGGCTGACCGAGGCCTGTATCAGGAGCGTCCACCGGGTCCTGCGACGGTGGAGGCGCCCCACCAAGCTGCGAAGATACCAACTGATGTTGGCTCTGATCGGCGTCGTCTCTCATCTGCAACATATCAGCATACTGGGCGTACAATGGGTCGCGGACCACCTGGGGGTCGGCACAGACCGACTGACGAGGAATGTATGGTGGGTGCCTATCAGGAGACCGAAGCAGACCAGCCGACGAGATAGGCAGATGCTCGTGCACCGTCTGCTGCGACATAGCGACGTACTCGTCGTCTGAGTCGAATGTGACGTTGAAGCCCAAACTAGAATCAGAAGTGTGTGCGGAGGGTGGCGCTCGGGGACCCTCAGAGATCCGTACACCACCACGCGACGAGAAGTCCACATGAGGTGCAACACCTGTACGGTACGAGCGAGCTGGGGGCACACCGAGATAAATGGGTGCGGCGACGGCCGTACCTGAAGGGCCGGTTGTGTCGGGATGACGAGCGGCTGAGTGCGACGGTGTATGACTGGGTCGGGCCCGTGGATGTGGAGGTGCAACAAAAGTCGACGAAGTGGCGGCACTCTCAAGGGTCAGCTGCGAGGCGAGTTGGTCAACGTAGGCGATGGCCTTCTCGTACTCGTCGGGCGTGATAGGCAGACCTGCTTGCCTCCGCTGGACTAGTGGCCGTGTCACGGAATTGATCGCACGGAGGCCGTCAGCCTGCAAGACCATAAGACAATGGGAGGCAGAAATAAAAATAACAAGTAGGTCATGGGCTGGCTGAAAGGGATCTAGGATATCGACTAGAGGGGGGGTGAATAGGTGATTTTAACAAATTATCAATAAAACAAACAATTTATAGATAATGAGAGCAAATAAATAACACAAGATGAACAAAGCACAATTTCAATACAAGGATATATTCCGTGGTCTCGGTGATTTGCCGATCACCCCTAATCCACGTTGAGGCAAACTCAAATCTCTAACCGCTCCTCTATCTAGTCAACCTTCTCTCGAGAAGTGACCTAGATCTTGAGCCGGATTAGTGTGATGAGTTATCCAAACCTCGATTTCACTAAGGATGCACTTTACCGCTCCGGCAAGGCGTGCTCAACCCTTTTACAATACGTTTTGAGGAGTCTTCATAATCTTCCTTGAAGAGCTCTCCAAAACCTTTCTCCTAGTCGTCTAGGAGCCGGCAAACTCCAAGAGTAACAAGCCGGTGATGATCACTTACCCTTGTTCTAGTGCCACAAGATTGATTTAATGATCTAAATGCAATGCACTAGAAGATCTCAAATGCACACTCTCACAAATTCGAGAATTTGAACCCTAGAGTGTATGACACTAGCTTAAGCTCTCAAGGATGATGACAATGCTCAAGATTATGCCAAAAGTTGTGAACAGGGCCGTGCATGGGAGTATATATACCCCCCATAATAAATATAGCCGTTACAGGCCGTTTGGAGAAAAAGATCACCTGGCGGTCAGACCGCAGGTATAAGCTCGGTCAGACCGCCGCAATTGCAACGGCATTAAACAGGCGCAATAAATGCTCAACTGCCCTTGTCAGGCACACACACGGTCAGACCGGAGACTATTTCGGTCAGACCGTGAAACTGTCCAGAGATGACATAGTTTCTGGACACTTTATACGGTCAGGCCGATAAATACGGATAGACCGGCCATACGGTTAGACCGTCATAGCTCAAAAACAACAGAAAGATAAATCAAGAAGTCCCAGGAGTCTGACCTAGGTCTCAACTACGGACAGACCGACCTTTTAAAGGAATACACTATACTTAGACATAATGTCGGTCAGTCCGAGATCCTATTCGGTCAGTCCGTGAATTCGGTCAGACTGGTCTAACAGACGGTCAGACCGACTGAGACAGTGCTGAGCAGAATTGAGCTGAAACAAGCATTTTCAAAGTATATGACCTTCTAGTATGCAATGCAAGTTGATTTTATGATTTGTGGCACATATATGAAGTATTTTGTGATACACCACATGCTCCTCTTAATAGTACGGAAACTATACTAAAATCCGGTCAAAATTCTTCTCTAATCACCTTAGACCGGTAAAAATGGAAAAGACCCTATTTCGTACCTTTGCCCTTTTGATCAATGCCCTTTCTTCATCATGAGGCTCTTTTTTCGCCTTACATTAACCTGTCTTTTAAGTCTCTTCTTGACACAACTAGGCAGGTAATGTTAGTGTAGCATTTGTAGTTATCATTAATTATTAAAACACTCTTTAGGGGCCTAGAAGCTACAATCTCCCCCTTTTTGGTAATTTATGACAACATAAAGAGTAGATGAAGGAGTTTTAAGCATAAAGGGAATTTTACAATAAGCATCAAAGAATAAGACACTCCCCCTAAATGTATGAATAAGAGAATTTTGGCATTTTAGTGGAGTTCAAGCATGCGTACAAGATGCTATCTCAATTTATTCATTATATGAGCATGAAGTATCACAAATAAGACATTCAACATTCAATTCTACAACATAATATCATCATCACAAGGTCATATGAAAATAACATAAGCATATCTCATATATCAAGCAATAACAATCTCATACAAGAGTCAACCAACATAAAAGTCATCCACATAAAAGAGATATTCAACTAAACAAGTTAATTAAAACTTTACACCAAAAAAAAGATTTCATTTAAGGTTCATCTCTCATCATCTCTCCTACTCTTCTACTCTCTCCTCTCCCCCTTTGGCATCAATTGCCATAAAAGCTAAGAATCGGCTGGAGCATCATCATCGGGAGGATGGTGAGGAGGAGTCTGAGGGAAACGGGTGTAGAAGTGAGCGGAGAAGGCGTCGAAGCGCTGCTCGAACTGATCCTGGCGCGACGGGAAGGTCTGGAACTGATCATTCAAGGCAGCCAAGTCCGAGCGAGCGAGCTCAAGCCCCTGGAGAAGAGTACCGAACTGATCCATCATCGGCTGATGGAACTGCTGCTGGAACTGTGTAAACCAGGCGGGGGCTTGGCTGGACTGAGCTGTCTGCTGTGCCTGAGGTGGAGGAGGAGGAGGCATAGGCTGAGCCTGCTGCTGCTGATGCTGTGCTCCATGGCCTCAAGCCAAGACGCGCGGGTTGACACTAAACGGCTTATAGCCGAGATGTCTGATATCACAAGAACCGCGAGGGAACTTCGTCTTCTGGAGCAGCAAGGACATGATAAAAGGAGCATAGTAGAGATTCGGCAGAGTGGTCGCCGAGACATCTTCAATTGTCTTCAATATAAAAGAGACAATGTTGATCTGATGACTCTTGAGGATGTGGTCGATGAAGTTCCAGTAGTAATCCCAGACCGCTTCTCGGTTTCCACTCTTTGGATGGATCGTGGCTCGTACGATTTTGTTGACTACAGCAGGGAGGACTTTGAGACCTGTAACGGTGCCAGGTACAATCCGCTGTCCACCTCCCGGCTGCTCATAAAACTGGAGCCAGTCGTCCTCATGGAGGTAATCCTCATCCTCCATATCGATCCCCTCCTTCATTTCCTCATAGTTTTACTTGTTTGCCGCAGAAAACTCCTCAAAGGTGGCCTCATAGCGCCTAGAACCTGTCATCTACATGATCTGCTGATCTGTCCATCTGATCTCAACTGTAGCATAGAACTGTCTGATGGCAGTGGCGTTCCATGGGCATTTGTGCTCCACAAAGTCATACAGCCCTATATCCTTGAAGATCTGCACCAAGGGAGCCATGATGGGCTGATTTACATCATAAGCCCATTCGATCCATTTGTGTTCGAAGATATTTTTGTGGACCAAATGACCGTAGAAGGCATCCTGCTGTGTCATCGTGTGGAAGTGAGAAGTAGAGGCGTCATTCTCATGATTGTAGGCGTAGATGATCCTAGCCTTTGTATAGTTGCTTGAAGTCCAATTCCTCTTCGGGCCTTGATAAGCGTGGACGTTTATTTCATCGTCCTCACTCTCGATGTCCATGCCCCTGTGAGATGATCCACCACGATGAGATGACTGTCCTGTCTCTGAATCTCCGGCCGAGGGCACCCAATCGTCATCGTGACTGTCGCTGCTACTCGAGGGTAGAGCCCTTTTTGGCCGCTTTGCCAATTTCTTCTTATTTGTCCGAATGGAGGCAGTGCCTTGAATACCACGACCACTATAAGATTTGGAAGAAATGCAGAGGTAAGATACCAGAAAACAGGAAAGCATGACGAGAATAGATATGACAACAGAACAGTACATCCTGGCTCTGCTGTTGCATTCGGTCAGACCGAGACAGGGGCGGTCAGACCGGCGCAACCGAAGAGATAGGGTTTGACTAGAATCCTGAGATTTACTAGAATTTAGGGCACAATTTGGTCTCAAATACGTGTGAAAGAACTTATAGTATCAAAGTGATGAATCAATTTCAAGAATGACCATATTTGGACTAGATTCATCACATTTGCCCTAAACCTCAAGAAGAACAGTAAAAGAAATTGAAAACGAAGAAGAATCTGAGCAATATACCTAGAAGACATGATTTGGTGATGATCTTGAACCACGGTATGTCCGAGCTTGACGAGGGTTTGACCGGAGAGGAAGAATCCGAAAAAGAAATATGAGGCGCACGTGAAAGAGACAAGTGGGAAGATGGTGAAAAGGACAGAGATTCGGGATAAAAGGTCTCTGGTCATGAAATTTCGGTCAGACCGTAGACAAGATACCGGTCAGACCGCTGGAAGCAAGAAAATTAAGATGCTCTCTGGAGATGCATTCGGTCAGACCGTAATTTTTTCCTGTCAGACCGCTGGAAGGACAAAAAGTCTTGGAGGATTTTGATTGAATTTATGCTCAACAGATTTGGATAGGAAGATATATAAATATAAGATAATTATAAGACAGATATAGACAATATCACCAAAGGAGAAGTATTTATCTTATAACTCAACAAATTTTTTGTTCACTTTACTCAATTGCCGATAAAAGAGTCTAATAACCTCTAAGGTAGGAAGTTTAACCAAACTAGTGATACTTTAAGCACAAGCAATATGAGTTAAACATTTCAAGCCACATTTGACATATCAATGACGTTAAGCTCATTTCGAAGTTTGCAAAAAAGACTTTCATCTAAGGGCTTAGTGAATATATCCGCTAATTGATCTTCGGTTCTCACATTATCCACCACAACATCACCTTTGCTAACATGATCTCTAAGGAAGTGGTGCCGGATATCTATATGCTTGGTACGAGAGTGTTGAACTGGATTTGTGGCTATTTTCACCGCACTCTCATTATCACACAAAAGAGGCACTTTTTCAAATTTTATTCCATAATCCAACAATGTTTGCCTCATCCAAAGCAATTGTGCACAACAACTACCCGCGGAAACATATTCCGCTTCGGCGGTTGATAAAGCTACAGAGTTTTGTTTCTTAGAGGACCAAGATACTAAAGATCTTCCTAACAGTTGACAACTGCCAGAGGTGCTTTTTCTATCCACTTTACATCCCGCATAATCGGAATCAGAATATCCAATTAATTCGAATTTTGCACCTTTAGGATACCACAACCCTATGCTAGATGAATATTTTAGATACCTCAAAATGCGCTTAACTGCCATCAAATGACTTTCTTTAGGAGAGGCTTGAAATCTTGCACACATACAAACACTAAACATAATATCGGGCCTAGAAGCAGTAAGATATAATAAACTACCAATCATAGATCTATAAAGCTTTGAGTCTACCGGTTTACCTCCTTCGTCAGAGACAAGGTGACCATTTGTGGCCATTGGTGTCTTGATTGGCTTTGCTTCTTCAAGTCCGAACTTCTTGAGTAAGTCCTTCACATATTTGCTTTGACTGATGAAAGTTCCTTCCTTGAGTTGTTTAACTTGTAGTCTGAGGAAGAAACTTAGTTTACCTATCAAAGACATCTCAAATTCCCTAGACATCATATTACCAAATTCCTCAAAAAAATCTTGGTTAGTGGATCCAAATATGATGTCATCAACATAAATTTGACATACAAAGAAATCATTTCCAATTTTCTTAGTAAATAAGGTAGTATCAACTTTCCCAATTTTAAAGCCTTTTGAAATTAAGAAGTCTCTAAGTCTTTCATACCAAGCACAAGGTGCTTGTTTAAGACCATAAAGAGCCTTGGAGAGTTTATACACATGATTTGGCTTTGTAGGATCTTCAAATCCGGGAGGTTGTTTAACAAATACTAATTCATTAATTTTTCCATTTAAAAATGCACTTTTGACATCCATTTGATAAAGTCTAATATTATGAGATGAAGCAAAAGCAAGCAAGATTCTAATAGCCTCAAGTCTATCTACGGGAGCAAAGGTTTCACCAAAGTCCAAACCTTCAACTTGAGTGTATCCTTGAGCCACCAATCTTGTCTTGTTTCTTACTACCACTCCGTTTGCATCTTGTTTATTTTTGAAAATCCATTTGGTTCCAATGACATTATGCTCATCCGGGTTTGGTTCTTCTACTAAATCCCAAACATTGTTGCGGGTGAAGTTGTTTAATTCTTCGTGCATAGCATTCACCCAATCCGGATCTTTTAATGCTTCATCTACAAGTGTGGGCTCAAAAGAGGAGACAAAAGAGTAATTTTCACAAAATGAAGCGAGACGAGAACGAGTTTGGACACCCTTACGCAAGTCACCAACAATTTGATCGACGGGGTGATCTTTGGAAATTGAGTGATGATCAATCGGGATTTGTGAGATAGAGGTAGAAGGTGCTTCCGGTTGTTGTTGAGAGGAGTCTTCCACATTGACCACTTCAACTATTTGATCTTCATGTTGAGGAGTTGATGAAGATGGGATAGCTTGAGTGGATGGATCTTCATCTTGATCACTATCTTCTTTCGGCTTGATATCCCCAATGGTCATGTTCTTCATTGCCACTCTCAACCCTTCATTACCTACATCATCCAAATTGTCTTGCTCCTCTTGAGAGCCGTTAGTCTCATCAAATTCAACATCATGTGTCTCCTCAACCAAACCGGAGTTTTGATTGTAGACACGATATGCTTTGCTATTTGATGAGTATCCTAATAAAAATCCTACATCACATTTACTTTGAAATTTAGATAAGCGTGTACCTTTCCGCAAGATATAGCACTTACATCCAAACACTCGGAAGTAGGAAATGTTTGGCTTCCTTTCAATGAGAAGCTCATAAGGAGTTTTCTTTAGTAGTCGATGACAATAAAGACGATTTGATGCATGGCACGCGGTGTTGATTGCTTCGGCCCAAAAGGTGTCCGAAACATTGTACTCCGAAAGCATAGACCTTGCCATGTCTATCAATGTCCGGTTCTTTCATTCGACTACTCCATTTTGCTCCGGTGTATACTTGGCCGAAAACTCATGTTTGATACCTTTATCATCACACCAATTTTCAACCTTGGTATTCTTGAATTTGGAGCCATTGTCACTTCTCACTTTCTTGATCTTGAAACTAAATTCATTTTCGGCCCTTTGAGCAAAGCTTTTGAAAGTGTTAAACACAATTGACTTATCATGTAAAAAGAATATCCATGTATATCTAGAAAAATCATCTACAATGACAAGACAATAACTATTTCCACCAATGCTCACAAAAGTAGTTGGTCCAAATAAATCCATATGCAATAATTCAAGTGGACTAGAAGTTGACATTGTGCTTTTAGTTGGATGTGAGTTTGCAACTTGTTTTCCGGCTTGGCAAGCACTACATAATTTCTCTTTTTCAAACTTTACATCTTTTAATCCAACAACTAACTCATGTTTAACTAGTCTATTTAGTTGTTTCATTCCAACATGCCCAAGCCTTCATGCCATAGCCAACCTTTAGAAGATTTAGTAAACAAGCATGTACCAAGATTAGCATCATTTGAATTGAAATCAACTAAATAGAGGTTGTCATGTCTAAAACCTTTGAAAATCAACCTATTATCATCAATACTAGTGATAATCACTTCTTTTGGATAAAATGCACATATAAATCCAAGATCACAAAGTTGAGCTACGGATAAGAGGTTGAAGTTTAGAGATTCAACAAGCAATACATTTGATATGGAGAGTTCGTTTGAGATGGCAATTTTACCCAAAGCTTTTACCTTTCCTTTGCTATTGTCTCCAAACGTGATCTTGTCATATTCCGCACCTTCATTATTTAGAGAGGAGAACATGTTGTGATTACCGGTCATATGTTGAGTGCATCCACTATCGAGCACCCAATGTTGTTCTCCGGCCTTGTAATTTACCTACAAAACAAAGTTAGGTCATTTTAGGTACCCAAATCTTTTTGGGTCCTTGGAGGTTAGTTACCAAGGATTTTGGGACCCAAATGGCTTTCTTTTTGGCACCAATGATCGGGGTTCCAACAAATTTGGCTTTAATATCACCATTGTTCATTTTCTTTAAAACATAGCAAGAATTGAATATAAGAGATGAATTACTTTTGCTAGCATGACAATTCTTTTCAATGTGACCTAAACTTTTACATTTGTTGCAATATCCCTTTTCTTTTACAAATACGGTTTTAGATGGAACAAATGCATGTTTTCCCTTTTTAGGAATGTAGTCTAGTCCTTCTTTTCTTAAGGAGAACCTTTGAGTATCTAGAAGATGTCTAAATTTTGATTCTCCTACATAGCATTTAGCTAGATCATTGGTTAGTTTTTCAATTTTGTCCTTAAGTTCATTGTTTTCAAGACTAAGCACATTATCATTAATTTCAGGTCTAGATGGGAATTCAATTAAATCTTCACAAGATGTAGATATGCTAGAAGTAGACATCATGGGCAAGTCACTCAAAATATTGCAAGTGATGCCTATTTCATTACCCGTTTTGTTGGCTTTATGAGTAATTAGTGAGTCATGAGCTTCCTTAAGCATCTCATGAGTTTCTTTGAGACTCTCATGAGATGTGTTTAGCTCCTCATAGGAATTTTGAAGAGTTTTGTATCTCTTCTTCAATTCCTTGAATTTTTCTTTCTCTTTACTCATATAGTCATCAAAACCGGTGATCATCTCAACTAGGTCATCATAAGTATATTCATCTTCGTCACATGATACCTTTGATTCTCCTTTAGCCATGAGGCAATGAGGAGTGAGAATAGAGATGGAGCTTCCTTGATAGCCACCTCGGCGTGTCCTTTGGGTGATGTTTCATCTTCATCTTCGGAATCGGAACTTGAAGCATCCGAATCCCATTCAATGAAGCAAGCTTGTCCATCCTTCTTCTTCTTATAATATTTCTTGAAAACTTTCTTCTTGCTTCCTCCTTCCTTTTCGTACTTTTTCTTCACCGATTTTTCTTCTTCCTTGTTTTTGCATTGTGCGGAGATGTGACCCTTTTCACCGCAATCAAAGCATCTTCTCTCTTCAAATGGGTTCCTCTTGGATGTTTGTCCTTTCTTGAAGAACTTCCCTTGATATCTTTTCTTCATGAACCGCTTGAACCTTCTCACAAAGAGAGCCATTTCCTCATCGGTGTCTCTCTCATCACTTTCCTCTTCATTGTCTTCCCTTTTGGAGGCTTGAGCTTTGAGTGCTATGTTCTTCTTCTTGGAGTCGGAAGCCTCATCTTTCACTTCTTCTTGAGATTTCTTGAATATGTCATGGGTGAGAATCTCACTCAAGACTTCCAACGGAGTCACACTCTTCAAGTTTGAACGCACAAGTAAGGTTACAATTGTATCATATTTTGTAGGTAAAGCTCTAAGAAACTTATGACAAAATTCCACATTTGTGACATCCATACCAAGCCCTTTCAACTCATTTACTATGTTATTTAATCGGTTAAACATCTCCGATACATCTTCATTGGGCAACATAGCAAACTTTTCAAATTGGCCCTTATGGATAAATAATTTAGCATCCTTGACCATCGAGGTTCCTTCATGAATATCCATAAGATTTCTCCAAATATCATGGGCCGTTTCAAGTTTACAAATTCTATTGAATTCACCTAGATTTAGAGCACTATAAAGAACATTCATGGCTTGAGCATTAGCTAAGCCATTATCTCTATCTAGGTTAGTCATGTCATCATCATCAAGAATTGCAAAGCCCTCATCCACCACTTTCCAAATCTTTCCACCCATGGCTTTAAGATAAACCATCATTCTAATTTTTCAATAAGTATAGTTAGATCCATCAAAGAGTGGTGGTTTGCCAATATTGATCCGACCCTCACTAGCCATCTTTTATCCTACTCCAGGATGGTTAAATCCTCTAAAAAGGAGTCCTAGCTCTGATACCAATTGAAAGGGATCTAGGATATCGACTAGAGGGGGTGAATAGGCGATTTTAACAAATTATCAATAAAACAAACAATTTATAGATAATGAGAGTAAATAAATAACACAAGATGAACAAAGCACAATTTCAACACAAGGATATATTCCGTGGTCTCGGTGATTTGCCGATCACCCCTAATCCACGTTGAGGCAAACTCAAATCTCTAACCGCTCCTCTATCTAGTCAACCTTCTCTCGAGAAGTGACCTAGATCTTGAGCCGGATTAGTGTGATGAGTTATCCAAACCTCGATTTCACTAAGGATGCACTTTACCGCTCCGGCAAGGCGTGCTCAACCCTTTCACAAGACGTTTTGAGGAGTCTTCACAATCTTCCTTGAAGAGCTCTCCAAAACCTTTCTCCTAGCCGTCTAGGAGCCGGCAAACTCCAAGAGTAACAAGCCGGTGATGATCACTTACCCTTGTTCTAGTGCCACAAGATTGATTTAATGATCTAAATGCAATGCACTAGAAGATCTCAAATGCACACTCTCACAAATTCGAGAATTTGAACCCTAGAGTGTATGAAACTAGCTTAAGCTCTCAAGGATGATGACAGTGCTCAAGATTATGCCAAAAGTTGTGAACAGGGCCGTGCATGGGAGTATATATACCCCCCACAATAAATATAGCCGTTACAGGCCGTTGGGAGAAAAAGATCATCTGGCGGTCAGACCGCAGGTATAAGCTCGGTTAGACCGCCGCAATTTCAACGGCATTAAATATGCGCAATAAATGCTCAACTGCCCTTGTCAGGCACACACACGGTCAGACCGGAGCCTATTTCGGTCAGACCGTGAAACTGTCCAGAGACGACATAGTTTCTGGACACTTTATAAGGTCAGGCCGATAAATACGGACAGACCGGCCATACGGTCAGACCGTAGTTCAAAAGCATGGTCAGACCGATTTCTCGGTCAGACCGGTCTAATAAAATGGTTAGACCGTCATAGCTCAAAAACAACAGAAAGATAAATCAAGAAGTCCCAGGAGTCTGACCTAGGTCTCAACTACGGACAGACCGACCTTTTAAAGGAATACACTATACTTAGACATAATGTCGGTCAGTCCGAGATCCTATTCGGTCAGTCCGTGAATTCGGTCAGACCGGTCTAACAGACGGTCAGACCGACTGAGACAGTGCTGAGCAGAATTGAGCTGAAACAGGCATTTTCAAAGTATATGACCTTCTAGTATGCAATGCAAGTTGATTTTATGATTTGTGGCACATAGATGAAGTATTTTGTGATACACCACATGCTCCTCTTAATAGTACGGCAAATATACTAAAATCCGGTCAAAATTCTTCTCTAATCACCTTAGACCGGTAAAAATGGAAAAGACCCTATTTCATCCTTTGCCCTTTTGATCAATACCCTTTCTTCATCATGAGGCTCTTTCTTCGCCTTACATTAACCTGTCTTTTAAGTCTCTTCTTGACACAACTAGGCAGGTAACGTTAGTGTAGCATTTGTAGTTGTCATTAATTATTAAAACACTCTTTAGGGGCCTAGAAGCTACACTGGCGGCATGTACCTGGTGGTGTACCCGAGATGCATGATGTCGGTCGTATGTCTGATGCACACTCGGAGCAGGCACGTCTGCAGGCGCTGGAGGTGGCAGGGCAATGCGAGCTGCGGTGCGAGGGAGGTACCATCGGAGGTAGTTGCCGTATGTCGTGGAATCGTACGCCCTCTCCTCACGCACGACATCTATCGCTATTGTCTGCTCCCAGCAACGAGTGTAAGGAGACTGTCGGTCCTCCCAACTGACAACCTTCTTGCCCTTGCGACTCTGCTTGCAAAAAAAAACAAAGGTGTTCAGTTATTTCACAGAGGCAAAACACTATGCGCGGAGATAATTGAGAACTTACTCGTGCTGGTCATGCAACAAACGATGCAGGGCGTCTGGAGGAGGGATCGTCTGGAACAAGCCAAACTGGCGCATCACCCTCCATGGAGCATACACCTCCAACATATGGCTGAAGACAAGAATACAGCGGGTGGGCCATAACTCCCGGTCCTCTGTACACACCATAGAGATCGCGCCGCCGGCTGTGCTCTCGATATAGCTTGTCGTCCAAACCCTCCATATAACACGCGACGGATGCAACAACTCCAACTCGCCGCTGTACGCACTGTAGCATGCGTGCACCTGAACTGTGGCCCACTGCAGCTCATGTTGCAACCAACGATTCTCCATGGTAGGGCAATCGATCTCATCCTCCGCATCCCTAGGAGGGTGCCCCTCCAGAAGTGCAAAGGGCGTGTCGGTGATGAGCGGTCGTCCGACAGGTATGTGCTCATACAACCACAACAAAAGAAGTAGAGGAGATCCGGCCATGTTCGCCTGTCGGGCACGCCAAACGCAGGCGTCGCACAACCCTCGATACGTCGCACAGAGAACCGCTGACCCCCAACTGATGCGCGGGATCTGATCGATCGGCGTGTCCGCGAGCATCTGCGCTAGTGGAACAAGCCAACGATCCACTGTGTCGTCGTGAGTACCTGTAGAAAAGCAAAAAAATAGGAATTAAATTCAACAAGAGAAGGGAAATAGCTGTGCCTATATCATGTTTAAGCATACCAGTGAACATGAAGCCCCCGAACAAGTGCAGCAGATACGCCTTGAAGTGTCGGCTCACAGTCCACTCATCTGCATCTGCTGGGCACGTCCTGAAGTGACCAAGCCAAGTTGCAAGAACTCCGACGTCGTGGTGGAAGGGCTCCTGGCCCAGAGGTAGTGGATGAAACCTCTCGGCGAGCATGCCATCCCATCCGGTAGGAGTGGGTGGTGGTACCCAGGCCTGCCCGCGAATCGGGAGTCTGAACAACATCGCCCATCCTCCAGGGTAATGGTCATCTCCCCCCATTGGAAGTGAAATGTGTGTGTCTCGGGTCTCCACCTGTCCACCAGAGCAGAGACCAGTGATCGGTCGTGCCTGAAAGTCTCCAGTCTGGTGATCGTCCTGCAAAAAGGAAGCAGCCCCGCCGCCCTCAGCCGTGCGATGTATCTCCCGTCGAGAGGCCAAGACGTGCCGGACGATCGCAGGCAGAATGGCTGAAGCTCCTCTCCGGATCGCAGCGCTCGAGACCGATGACGATCGTCGTAGTAGTGATCGAGTAACTCAGGAAACTGTGGACGAGGGTGTGCCATGCCTGCAAACAGGAACATTAGGTTAGTACTTCATCAAATACTCAAGAGGAACGAATAAGTGTTGCACAACATTACTGAGTCATGTTCGATTAGGTCTGGATGCATCAGGACATGTCCTCCTCGTGTGCCAGGCTGTCGGCAAACGGCACACTTTCGTAGCTCATCGCGTTCTGCGTTATCCATGTCATTGCCAATTCGCATTTCCGCCGTCGTCCAGGGCCTTTCTGCTCCAAGTGCGGTGGTGGAACATATCGGATCTCGCCTGCCCTACATGACCGATCTCTGTAGTGCTGCTGAGTCCCCCAAATCTCAAAGTCTACAGTCCATGTCTCAGCAAGGTACCGTGGACCATAGTAAACTGACAGGTACATCTCGCTCGACTTGTTGTCATGCGCACATGCGGCCATCACATGAGAGCACGGTTTATGCAATAGAGTTGGCTTGTTACAAGTGCACTTGACACTGTCTTCAAATGTCACTCCTTGCCTCTTGATTTGTCGCATGTATCCACCGCCCAAATTCTTACTGCGTAGATAAACGACCCAACTTTGCCTTCTGCTATTAGGAATGCACTCGACTGAGTGTTTCTGAGCGGCCGCGGCTTTCATTTCTATGTACCTCTGTACTTCGTGAGGAAATTTTGGTGGTGTGACCCGAAGCAATGCTCTTGCAGCTGTACCTCTCTTGTAGAAGTATTTGGTCGTGCGATACCATGTAAATTCCACAATTCTAGTGAGCGGCAGACCTCGCACCCCCCTCAACACAAAATTGTATACCTCCTCCATGTTAGTTGTCATTACGCCATATCTGGCACCTCCCTCATCGTACAATAGAGACCACTTCTCAGGAGCTTTGTCACTGATCCATTCACTAAATTTCTTTGGCCTTGACCATCGGGTGCATCGTCTCAGCACATCTGTAGTCCCCACGACATTTTCTTCATCTTCTGGCTGTTGTGAACTGCTTGCCTCTGACCTTTGAGATTTACCTAGATCTGAAGTTTCTTGTTCTAACTCGTCCCAAAGTTGTTGGAACTTATGGCTTTGGTTCTGATCGCACAACCGCTTGAACTTCTTCATAAGCCGTGCGCTTTTGTAGTGTGTGAAGTGTTGGATCAAGGATGCCGACTAGAGGGGGGGGTGAATAGGAGGCTTTTAAAGCTTAAAAACTTAAAGCAAATAAAGAACAAATAATATAAGCAAAGGGAAAAGAGAACGAACACAATGATTTTTACCGAGGTATCGGAGACTCGCCCAGTCTCCACTAATCCTCGTTGAAGCACTCAAATCACTTGAGTCTCGCTTCAATATCCACAAAGGATATTATCACTAATGGTTGCTCCTTGTCCACTCCGGAAAGGCGAGCACCGATGCCTTGTACACACTTGCCGAGCCTCTCTGACAATCTCCGAACGGAGAGATCAACGGCCACGCCTCCGAACCGTCTAGGTGAGGGCGCTCACCAAGAGTAACAGGCAGCGAGGTCTTCTCTAGACCTCCAAACACGCACCGAGAAACTAAGTGTATGCAAATGCAAAAGAACTGAAACTCTCGGTGGATCGGAAAGCACTCGACTTGATCAAAAGATCAAGATTTTATATAAGAAACTAATGCTCAAGAGTGTGTATGAAATGCTGCTACTGGTTGTAGAAAACTTATGCCCAAAGCCCCTTTTTATAGCCTCAAGAAGCAAATGAACCGTTGGAGCTAGGGCTGAAAATCAGCTACCCAAACTGACAGTCAGTTATGCAAACTGACAGTCAGTTTAGTGCACAACGGCCGACAAAATTTACGGATAAAAAATAGCTAGCCGTTTGCAGCCAAAACAGGAAAGCTGAAACCCACAACTGACAGTCAGTTCAACCAAAACATCGACCAGATCAAATAGAAACTCAGATAAAAACAGTTGTGGTCGAAACCCAAACTGACAGTCAGCATGGGCATACTGACAGTCAGTTTAGTACAAAAATTTTTGGCCCGAAAAACACACTCTCTGGACAATTGTCAGTTAACACAAACTGACATTCAAACTGACAATCAGTTCAGCAAACTGACAGTCAGTCTGAACATAAACAGCTATAACTTTAAAACCAGAAATCCAAAAGAGGTGTTTAATATCTCATTTGAAAGATATTTTAAAGGACTATCTTTTTTTCAACAGAAGAAAAAGCCAGATCTCTCTAGATCTTTCCAGAAAATACAAAAACTCTTCTGCTGTCAAAAACTAAACTGAAAAACCAAATAACTGACAGTCCATTAAAAACATCCATAACTTTTGATCCAGAAATCCAAATTGAGAGTTTAATAGCTCGTTTGAAAGATAATTTCAAGGGTTACATTTTTGTCAACAGAAGCAAAAACCAGATCTACCTAGATCTTTCTGGAAAAATGAAAAACACTTCTGCTGTCAAAAAATCATTTGAAAATCCAAATCTCTCAAACCAAAAACAAATCAAATCCAACCAAAATGATGCAATGCAATGACCTAAGTTTCTCGGTTTGTGTTGGAGATAAAGAGAGGACTTTCGCCACCCCTCTTTATAGTACGGTTAAAACTAAAAAAGAATTTTCCTAACCGATCATCTCCACACGCCAAGATCGGTAAAAATAAAAACTCGTAATACCTGAGGTCTTTCGCATCTTCAAGATTTTGCGACTCGTCTCTTGCTCTTCTGTGTCTTGTGCTTCACCTCAAGTCGGGTTCATCTTGATCTTCTTGCATTTCTTCCCAACTGATCCCTGTATCAATCAATCTCAAAAAGCACGATTAGTCCGGAACACTTTGTTTTCATTAATCATCAAAATCAGGGTTAGGCATGAAGGCCTAGATGCAACATGAAGAAGTTCGCCGCAAGGTGTCGTTTACACCACCGACTGATCAAGTCATTCCAGCTGTAATGCGGGTTCTCAGTGGACAACATGAACTCAATGGCACTTAACAGACCCTTGTGTCTATCATGGATTACACATACATTCCGTCTGTCCTTCATGACTATTTGTTTTAGGTTTGCAAGGAACCATACCCAGCTATCTGTACTCTCGCCTTCCACTAAGGCGTACGCCATGGGAAGTAGCTGGTTGTTTGCATTTGCAGCAACTGCTGTCATCAGAGTTCCCTTGTACTTCCTAGTTAGAAATGTGCCATCCACGCAAAGTACTGGCCGCATGTACTTGAATACAGAGATTACTTGACCAAATGACTAGAATATACACTCCATGTACTCAGCTCCAGGAACTATCTCACCATTTCTGCCGACAACTGGGCTATGGATCATATCCATCACAGTGCCAGGGTTGGTGTCAACGATTTGTTCGATCAGTCTGGGCACATAGTTATATGAATAATAGAAAGATCCAAATAATATCTCAAGACCAAGTTGCTTGGCTCTCCATGCCTTCCTATACTGAATGATGTACCCAAATGTGTCGTTGATTTGGCTGACAATTTGTTTTGGTGGCATATCAAGATTTGCATGAAGGTTCGACAAAATTATACGTGCCACAAATGCGGACGACATATTCCTATGAATCTGTGATACTTCTGTCACTGAACAGTCATGTTCGGTGATCCTGGAAACAATGAAGTGTTCATTGTCCCTGTACCGAGCAATACGAACATAAAATCGACATCCTTCCACCTTACACTTCACCGCGTACAATCGCGGATTTGTTCTGTCAACCTTGAAAGACCGATGTAGTGTCACGGACCACATCGCCACGGCTTGCTTAGCCTCCTCCTTGCTTCGAAAATGTTGTCCCAATGTTAATCTGTACTTACTCCCTGCCCACTCTGAACTGCGATCGTCGTGGATTCGCGCATGCTCAAAACCACTAGGATCTAGCCATTGTTGTGGAGGCCCCATTCCACAATAGTATTCTTCACTGGAGGAATCCGCATAGTCTGCGTCCACCTCCGACCCTTCGCTGCCTGAAACTTCCAGACCCTCATCTTCACCTTCGTCGGCATAAGCCTCATCCCCAGGCCACAAATACCCGCCCATGAATTCTGCGTTGGGGACATCCGCAGAATTATGGGTCATGGTTGGATCAATGTTTGTATGTTGTCCTCCAATTAATGGTTCGGGTACAAATTTTGCTGCCGGTTCTGACCCATGATTGGGATTTATCATCCTCCTAACAAGAGAGCCCCATGATCTATCGCTTCTAAGTTTACACAATTTCCAACAAGATGTCAAACCAATAGGCACCAGCGCTTCTATGCAATTTTGTGTAAACATGGGTCAATATTTAGGATGTCCATGACTCGGGTCTTAAAGTCTTCAAAATTAAGAATACTAAGATCATTCAATTCCATGTCTATACGGTGATAGCCACTTAGGTTATATCCAGATGGTCCATTTCTAATGATTTGTTCCCCGTGGAAAACATAGACTACTCTTGTTTCTGACATTGTCTACAACATAAGTATTACAAACATTAGCTATCATATCTCCAATATATTTTGCACATTACTCTATGCTCATCCTTAAGACATGTGCGACTTATTTTTTAACATCTCAACTAATCGAAGTACACTGGATTAACGACATCGCATCACATCTAATCTACAATTCCTATATTATCATCTCACATATCAATAATTTAATTATTTACTACTCTTAATTAATACACATCTCACATCTCATTCATAAACAATTAAATTTACATAATATTACACAACAAATCAAAATTATATATACATTATATTCATAAATGCCCAACATATTTAAATACGACACAAATCAAATATGTATTTCTGCACATTTTCTACGAATAAAGTGTATGTCCTAAATTATCGATTCACTATTTATTAATCTAATTTATTCACTTAATATATAACATTTCTACATAACAGATCTATCTTTACAACACATCTACATAACAGATATACACATTTCTAAAACAGATCTACAAATTCCTAAAACAGATCTACAAATTCCTAAAACAGATCTGCATTCTACACTAATTATCACTAAAAATTTATAATTGTACCTTTTTTTATGCTTTCTTTCCTCCTCCTTCTTCTCCTTTCTTCTCCTCCTCCTCCTCCTCCTCTCCTTTTCTTTTCCTCTTCTCCTTTTTTTTTCCCTCTCCTCTCTTCTCCCTCTGCCGTGAGTTCTGTTTTTTTTTTGGCTTTGCAATGCGCCAGTCGCCAGGGGCCCCCAATATATATTACCTAGCAGTCGCCATCCCAACTGGAGACTGATGGTTTTCCGCAGTCGCCATCCTATATGGCGACTGATGTCTTTTCTGTTTGCTTTTTGGGGTAAGTCGCCACGCGAGATGGCGACTTAAGTCGATTTTGTAATTACTTTTTATTACATGTTATTTTTAAATTTTTTTTTTACTCTGGGTTATCCATACAAAAATGTCCATCGACAAGGATAGGCATGAAGCATACATAATAATCATTAGTAGTGGGATCCCTATCACAATGGTTTAGAAGGTAAATGAATCTATTATGTATCTCACTCATTTGGTATTCTCATACATCTCTCATCAAAATTCTATATAAATAGACTAAAAAATTTCAAAAAAATTTGAAAATAGACTAAAAAATTTTAGAAAAATTTGAATATATATATAATCAATCTACCATCTCACAAAATTTCAAATCCAAATTAAATCTATACAAGAAGAAACAAAAAGACAAATTCTGTAAAAAAAAAAATGAAAATAAAAAGATAAAAATTACTATTCATTGAAATTTGTTATTTTTGTTTATCTTAATATACATTGAGTTTAAAGTTGATATTTTATAAGTCATTGAGAAACCTCTTTGTTCTTCAATTATTATGAAAGAGGTATTTTCCTCACTGCTCTGCGTGTGAAGTGCTTTCAAGGGAAGTGGCTCGGGTCTTCATGGGCATCCAGTCTACTAGTGAGATTGAGTTGACCTCTTCTGTGAGGACGCAAGGGACCCGACATTCCCTGACGATATCAGGGAAATCATCTCCTACCTCCTTTGGAAGTGTGGCATGATCTGTCATTGATCCGGGAGCGACTGCTAGTTCTTCCAGTGTCGGTGGTGGGATCAATGCTGCTAAGAATAATACCGACTGTGCTTCTCAATTCCTTCCTATCCCTTCAAGCAGGCCAAGGGACGCAATTCAGGACTGGAGCGATGACATGGAAGAGGAGGACCCGGAGGTCCATGTTCAACTCATCAAGTGCCAACTGGTGTCCCAAACTATTGCATCTACCAGTTAGGATGCTGGAGCAAGTTTGTCCGTGGGCTTGGTTGGCGCGGTTGTCCCGAGGCTTTCGGGAGCCCAACTGGTCAATCCAACGGGAGGAGATGGACTCACGCTCGTTTGTGACCCTTGACATGCCTACAGAGATCACAAGCCCTCGAGGAGTAGCGGTGCACCAGGTGTTCAATAGCGTAGTGTGGGACTTGCCAATTTGACAAATCCTGTACTTACGTACCACAACTGTCTAGGATGTAATTACTCACAGAAATGAGTACTTAATACCTACTCAGGATAACAATGTACAAATACATAAAGGATACAACTTAGGACCACCTGACCATAATGCACCACATGGCCAATTTCAAGGTCCATAAAAGATAGTTTTTAGGAAAGAAACAACAGCGTGACCTAGGAATCTCCACAACCATAACTCAATTGCGGAATGCGACCCTTCAAAACATTCTGGTCATCTCCAGTACCTTCATCTGGTTTAGGGTCAAACCCAAAGATCTCTTGTCAGAAGATTCCTCTTCGACTGGTTATATTGATTTAGCAATACAAAGTGCTCAATAACCAACATAGTTACTAATGCATGTACATAAATGATAGTGTAATTGATGGAACATGATGTTAGTTTTGTACTAAATCTAGATTCTAAACATACATATACATAAATGATTTTAAATAATCAAGCACATTTGAAAAAAAAATTGAGTAAAAGCATTAATACTTGAAAGGAATTGAGTAAAAGCATAAATACTTGAAAGGTTCCGTGGTGGTCATCCAGAAACAACCAAATGCACATTTTAACCAAAATCATAGAAATCACTACTTGTGTTGTATCGACCTGGGTAGAACCCATAATATGTAGGTCTTAAAAATCTGCAAGAATGAAATAATTGAATATATTTTTAACACAGCTGAGATATACTAATTTACCCACAATATTTCTCATATTATTAAGGTCAAATCATTTACATGTGGTAGTCCTGTATTGATATTTGTCTAAATTACACATATTTTCTGTATATTTTCCCTCACATTCATGCGTATTTTAGTCATATAAGGTATCATTTGCATAAATTACATTTGTTTATTTCCTTTCAACCAAATTACTCGTTCCTTGACTTTTTATCACAAGTTGACAGAAATTAGGTGAATTTTGACTAATTGGACTCACTTTATTGACTTATTTAGACTCAAGATGACCCCAGACTAGAGTAAGAGTCGACATGATCATGTGGGATTTGACTGCACTGAAATTAGTCTCTGGGGCCCAAAACATTAGAAATCATCAGCCAGGGACCCATCCGCAAATTTGCCAGACCAACAAAAACACCATCAGCCTCCTTGTGAATTTTTTTTATAAATCACCCAGAAAAAAATTATAGAATTAATCCACAGTCGAAAAATTTTACAAAAATAGCTGACCAAGTCAGCTTGTCGAGTTTTGAAGGTGCGACAGGGATGCGTCATGCCACGATTGGTGGAAAGCGGCTTGTTGAGTTGTGGTGGCTTGAAAAACCACTTGTCGTGTGTGTAAGCCGCAACAAGCGGCTTGTTGAGCCACCAGACCTCGATAAGCTGCAGCTCAGCTCAAGTAATTTAAATAATTTAAACAATTTAATTTAAGTATTTGATACATGTTTATATTAAGACTAGGTTAAGAATTTTTTAATTAATGATAAAATCATTTTATTAACATGTATTTATAATTTATGCGATTAGGTTAGTGTGTCCCCTCTCTTCTACGATGAAATTTTTTTAAACACTAGCACAAAAATACTTTCTTCTAACGGTTTAAAACACACCTTTACTAACGGTTTTCATACCATTAATTATAGGCACGATAGAACAAGACTAGCACTACTCTAACGGCTCTGAACCGTTAGAATATAGTGAAATGGTCTAACGATTTTTTCTGAGAGAACCGTTAGAAAAGCCTAACATAGTCTAACGGTTAACTAGTACTATCCGTTAGAACATTTAACTATATTCTAACGGTCCCTCGCACTATACCGTTAGAAGCCAATATTAGTTAACCGTTCGAAGAGTATAAAATATTCTAACGGTTCTTTTAAGTTAACCATTAGAATAGGTTTCTATAGTCTAACGGTAACTAGTACTGTCCGTTAGAACATAACACATTAATAATGTGTTATGTTTTAACGGACAGTACTAGTTATCGTTAGAAGATGGTATTGGCGAGGATTGTTACCCAAGCTAGTTCAGAATAAATGCACGTTTGGTTCAAGACAGATTCGAACCAGGTAAATGTCTGATGATATGATCTCAGCTGTCCTAGGAAGCGCGGACACATGTTCGTAGGCTCTACGCGATCAGGCCGCAGATAGTGCGTGGCCAGAAGCCCGTAGGTGATGTGCGGACAGAAGGTCGCAGACAGTACGTGGTCAAGTGATTGCGCGGTCAGAAGGACATTGACTACTCTCGACCAGAGCGACTCGGGGTTGCTTATGCCCTACAACGAGCATATCCTGAGTATCCCGAAGATTCTTCCACGTATGAAGACAACTACCAGGAGGTTAATATGTGTGGTTTTCCTTTTATTGCACGTGTTAAGCCTGCGTGGAAGTTAAGTGCAGTTGCTAAAACTGCACCCGAGCAACCGTTCGAAGTCATTGTGCATTGGCGCCCTTTCGACCGGTATAAAAGGGTGAGCAAATGCACCAGACGAGGATATGACACATCGACAAGAGACAACAAAATCAACACCGACAAGCTTCCATAGGCTAGTTTACTTGTATTTTGTATAATCACACACAGGACGTAGGGCTATTACTCCCACCATCGAGGGCCCGAACCTGTATAAATCTCTTTGTGCTCCAACTGACTTTGGTTCATCATCCCTTCCCGGAGGGTCACCCTGAATGGTCTCACAACTCACAAATTCTGCATAAGTTCGACTAAGGACCCCGAGTCCGAATCGTCAACAGCTGGCGCCCACCGTGGGGCCTTTCTCAAGGCGTCCTAATTTCTATCCGGAGGTTTGGTGAACCATGTCTGGAGCATATGATTCCGAGAACGACTTCGATCTCGAGGATTATGCCCACATCCAGATGCCTTCACCTAGTGATTCTGTTCCGATGGAGGAAACCGGAGGTGAAGACGTCCCGGAGGTCGACTCGACCACTTAGGTCATGTCTATCGACCAGGAGGCGACTGACACAGATCCAAAGCCTACTGAGGTTCTTAATGCGTTAGAGGTTGAATCTGGTCCATCGTACGACCCTGCTGAGGGTAAGAACTATGTTGACTAGGAGATTAGCCTGGGAAGGTTTGACCCTGATAACCTCCATCGTCTCTTTGATTTCGAGTCTGACTCAGAACATACGGAGATGTTTTCTCCATCAGCGACCTCGCTCCCTAGACAATTCGCTGCTTTATCGAAAGAAACTCCCGATCAACGGGCTGCTAGGGAAGAACAGGAACGCAAACAAAAGGAAGATCAAGATCGTGAGAAACAAGACAATGAATTTCGCAGAACAGCCCTAGAGGCTCTTCAAAATGAGCAAGCTCGTTACGATGCTGCTCCGAGTTCTTCCCGTCGATCACGTGGTCGCAGACGCGACCAGACACCGTCTTTACCCCCGGAGCGCTTCCCGACGGACGAAGAAACGGTAACACCTGGTGCCCCTAGGAGAAGTACGCATGGCTGGCTTCGATCTATCGCGGAGGTCCTGTGTAATTTTCCTCCTACGGTCACAGATGCACAGAAACCGGCTTTCACCAGAATCCTGGCGGAGAGGTTGGACGAGGTCACATCTGAGGCGACCCCAACGGCCTCTTCCCGGTCGGCGACACGTTCCCATGACCGAGAGTACTCTAACTCTGGTTCTGGTAGACGGAATCATCCACCACCAGTCCCGTCTCGGCATGACAAAGCCAGATGGGTGGAGGATTCTCATGATAGGGAACGAATTCTTGTCCACTCTTGCTTGGGACGACGAGTGACCTCTCCTTTGCATGAGGTCGCCCGTGATCAGGTCGAGAGTCACAGGTCCATTCACGGTCCTTATGTTGGTTGCAAAGCTTTCTCGCCCGGCCTTCGTGCAGTCGTTTGGCCAGACAAGTTTAAACCAGGGGCCATAGAGAGGTTTGATGGAACTCAGAATCCATCCGAGTTCCTCCAAGTCTACATCACTGCCATTCAGGCAGCAGGCGATGATGACCGGGTCATGGCCAACTATCTGCCTACAGTCCTCGAAGGACCAGCAAGAACCTGGCAGTTCAATCAACCTGAGGGTTCAATCTATAACTGGGAGATGTTGTGCGATGCCATCCTCAACAATTTCCAAAATTGTTATCAGAAGCCGGGTAAAGAGGACGACCTTCATCAACTACGGCAAACTTCGACCGAAACTCTTCGTTAGTTTGTCAAGAGATTTGTCGGGGTGAGAAATACCATCCCGAACATATCTGATAACTTCGTTATCAGGGCGTTTAAACACGCCGTTCGATATCGGAGATTCACCGAAGATTTGCTTATCCATCCTCCTCGATCAGTAGCCGATCTCTTTGATATGGCCAATCGATATTCCGACGCGGCCGAGGCTATTGAATGGAATTGGATGGTGGATAAAGGTAATCTACCACCTCAACCAGGTCTCAAGGATGTGAAAAGGGAAGATTCAAGGAAGAAGCCAGAATCTTCATCAGGCGGGAAGTCGAAGAAATAAAAAAGGAGTCAATCTGGGCAGTACCGAGAGGTCGCGGTCACAGAGAAGCCTCCATCGACCAAAGGTAACAAACATTCGTTTAAAAATAAAACTGCTTCTGGTGGTCGCAGTGCCGACCAGCCAGAGAAGTCGACTAACCCGCAGGAAGGCAAGAAGTGGTGTCCGCTTCACAACTCCGCAGGCCACGACCTCAAGAATTGCAGGAGTTGGTTGAAGCAGTTGGATGACTTCTACCAGGGGATTGGACCTATGCCGACCTTACCAACTAAGGAACAAGCTTGCGGGCTAACAGATGCCGACGGGGACAAAGAGATGTCTTACCAGGTACCTCGTAATCATGTTAATATTATTTTCAGAGGTTCCTCCTCTTTTGTTTCCAAGAGGCAATTTAAAGCCTTTTATCGAGAGGTTAACCAAACAGAGACTCCCCTTGGTGAACCTCAGTACCCCCGTTGGTCGGATACACCTTTGACATTTGATCGCTCTGATTTTCCTGCAGGGCTTACTCGACCATTGAGGCTACCTCTGGTTATTACCTCGATTATCAGTAATGCGAGAGTCGAAAGGGTTCTGATTGACGGAGGTAGTTCCTTGGACATCTTATTGGTCAAGGCACTCGACGAGATGTAGATTCCTTGTTCGAAAATCAAGCCCATAATCCATCTATTTTATGGGATAATTCCTGGTCCTTCTATGATACCATTGAGACAGGTGGTACTCCTGGTCACGCTGGGAGAACCAGATAACTTTCGAACAGAATTAGTTACTTTTGATGTAATTGATTGTGCTTCGGCTTACAATGCAATTTTTGGCAGGCCAACTCTTGCTAAATTCATGATGGCTACGCACTATGCTTACCAGTGCGGCAAGTTGCCTGGCCCCAAGGGTGTTATTTCGGTCCGGGGTAGTCGCAACGTGGCATTGACCAACTTCCCCTCCGAGACGCCCAGATCACCACAATGTCCACTGATACGATCAAAGCTGCTTCTCGACCAGACGAAACACTCAAACTGGTTCCATTGTACCCAGATGATCCGTCCAAGACAATTTGGGTTGGATCAGGCCTGGATGACAAATAGGAACTCGAGCTCATTGCTTTCCTCCGGGCTAACGCAGATTTGTTTGCGTGGAAACCATCTGACATGCCCGGTGTCCCAAGGGAAGTAATTGAGCACAGGTTAGCAATTCGACCTGTACAGCGACCAATAAAGCAGAAGCTCAGGCATTTTGCTATTGATCGGCAGGAAGCCATCCGAGAGGAGTTGGATAAGTTCCAAAAGGCCGAATTTATTCGCGAAGTCGATCATCCAGAATGGCTTGCAAATCTGGTCATGGTCCGCAAGTCAAATGGCAAGTGGCGCATGTGTGTCGACTACACCAGCCTAAATAGTGCCTGTCCGAAGGATGACTTTCCCCTTCCCCGCATCGACCAGCTGGTCGATTCTACTGCGGGTTGCGAACTGATGAGTTTCCTGGATGCTTACTCGGGATATCATCAAAGTAGCATGGCAGAAGAAGATGAAGAGAAGACTGCCTTCATCACACCGTTCGGCACCTACTGCTACGTCAGAATGCCGTTCGGTCTCAAGAATGCAGGTTCCACGTACCAGCGCTTGATGCAAAAGACCTTTCTTTCCCAGATGGGGCATAATCTTGAAGCTTAAGTAGACGACCTGGTTGTAAAAATTTCAAAAAGATCGTCTCATTTAGATGATCTTGCTGAAATCTTATGTAATTTAAATCGATATGGAATAAAATTAAATCTGGAGAAATGCTCTTTCGGGGTTTCATCAGGAAAACTTCTTGGTTTTCTTGTTTGTTCCAGAGGAATCGAGGTCAATCCTGAAAAGATCAGGGCTATCGAACAGATGAGGTCTCCCTCGACCATCAACGATGTTCAGCACCTAGCAGGTCGCATGGCGGCATTAAGCTGATTCATATCGCGACTAGGCGAAAGGGGGCTACCGTTCTTTAAAGCCCTACGCAAACATCACAATTTTACATGGTTTGACGAGGCCGAAAAGGAATTTCAGGAGGTAAAAGCGTATTTATTTAGTCCGCCGGTCTTGGTTTCTCCCGACAAAGAAGAACCATTACTTCTCTACTTGGCGGCCACACCTCACGCAGTCAGCGCTATTCTGATCGCAGATAGAGAGGGTGTGCACAAATCCATCTACTATGTAAGCGAGGTACTTCATGGTCCTAAGGAGCGATACCCTGAGGTTCAGAAGATACTTTACGCGCTACTGATGGCTTCCCGTAAGCTACGACATTACTTCTAAGCACATAAGATCACGGTATCCTCATCTTTTCCATTGGGATATATTGTCCGCAATCCGGAGAAATCTGGTCGGATCACCAAATGGGCCGTCGAACTCGGAGCGTTCGACATCCGTTTCACGCCCCGCACCGCGGTCAAGTCTCAGGTCCTGGCCGACTTCGTGGTCGAATGGACTAATCCTGAGCCACCTGTGCAGGCGCCCGAAGATTTGGAATGCCCGATCACTGGACAATATATTTTGACGGCTCTCGTAGTTATCAACACTCAGGGGCTGGAGTGGTCTTAGTCACGCCTCAGGGCGAACAGCTGAAATTTGTCATCCAACTACACTTTGTTGCGACCAACAACGCAGCAGAGTATGAAGGTCTTCTTACAGGGCTCCGGGCAGCTAAATTCCTCGGATTCCATCGATTAGTGGTGAGGGAAGACTCACAGCTGGTCGTAAACTAGGTAAACAAGGAGTACAGCACTTCGATGAGACAATGGCTCATTACCTGGGGGAAGTGAGGAGATTGGCAAAACACTTCAGTCATTTCGAAGTCCAATACATCCCGCGAAAGGACAATATTCTCGCAGACCAATTATCCAAAATTGGGTCCTCACGCACATCTGCTCCGGCAGGAGTGTTCGTTGAACACTTGGAACATCCCTCGATCATGACTACGGTCGAGGATGATCCGGTAACAGTCTGCGTTACCAACCTCGGACAGGAACGAGATTGGACCCATCCATTGAGGGTTTATTTGGAACATGGGACCTTGCCCGAGGATGAAACCGAAAGTGATCGGTTAGTTTGAAAGGCGCGTCTATACAAGCTCATAGAAGGAGTTTTGTATAGAAAAGGTACTCAAGGAGTATTTATGCACTGTGTGTCCCAAGAGGAAGGTAAATCCCTCTTGTGAGAGATTCATGACGGTGTATGTGGTGCGCACGCGTCACATCATATACTGGTCGACAAGGCTTTCCGACAAGGATTTTACTGGCCTTCGGCACTTGATGATGCCAAGAATATGGTCAAGACATGTCCTCAGTGTCAGTTTCATGTGAGACAGGTTCGTCAACCTGCCTATGCCCTACAAACCATTCCTCTTTCATGGCCCTTCGCGGTCTGGGGGATGGACATTGTCGGTCCTATACCACAAGCGGCCAATGGATACAAGTTCTTGTTCGTAGCCATTGACACATTTACAAAGTGGATTGAGGCCGAACCAGTACGCAACATTACCGCTGCTGCTGCACAAAAGTTCTTTTACAAGAATATTGTGACTCGATTCGGTGTTCCAAATCATCTCATCACTAATAAAGGTTCCCAGTTTGCTAGTGGTCTTTTTTGGATTACTGCGATCAGGTTGGAACCAAGGTGTGCTTTGCCTATGTATCTCATCAGCAGAGCAATGGTGCCGTTGAACGTGCCAACGGGCAAATATTACAGATCATCAAAAAACGTGTTTTTGATCTCCTTAAGACACTCTCGGGGGCTTGGGTAGACGAGCTCTACACCGTTCTGTGGGCACTACGTACTACTTCTAGTCGAGCCACCGGTGAGACACCTTTCCATCTGGTATACGAAGCTGAGGCTTGTTACCTGTGGAAATCAGTATCGGTTCTGTCCGAACAGATCAATTCGAACAAGTTGATCAGAATGGGCAACGATTACAAGATCTCATCCTCCTAGAAGAAAAATGTGATCGAGCTCTGATCAAGTCCGCGGTGTATTTGCAAGCTTTGCGCAAATACCATAACAAAAGGGTGCAGCCATGTAGTCTCCACGTGGGCGATTTGGTTTTACGTAAAATACAAAATCAATCTAGTCGCAACAAGTTCTCCCCACAGTGGGAAGGACCCTACACTGTTGTCTCAGTGCCGCGACCAGGATCAGCTCGGTTAGCGATGGAGGATGGTCGGATCTTATCTAATACTTGGAACATCGATCAACTACACAAGTTTTACGTGTAAGTGCCCAATCCCTTTTCCTTTTCAATTAGCATGATTTAACAAAACTAGTGCTTTTAGTTGTTTTATATGTGGATTATTTCTCTTTTGCTCGTATGTTACGAGTACGGCTCGGGGGCTGGTCGCCGATGGTTATATTGCCACAATACCCTGATCGGATTCGCTGGCCGATCTCGTGATCACTTCCAGACAAGACACCCCTCAATAAGCCGTTTCTCAACACACACGGGGCTTGCTGGCATGTTCTTGGTTATCAGAGTAGCTGCCGGTTTGCAATAAGGTTGGGTATTGTATCTAATATGATTATCGGCCTGGTCAGGTATCCCTTGTCGTCGTTACACCTATATTTCTCCTGTGCTTATAATACTAAGTCTTCAGTATACATAATCACAGGCGGGGGCTAGGGGAATATGGTCGCAACATGAAACAAAAAGAAGTGCTTCCTTTTTAGACAAAAAGTGTATGCATTTGCATTGTGTAAATTGTATCTGTACAGGTGCAAAGGTTTACATCATGCCAAGCTCATTCGAGAGTTTTTCTACAAGGGGTTTGACCTCCTCCATGATAACCCCAAGCTGGTCTTCACTCTCGACCTCTGCCTCTTCCGCCGCTGGATTCAGATCAAGATCTGGGCCATGGCGAAGATGAAGTCGACAGAGGATGGCGGAGACTGCTGATCAAACTCTTGACTTGATCGCCTCTTTTTGTCGCCTAGTATCTTCAGGAAGATACTCGAGAAGTGACTTTTCTTGCATCGCGACCAGTGTGGTCCAGTCGCTAAGGCTAAGGTCGTCCACCGTGGTTTCGACCACATCAGCCCTCAGCAGACCGGCCACCATCTTCAGTTTTCCGAAGATGTTTTCTTGAGCACTGCTGCAAGTTGAGAGTGACGTGCTCAAATCTCTGTTCTCCTTGCGAACAGAATCAATGGTCGCCTGGAGATTTGTCTTCTCTTGATCGAGCCGGCTTATTTGGTCATCTCGCGCTGCGACAAGAGGCCATTACAAACAATTCATAAGACGAAACTAATTCACTCTGGTCAGAAGTATGCTTACAGGAGAGCTGTGATCGCAAATTCTGGAGTTCGGTCTCCAGGAACTAGATCTTGGAGGCTGCCCGGAACTCTTGGTCTTCCCGGTCAGCGAGGCTCTTCATCAAATAAGCATTTTCTCTGTGAAAAAAGAGATGATTATCAAGATAAGGATTTGCATTCGAACAAGTGAAGAAACGCTTTCCTTACCGCTGCAGGCGACCCGCTTCCTCTTCGGCGGCCTCGATGCTATCCGCCATAGCCATCGACATGGTCGCCATGCGGGTCATTTCCTATGACATGGAAGGAAATCAGTTTCGAAACCCAGATGCTCTTATGCAAACGCAAAATTCATAAGGGGTGTTCGACGTACCTCGACATACTCCCGGAATGAGTGCCTTCTCGGTTCAACTGAAGGTTGAATCGCTGGGTTCGCTTTATCCCCAGCAGGAGCAGCGGATGAGTTTTCCCGTTGACCTTTATTTTTTGCTAGGGTTGCAGATTCCAATACATACAATTGCAGACAGCCTATCTATCACGGCCCAGAAAACTTCCCTAGCCGAAGGAATGGAGCTTTGCTCCCCAGAAACCTCGGTAGCAGGGGAAGCTCCAACACTGGCTGAGGCCGCTGAAGGGCTGGGCGCTAAGTCCCTGTGCCTAAGCAAATAGAAATACCATAAGTTGGGATTTCTACAATCGATCACTGTAATCTGATCATGCCCCGACAGGGGAGTTTCTTACCTTACTTGAAATCCCCCTAGCTTTTGGGATTTCGAAGATGGTTCCCCAAGGAAAAGAGGACAGTCGTCGTCTGTCCTGGTCTTCCTCTTCGTGAAGAGGACCCTGTCTTTTCCTCCCTGTGTGCACAAACTCATAAGCATATACATGAGGAATGATAAAGACTCAAGCTGTGATAATCCTTACCTGGGTAACCTTCTCGGTCGGTAGGGATACGGCCGTTGGATCAGGCGTTTCCTGGACCGCATGTACTAGGACTTCATCTGCGACCATGGGGTTGCTGGTGGTCGCGGTGTCCTGCTCTGTTATTCCCGTCCCTATTGCCAGGAGTGGAGTGCTCGCCACCCCAGGGCTGGCAGCAGTCACTTCGCGGTGGACGGGGGGATGTTTTCTTCCTCCTGTACGAGCATTGCTTAGTGGATGCTCATGGACGGATAACGACCACCAAGACTGTGAGGAATCTTACCACAGTCATCCCTTCTGTCAGGGGGAGAGGTGTAGCAAATCCTGAAGCCTCCTGGGCTTCAGGTACTGGGTTTCACCAGCACTGTCCTCGCGGGGCCCGCTGCGGTCGTCTCTGTCCTCGCGGGTGGAAACAGGACCCCACTGGACGAGGAAGTGATCGTCTTCCTCTTGCGGCGGATCAGGGGGATGTCGTCCTCCTCTTCCTCGCTCCCTTCACCCTGTACGACGAAGAAGTGATTCCAGTTTGTACTTGGGGTAACAGGGGGCATCGAGTATCTTACCGCAGTTCTTTTCGAGGTAAGAGGAGTCTTTGGCGAGGAAGCCTCTCCCGGAATCCTCTTGGATTTCTTGGGAGCAGTTTCCTTCGTCCCGCGCTTTGAAGAGATCTTCTTTACCCTCTTCAGAGCCGGTTTTCTCAGGAGACTGACGTCCTCGGTTGGATGCATCGCCTCGGCAAATTTTCCCAGGAGCTATGTCATTCAAATTGAACTCGTTAATGCGAGATGAGTGAATGATCTACAAATGGAGCCTATTGAGAAAGTCCATACCTTTCGGCGCTCCTGTCTGAGGTCATCACTGGCATTGATCAGGCTCTGGGGGTGAGGTGATCCCCTGGTTCTCTCCACATCGGCACTATACGCCTTGAGGAGGTAATTGTCCGCTTTTCAATTTCGGACAAAGCCAGAGCTGTATCACAAGTGAACATGTTAGCAACTACGATATTTTAGAAGAAATATACATTTTTGTTGGTTGGAAGACGTACCGTTGTTATAGTCCAAGGTGCCATCCGCCATGGGTTGTATTTCCCAAGCCAGATGAGCCCTTTCACGCAGGGGGCTCACCTGATTCTTCACGAAGTCACGGATAATATCGCGAGCGGTTAGTCCCTGCTGGACTAAGTGAAGAATTACTTGGGTCTGCTTCTTCTGCTCCGCGCTTAGAGCAGGAAGAGAATCCAATTCGCTGGACTTCTCTGGCCGGGAGTTCTCAAACCACAACCTGCTCTCCGACGGAGGGGTGCAGTAAAACCATTTCTGGTACCACTCGTGAACGGAGTCCCGCAGGGTTGGGAAGGGATACTCTTTCTTCTCCCTTATCCGGAAGTAGATGCATCCGGCAGCATTGGCGCTCTTCGACCATGCCGAGTAGTAGAAGCGCCAGAAAAACTTCACGCTTGGAAGCACTCTGACGAAGGCTTCACACAGGTGCTGGAAAACCGCCAGGATCAGGACAACATTAGGTGGAGATTCACCAACTGCAACCCGTAGTGCTCCAAGATTCCCTTCAAGAATCAACTCTCGGGAAATCGGAACCCGCATCGCAGGTATTCCTCAAAAACCACCAATTCGCCCTCTTGGACGATTGGGGTTTCTCGATCCTGGAGGAAGGATCTCTTTTTTCTCCAGTGCCACCAGGCTCTCCTCTGTGTGGTGAACGGATCGGCTCCAAGACGCCATTTCTTGCAAAAGATTGTGAGGAAAGCTGCGACTTTGGAGGCGATGGAGGATGAGGAATGAGGGTTTTGTGTGGCGGAAGTTCTAAGGCAGATTTCTGGTTGTGTGGCTTCCTCATGAAGCTACCTGCTCCTTTTATAGGCCCGAGGCAACGTTCCATTGAATATTTTATTCATTTCTCATAATGGATGCTTTCTCTTGGTGACCTGTTATGCACTCACCATAGTGAATCCGAAACGAAAAGTGTTCTTTGTTTCGAATTTAGGGCTAGGGTGTACATAAGAACGTGAAGATGTTACAAAAATTTTCGGAGGAAATTATCCTTCATGTTTTTTGTAAGTTAAATTTTCACGTGTTGGTCACAATGTGTTCCTGTGATCACTTTAAGGTTTGCATTTTTATCATAATGATGTTCTGTGATCATTGCAAATGGATAATTGCAATACAGACAGTTATCATCCGGTCAAGGCATTATGTTATCATGACTTCAGTTCTGATCGCTATTACAGTTCTGATCGTGGCTTTGGTTCTGATCGTGGTATCAGTACTGGTCGCGGTATGACTCATTAATGTGCTTCTGATCGAAAGACTTGTTACCTCAAGTTTAACTATGTATGTGTGGTCGTAAAGACAGTACTTATGACCATATTTTCGTACAGAGATTATGAAGAGTTTTCAAGTAATGAAAGGTAAATGAAATCTTTATTTTTGACAATCCTTGCATACAAAAGGGATACAGGCGACCAGGGCATCGACCTGATCCGAGAGGAGTTTACAAAGTTCTCCGAGGGACATATTGGCGTCAGTAGGATCTACACTGATGGCCCCAAGAGAACTAGCAACTACTCTAAGCCTATCTACATCATCCTGAATCAGAGAAGCACTACCATCCCTGATCGAATCGGAGAGTTCTCACTGTTGTCGAGTGTAGTCCTTCTCCAATCGGAATTGGTGCGCCTCTTCGCGGGATCTGTCAAAACATTCTGCCAGGTGCAGAATGGCCGAAGACATTTCTTCGGTCTTCTTCTCCAGAACCTCTTTCTCCCTTTGGAGAGTCTGTTCGAGGGAAGGAAGTTGGATCTCAGCAGGCTGGTCGCTGGGGGCTCCAACAATTTTGGTCTCTAGCGTTTGCATGTGTTAGTTTTACAAGTTAAAACGACCAACGGAAGGGATGAAAATAGTTACCAATCCTCGCAAGTGAGAGGTTGAAGTATTTCCCCCCAGAAAGTAGATCACCCGATAAAATCCGGGGACTATCAGGTTGTGGAAGTGCAACTTTCCCACCAGAAGATTGTTTCCCCAACACAAGTTGGGGACTATCTGGTCGCGGAAGTACAGCTTGCCAACCAGAAAATTGATAACCCGTCAAAAGACGGGGATCACTGGGATGCAATGGAGAAAGCTGAGAAGAAGGCTTTGAAAGATTATTATGGACCTCCAAAGGTGGAGATGAAGGTTCGACTTGCCGAGGTGCATGAACAGGGAGGACTACAGGAACCAAAGGAAGAGAGAGCAATGATGCGTCGCTCACCCTTGTGCCACTGGAAGATCCCTCGTCAACCTTGGGTTTCTTCCCAGGAGGAACCATGTCTTCATTTATCTGTGAGTTTTCAAAAAAAGCATTTTTGGAAATGATCAGAACATAAGATGGCAACTTGAACCAAGAATTCTAGAAAAGACTTACCTTCTGGGAATCTTGGTCGAATTCAAGTGCCATTTCCTCTTCATCGCTTTCAATCTCAATGATGTTTTGATCTGCCATTGAGAAGTGTACAAAAGAGAAGAAAAGATGGCTTTGGAAAAGACTTAGCCGGGAAAAGATTTGTGAAGTTTTAAAGTTAAGAGGCTTTGGTATTTATAGCCCCCGGGGTGACGCTTCGTTTTTCGAATGCCTCGAGCTTTTAAAACATTTACAATTTTATCTTGGGTTAAAAGACAATTCTACGGCGCCATCATTACCTGTCAAATACTGCCCAGCGTCCGTCTCAGGAAATAAACCACCACACTTAGTGCGCCACTAAGTGGAGGATTTGAAGCGTCGGGTCACATATCCGATGTAAGTTTTAAAATTTGAAGTAAATATGTCTCTTCGTTTCCTTCAAATTTGGGGGCTAGCTAACGAGGATTGTTACCCGAGCTAGTTCAGAATAAATGCATGTCTGGTTCAAGACAGATTCGAACCAGGTAAATGTCTGATGATATGATCTCAACTGTCCTGGGAAGCGTGGACACATGGTCGCAGGCTCTACGCGATCAGGCCGCAGATAGTGCGCGGTCAGAAGCCCGTAGGCGATGCGCGGACAGAAGGTCGCAGACAGTACGCGGTCAAGTGATTGCGCGGTCAGAAGGACATTGACTACTCTTGACCAGAGCGACTCGGGGTCGCTTATGCCCTACAACGAGCATATCCTGAGTATCCCGAAGATTCTTCCACGTATGAAGACAACTACCAAGAGGTTAATATGTGCGGTTATTCCTTTTATTGCACGTGTTAAGCCTGCATGGAAGTTAAGTGCAGTTGCTAAAACTGCACCTGAGCAACCGTTCAAAGCCGTTGTGCATTGGCGCCCTTTCGACCGGTATAAAAGGGTGAGCAAATGCACCAGACGAGGATATGACACATCGACAAGAGACAACAAAATCAACACCGACAAGCTTCCATAGGCTAGTTTACTTGTGTTTTGCATAATCACACGGAAAAGATCTTCGCCTGTGATGATCTTTTCCACAACTTTGTAATCCTTTTTCCTAGATATAGTGAAATCCCAACAGGACGTAGGGCTATTACTCCCACCATCGAGGGCCCAAACCTGTATAAATTTCTCTGTGCTCCAACTGACTTTGGTTCATCATCCCTTCTCGGAGGGTCATCTTGAAAGGTCTCACAACTCACAAATTCTGCATAAGTTCGACTAAGGACCCCGAGTCCGAATCGTCGACAGGTATATTATTCTATCGAATAATTGTAGTGAACCGTTAGAAAATATTGTTGTTTTCTAACTTTATTTGTTATTTAGTAGTTAGAATAGGCTTGGATACACAATACAGTACAGATACAAAAAAAGTACATTCACAAATATACATTAAACAGATTGACACATTGAACAGTTATTCACGTTTATTCACACATTCAATTTATTCACATACTAACCAACACAAATACAAAAAACCCCAATTCACAGAGAGTAGACGAAAAAAAGAAAAATTACAACAAGTGAGCTAAGCCAGTCATGGTAGATGGTTGACCACCACTTCGGCCATCACATATTGAGCCCAAATTTGTCACAGTTCTCTAACCTTTGCATTGTTATATTTGTCTTTGGACATGGCACTCTGCATGCATGTGTGAATAGTCAGTAATTAACTTCCTAATTTTGAATATGACATCCAATTTTCAAATTTGAGTTAGCTAAAATGCTTACCTGAGGGAATTGGGCAAAGTTTGTCCTGACTAGGTCATACATATACCGTAGCACATAAAACCCACATTCCCACAATTTTGGCTGCTGATGGCACTGAGATAATTGCATATGCGAAGGTATGTTATGTAACGCCCCAGATTTTTGCTACTCTTTTAATATATCAGTCAATGCATCTCTATTGAATCCCTTAGATATCTCAACCACATAGATAAATCCTAGCAAAATCCTCCAAATTTCTGATTAGAATTCTCTAAAATTCTCTAAATTAAATTCCAACTCAAAATCCCACTCTTTTCCAGCCCAGTATTCGACCTATTAGATTGCTCCTGTTCAAATTGTCTTAAACCGGTAATTCTGTTCGAAATAATCAAGTTTGGTCGATGGTCGAGCTGTGCGATCAAGACTGGCTCGCTGGTCGAAAGAAAGTCACTAGTTGAACTGAGTACTGGTCGAATCAGAGAGAAAACAAATTGATCCCATCGTCCCTGTTTGAGTGCTCGTGTGAAATCTTTGCCTCTTTCTAGCTTCAAGTGTTTGATTCAATCTTTTTCTAGTGTTCAGTCAAAAAGGAAGTACACCAATCCACAAACTAACCATGTTTTGGTGTTTTGATCAAAGTGAAGTCCAATCAAGAAGTCCCAAAATAGCAAACACCACTTCTAACCAATGCATGTTGGCTGTGTGAGAGAGAGAGAGCAACGACTAGCAAAGAAAGAGCAGAGAACTCCCTCCTGTCACAGCACCGTTCAAGCCCCCAACCAGCGTCGAGCTGATCTCCCTCAAGAACAAGCAAAATCTCTGTGCATCTGACATTGCTTGATCCCCTCTTGTTTCATCCCCTTGTCCAGCATCTTCTAGTAGCCTATAAGAACACCCTCCAATAGTTTTCTTCTTCTTCGTGCTGCCTATTCATCCATGTTTCTTGCCTAAGTCCTAAGAAGGTATGAAACTTGATAGATCTTGCTTATGTGTTCATTTTCCTTGTTCAACCTTAAGAGAAGTCATTCATATATCCATCCTTCATCTACTCTTGTACAGAAATCTCACCAAAAACCTCCAGAGATCACCGGAGTTTCCAAGTCATCTTCTCCGACGACGGTGAGTACCACTCTATTTTTGGTTCTTGAACAGCCTCCCTTTAAACTTCAAATTCGTGCTCATTTCTTCACCATTTTCTTTGATTCTTGTTGCTGTGTGTTCACAACTCCCTTAGATTCGTTTTGGGCATCTTTAATCGGTATTTTGATCTGTATAACTCCGGCAATCAATGAAATAGTTCAGCCTCTCCGCTTTCCTATTTTTGCAAAATCGGACCCCTTAGATGGCCTCAAAACTGTTCGAGCCTGTTGAAAGAATTGTAGATCAACACATTTTCTACAACTTTTCTGTTGATCATTGTCAGAGATAAGTACTGTATCAGCCCAAGTTTTGTGTTTTTCAAGTTTTAGTCTTTTCATTCAAGAGTCTGACGAACAGAAGTTAAGCCAATCCTCTGGTTGTGCGAGACCTCGGATTGAGACCTTGGGCTGAGACCTCAGACTGAGACCATGGATCACGACCTTACCAACCTCAAGTCCTTCAGAGCCAATTTTGACCAACCCAGGCCCAAGCTGAGCCAAACCTTGTACTCGTAGCCAAGCCCTGAGTATTTTCTTCCTCTCAAGATCATCTCCAACCAGATTACCTCGCATGCATGCATATGTATACTTTACATATGATTTTCTATGATAAGTAATTCCTATATGCTTATGTGCTTTATTATTATTTGCGTGCGAGAATAGAATTAGAAGTGGAAAGAGCATAAGAAGTCTTTGAAGACCCCTTAGAGCAATTAGACCCCACTTTGCAAGGCAAGTCTCTTTCTCATTGATCATGTCTCTCCCAGTATTTTAAGTAAATTAGGTTATTTATTGTTTTCAATATATGCATGCTTTATTTTTCAAATGCTATGTTGGATAAATATGAGTAGATATGACCCAACTTATTTGAAGGCCCTTCATGTTCATATATTCTATGTGCTCATTTGTCGCCCTAGGATGTTGTGCTTCAGTTATGCTTATGCTTGAATATATATGCTAAATGTTAAATGGTCATCTATATGAAAAGGGTGTTTAAAACCTTGTTTGTAAAACTGTAAAGTTAGAATCGATAGTGAGGATGGTTTGTGTGGTTGGTGCTGTGTGGACAACAGGAATGTGGTTCGCTCCTCACTAATGATTCATAAGGACGAGACCCTTGTGTTGTACTTCCAGGTGGCATGAAAAACGTACTAACCATTTGCCTGGTATGGGACGGGCGCGGCAAAGTAGTTCTCTCGGTATTAGCTTTTCCTTGCAATGATTGTCGGTCTGATTTCTCAAGGGGAACTGGTGGGCCATAGAAGGCCGTGAGTTGTGAGAGTGAGTAAGTGAATCAGGAGTTTGGAAGGAAGGCGCCCTAGGCCTGGATTTCGAGTCATGCGCGACTGGATCCACAGGCTATGTGTCTCGCAAGACCATAGACCAAGAGTAGGTAGATTTGGCTGTGGGGTGCACTCCACAACGGTAATATGGACTGAGTCATCTATTTACCGGGCAGGGAATTGTTAATGCTAGGATTACAAACTGTCGTGTGATCTCAGCCTTGTCACATGCGTAAAAGTCGCATGGAGAGGTACCAACTTGAAAGCTGGGTGATGAAGTGGATTAAAGTGGTACACATTTGCAAAGTTACAAAAAGTATTGGATACTATGAGCTCCAAGGTTTTGGAGTCTATGCACGGTGGATTTTATCCATGTCGATGCAGCACAAGTAGGATTTGGAAGATTTTCATAATATTGGATAAAAGTGGTGACTCATGGAAGACTGCCACGCATAACATTTTCTAAAACCTAGTTTAGGATTTTTAAAGTCTTGCTTTTGAAATCAAAACCTTTCTTCAGAAGTTAGAGTGAAAATATATTCTATTCTTACCTATAAACCAAAGAGCCTGTTTCTTGGAATTCCCTATCATTTATATACCTGCATTCATTAATTGAGACTTGTTGAGCACCGTGAGGACAACGTGCTCACCCTTGATTTTGCACATAAAATTTAGAGGAAGGACTTGTTGATCCCAACTCCTATGACTTTGAACCCATTGAAGAAGAAGGAACCGTCCCCGACGATCTAGCTTACTAGAGGGTCATTCACCTAGTGGAGCCCGATGTGGTGGACGCCCATGCTATGCCGCTGCTAATGAAGATGAAGACTATCGTAATTGTTTTGCTTGTTACTCTGTGCATTATATTCTTTTGTGCCGACCTTTGTGTCGATGAAACTTCTTAATTTGTATCAACTCTAAATTGCGTCATTCTTGACGCTATGGTATTGTAATATTGGTCTTTGTGACCTTGTACTCATCTTAATTACCTGTGTTGTAGTATAATGTATTGTGTGGTTGTGAGCTTGTGATGTATCATTTAGTGTGCAACCTAATCTGGGTAGTTGCCGCCGGATTCCTCAAATGAGGGTCCCCACATGTTAGCTATTCTTTCCATAAACTAATTAAGCATAAACTAAAAGACTCGTGAGTGGTTCTCTCCTTACTAATTACCTCATATTCTTTCCAAGAAATTCGAGAGCCCTCCGGTGCGTCATGCCTCCTTCCAGTGGACACATAATTTTCGAAAGCCCTATATTTAAGTTAGCATTGCTGGTTAATATGTTATCATTAGCTAGTGAGGTCAAAATTTAAATCAAACATGTTACTTACGTGTCCAAATTCCCCTTGATCACGTATTCGTTTGGTAACCTGTCGGGCATCAAATTGAGGTAGTACACCTCATTCCTCCATGGACAGATCACGAGGAGGACCCAGTGGCCCCTACATTGTACATAAAAGAGAACCACTAGCTTAAAGTATATCTCAGGTGTAATATACAAGAATGAGTTAAATTAGTAGGAAATGCACTAACCTTTGGTGATACGACACTAGAATGAATTCCCTGTCCTGCTACGCCATTAGTGCCCTTAATATGTACTGCTCCGCGTGTGCTGCATCATGCTCTAGCATCGTGACGCTTATTTTCACTGGGTCGAGGAAACCCACCTTGTCATGCGCCCTCGTCGACGCTAGCCTGTACATGCACCTACATGCAAAGGACGACATTAGTATTGCACAGAAAGTTATTACATTTTAAATGAACTACAACAATATATAGAATCAACAAACTCACAGGACTCCAGTCCGTATGATGGAAATATCAAACTCTTGCCAGTTAAATAGGTCGAACAGATCCTCGTGCGCCACGAATATGCTCCCGGGCTCACGGTGGAACTGCCCAGGCCTGAAGGGAACTAGGAAGTTCAAGTTGCGCCGGGCCCAATGTATGTACCACTCGTGGACGTCTCTGGTTGTGTGATCCAATTTACGCAAAATTGCCTCCTCCACGAGTGGGAACCCATTCGTGAACCTAGCCGGCTGTCCCTTTGCCCCTTTTCCTTTGCCCTTGCCTTTTTCCAGGGAGTGAGCGCGTACCTTCGAAGGCAAGGGCGGGGTGCTGGCGGCTTTCTTTGCAGGAGAAGGGGCTTTACTGGGAGGCGTGGATCCTATGGCTGGGGTCGAGGTCGTCTTTGGAGTGTTGAGGTCCGGAGGAGATCTCTCATGCCCTGGGCTAGGGGTAGGGTCCCCAGGTAGTACGCCGGCAGGCTACTTCAATTTATGAACACGTATATTAGATTTTGCAAGTTGAGTGTATTAAGTAGGTTGTAAATTAAAATGTGTAGGATTTACCTGTTGTATTATAACACACTTTTTGGGCCACTGTACATAGGAGCCCACTACCTTAGCAAGTGTCTGCATTTCCTTCGTTGGGACTGGCAACGGAAAAGCGTTGTAGACCGGGAGGGCCATGTCCACCTGTACCTTTGCGAACACCAACTCCAAAGGTACGCAGTAGATCCGAACATCCTCCCTAGGCAGATCTATGAACCCGTGGGCAACCACTATGTGCCGGTCGCCTAGGTGAGCCACTAGACTGCAGCTCTCCGGCTTCTGCAAATTTGTAACAATTAAAACAGGTTAGTGAAACAACTCTAACAAAACGGGAGTGGCATCAACTAAAGTGCACAGCTCAAGGCTTGCAATACCTCAAGCAGATCCACAGGATCCGCGAGGACCTTCAAAAAGCAACTGCTCGGCCAACCTTGCGGGGTACCGTTGCCCTCGGGAGCTGGATCTACACTCTTGGACAACATCATTTGTTTCAGCTATATAAACTATTCCTTCATCTATGCGAACGTGGCCTCGACTGTGGGACCCTCATTTGAGGATTCCGATGGCAACCGCCCAGGTGGATTGCACACAGAAAGGTACATCACAAGCTCACAACAACAGGATTTACTTTAAACAATAAGTCAAATAGATAAAACAAGTACAAGGTCACGAGGACCACTATTACATTATCATAAAGCCAAGAATAGCATTAATTAAAGTTGATACAAAAGTAGGGAGTTTTTCAAAATCAAGAATCAAAAGAAACGGTATCGAGGTACCGAATACACAAAAGCAACAACAAGGGTCTTCATCTCCTTCTGCAGCGGTTCGGCTCGGGCCTTCACCACATCGAACTCAACTTGGCGCATGACCCTCCTAGAATCTCAAATCGTCTGGAAAGGTTCCTTCCTCTTCTTGGTGCTCAAGGCTAAAGGAATCAGGATCCTCAAATCCTTTCTTCTGAATTTGTGTGAAAAGGCAAGGGTGAGCATATTTTTCCACGATGCTCAGCAAGTCCCGTAATGAGAATGCAGATATATAGATGAGGGGTTTTCAAGAAAAGGGGTCTTGGTTTTATATATATATATAGGAATAGAATAGATTTTCACTCTTAATTTGAAGAAAAGGTTTTTGTTTTCAAAAGCGAGGCTTTTAAAATCCTAAGCTAGGTTTTCAGAAATGTTATGTGTGGCGGTCTTTCATGAGTCACCACTTTACTCAGATTTTGTGATAAACTTTCCAAAAGCTACTTGTGCTGCATCGACGTGGATAGAATCCACCGCGCGCAGACTCCATAACCTGGGAGCTCAGAGTATCCGATACTTTTTAAACTTTACAAAGGTGTACCACCTTAATCCACCGATCACTCAGCTTTCAAGTCAGGCCAGCTCCACGCGACTTTTACGCATGTGACAAGGCTGAAGTGACACAACAGTCAACAGTTTACAGTCCTAGCATTAACAATTCCCTGCCCGGTAAATAGACAGTTAAGTCTCAAGTACCGTTGTGGGTCCTCCCCACTGCCTTACTTCCTAGCCTGGGTCTATGTTCTCGCAAGACACATAGCCTCTCTTGATTACAGCCGCGCACGACTTAATCTGGCATAGGGCGTCTTCCTTCTTTCCACCTTTTCCTCTCATGATTTTTCTGAACTCACATCACTCATGGCCTTCTGCGGCCCACCAGCTCTCGCAAGAAACTGGATCGACAACCATTGCAGGGAAAAGCTAATACTAAAGAAAGCTACTAAGTTGCGCCTGTCCCATAACCGGGAAAGTGGTTGGTACGTTTTTCATGCCGCATGGAAGTACAACACAAGGTTCTAGTCCTTATGAATCTTTAGTGAGGAGTCTTTCACATTCCCAGTGCGCACATAGCACCATCCAATCAAACCATCCTCACTATCGATTCCAATCACATTTTCTTTCACAAAAAGGGTTTTGAATATGCTTTTCTCACATATGACCATTCAACATTTAACATATAATCTCGAGCATAGCATAGCCTAAGCATGATATTCTAGGGTGACAAGGGTGCAGGGATATTCAATCACAAAAGGGGCTTTACAGTTATTTAGGTCATATCTAATCACTTTATTTGAATATAACTCTTACTTGAATATAAGGCATGCATATACTTGAAAACAGTTAACATACTTCATTTCAAAAATAATAGGCGAGACATGATCAAGGGATTGAGACTTGCCTTGCAATGCTGGGTCTAGTTACTCAGACAATTCTTTGAAGATTTCTTCCGCTCCTTCAATCTCTGGTTCCACGGCGGATACAGATAATACACACATACACTATATAAGCATACAGAAGATAGTCTTTATGGGAAATGATACGCAAAATATATCATGCATGCAGGGGGAAAGGTTTGGACAAAGTCACTTGGATGCTGATTGAAGAGATGGGCTCAAAAGGAGTTGAATGTCGAAAGGCTGACATTCGGTCCACGGCTAGACATAGCCTTAAGTTGGTCTTAGGTAGGTTTTCTGGAGAAGTGGCAGTAGAGAAAGATGTAGAGTACAACTCCAAGAATCTAATGGACAAGGTGGCATTTCAATTGCTCAAGTGAAACAGGTCTAAATCACTCAATGCCACTGGTGGACATGCACTGACATAGTGCTGGACATGGCCAGAAACTAGGGCATGGCATAACTTTTGACTCAGGGCTCCAATTGATGCACAACTTTGTCTGGGGGTTAGGCCTTGATAACAGGAACAAAACACTTAACAGGATCAAGGGCAGAAAGTGGCTGGAGGGTGGCCAAATCCGGTGAGTAAACACGGTGGCCTGAACTACTCGACAGTGATCTTGGCATTGGAATATCTCTTGATTCAGGTTGATTCAAAAGTCGAGCTAGTAGACAATGTTGCTCAGGGTACTGGTATCTATCTAAGGGACAAAGTGACCGGAGCTAGATCGGCCGGGGAAAAATTCCAGCGACCGGCGCTGGAGAAGACGACACTGGAGATTGGGGGTTTTCGATTTAAAGAGTTTGAACTCGATTCATTGCTCAAGGAGTGAGAGGGTGAGGTGAGGGGACTATTAGTGAAGCCAATTTGGTCGGGGGATGGCCAGAGTGGCTCGGCGGCGAGAACCAGTTCACTGGTGGCGTGCAAATTGGGGAAAGCCACAATCTTGATCCAATTTCGAAATCCAAACTCATAGGCTTGCTAAAGGGAGTGTACTGAACAATTTTCATCACTGGCACAAGGGCTGATTTGGATTGAATCGGGCAGCATTGAGGAAACAGGGGATTTGGGCTTTTCCGGTGATTGCCGGCGTTGAGGTTCGCCGGGGGCCAATTAAATGATATGAAATAGAGAGGGAGTTGAGAGTAACTCACTGATGGCCTTGGTTTGGAGAGAGAAGCTGCGGGCGAAGCTGGCGCCGTGAGCTCCAGAAGTGGCTCGCCGGGGAAGAAGGTCTTCACGGCGGCGCTGGGGAAATGGCTGTTCTCTTGTGCTAGGGCTGAAGCGATGCAACTGCGGGGTGTGGTGCGAAGTGATGCTGGGCAAGGGGGGTGCTTATATAGGTGATGGGCTGAGCTCTAGGGAGTTGAGGCATATCAAGCGGGATTCGCGGCTGACACCGGAGGTGGAATCGAGATGGTGTTGGGACGCGGCAACGACTGTGCCAGGCGAGGGGAATCACGGCAAATCAGCTAGAGCAGGGCGACGGGATCACTGGCTTCGGCATGGTTGCAACGTGGCGTTGCTTTGCTGCTGCTGGAGCACACGCGCGCGCGGGAGAATCACGGCACAGGCGTGGGTGAGGTGCTCCACGGTGGCGGCACGGTTGCGCACAGGTGGTGCTATGTGGCGGTAGTGGTGGCAGCGCGGGATACTTCATCGGCGGTGAGCTCTGCGGCGAGGCTAAGCGGCGGAGCGCTGGTCGAACGAACGCTGGTCGTGGTCGAAAATGGCACAGGGGCCTGGTTGCAAAGTTTGGACTATTTTGCGAAGGTTTGAACGGATTTGCAAGGAATTTAGTTAGGGAATTTGGGCCTATTTGCAAATATGGAGATCTGAAGGGCTGATCTGAGATCTGGTTTTGCAGGTGAGTGCTACTAAATTACTTGGACTCATCCAGTAGGAAAAACGGTAAAATCCAATAAGATCTGGTGATTTTGACAAAAATCGAAAACAGGGTAATTAGGGTTTGAAACTTTGGTGAGGCTGAAACTAGGGTTTCGGTTGATCTTTTGGAATTCTTCCAGAAGGGAAAAATGTTCAGAATAGTGAATGAGAGATGTTCACTAAATCAGATCAAAATTTGGAGATGGTCTGAGACTTTTAGTCTTTTTGGGCTTCTGACAAATCTGAAAAGAATTGATCCGCGATACCTTTGGACTAAAAAGCGAAAATGGTGTGAAAGGCGGAGTTTGTAACACCCCGATTTTTCCCAAATCCTGGCCTGCCTTGTCTCTCTCTATTTCAGAATGAGATCCCAGTTGTGCCAGTATCTTACCCCAAAAAGTTGGCAATCAAACTCTTTCGTTCAGATCTTTTTCACAAATCAGCCCTTTTCAGATTTGTCAAAAGCCCCAAAAAGACTAAAAGTCTCAGACCACCTCCAAACTTTGATCTGATTCAGTGAATATCTCCCATTCACTATTCTGAACATTTTTCCCTTCTGGAAGAATTTCCAAATCCTGCCCTAAACCTGAGTTTCGACCCTCGCCGTTTTTGAAACCCTAATTACCCTATTTTACCCTAAAGTCGTTTTCCCCACTTTTGTCGAAACCCTTCAGATCTTGCCCGATCTTGTCAAACTTTGGCTAGATGAGTTCCATTAATCTTATGCAACTCATTCCTGAAATCAGATTTCAGATCAGCCCTCCAGATCTCCAGATTTACAATCAAGCCCATTTCCAATTCAACTTTTCCTCGCAGATCAGTCCCTGGAGCAAGTTTCAAATTGCATTTCAGCCCGAGCTATTCTTTTCCAGCCCTTTACGACCAGGCCAACTGCTGTGCACACGACCAGAGATCGCCATGGTTTCCTTGCGCCGTGCACGCTCGCCGCCGGCCATCTTCTCCGGTCGCCCGTGCACGTGGTCAGTTGAGCCACCCCGCGCGCACGTGCCAGCAACCAAAACCTCGCTAAACCCAGCGGTTAAACGCCCGCGCTCCAGCAGCGTTTTCGCGCGCGGACGCCCGTTGCCGTGGCATTGCATGCGTGTACGTGTCACCCCCTGCCTCCGCATCCGCGCCGTTTCAAACCCAGTTCCAATGCGCTCCCGACAACGGTGGAAAAGTTACTGCACAGCCCGTGCACATCACGTCGTCGTCGCCGTTGTTGCGCCTGTGCCCGACAAGCTTCTCCCCGGCGCAAGCAATCGTTGTCGTGTCCCCCTCGCTAGCTCCGCCTCTTAGCCTATTTAAACCCCTCCAGTGCTGTGTTAACTCCTCACCTCAGGACTTAGCCATTTTTCCAGTAACCTCGCCGCTGTCTCCTTCTTCTCCGGCGAGCCAGTGAGAGAGCTCACGGTGCTAGCCCACTTCACAGCCCCTCTCTTCAATCCAAAGCCACCGGTGAGTTCCTCTCTTCTCTCTCTTTGTGTAGTAGCTCCCAATTGCATCCCGACGATCCCCATCGCCGGTGATCGCCGCAAAAGCCCAATTGCCCTGTTCCCTCAATGCTATCAGATTTAGCCCGAATTAGCTCTCGATTCTGTAGAAGAAGTTGATCAGTGAGCTTAGTAGAGCAAGCCTGTGGAATCAAAATCCCCAATTGTGCTCAAATCGAAGAAATCCCGATTTGGAACTTCATCAGTTCGCTGGACCTCGCCGCCGAGCTTCTCCAGCCATCCTCCAGTGAAATTAACCCCTCCAGCAGCCTTGTTGTGCCCTAGAGATCATTCTCAAGCTTGGAATTGAGCTCTTTTGCCTTGTATCGAGAATCCCCAATTCGGTGTCTTCTTCTCCGGCACAGTTCACCGGAGTTTGCTTCCCGGACGATTCAGCCGACACCACTTTGTCCCTTAGCTTTGCCTCACCTCCCTGAGCATTATCTTCCACTAGCTCGACATTTGGATCTGCCTAGATTGTGAGTTATGCCCTTGTCAAGCTCTTGTCCAGATCAATGTCTGTGCCGTGTCGCCACCATGTTTGCTCACCGGATTTGGCCGCCCTCCGGCCACTTTCAGCCCTTGATCCTGTTAAGTATTTTGTTCCTGTTATCAATGCCTACCTCCCAGACAAAGTTGTGCATCAATTGGAGCCCTGGATCAAAGGTTAAGCTTTGCCCTAGTTTTTGGCAATGTCTACACTATGTCAGTGCATGTCAGCCACTGGCATTAGCCTTTTTTGACCCATTCTGGTTGAGCAATGGAAATGTCACTTTGTCCCCTAGATTCCTGGAGTTGTGTTCTACATCTTTCTCTTCTGCCACTTCTCCAGAAAACCTACCTAAGACCAACTTATGGCTATGTCTTGCCGTGGACTGAATGTCGGCCTCTGACATTCAACTTCTTTTGAGCCCATCTCTTCGACCAGCACCCAAGTGACTTTGTCCAAATCTTTTCCCTTGCATGCATGATATATTTACTTATTATTTTCTATTGCAACTATTTTATGTATGCTTATGTAGCGTATGTATTGTATTGCTTGTGTCCGCCGCAGAGCCCGAAGCTGAAGGAGCGGAAGAAGTCTTCGAGGTTTCGTTCAAGTAATTAGACCCAGCAGTGCAAGGCAAGTCTCAACCCCTTGATCATGTCTCGCCTAATATTTTCAAATGAAGTATATTAGTTGTTTTCAAAGTATATGCATGCCTTATATTCAAATGAGAGTATGTTCAAATAATGTGGTTAGATATAACCTAAATGATTGTGAAACCCCTCTTGTGATTGAATACCCATGCATCCTTGTCACCCTAGGATATATGCTTAGAATTATGCTTATGCTTGAAAACTTATGCTAAATATCAAATGGTCGCTTATATGAAAAACATGTTTGAAACCCCTTTTGTGAAATGAAATGTCAAATTAGAATTGATAGTGAGGATTGGTTTGTATGGAGAGGGTGCGGTGCGCACCAGGGAATGTGGATGGCTCCTCACTATTAATTCATAAGGACTAGAACCTTGTGTTGTGCCTCTATGCGGCATGAAAAACGTACCAACCACTTGCCTGGTATGGGACATGCACGACTTAGTAGCTTTTTGGTATTAGCAGTTCCCTGCATGGTTTGTCGGTCTGGTTTCTCGCGTGGAGAAACTAGTTGGGCGCAGTTCGTCTGTGAGTGATGTGAGTTCAGAAAAAGCATGAGAGGAAAAGGTGGAAAGAAGGAAGACGCCCTATGCCTAAGATTAAGCCGTGCGCGGTTGTAATCAAGAAAGGTCAGATGTCTCGTGTGGACAGACCAAGGCCATGTGTCCTGCGGGAGCATAAGCCAAGGCTTGGAAGTAAGGCAGTGGGGAGGACCCACAACGGTACTTGAGACTTAATTGTCTATTTACCGGGCGGGGATACTGTTAATACTGAACTGCAAAAGCGTTGTGTGATCTCGGCCTTGTCACATGTGTATAAGTCACATGGAGCTGTACCGACTTGAAAGTCGAGTGAAGAAGTGGATTTAAAAAGAGGTACACCTTTGCAAAGTGTAAGAAAAGTATCGGATACTCTGTACTCCCAGGTCATGGAGTATGTTCGCGGTGAATTTATCCATGTGGTTCAGCACAAGTAAATATTTGGAATGTTTTCATAATATGGGTTGATAAAAGTGATGACTCATGGGAGACCATCACATAACAATTTCTTAAAGTCTATTATAAGATTTACAAAACCCCGCTGTTGAAAATAAAACCCTTATTTGAGAGATCAAAGAATTGAAATCTATACTATTTATAATTATAAGACTTAAACCCTTTTCTTGATCACTCCTCATCTATATACCTGCATTCTTGTAACGAGACTTGCTGAGCATTGTGTAAAAACATGCTCACCCTTGCCTTTACAAACAAATTCAGAAGAAAAGATTCGAGGATTCCGATTCCCCTGGCCTTGAGCACCAAGAAGAGGAAAGAGTCTTTCCAGATGATTTGAGCTTCTAGGAGGGTCATGAGCCAAGTTGAGTCCTATGTGGAGGAAGCCCTTCCAGAGCCGCTGCAGAAGGAAGTGAAGACCTTTGTGGTTGCTTTTTGTGTTGTTTTTCTGTGTTCGGTACTTCGATACCGATTCTTGATTTTGAAAAACTCTCTACTTTTGTATCAAATTTAATTAATGCCATCCTTGGTATTATGATATTGTAATAGTGGTCCTCGTAACCTTGTACTTGTTTTATCTACTTGCTTTATTGTTTAAAGTGAATCCTGTTGTTGTGAGCTTGTGATGAACCTACCTGTGCGTAATCCACCTGGGTGGTTGCCACGGGATTCCTCAAAGGAGGGTCCCACAGAGTTTATCTGCCAACTTTTTAAATTAAGGTGGTGGCACACCTGAGATCATAATTCCGAGATAAAGATCAAAAATGTGGTTGAGACATCCAAGAATCCAATGAAGATACGTTGACTAGCAAACTAAAGAGATGGCAAAATTTGGGATGTTACATCGACCTCCGCCCGTACCTCTGCCCGTATCTTCTCAGACAGCTCCGATTCCTTCTCCTTCCAGGAGCGGGCCTTCTTCCTAAGTGGAGTTGGATCTTCGAAGCCGGCCTTCCATGGCACGATGACTCCCACGGTCTGTGTCCGCCTGGGATGCTCCTTATTTCCTAGAGCCTGGGTGAGGATGTCGTTCTCTCTCTGCGGGGTAAACAATCCCTGCATTGCCTCCTTCTCGGCAGAGATCTGTTACATTTAAATCTACATTGTGAGACAAATACATATATACACTTGTGCACACACAGTTTACGAGGTTAGCCAACTTACCATTCACTGCACGACCATGGCGTCCTTAGGATTTGGGAACTCCATAGACCTCGTGGAGGACACGGACCCTCTCCCCCGCCACCACTGTTTGCACCTCGCATCGCGGATCTCGGAGAGTGGCAACTCGGAGTCGACGAGAGCATTTTCCTTGTCTCCTTCCTCCACTACTCCTCCTTCCCTGCATAGCCCCGGATCCGAGCCAGTGCGGGTGGTCATTCCTCTTCTGGATTTCCTTGTTCTTCTCACTAAGGGCCTTGAACTCGTCGATGCCCTTCTACTGGGTGAATTCCTCCCATACCTCCTTCCAGCAGCGAGGAAGGTACTGACGAGCCAGCTCTTGAAGATTTTCCATGTTCCATTCATGTCCTTCAAGCAGGCCGTCTTAGGTCCATCGTCGGGGATGTTCCACTTAGCCTGTTTTCAAACAATGCATATAAGCAGGAGTTAGTTAAACTTTAGGATAGCCAAGGGAAGGTTATTATGAAAGAGTTCAGGGATTTCGATTAATTTTACCTTCACTTCCGCCCACAACCTATCCCTCTCGTCCGCCGTCACGTCTTTCCAGCTCTAGACGGTGATGTTCACCCTTTCTTTGGCCAACAGCCCAACGTAGGCAGCGTACTTCCCAACGTTCTTTCCGATTGGCCTCCTAAACTGGTTGAACTCACAAGAAAGGTCGGTGCGTTTCACCAAACGGTCCAACTTCGTCGCGCCTCGTGCCGTCCTCTTGTGCTGGCACAAAGCAGCATTAGTTACATTGCCCCTCGTCGAACCACTGCTATCAGTCGAGGAAGACATCGACATGGCTTTCCCTAAAATTCCATCAACAAACCATCAAAAATTCAATGGAAAGAGAAAGCAAGAAAACATGCCATCTAAGGAATAACAGCACAAAATGACACACTGAATGGAAAGAGAAAGCAAACAAACATAGAAGGATAAACAATTGTTGAAGATAAAGAGTTCTAGAATCAGCAATTTTTTCTAACGGTAAACACATGAACTACTGATAGAAGATATGATTTCTTTTAACGGTAAACATATGCACTACCGATAGAAGATATGCTTTCTTCTAACGGTTAATACATGAACTACCATTAGAAGATAGCTACGATAACATATAAACTACAATATATGGCAATTCGATACAAATGATCACACATACTTCTGTATAGATAATTTCAAATCTCAAAATAGGTTCATGGCATCACTGAAACATATTATGTAAACCCTAGTTTAAATCCTATTCTCAACAGTTCCTACGGAGTTTATTAAATCCTACACAATAGTGAAACCTAGTTTAAGTCCAAAACAAGAGTGGGGAAAAATAGCAAACCCTAGTGTAAAAAATGCCAAGATCAAATTAGGAAGATGCTGAAAAAGAACTACGCACTAGGGATAGGGTAGGGGTACTTTACGGCGAACAATTGTTGTCGTCGGTGGTGCAGAACGGAGCGACGGCCAGCGATGGAGCAAAAGAGTGCCTGGCGGTGGTGGCGAACCGTAATCCAGGCGGCGATGGTGGCCCGGCAGTGAGGAACTGGTCACCGGCAAGGGTAGGGCTTTTCGCTCTCGAGGAGACAGAGAGAGAGAGTTGAACGGTTCGACTGGAGGGAAACTCCTGGGTCGAGTTTATTAAATTAGTGAGTACCTCTTCTAATGGTAAGACCAAAAACTACCGTTAGACCATGTGCTTTTTTCTAACGGTAAAACCAAAAAATACTGTTAGACCATCTGTGCATTTTTTCTAACGGTAAGACCAAAAAATGCCGTCAGACCATGTGTGCACCTTTTCTAACAGTAAGACTAAAAACTACCGTCAAACCATGTGTTTTGTTCTAACGGCAGAATGGAATTAACAGTTAGAAAAGTACAATTTTTTCGGGCCTTCATTTCTGTAGTTGGGCAGGGCACTGGAAAAGTTTTTTTCAGACCTGTTGAAGAAGCAAAAGACTGTAGATGGGATTTTGACAAGAAAATTTCTTTAGAAGAAGTTCTTAGGATTATAAGTGTACTGTAATGTTAGAGCTCTTGCTGTGAACTAAAATTGAGATATTAATGCTGTGAACTTATCATTAAGTTGTAAACAAAAATGGATAGTCTGATGTATTAATGATAAGTTCCTCACCTTGATGCACAACTTGTGGGTTGTTTTCCTGGCATTTTTCTTCAATTAAAAAATAGTCAAGAATGATTGTCAACCCATAATCCTTCTTCATGATCATCTCACAGGTGTTGGGGGAAATCTCCGCGAGACTAAGTCCAGGTAAGTTGCGTCACATTCGCCCGGGGACGTGGCCTCCGGTGCCTGCCCCGGGCGCCGCCTTTTGGCTCCCGGGACCTGGCCTTCGGCGTCGGTCCCGGGCGCCGCCATTTGCCCGGGGACGTGGCCTCCGGTGCCTGCCCCGGGCGCCGCCTTTTGGCTCCCGGGACCTGGCCTCCGGCGCCGGTCCCGGGGGCCGCCATTTTCCCGGCGACGTGGCCTCCGGTGCTTGCCCTGGGCGCCGCCTTTTGGCTCCCGGGACCTGGCCTCCGGTGCCGGTCCCGGGCGCCACCATTTGCCCGGGGACGTGGCCTCCGGTGCCTGCCCCGGGCGCCGCCTTTTGGCTCCCGGGACGTGGCCTCCGGCGCCTGCCTCGGGCGGCCGCCTTTTGGCTCCCGGGACTTGGCCTCCGGTGCCGGTCCCGGGTGCCGCCATTTGCCCGGGGACGTGGGCTCTGGTGCCTGCCCCGGGCGCCGCCTTTTGGCTCCCGGGACCTGGCCTCCGATGCCGGTCCCGGGCGCCGCCATTTGCCCTGGGACGTGGCCTCCGGTGCCTGCCCTGGGCGCTGCCTTTTGGCTCCCGGGACCTGGCCTCTGGTGCCGGTCCCGGGCGTCGCCATTTGCCTGGGGACGTGGCCTCCGGTGCCGGTCCCGGGCGCCGCCATTTGCCCGGGGACGTGGCCTCCGGTGCCTTCCCCGGGCGCCGCCTTTTGGCTCCCGGGACCTGGCCTCCGGTGCCGGTCCTGGGTGCCGCCATTCGCCCGGGGACGTGGCCTCCGGTACCTGCCCCGGGCGCCGCCTTTTGGCTCCCGGGACCCAGCCTCTGGTGCCGGTCCCGGGAGCCGCCTTTGGCCGGGGGACCTGGCCTCCGGTGCATGTCCCGGGCCTCATCGCCCTTCTAAAGGTAAAGTCTTTGGTTGTTGATCACGTGTAGGTCACGCGAGGAGCGCCTCGGGAATCAGCGACCAGCTGTCAAGCATCCAAGGCGCTTGACCGGGAGAAGGACGTTGCTACCGCTCAATCCGACGGTAGCTCCGGAGTAGTTTAGTCTTTTTGCTTCTTTTTGGGGCTATAAATAGCCCTTGTACCCCTTGTTGTAAAGACAAGTGATTCATTATTGTTAAGTAGCAAAAACTCACAGGTGTGCTCCAGAAGCCTCTCCCTCGAGAGAGCCTCCCCAGCCGACTCCGGTCGGGAGCACGCCGACAGGACTAGGGCCCCCACCGGGACCCGAACCTGTATAAATCCTCGTGTCAATTCTTGTGTTTGTCCGGCGGGGGAGGACCGGTCACCCGGTCAGCCCGCGTCGCGTTTTCTTTGCTAGGATCGTTCACAAAACCTGCCGGGGTATTCGCAATACCACGACAACAGGTAAGTTGTTTTGTCGATATCTTCGATAGGGACAGATTGAATGTCCTCTAAAAATGGAGGTATTTCATCGAACTGGTTATACTCTTCTTCGTCGACAACTTCTTCGACCCAACAATACGTCTCTTGCTGTGAAGGACAACATGCAGCTTTGGATTGGCCAGGTCAACGATGTAGAATACTTGTGTGGCTTGCTCAGCAAGTATGAATGGATTGTCTTGGTGTGAGACTCTATCGAGATCGACGAGAGTAAACCCGTAATTATCAACTTTAATGCCTCGAGGGATTTTGACCCATTGGCATCGAAACAAAAGAATCTTAAATAATCTGTAATCGAGCTCCCATATTTCGTCAATAACACCATAATATGAGTTCAGCGCCCTTAATGCCCTGGCATCCTCTGAAATAGAAAACAATGTTACTCCACTACATTGCGTACTACTCTTCTCATCCTGACTTCTTGTGTAAAAAAAAATACCCGTTGATGTCGTACCCTTGCCAAGTCCCTACAGTAAATCCTGGGCCTCTAGCCAACCATGTCACAGTTTCACTTATGGAGGCCTCGCCAGCTCGCATGACTCTTTTTTGGATCCACCTAGCATGTCGTGGTATTGCGAATACCCTGGCAGGTTTTGTGGACTATCCTTGCGAAGAAAACGCGACGCGGGTTGAGCGGGTGACCGGTCCTCTCCCGCCGGACAAACACAACAAGTGACACGGAGGTTTATACAGGTTCGGGTCCCGGTGGGGGCCCTAGTCCTGTCGGCGTGCTCCCGACCGGAGTCGGCTGGGGAGGCTCTCTCGGGGAGAGGCTTCCAGAGCACACCTGTGAGTTTGGCTATTCTAACAATAATGAGCAACTTGTCTTTACAACAGGGGGTAGAAGGGCTATTTATAGCCCCAAAAGAAGCAAAAAATACTAAACTACCCCGGACGCTACCGTCAGATCGAGGGGTAGCGATGTCCTTCTCCCGATCAGGTGCCTTGGATGCTTGACAGGTGGCCGCTGATTCCCGAGGCGCTTGCCACGCGACCCGCACGGGACCCAGGCGCTCGTCACGTGATCCGCACGTGACACGGAACCAAGGGCTCCTACCCCCGGACGAAAGGCGGCGCCCGGGACAGGCATCGGAGGCCTGGTCCCCGGACGAAAGGCGGCGCCCGGGGCAGGCACCGGAGGCCACGTCCCAGGGGCAAAGCCGGCGCCCGGGGCAGGCACCGTAGGCCTGGTTCCCGGACGAAAGGCGGCGCCCGGGACAAGACCGGGGGCCACGTCCCCGGGCGAATGGCGGCACCCGGGGCAGGCACCGGAGGCAACGTCCCCGGGCGAAAGGCGGCGCTTGGGGTAGGCACCGGAGGCCATGTCCCCGGGTGAATGGCGGCGCCCGGGGCAGGCATCGGAGGCCACGTCCCCGGGAGAAAGGTGGCGCCCGGGGTAGGCACCGGAGGCCACGTCCCCGGGCGAATGGCGGCGCCCGGGGCAGACACCGGAGGCCACGTCCCCAGGTGAAAGGTCCAGAAGAGGTTCCCCGGGTCTTAGTTAGGGCCCTTTTTGCTTTCTTAGTATTTTGCTCCCGGTAGCTTCTTAGAAGAAGCCCCGGACACTTGTAAAAAGACATTTTGAAATGCAATAGAATTGCAAATTTTTCTAAGTCTTGAATGGATACAATGTTACCAGGTTTCCCGGGAGGTTACTCCCTGGCGAAGGTCCAGAAGAGGTTCCCCGGGGGCGAGGCCTTTGAGCCCCGGTAGGTGCCCCCTGGGGGACGCCCAAGCCGCTTTGATCTTGCTAAGTCTCATCTCCAGGGAGCGCAGCGGGGACGTTGTCCGGGAGCCAATCCGATTGAGATGGCATCCGGAGTGGCACTTGGATAATTTCGACAATCATCGCGCCGAATTACCCCCTCCGCGTCCGGGGTCCCGGATGATCCCCTCTCTTCGGATACTTCCACCGGCGGGCTACGAGTATTGGCCCAAGGACGTGCTCCGGGAAGCTCAGCGCCGCATACGCGCATTGTGCCGGGACCTGGCCCGGGAGCTGGCGGAGGGTCTCTGGGACTATTAGGCATAGGAGCCTTAGGACTTAGAGAATTTCTGGGTTATAGCCCGGGTTGTACTGTTTCCAATGCCCACCGGAGCGGGAAGATGTCCTCCGGTTGAATGATCAATAAAGCTGTGTTTGCTTGTTGTTGCTTTGAGAGTCTTCTTTTGATATTTTTCTTGGATGGTCTGGACGACTTCTTTTGATAAGAATGAGCTAAGTTTGCTCGTTTTTCTTGGATGGTCGGGACAACTCCCGGGGGCTCCTTATCCCCTCCGCCCACAGCGGGCCGGAGGGTAGCTCCGTGCGCTGTGGGGGTGACAAAGCCCCCGGGATGAAATGAAGACCTGTGACATAAGAATTTTTCCAAGTTAGAAAATTCCAAAACGAGGTTTCTGGGGAAAAACTTTCCGGGAGATAATCATCCGGTCGCTGTGAGAACGGGGAGCTGGGAATAAGGTCTCAGGGGAAGAAACATCCGAGAAGACCCAACGAAAATTTCGGAGGTGAACTTTCCGGGAGACAATCGTCCGGTCGCCGTGAGAATGGGGAGCCGAGAATAATGTCTCCGGAGAAGAATATCCAAGAAATCCGTCCCACTGGGGAGACCATCGACTCCCGGAGGAGGATGTGCCCGATGACGGGTATGAGTATTTGGGTAGGGGACTAGTCTCCCAAAGTGACTCGTTACCGCGGTCCCTGGGGACCGGGTTGCCGCTTACACCCTCAGTCCACGAGGGCTGATCGTAAGCTGCCCTACAGGAGGGACTTGTTGGGTCATGAGAGCCCACTTCCTCATGGGGAGGGCATCCTCGAAGGGAGGGCGTCCTCGCGGTGAGGGCATCCTCACGGAGAGGGCATCCTCGCCGGGAGGGCATCGCCGGTAGAGGCGGTAATGTGAAGAACCTGCAATGAGACAGTTGACGGGAAAAGACCAGTTGTATTGATAATGAAACAAAATACAATGCCTCCCCCGGCGAAGTCGCGAAAGGGGAGGGAAAGGTGATTACAATGTCCCCCTCCCCCTCCGGCGCAATCGCTCCGGGGGAGGGGACAGTGAGTACGAGGTCCCCCTTCCCCCTCCGGTTTAATCGCTCCGGGGGAGGGGACGGGCCTGTGTAGGCTTAGACGTAAAACTTACGAAGTAAACGCAAGTTCCACGTGTGCTTCAGTTCCTGCTCTTGGAGGTTGGAGAGCTTGTAAGCCCCCGAGCCCAGGACCACGCAGATCCTGTAGGGGCGCTCCCATTTGGGGGAGAGCTTGCCCAGGGCTTGGGGGTCCGTGACGTGCTTGAGGACAAGGTCCCCGAGGCGAAAAGCCCTCTTGCACACACGCTGGTTGTATGCACGCGCCATCTCGCGCTCGTAGATGGCGTGGTGGAGGAGCGCTCGGTCGCGTTCCTCCTCTACGAGATCGATCTCTAGCCGCTGGTTGGCCTCGTTGGCTTCGTACACTGCGGTCGTAGCTCCGTCTAGGAGCTTGATTCGTAGTGACCGGAAGCCAATCTCTGGGGGGAGGACTACCTCGGCCCCGTAGACTAGGGACAAGGGAGTACGTCCCGTCGCCCGGCTCGGGGTCGTGCGCATGGAGCAGAGAATGCTAGGGAGCTCCTCTGCCCATGCACCCCTCTTAGAAGCGGCCTGCTTGAGTCACCGGCGCAACCCCTGTAGGATCACGTTGTTGACCCTTTCGACAGCCCCATTGCTCCGGGGATGGGCCACTGAGGCGAAGTGGATGACGAGCCCCAGGCCTTCCCAGAAGTCCCGGAAATAAGCCGAGTCGAATTGGGTCCCGTTATCAACAGTGATTTCCCGGGGGACACCAAAACGACAAACGACGTTTTTCCAGAAAAATCGCTGGACGGCCCGGGACGTGATGCTGGCCAAGGGTTCCGCCTCTACCCACTTTGTAAAGTAGTTGACCGCGACCACCGCATACTTGTATCCTCCGGGCGCTAGGGGGAAGGGTCCTAAGAGGTTCATCCCCCAGCGCGCGAAGGGCCAAGTGATGGGGATAGTCTGCAGCTATACAGGGGGGAGGTTCGAACCCTTGGCCATCTTCTAGCAAGCGTCGCACGTTGAGACAAGGTCTCGCGCGTCGCGCATGCCGTGGGCCAGTAGAAGCCCTGCCGGAGTGCCTTGGCCGCGATGGCACGTGGGGCTAGGTGAGAACCATAGCTCCCCGCATGGATGTCTCTGAGAAGTTGGAGTCCCTCCGGTCGTGGGAGGCAGCGCAGGAGGGCAGAAGCCCCCTGCTTGTAGAGCTTCCCCTCCAGCAGGAGGTATGCCCGGGCTTTGGCCCGGAGGTGCTTGGCCTCGGTCTCGTTAGGAGGGTCCCCCTCCCCCTTGATGAAGGAGATGAGAGGGTCCATCCATGACGGAGTCCGGGTGATCTCGGCGACCTCCGGGACGCGAGGCTCGTCACCTGTGTCCGGGGAGGCCACCGAGGGCTTTGCGATGATCTCCAGGAAGGCCCCTTTGGGGAGCGATTCCCGGGCGCTGGCTGCCTGGGCCAAGGCGCCGGCCTGGTCATTGTCCCTTCTCGGGATATACCGGGCCTCGAGGCCATCGAAGTGCCTCTCCATCTTTCGCACCTCTTGCAAATAAAGACTCAAGTTTGCGTCATGGCACAGGTAAGACTTATCCATTTGGCAAACTACGAGTGGAGAATCTCCCTTCACTAGGAGGCACCGGATCCCCAGGGAGCGTGCAAGACGCAACCTGAGGAGCAAAGCATCGTACTTGGTGACGTTGTTGGTTGTGGGGAACTCGAGCCGCGCTGCGTACTCGAGTTCCTTCCCCTCGGGGCTCCGGAGGACTACTCCCACACCGGCCCCGGTGAGACACAGCGACCCGTCGAACATGAGTGTCCAATGGTCTCTGCGTCGGGGCGGCGCGGGGAGGTCTTCATCCCCAGGCCCAGAGGCAGGAGTCCAGTCCGCCACGAAGTCGGCGAGGACCTGCGACTTGATGGCGGAGCGGCCTGTGAGGGACAGGGAGAAGGGGCGAGCTCGGCCCCCCACTTTCGATCCGGCCGGTGGCCTCTTTGTTCCGCAGTGCCTCCCCCAGCGGGAGGGACGACGGGACGGTGATGGGGTGTCCCAGGAAGTAGTGGCGAAGCTTCCGGGACGCCATCAGGAGGGCGTAGCAGATCTTCTCCATCTCCGTGTACCGGGATTTGGCCCCTTGGAGGGCCTCACTCACTAGTACACGGGATGCTGCTGCCCCCCTTGCTCCTTCACCAATACCGCACTAACGGCGACCGGGGTTGCGGCAAGGTAGAGGAGCAAGGGCTCTTCTGGAGAATGACTCACGAGCATTGGAGGGCTCGTGAGGTACTTCTTGAGGTTGTCGAAGGCCTCCTGGGCCTCAGGGGTCCATCGGAACCCCTCGAGCCCCCGGAGGATCTTGAAGAATTGGAGGCCTCGTTCCCCCGACCGCGAGACGAAGCGGCTCAGCGCGGCTAAGCGGCCGGCAAGCTGTTGGACATCCTTGACGGAGCGCCGCGGGGGCATGTCCAGGAACGCCCGGATCTTTTCGGGATTTGCCTCTATGCCCCGTTGGGACACGAGGAAACCCAGGAGCTTCCCCCCGCGCAGGCCAAATGCGCACTTCTCCGGGTTGACCTTCAGCCCATACGCGCGGAGGTTACGGAAGGTCTCCGCTAGGTCATCGATGTGGGTGGCTGCGCGGGGACTTTTGACGACCGCGTCGTCTACGTAGACTTCGACGTTGCGGCTGACTTGGTCTTTGAAGACCAGCGTCATGAGGCGCTGGAAGGTCGCTCCCGCGTTCTTCAGCCCGAAGGGCATGTGGACGTAGTAGAAGGTTTCGAGGGGAGTTATGAAACTCGTCTTTTCCTCGTCCCCTTCCGCCATCCGGACTTGATGGTAGCCCGAGTAGGCATCCAGGAAGCTCATCAACTCGCACCCCGCGGTGGAGTCGACCTGTTGGTCAATCCGCGGAAGTGGGAAGTTGTCCTTGGGGCAGGCACGGTTGAGGTCAGTGAAGTCCACTCACATCCGCCACTTGCCATTTGACTTCTTCACGAGGACGGGGTTCGCGAGCCACTCGGGGTGCAGGACCTCCCGAATGAACCCCGCCTCTCGGAGTCGGGCGATCTCCCCCTTGATCGCCTCTTGGCGTTCAAGGGAGAGTTTCCTCAGCTTCTGTTTGATAGGGGGGTGACCGGGAGTCACTGCGAGCTTGTGCTCAATGACCTCCCAGGCGACGCCCCGCATGTCCGAGGGCTTCCACACGAAAATGTCGGAGTTTTCGCGCAGGAAAGCCGCAAGTTGCACTGCATGCTCCTCGGGGAGCTCCGCCCCGATCCGGACGGTTTTGTGCCCGTCGCCCGGGGACAGCAAGACATTCCGGAGGCCCCCTTCCGGACGCGGCTTGGGGAGGGGCCTCCCGGAGGGTATCGCAGCGACGTCTGGTTCCGGGGGAGAGACCTCCCCCCCGGGCGCCTTAATGATGTTGACGCTTCCCATTGTGACTCTCCCCGGACGTTGATCACGCCATGCGGCCCGGGGATCTTCATGCACAGGTAGTTTTGGTGGGTGGCAGCCCCCAGGCGGTTGATCGTGGTCCTCCCCATGATCGCGTTGTAGGAGGAGGGGAGGTCCACCACGTCGAATCGGACCATCTCGGTCCGGTAGTTCTCCGGGGTGCCAAATGTCATGGGGAGATCCACCTTCCCCACGGGGTGGATCGCCTTCCCCGGGATGAATCCTTGCAAGGGGCCCGCCGCGGGCTGCAGAAGCTTCTCATCCACTTGTATCTTCCTGAAGGCCTTCAGGTAGAGGACGTCGGTGGAGCTCCCGCCATCCACGAGGATGTAGGCCTTGTGGCAGTTGTAGATGGTGGCGGAGACGATGAGCGCGTCGTCGTGGGGGAAGCGAACCCCGCGCGCGTCTTCCGCCGTGAAGGTGAGGGGGACATCCGACCACTTGGGTGGCGGAGACGTGTGCAGCACCCCCACCACCTTGACTTCGCGCGCGTACTCCTTACGCTGGCGCTTAGAGTCCCGCCCGGAGGCGGACCCTCCCACGATGACGTTGATGCGGCGCTGGGAAGTTTGGAAGGGGAGAGTTTCTGAAGGTTCCCCTTCCTGCGTCTGCCCCTGTTGACCCCCCGCGGGAGCAGGAAGGGCCGGAACAGCTGCCCGAGGGGGCAGGGAGGCCGCGGTCCCCCCCCTGCCCATGCTGGTCGAGGAACGTCGTGAAGTGCTGCAGCAGCTGGTGGCACTCTCGGGTAGCGTGGGTACTGGACCCGTGGAAGGTGCACCACGGTCCTTCCCTGCCTCTCCCCGCGGGGCCTTCCTGACCGCGGGAAGACTGTCCTCCCCCATGGCCTTTCGGCTTGGGGAAGGGGCGGCTGCCCCTCGGGGGGTCGATCGAGCCGCCTCCGCCCTCGAGGACAAAGGTGTCCCGAGGCCGTGGCTCGTTACGGCCCCCCTGCCTAGGGTGTTTGAGGGGGTCCTTGGCCCCCCGATCGGCGGGGGCGGGAGCCCCCTGGTTCTTCTTTCAGATATCATCCTCCTCCGCCCGAGTGTACTTTTAAGTATGTTGAAGAGCTCGTCGGCGGAGGACGGGCAGCTCGGGGAGAGCCTCCGGTGGAGCTCCCCCGGGAGGATCCCGCTCTTGCATGCTTCGAAGACCGTAGAGTCGGGGACGTGAGCTACTTTGCTCTTCACTTGGGCGAAGCGCTTGAAGAAGCTTTGGATGGTCTCCCCTGTCCTCTACCGGACGGTGTATAGCTGCGAGGAGTCCAGGGGACGCACGTAGTTCCCCTGGAAGTTCGCGCAGAACTCACACTTGAGCTGCGCGAAAGACTTGATGGAGCCGGCCTTCAGGTTGTAGAACCAGGAGCGGGCGATCCCGGTGAGGTAGAGGGGGAAGACGTTGCGCTGCATCGTCTCGTCCCCCCCGGCCGCGGAGATGGCTGTGGAATATACCTGCACAAATTCGTAAGGGTCGGCCTCACCGTTGTAGTGCTTGATGTGCGGAGGGAAATAGGGCCGCGGCCACCGAATGCTCCGAAGTCTGCGGCATAGGGGCTGATTAGCCCCCTGCACTTCCCGGGGAGAGTCCCGGTCGCTGTCTCCTTTGACGGGGGAGACGCCCTCGTTATCGGAGTCGGGAAGCGGCGCGAGAGGTCCGCCGGAGTGGCGGTGGCGACGCTTTTCTTTCGGACTAGGGCCGAGTTCCCGGACGTCCGGGCTCTCCCCCGGAGAGGTTAGCTCCTCGGCGGGTCTCTTCCCTTGACCGGTGCGAGAGCGAGGCTCTCCGTGCCCGCGGCCCGAGGGAAGTTCTTCCCCACACTTGGCCGTATGCATTCGCTCGATCTCCTCCCCGGGAGAAACGGGCCTGGCTCGACGGGGGCACCCCCGGGGGTGGCCCTGGGGGAGGAGGGAGCTCATGCATTGTAGCTGCCGGCCTGGAAGCTCTCGGGGCCGGCTGGGGGGAGCCCCCTGCGGAGATCCCCGGGACCGGAAAGGGGGAAGCCCTTGTATCATCCGGAACCGGGGAGGGGACCCCCACGGCGACGTTTGGAACCGAAGTGGAGGGAGCCCCCGTGGCGACGACCGGAACCGGAAAGGGGGAAGCCCCTGTAATATCCGGAATCGACCAGGTGGGAGCCCCCTCGGCGACGTCCGAAACCGGGGAGCTGATGCGGGGGGAGGTCCGCTGAGGCACGGGAGCTGCTCTGTCGACCGCCCCCGGTGCGGTAAACTCGATGCGAGGGGCGGGACTGGCTCCCGGCGCAGGGAAAACCCCCGGCATGAAATGGGCCCCCGGTCCCGGGAATGGGCCCGGAACGGGGTATCCCCCCGTGCCATGAAGGGCTCGGGCACGAAGTAACCTCCCGGCACCGGGAAGGACCCGGGTGCCGGGAGGGGTCCGGACGTATGACCCGCAGGGGGAGGGTATCCCCCGGTGGGGTCATACGGGGCGGCCGAACCTCCAGAGACCGGAGGGGCCGCCGGGTGACCCATAAACGGGGGCATGGCCCCCAGTTATGGGTACGGCGCATATGTGGGGGCCGGTGGCCGCGCCAACACGCGAAGTAGCTCATCCATAGAGCGCTGGGCGCGGAGTTGGCCCTCCACTAAAGCCTCGAGCAGGGCGTCCCGGGGAGCCTGGGGAGCCGTCGGGGGGAGGCTGGTCCCGGCCGAGGTTCCCGCGGTCACCGGGAGCGACCCAGAGGTAGAACCACCTAAGTTAAGAGGGAAGGTGGGAGGCGGTACCTGGGTCTGGCCGCCTCCGGGCGGAAGCGCCGGGACAGTCGTGTCCCAGACGGGTGGCGCCGGGTCACTGGGACCGGCGTCCCCGGGAAGGGCACGAGCCCTTGTTCTTGGGGGAGCCATGGCGTCTTGTCATGAGTCCCCACGGTCGGTGCCGGCTGTCGTGGTATTGTGAATACCCCAGCAGGTTTTGTGGACGATCCTAGGGAAGAAAACACAATGCGGGTTGAGCGGGTGACCGGTCCTCCCCCGCCGGACAAACACAACAAGTGTCACGGAGGTTTATACAGGTTCGGGTCCCGGTGGGGGCCCTAGTCCTATCGGCGTGCTCCCGATCGGAGTCGGCTGGGGAGGCTCTCTCGGGGAGAGGCTTCCGGAGCACACCTATGAGTTTGGCTGTTCTAACAATAATGAGCAACTTGTCTTTACAACAGGGGGTACAAGGGCTATTTATAGCCCCAAAAGAAGCAAAAAAGACTAAACTACCCCGGACGCTACCGTCAGATCGAGGGGTAGCGACATCCTTCTCCCGGTCAGGTGCCTTGGATGCTTGACAGGTGGCCGCTGATTCCCGAGGTGCTTGCCACGCGACTCGCATGTGACCCAGGCGCTCGTCACGCGACCCGCACGTGACACAGAACCAAGGGCTCTTGCCCCCGGACGAAAGGCGGCGCCCGGGACAGGCACCGGAGGCCTGGTCCCCAGATGAAAGGCAGCGCCCAGGGCAAGCACCGGAGGCCACGTCCCCGGGGCAAAGGCGGTGCCCGGGGCAGGCACCGGAGGCCTGGTCCCCGGACGAAAGGCGGCGCCCGGGAATAGACCGGGGGGCCACGTCCCCGGGCGAATGGCGGCGCCCGGGGGCAGGCGCCGGAGGCCATGTCCTCGGACGAAAGGCGGCTCCCGGGGCAGGCACCGGAGGCCACATCCCCGGGCGAATGTGACGCAACTTACCTGGACTTAGTCTCGCGGAGATTTCCCCCAACACAGCAAATTTCTTGTTATGTTCTCTGGTGACCCAAATCTTTGGCTTCGAAGTATTCATTGACCATAATATTGCCTTGTGCTTGTGTATGTATGGCTCGACCTCCGTCATGTGTTGTAAGACCCAAAAATGTGCTTTTGCGTACATATCACTAGCGGGGACGATAGCTTTGAATCTAATCGTTCCAATGCCCTGAAGCCTGCCCTCGTGTCGGGACTTAGGAACGCCAATTGGGTCAAACCCGACCATATAATTTGTGCAAAATTCAATCACCTCCTCGACGGCATAACCTTCGATGATACTCCCCTCGGGCCGATGACGAGTCCTTATGTATCCCTTCAAGACACCCATAAATCTCTCAAATAGATACATATAGCGTAGGAACACCGGTCCACAAAACTTAATTTCTCTGATAAGGTGAACAATCAGATGGAGCATAACATAAAAAAAAGATAGAGGAAAATACATCTCGAGCTGACAAAGAGTTGTAACCATGTCGCGGTGCAAGGCGTCCAGTCCATCTGGATTAATTACCTGCGAGGACACAGTTGGGCCAAATATTCATATCAGAAAAATCTTCTGATTAAATTCCACAAATGGAGCTAATTAACTTATAGTAGGAGTGCACCTACCTTGCAAGATATTGCGTTGAAGAAATAACATAGCTTTGTGATTGTCTCTCTGACTTTAACTGGGAGAATACCTCTTATAGCAATGGGAAGCATTTGTGACATCAGCACGTGACAGTCATGGGACTTCATACCAATCAGTTTCATGTCCTTCATGGTCACAAGTTTTTTCAAGTTTGTGGAATACCCACATGCAACTTTAACACAGTGCAGGCACTAACAGAGTTCTATTTTTCGCTTTTGGAAAAAGTATAGCAGTTCGGGGGGAGGTATGTACGCTTTCCCTTCTCCAACAGTGCAAGCTCAGTCCTTATCTCCATTTCCAGCATGTCATGGTGAACTTTTACACCATCCTTTGTCTTTCCCAGAATGTTCAACAACAAACCAATCAAACTGTCGCATACATTTTTCTCTATATGTATGACGCCAATGCAATGTCAAACTTGTAAGTGCTTCCAGTATGGTAGATCCCAAAGAATTGATCTCTTCTTCCAAACATTTTTTCTTGATATTTACAACACTTACTGAACTCAGTTTTGATGTCCTTCACACATGAGTAAATCTCTTTACCAGTTAGAAACACTGGGGCTGATCCTTTCTCAGCCTTCTCGTTAAATGATTTCCTCTTCGTACGGTAGGCGTGGTGCACCGGAAGAAACCTGCGGTGACCCATGTACACTGTCTTTCGGCAGTTTCGCAACCACATGCTCTCAGTTTTATCTAGGCAAATAGGGCAAGCCTTGGCTCCTTTCGTACTATACCCCGACAAATTTCCTTAGGCCGGGAAATCATTTATGGTGCAAAATATCATGGCTCACAAGATGAAATTCTCTTGCTTGTATGCATCCCACACATGCACCCCTTCGCTCCACAATTTCTGTAAGTCCTCGATTAAAAGCGCTAGAAACACATCAATATCATTTTGGGGTTGTCTGGGTCCTGAGATTAGTAACGACATCATGATGTACTTGCGCTTCATGCATAACCAAGGAGAAAGATTGTAGATGCATAAAAGAACTGGCCAAGTGCTATACCGACTGCTCACATTTCCGTGTGGGTTCATACCATCTGTACTCAGCCCGAACCTTATATTCCTAACTTCGCCACTGAACTCATCAAATGTTCTGCTGATGTTTCTCCATTGAATAGAATCAGCTAGGTGTCTCAGTTTTCTGTCTTGTTTCTGGCCTTCAACATGCCAACGCAAGTACTTCGTGACTTTCGGATTTGCAAACAACCATTTCAATCTAGAGATCATAGGCAAGTATCACACAGTTTTGGCTGGATGTCCTTTCTTTACCTCGTGACGTTCACTGTCAATCCGGTCCCTACGCCTATACCTCGATGTGCCGCATCTTGGACAAATATGCAATTCGAGTACTCGTTATAGTACAACAAACAATCATTTGGGCATGCGTGTATTCTTTCGATTTCCATTCCCAACGGACACAACAGTTTTTTGGCTTGGTAAGTAGATCTTGGCAACTCATTTCCCTCTGGAAGCATGTCTGCTAAAAGATCTAATAGTGCCGTTGATCTGGGAGGATCTTCAGGTCTAGTCGTATAAGGCTTCGCGACCTTAATTGAGTTTGGAAAGATTTCGCGACCATGATTGGTTCACGACCTTGAAGGATTTGAACTCTGGTCGGAATTGTAGTCCGATCCGAATACATGTAACTAAGTCTTATCTGTTAGGTTTAGTTAATGTTTGAGTCTAACATGTTTAGGTTATTGAGTCTGATACGTACTAATACAATTGGACTATAAATACCTTGTAATAGGTTAGAGTAGATCATCTAGCATCTACCTGGTTATCTACCTTGATATAGATCAGATCGAGTCTAGTTCATCGACGTAGACGAGTGTGTCTAACGTTCGATGTGTAAAACCCTCTTTCAAATAAAGTGTTGTGCAATTACTTGAACTGTGCTTCGATCAACCTTTGGGTTTTGGTAATTCCAAGTAAGATCCCGTTATTCCGCATATTAGTATCTGGGTGAGTCTAGTGCAAAAACCAAGGCTAGGTCTCAAATGGATCAAGTTGGTATCAGAGCAACTATATATCCTGTCCTGTGGATGGTGAAGACTCGCCAGGGTTACAAAACTTTTGATGAAACTCGAGGTGAACAATCGACGGTACTTACAGTCGCATCTCTGACAATGTGTGAAGGAACCTCCATTCAAGCTAACCAAGCCGAACAAGTGGCTAAGCTCTCTACCGACATGGAAACCATGCTTGCTTGAATTAAGCAGCAGGCCATGATCATACCCCCTGAAGTAGGGAAGGTTACAGGTGCGAAGACTGGTGAAGACTTGCACAGGCCAGATGATAAGGAAGAAGAAGACGACCATAAGACCGACGACCTCGCCAATACTTCCTTAGTCGTTGGATCTTTTAAGGTCGATGCTAAGATTGACATACCCATATATGATGGGGTGATTGATGCTGAGAAATTGGATTCTTGGTCGATCAGCTTGAGACCTACTTTGACCTAAAAGGGTTCAGTAGAACTCAAAAGGTGAAGTTCGCACCTTTGAAGATGAAGGACCACGCCAATACTTGGTGGAAGGCCCTTGTCGCCAGTGGAGATGCTGATAACTTTGCGTGGGGTCAATTCAAATGACTCCTGCAACAAGAATTCTATCCGATGGGTTACCTTGAGGAGAGATGGGAACGTTGGCACATATTATACCAACGACGCGACCAATCTGTCCAGGATTATACTATGGAGTTCTGGAGACAAGCAATGGTCATCGACATATCGTTGTCTGATCCTTAGGTATTTCAAAAATACACGTCTGGACTTCAAAAATTGATCAGTACTGAGTTGAGTCTGTTCGGCGTCCAAGATATCGTGACCGCAAGCACGACTGCTGTGGCTATTGAGAAAATGAACCGTTCCCGCAGAGACAAAGGCACGAAGGATAGTGCAACCTTGACAACAAGAAAGTCGAGTCCGAAGAAGAATGCTTCAAAATCGGATACAGGTGCCTTTTGCGAGCATTGTCAAGTTGCGGGACATACTAAGGACAAATGATACAAGCTTCATCCTAGCTTCGACCAAAGAAGAACGGACCAAGGAAAAGAACAGCCATGGCTACTGCGACTTCATCAAACGAAGAAGTTGTCCAAGTGAATTCGAGCAATGAGGCGAACACAACCTTGTCTCTGATGGCAATGCCAAAGGAGAAAGGATTGGATCCCCCCACCGACCATCACTCAACAGAGGATTTGTTCACTATCAACATCTAGGTGAAGCACGAAGTGGTCGCAACGATATTCGATCCCAGAAGTCAGAAGAATCTGGTCTCCGCTGGACTGGTTCGGTGACTTTGTTTGAAGACAACCATACATCCTCAACCGTATCCACTGGGTTGGTTTACATCTGACGTGAACCAACAGATTACGAATCAGTGTGTGCTGAAGTTTGCAATCTCTGCACGATATATCGATGAGGTGCAATGCGATGTTGTTCCTAGCGATATCCATCAGGTGATCTTTGAGAGTCCGTATCTGTATGAACGAGATGCTCACTTCCATCGGCGAGCGCAAGAGTACGAGCTCACTAAAGATGGATTTAAGTTCGTGATCAGTAGAGACATCCACTCAACACTTTGAACTTGATTACTGCAAATCATGCCAAACGAATCGTCAATGCATGTCACAAATACGTGCTTGTCATCATTCGACCCATTGGTCAAGGTGATAGTACTCGAGCAACGTTGTCATTGGCATGCCGACACTACTACAGAATTGCTTTTCACTATCGGTTTAAAATCGCCTCTACTATCAGTTCTCTTACCGCTAGTGATGGGCACGATAGAAGAAACGTAGCACAACTCTATCGGTTGCAAACCGATAGTAAAGTACCAACATTTCCAACATTCACTAATCGCAAATCATAATTTCTTCTATAGGCTCAGTGAACTCAACCGATAGTGATGTTAGATTTCTTGTAATGGTTATACACTGCAAACCGATAGTACTGTATAGTTTTTTATATCAGTTAGGTACTCGACATAGTTAGTACTGGAAACTTTCTTCTATCGGTTGTAGGACATGAATCGATAGTATTACAAAGGATCATTAACAGATATAGCAATACAGAGATACACACATTGGACAAATTGAATCTAATTATTCAGAGATTGAATTTATTAGCAAATGCACTAATACAAAGATACACACATGCATTGAACAGATTGAATCTAATTATTCACATATTGTGTTTATTCACAAATACACCAATACAAATACACACATACACCAATTAACACATTCAATGTATATTACATGTACAAGTCATTTACGATCGATCGTTGATAGCCACTTCATCCATCACATATTGAGCCCAAATTTGTCGCAGCTCCTTTAACTGAGGCAACTCGTATTAGTCTTTCAACATGGCGCTCTGTATGTGTGTGTGAAGTTAGGAACGTACGTCACATCCAATGTTCGACTTTGAGTCAGGAAAAATGCTTACCTTAGGGAATTGGGCAAAGTTTGTCCTGATCAGGTTACACATAAACCTCATGACATAGAACCCACATTCCCATGATTGTGGCTGCTGATGGCACTGGGATAATTGCATATGCAAAGACATAAACCCACATTAACTCGAAAGAACTAATTAAGCATAAATTAAAAGACTCATCATGAGTAGTTCCATCTGTATAATTAATTACCTCATATTCTTTCCAAGAAATTGTTATGCCCTTCGACGCGTCATGTCTCCCTCCAGCAGTAACATAATTTTTGAAAGCTCTGTATTTAATTTAGCATTGCCGGTTAATATGTTATCATTAATTAGCTAGTCAGAGCAAAATTTAAATCAGCTGTGTTACTTACGCATCTATGTACCACATAAGTGTGAAAACATGCGATACCTTGTCGCTCATCGAATCGAGGTAATAGACCTCATTCATCCATGGGCAAATAATGACGAGGACCCAGTGGCCCCTACATTGTATATAAAGTGAACCGTTTCATGTATATGTTAGGCGTAACATACAAGAATGAGTTAAATTAGTAGGAAATGCACTAACCTTTGGTGGTACGGTGCAAGAATGAACTCCCGGTCCTGCTGCACCAGTAGTGCCCTTGATATGTATTCCTCCGCATGTGCTTGGTCGTGCTCTAGCATCGTGAGGCTTATTTTGTCTGGGTCGAGGAAACCCACCCTGTCACATGCCCTCATCGACGCTAGCCTATACATGCACCTGGATGCAAAGTAGACATTAGTAAGTAGTGCATACAAAGTGATTAGATTTATGAAATGAACTGTGACAACATATATATAGGATCAGCAAACTCACTGGACTCCAGTCGGTATGATGGACATATCAAGCTCCTGCCAGTTGAAGAGGTCGAACAAATCCTCGTGGGCCACCGATATGCTCCCGGCCTCACAGTGAAAATGACCTGGCCTGAAGTGAACTAAGAAGTTGATGCGGCACCTAGACCGGGTCAGGTACCACTCGTGGAGACTTCTGGTTGTCTGATCCATATTGCGCAGAAGGTACTCCGACACGAGTGGGAACCCGTTCTTGAACATACCCGGCTGGCTTTGTTTGGCTTTGCCCTTGACTTTGGCCGGGGAGCGAGTGTATACCTTCGAAGGTTGGGGCGCGGTGCCGCCGGCCTCATTTGATGGTGAAGGGGCTTTTCGAGGAGGCGTGCATCGTTTGGGTGGGTTCGAGGCCATCGGAGGAGGCATGGGGGCCGAAGAAGCTCGGTCATGCGTTGTGCTGGGGGTGGGGTCCTTAGGAAGTGTGCTGGCATCCATCATCCACTTTAAGTTACGAAAGAGTAAGTTAGAATTTGCAAATTGAGTATATTAACTGAGTTGTAAGCTAGAATGGGTAGGGTTTACCTCCTATAGTCTAACACCCTTCTTGGGCCACTGTATGTACAAGCCCAATGCCTCGTCAATTGTCCGCATTTCGTCCGTTGGGACGGGCAACATAAAAGTGCTGTAGCCCGGGAGGGCCATGTCCACCTGTACCTTTGCAAACCCAGGCTTCAGAGGTACGCAGTGGATCCGGATATCCTCCCAAGATTGATATACGACCCCGTGTGCAACCACTACAGGGTTGTCGCCTATGTTGATCAATAGGATACAGCTCTCCGGCTTCTGCAATTTGCAACAATTATAACATGTTAGAGAAATAGTTCTAATGTAATGGGAGTGGCATCAACCGAACTGCATATATATATAGCTCAAGAGTTGCAATACCTCAATCAGGTCCACCGGATCCACGTGAACCTTCGAGCCGTAACTACTTGGCCTACCAGCGTCGACCTCGACAGGTGGATCTAAACCCTTGGACTGCACAATTCGGTTGAGGCGTTCATACTTCTCGTTCAGTTGAGTGAACATGTCCACGAATTGTGCAGTCACATCTGACCGTATCTTCTCAGATAGCTCCGATTCCCTTTCCTTCCAGCTACGAGCCTTCTTCGCCTTTTGCCTGGGCTTCGAGAAGCCTTGCTTCCGTGGCACCACACACCCCACGGTTCGCATCCGCCCTGGATGCTCCATGTTCCCTAGAGCCCGAGTTAGGATGTCGTTCTCCCTATCGGGAGTGAACAATCCCTGGGTCGCCTTCTTCGAGCAAGAGAGCTGTTACATTCAAAGCTCTACATTGTGAGGAAAAAATATATACAAACTTGTGCACACACGAGTGATCATAGTTTTTTCTACAGCACTCTATGATTCCAACCAGGAAGTTAGCCAACTTACGATTCATTGCACGACCTTGACGTCCTTGGGGTTTGGGAACTCCACAGTCCCCGTGGACGACACGGTCCCTCTGGCCAGCCACCAGCGCTTGCATCGCGGATCGTGGATCTCAGAGAGCGGCAGGTCAGGGGAGTCGACGAAATTCGACGCCTCGTCTTCAGCCTTCTTCCACTGCTCCTTCCCCGCATAGCAGCGAGAGCCGAGCCAGTGCGGGTGGTCGTTCCTCCTCTAGATTGCCTTGTTTTTCTTGCTAAGGGCCTTCATACCAGAAACAACAAAATTAATGCACCGTTGGTTACTCCATACAACGATGTAACCAATCAAAGGAAGCATACATACCATGAACTCAGGGGTCCCCTTCTGTTGGGTGAATTGCTCCCATACCTCCTCCGTTATGAAGGGGTACTTCTCGCATGGAGATTTGCCTTTAGCGAGGAAGGTACTAACGAGGACACTCTTGAAGGTTCTCCACGTGTTGTTCATGTCATTCAAGCAAGCTATCTTGGGACCATCGTTGGGGATGTTCCACTTGTCCTGTTTCAAATGGTGCATATAAGCAGGACTTACTTAATCTCTGGGATAAACCAAGGGAATGTGATTACTCAAGAGTTCAGGGATTTTGATTAATTTTACCTTCACTTCCACCCACAGCCTATCCCTCTCGTCGGCCTTAACGTCCTTCTAGCTCTGGACGGTGATCTTCACCCTTTCCTTCGCCAACAAACCAACATAGGCAGTGTATTGACCGGCGTTCTTCCCGATCGGTCTCCCGAACTGGTTGAACTCACATGAAAGATCTGCGCGTTTGGCCAAATGGCACAACATTGTCGTGCCTCGCACCTTCCTCTTGCGCTGGGACGAAGCAGCGTCATCTACGTTGGCCCTCCTCGAATCACTACTATCAGACGAGGAATATGCCGACATGGCTTTACCTAAAATTCCATGAACAAACCATCAATTGATATGAAGAAAGTTACATGACAAAGTTCATAACTAAAATGGAATGGCAATGATGAACCACCTCTTTTTGTTAAAATGTCAAATTTTCATTCAAAAGGCCAAAAATCATCAATTCCTATCAACATGGTCTTCAAAATGTATTTAAAAGGTTTTTAGAGGCTTTCGACTATCTTGTTTTCTAACCAAATTAGTTTCGAGTGCTAATCAAAATCTATTTGAATTGTGCCAAAACTTGTTTTACAAAAGTCCTAGATATTACTACTATCGCGCCCCGAAACTGGGACTACGACTACTCCTATAGAGACCTAGCACGCTGCAGCTACTCCCATATATGCATACCTTTGACTTCCCAGGATAAGTCAAACACAGGAGTATATTACATTGCAACAGAGTAACTAACAAAATATTTAAGCAGTGTAGCCTGCTGGCCTTGATATTACATAAGAAGATTACAATGCCTTCACGGCATTCAAGGTTTAGCAAAATAACATCTACAAAGCAGAAGATAGGTGACCCACCCACAATGAGAAGTGGATGGCAGAACAACACACATCAGGGCACTGACGGGACTGACTCTTCTCCTTCTGGATCCACAAAGTTCTCCACGCCTTCATCTTGATTATTGAACGCTCCATCTACTAATTTGTAGGTTGCAAGGGTGAGCACTTACGTACTCAGCAAGTCATAGGTAAGAGTAGATACATATAGTAGGGATGATATGAACCTAGACTAGTCAAGAATTATGGATGTCAATAAAATAACCTTTTTCTTTCATAACTCAACTCATCTCATGGCAGCACCTTTCATAGTATAGCATCATTATTCAAGTTCACTAGATTATAGCACTACCGCGACACGTCGACACATGACAGCCCATGGCAGCACTCCTTATCATGACAACACATGTCATTTGGGTAATCTTGATTTAACAAATTTTATTTAGAAAACATACTTGCGTCACACCCCGTGGATTTAATCCACCGCAGCAGACTCCTATAAACCCGGGAGCTCAGAGTATTCAAATACGTTTTTAACTCTGCAGAGAGGTACCAATTTACCCGCAAGATATTCCACTTTCAAGCCTTTCCTATCATAACATAATGATTGGACCCCTAAATCACTTCATACTGTGAGCGGCAAGGTGGAGATAACAAGAACTTTTGTTATGTATCACTCACAATTCACCCCAGACCCTGTGGATCTCTCGCGAACCACAGTTGTGGCAGGTTGTACCCAAACCTCCACCCCTACGTATATTCCCATTGCTGGGTCAACGTGCAAGATCACCTTCAGTGATATGTGTGGGAGCCATCCTCCGTGCCAAACGTGCATCACTACACAACTCCACCAGGGGTTTCATGTGCGATCCGCATAAGTAATTGTTTAGGCCTGTCCCATTCCAGGCTTGCGGTTAGCCAATGTTCATGCCACTAGATGCACAACACAAGGTTCTAGTCCTTATATGCCAGTTGTTGTGGTATTGCGAATACCCCGGCAGGTTTAGTGAATGATCCTAGCGAAGATTACGCGGCGCGGGTTGACCGGATGACCGGTCCTCCCCCGCCGGACAAACACAAGAAAAGACACAATGATTTATACAGGTTCGGGTCCCAGTGGGGGCCCTAGTCCTATCGGTGCGCTCCCTACTGGAGTCGGCTGGGGAGGCTCTCTCTGGGGGAGAGGCTTCCGGAGCACACTTGTGAGTTTAGCTATTCCAATAACAATGAATCACTTGCTTACAACTGAGGGGTACAAGGGCTATTTATAGCCCCAAAAAGAAGCAAAAAACCTAAACTACCCGGAGGCACCGGAGGCCATGTCCCCGGGCAAATGGCGGCGCCCGGGACCAGCGCCGGAGGCCAGGTCCCGGGGGCCAAAAGGTGGTGCCCGGGGAGGCACCGGAGGCCATGTCCCCGGGCAAATGGCGGCGCTCGGGACGGCGCCGGAGGCCAGGTCCCGAGGGCCGAAAGGCGGCGCCCGGGCAGGCACCGGAGGCCATGTCCCCGGGCAAATGGCGGCGCTCGGGACCGGCGCCGGAGGCCTGGTCCCGGGGGAAAAAAGGCGGCGCCCCGGGAGGCACCGGAGGCCCTGTCCCCGGGCAAATGGCGGCGCCCGGGGAGGCACCAGAGGCCCATGTCCCCAGGCAAATGGCGGCGCCCGGGACCGGCGCCGGAGGCCTGATCCCGGGGGCCAAAAGGGCAGCGCCCGGGGTGGCACCGGAGGCCAGGTCCCGGGGGCCAAAAGGCGGCGCCCGGGGAGGCACTGGAGGCCATGTCCCCGGGCAAATGGCGGCGCCCGGGACCGGCGCCGGAGGCCTAGTCCCGGGGGCCAAAAGGCGGCGCCCGGGGAGGCACCGGAGGCCATGTCCCCGGGGAAATGGCAGCACCCAGGACCGGCGCCGGAGGCCTGGTCCCGGGGGCCAAAAGGCGGCTCCCGGGGAGTCACCGGAGGCCGTGTCCCTGGCAAATGGCGGCGCCCGGGACCGGCGCCGGAGGCCTGGTCCCAGGGGCCAAAAGGCCGCGCCCGGGGAGGCAGCGGAGGCCCTGTCCCCGGGCAAATGGGGGCGCCCGGGACCGGAGCCGGAGGCCTGGTCCCGTGGGCCAAAAGGCGGCGCCCGGGGAAGCACCGGAGGCCATGTCCCCGGGCAAATGGCGGCGCCCGGGACCGGCGCTGGAGGCCTGGTCCCGGGGGCCAAAAGGCGGCGCCCGGGGAGGCACCAGAGGCCGTGTTGTAACACCCCTGTTTTTGCTAAACCCTAAAATAGCCAAAATCCACATCTGGACCCCAAAACCTAATCTGCTTCAGCCATTCCCTTCTAAATGCTGTTCAGAACATTTTTCCCTTCGGGACCATCTCCAAAATCTCACCCTAAAGCCGAGTTTCAAGCCTCGCCATTTTAAAACCCTAATTACCCTATTTTACCCTAAACTGTTTTCCCCAATTTTGTCGAAACCCTTCAGATCTTGCCCGATCTTACCAAACTTTGGCCAGATAAGTTCTAAAAATCTTTTGCAACCTAGCTGCGAAATCAGATTTCAGATCGGACTCTTAGATCTCCAGATTTGCAATCAAGTCCATTTCCTATTCAAATTTTCTTCGCAGATCAGTCCCTGGAGCAAGATTTGAAATTGCAAATTAGCCCGGGCCTTCTTTTTAGCCCCTGTGCCGTTCGACCACACCCCGTTCGCCGTTGCCTCGCCGTAGAGCTCGCCGCCGGCCATCCTTTCTGGTCGCCGCACTCGTAATCGGTTGAGCCACCCCGCGCGCACGTGATAGCCACCGTGGCATCGCCTCGCCCAGCGGATAAACGGCCGCGCTCCAGAACCTTGTTTTCGCGCGCGCGCTCCCGTTGCCGTGGCATTGCATGCGTGTACGTGTCGATTGCCGGAGCTACGTTGTCGCCTCCGCATCTGCGCCTTCCCGGACGAAGTTCCAAGACGCCTTGGCATCGCTGGCAAAGCTGCAGCACCGCCTGAGCGCAATCACATCGCCGGTCACCGCTGTCGCAGCTGCACCCGGCCGGTCTCGTCCCCGGCACAAGTTCTCTCGCCGTTCCCCCTCGCAAGCTTCGCCTCAATGCCTATATAAACCCCTTCAGCACTGTGAAGAAATACAACGCCAGGACTTAGCCAAATTCCCGGTTCTTCACTGTTTCCCTTTCTTCTCCGGCGAGCTGTTTCTGGAGCCACCGTCGCCAGAGCAAACCATAGCCCATCTCTCCAATCCAGGTTCACCAGTAAGTTCCCCACACCCATCTTCCCGTGCCCAAGCAACCAATTGCACCAGATCGATCCCCATCGCCGGTGATCGCCGGAAAGGCCCAATTGCCCTGTTTCCCCAATGCTAGCCATTTCATCCCGAATTAGCTCTCGTACCAGTAGTAGAAATTGATCCTTAGCCATTTCTTAGCAAGCCTGTGGAACCAGAATCCCCAATTAAGCTCAAATCGAAGAAATCCCAAATTCGAACCTCGGCCGTCCGCCGGACTTCGGCGCCAAGCTTCTCCGGCCGATATCCAATGAAATTAACCTCCCCAGTAGCTTTGTTGTGCCCTAGAGACCATCCCCAAGCTTGGAATTGAGCTCTTTCGCCCTGTATCAAAAATACCCAAGCTCCAGTGTCGTCTTCTCCAGCGCCGGTCGCCGGAATTTGTTCCCGGCCGATCCAGCACCTGAAACCTTGTCCCTTAGATAGATTCCAGTACCCTGAGCAATATTGTCCACTAGCTCGACACCTGGATCTGCCTAGATTGTGAGTTATGCCTATGCCAAGATTACTGTCGAGTAACTCAGTTCATGTCCAGGCCACCGTGGTTCATCGCCAGATTTGGCCACCCTCCGGCCACTTTCAGCCCTTGTGCCTGTTGAGTATATTGTTCCTGTTAGTAATGCCTACCTCCCAGACAAAGTGGTGCATCATTTGGAGCCCTAGATCAAAAGTTAAGCCATGCCCTAGTTTCTGGCCATGTCCAGCACCATGTCAGTGCATGTCAGCCACTGGCATTAGCCTTGTTTGACCCCTTCTGGTTGAGCAATTGAAATGCCACCTTGTCCTTTAGATTCCTGGAGTTGAGATCTACAACTTTCTCTACTATCACTTCTCCAGAAAACCATCCTAAGACTAGTTTCCAGTTATGTCAAAGCCATGAACTGAATGTCGACCCTTCGACGTTCAATCCTTTTTAGCCGTTTCTTCGACCAGAGCCCTCGTGACCTTACCCTAACCTTTTCCCCTGCATACATGGCTTATTTACTTAATACTTTCTATAGAAACTATTTTCAGTATGCTTATGTGGTATGTGGTTGTGTGTTGTCTGATTGCCGCAGAGTCAGAAGCTGAAGGAGCGGAAGAAGTCCTTGAAGATCCGTCTGAGTTTTTAGACCCCACATTGCAAGGCAAGCCTCATTCCTTTGATCATGTCTCACCCAATATTTTCATATGAAGTATATTCACTGTTTCTTACTATGCATGCTTAATTGAAATACAAGTTATGTTTGAATGACATGAGTAGATATTACCTAATGGATCATGAAACCCTTTTTGTTATTGAACCTTCGTGTATATATGCTCTTGTCACCCTAGGACTCATATATTGAATATCCACATTAAACTTGAAATGGTCAAATGCATGAGAAGTTATAATGAAAACCGTTTTGACAAGAAAAATGATAAAAGGGATCAGTAGTGAGGATTGGATTGTATGGAGAGGGTGCGGTGCGCACCAGGGTATGTGAATGTTCCTCACTATTGGTTCATAAGGACAAGAACCTTGTGCTGTGTCTCTATACGAATTGTAAACGTACCAACCACTTGCCTGGTATGGGACAGGCACAACTTAGTAACTTTTTGGTATTAGCAGTTCCCTGCATGGTTTGACGATCTGGTTTCTCGCGTGGAAACTGGAAGGCCAAGGTTCGGCCACGAGTGATGTGAGTCAGAAAAATGATGAGAGAAAAAGGCGTAAATGAAGGAAGGCGCCCTAGACCTGATTAAGCCGTGAGCGGCTGTAATCTTAAAATGGTCGTATGTCTCGCGTGGACATAGACCAAGGCTATGTGTCCTGAGGGAACATAGACCAGAGAGGCTAGGAAGTAAGGCAGTGGGGAAGACCCACAACGGTACTTGAGACTTAATTGTCTATTTACCGGGCAGGGATACTGTTAATACTGAACTGTAAAGCGTTGTGTGATCTCGGCTTGTCACATGTGTATAAGTCACATGAAGCTGATCCGACTTGAAAGCCGAGTGAACCAGTGGATTTAAAAAGAGGTACACCTTTGCAAAGTGTAAAAGAAGTATCGGATACTCTGTACTCCCAGGTCCAGGAGTCTTTTCGTAGTGGATGTTATCCATGGGTTATAGCACAAGTAATGTTTCGGAATATTTTCATAATGCGGTTAACAAAGTAGTGACTCATGGGAGACCACTACATCTAAGGTTTTATTGAAAACTTGTTTAACGTTCAAAGTATTATTCTCATGACAAAGTACTGTTTTACTAAACAAATGACTTGGAAATCTATATATCTCTATCCATATGAAACCAAAACCCCAGAATCATATATTTCACCCTCATGTAAGTACAATCACATTAATTCCCGGAATGAGTATTGCTGAGCACCAAGTGCTCACTCTTGCAATTTGCATCCAACTGTAGAAGAGGGATTCGAGGATCCCGAGTCCTTCAGTTATGAGTTCCCGGCAGAAGATGGAAGCGCCCCGGACGAGCCCACGTTCTAGAAGGATTGCGCACCAAGTCAAGTCAGATGTGGGAGGAGCCACTTCAACCCCGCTGCGGATGGAAATCAAGCTTTTTGTCGTTGCTTTGTGCTTTATGCTGTGTGTTCGGTACTTAGATACCGACTCTGGTTCTGATAAACTTGTTATTTTCTTAGCAACTCTACTTAGCGCCATTTTCGGTGCTTTGGGTATGTAATATTGGCCAAGCTGGCCTGCTACCTGTTTAATGTTATTATTATGCTTGTCTGGTTTGGAGCTCATGTGTCATCCAGCTGTGTGTAACCTACCTGGGCGGTTACCAAGGTGATCCTCAAATGGGGGTCTGACACGTGTCCCCGGGCAAATGGCGGCGCCCGGGACCGGTGCTTGGAGGCCTGGTCCCGGGGGCCAAAAGGCGGCGCCCGGGGAGGCACCGGAGGCCTCGTCCCCGGGCGAACGTGACGCAGTTTACCTGGACTTAGTGTCGCGGAGATTTCTCCCAACAGCAGGCCCCCATGCGCCCCGGGGACGATGCTCGAGTCCCCGGTGGGTATGGTACACGTTACCGGGAAAATCTCTGGACCAAGTCACTGGAGCCGTGACGCTTCGGTTTCCGTGCCAAGCTTAAGGCCGCGCCGTTTCGCCATAAATGCGCTCGCGGTTCGAACCGACGCCTCAATTCGCGCGCCAGTCCCTTCATTTCCCGCGCACGGTTTGGACTTCAACTGTCCAGATTGCTCCGCGGGGTGCCACGTGGCGCCCATCTGGACCACGGCTCGCCTCTATAAATAGGGCCTTGGGGGGCCCGGTAACTTCATTCCAAATTTCTCAGCCTTAGTACGTTTTGCTCTCCCGGTAGCTCTCTCCCGGTAGCCACCTTCTGGTAACTAGCTCCTGGTAGCAAGCGTCCCGAACTTTTAGACGTCGCCCCCTGCAAAGTTAGTCTCCGAAAAAAACTGACCTGATGGCACCGAAGGGTCGAGTGAAGACGATCGAGGTGCCCCCGGAGGAGGTCGCTCCGGACTTCCTCTGGGCGTCCGAGTTCACGGCCGAGGATGCGGAGTCCTTGGTCGAGCGCGGAGTCGTGGAAGACGGGGACATCCGGGTCCCCGCGAAGGAAGACGGAGCCCCCCGCCCCAGGCCCGGAGAGGTTGTGGCCTTCGAGGCCTTCCTAGAGGCGGGGCTCCGGCTCCCGGTGCATCCCATGCTCTGGGAGTTTTTGAAGGAGTACGGGGTGGCGCTCAACCACCTCACCCCGAACGCCATCGTCTGGATGGGCCTCTTCATCTGGCTCTTCGAGACGGCGACCGGGAGGGAGCCCACTCTACGCGTCTTCCGGTACTTCTACGAACCGGCGGCGCGGAGCTCCCACCTGGTGAAGGGGGCACCCAAGTCCCCCTTTGGCTCGGTGGTGGTGCAGATGTTGCCATCCCGGGTGGCTGACTACCCGGCGGCAGCCTCTCGGGACCATTGGGGCGACTGGATCCGGAGGTGGTTCTACCTTCGGGTCCGGGACGACGAGGTGACGTATGCCCCAGAGCCCGCCTCTTACAGCAGGTCGTCCGCGCCGAAGCCCCCGGTGTGGATGGACGAGGAGCTCGAGCTCCTCAGCAAGGTGATCATCTCCTGGAAGACCCGCTCTATGCGGGACGCCGCCGAGGAGATGATGCTCCTGAGGATCTCCCCCTTCGCACGCGGGAGGAGGGGGATCGGCATGGGCCCGGAGCAGCGGCCCCCGGTCAAGCCGGTGACCCGACGTAAGTCCCGGTGACCTGCTTCATTGCATTTACAAATTTTTGAAAATTTGACTAACTCTTTACCTCTTGTAGTCCGGCCATACCCGGCGGCGCGGGAGAAGGTGGAGATCCTCCTGGGGAGGTACTTCGCCGACGAGCACGAGCGCGTCGTGCGCCTCGTGGGGGAGGGCCCTCCCCGGAACCTGGTGGCTGAGGCCTACGGGCTAAAGCTCCCGGAGAGGAAGCCCCTCCCCACCCCCGGGTCACACAAGCGGGGGAAGGACGCGGCCGGGGGCTCTGAGCCTAAGAAGGCCAGAGTCCAAAAAGCCCCCGGCCCGTCGACGACGCCAGCGGGGACACCGGCGAAGCCCCGGCATGAGACCCCCGGGACCGAGCGCGCCTGGGCTCCGCCCCAGAAGGAAGCAAGACCCCCTCCCCCGAAGAGCCCCGTTGAGGCTCGGGGGAAGGAACCGGTCGCGGACGGGGCCGCCTCCGACCCTGCGAACTACGCCCCATTGCCGCCTTCGATAGCGGCCCCGCCAGCACCCCCGGCCCCCTTGGAGCCGGAGAAGCTGGAGGTGAGGTTCGCGGAGGCCTCGCCTCCGCGGATGGAGTGGCCCGTGGACGAAGGGTGGAGCCCCTCGGTCTACGAGGTCCCGCCTGAAGTGGGGGCCCCGGGGGCCCTCCCGCCCGGGAAGGGGAAAGGGTTGATGATCCCCCCCGGCGAGGGACCCCTTTCGGGACTTCCTTGGCCACTTCCTCGGGGGGCACCTCCGCAACGAAGACGACGACGATCGCCACCCCGACCGAGGTCGTGCCGGGCGCCCAGGTCTGGGAGCCCACTACCGGCCGCGGCGGGACCAGCGCCGGGCGGGAGACCCCCCTACTTTCCGCAGGGGAGGTCGAGCGCTACGCGGAAGGCCTGCAGACCCCGAAGGTCCAGGCCTTCGTCGCGGGGGGGACGCTCCACGATCGCTTCGCGGAGCTTCGGTCCCTCCAAGCCCAGGTATTCACCCGAAGCGGTTGTTGCTTTTTTTTCGCTCCCTGCATCCAAAATTTTTCTTACTCTGGAATTTGTAGGGAGCAGCAATTACTTGGGGCGTCGAGCAGCGCGTCATCCGGCTGCTCAAGGACGCGGAGGACAGGGCCGCCTCCTTCTTGAGCCAGCGGGACGAAGCTCTCCAGGAGTTGGCCCGGGTTCAAGCCCAGGTCCACATCTCGGAGACTGTCAACGGCCGTCTCTGGGAGGAGGCGAAGGCGAAGGAGGAGGCCTTCCGGGAGCTCGAGGGGTCGAGCGTCCGGACGGTGGTGGGCGCGGGCCACTCCGTCCGCTCGGCCCTCGAGAGCCTTGGCGTAAGCCTAGGCTCCGGGGGTGGCTCGGAGGTGCCCCTGGCCACACTCAGCGGAGGCTGTGCGTTTTCTTAACGCACAAGTCTCCGTGATCCTGGAGGCAGCGGATGCCCGGGCGCGAGGCCGGGCGATCCCCATCGTCGCAGCCGCGGCCGGGCTCGTCGAGCACCGGGGAGTGCCCGCCCGGGCGATTGGGGGCCGCATCCCGCGGAGCTTCCCCGAGTTCTTCGAGCCCTCGCGCCGGGAGGTGGAGTAGCTCGCCGGGGGCTTCTACGACCGGATCATCCGGGTGAGGTTCCTGGCACCGGCACCTCCGGCCGCAGACGCCCCAGCCCCGGCACCGATGGAAGCCCCCCGTGGGGAGGACGCCAACGAAAAAGTTTGAGCCTCCCCCCGGGTCTTAGTTAGGACCCTTTTCCTTTCTTAGGACTTTTGATCCCGGTAGCTTCTTAGAAGAAGCCCCGGACACTTGTAAAAAGATATTTTGAATGCAATAGAGTTAGAAATTTTTCTAAGTCTTTGAATTGAATGCAATGTTACCAGGGTTCCCGGGAGGTTACTCCCGGGTGAAGGTCCGGGAGGGGCTCTCCGGGGGACGCCCAAGCGGCTTTAATATTGCTAAGCCTCATCTCCAGGGAGCGCAGCGGGGATGCCGTCCGGGAGCCCGTCCGGTTAAGGTGGCATCCGGAGTGGCACTTGGACAATTTTGACAATCATCGCGCCGAATTGTCCCCCCCGTGTCCGGGGTTCCGGATGATACCTCCTCTTCAGATACTTCCACCGGCGGGATACGAGTTCTGGCCCGGAGATGTGCTCCGGGACGCTCGGCGCCGCGTGCGCGCATTGTACCGGGACTTGGCCCGGGAGCTAGCGGAGAGCCTCCGGGAGTATTAGGTGTAGGAGCCTTAGGATGTAGAGGATCCCCCGGGTTAGACCCCGGGTTGTACCGTTTCCGAAGTCCACCGGAGGGGGAAGATGTCCTCCGGGTTTGACAATCAATAAAGCTGTTTGCTTGCTTCTTCTTTCGTTGTCTTTTTATTTTTTCTTCTTGGATGGTCTGGACGACTCCTTTTCACAAGAATGAGCTAAGTTTGCTCGTGGGCGGTGCGCTCGACACCCGGGGGTTCCTTATCCCCCCCGCCCACAGCGGGCCGGAGGGTAGCTCCGCGCGCTGTGGGGGTAGCAAGGCCCCCGGGGTGGAAGTGACCTGTAGCATAGGAATTTTTCTAAGTTAGAAAATTTTAAAACAAGGTTTCCAAGGGAAAGACCTTCCGGGAGACAATCGTTCCGTCGCTGTGAGAACGGGGAGCCGGGAATAAGGCCTCGTGTGGAAGAAACATCCAAGAAAACCCGATGAGATTTCCGGAGACGAGCTTCCTAGGACATGATCGTCCGGTCGCCGTGAGAATGGGGAGACGGGAATAGGGTCTCCGGGGAAGAAATGTCCGAGAAATCCGTAACTTCTCCGGGAGACAATCGTCCGGTCGCCGTGAGGACGGGGAGCCGGGAATAGGGTCTCCGGGAGGCAATCATCCGGTCGCCGTGAGAACGGGGAGCCGGGAATAAAGTCACCGGGAGGCAATCATCCGGTCGCCGTGAGAACGGGGAGCCGGGAATAAGGTCGCCGGGAGGCAATCATCCGGTCGCCGTGAGAACGGGGAGCCGGGAATAAGGTCGCCGGGGACCAAATATCCAAGAATGCCATTAGACGTCCCATTGGGGAGAGCGCCTACTCCCGGAGGAGGAAGAGATGTCCAAGAAAACCATTAGACGTCCCACTGGGGAGAGCGTCTACTCCCGGAGGAGGAAGTGCCCGATGACGGGTCTTGAGTGTTTGGGCAGGGGACTAGTCTCCCAAAGTGACTCGTTACCGCGGCCGCTGGGGACCGGGTTGCCGCTTACACCCTCAGTCCACGAGGGCTGATCGTAAGCCGCCCTACAGGAGGGACTTGCTGGGTCTGGGCCCACTTCCTCGCGGGGAGGGCATCCTCACGGGGAGGGCTTCCTCTTGGGGAGGGCATCACCGTTAGGGGCGGTAATGAGAAGAACCTGCAATGAGACAGTTGAAAAGCAAGACCTATGTATTTCTAACAAAATGAAGTACAGTGCCTCCCCCTGCGAAGTCGTGAAAGGGGAAGAAAAGGTAAATATAGTGTCCCTCCTCCCCCTCCGACGTGATCGCTCCGGGGGAGGGGACAGGCCCGTAAGGCTAAACATAGAACTTGCGAAGTAAACGCAAGTTCCACGTGTGCTTCAACTCCTGCTCTTGAAGGTTGTTGAGCTTATAAGCCCCCGAGCCCAAGACCGCAGAGATCCTGTAGGGGCCCTCCCACTTAGCGGAGAGCTTCCCCTGGGCTTGGGGGTCTGTGACGCGCTTGAGGACAAGGTCCCCAAGGCGGAAAGCTCTCTCGCGCACGCGCTGGTTGTACGCGCGCGCCATTTCTTGCTCGTAGATGGCATGGCGGAGGAGCGCTCGGTCGCGTTCCTCCTCCACAAGGTCGATCTCTAGGTGCTGGTTGGCCTCGTTGGCCTGGTACACTGCGGGCGTGGCTCCCTCCAGGAGCTCGACCCGGAGTGACCGGAAGCTGATCTCCGGGGGGAGGACTGTGTAACACCCTGAGTTAGGGGTGAAAACTTCCTTTTTCATCAATAGCATGCATGCATGTATCTGTAGTAATAGCCAGATCAGTATCTATCTCAAGCCCTAAAATCTCCAAAATCTATCCTGTGACCTCAAATCAAGATCAGATTGTTCAGATGTGATCTATCAGTTACTCTGAACTTAAAAGTCTTCAGAACCCAGATCCAATTCTATCTCTAACTCCCAGAATTATCAACTCCATTCTGTTTTCGAAAACAGAAATACCTTATATTACCTAAATACCCTAAGTTTCAGAAATACAGATTTAACCTAAATCTTGACCAAGTTCAGACCAGATTATCCCTGGAATATGATCATGGGTATGTCAATACCTTAATCCAAAAAGTTGACAGCCAAATTTCACCATCTAGACTCTTTTCACAAAAGTCCAAGAGTTATCGCAAATTAGTCCTTATCTGAGATCTGAAAACCCAAAAGGGCTAAAATCTCCAGATTACTTCCAAATTCAGAATTTCTTCGGCAAATCTTCTCAAAATGCTATTTGCCACAAGTCTCTCTTCTGTGCAGATATCAAAATTGAACCCTAAATGCCAGAATTCGAAATCGACAAAACTTAAATCTTATTTTACCCTAAATTACCCTATTTTCAGTTTGTATCGAAAACTATTCAAATGTGCCAAACCTTATCAATTACCTTTGCCAAATATCCTGTTGAATATAATCTATCAGATTAGTGAAATCAATTTCAGTCTAAACCTTCCAGAATTCCAGATTTGCAATTCAGTCCAAAACTCAAGGATTTGAAATTGCAACTCAGCCCATTTCGACCAGGACAGCAGCAAGCATTCGACCAGGCCGTTTACTGTGCGCACGACCAGGGCTCGCCGTGGTTTCCTTGCGCCGTGCACGCTCGCCGCCGGCCAAGCTTCGCCTGCAACTTGACCGTGCATGCCGGTGCGCACGTGTCCTCGCTCCAGCCAGTGCCGTGGCAAGGTTGCTGCTACGTCGACGACCAGCGCTTGCTCCCGCGCGCGATCAACGGCTTTTGTCAGCAATTCATCGCCACGTCGCTTCGCCGCGCCAGTACTTGTCGCCACCACTTGCTACAAGCTTTGCCAAGTCCCGATGGAACGACATGTGATCAGCTACAGACTTGTCGCCGTCGCAATCACCGCTCCTTGCTGTTTCTTCGCCGCTATTGCTCCTGCACGCAACCAGTCAAGTCACCGGCTGCCAATCTCTTCGTTGTTCCCTCTTCGCAAGCTTCGCCTGCCTATTTAAGCATCCCTGTGCTCAGCAGCTCCCTCAAACCTCACTGGAAATCATCCAAGTCTCAGATTTTCGGTGTTAGTCTTCTTCTCCGGCGAGACCAGCTCAAGGCCTCACGGTGACAGCCTCAACCGCAGCCTCAACCACCAAATTGACAGCACTAGTAAGTTTCCCTCGCCACTCTCATCGTGCTGTACCATCTAATTGGATTACCTTGCACCTTATCGCCGGTGATCGCCAGAATTGCTAAATGCCCTGTTCCGGCAATGCAGCCCGATTCAATTCGAATTAGCTTTCGTTTCTGTAAACAAAATTGATCAGTGAGTTATTTAAAGCAAGCCTATAAGCTTAGAATTCCCAATTAAGCAAGAATCGAAGCTTTTCCCTAAACCAAGCTTCACCAAAAACCGGCGATCGTCGCCAGACTTCTCCAGTGATCCTTCGGCCAATCTAATTGTACCAGAAGCTTCCTTATACCTCCTAGATGCTCTCCAAGCAAGGAATTAAGTTCTTTTTGATGAGGACATCACTCCTATGCATACGCCCGAGACTCCTCCAGTTGTGATGCAAGGACCCATCACAAGAGCACGAGCATGGCAATTGAATCAACAGGTGAGCTCGTTCCTAAGTGCCCGTGTATATACTTGTGAGGATAGTATGCTACCTAATGATATTATTGATTATATTGTACTTAGGAACTTTGGAGAGGATCATGAAGGCCTTGGGAACCAGCAAGGACCAGGAGGGAGGCAAGGAGGGCGTCCAAGTCAAGTTGGAGTCCCAATTCATCTCGGAGTCGGAGTCCCAATTCATCTCGGAGTCGACTACCTCGGCCACCAGGAGCAGTGTTCACTAAAATCGTTGCCCAGGCCACAAACGGACTCTGATTTCAATGATCCACATATGTATCGAAAGCTAAGGAGATAACCTTTCCAATGGCACCGGTTTCAGGTAAATTGGACTGCTGAGTCGACGGGAATTCGTGTTACAAGTTAGCGGACAGAATCTGTCCCAGGGTGCTGCGTCACCAATTTGGGCCTTTGGCCCATGTATCGTGTTGGAGTCCATCACGGACACGTCTAGGGTTTCTAGGACGTCCCTTAGCCCTTATATTCAGTAGCCGCCGCTAGGGTTTGGTTTGGGTTTTGCTTAGATCAATTCTGTCTTTGAACAGTGTCGCCGTTCATCGGTTTGTGAGACCCCAACTCGTGAGCTTCATCCTCAATTGCAAATTCAGTTGCATCTTTCTCGTTCTTGCTTGTGTTCTCGATTCGCATGCAGGGATAAGCCTTCTTGGCGAGGTCAATCGTGTTTGTGCATGGTTGATAACCAACGGAGCCGTGGTGTAGCGATTGCTGGGTTCGGATCGGTTCTGATCGGAAGCCGGATCGTCAACGTCGAGTCTCCACCAATCGACTTACCTCTACCTGTCGGAAGATCGGGCCACCGTGCGCATCACTTTTGGCCTGTAGCAGAAACCCCCAATTGGCAGTGCTTCTTCTCCGGCGCCGATCACTGGAAAAGTGTTCCCGGCCGTTTCAGCCCAAATCACCTTGTCTTTTAGATGTGCCTTAGCCTCCTGAGCATTTTTGTCTTCTAGCCCGACACCTAAATCAGCCTAGATCAAAAGATATAGCTTTGCCAAGTTTTTGTCCAGAACTGCTCCAGTGCAGCCAGTTCATCTCAGTTCATCATCAAATTTCTTGCTTTCCAGCCATTTCTTGCCCTAGATCCTGTTGACTTAATTGTTCCTGTTATCCTAGCCTACCTCCTAGACAAAGTGGTGCATCATTTGGAGCTCCAGATCAAATGTTATGCTAAGCCCTAGTTTTTGGCATTGTCAGCTCTATGCCAGAGCTTGTCAGCCAGTGGCATTGGCCTTGTTTACCCACTTCTGGTTGTGTAATTTGAAATCCACTTTGTCCACTGAATTTGTAGAGTTGTGATCTACATTTTCTTCTACTACCACAACTCGAGATAAGCACCCTAGCTTTTCTTAAGGCTATGTCCAAGCTTTGATCCGAATGTCGATCTGTTGATATTCGCTGTTTTGATTAAACCAGCCACAAAATTGTTATCCCTATTGTAATCCTGGAACCCTAAGATTATCTAATCACCATCCTTAGCCCAAATTCCTTGAAACTCTAGAATCTCGACTCAGTTCAGTTTGCAGTTCAAATTATCTCCAGTTTAGTTCAATCATTCTTGTTGAGCATTTCTGCATATAAGTCATAAAACATTTTAAATATTATAAGTAATCATTGTGTGATTGTTTGTCGTCGAGCAGATTCAGAAGCTGACTTTGAAGATTTTACTGTTGACCCGTCATCGACTGCTGTATTTTACGACGCGGAAGGCAAGTCATATCCTTGGTCATCTTGAACCTATATTTTAAATGTTGCTAAAACATAACCTTGAATATAGGCAATATTGCATGTGAAAGATTGAGAATGGTTGATTTATGAATTGGCAGTACTAGACTGGTTATCTGTGAAATGTGAAATAAACAAGTTTTGAGCCATGAACTATTATATGTATCTATATACTTATATTCATGAAATAAAACCCCTAGCCGTGACCAGAAAAATGGTATGGATGGCTGTAGCACTGGAGGTGGTAGACTGCAAAGGATATGCAGGCACTGAAGGTGCAGGGTTGTGGATGGTCTGGTCACTGGCATATAAGGACTAGAACCTTGTGTTGTGCGTCTAGTGGCATGAACAACGTGCTAACCGCAAGCCTGGTATGGGACAGGCCTGAACAAGTAATTATGTGGATCACACATGAAACCCCTGCATGAGATGTGTAGTGATGCACGATAAACACGGAGCGCGGCTCCCACACATATCACTGAAGGTGATCAAGCACGCTGACCCAGTAAGTAGAGGAAGATTACAACGAAAATGACTTCTGTGAATTTGAGAAACTGATTGCTGACTCTGAGAAGCCTCTGTTCCCTGGATGTGCAACATTTACAAAACTGTCTTCTGTGCTGAGATTATATAACTTGAAGGCAGGAAATGGTTGGAGTGATAAGAGTTTCACGGCACTATTAGATCTTCTAGCGGACATGCTTCCAGAGGGAAATGAGTTGCCAAGATCTACTTACCAAGCCAAAAAACTGTTGTGTCCGTTGGGAATGGAAATCGAAAGAATACACGCATGCCCAAATGATTGTGTGTTGTACCGTAACGAGTACTCCAGTTTGCATGTTTGTCCAACATGCGGTGCATCGAGGTATACGCGTAGGGACCGGAATGACAGTGAACGTCACGAGGTAAGGAAAGGGCCCCCGGCAAAAACTGTGTGGTACTTGCCTGTGATACCTAGATTGAAGCGGCTGTTTGCAAATCCGAAAGTCGCGAAGCACTTGCGTTGGCATGCTGAAGCCCGGAAACAAGACGGAAAACTGAGACACCCAGCTGATTCTATTCAATGGAGAAACATCAACAGAACATTTGCTGAGTTCGGCGGCGAACTTAGGAATGTAAGGTTCGGGCTGAGTACAGATGGTATGAACCCACATGGTAATATGAGCAGCCGGCACAGCACTTGGCCGGTTCTTTTATGCATCTACAATCTTCCTCCTTGGTTATGCATGAAGCGCAAGTACATCATGATGGCGTTACTAATCTCAGGACCCAGACAACCCGGAAATGATATTGACGTGTTTCTAGCGCCTTTAATCGAGGACTTATAGAAATTGTGGAGCGAGGGTGTGCAGGTGTGGGATGCATACAAGAAAGAGAATTTCATCTTGCGGGCCCTGATATTTTGCACCATAAATGATTTTCCGGCCTACGGCAATTTGTCGGGGTATAGTACGAAAGGAGCCAAGGCTTGCACTATTTGCCTAGATGAAACTGAGAGCATGTGGCTGCCGAAACTGCCGGAAAACAGTGTACATGGGTCACCGCAGGTTTCTTCCAGTGCATCACACGTACCGTAAGAAGAGGAAATCATTTAACGGGAAGCCTGAGAAGGGATCAGCTCCAGTGTTTCTGACCGGTAAGGAGATTTACTCGCGCGTGAACGACATCAAAGTTGAGTTCGGTAAGCATTCTAAACCTCGAGAAAAAAATGTTTGGAAGAAGAGATCGATTCTCTGGGATCTACCGTACTGGGAGCACTTATAAGTTCGACATTGCATTGACGTCATGCATGTAGAGAAAAATGTCTGTGACAGTTTGATTGGTTTGTTGTTGAACATTCCGGGAAAGACAAAGGATGGTGTGAAAGCTCGTCGTGACATGGTGGAAATGGGGATAAGGACTGAGCTTGCACCTTTAGAGAATGGAAAGCGTACATACCTCCCCCCGGCCTGCTATACGTTGTCCAAGAGCGAAAAAACAGAACTCTGTCGGTGCCTGCACGGTATTAAAGTTCCATGTGGGTACTCCGCGAACTTGAAAAAACTTGTGTCTATGAAGGACCTAAGACTGGTTGGCATGAAGTCCCACGACTGTCATGTCTTGATGTCACAGATGCTTCCCATTGCTATTAGAGGCATTCTCCCAGTTAAAGTCAGAGAGACAATCACAAACCTATGTTATTTCTTCAATGCAATATCTTGCAAGGTAAGTACGTGCACTCGTACTATAAGTTCATTACCTCCATTTGTGGAGCTTAATTAGAAGATTTTTCTGATATGAATATTTGGCGCAACTGTGTCCTCGTAGGTAATTGATCCCGATGGACTGGACGCTTTGCAACACGACGTGGTTACAACTCTTTGTCAGCTCGAGATGTATTTCCCTCCATCCTTTTTTGATGTTATGGTCCATCTGATTGTTCACCTTATCAGAGAAATTAAGTTTTGTGGACCCGTGTGCCTGCGCTACATGTATCCATTTGAGAGATTTATGGGTGTATTGAAGGGATACGTAAGGACTCGTTGTCGACCCGAGGGGAGTATCATGGAAGGTTATGCCACCGAGGAGGTGATTGAATTTTGCACAGATTATATGGCCGGGGTTGACCCAATTGGCGTTCCTAGGTCCCGACACGAGGGTAGGCTTCAGAGAATCGGAACGAGTGGATTCAAAGCTATCGTCCCCGCTCGTGATGTGTACGCAAAATCACATTTTTGGGTCTTACAACACATGACGGAGGTCGAGCCATACATACACGAGCACAAGGTAATGTTACGGTCACAGAATCCTTCGAAGTCAGACATTTGGGTCAGCAGAGAACATAACAGGAAATTTACTGAGTGGATCCAAGAAAGAGTCACGCGAGCTGCCGAGGGCTCCGTAAGTAAAACTGTGACATGGTTGGCTAGAGGCCCAAGATTCACTGTAGGGACTTGGTAGGGGTACGACATCAATGGGTATTCATTTTACACAAGAGCTCAAGACGCCAAGAGTAGCACGCAATGTAGCGGAGTGACACTATTTGCTATTTTCGAGGATGCCAGGTCAGTAAGGGCGCTGAACTCATATTACGGTGTTATTGACGAAATATGGGAGCTCGATTACGGATTACTTAAGATTCCCCTGTTTCGATGCCAATGGGTCGAAATCCCTCGAGGTGTTCAAGTTGACAGTTACGGGTTTACTCTCGTCGATCTTGGTAGAGTCGGACACCAAGACGATCCATTCATACTTGCAAACCAAGCCACACAGGTATTCTACATCGTTGACCCGGCCAATCCAAACTTGCATGTTGTCCTCCACAGCAAGAGACGTATTGTTGGGGTTGAAGATGTTGTCGACGAAGAGGAGTATAACCAATTCGATGAAATACCTCCATTTTTAGAGGACATTCAATCTATCCGTACTGAAGATATCGACGAAACAACGTATCTGCGAGATGACCACGAAGAAGGATTATGCGTTGAGAACCATTGATGATTAATTTCTATTTCAGGGATAAATGCCAAGCAAACAGCCCACAAGTTCTACAGCAAGGTGAGGAACTTATCATTAATACATCAGGCAGTACATTTTTCTTTAGAACTTAATGATAAGCTAGTTCACAGCATTAATACATCTCAATTTTACTCCACAGTATGAGTTCTAACATGTACAGTACCTTTATCCTGTAAATACTTAATTCTTCCCTTCAAAGAGCACTTGCAAAAATCTCATCGCAGCCTCTTGCTTCTTCAAATTAAGTTCTGCAAAAATCCCTTTTTTCTGACGGTATTTTGTTATTTATACCGAGAGAAAAGGACATCCGCTACTTTCATGTCTCAGGCACTTCTCTCAGGCACTTCAAAACGTTTTCTATCGGTATTGTTCTATTTTACCGTTAGAACAAATTCGTTAGTCTCACGGTATTTGTAGTCTGACGGTTTTTTCCTGTTTTTACCGATAGAAGAATACTCTGCCGCTTTGAATTCTCAACCGCGTCGCCATGCGTCGCCTTGGAAACTCTATAAGTACCTCGCCATGCGTCGCTGTATTTGTTGTTTTTCTAATTCTCGAACGGTTCGACTCCTCATCTTCTCTTTCACAATGGCAACCTCCATGGGATCGTCAGCCACGCCCTCCCCGATAAGAACTCTAAATCTCCTCGGTTTCCCCCTGTATTGTTAATCCATGTTCAGTTCATTCTTGACCTGTTGATTTGCACTGGGAATGGTAGCCGTGGAAGACACTGCCAAAGTGAAGGCCGACCTGAGGGCCCTCCAGGAGGAGCACAAGCTCCTTACAGACAAGCACACTCAGCTACGGCTTGACCTTGACGATCTCTTCCAGCGCATTAAGCGCATGAAGACGGATGGTGACAATGCTAGGGCGAGGACGAGGCGTCTTCGCGAGGAGAAGAAAGCCGCGGATATGACCATCGCTGGCTGCGGTTTGACTATGAAGGATACCATAGCGAAGCTGAGGGAGATCGCAGGCCTTCTGACGCGGTAGTAGTTGATCCTAGGGACAACTTGTCGCTAGAGGAGTTCTGCGTCCTGGCTGCAAGTCTAACTGACTCTATTCTACATGCAGCCAGGACTAAGACCACCCCTTGACCTAGCATTTTGGGTTTTATTTTTTTTTGTAAGTGATAAAACAACAATGAATGAACAATTTCTTTTTATGTCAATTTTCCAATTTTCCGGCTATCTTCCCTCTTTCTTTATCATCCTGCAGCTTTCAACCATGGTCTGTTTGATGTTAAATTGTGTGTACTTTTTCATTACTCTGACGGTATTTTGTTGTTTTTACCGATAGAAAAAGGGCACCCAATACTATAATCTCAAGCACTTAATCAAAAAACTTTTCTGGGGAAAATTGGTCTCACGGGATTTTATTGTTTATACCGATAGAAAAAGGCAGTTTTTCGTTACTCTGACGGTATTTTGTTGTTTTTACCGATAGAAAAAGGGCACCCAATACTATAATCTCAAGCACTTTAAAAAAATTTTCTGGGGAAAATTGGTCTCACGGGATTTTATTGTTTATACCGATAGAAAAAGACATCCACTACTTCAAATATTTTTCCGGGAAATTTACTTTTTCTATCGGTACTATTTTGTTGTACCGATAGAAACTGACATAATTCTATCGGTATCATTTTGTTGTACCGATAGAAAAGTTCCTCCACTACTTTATTACTCGTACACGGCCCTTTAGTTTCCCTCCACTCGAACAGTTCCACCTTAGAGCACTGCGTCTCTTCGAGAGCGAAGAAAACCACAACCTCCGCCGTGACCACTCACTTCCTCTCTCCCACACGACGATCGCCGGCTGGACACTGGTTCGCCACTGCCACTGGTTCTTATTTTCGTCCTTCGCCGGCCGCCGCTGCGTTCTACACTGCCTCTCCATCACCAGAACTGATCGCCGCCGTAAATACCCTAATTCGTCGTTCTATTTCCAGCATCTTCTTTATTTGATCCTAGTGTTTTGCACGTACTAATTCTTCGAGTTTTGCAATTACACTAGGGTTCCCTATTGTGTTGGCTTATGTACATTCCGCAGGCAATGTTGATTTAAATTAGGGTTTACATAATATGTTCCAGTGCTGTAATGAACCTGTTTTGAGATTTTAACTTATCTATACTGCTGTATGTGTGATCAATTGTATCCAACTGCCATGTAATGCTGATTATATGTTGGAGGTGTTCTTACACATATTCTATCGGCAGCTCATGTGTTTACCGATAGAAAATATTTCTGCACAAGTAGTAAACTTAATTTGGATCTGGAAGGACATGAGCCATGCAAGTACTAGTTTGGTTGGGAATTTTTACTCACTTCGTATGAATATATGGCAATGTGGATGGGTCTACGATGTATATGTTTCAAATGCCTATACATGACTTTTCCCAACCTAATAAATGTGAAGTCCTGATGACTCACATACAGGCTAGGCTAAAGATTATGCACAGTGGCACTTAGATGCTTGTATGCATATTTACGTGTGAAATAAAAATGCTGGCCCATGAATATTAGTATAGCAAATCATCGAGAATGTTATGTGATGACAGTGAATGGTGGCTTGTCAACAAAATTCCATATGTAGAGAACATTGTTATGTTCTATCGGTATCTCACGGGTTTGCCGATAGAAAAATTGTCTTCTGTGGAGGTAATTGTTATGGTCTATTGGCAGCTCATGTGTTTACCGATAGAAAATATTTCTAAACAGTTCAGGAAGTAATTTATGCATGTCTTTCTTTTTGTATTATTTTCCCTTTTGCCGCCCTAGTTAGTCTCCAGTCCTGGGCTGAGTTATGGAACTCCAAGGCGAATTAATTGCCATATATATGGTTTGTTGAAGGTTTTGTAGGGGAAGACATGTCGTCGTCTTCATCGGATGGTACTAGTGGTTCGACTAGGGCCAACCCCATCGTAACTACTGAAGATGCACCTGTTACATCCCAGCGCAAGAGGGTGGGGCGAGGCGTGACGACGTTGGGGCATTTGGCCAAACGCATGGATCTTTCTTGTGAGTTCAACCAATTTGGGAGGCCGATTGGAAAGAATGCTGGGAGGTACGCGGCCTACGTCGGGCTGTTGGCGAAAGAAAGGGTGAAGATCACCGTCCAGAGCTGGAAGGACGTGACGGCGGACGAGAGGGATAGGTTGTGGGCGGAAGTGAAGGTTAAATGAACTGAAATCGCTGAACTCTTTCGTAATCACGTTCTCTTGGCTTATACTAAAGTTTAACTAACCCGTGATTAATTGTATGCATTTTTCGGAAACAGGCTAAGTGGAACATCCCCGACGATACACCTATGACTGCCTGCTTGAAGGACATGAATGGAACATGGAAAACCTTTAAGAGCTGGCTCGTCAGTAACTTCCTCGCTGTGGGGAAATCTCCTTACGAGAAGTACCCCTTCATATCGGAGGAGGTATGGGAGGAATTCACCAAGCAGAAGGGGACTGAGGAGTTCAAGGCCCTTAGCGAGAAGAATAGGACGATCCAGAAGAGGAACGACCACCCGCATCGGCTCGGATCCCGGGGCTATGCGGGGAAGGAGGAGCAGTGGAAGAAGGAAAACGAGCAAAATCCTGTCATCGACACTCCTGAGTTGCCGCTCTCCGAGATCCGGGATGAGAGGTGCAAGCGATGGTGGAGGGGGAGGGGGTCCGTGTCGTCCACGGGGTCTGTGCAGTTCGCAACCCCTGGGGACGCCGACGTTGTGAGGCGAATGGTAAGCTGGCTAACCTCGTAAACTGTGTGCGCACAAGTGTATATATAAGGCAATTTTTCTCACAAGGTACCTTTAAATGTAACAGATCTCTTTTGAGAAGGAGGTAGCGGAGGGATTGTTTACCCCGCAGAGGGAGAACGACATCCTCACCCGGGCTCTAGGAAATAAGGAGCATCCCGGGCGGATACGGGCCGTGGGAGCCATTGTGTCGTGGAAGGCCGGTTTCGTAGATCTGGCTCCACCGAGGAAGAAAGCCCGCTCCTGGAAGGAAAAGGAAGCTGGCCTCTCCGATAAGATACGGGCTGAGGTACGGGAGGAGATACAGGCAGAGATGCGGGCTGAGATACGGGCTGAGGTACAGTCTGAGGTGCAGTCCGAGGTCGCACAAATGAGGGAAGAGTTTGCACGGTTGAGAGAAGCATTGCTGGCCAAGAGTGCAGATGCGGACCCCAGGACGACGGTAACCCGCGGGGTCGGATAAGCAGTTGCGCTTCGAAGGTACTCGCGGATCCAGTGGATCTACTTGAGGTACTGCAAGCCTTCATCTGTGCACTTAAGTTGATGCCACTCCCATTCTGTTAGAGTTTTTTCGCTAACCTATTTCAATTGTTACAAATTTGCAGGGGCCGGAGGGCTGCATCCTACAGAATCACGTAGGCGCCGGGCAGGAAGTGGTTGGACACGGCTTCGTATATCCGTCTGGGTCGGATGTCCGGGTCCACTGCTGATACTTGCTGAGGCAGTGGGCTCCTACGTACAGTGGCCCAAGAAGTGTCTTGTAATACAACCGGTAAATCCTACACATTTTAGATTACATCCTACTCAGTACACTCAACTTGCATAATCTAACATACGTGCTCATTAATTGAAGTGGCCTGCCGCTGGGCTACCAGGGGACTGCGCCCCCAGCTCGGGGCATGAGGCCCGATCTCGTGCGACCCTGGACACATCAAAGATGGCCTCCGCCCCACCCAGCGCATCCACACCTTCACCTCGGAAGAAAGCTGCCATCACCTCGCCCTTGCCTTCGAAGGTACGCGCTCAGTCCCCGGCAAAAGGCAAGGGCAAAGGCAAGGGAAAAGGGCGACAGGGACAGCCGGAGAGGTTCACGAACGGGTTCCCACTCATGTCGGAGGCAGCTTTGCGCAAATTGGATCGATCAACCAGAGACCTCCACACGTGGTACCTACACCGAGCTCCGCGCAATCTGAACTTCTTAGTTCCCTACAGGCTTGGGCAGTTCCACCGTGAGCCCGGGAGTATATCCGTGGCACACGAGGATCTGTTCGACCTCTACAACTGGCGGGAGCTCGATATGTCCATCATACGGACTGGAGTCCTGTGAGTTTGCTGATGCTATGTATTGCTGTTTTGTAACTCTGTTTGCTAACTCTGCATTGTTGTAGTTCATTTGAAATGTAGTAACTTTCTGTGAAATACTAATGTCGTGCTTTGCATGCAGGTGCATGTACAGGCTAGCATCGGAGGCTGCTTGTGACAAGGTGGGTTTCCTCGACCCAGAGAAAATAAGCCTCACGATGCTAGAGCACGACGCCGCGCACGCTGAGCAGTACATATCCAAGGCGCTGATGGCGCAGCAGGACAGAGAGTTCATTCTGGTGCCGTACCACCAAAGGTTAGTGCATTTCGTACTAATTTAACTCGATCTTGTATGTTACACCTGAGATATACTTTGAGCACGTGGTCCTCTTTTACGTACAATGCAGGGGCCACTAGATCCTCATCGTGATCTGTCCGCCGAGGAACGAGGTGTACTACCTCGATTCGATGCGTGACAAATTATCGATGAAATATGTAGTCAAGGGGAATATGGAGGCGTAAGTAACTTATATGTTTGATTTAAATTTTCACCTCACTAGCTAATGATAATACATTAACGGGCAATACTAACTGAAATGCAGGGCTTTTGATAAATTTGCGTCCGCTGGAGGGAGGCATGCCGCACCGCAGGGCTCCCTACTAGCTTGGAAAGAATATGAGGTACTCACGAGACTTTTTGTTTATGCTTAATTAGTTTATGGAAACAATAGCTAACATGTCTTCGCATATGCAATTATCTCAGTGCCATCAGCAGCCGCAATCGTGGGAATGCGGGTTTTATGTGTTGCGCTACATGTAGGACCTAGTGCAGACAAACTTTGCCCAATTCCCCCAGGTAAGCATCGATAGCTAACTCAAATTTGCAAATTGGGTGTCACGTTCTAAATTAGGAAGTTAGTTACTAATTATTCACACATGCTTGCAGATCGCCATGTCGAAAGACTCATACGAAAATGCAAAGATTAGAGATCTTCGACAAATCTGGGCTCAATATGTCATGGAGGAAGTTGTTCCCAACCATCCGCCATGATAATTTTCTCTTTTTCGTGTACTCTGTGCATAGACTGTTTATATACATGTGAATAAATATATATGTCAATAAATGTCCACATTGGATTGCAATTTGTATTTGTCCATATATATGTGAATAAATGTGAATAACTGTCTAATGTGTCAATCTGTTCTGTGAATTTACCCTTCTTTGCATCTGTACTGTATTGTGTATCCAATCTATAATGTATTGCATCTGTACTGTATATGTGAATGTACTATATTGTGAATGCAAATAATGTACTGTATATGTGAATGTTCTATCGGCAAATTCATTCACAGCCGACAGACCACTACAAATTTTCTATCGGTAAACTCATCCACAACCGAGAGACTACTGTAGTTTTTTCTATCGGTAAACTTGAAATTAACCGTCAGAATAGTGTGACTTTTCCTGCCGGTGAACTCATCCACAACCGAGAGACTACTGTGGTTTTTTCTATCGCTAAACTCATCCACAACCGAGAGACTACTACCCATTTTTCTATCGCTAAACTTGAAATTAACCGTCAGAATAGAGTGACTTTTCCTGCCTACTGTGGTTTTTTCTATTGGTAAACGTATAATTAACCATTAGAAGAGTGTGATTTTTCCTACCGGTGAACTCATACACAACCGAGAGAGTACTAAGATTTTTTCTATCGAAAATGTCATTTCCAACCGAGAGAGTGCTACACTTTTTTCTGTCGGTAAACTTATAATTAACCGTTAGAATATGGGTATTTTTTCCAACGCTAAACGTCAGACGACGACGGGTTTTCTATCGGTACAATCATAAGGTGCCGATAGAATAGTAATATTTTCCTGTCGGTAATCATGTAATTAACCGTTAGAATAGTGGTACTTTTCCCACCGTTAATCGTCAGACTATGACGGGTTTTCTATCAGTAAACTCCTAATATGCCGATAGAATAGTTAATTTCTTCTGTCAGTTATTTACCGATAGAAAATGTTATGTCTTGTTCTATCGTATCTATCTCTATCGGTACAAAAATTGATAGTAGAAGGGTTTTTTTTACCGATAGAAGAAAGCTTTTCTGTACTAGTGTCACCGGGAGCGGCCTGGAGGTACAAGCACCTAAGTTAAGAGGAAAGGTGGGAGGCGGTACCTGGGCTTGGCCGCCTCCGGGAGGAAGCGCCGGGACAGCAGTGTCCCGGACGGGCGGTGCCGGGTCTCCGAGACCGGCGTCACCGGGAAGGGTGCGAGCCCTTGTTCTTGGGGGAGCCATGGCGTCTTGTCACGAGTCCCCACGGTCGGCGCCAACTGTCGTGGTATTGCGAATACCCCGGCAGGTTTAGTGAACGATCCTAGCGAAGATTACGTGGCGTGGGTTGACCGGATGACCGGTCCTCCCCTGCCGGACAAACACAAGAAAAGACACAATGATTTATACAGGTTCAAGTCCCGGTGGGGGCCCTAGTCCTGTCGGTGCGCTCCCGACCGGAGTCTGCTGGGGAGGCTCTCTCCGGGGGAGATGCTTCCGGAGCACACCTGTGAGTTTAGCTATTCCAATAACAATGAATCACTTGCTTACAACTGAGGGGTACAAGGGCTATTTATAGCCCCAAAAAGAAGCAAAAAACCTAAACTACCCCGGAAGCCACTGTCGGATTGAGGGGCAGGAACGTCCTTCTCCCGGTCAAACGCCTTGGATGCTTGACAGGTGGTCGCTGATTCCCGAGGCGCTCCTCGCATGACCTGCACGTGATAAACAACTGGAGACTTTACCTTTAGAAGGGTGATGAGGCCCGGCGGCGCCCGGGGAGGCACCGGAGGAGGCCATGTCCCCGGGCAAATGGCGGCGCTCGGGACCGGCGCCAGAGGCCTGGTCCCGGGGGCCAAAAGACGGCGCCCGGGGAGGCACCGGAGGCCGTGTCCCCGGGCAAATGGCGGCGCCCGGGACTGGCGCCGGAGGCCTGGTCCCGGGGGCCAAAAGGCGGCGCCCGGGGAGGCACCGGAGGCCGTGTCCCTGGGCAAATGGCGGCGCCCGGGACTGGCGCCGGAGGCCTGGTCCGGGGGGCCAAAAGGCGGCGCCCGGGGATGTACCGGAGGCCGTGTCCCCGGGCAAATGGCGGCGCCCGGGACCGGCGCCGGAGGCCTGGTCCCGGGAGCCAAAAGGCGGCGCCCGGGGAGGCACCGGAGGCCTCGTCCCCGGGTGAACGTGACGCAGCTTACCTGGATTTAGTCTCGCGGAGATTTCTCCCAACACCAGTGACCAGACCAACCACAACCCTGCACCTTCAGTGCCTGCTATCCTTTGTAGTTTAGCACCTCCAGTGCTACCACCATTCCATACCATTTTTCTGGTCACGGCTAGGGGTTTTATTTCATGAATATATATAATACATAAATAGTAGTTCATGTCTCAAAACTTTTTTATTTCACATTTCACAGATAACCAGTCTAGTACTGCCAATTCATAAATCAACCATTCTCAATCTTTCACATGCAATATTATCTATATTCAAGGTTATGTTATAGAAACTCTTAAAATATAGGTCCAAGATGACCAAGGATATGACTTGCCTTCCGCGTCGTAAGATACAGTAGTTGATGTTTAGTCAATAGCGAAGTCCTCGAACTTAGTTTCTGGATCTGCTAGGCAACAAACAAGCATACAATAATTACTAACTATGTTAAAATGATTTATGATCTATATGCAGATATGCTTAACAGAATATCTGAACGATACTGGAGATAATTGGGATTGCAAGCTGAACTGAGTCGAGATTCTAGAGTTTCAAGGAATTGGCTAAGGATGGGTGTTAGAAGCTCTTAGGATCTCAAGGCTGCAATAAGAACATCAATTTTGTGGCTGGTTTGATAAAAAATAGCAAATGTCAGCAGATTGACATTCGGATCAAGGCTCTGGCATAGCTTCAAGGAAAACTAGAGAGCTTATCTCAAGTTGTGACAGTAGAGGAAAATGTAGATCACAACTCTACAAATTCAGTGGACAGAGTGGCTCTCAAATTGCACAACCAGAAGTGGGTAAACAAGGCCAATGCCACTGACTGGCATGCAATGACATAGTGCTGATAGTGTCAAAAATTAGGGCTTAGCATATAATTCAAGGGCTCAAATCAAGTTGTGATAGAAGAATAAATTGTAGATCACAACCTCAGGAGTCTAAGGGACAAAGTTATGCTCAAAATACACATCTGGAAGGAGGTGAAAAGGGCTAATGCCACTGGCTGACATAGCCTGGCATTGAACTGACATGGCCAGAAACTAAGGCTTTCTATAACTTTTGATCTAGGGCTCCAAACGATGCACCACTTTGTCTGGGAGGTAGGCCTTGATAACAGGAACAAATGATTCAATAGGTTCCAAGGCTGAAGATGGCTGGAACGTGATGAAAATCAATGAAGAAGTGTGGTGGCGACACGGCACAGTGAAGCCACTGGACAAGATCTTAGCATGGCTATTTCTTGCAATCTGGACGGTTTCGGAGATCGGGCTAGAAGAAAAAAATGCTCAGGAGTTCAAGGCACATCTGGTGGACAAGGTGGCTGAAGCTGGATTGGCCGGGAATAGTTTTCCGGTGGCCGGCGCCGGAGAAGATGGCACTGCAATTGTGGGTTTTCGATACAGGTCAAATGAACTCAATTCCAAGCTCAGGGAGTGAAAGAAGGGTACAAGTAAGCTACTGGCGACATCAATTTGGATGGAGGATTGCCGGTGTGGCCTGGGACGTGAGCCAGCGGCTGGAGAAATTCAAATTTGGGGAAAGCTTTGATTAGAGCTAAATTTGGAAATCTGGATGCACAGGCTTACTAAATAAAGATCACTGATCAATTTGTTCTACTGAAACAAGAGCTGATTTGGGATAAATCGGGCTGCATTGCCGGAACAGGGCAAATCGAAGATTCCGGTGATCACCAGCGTTAGGGTCCACCGGAGAGCAATTGAATGCAACAGTACGATCAGGAGGATGAGAGATACTCACTTTTGGCTTCAATTTGGCAAGAGGTTCAGTGATTGGAGCTGGCACCGTGAGCCTTGGTGCTGGACTCGCCGGAGAAGACGACTGCAGCGAGGAGGAGTTTTGGAATTGGCTAAGTTCTGGTGAAGTGAAGATTACACAGAGTTTTGGCTGCTTAAATAGACCAGGGACGGAGTTGGCAAGGAGGTAGCAGCAAAGAAATTGGCACTGGTGACTTGACTGGCCGGGCACAGGTGCGACAACGGTGAACGGTGATGCGATGGCGCATAGGCGGTGCAGCTGCTGATCAAATTGTTGCTTCATCGGGACTCAACGATGTTGGGCGGTGCAAAGCGGTGGCGACAGTGGCTGGCAAGGCAAGGCAACGTGGCGTGGAGTTGCTGACAAAAGGCTGCCGTTGCTGCTGCTGGTAGCACACGGGGGCGGTGGCTGTTCAACGGCGTTGCCACGGCGATGGCTGAGACACAGATGCGTGTGCACATGCAAACACAAGTGAGCACGAGCTCAGGCGCAGGCGAGGCTTGGCCGGCGGCGAGCAAACGCGACGCAAGATCACAGCGAGTTCTGGTCGAAAACTCAGCAGCTGCCCTGGTCGAATTTGGACTGATTTGTAATATCTGATTCTTGGCTTTGGGCTGAATTGTAAATCTGGAGATTTAGAAGATTAGGGTTGAATTTGATTCTGCTGATTTGGCAAACTTGATTCAACAGATAATTTGGCACAGATAGAAGATAAAATTTGGAACAATTTAATGGTTTTTGATATAAACTGAAAATAGAGTAGATTAGGGTATTTGAAATCTGGATTTTGTCGATCTCGAATTCTGGGATTTTAGGATTTGATTTTGAGATACTCATAAAAGAAGATTTTGTGTTGAAAAGCATTTGGGAGGTGTTCCCTGAATCAGATTTGGATTTGGAGATGATTTGTAACATTTTTCCTTTTCAGTCTTCTAGAAAATCTGGAAAAGGACTGATCTACGATACTCTTGGATTGATTTGCGAAAAATATTTAGATGATGAAATCTGACTGCCAACTTTTTGGATTAAGGTATTGGCATACCCTTGATCATAATCCAAGAATAATCTGGTCTGTACTTGGTCAAGATTTTGATTAAATCTGAATTTCTGAAACTTAGGGTGTTTGGGGTAATATAAGATATTTCTGTTTTTGAAAACAGAAAGGAGTTGATAATTCTGGAAGTTAGAGATAGAATTGAATCTGGGTTCTGAAGGCTTTTATACTCAAGATAGATAATAGATCAAATCTGAAAAATCTGATCTCGATTTGGGTCTACAGGATAGATTTTAAAATTTTGGGCTTAGAATAGAATTAAGCTGGGGTTGATTTGGCTGATCTAGAAGAGACATATGCATGCATGACTTTTTAAGAAAGAAATTTTCACCCCTAAACTCAGGGTGTTACAATTACCTCGAAGAAGTTCAAAATTGAAAACTTTCTCAAAAGAGTTTCAATTTGAAACTTATGGGTGTTTGAATCTAACCGGAAAACTTGCTTTGACCCAAAAAACATTTGGCTCTTTCACAAAGCCATACGTGCATAGATTGGATAATAGAAATTTTTTTAGAACATGCATTAGAACTGCATATTTTCATTGAAAGAAAAAGGGGTATACTGGGTTAAAGTTCATACAACAAAAACTCCCAGCATGCTACAGAGTACCTAAGAAAAATAAGAAAGAGCCACTACTTTTTACACAAAATTGGATAATAGATAAGATTAGCAGTGCAAACTATGCTAGTCTCTCTGCAGGAGGGGCGCCCATGAATGCACCACTGTAATGAGCAGCACTATGCATAAATTTTTCTTTATGCAAAACCCATACAATCGATGGTGCAGTTCAGAAGTAGATAGGTTTTAGATCAAGCATCAATGGTAGGATTGAGCCTGGGGAATTACTGATCATTGTCTTACAAGTTTTTTATAAGTTTTTATAAGCATCAATGTCTTATTAGCTCATCACAAACTAAACAAGTCAATCTTTAACATTCAGGCAAATCTCTTAGGACTCTAAGCAAATCTAATGTCATAGCCAAGAAAAATAAAGAATTTTTTAGGAAATTTAAATGAACCAAAATTTCAGATGACAATTAGAAAATGGGAAATAATTAATAGAAAATTCAGACTTCTCATGGTTTTGTGGCTGATTAGGGTCTTGTACTATCGGTTCAAAATAAGCAACCGATATAGGGATCGCGCACTCAAAGATATGATTTTCCTATCGGTTCGACAATTAAAACTGATAGTGGACGACTATTTAACGAAATATTCTTAGTGATGTTCATCAACTCTGTAATTCTCATATCTATCAAGTTTGTAATTCATGCACTTTTCATCTAGTTATATATTTGTTATATAATGAATCACATATGAACAATTCGATATCAATTTAAGAAATTGACATGAGCGGAAAGATCAATTCTAATCGGGTTAGTCCAGAACACTTACAGTTCGTGGAGTGGCCTACGATGGCGCGATGCAGTGGTCGGCGGCGGTGGAGAACCCAAATGCGAGTGGCAATGGTGATGCATGAGTGAAAAGGGAACGTCGTGTCGGGCCCTCATTTGAGGAATCCGGTGGCAACCGCCCAGGTGGGTTGCACTCAGAACGGTACATTGCAAGCTCATAATAACAAGATATGCATTATATAAAAATGCAAGTAATTAAAACAAGTGCTGATCACTAGGACCAACACTACAATAACATAGCGCCAAAATGACGCAGTTTAGTGTTGATACAAAATTAAGGAGTTTTCTTCGACACAGAAGTCGGCACTGAATAAAACAACAACAAGCAAAAGGACTTCAACTTTCTTCATCTTCTACTGCAGCGGTGTTGCATGGGCTTCCTCCACATCGGACTCAATTTGGTAAGTGACCCTCTAGTAAGCTGGATCTTCTGGAGCAGTTTCTTCCTCTCCCATGTTGGGCTCAAGACCGTAGGACTCGGGATCAATGAATCCTTCCTCTAAATTTTTGTTTGCAAAAGCAAGGGTGAGCACATTGTCCACATAGTGCTCAACAAGTCTCAAATAAGAATGCAGGTATATAGATGAGGGGGGAAATTTTCAAAGGATGGCTCTTTGGCTCATAGAATAGATTTTCACTCTTACTTTTGAAGAAAAGGTTTTTGTTTTCAAAAGTGAGGCTTTTAAAATCCTAAGCTAGATTTTCAGAAGATGTTATGTGTGGCGGTCTTCCATGAGTCACCACTTTACTCAATTTTGTGAAAAACTTTCCCAAAAGCTACTTGTGCTTCATCGACGTGGATAGAATCCACCGCGCGCAGACTCCATGACCTGGGAGCTCAGAGTATCCGATAATTTTTATAACTTCGCAAAGGTGTACCACCTTAATCCACCAATCACTCAGCTTTCAAGTCGGTACCTCTCCATGCGACTTTTACGCATGTGACAAGGCCGAGATCACACAACAGTTTACAATCCTAGCATTAACAATTCCCTGACCGGTAAATAGACATTCCAGTCCTCATTACCGTTGTGGGTACTCCCCACAGCCAATTCTTCCTAGCCTTGGTCTATTGTCTCGCAAGACACATAGCCTCTCTTGATTACAGTCGTGCACGACTTAATCCAGGCGTAGGGCGTCTTCCTTCTTACACCTTATCCTCTCTTTATTTTTCTGATCTCACATCACTCATGGCCCTCTGTGGCCCACCAGTTTCCTCTCGAGAATCAGACCGACAACCATTGCAGGGAAAAGCTAATACTGAGAAAGTTACTATGTTGCGCCCGTCCCATACCGGGCAAGTGGTTGGAACATTTTACATGCCACATAGAAGTACAACACAAGGTTCTTGTCCTTATGAATCTTTAGTGAGGAGTCTTTCACATTCCCAATGCGCACACAGCACCAACCAAACAAACCATCCTCACTATCGATTCCAATCACATTTTCTTTCACAAAAAAGGGGTTTTGAACATATTTTTCTCACATGTGACCATTTAGCACTTAACATATAATCTTGAGAATAAGCGTAGCCTAAGCATGATATTCTAGGGTGACAAGGGTGCATGGATATTCAATCACAAAAAGAGGCTTCTCAATTATTTGGGTCATATCTAACCACTTTATTTGAACATAATTCTCATTTGAATGTAAGGCATGCATATACCTGAAAACAACCAACATACTTCATTTCAAAATAATAGGTGAGACATGATCAAGGGATTGAGACTTGCCTTGTAGTGAGGGGTCTAGCTGCTCAGACGATTCTTCGAAGTCTTCTGTTGACTCTTCTGCTCCTTGCTCTATTTGCGCACACAACAACGAGGCAATTCAACACATCGCACCACAGAAACATACAGAAAATAGCTTTTATAGGAAATAATAAATAAAATATAACATGCATGCAGAGGAGATGCTTTGGACAAGGTTACTCGAGCGCTGTTCGAAGAGATAGGTTCAAAGAGGTCGAATGTTGAAGGGTCGACATTCGATTTACGGCTAGGCATAGCCTTAGGTTGGCTCTAGGTGGGTTTTCTGGAGATGTGACAGTAGAGAAAATTGTAGAACATGGATTCAGGAACTTAGTGGACAAACTGGCATTTCAATTGCTCAAATAGAAAGGGTCAAACAAGGTTAATGTCAGTGGCTGACATGCACTGACACTGCACTGACATCGTCAAAAACTAGGGCAGAGGGGAAAATCTGGTTCTGGGCTTCAAATGCTTCGCCAACTATGCCTAGGAGGTAGGCGTGGATGCCAGGGACACATTGGTGGTGGTTTCAGGGGTTGAGGCGGTCGGATGACGACGAACGGCGGCAATGAACTACGGCGGTGACACGGCATAGGCACAGTTCTGGACAAGAACTTGGAAAGAGCATATCTAACAATCTGGGCAGATTTAGAGCTCGGGCTAGTTGAACGAAATGCTCAGGGGGCTGAGACCTAGCTAAGAGACAAGGTGGCATTGGCTAGATCGGCTGGGGAGCAAATTCCGGCGGCCGGCGCTGGAGAAGAAGGCGTTGGATTTGGGGGTTTCGGCTACAGCGCGATTGAACTCGATTCCTTGCTAAGAGAGTGAGAGGGGGACAAGGGGAAGCTACGGACACGGTCAATTTGACCGGAGGTTCGCCGGTGTGGCCTGGCGACGTGAGCCCGATCACTGGTGGTGCACAAAAAGGGAAAAGCTACAAGGGTTGCTGCAATTTGAAATCTAGGCTAACAGGCTTGCTAAGGGTGATGTGCTAATCAATTCATCCTACTAGCACGAAGGCCAATTTGGGCTAAAACACACGGCATTGCTGGGATAGGGGTTTTAGCCATTTCCAGCGATCACCGGCAACAGAGTCCATCGGGATGAAATTAAATACCAAGGCACAGTGAGGAGGGCGAGAGGGACTCACCAGCGTGATCGAAATGAGGCCTGGTGCAGCTGAACGGGCTGGCACCGTGCTCCTCTCCGCTGGCTCGCCGGAGATGAAGAAGAAACGTGAGAGCTGGAGCTATGTGGTTGCTGGAGTGGTGTGAAGAACTCTAGGTGAGGGGGAGGGCTTAAATAGGCAGTGGCTGGGGCTCTCGAGAGTTGAAGCAAATCGAAACGGGATACGTGTGACTGGCACCAGAGCAGGATCGAGACGGCGTGCACGGCGTTGGGACGCGGTAGTGACTCTGCCAGAGGAGAAGATTGCGCCATATCTGGCTAGAGTAGAGCGACGGGGTGGCTGGCTTCGGCATGGCGGCGAAGTGGCAAAAAGGTTCTGACAACAGCAGGCACGCGCGTGCGCACGAAACAAACGGCGCTGCTAGCGGTCATCGGTCGTTGCCACGGTGGAAGATTTTGGCGCGACGTGAGCACCACGGGCGGATACGTCGAACACAACCATAGGTGGAGATAGATGCTGGCCGGCGGTGGAGATCGCGGCGGCGAATTACGGCGACGGCACTGGTCGCGGTCGAAACGGTGTCTGGTCGTGGTCGCAACGGGCTCAGCCTGGTCGAGGTCGAAAAAGGGGCCAGGGACTGATCTGCGAAGATTTGGACTGATCTGCAAGGATTTAGTTTGGGATCTTGGACCTGTTTGCAAATTTGGGGATTTGGAGGGCTGACTTGAGATCTGATTTTGCATATGAGTGTTACTAAATCACTTGGACTCATCTAGCAAGAAAAATGGTAAGATCCGATAAGATCTAGTGGTTTTGACAAAAATCGAAAACAGAGTAATTAGGGTAAACAGGGTAATTAGGGTTTTGAAAACTTTGGCGAGGCTGAAACTAGGGTTTCGGTTAAGATTTTGGAATTCTTCCAGAAGGGAAAAATGTTCAGAAAGGTAAAGGGAAGACATTCGCTAAATTAGATCAAGGTTTGGAGCTGATTGGTGGCTTTTAGCCTTTTCAGGCTTTTGAGAAAATCAGAAAAGGATCAATCTGAAATACTCTTGGACTAAAAGCGAGGATGGTCTGAAAGGTGGAGTTTAGCTGCCAACTTTTTAAACTAAGGTAGTGGCATACCTAAGATCATGATTCTGAGATAAGAGATCAAAAATGGGGTTGAGATATCCAAGAATCCAATGAAGATATGCTGACTGGCAAGCTAAAGAGGTAGAAAAATTTGGGATGTTACACGTCAGGGAGGCTAGGGTTTTCTGCACGCAAGTACACACTTATTTGGAAATGTGTTCGATTGGACTGGTGGGAAAATCCCATGGGTTTAACCTAGTATAGAGGTATGTACTATCGGTTAAAAATAAAAAACCGATATAAGACACTAATGTTCCTATCAGTTTGCAACTAAAACTAATAGTAAAGTAACCGATATCAGAGTATTGATATTCCTATCGGTTAAAATTAAGTAACTGATATCAGATATTAAAATTCCTATCGGATTGTAAATATAAACCGATAGTAAATTAACAGTAACGACCAGTCATGGAAGATAAAGAGTCACGCATAAACAACACAATGGCAGTCTAGTACTATCAGTTGGAAAAAAGAAACCGATATAAGTTATCAATTACCTATCGGTTTGGCAATTAAAACCGATAGTACAATACAATGGCACTAGTACTTAGGGTTTTTCCTAAGAACAGTTACAGGTATGTTTCAGTAAATCATTTTACACTTGTAAAGACACCTGAAAATCCATGCAATTGACTTCCAATAATTTTGAAATAAATTAAAAGTAAAGACTAATCATGGACCATAAAGAATCATGCATATAGAAACTTTCTTCAAATAGCCAATCAAGATGGAGATATGAAAATGACAAATCAGCCAAAAACGACGAGGAACCTGAACTTTGCAGTTTTCATATTAATTTGTGAAAAGAATCAATTATTGCTCAAATCAAGTCCAATTGAAATGAAAATTTGTAGAAATGATTCTCAATGCCTCACATATGTTTTCCCAAAGAATTTTTGAAAAATGATTTGACAATGAACAAGCACATGACTGGGTGCATAACCACAGTAATCACAATTTTCACAACATGATCAGTATTTATATTAATTCTTCAATTAAAGCTCCAAGTAATATACGTCACTTACATATTGCAAGTTAGTCAAGAATGGTTGTCCACCCATAATCCTTCTTCGTGGTCGTCTCGCAGGTAACTTGTTTTGTCAATATCTTCAGTAGGGACAGATTGAAGAATTCCATCTAAAAATGGATGTAGTTCGTCAAACTGATTATACTCTTCTTCATCCACAACGTCTTCGACCCCAACAATACGTCTCTTACTATGAAGGACAACGTGCAACTTTGGATTGGCCGGGTCAACGATGTAGAACACCTGTGTGGCTTGCTCAGCAAGTATAAATGGATCGTCTTGGTGTGCGACTCTACTGAGATCGACGAGAGTAAACCCATAATTGTCGACTTTAACACCTCGAGGGATTTCGACCCATTGGCATCGAAATAAAGGAATCTTAAGTAATACGTAATCGAGCTCCCATATTTCCTCAATAACACCGTAATATGAGTTGAGTGCCCTTACTGCTCTGGCATCCTGTGAAATAGCAAGTAGTGTCACTCCACTACATTGCATAGTACTCTTCTCATCTTGAGTTCTTGTGTAAAATGAATAGCCGTTGATGTCATACCCCTGCCAAGTCCCTACAGTAAATCTAGGCCCCCTGGCCAACCATGTAACAACTTCATCTACGTTGCCCTCAGAAGCTCGCAGGACTCTATTTTTGATCCACCCAGCAAACTTCCTGTTATGTTCTCTGGTGACCCAAATCTCTGGCTTCGAAGGATTCTGTTTTCGTAACATTTCCTTGTGCTTGTGTATGTATGGCTCCACCTCCGTCATGTGCTGCAAGACCCAAAAATGGGCTTTTGTATACAGATCACTAGAGGGGATGACTGCTTTGAATCCAATCGTTCCAATGCTCTGAAGCCTGCCCTCATGCCGGGACATAGGAACGCCAATTGGGTCAACCCCGGCCATATAGTTGGTGCAAAATTCAATCACCTCCTCCGCGGCATAACCTTCAATGATACTACCCTCAGGCCGATGTCGATTCCTTACATATCCCTTCAAGATACCCATAAATCTCTCAAATGGATAAATGTAGCGCAGGAACACGGGTCCACAAAACTTAATTTCTCTGACAAGGTGAACAATTAGATGGACCATAACATCAAAAAAAGATGGAGGGAAATACATCTTCAGCTGACAAAGAGTTGTAGTCACATCACGTTGCAAATCATCCAGTCCATCCAGATCAATTACTTGCAAGGACACAGTTGCAGCAAATATTCAGATCCAAAAAATCTGGCAAGTTCCATGAATGAAGCTAATTAACTTGCTAGGAGTACACACTTACCTTGCTAGATATTGTGTTGAAGAAATAACATAGCTTTGTAATTGTCTCTCTGACTTTGCTTGGGAGAATGCCTCTGATAGCAATGGGAAGCATTTGTGACATCAGTACATGACAATCATGGGACTTCATACCAACCAGTTTCAAGTCTTTCATGGACACAAATTTTTTCAAGTTCGCAGAATACCCGCATGGAACTTTTACACCATATAGGCACTGACAGAGTTCTGTTTTTTCTCTTTTTGACAAAGTATAGCAGGCCGGGGGGAGGTATGTACGCTTTCCCTTCTCCAACGGTGCAAGCTCAGTCCTTATGCCCATTTCGAGCATGTCACGACGAACGTTGATGCCATCTTTCGTCTTTCCCGGAATATTCAACAACAAACCAATCAAACTGTCACAAACATTTTTCTCTACGTGCATGACATCAATACCATGTCGAACTTATAAGTGCTCCCAATATGACAGATCCCAAAGAATCGATCTCTTCTTCCAAACATTTTTTCCTGGAGGTTTAGAACATTTACCAAACTCAACTTTGATGTAAAGCTCCTTACCAGTCACAAACACTGCGGCTGATGCTTTCTCAGGCTTCCCATTAAATGACTTCCTCTTCTTACGGTAGGTGTGATGCATCAGAAGGAATCTGCGGTGACCCATGTACACTGTTTTTCTGTAGTTCGGTAACCACATGCTTTCAGTTTCATCCAGGCAAATAGGACAAGCCTTGCCTCCTTTCGTACTATACCCCGACAAATTTCTGTAGGCCGGGAAATCATTTATGGTGCAAAATATCATGGCCCGCAATATGAAATTCTCTCGCTTATGTGCATCCCACACCCGCACCCCTTCGCTCCACAATTTATGTAAGTCCTCGACTAACGGTGATAGAAACACGTCAATATCATTCCCGTGTTGTCTGGGTCCTAAAATTAGTAACGACATCATGATGTACTTGCGCTTCATACATAACCAAGGAGGAAGATTGTAGATGCATAAAAGAACTGGCCAAGTGCTATGCCGACTGCTCATATTTCCGTATGGATTCATACCATCCGTACTCAGCCCAAACCTTATATTCCTCACTTCGCCGCCAAACTCACCGAATGTTCTGTTAATGTTTCTCCATTGAATGGAATCAGTTGGATGTCTTAGTATTCCGTCTTGTTTCTGACCTTCAACATGCCATCGCAAGTACTTCGCATCTTTCGGATTTGCAAACAGCCGTTTCAATCTAGGAATCATAGGTAAATACCACACAGTTTTGGCTGGAGGCCCTTTCTTTACCTCATCACATCCATTGTGATAAATTCGGTCCCCATGCTTATACCGCAATGCACCGCATCTTGGACAAACATGCAAATCCTCATACTCGTTACAGTACAGAACACAATCATTTGGGTATGCATGTATTCTTTCGATTTCCATTCCCAATGGACACAATAGGTATTTGGCCTGGTAAACCGATCTTGGCAACTCATTTCCGTCTGGAAGCATGTCCGCTAAAAGATCTAATAGCGCCGTGAAACTCTTATCGCTCCAACCGTTGCTTGCCTTCAAGCTATATAATCTCAACACATAAGACAACTTTGTAAATTTTGCACATCCGGGGAACAAAGGCTTCTCAGAATCGACAATTAATTTCTCAAATTTACCAAAATCGTTTTTACTGTAATCTTCTTCTACATCACATAACATTTCATCTAAATTGTCGTCATCTACATGCACATCCGAATGAACATTATCAATGTTCTGATGATCATCATTACTCCAATCCACTTCCGAGTCCTGATGAGTGGTAGCGGTGCTCGTTTCCTCAAGATCTTCACCATGCCATATCCAACAGGTATAGCGTGCGTTAAAACCATGACGAATCAAATGACTCCTAATCTGATTAGAGTTGCCAAACCTCTTTAAGTTCATACAATTTATACAAGGACAATGCATCTCTTTCTCTCCCTTCTTCGCCTTTTCTTGCTCAGCAAATTTAATAAACCTATTCACACCCTCTAGATACTCAACAGTAGTACATTTTATTCCATATATCCAATATTCTTGGTCCATCTACAATTATTTCACAAAATTGACAAATTGAAATAAATAATTAATGACTCAGGGCATGCATGCATGAAACATCATCAATTAGGCCATATGTATAAGCTACTTAATTACATTAATGGATATATGAAACCCTAACTTGATGCATTAATTGGAAGAGCCAGCTAGCTAGCTTATTAACTTCAGCCATAAATCATTCCTAGCTTAACTTCAGCAAGCTATAGCTAGCTAGCCAACCTAGCCTCCTCGTTTGGAGCTACATGCATCTAGTTTAATGAATTGGTAGAGAGAGAGGCAGAGTGTGAAAGAGTGATCGAGAGAGAGAGGTGATGAGAAGATGATAATACCGAGGGAGATCGAATGATCAACCTCCCAGCTAGCTTCTCCAGATCACTCTACTTTGGAGCGTGGATGCACGTATAGTAGAAATGATCGAGGATGCAAAGCAGGGGTCGAGATAAGTTGTGCAATTTTACTATCGGTTCAAAACCACAACCGATAGTAAACTTTTCTCTCTTCTAAAGATCCCCACTGTCATAACCATTAGTTTATATGACGTCATTTTACTATCAGTTATATAAAACAAACCGATAGTAAAATTTACTCTATTATATTGGTTGGTACAGTAGTAACCAATAGTAAAAATTTCATAATTTCACTATCAGTTACGAAAGACAACCGATAGTACAATTTCTTCTATTATATCGGTTGGTATAGTAATAACCGATAGTAATAATTGTTTGCTATTCACAATGGTACACCAGAACATAACCGATAGTACAAAGCCTCTTCTCCACCGCTGTCATCGTACCCTATCGGATTTTTCCTAGATTGCTTATAACCGTTAGAAGATATGGGTTAGTGGATTGCATTTCTGTAGTAGTGCGAGACGATTCTGGTCGTTTGTCGAGACTGTTGGAGAAACATAGTGATCTATTCAAGAGTACCCAGGGTTGTCCACCAAAATGTCCAGTCGAGCACGAAATTCAGCTCATGTCCGATGCGACACTTCCCAATCTGAGTATATATCACAACTCGGTATTGGAGAATGAAGAGATCAAGAGGCAACTTGGTGAGTTGTTGAACGATGGTGTCATTCAACCGAGTAGTTCACCTTGTGGATCTCCTGTGGCGTTAGTGCCAAAGAAAGATGTGACTTGGTGTATGTGCATCGACTACCGAGCACTGAACAAGATCATCATCAAGAACCGGTACCCCCTTCCTCGTATTGACAACCTGCTAGACTAATTGAAGCATGCTGCTGTCTTCTTGAAGTTGGATCTTAAGTCAGGATATCATCAAGTCAGCATCCGAGAGGAGAATACGTGGAAGACCGCGTTCAAAACGCAACAAGGTCTGTTCGAATGGCTGGTCATGCTGTTTGGCCTCTGTAACGCCTCGGCAACTTCCATACGTCTTATGAATGACGTATTGTGACAGTTCATCGATGACTTTGTGATTGTTTACCTTGACAACATACTGATCTATAGTCGTTCGTGGGACGAGCACCTCATTCATGTTGAAAAGGTGTTCGAACAACTTCGGTGACATCGACTTCGCCTCAATCGTAAGAAGTGCGAGTTCGGCCAGCAAACTCTACTATACCTAGGATTCATGGTCGGCAAGGGTACATTGCAAGTCGACCCAGATAAGGTAAAAGTGATTCATGAGTGTCCGCGATCGCAAACAGTTATGGAAGTACGCAGTTTTATGGTAGCATGCCAAATCCGACACTTCTCGATTGTGGCTTCTCCATTGCATGCATTAACTAGGATCGATCAAAAGTTCAAGTGGACAGGGAAACATGAGGACACATTTCTCTTGCTGAAGAGGAAGATTAGTGAGGCGCCTAAGTTAGCTTTGCTGAATCTCCAGAAACCATTCGAGCTAGAAACTGATGCCTCAGGTTATGCAATGGGCGCAGTTCTCATGCAAGAAGGTCGACCAATGGCATATCACTCCGAGTTATTCTAGGGAGCTTAGAAGAACTATCTGACTTACGACAAGGAGTTGTGTGCACTACATCAGGCTATAAAACATTAGTGGTGTTACCTCTTTGGTAAAGAGACTGTCGTCCACATCGACCACCAACCATTGCAATATCTGCAAACTCAATCGAAGCTACAGCAAGCTCGACATATGAAGTGGATGTCGTATTTGCAGCAATTTAATCTGGTGATTAAGTACAAAAAGGGCTTACACAACAAATTGGCGGACATGTTGTCACGACCATGAGTTACGACCATCTGCTTATCAGCGTTCATGCAGATCAAGCCCTCATGTCATGATGACTATGCCACAATGTACAGTGAAGACCCTAATTTTCAAACAACACTGATTGAGCTCGAAACAGGGAAAACCACAGAGTTTGTTTGTCGAGAAGGACTCCTGTACAAAGGTAATTTACTTTGTATACCTTGTGGAGCACCTCGAATTCAATGGTTGTGGGAAGCGCACACATCGAAGGTAGCTAGTCACTTTGGGGTTATGAAGACTTTGCAAAATCTTCATCGACATGTGTTCTGGCCAAGAATGCAGTAAGATGTGGCTAGTTTTGTTCGAGTCTATGGTCTCTACAGTATCTTGAAATTGGCAAACCAAAAATTAGGTTTGTACACTCCTTGCCAGTTCCATCGCGATCATGGGAAAGCATATCCATGGATTTCTTGGGAGGATTGCCTAAGATTCGACGTGGCAACGACTATCTCTTTGTGGTCATTGATTGGTTCTCCAAAATGATTATTCTCATACCTTGTCGAAAGACTATGACGGGAGAAGAAGTAGCTGGGTATTCTTTCAGCACGTTTGGACACATTTCGGACTGCCGACTTCTATTGTGTTTGATCATGATACCCGATTCCTTAGTCACTTTTGGCGATCACTCTAGACGATGATGGACACAAAGCTAAAGAGGAGTACTCTGCCTTTCATCCTCAAATTGATGGTCAAAATGAGGTGGTAAATTGAACAGTCGTTCATCTCTTGAGGGGCTTTAACTCTAAGCATCCGAAGACCTGGGATGAAAGCATACCATACCTACAGTTTGCTTTTAATCGAGCGGTGCATGGTTCGACTGGAAAGTCGCCATTTGAGGTCTGTTTGGGATTTCTACCACAGAGTCCATTCCACATGGAGTTCATGATCCCTACCTCAGTGCAGAATAGCAAGGAAGCATCTGATTAGGATTGAGCACAAAAGTTCCTGGAAGGTATTCAACGACTCCATCGAGAGGTTGAAACGAACTTGCTGAAAGCTCAACTCAAGTACAAGGCGTGACATGATCAACACTGAGTTGATGCTCAATTTCAAGAAGGTGTTATGGTATGGTTACATCTGAGTAAGGAGAGACTTAAAGGTGAAGGTAAGAAGCTTAAACCCATTCGTTATGGACCTTTTCGGATTTTGCGGAAAGTTGGTAATAATGCTTGTCAGCTCGAGTTACCTCCATACATGGATATTTACTTAGTTGTCAATGTTGAGCACCTCAAACTCTTCGAGCCTTCAATGCTGGATGATGAGCCAGATACCATAGTACCATCTGTTGAAGACTTGGTCTATCAATGAGACAAACCTCTACGCGAAGATGTGATCTTGGAGAAGAAGGTGACTACCACCCACAGTGGCACAAAAGAGACTTTTCGAATAAGTCGGAAAGGTCAACGAGTACGTGCGGCAAAGTGGTACACCAGAGAAGATGGACAAGCCCAATTTCACATCTCTAGTTTTGATCCAGAGGTCGCAACAGGAGTTGGCTCCTTCTCAACAAGGGAGTCATGATTCGGGAGGATCTTTAGGTCGAGTCTTATAAGGCTTCGTGACCTTAACCGAGTTCGGAAAGTTTTCGCGACCATGATTGGTTCACGACCTTGAAGGATTTGAACTCTGGTCGAAATTGTAGTCTGATCCGAATAAATGTAACTAAGTCTTATCCATTAGGTTTAGTTAATGTCCGAGTCTAACATGTTTAAGTTATTGAGTCTGATACGTACTCATACGATTGGACTATAAATACCTTGTAATAGGTTAGAGTAGTCATCTAGCATCTACCTGGTTATCTACCTTGATATAGATCAGATCGAGTCTAGTTCATTGACATAGACGAGTGTGTCTAACGTTCAACGTGTAAAGTCTTCTTTAAAATAAAGAGTTGTGCAATTACTTGAACTGTGCTTTGATCAACCTTTGGGTTTCGGTAATTCGGAGTAAGATTTCATTATTCCGCATATAGCATCTGGGCAAGCCTAGTACGAAAATCAAGGCTAGGTCTCAAATGGATCAGCCATGAAACTCTTATCGCTCCAACCGTTGCCTGCCTTCAAGTTATATAATCTCAGCACAGAGGACAACTTTGTAAATTTTGCACATCTAGGGAACAGAGGCTTCTCAGAGTCAGCAATTAGTTTCTCAAACTCACCAAAGTCGTTTTCGCTATAATCTTCTTCTACATCATGTAACATCTCATTTAGATTGTCATCATCTACATGCACATCAGAATGAACATTATCAAAATTTGGATGATCATCAATATTACTGCAATCCACATGATGCAATCGGCGGCCCGATCTTCTGTTAGGTTCTACTTTTGCGGAACGGAGACATTCGCGTTCCAAGGCTTCCAACCAGTGAGATTGAATCCCTGCAATCGCTACACCCACGCACCTTTTGTTATCAACCGTGCTCACGCCCGAAAGACCTTACCACGAGGGTTGATTCCTGCACGCAGTAGAAGAGACGAGCAAGAACGAGAAAGAAATAATCTAAATCTTAGAACGAACAAAGTTGAGGTTATCTCTCATCAAACCAGGTCCTGGAACACTACTCTGATGAACAATTGTCTCACACACAGGAGGAACAATGTAGCAAAATAACCTAACCCTAGAAGTGGCGGCTTCAAAGTATATATAAAGAACAAACGACAAGGGCGACTAATCAACGGTTCAGATGCGGAGTCTACAACAGCAGAAACTTATCGTGTCTATTTGGAGGCCTTCCCGAATGAATCATGCAGTGGGCTTCTATCCATTGGAAAGATCTTGAAATAAGCTTTCCAACTAGTGGTGGATCAGGCCAAACGGACTTCGTATGAGGGAGTTATGGCATTTTGTAGTCTAGTGCTGCCAGGCTGACTCTAAGTCGAATTGTAGACCGAATTGAAGTACATGGATGACATCAATTGGGTTTGGACTTGACTTGAACGTGGCTCATAGGTGTTGAAATGTGGAATGTGGATGGGGTCCCCTTGACTTGGCATCTCCTCTCCCATACTCCTAAGTAACAACATATCACAAGGAAGGTTATGCAGCAGCACATTCTCATTAGAACAAGTATTAGCACTTAGGAATGAGCCCACTTTGTAATTGAGTCGTTTTGCACGTGCTCGTGTTATTGGGCCATGGTTTACAGTGGTATCCATATCCATAGGAGTGATGTCCTCATCATCCTCCCCCTCTAAAATTGGAGTCATCCTCGACTCAAGCTCATCTTCTTCGCTCACGTATGGTTTTAAGTCTGAAACATTAAATGTGGGACTAACCTCAAAATTTGCAGGCAACTCAATCTTATATGCATTATCATTAATCTTTGAAAGTACTTGAAAAGGACCATCAGCTCAAGGCATTAATTTAGACTTTCGCAATTCGGGAAACCTATCTTTACGTAAATGCAACCAAACAAGATCACCAGGTTCAAAGGTTAAATGTTTTCTACCCTGGCTACCATATACTTTATACTTGGCATTCATTCTTTCAATATTTTCTTTAACTAACTCATGCATTTTCAGACTTAATTCAGCACGCTTCTTAGCATCAAAATTCAAAGTTTCAGAAGGAGGCAAAGGTAGCAAATCAATAGGGGCACGTGGATTAAACCCATATACAACTTGAAATGGACTTACCTTGGTGGTGGAGTGGATGGATCTGTTATAAGCAAATTCAATATGAGGTAGACACTCCTCCCACATCGTCAAATTTGTCTTGAGAACTGCCCGTAGCATAGTGGACAATGTATGGTTGACGACCTCAGTCTATCCGTCAGTTTGGGGATGACAAGTAGTGGAGAAAAGTAGTTTCGTCCCCAATTTATTCCATAAACTTCTCCAAAAATGGCTCAAGAATTTTACATCACGATCTGAAACGATGGTGTTGGGCACTCCATGTAAACGAATGATCTCCCTGAAAAACAAATCAGCAATGTTTGTAGCATCATCGCTCTTATGAAAAGGTATCAAATGTGCCATTTTAGAAAAATGATCAACTACCACAAATATACTATCCCTCCCCCTCTTAGTCCTAGGCAATCTTAATACAAAATCCATTGAAATATCTTCCCAAGGAACACTAGGAACAAGAAGAGGCATATAAAGACCATGAGGATTCAAACGGGACGTAGCTTTATTGCAAGTGGTGCACTGTGACACATAGCACTCGATGTCACGCCTCATCTTAGGCCAAAAGAAATGTGCAGCAAGTACATCATCCGTTTTCTTCACTCCAAAGTGTCCCATCAAACCTCCTCCATGCGCTTCCTGTAAAAACAAAAGGCTAACGGAACTAGCTAGAACACATAGCTTATTAGCACGATATAATAATCCATCATTCAGCACATATTTATTCCATGTTCTTCCTTCTCTACAATTCATATAAACATCTTTAAAGTCTAAATCAGTATCATACAACTCCTTTATTGTTTCCAAACCAAAAATCTTATGATCAAGTTGTGACAACAAAGTATATCTCCGAGACAACGCATCGGCAATCACATTATCTTTACCCTTCTTGTGCTTAATGATATATGGAAACGATTCAATGAACTCCACCCATTTAGCATGTCGTTTATTCAGTTTAGCTTGACTTCTAATATGTTTGAAAGATTCATGATCGGAATGAATAGCAAATTCCTTAGGCCAAAGGTAGTTCTGCCATGTTTCTAACACATGCACTAAAGCATACAATTCTTTGTCATATGTAGAATAATTTAGAGTAGGCCCATTCAATTTTTCACTAAAATATGCAACGGGTTTACCTTCTAGTAGCAACACTCCTCCTATTCCAATCCCACTAGCATCACACTCTAACTCAAAAGTCTTATCGAAGTCCGGGAGTTGAAGTAGAGGGGCATTGGTGAGCTTCTCCTTTAGCACATTAAAAGCACGTTCTTGTGCTGGTCCCCTGGAAAAAGGAACGCCTTTCTTTGTCAACTCATTCAATGGTGCCGCAATGGTGCTAAAATCCTTCACAAAACGCCGATAAAATCCTGCAAGACCATGAAAGCTTCTCACCTATGTTACTATCTCAATGGTCAGCCAGCTCTTGATTGCTTCAATTTTCACTGCATCCACTTCTATTCCCTGTGGGGTAACAACATAACCAAGAAAAGAGACTCGATCCATGCAAAAGGCCCACTTCTCAAGGTTACCAAATAAACGTGCATCACGTAACGCATTAAAAACAGCACGCAAATGTTCATGTGTTCATCTTGTGACTTACTATATATCAGAATATCATCAAAATATACCACCACAAATCGACCAATAAAAGCTCGTAAAACCTCGTTCATTAAACGCATGAAAGTGCTCGGTGCATTAGTTAAACCAAAAGGCATTACTAACCACTCATACAACCCAAACTTAGTTTTAAAAGCAGTTTTCCATTCATCACCCAACTTCATTCTTATTTGGTGGTATCCACTTCGCAAGTCTACCTTAGAAAAAATTATAGAGCCACTTAATTCATCAAGCATGTCGTCTAACCTAGGAATAGGATGATGATACTTATTGTAATATTACTAATGGCTCTACAATCTACGCACATACGCCAAGTACCATCTTTCTTAGGAACCAAAATAACTGGAATGGCACAAGGACTAAGGCTTTGTCGTACATACCCCCGGTCCAATAAGTCTTGAAGTTGGCACTTAATTTCCTTAGTCTCTTCGGGATTGGATCGGTAAGGCGCACGGTTTGGCAAAGTCTCTCCCGGGATCAAGTCAATTTGATGCTCAATACCTCTCATAGGTGGCAGCCCCGGGGGAATTTCATCAGGAAAGACATCCTCATACTCCTGCAAAAGGTTAGTGACGGCAGGAGGCAAAGAGCTAGGCAATTTATCAAGGGAAAAATAAGCCTCTTTGCAAAGCATAGCATAGAAAACTCAAGTAGAAGAATCCAAATCAAGTAAATCAGATTTCGTAGCAAGCATATTAGCACCTTTCAATTTAATTCCTGTCTTCTTAACTCTAGATTCTTTCTTATCCTTTTTAGGTGGAAAAACTTCTTTAGCTACAATCTGATTTTCAGTTTTATTATCCTTCCCCTCATGTTCTTTTTCACTCTTTCTAGTTCATCTTTCAAAAGTGCAGCAAGGGTCATGGGAATCAATTCAATGGTTCTACCCTTATGCGTAAAAGTGTATTTATTGCTTCTACCATGGTGTAAAGCATCAGTATCATATTGCCAAGGTCTACCTAAAAGCAAAGAACTAGCTTGCATTGGCACTATATCAAAGTCCGCATGATCATGGTAGGTACCGATTGAAAAATGCACTCTCACAATTTTACTTACCTTGAACTTACCGCAAGCATTGAACCATTGAATGTAATATGGCCGTGGGTGCTGTTGTGTGGTCAAGCTAAGCATCTCAACCAACTCAGTGCTAGCAAGGTTGTTGCAACTCCCTCCATCGATGATGACACGACACAATCGTTCGTTCACAACGAACTTTGATTGGAACAAGGTGTGGCGCTGATTTTGCTTCGCTCTCCATTTGAGCACTAAGTACTCGCTGCGCTACAATGCTCATATACTTCTTAGAAGCTTCAGCACCAAATCTGTCCACTCCATCATCATCGCTATCCGTATCATGTCCGTCACCTGCATGGTTAGCTGCAACAAGAGCCAAATCTTCCTCATCAATATCACTAGCACTAGTATACTCACCGTCATCTCGGGCAATAAGTACTCGCTGACTTGGGCAGTTCCTCATGACATGGACAAAACCCTTGCAGCTGTGGCATTGCGTATCACGGGTCCGGGTTCTACCCGTTGAAGCAACCGATGAAGCACTCTTCGCCGGTGCTTGTACCGTCATGGATTTGCTCGCTGCAGGAGCACGTGATGATGGTGTAGAATCAGCAGGATGTGCATGGGAAGATGATGAAGTAGAACGATCAGGAGGCGCCCTTGGGGTGGAACGAAGTGAAGTAGAACTACCGAAAGTGCCTCCTCGTGGCCGAGCATGTCGTTCCTGTACTTCCCTTTCTGCTTTGCAAGCAAGATGAAACAAACGAGTGATATTATGATAATCCTTATACTCTAATATGTCCCTGATCTCACGGTTTAAACCCCCCAAAAAATCTAGACATTTTTGCATCCTCATCTTCTTCCACTTTGCGACGCAACATACCAATTTGTAACTCCTGATAATACTCCTCTACAGACTTATTACCTTGGTTCAAGCATTGCAATTTATTTAATAAATCTCTAGCATAATATGAGGGTACAAATCTAGCTCGCATGAATTCCTTCAGTGCATTCCAAGTGGTAGGGACGTTATTAGTTTGTTTAGTTTCATGCCACCAATACGAAGCAAAATCAGTAAATTCACTAGTGGCAAGTCTAATCCTGTGTTGTTCTGGCACTTCAAAATATGAAAATTTTTGACCAGCAGTTAACTCCCATTGCATATACTCATCAGGATTATATCGACCAGCGAAAGATGGCATGATAGACTTAACTTTATAAAAGACATCATTACCAAACTAGCGATTGGCGTTACCATTGTTACCTCCCATACCGTGTCGGTTGTGGGGAAGGCGTTGGCGAAACCAATTTTCCCGTTCAGTAGTATGATCATGCTGATCGTTGACGCTTTCTCTACCCTCATATCCTCTTCCTCTCCATGGGAAGGTGCAGGACCTACTCGTGGAGGGTGCTGCCTCTCAAGGTGCCCCATTCTCGTAACGAGGTCAGCGATGCTTCGCTCGATCTGCTCCATCCTATGTTCATTGTCTTGAGCAAGCTTGGTGAAGCTTGCATCATTACCTCTCAATGCGTGTTGCTGATCCTCCACATACTTCATGACCTCAATTCTTGTAACACATTCGTCTGCATCCGGCAAGTCAGTCTCCGATCCTGTCATTGTCAGTAGAAGACAAAAGAAAACAACACAGTGGAAATATTCTTCCTATCAACTACTAGGTGGTGGACAAGGAATTAAAGTCACGCTCACTCAAGCTTCTTACCAAGCACTTGCAATTTTCTTACCAACTGCGACAATTGGTACAATCCAATGGGCTGATTCGTGACAACCTGTGACAGGTGGTGGGGCGCGCGATTGCAAAGTAAACCTGTAACTGAGTTGGAAGAAAAGTGGAGCTCGACATGCAATGTATGAGTAGCAAGGATTAGCAACAAATCAATTCAGAAATTGCGAAACTGAAAAGTAGTCCCAAGCTAGTCTATGTCGCTCATCTAAACGTGTCTTAGAACTAATTCAGGCAGCCGAAACAAAAGGACCAAGCACAAGGACTCAAAGGATGCAAACAACAATGATTGTCCTCTTTCTTTCTCTCTTTTTTTTTCTTTCTTTTCTTTTATTTATTTTTTTTGCTTCCTCTTTTGTTTTGTTTTGTTTTCTGATGCTGCAGCAAAGGTGGAAAGCAAGAATGACACAAATTGGAATTACAGAGGGCGCAAACAAAACAGCGACAGAACGACAAAATTGGGTACTAAAACTTGCAGGGCTCAAAACAGCATGAAAATGGCCTAATTTTGGGGTCTCCTGGACTATAGGACTCCTGTCGTATAGTTTCCAACGCATCAGCGTCGAAATTATCTTTCCGTGAAAAAAAATACGCCCAAATCGGAGTCCGTATGCAAAAGTTATGCCCGTTTTACTAAATGCCGCGCAAAACAAGAACTCAGCCAGTTCTAAAATATGAATTAAATGTGAAACCGACTTGAAACCCTTCAATTCTGAGTCTCAGCTCTTCCACACCTCTGTGACTTGGTTTCGTATAGAGGAAATCACAAGTTATATTTTCCTTCTTCTCGGACTCAAATTCTAAAACCGATCTAATAACACAGTCCGAAAATCCTCAAACCCTAGCTCTGAACTATTGCCCTAGGGTTGTTGCGGCAAGCCACACCCGATACTATGACCAAAACAAGACTCAACCTAGACACATCAACACGACGACACAGCGAGGGACCAAAATTCAGAAAAGCAAAAACTGAAAGAAAGTGCAAAGGCTCAAGGGGTTTGGACAGCGGAAACAATGGACAGCGACGAACACGAATTTTTTTTTGTGGACAATAGGACGATGGAAAAAAAAATAGGAGATACAAATTACCTAAGGGGCAACCAAAGCTCTAATACCACTTGATGCAATCGGTGGCCCGATCTTCCGTTAGGTTCTACTTTTGCGGAACAGAGACGTTCGCGTTCCAAGGCTTCCAACTAGCGAGATTGAATCCCTGCAATCGCTACACCCACGCACCTTTCGTTATCAACTGTGCTCATGCCCGGAAGACCTTACCATGAGGTTTGATTCCTGCACGCAGTAGAAGAGACGAGCAAGAACGAGAAAGAAACAATATGAATCTTAGAATGAACAAAGTTGAGGTTATCTCTCATCAAATCAGGTCCTGGAACACTACTCTGATGAACAATTGTCTCACACACAGGAGGAACAATGTAGCAAAATAACCTAACCCTAGAAGTATATATAAAGAACAAATGACAAGGGTGACTAATCAACGGTTTAGATGCGGAGTCTGCAACAGAAGAAACTTGTAGTGTCGATTTGGCGGCCTTCCCGAACGAATCATGCAGTGGGCTTCTACCCATTGGAAAGATCTTGAAATAAGCTTTCCAACTAGTGGTGGATCAAGCCCAAACGGACTCCGTATGAGGGAGTTATGGCCTTTTTAGTCCAGTGCTGTCAGGCTGACTCCGAGTCGAATTGTAGACCGAATTTAAGTACATGGATGGCATCAATTGGGCTTGGACTTGACTTGAACTTGGCTCATAGGTATTGAGATGTGGAATGTGGATGGGGTCCCCTTGACTTGGCATCTCCTCTCCCATACTCCTAAGTAACAACATATCACAAGAAAGGTTATACAGCAGCACATTCTCATTAGAACAAGTATTAGCACTTAGGAATGAGCTCACTTTGTAATTGAGTCATTTTGCACGTGCTCGTGTTATTGGGCCATGAGTTACAGTGGTATCCATATCCATAGGAGTGATGTCCTCATCATCACATCTGGGTCCTGCTGATTGGTAGCGGTGCTTGTTTCCTCAAGATCTTCGCCATGCCATATCCAATGGGTATATCGTGCATTAAAACCACAACGAATCAAATGACTCTTAATCTGATCAGAGTTGCTAAATCTCTTTATATTCATACAATCTGTACAAAGACAAAGCATATCTTTCTCCCCCTTACTCGTCTTTTGTTGCTCAGCAAATTTAATAAACCCATTCACACCATCCAAATATTCAAGAGTAGTACGTTTTATTCCATACATCCAATATTTCCGGTCCATCTACAATTAACAAATTGCAAAACATAATGAGTCAGGCATGCATGAAACCTAGCCAATTAAGCTATATATATATATATATATATATATATATATATATATATATATATATATATAGCCTCTTACAGCTGATATATGAAACCATACCTTGATGAAACACTAATTAACCTAACTACACAATACAAGCTAGTGAGCTCCTAATCATGATGCATTTCCAGCTAGCTAGCTAGCTCCCTAGCTTGGAGCTATAGCTAGCTTGCAATTAAGTAGAGAGAGAGAGATAGGTGATGACAAGCTTACATTAAAGAGAGGAGTCCAATTAACTTCCTTCCAGCTTGCCCTGATCACTCTAGTAGTGTAGCTTGGAGCGTGGAACTCTCATTGGAAACAGAGGGAGAACAGAGCGTGGAATAGAACAAAACAACAATCAGCAAGGGTCGAGTGGGATTTTACTTATAGTTGAACAATTTCTAACGGTTCACTGCAATACTACCGTTAGTATAAGTAGGTTTCTTTTAACGGTAAATATATATATTTACCATTAGAAAAAGTGCAAGTAGATGTCTGAAACAAAAGCCAAGTTGGTTAATGTCTGAAATATCAATACAAATACACACATATACACCAATTCACACATCCAAGTAGATGTCTCAAATAGCAATACAAATACACCAATTCACACATTCATGTTTATTCTAACGGTAAATATGTATATTTACCGTTAGAAAAAGTACTACTAGAAAAAGTCAAGTACATGTCTGCAAAAAAGAAGAAAAATTGGTTCATGTCTGAAACAGTAATACAAATACACACATATACACCAAATACAAATACACAAATACACCAATTCACACATTCAAGTACATGTCTCAAACAGCAATACAAATACACAAATATACACCAAATACAAATACATAAATACACCAATTCACACATTCAAGTACATTATTTGAAATAGCAATACAAATACACAAATATACACCAATATAAATACACAAATACACCAATTCACACATTCGATGTATAGTACAAAAGTCATGTCTGAAATAGCAGATCATGATGAGGACCCAGTGGCCCATACATTGTACATCAAAGAGAACCATTGCAAGTTGCTACAATATAACTACCGACTACAAGTTAGACTTGATACATCACAAATCCATTCATCTGAAACAGCAAATGTATGAACCACGTTTGACTTAACCATAGGAGTTGAGTTGAGGTGCGTTGATGAGTTGAGTAACTGAGTTGAGTTGCGTTGATGAGTTGAGTTTGAGCCCAAGGAAATCACCAATACAAATATAAGATGCTTTTTATAGGTCATGATTTGAGAAACACACCAGGATTGTGGATATTCTCGACCTAGTCAACTAAGATCTCACCCTTCATGTCCTTCTAGCTCTTGACGGTGATCTTCACCCATTCTGTCATGGTATTGCGAATACCCCGGCAGGTTTTGTGAATGATCCTAGCGAAGAAAACGCGACGCGGGCTGACCGGGCGACCGGTCCTCCCCCGCCGAACAAACACAAGAATTCACACGAGGATTTATACAGGTTCGGGTCCCGGTGGGGGCCCTAGTCCTGTCGGCGTACTCCCGACCGGAGTCGGCTGGGGAGGCTCTCTCGGGGGAGAGGCTTCCAGAGCACACATGTGAGTTTTGGCTATTGCAATAATGAATCACTTGTCTTACAACAGAGGGGTACAAGGGCTATTTATAGCCCCAAAAAGAAGCAAAAAAGACTAAACTACCCCGGACGCTACCGTCGGATTGAGGGGTAGCAACGTCCTTCTCCCGGTCAAGCGCCTTGGATGCTTGACAGGTGGTCGTTGATTCCCGAGGCGCTCCTCGCGAGACCTGCACGTGACCAACAACCAGAGACTTTACCTTTAGAAGGGCGATGAGGCCTAGGGCATGCACCGGAGGCCACGTCCCCGGGCCAAAGGCGGCGCCTGGGACCGGCCCCGGAGGTCAGGTCCTGGGAGCCAAAAGGCAGCGCCCGGGGCAGGCACCGGAGGCCACGTCCCCGGGCAAATGGCGGCGCTCGGGACCGGCGCCGGAGGCCACGTCCCGGAAGCCAAAAGGCGGCGCCCGGGGCAAGCACCGGAGGCCACGTCCCCGGGCAAATGGCGGCGCCCGGGACCGGTGTCGGAGGCCAGGTCCCGGAAGCCAAAAGGTGGCGCCCAGGACCGGCGCCGGAGGCCAGGTCCCGGAAGCCAAAAGGCGGCGCCCGGGGCAGGCACCGGAGGCCACGTCGACGGGCAAATGTGATGCAACTTACCTGGACTTAGCCTCGCATTATTTCACCAACAAGTCAACGTAGGCAGCATATTACGATGAAGAACCGTGACCTACGTTGCCCCTCATGAACATCGTCCAAGGACCTACACTAAATCAATAGGCATTCTAGAGCAAATTAAGATTGTTTACTACTACCTAAATGGCTCCCTGTCTAAAAAGAACTACCAAGTGAAGGTTAGGTTGTGGTATGTCATAGTAACATCAACTTGCAACTAAGAGATCAAGATATTACATTTCTACTCTATTTCATAAGAAGAAATTGCAATCCCAATATATATCATTTAATGAACTTTTTACAAATATCTTGATCATTGAGCAAGCTAGTGTTTGTCTTATTGGCATTTGACTATGTATAAATTGGTCCAAGTCCTCCTCAAATAAACCAAAAGCTAGATCCATGATATATCTGAGCGAAGCTAGGCCAACTGTCTAATCATAAGATTTCACCATTACTTTGAAAAGAATTGATGTTTTTTTCATTTGAATTTCAAAAAATTGAACATTCTGTCACTAGTACAGAAATGCAGTCTACTAACCCCTATCTTCTATCGGTTCTTAGCGAAACAGCAGAAAACTGATAGAAAATGTGCCTCGCGGTCATAAAAGCCCGACGGATGTATTTTCCCTATTGGTTTATAAGAAACTTACCGATAGAATAAATAGTATGATTTACTCTAGCGGTGATGAACATATTTGCCGTTAGAAGAGATGCATAAGTACTGACGGAAGAATGTTGTGCGCCGATAGGACTGGTCGACTTCAACAACTAGACTTATTCTATCGCTACTGTATGAATATACCGACAGAGTATATTAAAAATTCCTATCGGCAATATGTAGTGCGCCGATAGAATAGTTGGCCTTCCACAAATATTTTTATTCTATCGGTAATGGATTCTTTTACCGTTAGAATATATAGAAAATTGCTTAGAACTGTTCGTCTTCAAATAGTTTTATTCTATCGGTAATGAATGTTTATACCGGTAGAATATTGCAAAAAATATCTTAGAACTGTTGGCCTTCTACAACTAGTAATATTCTATTGGCAATGTACGTACACACCGATAGAGTATGTACAAAAATTCCTATCGGTAATATTTATTGTGCCAATAGAACCATTCGCCTTCTACAGATGTTTTTATTACTAACGGTATTCTTTTTTCGTACCGATAGAAAATATATAGTTGTATAAATACACGGGTATGTCTCTTTCATTCTCACAGTTCATCTGGGGCTCGTAGTCCTAACCCATAAGCTCCATGGACGGCCGGCGCACCTCTACAGGGGACCGCTGCACCTCAGCACCTCCATCGACGCCCTCTAGACGTCGGCATCCCAAGGAAGGTACGTAAAATTTCTGCAATATTGTTAGATTATTCTAATCCGATTATGGCAATAATTCTGCTTTTTTTGTATCCTTCATTTTGATGTGTCTTCTTTTCAATATGATTATGATCTGTTCAGGTCCTTGGATGATGCTCGTGAGAGGCAACGTATTTCACGGTTCTTCATCGCAGTACGCTGCCTACGTTGGCTTGTTGGCGAAAGAAATGGTGAAGATCACCGTCGAGAGCTGGAAGGACGTGAAGGGCGAGATCTTGGTTGGCTCGGTCGAGAAGATGCTTAAGCCCGGCGTGTTTCTCAAATCAGGACCTATAGAAAGCATCTTACATTTTTTTGCATGCACTAGCTTGTGGCCAGATGCTTACCTGCTTGGAGAAGAAGAATTGTTGTTATTTGCACAGCCATTCTACACCATCACTACACAGAACAACATCTTGGAAGGTAGGTTCTTTTTGTTAATGGAGTTGAGTTGAGTTGAGTTGATCGAGTTTGAGTCCGAGGAAATCACCAATACGTACAAATGTATGTCGACGGCAGTTCCAGCTCCTCGGGCGTCTTCGAACTGAACTCCTATGGTTAAGTCCAATGTGGTTCAGACATTTGCTGTTTTGGATGAATGGATTTGTGATGTATCAGGTCTAACTTGTAGTCGGTAGTTGCATTGTGGCAACCTGCAAAGGTTCCCTTTTATGTAAAATGCATGTATGGGCCACTGGGTCCTCGTCGTGATCTGTTGTTAATTTCAGACGTGGCTTTTGTAATATACATCGAATGTGTGAATTGTTGTATTTGTATATTGTTGTATATTTGTGTATCATGTATTGCTAATTGGGACATGAACTTGAATGTGCAGGGAGTATTTGTGTATTTAATTGTATTGGTAGGTAGGTGTGTATTTGTACTGCTGTTTCAGACATGCACTTGAATTTGTGAACTGGCATGTGTATGTTTGTACCTGAATTTGTATTGGTGAACTGGCATGTGTATGTTTGTACCTGAATTTGTGAACTGGCATCTGTAATTTCTTTGGCAAGATGAAGTCCCAAGTACCTACGAAAAGTATTTTTGTGTCTCCTAGTTAATCCACAAATTAGCATTTCTTGAAATATATTGCTTTATCTTCTAGTTAAGATCCGTTTGATGTAAGATCTGTTTGATGTTACATTGATATGATTCCTTGAATGTGAGAAATGGCATGTGCATGTTTGTCCCAGTTTGGTACCAGTACCTCCTCTAACGGTAAGTACACATATTTACCGATAGGAAAACACATATATTTGCTCAGTCATGCATATTCTAACGGTAAATACACATATTTACCGATAGAAAAACACATATATTTGCTCAGTCATGCATATTCTAACGGTAAATACACATATTTACCGATAGAAGAATCATGCTCGAGTGTCATGCATCATCTAACGGTTCATACACATATCTACCGATAGAAAAACTCATGCATGCATGATCTAACGGTAAGTACACATATTTACCGATAGGAAAACACATATATTTGCTCAGTCATGCATATTCTAACGGTAAATACACATATTTACCGATAGAAAAACTCATGCTCGAGTGTCATGCATCATCTAACGGTTCGTACACATATCTACTGATAGAAAAACTCATGTGCGTGTTGTGTCATGCATGATCTAACGGTCAATACACATATTTACCGAAAGAAGAAGTCCTGTACTTGCTCGGTAATGCACATTATCTAACGGTATGTGTGTGTTTTTACCGATAGAATATGTGAGCGGCAAATTACCTAAGTTAGTCTGACGGTTATTTCATGTATTTACCGTTAGAAAAATGTCCATTATAAGGAAAACCCCACTCGACCATTGCTGAGCTGCTCTTTAATTTGTTCTGTTGCACTCTGTGTCCCTCTGTTTGTGACGAAAGTTCCAGCTACACTGCTAGGGTGATCAGCGCAGGTTGGAAGGAAGTTGATTGCGCCCCTCTCTTTAAGGTACGCTTAATCGTCGACACTTATCTCTCTCTCCCTCTAGATCTCCCTTCCTCTCTACTTGCAAGCTAGCTGTATTGCGTAATTCCAAGTTTGTAGCTCTAAGCTTGGGAGCTTGGTAGCTGGAAATGCGTCATGTTTTAGGAGCTAACTAGCTTGTATTGTGTAGTTAGCTAGGTTAATTAGTGTTAATTTCGTCAGGCTAGGGTTCAACACATGTATCTGTTGTAAGAGGCTGTACATGTACATATACATAACTTAATCGGGCAGGTTTCATGCATGGCTTACTCGTTAAATTTTGTTAATTGTAGATGGACAGGAAATATTGGATGTATGGAATAAAACGTACTACTCTTGAATATTTGGATGGTGTGAATGAGTTTATTAAATTTGCTGAGCAACAAAAGGAGAGGAAGGGAGAGAAAAATATGCTCTGTCCTTGTACAGATTGTATGAACTTGAAGAGGTTTAGCAACTCTGATCAAATTAAGAGTCATTTGATTCGTCGTGGTTTTAATGCGCGATACACCCGTTGGATATGGCATGGCGAAGATCTTGAGGAAACAAGCACCACTACTACCAATCAGCACGACTCGGATGTGGATTGCAATAATATCGATGATCATCCCAATTTTGGTAATGTTCATTCCGATGTGCACGTAGATGATGATGATGACAATCTAGATGAGATGTTACGTGATGTAGAGGAAGATTACAACGAAAATGACTTCTGTGAATTTGAGAAACTGATTGCTGACTCTGAGAAGCCTTTGTTCCCTGGATGTGCAACATTTACAAAACTATCTTCTGTGCTGAGATTATATTACTTCAAGGCAGGAAACGGTTGGAGTGATAAGAGTTTCACGGCACTATTAGATCTTCTAGCGGACATGCTTCCAGAGGGAAATGAGTTGCCAAGATCTACTTACCAAGCCACAAAACTGTTGTGTCCGTTGGGAATGGAAATCGAAAGAATACACGCATGCCCAAATGATTGTGTGTTGTACCGTAACGAGTACTCCAGTTTGCATGTTTGTCCAAGATGCGGCGCATCGAGGTATACGCGTAGGGACTGGATTGACAGTGAACGTCACGAGGTAAGGAAAGGGCCACCGGCAAAAACTGTGTGGTACTTGCCTGTGATACCTAGATTGAAGCGGCTGTTTGCAAATCCGAAAGTCGCGAAGCACTTGCGTTGGCATGCTGAAGCCCGGAAACAAGACGGAAAACTGAGATACCCAGCTGATTCTATTCAATGGAGAAACATCAACAGAACATTTGCTGAGTTCGGCGGCGAACTTAGGAATGTAAGGTTCGGGCTGAGTACAGATGGTATGAACCCACATGGTAATATGAGCAGCCGGCACAGCACTTGGCCGGTTCTTTTATGCATCTACAATCTTCCTCCTTGGTTATGCATGAAGCATAAGTACATCATGATGGCGTTACTAATCTCAGGACCCAGACAACCCGGAAATGATATTGACGTGTTTCTAGCGCCTTTAATCGAGGACTTACAGAAATTGTGGAGCGAGGGTGTGCAGGTGTGGGATGCATACAAGAAAGAGAATTTCATCTTGCGGGCCCTGATATTTTGCACCATAAATGATTTTCCGGCCTACGGCAATTTGTCGGGGTATAGTATGAAAGGAGCCAAGGCTTGCCCTATTTGCCTAGATGAAACTGAGAGCATGTGGCTGCGAAACTGCCGGAAAACAGTGTACATGGGTCACCGCAGGTTTCTTCCGGTGCATCACACGTACCGTAAGAAGAGGAAATCATTTAACGGGAAGCCTGAGAAGGGATCAACTCCAGTGTTTTTGACCGGTAAGGGGATTTACTCGCTCGTGAACGACATCAAAGTTGAGTTCGGTAAGCATTCTAAACCTCGAGAAAAAAATGTTTGGAAGAAGAGATCGATTCTCTGGGATCTACCGTACTGGGAGCACTTACAAGTTCGACATTGCATTGACGTCATGCATGTGGAGAAAAATGTCTGTGACAGTTTGATTGGTTTGTTGTTGAACATTCTGGGAAAGACAAAGGATGGTGTGAAAGCTCGTCGTGACATGGTGGAAATGGGGATAAGGACTGAGCTTGCACCTTTAGAGAATGGAAAGCGTACATACCTCTCCCCGGCCTGCTATACGTTGTCCAAGAGCGAAAAAACAGAACTCTGTCGGTGCCTGCACGGTGTTAAAGTTCCATGTGGGTACTCCGCGAACTTGAAAAAACTTGTGTCTATGAAGGACCTAAGACTGGTTGGCATGAAGTCCCACGACTGTCATGTCATGATGTCACATGCTTCCCATTGCTATCAGAGGCATTCTCCCAGTTAAAGTCAGAAAGACAATCACAAACCTATGTTATTTCTTCAACGTAATATCTTGCAAGGTAAGTACGTGCACTCGTACTATAAGTTCACTACCTCCATTTGTGGAGCTTAATTAGAAGATTTTTCTGATATGAATATTTGGCGCAACTGTGTCCTCGTAGGTAATTGATCCCGATGGACTGGACGCTTTGCAACGCGACGTGGTTACAACTCTTTGTCAGCTCGAGATGTATTTCCCTCCATCCTTTTTTGATGTTATGGTCCATCTGATTGTTCACCTTATCAGAGAAATTAAGTTTTGTGGACCCGTGTGCCTGCGCTACATGTATCCATTTGAGAGATTTATGGGTGTATTGAAGGGATACGTAAGGACTCATCGTCGACCCGAGGGGAGTATCATGGAAGGTTATGCCGCCGAGGAGGTGATTGAATTTTGCACAGATTATATGGCCGGGGTTGACCCAATTGGCGTTCCTAGGTCCCGACACGAGGGTAGGCTTCAGGGAATCGGAACGATTGGATTCAAAGCTATCGTCCCCGCTCGTGATGTGTACGCAAAATCACATTTTTGGGTCTTACAACACATGACGGAGGTCGAGCCATACATACACGAGCACAAGGTAATGTTACGGTCACAGAATCCTTCGAAGTCAGACGTTTGGGTCAGCAGAGAACATAACAGGAAATTTACTGAGTGGATCCAAGAAAGAGTCACGCGAGCTGCCGAGGGCTCCGTAAGTGAAACTGTGACATGGTTGGCTCGAGGCCCAAGATTCACTGTAGGGACTTGGCAGGGGTACGACATCAATGGGTATTCATTTTACACAAGAGCTCAAGACGCCAAGAGTAGCACGCAATGTAGCGGAGTGACATTGTTTGCTATTTCCGAGGATGCCAGGTCAGTAAGGGCGCTGAACTCATATTACAGTGTTCTTGACGAAATATGGGAGCTCGATTACGGATTACTTAAGATTCCCCTGTTTCGATGCCAATGGGTCGAAATCCCTCGAGGTGTTCAAGTTGACAGTTACGGGTTTACTCTCGTCGATCTTGGTAGAGTCGGACACCAAGACGATCCATTCATACTTGCAAACCAAGCCACACAGGTATTCTACATCGTTCACCCGGCCAATCCAAACTTGCATGTTGTCCTCCACAGCAAGAGACGTATTGTTGGGGTCGAAGATGTTGTCGACGAAGAGGAGTATAACCAATTCGATGAAATACCTCCATTTTTAGAGGACATTCAATCTATCCGTACTGAAGATATCGACGAAACAACGTATCTGCAAGATGACCACGAAGAAGGATTATGGGTTGAGAACCATTGATGATTAATTTCTATTTCAGGGATAAATGCCAAGCAAACAGCCCACAAGTTCTGCAGCAAGGTGAGGAACTTATCATTAATACATCAGGCAGTACATTTTTCTTTAGAACTTAATGATAAGCTAGTTCACAGCATTAATACATCTCAATTTTACTCCACAGCATGAGTTCTAACATGTACAGTACCTTTATCCTGTAAATACTTAATTCTTCCCTTCAAATAGCACTTGCAAAAATCTCATCGCAGCCTCTTGCTTCTTCAAATTAAGTTCTGCAAAAATCCCTTTTTTCTGACGGTATTTTGTTATTTATACCGATAGAAAAGGACATCCGCTACTTTCATGTCTCAGGCACTTCTCTCAGGCACTTCAAAACGTTTTCTATCGGTATTGTTCTATTTTACCGTTAGAACAACTTCGTTAGTCTCACGGTATTTGTAGTCTGACGGTTTTTTCCTGTTTTTACCGATAGAAGAATACTCTGCCGCTTTGAATTCTCAACCGCGTCGCCATGCGTCGCCTTGGAAACTCTATAAGTACCTCGCCATGCATCGCGGTATTTGTTGTTTTTCTAATTCTCGAACGGTTCGACTCCTCATCTTCTCTTTCACAATGGCAACCTCCATGGGATCGTCAGCCACGCCCTCCCCGGTAATAACTCTAAATCTCCTCGGTTTCTCCCTGTATTGTTAATCCATGTTCAGTTCATTCTTGACCTGTTGATTTGCACAGGGAATGGTAGCCATGGAAGACACTGCCAAAGTGAAGGCCGACCTGAGGGCCCTCCAGGAGGAGCACAAGCTCCTTACAGATAAGCACACTCAGCTACGGCTTGACCTTGACGATCTCTTCCAGCGCATTAAGCGCATGAAGACGGATGGTGACAATGCTAGGGCGAGGACGAGGCGTCTTCGTGAGGAGAAGAAAGCCGCGGATATGACCATCGCTGGCTGCGGTTTGACTATGAAGGATACCATAGCGAAGCTGAGGGAGGTCGCAGGCCTTCTCGGCGCAGTAGTAGATGATCCTAGGGACAACTTGTCGCTAGAGGAGTCCTGCGTCCTGGCTGCAAGTCTAACTGACTCTATTCTACATGCAGCCAGGACTAAGACCACCCCTTGACCTAGCATTTTGGGTTTTATTTTTTTTTGTAAGTGATAAAACAACAATGAATGAACAATTTCTTTTTATGTCAATTTTCCAATTTTCCGGCTATCTTCCCTCTTTCTTTATCATCCTGCAGCTTTCAACCATGGTCTGTTTGATGTTAAATTGTGTGTACTTTTTCATTACTCTGACGGTATTTTGTTGTTTTTACCGATAGAAAAAGGGCACCCAATACTATAATCTCAAGCACTTAATCAAAAAACTTTTCTGGGGAAAATTGGTCTCACGTGATTTTATTGTTTATACCGATAGAAAAAGGCAGTTTTTCATTACTCTGACGGTATTTTGTTGTTTTTACCGATAGAAAAAGGGCACCCAATACTATAATCTCAAGCACTTTAAAAAAATTTTCTGGGGAAAATTGGTCTCACGGGATTTTATTGTTTATACCGATAGAAAAAGACATCCACTACTTCAAATATTTTTCCGGGAAATTTACTTTTTCTATCGGTACTATTTTGCTGTACCGATAGAAACTGACATAATTCTATCGGTATCATTTTGTTGTACCGATAGAAAAGTTCCTCCACTACTTTATTACTCGTACACGACCCTTTAGTTTCCCTCCACTCGAACAGTTCCACCTTAGAGCACTGCGTCTCTTCGAGAGCGAAGAAAACCACAACCTCCGCCGTGACCACTCACTTCCTCTCTCCCACACGACGATCGCCGGCTGGACACTGGTTCGCCACTGCCACCGGTTCTTATTTTCGTCCTTCGCCGGCCGCCACTGCGTTCTACACCGCCTCTCCATCACCAGAACTGATCGCCGCCGTAAATACCCTAATTCATCGTTCTATTTCCAGCATCTTCTTTATTTGATCCTAGTGTTTTGCACGTACTAATTCTTCGAGTTTTGCAATTACACTAGGGTTCCCTATTGTGTTGGCTTATGTACATTCCGCAGGCAATGTTGATTTAAATTAGGGTTTACATAATATGTTCCAGTGCTGTAATGAACCTATTTTGAGATTTTAACTTATCTATACTACTGTATGTGTGATCAATTGTATCCAACTGCCATGTAATGCAGATTATATGTTGGAGGTGTTCTTACACATATTCTATCGGCAGCTCATGTGTTTACCGATAGAAAATATTTCTGCACAAGTAGTAAAACTTAATTTGGATCTGGAAGGACATGAGCCATGCAATGTACTAGTTTGGTTGGGAATTTTTACTCACTTCGTATGAATATATGGCAATGTGGATGGGCCTTCGATGTATATGTTTCAAATGCCTATACATGACTTTTTCCAACCTAATAGATGTGAAGTCCTGATGACTCACATACAGGCTAGGCTAAAGATTATGCACAGTGGCACTTAGATGCTTGTGTGCATATTTACGTGTGAAATAATAATGCTGGCCCATGAATATTAGTATAGCAAATCATCGAGAATGTTATGTCATGACAGTGAATGGTGGCTTGTCAACAAAATTCCATATGTAGAGAACATTGTTATGTTCTATCGGTATCTCACGGGTTTGCAGATAGAAAAATTGTCTTCTGTGGAGGTAATTGTTATGGTCTATCGGCAGCTCATGTGTTTACCGATAGAAAATATTTCTGAACAGTTCAGGAAGTAATTTATGCATGTCTTTCTTTTTGTATTATTTTCCCTTTTGCCGCCCTAGTTAGTCTCCAGTCCTAGGCTGAGTTATGGAACTCCAAGGCGAATTAATTGCCATATATATGGTTTGTTGAAGGTTTTGTAGGGGAAGACATGTCGTCGTCTTCATCGGATGGTACTAGTGGTTCGACTAGGGCCAACCCCATCGTAACTACTGAAGATGCAGCTGTTACATCCCAGCGCAAGAGGGTGGGGCGAGGCGCGACGACGTTGGGGCGTTTGGCCAAACGCACGGATCTTTCTTGTGAGTTCAACCAATTTGGGAGGCCGATTGGAAAGAATGCTGGGAGGTACGCGGCCTACGTTGGGCTGTTGGCGAAAGAAAGGGTGAAGATCACCGTCCAGAGCTGGAAGGACGCGACGGCGGACGAGAGGGATAGGTTGTGGGCGGAAGTGAAGGTTAAATGAACTGAAATCGCTGAACTCTTTCGTAATCACGTTCTCTTGGCTTATACTAAACTTTAACTAACTCGTGATTAATTGTATGCATTTTTCGGAAACAGGCTAAGTGGAACATCCCCGACGATACACCTAGGACTGCCTGCTTGAAGGACATGAACGGAACATGGAAAACCTTTAAGAGCTGGCTCGTCAGTAACTTCCTCGCTGCGGGGAAATCTCCTTGCGAGAAGTACCCCTTCATATCGGAGGAGGTATGGGAGGAATTCACCAAGCAGAAGGGGACTGAGGAGTTCAAGGCCCTTAGCGAGAAGAATAGGGCGATCCAGAAGAGGAACGACCACCCGCATCGGCTCGGATCCCGGGGCTATGCGGGGAAGGAGGAGCAGTGGAAGAAGGAAGACGAGCAAAATCCTGTCATCGACACCCCTGAGTTGCCGCTCTCCGAGATCCGGGATGAGAGGTGCAAGCGATGGTGGAGGGGGAGGGGGTCCGTGTCGTCCACGGGGTCTGTGCAGTTCGCAACCCCTGGGGACGCCGACGTTGTGAGGCAAATGGTAAGTTGGCTAACCTCGTAAACTGTGTGCGCACAAGTGTATATAAGGCAATTTGTCTCACAAGGTACCTTTAAATGTAACAGATCTCTTTTGAGAAGGAGGCAGCGGAGGGATTGTTTACCCCGCAGAGGGAGAACGACATCCTCACCCGGGCTCTAGGAAATAAAGAGCATCCCGAGCGGACACGGGCCGTGGGATCCATTGTGTCGTGGAAGGCCGGTTTCGTAGATCCGGCTCCACCGAGGAAGAAGGCCCGCTCCTGGAAGGGGAAGGAAGCTGACCTCTCCGATAAGATACGGGCTGAGGTACGGGAGGAGATACGGGCGGAGATGCGGGCTGAGATACGGGCTGAGGTACAGTCTGAGGTGCAGACCGAGGTTGCACAAATGAGGGAAGAGTTTGCACGGTTGAGAGAAGCATTGCTGGCCAAGAGTGCAGATGCGGATCCCCAGGACGACGGTACCCCACGGGGTCGGATAAGCAGTTGCGCTTTGAAGGTACTCGCGGATCCAGTGGATCTACTTGAGGTACTGCAAGCCTTCATCTGTGCACTTAAGTTGATGCCACTCCCATTCTGTTAGAGTTGTTTCGCTAACCTATTTTAATTGTTACAAATTTGCAGGGGCCGGAGGGCTGCATCCTACAGAATCACGTAGGCGCCGGGCAGGAAGTGGTTGGACACGGTTTCGTATATCCGTCTGGGCCGGATGTCCGGGTCCACTGTGTACCTCTGCGGTTGGGTTTCGCAAAGGTACAGGTGGACATGGCCATGCCGGGCTACAACGATTCTCCGTTGCCAGTCCCAATAGAGGAACTACAGACACTTGCTGAGACAGTGGGCTCCTACGTACAGTGGCCCAAGAAGTGTCTTGTAATACAACGGGTAAATCCTACACATTTTAGATTACATCCTACTCAGTACACTCAACTTGCATAATCTAACATACGTGCTCATTAATTGAAGTGGCCTGCCGCTGGGCTACCAGGGGACTGCGCCCCCAGCTCGGGGCATGAGGCCCGATCTCGTGCGACCCTGGACACATCAAAGACGGCCTCCACCCCACCCAGCGCATCCACGCCTTCACCTCGGAAGAAAGCTGCCATCACCTCGCCCTTGCCTTCGAAGGTACGCGCTCAGTCCCCGGCAAAAGGCAAGGGCAAAGGCAAGGGAAAAGGGCGACAGGGACAGCCGGAGAGGTTCACGAACGGGTTCCCACTCATGTCGGAGGCAGCTTTGCGCAAATTGGATCGATCAACCAGAGACCTCCACGCGTGGTACCTACACCGAGCTCAGCGCAATCTGAACTTCTTAGTTCCCTACAGGCCTGGGCAGTTCCACCGTGAGCCCGAGAGTATATCCGTGGCACACGAGGATCTGTTCGACCTCTACAACTGGCGGGAGCTCGATATGTCCATCATACGGACTGGAGTCCTGTGAGTTTGCTGATGCTATGTATTGCTGTTTTCTAACTCTGTTTGCTAACTCTGCATTGTTGTAGTTCATTTGAAATGTAGTAACTTTCTGTGCAATACTAATGTCGTCCTTTGCATGCAGGTGCATGTACAGGCTAGCATCGGGGGCTGCGTGTGATAAGGTGGGTTTCCTCGACCCAGAGAAAATAAGCCTCACGATGCTAGAGCACGACGCCGCGCACGCTGAGCAGTACATATCCAAGGCGCTGATGGCGCAGCAGGACAGGGAGTTCATTCTGGTGCCATACCACCAAAGGTTAGTGCATTTCGTACTAATTTAACTCAATCTTGTATGTTACACCTGAGATATACTTTGAGCACGCGGTCCTCTTTTACGTACAATGCAGGGGCCACTGGATCCTCATCGTGATCTGTCCGCCGAGGAACGAGGTGTACTACCTCAATTCGATGCGCGACAAATTATCAATGGAATATGTGGTCAAGGGGAATATGGAGGCATAAGTAACTTATATGTTTGATTTAAATTTTCATCTCACTAGCTCATGATAATACATTAACGGGCAATACTAACTGAAATGCAGGGCTTTTGATAAATATGCGTCCGCTGGAGGGAGGCATGCCGCACCGCAGGGCTCCCTACTAGCTTGGAAAGAATATGAGGTACTCACGAGACTTTTTGTTTATGCTTAACTAGTTTATGGAAACAATAGCTAACATGTCTTCGCATATGCAATTATCTCAGTGCCATCAGCAGCCACAATCGTGGGAATGCGGGTTTTATGTGCTGCGCTACATGTACGACCTAGTGCAGACAAACTTTGCCCAATTCCCCCAGGTAAGCATCGATAGCTAACTCAAATTTGAAAATTGGGTGTCACGTTCTAAATTAGGAAGTTAGTTACTAAGTATTCACACATGCTTGCAGATCGTCATGTCGAAAGACTCATACGAAAATGCAAAGATTAGAGATCTTCGACAAATCTGGGCTCAATATGTCATGGAGGAAGTTGCGCCCAACCATCCGCCATGATAATTTTCTCTTTTTTGTGTACTCTGTGCATAGACTGTTTATATACATGTGAATAAATATATATGTCAATAAATGTCCACATTGGATTGCAATTTGTATCTGTCCATATATATGTGAATAAATGTGAATAACTGTCTAATGTGTCAATTTGTTCTGTGAATTTACCTTCTTTGCATCTGTACTGTATTGTGTATCCAATCTATAATGTATTGCATCTGTACTGTATATGTGAATGTACTGTATTGTGAATGCAAATAATGTACTGTATATGTGAATGTTCTATCGGCAAATTCATTCACAGCCGATAGACCATTACAAATTTCCTGCCGGTGAACTCATCCACAACCGAGAGACTACTGTGGTTTTTTCTATCGGTAAACTCATCCACAACCGAGAGACTACTACCCATTTTTCTATCAGTAAACTTGAAATTAACCGTCAGAATAGAGTGACTTTTCCTGCCGGTGAACTCATCCACAACCGAGAGACTACTGTGGTTTTTTCTATCGGTAAACTCATCCACAACAGAGAGACTACTACCCATTTTTCTATCGGTAAACTTGAAATTAACCGTCAGAATAGAGTGACTTTTCCTGCCGGTGAACTCATCCACAACCGAGAGACTACTGTGATTTTTTCTATCGATAATGTCATTTCCAACCGAGAGAGTGCTACACTTTTTTCTGTGGGTAAACTTATAATTAACTGTTAGAATATGGGTATTTTTCCCAACGCTAAACGTTAGACGACGACGGGTTTTCTATCGGTACAATCATAAGGTGCCGATAGAATAGTAATATTTTCCTGTCGGTAATCATGTAATTAACTGTTAGAATAGTGGTACTTTTCCCACCGTTAGTCGTCAGACTACGACGGGTTTGCTATCGGTACACTCCTAAGATGCCGATAGAATTGTTAATTTCTTCTGTCGGTTATTTACCGATAGAAAATGTTCTGTCTTGTTCTATCGTGTCTATCTCTATCAGTACGAAAACCGATAGTAGAAGGGTTTTTTTTACCGATAGAAGAAAGCTTTTCTGTACTAGTGTCTGTCCCACAATGATATTATTTTTTTGTTTTAGTAAAAACAGGACCAAGACACCCTACATAATCATATTGAAAAGAAGACACATAAAAGTGAAAGAAACAGAAATCACAGGTAATTGCCATCATAGGATTAGAATAATCTAACAATGCTGAAATTTTACTTGTCTTGCTTGCAATGCCGAAATCTAGTTAAGGGAGTTGAAGCTACGATCAATCTTGGACTTGATTCACCTGAGAAACTAGTGGCCATCAATGGAGGTGCAGCGGCCGTCAATGGAGGTTTTGGGTTAGGGCTTGTCGTGCTCGAGGAGAAAAAGAAGTAGAATGGTTCGACTGGAAGCAAAACTCCAGGGAACATGTATTGGTAGAAGTCGAGCGGTTCTAACGGTTCCCAAAATATTACTGTTAGTACAATTTACTTTCTTCTAACGGTAAATATATGAAGCACCGTCAGAATAAATCATGCCATTTTTTCTAACGGTACACAAAATACTACCATTAGTACTGTTGATGATTGGAACTCAGGGTTCCTCTACTGATTTTATGCAAGAAAGTGAGTTAGAAGGTATGAGGCCAATCAGACAGATTCTCAAGATGTTCAAGGTATCAATGAATCAAAAGACACGGGGAGCAAGAATTATCCAGGTTCGGGCCCCCTTTAAGCTGGGTAACAGCCCTACATCCTGTGTAATTGACTATGTGGAAAAAAGGGTTACAGAGAGGTGGTTACAAAGTGTAGCTAGCTAATCCTATCTTTGCTAAGCCTAGTCTTCTCTCTGTCGTCGATCCGTCTGTCCTCCCATCATCCTTCCCTTGAAGGCCTACTTATACTTGCCGAAGAGGTCGTTGGTTGTTCTCCTGGAAGCACGCCCCATGATCTCTCCTAACCGCCCCGAAGTAGTAGCTATGAGGTCGTGGGTGTTGTAGTTGCTATAGATCATGGGTACGTGACGGTTTTGCTAGCTTGACTCGGTTTTCGTGGAACCACCTTATTGTCTTAACCTCCTTCGATGGTTACCTTGTCAGGGACTTATGATTATCTCATGAATAACCATAAGGATCATGATGGGGTAATGTTTAAGGGTGATCACGTAATACTGCGACCACGGTGCTGAGGTTAGTTCTTGTATTTGCGAGAGAGGATGGTCGTAGGGACTATCTCCGCGACCACGCCGCCCTTGGATACAGCATAAAACATAAGTTTTAAGATAACGAATGCCTTGATTTTGTGCAAAATGGATAGGATTTTGAGTTATATCCAGAATGCCCTTGGATTACCCAACGTTCATCCTTTTGGCCATTGGCGACCATAGGGAGGGTCACGGCCATAGTCATGTGCGACCATGTGGCGCTATCGCGACCATGGAGGCCTAAAAAATAGCTAACAATCCCGAATTTGAAGTGACAAAGGCCCACTTTAATGGTGTCACTTCGAATTCTCAATAGTGTTTCATTGCTTTGAATTCGGATGTTGCGTTACATTGGTGACAGCTTCAATACATCTCGGGGAATGAGCTGCAGGCACTAGGGAGGATCTCAAGGTTTCCACATTGTGCCCAAGGCTGGGAAGTTGAAGCGTGGCCTGAGTGAGTCTATAAATAATCGTTCCCCTGCTATGTAATCTTGAACTTCTCCAAAAATTTCTCTATGTCTCAAGATCTCTCACCTTCAAACCTTCTAAGCCAATGGCATCTCCAAACCGGGTTGGCGAGGAAGTTGGGGAGGAGAATGTTCAAGATTTGGGAGCACAAGGAATCGGCATTGTGCCCTCGTCTCATGATGTAATCCACTTTTGGTAGATTGGCACAAGCTTTTCCTTGAGATGCGATTTTCTTAAACGCTTTTTGCTTTATGCAGCCGCTCGATAGCTCGACTGTCTCTAGGAAACGTGGTGGCGATGATCTTGGATCCTCTGGGGGATCTTCATCGAAGAGGCCGATGCAGCTTGATGAGCTTGCTGCATACCAGGCTTGATCCCAAGCATCCCCTGGAAAGGTGGCTCTGGTGTAGCCCATGGCCAGACAAGCTTCGTCTCATTCTCCCTTCTCAACGGAGGATGAGGAAGCCCTTGGCTCCACTGCCGATGCTTTGCCCTTCCTCCTCGGTAAGAACAGTTGACTCTTGGGCTCATTTTTTGTTAATTGATTCTTACCTTGAAGCAAGTTTGATCGTTTTGTGTAGAGCAGTGAATCTCGGGAAGAGCTGGACAAGGTGAAGGCTGAGCTGCGGGCCCTCCTTGGGGAGAAGTACACCCGGCGGGGGGTTGATTTGGATGACTTCTTCAAGCGCGTTGAGTGTTTGAAGGCAAGTTTTGATCGGGCCAGGGAGACCGCAAGGCTTGCTCGACAAAAAGAGCAGCTTGTGCGTGAGGAGAAGCACGCCGCGGATGTAACCATTGCCGGTTGTGGTCTCACCATGAAGGATACCCTCGCAAGACTGAGGGAGGTCGCGGGGCTCCTTGAAGCGTATGTGGTTGACCTTAAGATGGACAACTTGTTGCTGGAGGAGTCTTGCGCCATGGCTGCAAGCCAAACTGAGTTCATTTTAGATGTAGTTAGGGCTAAGGCCGATCCTTAGTGTGGCCTTTGTATTATTTTTTTTGTTTTTATAAATAATGGAAAAATTAATAAAGAATCAATTTTTCTCATGTTGATTTTTCACTTTTTGTTTATAAATAACGTTTAGTATTTTCTTAGACTGTTGTATTATCTCTTTCCTTAGTTTTTGGTTGCCATAGAAAAGTATGGGACCAGGATTGTTAGCTGTTTTTAGACCTCCATGGTTGCGATAGCGCCACATGGTCGCACATGACTATGGTCGCGGCCCTCCTTATGGTCACCAAAAGCCAGAAGGAGGAACATTGGGTAATCCAAGGGCATTCTGAATATAACTCAAAATCTTATCTGTCATGGTATTACGAATACCCCGGAAGGTTTGTTCGAACATGCGTAACACGCGTACAATGACGCGAGCTGACCGTGCGACTGGTCACCTCTCGTCGGGCAAGCACAGAGATTTTTATATAGGTTCGGGTCCCAGTGGGGGCCCTAGTCCTGTCGGCACCCTCCGGACGTGAGTCTGCTGGGGAGGTGCTCTCTCGGGGAGAGAGGTCTCCAAGGGAGCCTGTTGTTTGTGTGTATGAAAAATAATTTGAGAGAGTTACAAATGAGATACAAGGGGGGTACATATATAGGCCCCAAAACATCCAAAAGACGAAAAGCCCCTAGCTACGGCCGTTGGATTGAGGGGCGTTGGCGTCATTTCACCGGCCGAAGGGCTTGGATGCTTGACAAGTGTCCTTGTCAGTTCGCAAAGCGCTACTCAGGCCACCAGCACATGACCCCACGTGCCCGGGGTCGACCGCGTGAGGCGCCTGGGACTCCTCTGAGAGCTCTCCGGTCTCTTGGTGGCTTCCCGGGGTCGGGTGACCCTTTGGGACCCGGTGACCCTCCGAGGACCATCTCCGCACTAAGGACCGAGGTGCTCCAGAGACCCCGCAGGACCCAGGGCCCAGAGACCCAGCGACTCGCCGGGGACCTTCTCCGCACGAAGGACCGAGGTGCTCCGGAGACCCTGCAGGACCCAGGGCCTGGGGACCCACCGGGACCTTCTCCGCACGAAGGACCCAGGTGCTCGGGGTCCCATGGGACATAGGGCCCAGAGGCCCGGGCTCCCAGGGACCCGCCAGGGACCTTCTCTACACAAAGGACCGAGGCACCTGGGGCCTGGAGGCCCGTGGACCCGCCTAGGATCTGCTCTACACTAAGGACCGAGACGCTCCGAAGACCCCTCGGGACCCAGGGCCCAGAGGCCCAGGGACCCACCGGGGACCTCCTCCACACGAAGGATCGAGGCGCTCTCGAGGCTTCGCGGGACCCGAGGTCCGAAGGCCTGGGGACCTCCTCCGCATGAAGGACCCAGGGCGCTCGGGAGCCCACTTCAACGACCACCTGGAGATACGAGATTTCCCCTAACAGGAGCCCCTAGGCCCTCGGGGACACACCGTGGCCCCGAAGGGTATGTGTCAAACCCTTCCCCGGATGACACTGAAGTCTCCGGGGTAAGTTTCCCGCATAGTGTTGGGGTAGAACCCTTTCTCGTCCAAGGGACCGGGGATCTCCGGGCGGTAGGATCTGGACTTGAGATGTAAAGTCGCTGTGAGAAAGAGAAAACCACCCCCAGGGGGCTTGGAGCCCCAGAACGGAAAAAATCCTCCCACGACAAAGTCCACCGGGGAGAGAATGTTACCGCGTCCGGGGGGCGCAGAGCCCTTGGACGGGAAAAACCTTCTCCTGTGCCAAAGTCCCCTCGGGAGAGAATGTTACTGCGTCCGAGCGGCGCGGAGCCCCCGGACGGGAAAAACCTTCTCCCAGGACAAAGTCCCCCCGGGCGAGAACGTAGCCACATCCTGGTGGCACGGAGCCCCCGAACGGGAGAGAACCTTCCCCTGGAACAAAGTCCACCAGGGAGAGAATGTTACAGCATCCGGGCAACATGGAGCCCCCGGACAGAAAAAACTTTCTCCCGGCACAAATTCCACTTGGGAGAGAACGTTACCGCATCTGGGGAGCGTGGTCGAGAAAAACCTCCTCTCGGGACAAAGTTCAGCGGGGAGAGGATGTTACCACGTCCTAGTGGCCGGGAGCTCCCGGACAGGAAAAACCTTCTCCCAGGGCAAAGTCCCCCCAAGAGAGAACATTACCACGTCTGGGCGGTGCGATCGAGAAAAACCTCCTCCCAGGGCAAAGTCCACCGGGGTGAGAATGTTTCCACGTCCGAGCGGCGCGGAGCCTCCGGATGAGAAAAACTTTCTCCCGGGACAAAGTCCCCCAAGGAGAGAACATAGCCGCATCCGGGTGGCGTGGTGCCCTCACACGGGAGAAAACCTTCTCTCGGGACAAAGTCTTCTGGGAGAGAAAACCCTCCCTCGGAACAAAGTCCACTTGGGAGAGAACGTTACCACGTTCGGGCGGCGTGGACGGCGAAAACCTTCTCCTGGGACAAAGTCCTCCAGGAGAGAAAACCTTCCCCTGGGACAAAGTCCACCGGGGAGAGAATGTTACCGCGCCAGGGTGGCGCGAAGCCCCCGGACGGGAAAATCTTTCTCCTGGGATAAAGTTCACCCGGGAGAGAACATTACTGTGTTCGGGCGGCGTGGACGGTGAAAACCTTCTCCCGGGACAAAGTCCTCTGGGAGAGAAAACCTTCCCCCGGGACAAAGTCCACCGGGGAGAGAATGTTACCGCGTCCGAGCGGCGCAGAGCCCCCGGACGGGAAAAACCTTCTCCCGGGACAAAGTCGAAAAATTTCGAGACTTGGTCAAAAATTTCCCTGGTCAATAAATTTTGGGTCTGGAGATTTGCTCCCGGAGGAGGGTGAGCGCCATGATGGGCTCTGGAGTATTTGAGGGGGGCCTATTTCCTCAAAGTGACTAGTTACCACGGTTAGGAACTGGGTTGCGGCCTACCCCCCAGTCCGCAAGGGGTTATCGTAAGCCTCCCGGGGAGCAAGGCTCTTGCTGTCGGGACTTTTGGAGTGTTTGAGGGGAGACTCACCCCTCAAAGTGACTTGTTACCATGGTTTCTGGGAACCGGGTTGCCGCTTACGCCCTCAGTCCACGAGGGCGATTGTAAGCTGCCCTAGGGGAGCAGGGCTGCCGCCGTCGGGACTTGGGCTAAGCAGGAGCCTGTGACCCTCATTCAAGGGCATCCTCGGAAGGGCATCCTCCGGGGAGGGCATCCTCACGGTGAGGGCATCCTCGCGGGGAGGGGAAACAATACACCCTGCAAAAGAAGATTCATAGGGGAACAACTAATTTTCATTGATTAAGTAAATTGATACAACGCCTCCCCCCTGCGAAGCGCGAGAGGGGAGAGAGAGACCCGGGGGCCGAGTGCAGACATCCTCGCGGTGAGGGCATCCTCTCGGGGAGGGCATCCTCTAAGTGAGGGCGTCCTCGTGGAGAGGGCCTCGCTTCGAGGGTCCAACGCGGGGCTTGCGGACAGGATCCGCCCAAGTCAGGGGACATGTCTCTGGGAGTCTTGGAAAGGGGGCTTGTTGGTTGAGCCCCTTTCTCGGGCCAACTCCTGGAGTCCCCCATAAGGAGCGGGGAGGGCCGCCTGTGCCGGCTGATGGGACAAGGCAGGTCTCTCCCCCTTGCCCGTGTTGCTCCAGGAATGCTGCGAAATGCTGATGAAGCGCGTTACATTCTTGAGTGGCATGGGAAGTGGACTGGTGGAAGGCGCACCATAACTTGGCCCCAACCTCAGTGCTTCCCAGCGTGGGATTGTCCCGGGAACGGGAGGGCTGGCCTCCCCCTCCTTTTGACTTAGGGGAGGGGCGGCCGCCCTGATCAGCTCTGTGAGAGCCACCTCTGTCTTCGAGAATGAAGACGTCCTGAGGCCTTGACTCGCTATGATGTCCCTCCTTGAGATGTTTGTGGGATGAGTCCCCAACGTCCCTCTTTGCGGGGGCGGGGGGGGGGGGGGGGGGGGGGTTGGGGGGAGACCCGGCCCTTAGTTCTCCTTCCAGAGATCGTCCTCCTCTACCCTTGTGTACTTTTCAAGTATGTTGAAGAGTTCATCAGCGGACGAGGGGCAGCTCCGGGAAAGCCTTCGGTGGAGCTCCGTGGGGAGGATCCCACTCTTGGACGCCTTGATGACTATAGAGTTGGGGATGTGGGCAACTTTGGTCTTGACTTGAGCAAAGTGCTTGAAGAAGCTCTAGATGATCTCCCCTGTCTTCTGCTTCACGGTGTATAGTTGCGATGAATCCAGGGGACGCACGTAGTTCCCCTGGAAGTTGGCGCAGAACTCGCGCTTGAGCTGCGTGAAGGACTTGATGGAACCGGCCCTCATGTTGTAAAACCATGAGCGGGCGATTCCGGTAAGGTAGTGGGGGAAGACGTTGCATTGCACCATCTCGTCCCTACCAGCCGCTGAGATGACCGTGGAGTACACCTGCACAAATTCATAAGGATCGGCCTCACCATTGTAGTGCTCGATGCGGGGCGAGAGATATGGCTTTGGCCATCGAATGCGTTGGAGCCGGCGGCACAAGGGTTGGTTGGCCCCCTCAACTCCCCGGGAAGGTTCCTGGTCGCTGTCCCCCCTTGCAGGGGAGACGCGCTCGTTATCGGAGTCATGGAGAGGCCCCAGCGGTCAGCCCGGACGGTGGTAGCGCCTCTTCTCCTCAGGGTTGGAGCTAACTTCTCGAACCTCCAAGTGCCCCCCAGAGGAAGCGGTGGCTTCATCGACTGGCCTCCCTCCCTGGTTGTCCCAGGGGCGTATCCCCGGCCTGTGCAGGGAGGGAGCTTTGCAAGGCTTCACGGCACGCATGCGCTCTACCTCTTCCCGAGTGAGTTGGGTCTGATCCACCGGGGGAGCCCTTGGGGATGGCCCCGGGGGAGGAGGGAGCTGATGCGCTTCAGCCGCCGGTCCGAAGGGCACCGGGCGTGTCTTCGGGGCGGCCTTGGGAGCTGGTGTGGGAGAACCCTCGTGGGGGAGGCTCTCCGTGGGCGCCGAGGCCATCCCGGGCGCAATAGAAAGCATCGGCCAAGGAGGCGCTCCGGACGCAATGGCAACCACCCACGGTGCGGGGTCAGGGAGAGCCCCTAGCGCGGAAAAAGGCCCTGGTGCAGAGAGAGCTCCCACCGCAGGATAAGCCCCCGGCGCAGGGAAAGGCATCGGCAAGGGGTAAGGCCCCAGTACGGGGAGAGCTCCCGGCACGGGGAAAGCCATCGGCGATGAGTAAGGCCCCGGCGTGGGGTAAAGTCCTGGCGCGGGGACAGCTCCCAGCGCGAGGTAAGGCCTTGGAGCGGGGTAAGGCCCTGGCGCGGGAACAGCTCCAGGGGCTGGGTAAGGCCCCGGCGTGGAGACAGCTCTCGGCGTGGGGAGAGCTCCTAGCGCGGGCGTGGGGAGAGTTCCAGACGCAGGGTCTAGCCTGTCGCGCCCCAAAACTGGGACTACGACTACTCCCGTGGAGACCTAGCTTACTATAGCTAGTCCCATACAAGCATACCTTTGACTTCCCAGGATAAGTCAAGCACAAGAGTATATTCACATTGCAGCAGAAAAAGTTACAAAATATTTAAGCAGTGTGGCCTGCTGGCCTTAATATTACATAAAAAGATTACAATACCTTCGCGGCATTCAAGGTTTAGTTAAAGCAAAATATAAACTTCTACACAGTGGATGATGGGTGTCCCTTCCACAGTAAGAAGTTGACGGCAGAGCAGCACATCAGGGATTTGGCGAATCTGGTCTTGGTCCAAGAAGTTCTCCACGTCTTCTTCTTGATCATGGTACGCTCCATCTTCTGGGTTGTAAGTTGCAAGGGTGAGTACTTACGTACTCAACAAGTCATAGGCAAGAGTAGATACATATAGTAGTATTGTTATGAACCTAGACTAGTCAAGAATTATGGATGTTTGTAAAATAATCTTTACTTTCATGTCTCATCTCAAGGCAGTACTTTCCCTAACATAGCATCGCTATTTATGTTCACTAGATTATAGCACTACCACGACACGTCGACACACGACAGCCCACGGCAGCACCCCTTATCATGACAACAAATGTCATTTGGGTAATCTTGACTTATCAAATTTTATTTAGAATACATACTTGTGCCACACCCCGTGGATTTAATCCACCGCAGTAGACTCCTATAAACCCGGGAGTTCGGAGTATTCGAATATGTTTTTAACTCTGCAGAGAGGTACTAATTTACCCGCAAGATATTCCACTTTCATGCCCATCCTATCAATATGATTAGACCCTTCCTCACAACCATGTGTGAGTGGCAAGGTGGAGATAACAAGAACTTTTGTTATGTTTCACTCACATTCACCCCCGACCCTGTGGATCTCTTGCGAACCACAGTTGTGGTGGGTTGTAGCCAAACCCCCACCCCTATGCGTATTCCCATTACTGGGTCAGCGTGCAAGATCACTTTCAGTGATATGTGTGGGAGCCATTCTTCGTGTAAATCGTGCATCACTACACAACTCCTGCATGGGTTTCATGTGCGATCCGCATAAGTACTTGTTCAGGCCTGTCCCATACCAAGCTTGCGGTTAGCACGTGTTTCATGCCACTAGACGCACAACACAAGGTTCTAGTCCTTATATGCCAGTGACCAGACCATCCACAACCCTGCACCTTCCGTGCCTGCTATCCTTTGCAGTTAAGCACCTCCAGTGCTACAGCCATCCATACCAAAATTCTGGTCACGGCTAAGGGTTTTACTTCATGAATATATATAAGTACATATAATAGTTCATGGTCCACTATTTAATCCTTTCAAGTTTCACAAGCATCCAGCTTTGTACTGCCAAAATATATCTCAACCATTCTTTCACATGCAGTATTACTTCTATTCAAGGTCATATCATACCAATTCAAAAAATATGGGTTCAAGATGATCAAGACTATGACTTGCCTTCCACGTCGTAAGAGACAGCAGTTGATGTCGGATCAGCAGTGAAGTCCTCAAACTCTAGCTCTGACTCTGAGCGAAGATCAAACAAGCAACCAAGAATCACAACCTTTTCAATACATTATTATACTACATGCAATGATGCAAAGATGAAATGTCTCGATGATTCTGAAATGATTGGGTTTAGATACCATAGAAGCTGACTAGGGCTAACTTATAGAATTAGGGCTGAAGTTGGGTGCTAGAGACTTTTAGGGTTTCAGGGTAAGGAAATGAAATTAAGTCTGCAGTTGGTTTGCCCAAAATCGACGAATGTCTTCAGGTTGACATTCGGTTCAAGGCATCGACAAAGGATCAATGGTTGATAGAGAGCTCAGCTCAAGTTGTGAAAGAAGAAGAAAATGTAGATCACAACATCAGGAGTCTAAGGGACAAAGTCATGGTCCAAATGCACATTTGGAAGGAAGTGAAAATGGCTAATGCCACTGGCTGGCATAAACTGGCATTGGACTGACATGGCCAGAATCTAGGGTTTGCCATAACTTTTGATCGAGGGCTCCAATTGATGCACCACTTTGTCTGGGAGGTAGGCCTTGATAACAGGAACAAATTACTCAACAGGATCTAGGGCAGAAGATGGCTGGAAAGTGATGAAAATCAGTGAAGAAGTATGGTGGCGACATGGCATAGTGAAGCCACTAGACAAGATCTTGCCATAGCAACAACTGGCAGTTCTGTGCAGATTCAGGGATCGAGCTAGTAGAGGAAAGTGTTCAGGAGATCAAGGCGAAGATGCTGTACAAGGTGACATTGACGGCGGCGGTCGGCGACGACCGGACGGCACACTGGTGGCACGGCAACGAATGGTAAAGAACCTAAGTTGCAATCTGGTGTTGTGCTGCTGAAACTTGGCGTTGCTGGAGCTAGCTAGGGCTAAATGGTACTGCTTGATGCATTGGCCTCGACTGGAGATGGCACGGTTGAGTTCCTGGGCAGCTTCAGATAGTATGGATGAAAGGAATTGGCCTAAAGCGACGTCGGCGAGGAAATCAACACAGCGGCCGGAGAAGAAGAAGGGCTCAATTGGGCGAAATTGATACATGGGCTTAAAGCTCAATTGCTCGTTGTGAGAGTAGTAGGGAGGTGAGGTGAAGCTTCTGGTAACAGCAATTCGGCCGGAGGAATGGTGGTGTGGCCTGGCGACGTGAGCCGGTCACCGGTGGCGTGCGAAAAAGGGGAAAACTCCAATTTGTGTTTAATTTCAAAATCTTGATGCACAGGCTTACTAAGATTGGTTCACTGATCATTTTACTCTACTGGATCGAAGGCTAATTCGGATTGAATCGAGTTGCATAGCTGGAACAGGGCATTTTAACAATTCCGGCGATCACCGGCGATAGGATGCATAATAACTCAATTCAAAGCTATAGCACGATGAGGGAGATGGGAGAACCTTTCTGGTGCTGTCAATTCGGATATTGATACAGTGGGTGAAGCTGGCGCCGTGAGCCTCCGTGCTGGACTCGCCGGAGAAGAAGACGACAGCGAGGAAAGTTTGGTTAATTGACTGAGGGCTTTGGAGAGCACTGCTAAAGATGAAGAAGCTGCCCTGGGGTTGCTATTTATTGGCAAAGCAAAGCGAAGCAAAGCTGACTGCTTGGAGGTTAAGAAGGTTGCGCCGGTGGAGACTTCGAGTTGAAGCAACGGCGAGCAACGAAGCTCCTCTCTGGCATGCAGCTGCTGTTGTGCTGGACAGGAATCGCCACGGCAGTAGCTAAGGTGCAAACACGTGTGCGCATGCAAATACGGTTGCAAACAACACGGGCTAGAGCGGCGCTAATCGGCGGCGACGATCACGACGACGGGGCGCTCCTGGTCGCGGTCGCAAAGGCACTGATCAAAGCAAACACTGCGAGCTGTGGTCGCGGTCGAAAGGGAGTACTGTGCACCGCTGGCCGAGGTCGAAGATGAGCATTGGTCATGAACTGCAGCTCCGGTCGTGAACAGTGGCTGAGGTCGAACCAGGGACTTGTTTGCAAGATTCTTTAGTTGCATCTTGGTCTGATTTGTAATTTCTGATTTAGAGATAATTGATTTGCAATCTGATTTCATAGATGAGTATAAACTTATACCTTATACTCATCCAGCAAGAAATTTGGTAAAATCTGGCATGATTTGATGATTTTTGATATGAACCGAAAATAGGGTACTTTAGGGTAATTAAGATTTGAGTTTCGAACGATTTCGAATTCTGGTCTTTAGGATGTGATTTTGTAATCTGGACAGAAGGAAAAATTGTATCAAATAGCATTTAGAAGAGTTTTGATGAAGAAATTCTGAATTTGAAGTTAATCTGAAGATTTTAGCCTTTTTGGGTTTCCAGATATCAGATAAAGGACTAATTTGCGATATAATTTGGACTGATATGTGAAAAAGACTTAGATAATATAATTTGGCTGCCAACTTTCTGGATTAAGGTATTGGCATACCCATGATCATAGTTCAAGAGTAATCTGGTCTGAATTAGGTCAAGACTTGACTAAATCTGAGTTCAGAGTACTTAGGGTAATTAGAATATTAAGTAAAATCCTATTTTCGAAAACAGAAAAGGATTGATAGATCTGGGAGTTAGAGATGGAATTGAATCTGGCTTCTGAAGGCTTTTATGTTCAGAGTAACTGATAGATCATATCTGAGAAATTTGATCTTGATTTAGGTCTACAGGATAGATTTTGAGATTTTAGGGTTTAAGATAGATTAGGGTTAGGGATTAGGGTTGAACTGATCTTGCTACTGCTACAGATCCATGCATGCATGATGTTCATGAAAAAGAAAATTTTTACCCCGAAACTCAGGGTGTTACAGATATACCCTCCTTAAAGAAATCTCGCCCTGAGATTTACCTAAGACAAGAAAAAATAAGGGTAGGTTTGCTGAAGATCCTCTTCCTTCTTAGTGGCTTCTTGTTCTTGAATGATTTCCCTACTGAACTTTACACAACTTGATCTTCTTTCTTCTGAGTTGGAGTTCATCAGTGGTTAGGATTCTGATCGGTTGCTCAAGGTAGGTAAGATTCTTCTGTAATGCTATATCTTGTATCTCTATCTGGTCAGTAGGCTCTTTTAAGCATTTCTGGAGCTGAGAGTCATGAAGCATATCATGTACTCCTGCTAATTCCAAGTCATAAGTTGGATAGTTTTCTTATGTGATCTCAATTGGCATGAAGCATAAGCTACTACCCGACCTTGTTGTATTAACACATAGCCTATTCCTTGCTTCAAAGCATCACAATAAACTACAAAATCTTCTTTGCTATCTGGCAAAGTAAGGATTGGTGTTGTTGTCAATTTCTGTTTCAGCTTCTGAAAACTTTCTTCGCACTTAGTGGTCCATTCAAATGCAATATCCTTCTTTAGCAGGTTAGCAAGAGGTTTGGCAATCTGAGAAAATCCTTCAATGAATCTTCTGTAATAACCTGCCAATCCTAGGAAACTTCTAATTTCTGGAACAGAGGTGGGTCGTTTCCATTCCTTGATAGCAGAAATTTTAGCTGGATCCACTGAAATTCCTTCTGCTGTCAACACATGTCCAAGAAATGCAATCCTTGACATCCAAAACTCACATTTATCAAACTTGGCATAGAATTGCCTTTCTCGTAGCCTTTCCAAGACTAGATGTAGATGTTGCTCATGTTTTTTGTTCTCCTGGAATATATCAGAATGTCATCTATGAACACTATGACAAACTTGTCAAGGAAATCCATAAATGTGCTATTCATGACATTCATGAAGGCTGTTGGGGCATTGGTTAATCCAAATGGTACTACTGTAAACTCATACAACCCGTATCTGGTAGTGAAAGCAGTCTTCGAGATATCTTCCTTCTTGATCTTCAGCTGATGGTATCCAGACTTCAAGTCTATTTTGGAGAATACTTTGGCTCCTTGAAGTTGATCGAACAAGTCATCAATTCTTGGCAATGGATACTTGTTCTTTATGGCAACTTCATTTAAGGCTCGATAATCTACACACATTCGTAAGGTTCCATCCTTCTTCCTTACAAATAATACCAGGGCTCCCCATGGCGAAGTACTGGGTTTGATGAATCCTTTATCTCCCAAGTCTTCCAATTGACTCTTGAGCTCTTCTAATTCAGAAACTGACATCCGGTAGGGTCGTTTTGCTATGGGCACTTGTCGCGCCCCGAAACTGGGACTACGACTACTCCTGTAGAGACCTAGCTCGCTGCAGCTAGTCCCATATATGCATAGCATACACATACCCTTGACTTCCTAGGATAAGTCAAGCACAGGAGTATATTCACATTGCAACAGAGTAACTTACAAAATAGTTAAGCAGTATGGCCTGCTGGCCTTAATATTACATAAAGAGATTACAATGCCTTCACGGCATACATGGTTTAGCAAAATAACAACTACGCAGCAGAAGATAGGTGACCCACCCACAATGAGAAGTGGACGGCAGAACAGCACACATCAGGGCAATGACGGGACTGACTCTCCTCCTTCTGGACCCACAAGGTTCTCCATGCCTTCATCTTAATCATTGAACGCTCCATCTACTGATTTATAGGTTGCAAGGGTGAGCACTTACGTACTCAGCAAGTCATAGGTAAGAGTAGATACATATAGTAGTGATGATATGAACCTAGACTAGTCATGAATTATGGATGTTTGTAAAATAACCTCTTTCTTTTATACCTCATCTCATGGCAGCACTTTTCATAATATAACATCATCATTCATGTTCACTAGATTATAGCACTACCGCGACACGTCGACACACGACAGCCCACAGCAGCACTCCTTATCATGATAACACATGTCATTTGGGTAATCTTGATTTAACACATTTTATTTAGAAAAATATACTTGTGTCACACCCCATGGATTTAATCCACCGCAGCAGACTCCTATAAACCCGGGAGCTCGGAGTATTCGAATACGTTTTTAACTCTGCAAAGAGGTACCAATTTACCTGCAAGATATTCCACTTTCAAGCCTTTCCTATCATAACATAATGATTGGACCCTGACTCACTTCATACTGTGAGCGGCAAGGTGGAGATAACAAGAACTTTTGTTATGTATCACTCACAATTCACCCCCGACCCTGTGGCTCTCCGCGAACCACAGTTGTGGTAGGTTGTATCCTAACTTCCACCCCTACGCATATTTCCATTACTGGATCAGCGTGCGAGATCACCTTTAGTGATATGTGTGGGAGCCATTCTCCGTGTTTTCCGTGCTACACTACACAATTCCAGCAGGGGTGTCATGTGCGATCCACATAAGTACTTGTTCAGGCCTGTCCCATACCAGGCTTGTGGTTAGCACGTTGTTCATGCCACTAGACGCACAACACAAGGTTCTAGTCCTTATATGCCAGTGACCAGACCATCCACAACTCTGCACCTTCAGTGCCTGCTATCCTTCGCAGTTTAGCACCTCCAGTGCTACAGCCTTCCATACCATTTTTCTGGTCACGGCTAGGGGTTTTATTTCATGAATATAAATATATAAATACATATATAATAGTTCATGGCTCAAAACTTGTTTATTTTACATTTCACAGATAACCAGTCTAGTACTGCCAATTCATAAATCAATCTTTCTCAATCTTTCACATGCAATATTGTCTATATTCAAGGTTATGTTATAGCAACATTTAAAATATAGGTTCAAGATGACCAAGAATATGACTTGCCTTCCGCGTGGTAAGAAACAGCAGTTGATGATGGGTCAACAGCAAAGTTCTCGAACTTAGTTTCTGGTTCTGCTCGGCGACAAACAAACACACAAATATTACTTAATATATTAAAATGTTTTATGATCTATATGCAGATATGCTTAACAAGGATGATTGAACGATACTGGACATAATTGAGATTGCAAGTTGAACTGAGTTGAGATTCTAGGGTTTCAAGGAATTGGCTAAGGATGGGTGTTAGATGCTCTTAGGATCTCAAGGTTGCAATAAGAACATCAGTTTTGTGGTTGGTTTGATCAAAAACAACGAATGTCAGCAGATTGACATTCGGGTCAAGGCTCTGACATAGCTTCAAGGAAAGCTAGAGAGCTTATCTCAAGTTGTGACAGTAGAAGAAAGTGTAGATCACAACTCTACAAATTCAGTGGACAAAGTGGTTTTCAAAATTGCACAACTAGAAGTGGGTAAACAAGGCCAATGCCATTGGCTGGCATGCACTAGGATAGTGTCAAAAACTAGGGTTTAGCATAAAATGCATTTCAAGGACTCAAATCAAGTTGTGATAGAAGGAGAAATTGTAGATCACAACCTCAGGAATCTAAGGGACAAGGTTATGCTCAAAATTCACATCTGGAAGGAAGTGAAAAGGGCTAATGCCACTGACTGACATAGTCTGGCATTGAATTGACATGGCCACAAACTAGGGCTTGGCATAACTTTTGATCTAGAACTCCAAATGATGCACCACTTTGACTGGGAGGTAGGCATTGATAACAAGAACAAATCACTCAACAGGATCTAAGGCTGAAAATGACTGGAAGGTGATGAAAATCAGTGAAGAAGTGTGGTGGCGACAGGGCACAGTGAAGACACTGGACAAGGTTTTTGCAATGGCTATAACTTGAAATCTGGACAGGTTCAGAGATCGGGCTAGAAGACAAAGATGCTCAGGAGGTTGAAGCACACCTGAAAGACAAAGTGGATGAAGCTGAAATGGCCAGGAATAGGTTTCCGGTGAACGGCGCCGGAGAAGAAGACACGGGATTTGGGGCTTTTTGCTACAGAAGGTTTGAACTCAATTCCAAGCTCAGGGAGTATGAGGGAAGCATAGGGATGCTACTGGGATGATCAATTTGGTCGGAGGATGGCCGGTGTGGCCTGGCGATGATCGCCGGCGATTGGAGAAACTCAAATCTGGGGAAAGCTTCGATTGAGGTTCAATTCTGGAATCTGGATGCACAGGCTTGCTTCAAAAGGTTCACTGATCACTTTCTTCCACAGAATCGAGAACTGATTTGAGGGAAATCGGGCTGCATTGCCGGAACAGGGCAAATCGGGAATTCCGGCGATCACCGGCGATAAGATGCAAGAAAATCCAATTAAGTGATACAGCATGATGAGTGAGATGAGAGGAACTCACTGGTGCTATTAATTTGGCAGGAGGTGCTGTGGAATGAGCTGGCACCTTGAAGCCTCGTGCTGGACTCGCCAGAGAAGAAGACTGCAGTGAAGTGATTTGGAATTTGGTTAAGTTCTGGTGATGGGAAAATTGCACAAGGTAATGGTTGCTTACATAGACCAGAGGGCGAAGCTTGCAAGGATTAAACAGCAATGAATTGGCGTCAGTGACTTGATTTGCCTGGCGCAGATGCAACAACGGCGAGCGGTGATGCGATGGCACACAGGCGGTGCAAAGCTGTTCACTGTTGCTTCATCGGGACTCAACAATGTCGGGCGGTGCAAAGCGGTGGCGACAAGGGTTGGCAAAGTAAGCAATGTGGCGCGGTGTTGCTGACAACGGCTGCTGCTGGTCGCGCACAGGGGCAAGCTTTGGTCATTGACGCTACCACGACGATGGCTAAGATGCGGACGCGTGCGCAACAGCAAGAACAAACATGCACGAGCACAAGTGCAGGCGGGACTTGGCCGGCGGCGAACGAGCACGGCGCAAGGATCACGGCGAGGTTCTGGTCTTGAGCTGGCTGTTGCCCTGGTCGAATCTGGATTCATTTGTGATTTCAAATTCTTGATTTGGACTGAATTGAAAATCTGATGATTTGGAAGGTTTGATCTGAATTTAATTGCATTAATCTGGTAGGCTTGATTCAACAGATGACTTGGCACAAATAGAAGATAAAATTTGAGACATTTGGATGATTTTTGATATAAATTGAAAACAGAGTAAATTAGGGTAAAATAAGTCTGAATTTTGTTGATCTCGAATTCTGGGATTTAGGGTTTGATTTTGAGATACTTATAAAAGAAGATTTTGTGTTGAAAACATTTGGGAGGTGTTCCCTGAATCAGATTTGAATTTGGTGATGATTTGTAACATTTTGCCTTTTCAGGCTTCTGGAAAATCTGGAAAAAGGACTGATTTGCGATACTCTTGGACTGATTTGCGAAAAGAGTCTAGCTGATAAAATCTGGCTACCAACTTTTTGGATTAAGGCATTGGCATACCCATGATCATAATCCAAGAATAATCTGGTCTGAACTTGGCCAAGATTTTGATTTAATCTGAATTTCTGAAACTTAAGGTATTTAGGTAATATAAGATATTTCTGTTTTCGAAAACAGAAAGGAGTTGATAAATCTGGAAGTTAGAGATAGAATTGAATCTGGGTTCTGAAAGCTTTTAGGTTTAGGATAACTGATAAATCACATCTGAACAATCTGATCTTGATTTAGGGTCACAGGATAGATTTTGGAGATTTTAGGGCTAGAACAGAATAAAGCTGGGGCTGATTTGGCTGATCTAGAAGAGACATATGCATGCATGACTTTTTAGGAAAGAAACTTTTCACCCCAAAACTCAGGATGTTACAGCGCTGCTCCTGGTTTAAGCTCAGTAGAGAACTCTATGTCTCTATCGGGTGGCATTCCTGGAAGTTCTTCTGGAAATACATCGGAATATAGCTGTACTATGGGTACTTGTTTCAAACATACCTTCTGCAGTGCTTGAACAGATCCTAGCGGTTCCTTGGTTGACGATCTTTCCGCATAGAATAAAACTTTTTCCCCTTGGCTACTGACAAGGCTTAGGGTTTTCTCTTCACAGTCTACTAGACCTTTATGTTGGGACAACCAATCCATGCCCAATATAATGTCTAGACCTTGCAGTTCTAGAACTAGCAGATTTGCCTCGAATTCTACCCCTTCAATACTGAAGGTTATATTCGGGCAGATTGAGTAGACAGATAGTCTAGCCCTTGGAGTTTGTATAATCATGGGATACTCTAATGGTGCTATATGCATTTCAATCTCGGATGCAAATGCTTTTGACATAAAGGAGTTTGTAGCACCAGGATCAAACAATGTTAAGGCAGATGCAGACTGGATCAGAAATCTACCTAGAAGAATGTCGGTGGCGTTTCCCGCTTCTTGGATGGAAGTGTAGTTTAGCTTTCCTCCTGGGGTTGCAGTTGGTGTTCTACCTCTTCCTCTTCCTCGATTGGCCATGCTTCCTCCTCTCCCTAGTGGAGTTCCTCTAAACTTCTGTGGTGCTAACATCAGTACTCTGGGTGCTACTGGCTGTGTTCCTGCCTATGACCTGGCAATGGATGGTGGAAGTTGAATCCAAGGACAGAATTCTTTACAATGTCCATGTTATCGACAATGATAGCATTCAACACGGGGATGAGGACAATCCTTCTGAAAATGGTTTCCTCTGCAATTAGGGCACAACGTCATTGTTGGTCTGGGAGTCTGATATGATGGTCGAAAACTAGAGGCGATAGGGGCTCTTCCTCTGGTTGGGATTGTCTGTGGCCGCGCTTGCTGGAGCATCCTCCGCTTCCGGCTTTCTTCTCCCATATTCCTCTTCTCTTCTATCTTTAAAACCCTGTTCACTAGTGTCTGAAATTCAATAAACTCATGGGAGGCGATTTGGTACTGCAGGTAGTGTTGAAGTCCTTCTGCAAAGCATTCTATTTTCTTCTCCGCGGTATCAACATCTCCAGGTGCATACCGGGCTAGGTGAGTGAATTGGTGCAGATATTCTGTGACCGTCTTATTTCCTTGAATCAGATTACGGAATTCCCGACATTTAGCAGCTATGACACCGGTAGGTACGTGAAATTTTCGAAATTGTTCCTTGAATTCCGTCCAAGAGATGCTATCTTTGTCAAGGTGGGCCTCCTGGTAATTCATCCACCATGCGGATGCAGCTCCTGCTAACTGGTGTGATCCAAACAAAACCTTCTCTCGGTCGCTGCATCGGATCGTGTCCAGTTTCCTCTCGATATCCCTTAACCAATCATCAGCAACCATGGGGTCGGTCGCACTAGAGAATGTTGGTGGACGGGTCTTTTCACTATAAGATAGCACTTCAATGCTACCAGTAGAGCAGCTGGTAAAAGCCAGTATTCCCAGCACTTTAGCTGCTAGGAATAAGGTTTGCTACTGCTGGGTGAAAAGGTGCTATGAAAAGTTTTCCCCAGCTATAATTTTTTTCCCAGCTGTAGGTCCAATGGCAAAGAGTATTCCCAGCTGTAGACTGCTTGGAAATTTTGAACTTTTCCCACCTGTATGTCCACTTGTAATATATTATTCCAAGCTGTATAACTATTTGGAATTTTTTTTTCCCAACTGTAGGTCAGGTAGCAAAGAGTATTCCCAGCTGTAGGTCACTTAGAAAGTTTGAACGTTTGCCATCTGTATGTCCACTTGTAATATATTATTCCAAGCTGTATAACTATTTGGAATTTTTTTCCTAGCTGTAGGTCCGGTGGTAGAGAGTATTCCCAATTGTAGGTCGCTCAGAAAGTTTGAACTTTTCCAACCTGTATGTCCACTTGTAATACATTATTCCAAATTGTATAACTATTTGGAATATTTTTCCCAGCTGTAGATCCGGTGGCAAAGAGTATTCCCAGCTGTAGGTCGCTCGGAAAGTTTGAACTTTTCCCACTTGTATGTCCACTTGCAATACATTATTCCAAGCTGTATAACTATTTGGAATATTTTTCCCATCTGTAGATCCAGTGGCAGAGAGTATTCCCAGCTGTAGGTCACTCGGAAAGTTTGAACTTTTCCCACTTGTATGTCCACTTGTAATATATTATTCCAATTGGAATATTTTTCCCAGCTGTAGGTCCGGTGGCAGAAAGTATTCCCAGCTGTAGGTCGCATGGAAAGTTTGAATTTTTCCTACCTGTATGTCCACTTTTAATACATTATTCCAAGCTGTATAACTATTCCGAATATTTTTCCCAGCTGTAGGTCCGGTGGCAGAGAGTATTCCCAGTTATAGGTCGCTCGGAAAGTTTGAATTTTTCCCACCTGTATGTCCACTTGTAATACATTATTCCAAAATTATTACCAGCTGATCTGCATTGAGAATTTAGACTTTCAAATTTAAATATGTGAATTATTTGTAGTAAATTTACCGCTGGGAATTGTGTCAATAATTAATTTTAAATATATTTTTTTAGTAATTAGTCAACAATATTACAACAAAAATTATAATATGCACTATCCTAACAGAAATCACACCACATTTTGCAATAAAATTATCAAAAATGGATAAATAGGACAATTATATATTATATTGAATTCTTTGCTTTATATAGCCATTGACAAGATTCATAATGATCACAAATTATTCAATTGACAAAACTAAACAAAATAGATATAGAATCTCTGAAATAATTGCGAGAAAAATATCACTTAAGAATCACTTTGAATTCTTTACACCAAATGTATGCCCATATATAATATTCCTAACTTTATATATTTTGTTCCAACTATAACTATCAAAAGTAAAATATTCCAGTTTCAAACTTCTCTTATGATTAAAATATTTTCATCACTTTATATGCTTTTAACACCTTACTGTTAACCACCTGCATAAAAAAAATATTGATTACAATAGCCTTGAGATAAATATATACAAATCAATAACTTTTGCTTTAAGTAACATATAAAAATATGACAGTTATAATAAAATATAGTTGGTCGATTGTTGTATAATAAGTATAAGCTATTGGTTATGCGAATGAGAAAATTGTGTTGGTTGACATGACTTGTATACACTTGATAAAAGAAATTAATCATATGAAAGTGAGCTATTAGTTCAAGGCACAATCAACATAGACTTAAAATTTAAAAAATGAATAACATGTGGATTGTGTTGATAACACCTCACCTTTATAAAATTGTTAAGTATTTCCACTTAGTTTCAACTAATTCTCTTGTCCCTTTCACTTGTAAGCATTATTTTATTAATAAAAGGTAAATAACAGGTTAGAATTATATATACCTAGAACACGAGATGAACCACCACCTATTGTAGTATTATCTTGGATCTACAAGTAAAAGTTCATAGTTTGTTTAGTTGAATGGTATTAGTAAGTAAATAAGAGCGATTATACTAGATAGAATAGATTACTTTTTCATGTGGCCATGCAATTGATCGTCCAAGTGCATCAGACATTTTTCTAACATTTCCATATGGACGTAACAATGGAGCATCTCTTTTCAACACATAGTTCACAACCACCTCACAACACTTAGGCCCAAGAGGTGTGTCGCCAACTATTACATTTCGAGATGCCCTTTGAAGCGTACCCTTAGCAACAGGAACATATGGCCTCATAAAAGAAATCAAAATAACTTTCTTTCCTCCCTAAAGATCAAATAGAATTGCATATAAACTTAATGGTTACCTCAATAATGAGCATCCAAATTCAATAGAGTATAATTAACTTACAACTATTACGTCCTCATGCCTATAACGTGGTACATCATGTGTCTTACCAACTCTCTTTTGCATTATCTATACAAAAATTAAGGATAAGTTGATAGTCTTCATATTGTTAGGTTAGGTGCAACTTTGAGGTAAAATAATAAAATGTAAACTTACATTCCATGGAACCCTATTTTCACCTATAGATGACTATAGAATTACCATCACTTTCATATCCCGTGTCCTACATCAATTAGTACATAACATTTGAGCAATTTAGTAAATAACCATATGTATATTATTGCTTAAATATTATAAAGAACACATATAAAAAAATCACCTGCACATGACCCTTATATCTATGATTGTAATCATTATCTATATTTTTCCTAGCCTGCGAATCAAGCATTTGCTTCAATTCTTCAATTTCTTTTTCCATCCGTGTCAATTGCTCTTTGTTTCCCACACTCTCACTCTCCATTTTATCTAGCCTCTCTATCAAAATATTATTCTGATTTTGAAGTCTTATCTTTGCTGCATTAGCTAGTTGAAGCTTAGTGGATGAATACTTTTGTACCCCCGGCATCTTTAGGTCTTGAGGAGTAGGGCCCAAACCAATAGCATGTACACGTGAGCGGTTTTCTTTTGCAAAGACATGGTAAAATAGATCTCCTTCTGTTATGGTTCTTTTAGCGAGTTCTGGCTTATTGGCACATGTCCAATTTATGAAGTAAATTAAATTCAAATGCAAGTAAAAAATCAAATATAGAATCAAACTCTCTCTTCATATTAGAATGACACATCTAATAATAAATTGCAAAGCTCCACATATATATTTCCACCCTTAATTAGAAGGAAAATTAGTCAGTGCTATGTATAGTAAGACGAGCTATTGAAGCATATCTCAGTTCTATTAAAATATACATGTAAGACTGAAATGAGAGTAAATTAATTTAGAGTTCTTATTCTTAGTAGTATAGAAATTTACCTTTACAGTAGCCCAAACAAATTCCTTTTCATCTGCATCAATTTCACTCCAGTCTTTATAGGAAAGTGGTATTCCTGATCTCACTATTGTAGAAATAAAGTTGGTTAATGGTGAAGCTTGATCACCAGCAGGTTGATTATTCATGTTATGGTCAACATGAATTTTTGGTTCATTCTTTCGCTTTCCATATGTCATGCTTGGTGGTGGGTCCTCGTCCCTTCCTTTTCTTTTTTTGACCTGGATGAGTTTTCTCTACACAAATATGCAATGGAAAATAATAACTAATGATATAAAAAAAGAGAGAAAAATAATGCAAAACTATACTTAAATATACCTATATTCAATGTTTCATCTTTATTATAACCAAGTTGTTGTTCTTCCATAGAAATGTCATCAGGATCTTCATTTTCAATATGTTCAATGCTAGCGATATGCCTTTGATGTTGTGATGGCTCTTGATGGGGAACTACAGGCTGATCATTGGTGTGCTATGACATAATCAGCATGCATCATATTGGGAGATAATTACAAAATAGTTTTTAGATATAGAAATTAGCAACACCTCAAGTAAAACATATACCTTTTTAGTTCTTGTGGATGGTCTCAAGACATTTCATTTCCAGGAAGTCGAACAGGCAAGCGCAACACTCTCAATACCTCATTGTTTCTTTCAATGTTTTCTTGCCGTAACTCTTCATACTCATTCCGCATAGCTCCATTATTTCTTCCTCTTTCGTTTTGCATTTTTTCGGCTACAATAAAATTTTACAATATTAGACGAAAAAATAAAAGAACATAGACATAAACAACACATTCAATGAATAGCATCTTACTTCCCCATTTGAGGTGGAGATTTCTCAACAAGTATACCATCAATGTTTGTTCTAACACAATTATTGTTGCCATCTGGAAGATTTATTTCAGCACCAACATTCAAGTCAGAGATTTGCTAACTTTATCAGTTACCACTGTTTTTTCAATTTCTTCCTCCGCAGACATGTCATACAGGTCTCTTGGCCTTGACTCAATGACAGCTTTCCAGTCTTTATCGATAGGATCCTCAACATAATAGACTTGAGTAGCTTGTGATGCTAAAATATATGGCTCATCTGATAATTTTTTCCCCGTATTAATTAAATTCTTGAAGTTCACTGTTGTAATCCCAAATCTATCTTTCTTAACCCATTTGTCCTTTCTAAGAACATCAACCCAATCACATTTGAAAAGAACAACATTACCCTTTCGACGATAATCTAACTCAAGTATCTCAGTTATGACACCATACTATGTTATATCTCCTATTTGTGGATTTTGATCCTTTGAGCTAGAAAAATTACAAGTCTTTGCAACAATAGCTACCCCACTACTCTGAACTGATCTGCCCTCATCATAAGATATTGTATGAAAATTGTATCCATTTATTGAATAACTGTTATATTTTGTTGTGACCATAAAAGGCTCACTTGTTAGTATCTGAATCTCTTCTCCTACATCTTCCCTAATTGATAGTAACTCATTTACCTAGAAAAATTTATTTATACGGTTAATACAAAAACATTGCAATATGTATTTAGCTAAAATTGTTATTTATGAACTTACATGCAATCTAAACCACTCATGAAATGTTTCATGATGTATACGCTCTCTCTCATGAATCCTTTGATGACCAATAGATGAAAGATACCCCAAATGTTTTCTGCAATTGATTTAGTGACTAAGTGTTTGTTTTCTACCTAGCCGCACTCATCCAACACTTGTCCATAATAAATGCCAAAGACCTTAAAATCTTAGTAGCCTTTCCTTATTATATGGCTTACTGCAAGAATCAGCTAGTATATCTAAAATAAAATCAGCTAGTATCATTAATAGTTTAATACGGATTTTAGTCTGAAATGAGTTTATAAACAAGAACACAAATAGATGGGGGAGGGAGGGTTAACAAATACTTCATATTTAGAAAGAAGTAATAGCTTACTGCAAAAATTTCTCTCTCCAAAGTGGTTTGAAATTAGTAGGTTAATTTTAATAATAATCTAAGTTAACTACAAAAATTGACCAGCAAAGTACAATTTGATAGGGTAAGTATTGGCCCATCACACCATGTTATTGTTTATGTAAGCAAGCAATAAAATCATTCTATATAGTCATTCATTCATTGTTGAAATACTTCTATTGATTCATAATATAAATTTACTTCTTATTCACATGCGAATTAAGAGTATTGAATAAGAGAAAATAATCATAATAAACTAATGATGCCTCTATTATATAAAGTTTGGATGTGTGTGGAAAAAATGTTAGTGGAGGCGTGAGAGGATACCATAGAGGAGAAAGAAGTCAAACATGTACTAAATAATATATTGGAATTATAATAAGGTTTATATTGTGAAATATAGAAAAATAAAAATAGTCTTAAATTGTGAAAAGGAAAGTGTATGACACAAAGGCATAATTACAACCCGCAAAAAAATATAAGTACTTAAATGGAAAAAATATAGATCTACCAGGAAAATTGACAAATATGGGATTAGGGGTGAAAATTACTTTTCCAAAATCCATAAAAAAATTCAAATTAAGGCACACAATTGGTGAGATTTTCTTCCTACTTGTCCAATTTTTCTCACCAAAGTGAAAATAGAAACCCATTTGACATTTAACTTCTCCAATTAAGAGTCTAAAGACTTATATGATTAAATGATATGCCAAAAAAAAATTTACTCTTTGTCCCTCTGAATCATTGATTTCCAAGTTAAATGATGGTTCCGAAAAATATTAAATGCTAGTTTTAAAGAATTGATGTTCAAGACTTAGTTTGGTCAAGTTTTGGATTCAACTTCTATCGTAGAGAAACTGAAGTCATATATGATATAACTCTAGTTCGACATATACTAAAAACCAGAGTTCTGATAGTGTTTGACAAAAGACTATTATTTTGTTGTTTTAATAAAATTTACTTCTTTTAATAGAATGTAATTGTAGTTGTAATCAATGACATAGCCATATAAATAATTCTAACTTTATGAGTATTTGTAAACTTGAAGTTAGAGCTGTTAAAGCACATCAAAGAGTATTTGTAAACTTGAAGTTAGAGCTTTTCAAGCACATCAAATTCTTTAGTGTAAAAGTGGTTTCAGCTTCATGCAGAAGCACCAACACCACAATGGATCTAAACTACGGATTCTGTAGGAGCATATATATGCACAAACACAATTACATAACTAGGAGTATTTCCATACATTTCACATCTATACACCAAAATTATAAAAAATTTACTAATGTCTATCTAAAGAGATAGATACAGAATTGTTAAATAGTTATGACTATATAACATAAGACTACTATTTTTTCTGTTTAGTGGATGCATTGTGTAACACCTATAAATTAAAGGGCATGCATGCCTTTTAGAACACAATGATTGGCTCTTCCCAGCCTTCTTGATATATAGAACTTTTTAAGGGTGATCAGTGATGGAAACTACTCAAAATATAGCATTATTAGTTTGCACATTATCCATGCTCAAATCCCTTGTTCTTTAGGACCATGTGCACCAACTAATATAGAATCCACTTTGTTGTTGATCATTGATCACTTGAGTCCTTGCACTTTATTATTTTGGTCAAAATAGTCCTGAAAATTCATCCACCTATGCAACATGGGAATAGAAGAGCCTATTAATAAGAATTTGATCAATATAAGACTAGAAAGTACAGAAATTTGGTGTTACAATTTGAATTTGTAAATATCATATCTAAATCACTAGCTTTTGTTGATACTATATTACTCCAAATAAACTAAAATCTTTATACAATAACCAGTTACAAAAATTTGGAGTTACAATTTGAATCTCTAAATATCATATCTAAATCACTAGCTCATGCCAATGCTATATTACTCCAAATGAACTAAAAATTTGCACAATAGCCACTAGTTAGTTCCTCTTTTTGACATACTTTTCAAAGAATCTATAGCACACAAACTCCTTGTTCATATACAAATAGCACAAACAAGAATCATATAGCAGCAAAAATAATAATAATATTAAGGCAAAAAAATAGATTGAAGAAACAACTTTTAAGGCAAAAAAATAGAAATGCAATTTTATATGGGATTATTCATGGGATTTTTTGTCATAACAATCTAGATGCACAATATAAGACCATTTTCTAGCGACATGACAACTTTGTTATTGCTTGTTGAGTTTGTTGCCTTGCGTTGTTACAACTACAATAAAAAATTGTATCAGCTTTCTTTGGGTACTTCATCCCTAATCCTTATATTGATCTAGTTCATGCCATTCATCTACTCTATTCAGTTCAAAATCCTAGTCACCATGTATCTTGATCATGTCACTTTTTGTTTCCTTATTTCTCCATTGGTTTAATATCATACTATTTGGTAAGATGCCTACCTATGTTTGATGACTTCCTTACTTCAACTCCCTCTACATGGCCATCCTTATTGATGCTAAGTATTGTGTCAATAATACCAAAGACTTAAAGGTTTCGCAACTTAGATGGTTACATCAAGCACTATTTAGTCGTACCACGACCACCATGTGGAGGTGTTTGTTGTTGTTTGTTTGCCTATGGTAAGTGACAAAACCTGCTTGAAGAGAAGTTCTAACATGTTTGCTGAATTTGATTTGCTCTATTCTAATGTTTATTTTGTTTTCAAAATGTTTCAATAACTTGTCTCCATTGTTACAAAATAGTTTTGTTTTGTTGGTATACATCTAAAATCAAACATTGCTTATCTATCAATTATTCCACTATTCTTTTAAAAAATATCATTGGCATGTGCTCAATACTTGTGCTTTTCAACAAACTATTTTGTTACAATAATAGATTCTTGGTACTTTTGGTAAGTTTAACATGTGTAATTAGGAAGTGTAACATGAAAGAGAAGCAAGTCATGAACCACTTATAACTTCAAATTTAAAGCAAGTAATTTTATTTCATAAGCATCCTTAACAGATATTTCACAGTAAACCTTTCATACTCATAGTCTTTCAGTACTTTATATATTTCGGAGGTAGTGTTACCTAGAAGGTGTAAAAAAATAAATGGTTGCAAACCAAAATTTCTTTTTTAGAAGAATTTTCTTTGGAAATAACCCATAAAAAAGAATTACAGAAATAATCCACATTAATTATTTTTTACAAAAAATAACTCTCCATTTCGATGCTGTGCGGGATGGTGCTGTGGGCAAGACATGCATGCTCATCTGCTACACCTGCAACAAGTTCCCCACTATAAGTGTTTCAGCTAATCATTTCTTCAAATCTTCTTTTCTTGCTCAATCAATGGTTGCTTGCTTCATTATGATCTGACCTCATATGATTTGGTTCTTGAATCTTGATTCATCTCTTCCCCCTTTTTTTTCTTCTGAAGATTCTTTGATGCCAATCTTGATTTTCTTTTTTAACTTTGTTTGTTGGGTTTTGACAGGATTACATCCCCACTGTGTTTGACAACTTCAGTGCCAATGTTTTTGTGGATGGGAACATTGTGAACTTGGGACTCTGGGACACAGCAGGTGGGGAGCTTAGATTACAGAAACACAAATTTTTTTAAAAGTATTTCTTGTTTGGTTTGTGCTTTGGAATGTTTTTTTTGGGTCCATTTTGATGTGAAATTTTTTTGCAGGTCAGGAGGATTACAGCAGATTGATACCTCTTAGCTACAGGGGAGCTGATGTATTCATATTGTCCTTCTCTCTGGTCAGTAGGGCAAGCTATGAGAATGTTCTAAAGAAGGTACTAAGCAAGCTGATTCTTATTCTTTTTTTTTTGGCAATGCTAAGAATAAGAGATTGTGATGCTAAATATTGCATTAGTATGCAACTTGTGGGCTTCCTAGGATCTCAGCATATGTTGAATAGTTCTTTTGACTTGTCCTTAGTTGTACATTGCAACAAGAGAGCTATTGATGGCAAATAGGCAAAAAGAGAATGCTGAAAGACTGGTCAAGAGGTAGGATGCCTTGAACACATACCACTATATGTTGATATTAAAGTGCTATGATAAGATATCCTTCCATACAAGCATGACAACCTTCTAAAATGTTAATTAATTATCATGTTGTTGGCTAAACAATGCTCCCAACCTGCAGGGTTACAGAGAGAAACTTGTCGATATTAGGGAGGAGATAATATGCAAGCGAAGAGCTGGTAAACTCCCAGGAGATACTGCATCCACTTTGAAAGCTTGGTGGAAAGCTCATTCTAAATGGCCATACCCTACTGTATGTGATAACATATTGATGCCATGATAATCTCTACTTATGGTATTTGGATGCTGTTGCTCATGAGCAGTTCTTCCCTAACTCATTCAAGAAGAAGACAAGGCTCGACTAGTGTAGGAAACAGGGTTACAGCTAAAGCAAATCAACAATTGGTAAATCAACCAGCGTAAACGCAACTGGCACAGCAATCCTTCCTCATCCTCTACTGAACAAACAAGAGGAAAAGGTATCATCTAGCAAAATTTTGCTAAAATTCTTCTCTACAATCTTGTCACATTTTCAGCAATGCAGGTGATGGCACCGCCGAGCAATCTTGGTAGAATATGGTTGGAAAGAAACTAGCTGTAAATAATGCTTCCATGAAGAATGCCAATATATTTCTATGCTCCTGAGATAACACTCAGACAAAGAAGGATCAATTGGTGCTTTCACGGATTTGTGATGAGTAGAAATTCAATCATTGGGCTTTCATGGATTTCTACTTAGAACACAAACATATGCAGTCGATATAACCAATCTCATAAGATGATAAAATTAGAATAAAAAACTGTGCTGGATGACACCATGAGTTTAATAATGAAAAATGGCCAGAGCATGCCTTTGAATGGCTTATACTATTGAAGTGCTGATAGCTGTGTGTAGTAAAGTTATGTGTTGTATTTTTTTGATTTTCTCATAGATATCTGTTACACATTTTGGGCATCGGGCCATGGCGTTATAGTCCTATGAGTGTGTATTTAATTTGACGCATCCCTATCATTTTGGATGGTAGGTAAGTTTTTCAATTCACTGGTAAATTTTTCAGTTCAGTAACTAAATTCAGAATCCAAGTCCCTTAAGTTCTGTGTTCAGTTTCCTGAAGCTAGATTGTTTGTTCCATTGAATGGTGAGTTCTTTCACTTCAGTGACTACTTTAGTTACTTTAGATGGATGTCAGGTTCTCACTTTATTGATGGTTTGTTCACATATCTTTGATCTTTACCTTACTAGAAGATGATTTCTTGTGGGCTCAACTGGAGCATTGTCATTTGGTTGTGTTGACTATTATCATGACTCTGCAGCAAAATAGGCCCTTGAATTCTCAGAATGTAGCTGATGCACTACAGAAGTTTAATCTTAAGAAAACTGCAATGCAGAAAGCACTGGATGCATTAGCTGACAGTGGACAGGTTTCCTTCAAGGAGTATGGCGAGCAAAAAATTTACCTTGCTCGGCAAGATCAATTCAAGATACCAAATGGCTCAGAACTTGAGGAGATGAAGAATGAAAATAGCAAGCCACAGGAAGAACCCGCAGCTCAAAAGAAGGTTGAAGCTGGTAAGTTTTCTGTACTCTGTACTCTGTAGTATATGGTCCTGTTATCTTTGAGTGTTGCACGCAATTTGATTGGAGCTTAGAAATATCTAAGTACAAATCCAATTTTGCATAGGTACAAGCTCTGCAGTCAAACTTGACTCTGGAAGAAATTAATTCTAAGGAGGCTAAATTGCAAAGCGAAGTATGTTCCAAGGCCAGTCATTTATTTATAAATGTGTTCTTTTTAACCAATGTTGATGGTGGATCTCATGTTCATGAAGGTCCAAGAAATGGAAGAAAAGCTGAAGAAATTGCGGGGTGGAGTAATCTTGGTAAAACGTGAGGACAATAAGGTTATCGAAGAGACATTTACTGAGAAATTTAACCACCCTGATCCCACTGATAACGAGTAGGTCACCTTTGGTTGCCAGAAGTAGTCGTCAGGCATGACGCGGCTGTAGAACAGGTCCACCACTGCCCGCGAGTTGCCATGGCACCTGCCCTCGCCCCCTCTGCCCCTCTACTGTACTGGACCTCACTGGCCCCTCTGCCGCGCTTGGCCACCGGCCTCAACCCCTCACCAAGCCAATCTGTCGCGTCGTGCCCGACCTGCAGATCTACCGCACCGCCTCCTCCCTCCGCCGCAAGCCACCTTCCTCCGCCGCAGGCTGCTGCCGCTCCGCCTCCTCCCTCCGTCGCAGGCCGCTGCCGCTAGGACATTGAGGTGGAGGTGCGGTGGGGATTGGTGGAGGATTAGTGGTGGAGAGGTGGGGGTATCGGCAGCTGTGGGGGAGAGGCGCAGCGAGGGTAATTAAGAGGAGATTTACGTGGGGTGTCGGCCGGCCGTGACAGGTAGGTGAATTTAGCGTGAGGAGGGTTTATATTTGGCTGAAAAAAATCTCCCAAAATATTTTCTGTTATTTTTTCCTCTGAAAATTTTCTCTCTCAAAATAATATATCTGTTATTTTTGTGCTAAAAATTTTCAATCTCAAAATAATATATCTATTTTTGTTGTGCTGAAAATTTTCAGTTTTGCCAAAAAATATATTATTTATTCCCAGCGGTAGATCTGTTAAAAATGATAATTTTTCTCAACTGACATATTGGTGAAAAATCAAAATTTTATTTTTACCTGTATGACTGCTGGTAAAAAAAAAAGTTTTTCCAGCATAAAAAACATTGCCAGCTGCTTCACAGATCCTATATATTTTTTTCAAACTGATCTACAGCTTGCTATATATTACTTATTCCTAGCAGTAGATCTACTAAAAATAATAACTTTTCCCAGCTGACACATCGGTGAAAAATCAAAATTATATTTTCATCTGCAGGACTGCTGAGAAAAAAAGTTTTTCCCAGCAGTTTTACAGCTTGTGCTGGCCTACCGTCTTGTAGTGTTTGGAAATCTGTTAGTCTGGCGCCTACGGTAGTTCCTTCTGTGGCTCCAGTAGGCATTCTTTGAACTATCTGAGCCAGCAGTTGAGTATGAGTTGCCTGGGCTTCTTGACAATTTTTCTCCATAGATAGGAGAATTTCTTGAATACTGGGTTGTTCACTCTGGGGAGGATTAGAACTCTGAGATCCTTGCTGAAACAAAGGGTCTCTCGTCATAGTATCTTCTTCCTGCGGAGTCTGTTCCCTGTCTTCTCTACCACTTTGGGATCTCCTTCTTGTATCAACCATGATGGCTCTGAAAAGGGTTCAGACCGATCTAACTAACTAGGGCCAACTAAGATAGTAGTGCAGAAATTAATGCAACCTCCTTTAGTGCATGAAATACTTAGGCTACTAGCCATAATACACAAGTTAACCATTGCATAAGCAACAGCGAATCACAAGGCTATGAAGAGCATCCGCCAGCTCTATCTATACCACCCCCAGCTAAACAAATCACGCTTTTGCTATCTTACTTATTTTTAGAAAACCAACAAGATTTTGAAATAAAGAATTTTAGGAGTTACATAGCTCATTATTTTTCTCAAAATAAAGTTTTCAACAAATAGTTTCTAAATAAATTATGTCTTCCTGGCGTAGCCAATTTCTAAAGGTGTCGTTCTACAGTCAAGTTCTCATGCTGCTCTGATACCATAACTTTTTGTCGCGCCCCGAAATTGGGACTACGACTACTCCCGTGGAGACCTAGCTTACTATAGCTAGTCCCATACAAGCATACCTTTGACTTCCCAGGATAAGTCAAGCACAGGAGTATATTCACATTGCAGCAGAAAAACTTACAAAATATTTAAACAGTGTAGCCTGCCGGCCTTAATATTACATAAAAAGATTACAATACCTTCGCGGCATTCAAGGTTTAGTTAAAGAAAAATATAAACTTCTACACAGCAGATGATGGGTGTCCCTTCCACAGTAAGAAGTTGACGGCAGAACAACACATCAGGGATTTGGCGGATTGGCTCTCCTTCATCTTGGTCCAAGAAGTTCTCCACGCCTTCTTCATGATCATGGTACGCTCCATCTTCTAGGTTGTAAGTTGCAAGGGTGAGTACTTACGTACTCAGCAAGTCATAGGGAAGAGTAGATACATATAGTAGTATTGTTATGAACCTAGACTAGTCAAGAATTATGGATGTTTGTAAAATAATCTTTACTTTCATGTCTCATCTCATGGCAGCACTTTCCATAACATAGCATCACTATTTATATTCACTAGATTATAGCACTACCGCGACACGTCGATACACGATAGCCCACGGTAGCACCCCTTATCATAACAACACAAGTCATTTAGGTAATCTTGACTTATCAAATTTTATTTAGAAAACATACTTGTGCCACACCCCATGGATTTAATCCACCACAGCAGACTCCTATAAACCCGGGAGCTCAGAGTATTCGAATACGTTTATAACTCTGCAGAGAGGTACCAATTTACCCGCAAGATATTCCACTTTCATGCCCATCCTATCAATATGATTAGACCCTTCCTCACAACCATGTGTGAGTGGCAAGGTGGAGATAACAAGAAATTTTGTTATGTTTCACTCACATTCACCCCCGACCCTGTGGATCTCTTGCGAACCACAGTTGTGGCGGGTTGTAGCCAAACCCCCACCCCTATGCGTATTCCCATTACTTGTTGAGGCCTGTCCCATACCAGGCTTGCGGTTAGCACGTGTTTCATGCCACTAGACGCACAACACAAGGTTCTAGTCCTTATATGCCAGTGACCAGAACATCCAACCCTGCACCTTCTGTGCCTGCTATCCTTTGCAGTTAAGCACCTCTAGTGCTATAGCCATCCATACCAAAATTCTGGTCACGGCTAAGGGTTTTATTTCATGAATATATATAAGTACATATAATAGTTCATGGTCCACTATTTAATCTTTTCACATTTCACAAGCATCCAGCTTTGTACTGCCAAAATATATCTCAACCATTCTTTCACATGCAGTATTACTTATATTCAAGGTCATATCATAGCAATTCATAAAATATGGGTTCAAGATGATCAAGACTATGACTTGCCTTCCGCGTGGTAAGAGACAGCACTTGTTGTCGGATCAGCAGTGAAGTCCTCAAACTCTGGCTTTGACTCTGAGCAAAGATCAAACAAGCAACCAAGAATCACAACCTTTTCAATACATTATTATACTACATGCAATGATGCAAAGATGAAATGTCTCGATGATTCTGAATTGATTGGGTTTAGATACCGTAGAAGCTGATTAGGGCTAACTTATAGAATTAGGGCTGAAGTTGGGTGCTAGAGACTTTTAGGGTTTCAGGGTAAGGAAATGACATTAAGTCTGCAGTTGGTTTGCCCAAAATCGACGAATGTCTTCAGGTTGACATTCGGTTCAAGGCGTCGACAAAGGATCAATGGTTGATAGAGAGCTCAGCTCAAGTTGTGACAGAAGAAGAAAATGTAGATCACAACATCAGGAGTCTAAGGGACAAAGTCATGCTCCAAATGCACATCTGGAAGGAAGTGAAAATGGCTAATGCCACTAGCTGGCATAAACTGGCATTGGACTGACATGGCCAGAAACTAGGGTTTGCCATAACTTTTGATCTAGGGCTCCAATTGATGCACCACTTGTCTGGGAGGTAGGCCTTGATAACAGGAACAAATTACACAACAGGATCTAGGGAAAAAGATGGCCAGAAAGTGATGAAAATAAGTGAAAAAGTATGGTGGTGACACGGCACAGTGAAGCCACTGGACAAGATCTTGGCATAGCAACAACTGGCAGTTCTGTGCAGATTCAGGGTTCAAGCTAGTAGAGGAAAGTGTTCAGGAGATCAAGGCAAAGATGCTGGACAAGGTGACATCGACGGCGGTGGCCGACGACGACCGGGTGGCACACTGGTGGCACGACAACGAGGGGTAAAGCACCTAAGTTGCAATCTGGTGCTGTGCTGCTGAAACTTGGCGTTGCTGGAGCTAGCTAGGGCTAAATGGTATTGCTTGATGCATTGGCCTAGACTGGAAATGGCACGGCAGTGAACGGCGACGAGCTGCGCTAGAGAAGAAGACGGCTGCAATGACAACAGAGCGATGCAGTGATTCAAACTCCAATTTGAAGGCACAGTTGAGTTCCTGGGCAGCTTCAGATAGTATGGATGAAAGGAATTGGCCTAAAGCGACGTCGGCGAGGAAATCAACACCGCGGCCGGAGAAGAAGAAGGGCTAAATTGGGCGAAATTGATACACGGCCTTAAAGCTCAATTGCTCACTGTGAGAGCAGTAGGGAGGTGAGGTGAAGCTTCTGGTAACAGCAATTCGGCCGGAGGAATGGTGGTGCGGCCTGGCGATGTGAGCTGGTCACCAGTGGCGCGCGAAAAAGGGAAAAACTCCAATTTGTGTTTAGTTTCAAAATCTTGATGCACAGGCTTACTAAGATTGGTTCACTGATCATTTTACTCTACTAGATCGAAGGCTAATTCGCATTGAATCGAGTTGCATAGCTAGAACAGGGCATTTTAACAATTCCGGCGATCACCAGCGATAGGATGCATAATAACTCAATTCAAAGCTATAGCACGACGAGGGAGATGGGAGAACCTTGCTGGTGCTGTCAATTTGGATATTGATACAGTGGGTGAAGCTGGCACCGTGAGCCTCTGTGCTGGACTCACCGGAGAAGAAGACGACAGCGAGGAAAGTTTGGTTAATTGCCTGAGGGCTTTTGGAGAGCACTTCTAAAGATGAAGAAGCTGCCCTGGGGTTGCTATTTATTGGCAAAGCAAAGCGAAGCAAAGCTCACTGCTTGGAGGTTAAGAAGGTTGCGCCGGTGGAGACTTCGAGTTGAAGCAACGGCAAGCAACGAAGCTCCTCTCTGGCATGCAGCTGTTGTTGTACTGGACAGGAATCGCCACAGCAGTAGCTAAGGTGCAAACACATGTGCGCATGCAAACACGGTTGCAAACAACACGGGCTAGAGCGATGCTAATCGGCAGCGACGATCACGACGACGAGGCGCTCCTGGTCGCGGTCGCAAAGGCACTGATCAAAGCAAACACTGCGAACTGTGGTCGCGGTCGAAAGGGAGTACTGTGCACCGCTGGCCGAGGTCGAAGATGAGCACTGGTCGTGAACTGCAGCTCCGGTCGTGAACAGTGGCTGAGGTCGAACCAAGGACCTGTTTGCAAGATTCTTTAGTTGCATCTTGGACTGATTTGTAATTTCTGATTTAGAGATAATTGATTTGCAATCTAATTTCATAGATGAGTATAAACTTATACCTTATACTCATCCAGCAAGAAATTTGGTAAAATCTGGCATGATTTGATGATTTTCGATATGAACCGAAAATAGGGTACTTTAGGGTAATTAAGATTTGTGTTTCGATCAATTTCGAATTATGGTCTTTAGGATGTGATTTTGTAATCTGGACAGAAGGGAAAATTGTATCAAATAGCATTTAGAAGAGTTTTGCTGAAGAAATTCTGAATTTGAAGTTAATCCGAAGATTTTAGCCTTTTTGGGTTTCCAGATATTAGATAAAGGACTAATTTGCGATATAATTTGGACTGATATGTGAAAAAGACTTAGATAATATAATTTGGCTACCAACTTTCTGGATTAAGATATTGGCATACCCATGATCATAGTCCAAGAGTAATCTAGTCTGAATTAGGTCAAGACATGACTAAATCTGAGTTCAGAGTATTTAGGGTAATTAGAATATTAAGTAAAATCCTATTTTCGAAAACAGAAAAGGATTGATAGATCTGGGAGTTAGAGATGGAATTGAATCTTGCTTCTAAAGGCTTTTATGTTCAGAGTAACTGATAGATCATATCTGAGAAATCTGATCATGATTTAGGTCTACAGGATAGATTTTGAGATTTTAGGGTTTAAGAGAGATTAGGGTTAGGGATTAGGGCTGAACTGATCTTGCTACTGCTACAGATCCATGCATGCATGATGTTCATGAAAAAGAAAGTTTTTATCCCTAAACTCAGGGTGTTACATAGCCCCGACGCGGAAAACATTCCTGGCGCCAAGAAAGCCGCCAGGTGTCCCATAGAAAACGGAGGCGGCACCCCCATAAACGGGAATGGGAGCAGATAGACGGGAGCTAGAGGCCGCACTATGGCGCGCAACAACTCCTCCATGGTGCGCTGGGCACGGAGTTGGTCCTCGATCAGAGCCCCAAGCAAGGGGTCTCCAAAGACCGGGACGGGGAGTTGGGGGGCGCTAGGCCCCACAAGCACAGTCGAGGTCGCCAGGTTGGAAATGGGAACCCTCCTACCGGAGACCGTGGGAGGGGAAGATAGCTCCTTTCTCTGGGTGTCCCCAGATGGCAGAGTCGTGACAGCATCATCTTCTTGCAGAGGTGGTGCCGGGTCGCTGGGACCGGCACCACCGAAAAGGGAGAGAGCTTGGGCTCTAGTTCTTGGGGGAGCCATGGCGATTCGTCATAAGTCCCCACGGACGGCGCCAACTGTCGTGGTATTACGAATATCCCAGCAGGTTTGTTCGAACGTGCGTAACACGCGTACAGTGACGCGAGCTGATCGTGTGACCGGTCACCTCCCGTCGGGCAAGCACAGAGATTGACACGGTGATTTTTATACAGGTTCGGGTCCCAATGGGGCCCTAGTCCTGTCGGCACCCTCCGGATGCGAGTCCGCTGGGGAGGTGCTCTCTCGGGGAGAGAGGTCTCCAAGGGAGCCTGTTGTTTGTGTGTATGAAAAATAATTTGAGAGAGTTACAAATAAGATACAAGGGGGGGTACATATATAGGCCCCAAAATATGCAAAAGACCAGAAAGCCCTAGCTACGGCAGTCGGATTGACGGGTGTTGGCGTCATTTCACCTGTCGAAGGGCTTGGATGCTTGACAAGTGTCCTCGTCAGTTCGCGAAGCGCTCCTCAGGCCACCAACACGTGACCCCGCGTGCCCAGGGTCGATCGCGTGAGGCGTATGGGACTCCTCCGAGAGCTCTCCGGTCTCTTGGTGGCTTCCCGGGGCCTGGTGACCCTCTGGGGCCCCCGGTGACCCTCCGAGGACCTTCTCCACACGAAGGACCGAGGCGCTCCAGAGACCACGCAGGACCCGGGACCCGGGGACCGGCTGGGGACCTTCTCCGCACGAAGGACCTAGGTGCTCTGGGGTCCCATAGGACCCAGGGCCCAGAGACTCAGGGGCTCAGGGATCCGTTGGGGACCTTCTCTGCACGAAGGACCGAGGTGATCCGAAGACCCTGCGGGACCCAGGGCCCGAGGCCTGGGGACCCACCGGAGACCTGCTCCGCACGAAGGACCGAGGCGCTCCGAAGACCCAACGGGACTCGGGGCCTGGAGGCCCAGGGACCCACCGGGAACCTTCTCTGCACGAAGGACCGAGGCGCTCTCGAGGCTTCGTGGGACCCTGGGCTCGGAGGTGGGAGGACCTACCGGGGACCTGTCGGGGACCTCCTCCGCACGAAGGACCCAAGGCACTTGGGAGCCCACTCCGAGGACCGCCCGGAGATATGGGATTTCCCCCAACATTATCCATTTTGCAAAAAATCAAGGCATTCGTTATGTTAAAACCTATGTTTTATGCTGTATCCAAGGGTGGCGCGGTCGCGGAGATAATCCCTACGACCATCCTCTCTCGCAGATACAAGAACCAACCTTAGCACCGTGGTCGCAGTACTACGCGAACCCTATCATGATCCTTATGGTTATTCACGAGATAATCATAAGTCCCTGACAAGGTAACCGTTGAAGGAGGTTAGACGGTAAAGTAGTTCCATGACGATCGAGTCAAGCCAGTCAAACTGCCACGTACCCATGATCTATAGCAACTACCACACCCACGACCTCACAGCTACTACTGCGGGGCGGTTTGGAGAGATCGTGGGGCGTGCTTCCAGGAGAACAACCGACGACCTCTTTGGCAAGTAGAAGAAGGCCTTCAAGGGAAGGATCACGGGAGGACAGATAGATCAACGACAGAGAGAAGACTAGGCTTAGCAAAGATAGGATTAGCTAGCTACACTTTTTAGCCACCTCTCGGTAACTCTTTTTCCACATAGTCAATTACACAGGACATAGTGCTATTACCCAGCTTAAAGGGGGCCCAAACCTGGATAACTCTTGCTCCCCGTGTCTTTTGATTCATTGATACCTTGAATGTCTTGAGAATCTGTATGATTGACCTCATACCTTCCAACTCACTTTCTTGCATAAGATCGGCAGTGGAACCCAGAGTTCCAATCGTCAACAGATGGCGCCCACCCTGAGGACCTGAAGACATTTTCAATAGGATTCATTGTATTCATGGATCATTTCCCTTGCTTACATGTTTCTGAGAACGAATTCGATCTCGAGGATCACGTAGATGCAAGGGATGAAGATGCCATTTTTGTCTAAAGCAATTGGTTGTGGCACATACTCGATCCCAGTCGTGTCTATTGAATAGAAATCCGATTAGGCAGTTCACTTGCCCTCAGTAGAGGATGAGTATGTGCCACAATCAGTTGCTTTAGACAACTTGGAAGAGGAAGATCTCGACATCTGCTTGGAGAATTTCTCCCCAGACATCCTGAAATCTCTCTTTCATTTTCAGTTGGACTCAGAAAAAGACAAGATGCTTTCTCCGTCTGTGAACTCGATCCCTAGAGAAATCGTTGCACTTTCAGAGGAAACTCCAAAGCAACGTGACGCTAGGCAGGAACGAGAACGCAAATAGAAAGAGGACCAAGAGCACGAATAACGAGAGGTTGAGGTTCGCAAGGTCGCAGAAGATCTTCTACGACCAGCGATAACTCACCAAGCTACTGTTTTCCACAACCCCGGTCCTGGGATGTCTTGACAACCCTCTCCGGGAGGTCTCGGGTGTAATTACACGCCCATTCCCTCTTCAAACTATTCACCACCGGCAGAGGTGACCTCACCTAGAACTTCATGGCACCTAGGCGAAATCCGGAGGATCGTCTCCAGAGGATTGATTATGCACACCGTAATCTGCCCTCTAGCCTCGCGAATGATAATAGGATTATATTTGCAAGAGTGCTTGTAGATAATCTTGACGAGGTATCCCTCGGGTTTACTCCAGAGGCATCCTCATGTTTGACAACTAAAGGACAAGCCGGTTCACTCCAAGGTCACAAGAGACGCAACCCTACACAGTCTCGACACGACAAGACCAGACGTACAGGTACTTATTGCGACCTTAATCGCATACCAGTAAACTCACATTTGGGACCACGTCGTGAGCCTCCCCAAATCGACTAGTTAGTCGTGATGATCAACGACCACGCAATACGTACGTGGGTTGCAAAGCTTTTTCACCTAGACTATGAAATGTAGTTTGGCCTGATATGTTTAAGCCCGGTACGATCAAGAGATTCGATAGGACTCAAAATCCAACCGAATTTCTCCAGATCTACATTACGGCCATCTAAGTGGCCGGGGGAGATGAACGGGTCATGGCAAATTATTTGCCCACAGTCCTAGAAGGTCAAGTGCAGACCTAGTTGTTCAACCAACCAGAAGGATCGATCTAGAACTGGGAGATGTTGTGCGATGCCATCCTCAACAACCTCCAAAACTGCTATGAAAAGCCTAGCAAAGAGGACGACCTTCATCATTTGCGCCATACTTCGACAGAGACACTTCAGTAGTTCAGCAAGAGATTTGTAGGAGTGAGGAATACCATTTCTAACATCTCTGATTCTTCGGTTATCAGGGATTTCAAGCATGCTGTTAGATACCGATGGTTCACAAAGGACCTAAGTATCCATCCCCTGCGATTAGTGTCAGACCTATTTGACATGGCAGATCACTATTCAGATGTAGCGGAAGCTATAGAATGGAATAGAATGGTGGACAAGGGTAACTTACCTCCTCAACCGGGCCTAAAAACCGAAAAGAAGGAAGAATCCTCAAAGAAATCTGAGTTCTTTGCAGGTGGACGATCTAAGAAGACAAACAGGAATGGAGCCAGCTAATTCTACGAGGTTGCAGTCTTGGACAAGCAACCACAAGAGAAAGCTCAAAAAGTTCCATTCAAGTCTAATAAACTTCCCTCCAGAGGTCGAACTCGCGACCGCCCAGAAAAACAAACTAACACACAGGGAAATAAGAAATGGTGTCCATTACACAACTCTTCTGGACACGACCTCAAGAATTGCCGCGCTTAGTTAAAGAGCCAGGATGATTTCTATCAAGGAACTGGACCCATGCCTACTGTAACACCCCCAGATTTTGCCACTCTTTAATATGCCAGTCAGTGCATCTCCTTTGGATTCCTCGGATGTCTCGACCCCATCTCAGATTAAACCCTAGATCAAGCCCCAAGTTTTGACCTGATCTAGATTAGTTATCTCAAGAATATGATCCAGGGTATGCCACTACCTTAATTTAAAAAGTTGGTAGCATAACTCCACCATTCAGACCATTTTCGCATTTTAGTCCAAAAGTATTACAAATTGATCCTGTTCAGATTTTCCAAAAGCCCGAAAAGGCTAAAAGCTACAGACCAACCCCAAACCTTGATCTGATTCAGGGAATGTCTCCTAATTGCTATTTTGAACAAAATCTTCTTCTGAGAGAATCTCAAAATCTCATCCTAGATTTCATATTTCAGCCTCGACAAAGTCCAGATCCTAATTACCCTAATTACCCTATTTTCGTTTTGCTCAAAACCCGATCAAAAACACCAGTTTATGTCATCCATCTTTGCTAACCTGCTTGTTGAATTTAGTGTGCCAAGCTGGTGAAATCAGTTTCAACCAAATCCGATTATTTTGCCAGATTTCCAAATCAGTCCAAAATAAGTTTTAGAATTGTGTTTCAGTCCAGACCCCTTTTACCTAACCGGCGCGCCTTCGACCAGAAGCGCCGCCGCGATCTTTGCTGCCGGCCAGTGATTGCCTTCACCAATGCTTGTGTCTGACGTGCCCGCGCGTGGTACACATGTCGCACCGGAGCCATCCACTGTGGCAACGTCCATGACGACCAGCAGCAGCACCGTCTCGTCTCATGCGCGCTTGCCTGCAACCATCAAACCTTTGTCGCCACACCATTGACATGCCGAGGCTGGCCATCACTTCGCCTCTGCGCCAGCCAGGAGCTTGCGTGATCCCCCCCCCCCCGACAAAGCCGTGGCAGCCGTTGCAGCTGTCTCGTCGCCGCTGCACACTGTCTCGATCATCGCCACCATCCACCGACCAATCAATTTGATATCCACCCGATTTGCTTCATGTTTCGAGAGCTCCAGCCTCGCCTATATAAACTGCAGCAACCAGAGCCATCTCCAAACCTCTAGAAACCACCTAAGTCCCATCTTCTCCTTTTTTCTTCTTCTTCCCTGGCGAGTCGTTGCTTTGATATTGTAATATTGGTCTTTGTGACCGGTACTCATTTTTAATTAATTGTGTTGCAATATAATGCATCATGTTGTTGTGAGCCTATGATGTATCATTCTGAGTGCAACCCACCTGAGCGGTTGCCACCGGATTCCTCAAATGAGGGTCCCACACCTATTATACCAGAAAACAGACAATCTCAAGGCACAAAAGACGCCGATGGAGATGAGGTAATGCCATATCAGGTAGCTAACAATAATGTTAATGTCCTTGTTGGTGGTTCTTCATCTTATAATTCTAAGAGTCAATTTAAAGCTGTTCATCGAGAGGTGAATAGCGTTGAAGCTCCACTAGGTGAGCCTTGTAGGATCGAGGATGCCGACTAGAGGGGGGGTGAATAGGAGGCTTTTAAAAACTTAAAATTAAAACAACTTCGACAAAGAGAAGAACCAAATGCAATTTAATATATTAAAAAGAAAAGATAGAGAGAAAAAACACAGCGATTTTTCCCGAGGTCTCGGAGACTCGCCCGGTCTCCCCTAATCCTCGTTGAAGCACTCAAATGAATTGAGTCTTGCTTCAATATCCACGAAGGATATTTCTCACTAGTGGTTGCTCCTTGTCCACTCCGAAAGGGTGAGCACCGATGCCTTTTACAAACACGCCGAGTCTCTCCAACAATCTTCGAACGGAGAGATCAACGCCATGCCACCAAACCCTCTAGATGAGGGCATTCACCAAGAGTAATAAGCAGCAAGGTCTCTTCTAGACCTCTAATATGCACCGAGAAAGTAAAGGTATGCAAATGATGCAAACAGAACACTCGGTGGATCACAAAAACTCTTGACTTGATCAACAGATCAAGATTTTAAAACTCTAAAAGAATGCTCAAGTGTATATGAGAGTATGAGGCTACTTGGTGTATAAAACAATAGCTCAAAGCCTCTATTTATAGTCTTAAGAATCAAAAGAGCCGTTGGAGCTCGCACACAAAAGCAACAGAACAAAGTGACAGTCAGTTTGGGTCATGACCAGAAAGAAGTAAAATCCGGAGAAAACTCAACAAGCCGTTTGAGGTCGTTTATGGAAACAAAATAGCACAAACTGATAGTCAGTTTGTCAAACTGACAGTCAGTTCCTACCTCAACGGCTGACAAAAATCATGGATAAAACTTTGCTGGTCGTATATGGAAACAGATACTCCAAACTGACAGTCAGTTTTGACCACAAAAACGTCCAGTTCAAACAGAAAAACAAATCAAACAGCTTGAGGTCGAAATGCAAACTAACAGTTAGTTTAGTTCAAAAAAATTCAGCTCAAAAAACAACCTCTCTGGACAACTATCAGTTAACAAAACTGACAATCCAAACTGACAGTCAGTATGGATAAAAATAGTTATAACTATAAATACAGAGATCCAAATTTAGTGTTTAATAGCTTGTTTGAAAGATAATTTGAAGGGCTATCTTTTTGTCAACAGAAGTAAAAGCTAGATCTGCCTAGATATTTCTAGAAAAAGAAAAAACTCTTCTGCTATCAAAAACTCATATGAAAGTCCAAATCAAATCCAATCGAAACAAATGCAATGCAATGACCTAGTAGTTTCTCGGTTTATGCTGGAAATGTAGAGAGGACTTGCAACCCCTCTTTATAGTATGGTTAAAACTGAAAACAAATTTCTATAAACCGATCAAACTCCAAACACCGAGATCGGTAAAATAAATATGCATTTTACCTTAAGTCTTTTGCTGCTTCATTCTTGGCGACTTTGCGCTTGCGACCATGGCTCGCGACCTTGTGCTTGCGACTTCCAGATCCGGACGGCTTTCTTCTTGCTGACCTTGTGCTTGCGACTTTGGGTAATACTGTGACCTTAGGCGAAATAGGTCTCTGCATACAGATAGCTCAAAGACATGATTAGATCAAAAACGCTTAATGTCATCAATAATCAAAATCAACAATAATAGGGGCCTAGATGCAACAAGCCTCAGTTCCCCTGTTGGTTGGAGACCTTTCTGACATTAAACAGGGAAGATTGTCCCAAAGGAATGTCCAACCCTCGATGACTTCCTTTGGTGATTACCTCCATTATTAGCAACGCTAAAGTGGGACGCAAACTGGTTGATGGAGGAAGCTCGCTCGACCTCTTGTTCGCCAAAACTCTTGACGAGATGCAAAATACCTCATTACAAGATTAAACTGGTGGCCCACCCATTTTTTGGGATTATCCCTGGCTCCACGATGATGCCCATTGGGCAAATAGTGTTCCCCGTAACACTCGGAGAGCCAGAGAACTTTTGAATAGAATTAATTACTTTTGATGTGATTGATTTTGATTTAGCTTACAATGCCATCTTTGGCAGGCCATCACTTGCCAAGTTCATGGCGGCGACACATTACACCAACCAGTGCGTCAAGCTACCATGCCCAAAAGGCGTTATCACAGTTAGAGGCAGTCAATATACAGCTCTAACTTGTGATCGCATTTCTTTGGAATTGGTCGATCAGTTACCCCTACGAGATGTCAAGCTGGAGACCAAAGAACCTGATGCGATCAAGACAACTCCGCGACCATATGAGAAACTAAGGCAAGTTCCTCTGTTCTCAGATGACCCGACCAAGACTGTTTGGATCGGATGATCGTTGGATTCTAAATAGGAACTCGCGCTCATTACTTTCCTTCGAGCTAACACATATGTGTTTGCGTGGAAACCATCTGACATGCCCGGAGTCCTAAGGGAAGTGATCGAGCACAGGCTAGCAATTCAGCTTGGACAGCGACCAATAAAGCAAAAGCACCGATGCTTTGCTCCTGATCGACAAGAAGCCATCCGTGCGGAGTTGACCAAACTCCAGGATGTTGGTTTTATTCGTGAGATTAACCATCCGGAATGGCTCGTGAACCCGGTCATGGTCCTTAAGTCCAATGGTAAGTGGTGCATGTGCGTTGATTACACCAGCCTCAACAATGCCTGCCTGAAGGATGACTTTTCCCTTCCTCGTATCGATCAGTTGGTCGATTCCACAGCGGGTTACGAACTGGTAATGTTCCTGGATGCTTACTTAGGCTACCATGAAATTAGCATGGCAGAAGTAGATGAAGAGAAAACTTCCTTCATCACACCCTTTGGCACCTACTGCTACGTTAGAATGCCATTCGGGCTCAAGAACGCTGGTTCCACATACCAGCGCTTGATGCAGAAGACCTTTCTTTCTTAGTTAGGGCATAATTTAGAAGCTTATGTAAATGATCTGGTTGTAAAGAGCTTACAAAGCTCTAATCATGTAAATGATCTCACTGAGACTTTCTGTAATTTGAATAAACATGGAATCAAATTGAATCCCAAAAAGTGCTCTTTTGGAGTTTCTTCTGGCAAACTTTTGGGTTTTCTTGTTTGTTCACGAGGCATTGAAGTTAATCCCGACAAAATACGAGCCATTGAGAAAATGCGATCTCCTTCCTCAACGAAGGACATCCAAAGCCCAACTAGTCGAATGGCGGCCTTAAGCCATTTCATATCGCGGTTAGGCGAACATGGTTTACCTTTCTTTTAGGTATTATGTAAGTATAATGGTTTCCAGTGGTCGGATGAAGCCGAAAAAGCATTCCAGGAAGTCAAGAAGTACTTATCCAGCGCTCCGGTGTTGGTCTCCCCAAACGCAGGAGAACCATTACTCATTTACTTAGCCGCAACCCCATGTGCGGTCAGTGCAATACTAGTCGCAGAACGGGATGGCGTGTAACGACTAGTCTATTACATCGAGAAAGTACTCAATGGACCCAAGGAGCGATACCCCGAGGTCCAAAAGCTACTTTATTCCCTCTTATTGGCTTCCCGAAAGCTGCGACATTACTTTCAAGTGCACAAGATCTCCGTGCCATCATCCTTTCCCTTAGGGGACATAGTCTGTAATCCAGAAGCAACTGGTCGAGTCGCAAAATGGGTAGTTAAACTGGGCGCATTTGACCTCCACTTCACTGCTCGTGTGGCAATCAAATCTCAAATTCCTGCCGATTTTGTGGTCAAATGGACTAATCCCGACCCACTTCCACAAGAACTGACATATTTGTCCACAAACGACCTTTGGACGATGTACTTCGATGGTTCTCGCAGTTTTCAAACTCGGGGGCTAGAGTAGTCTTAATCACCCCTCAGGGCGACCGACTCTAGTACATCATACAACTCCACTTTGTTGCGACTAACAACGTAGCAGAGTATGAAGGTCTTCTCACTGCGCTCTGAGCAGCCAAATCCATTGGAGTCCATCAGCTAGTGGTGAGGGGAGACTTCAGCTAGTCGTAAACTAGGTAAATAAGGAGTACAACACCTCCGACGAGACAATGGCTCATTACTTGGGCGAGGTGAGGAAATTGGAAAAATACTTCAAGAAGTTCAAAGTCCAATTCGTGCCAAGAAGAGACAATACTCTGATCGACCAGTTATCGAAACTTGGGTCCTCACGTGCATCCGCTCCGACAGGAGTGTTCATCGAACACTTAAAATATCCCTCAATCACCAAGACAACCAAGGCGATGACTAACATTGCGGTCCTCGAGCAAGAAGCAGATTGGATCCATCCATTGAGGATCTATCTTGTGCATGGGACCTTGCCGGAGGACAAAACCGATGCTGATTGGTTAGTTAGAAAAGCACGTATGTACAAACAGGTCGACGACACCATGTACAAAAAGAGTACACAAGGCGTACTCATGCGCTGCATTCCTCAGCGAGAAGGTAAAACATTTCTGAGAGAAATCCATGAGGGCATGTGCGGTGCACATGCCTCCTACCACACGCTGGCCGGAAAAGCTTTTCGACAAGGGTATTACTGGCCTACGGCATTGAATGATGCCAGGAACATGGTCAAGACATGCCCCCAATGTCAATTTCATGCTCGGCAAACTCATCAATTGGCATATGCATTACAAACTATCCCGTTTATATGGCCATTCGCCGTATGGGGAATAGATATACTAGGATCAATTCCCTAAGCCATCAATGGATACAAGTTCTTGTTCATAGCCATTGACACATTCACCAAATGGATCGAGGTTGACCCTGTCCGAACCATTACTGCTGCTGCGGCACAAAAGTTCTTCCACAAGAACATCGTCACACAATTTGGCGTCCCAAATCACCTCATTACAGACAATGGTTCCCAATTTGTCAGCGGTCTTTTCCTTGACCATTGTGATGACATTGGTACAAAAGTTGGTTTCACCTCTGTTGCCCATCCACAAAGCAATGGGGCAGTTGAACATGCCAACGGGAAAATCATTCAAGGGATTAAGAAACACGTTTTTGATCACCTTAAGATACGCTGTGGGCTTGGGTAGACCAACTCTACTCCGTTCTTTGGGCACTTTGTACCACACCCAGTAGAGCCGCGGGCGACACGCCTTTCCAACTGGTTTTTGGTGCCGAAGCCATGCTGCCATGTGAAATACAACTTGGCTCCCCTCGTGTGACAAACATTGATACTTCAAATTCAACTGAAGCACGCGATGATGAACTCGCCCTTCTAGAAGAAAAGCATAATCAAGCATTGTTTCGGTCCGCTGCATATTTAAAAGCCTTGCGTAAATATCACAGTAAAAGGGTGCGACCACATAGCCTTCACATGGGCAACTTAGTTTTGAGAAAAATCCAAAATCAGTCTAATCGCACCAAATTCTCCCCAATATGGGAAGGCCCTTATACTGTGGTTTCAATGCCGCGACCTAGATCGGCTAGAATAGCTATGGTGGATGGCAGAGTTCTGTCCAATACATGGAACATCGACCAATTACGCAAGTTTATGCGTAAGTACTCTTTCTCTTTCCCTTTTTCAATTATCAATACCTTTTTTCATTACAGTTTTAATTATGTTTAAAACCCATTCTACCTCATCGGACCACGCCTGGGGATGATCGCACTGGGCACTACATTATGATGATTAAGCGGATTCGCTAGCCGATCTCATGGTCGTATCTAGATAAGACATTTCTTTGTAAGCTGTTTCTCAATGCTTTAGAAACTTAATAGCATATACTGACCATTCGAGAGGCTTCCAGTTATCAATAACCTTATGACTTTGCCATAACATGCTCTCCAATCAATCAGTTCATCACTCATCTCTGGGTTTGTCCGTATTCCAATCCTGCGACCAACATACTACGTCTCCAGTATAGTTGGTCGCAGGATGGGGCAAGGGGACATTAGTTGTAATATTTAATTTTAAGGTCATGCGTTTTTCTTAGTTTTTTGTTACTCCTACTAATCATGCATATTTGTAACGTACAATAACTAAAGGAAAGTTATCTCATTGTCAAAATGTTCAATAAGCATAGGTACATCAAGAAAGGCCCAGGTCATGCAATAGTTTAACTACAAGAACATTCACTAGTACAGAAAAGCTTTCTTCTATCGGTAAAAAACACCCTTTTACTATCGGTTTCTGCACCGATAGAGATAGACACGATAGAACAAGCCCAAACATTTTCTATCGGTAAATAACCGATAGAAGAACAACACTATTCTATCGGCATCTTAGGAGTGTACCGATAGAAAACCTGTCGTAGTCTGACGTTTAGCGGCAGGGAAAGTACCACTCTTCTAACGGTTAACTTTGAGTGTACCGATAGAAAAAACGATTGTGCTCTCTCGGTTTTCGTATGAGTTCACAGGTAGGAAAAGTCACACTCTTCTAACGGTTAACTTTGAGTGTACCGATAGAAAAAACGACAGTAGGCTCTCGGTTGTGGATGAGTTCACCGGCAGGAAAAGTCACACTCTTCTAACGGTTAATTTTGAGTGTACCGATAGAAAAAACTATAGTAGTCTCTCGGTTGTGGATGAGTTTACCGATAGAAAAGTAGTAGTCTCTCGGTTGTGAATGAATTTACCGATAGAACATTCACATATACAATACATTATTTACATTCACAATACAGTACATTCACATATACAGTACAGATGCAATACAGTATGGATTAGATACACAATACAGTACAGATGCAAAGAAGGGTAAATTCACAGAACAGATTGACACATTAGACAGTTATTCACATATATATGGACAAATACAAATTTCAATCCAATGTGGACATTTATTCACATATATATTTATTCACATGTATATAAACAGTCTATGCACAGAGTACACGAAAAAGAGAAAATTGTCATGGCAGATGGTTGGGCGCAACTTCCTCCATGACATATTGAGCCCAGATTTATCGAAGATCTCTAATCTTTGCATTTTCGTATTGGTCTTTCGACATGGCGATCTGCAAGCATGTGTGAATACTGAGTAATTAACTTCCTAATTTAGAACGTGACACCCAATTTTAAAATTTGAGTTAGCTATCGATGCTTACCTGGGGGAATTGGGCAAAGTTTGTCTGCACTACGTCGTACATGTAGCGTAGCACATAAAACCCGCATTCCCACGATTGCGGCTGCTGATGGCACTGAGATAATTGCATATGCGAAGACATGTTAGCTATTGTTTCCATAAACTAATTAAGCATAAACAAAAAGTCTCGTGAGTACCTCATTTTCTTTCCAAGCTAGTAGGGAGCCCTGCTGTCCGGCATGCCTCCCTCCAGCGGACACATATTTATCAAAAGCCTTGCATTTCAGTTAGTATTGAAGGTTAATGTATTATCATTAGCTAGTGAGGTCAAAATTTAAATCAAACATATAAGTTACTTACGCCTCCATATTCCCCTTGACCACATATTCGATCGATAATCTGTCACGCATCGAATCGAGGTAGTACACCTCGTTCCTCGGCGGACAGATCACGATGAGGATCTAGTGGCCCCTGCATTGTACGTAAAAGAGGACCACTAGCTCAAAGTATACCTCAGGTGTAACATACAAAATTGAGTTAAATTAGTACGAAATACACTAACCTTTGGTGGTACGGCACCAGAATGAACTCCCTGTCCTGCTGCGCCATCAGCGCCTTGGATATGTACTGCTCAGCGTGCGCAGTGTCGTGCTCTAGCATCGTGAGGCTTATTTTCTCTGGGTCAAGGAAACCCACCTTGTCACACGCAGCCTCTGATGCTAGCCTGTACATGCACCTGCATGCAAAGGACGACATTAGTATTGCACAGAAAGTTACTACATTTCAAATGAACTACAACAATGCAGAGTTAGCAAACAGAGTTAGAAAACAGCAATACATAGCATCAGCAAACTCACAGGACTCCAGTCCGTATGATGGACATATCGAGCTCCCGCCAGTTGTAGAGGTCGAACAGATCCTCGTGTGCCACGGATATACTCCCGGGCTCACGGTGGAACTGCCCAGGCCTATAGGGAACTAAGAAGTTTAGATTGTGCCGAGCTCGGTGTAGGTACCACTCGTGGAGGTCTCTAGTTGATCGATCCAATTTGCGCAAAGCTGCCTCCGACATGAGTGGGAACCCGTTCCTGAACCTCTCCGGCTGTCCCTGTCACTCTTTTCCCTTGCCTTTGCCCTTGCCTTTTGCCGGGGATTGAGCGCGTACCTTCGAAGGCAAGGGCAAGGTGATGGCGGCTTTCTTCCGAGGTGAAGGCGTGGATGCGCTGGGTGGGGTCGAGGCCGTCTTTGATGTGTCCAGGGTCGCACGAGATTGGGCCTCATGCCCTGAGTTGGGGGCGCAGTCCCCTGGTAGCCCGGTGGCAGGCCACTTCAATTAATGAGTACGTATGTTAGATTTTGCAAGTTGAGTATACTGAGTAGGATGTAATCTAAAATGTGTAGGATTTACCGGTTGTATTAGAAGACACTTCTTGGGCCACTGTACGTAGGAGCCTACTGCCTCAGCAAGTGTCTGCAATTCCTCTGTTGGGACTGCCAACGGAGAATCGTTGTAGCCCGGCATGGCCATGTCCACTTGTACTTTGCAAACCCCAACCGCAGAGGTACGCAATGGACCCGGACATCCGGCCCAGACCGATATATGAAGCCGTGTCCGACCACTTCCTGCCTGTCGCCTAGGTGATTCAGTAGGATGCAACCCTCCGGCTTCTGCAAATTTGTAAATATTAAAACAGGTTAGCGAAACAACTCTAACAGAATGGGAGTGCCATCAACTTAAGTGCAGAGATGAAGGCTTGCAGTACCTCAAGTAGATCCACTGGATCCGCGAGGACCTTCGAAGCGTAACAGCTTATCCGACCCCGCGGGGTACCGTCGCCCTGGGGATCCGCATCTGCACTCTTGGCCAGTAATGCATCTCTCAACCGTGCAAACTATTCCCTCATTTGTGCGACCTCAGACTGCACCTCAGACTTCACCTCAGCCCGTATCTTATCGGAGAGCTCCGCCCGTACCTCAGCCCGTATCTAATCGGAGAGCTCCGCTTCCTTTTCCTTCCAGGAGCGGGCCTTCTTCCTCGGTGGAGCCGGATCTGCGAAACCGGCCTTCCACGACACAATGGCTCCCACGGCCCGTGTCCGCCCGGGATGCTCCTTATTTCCTAGAGCCCGGGTGAGGATGTCGTTCTCCCTCTGTGGGGTAAACAATCCCTCCACTGCCTCCTTCTCAAAAGAGATCTGTTACATTTAAAGGTACCTTGTGAGACAAATTGCCTTATATACACTTGTGCGCACATAGTTTACGAGGTTAGCCAACTTACCATTCGCCTCACAACGTCGACGTCCCCAGGGGTTGCGAACTGCACAGACCCCGTGGATGACACGGACCCCCTCCCCCTCTACCATCGCTTGCACCTCTCATCCCGGATCTCGGAGAGCGGCAACTCAGGGGTGTCGATGACAGGATTTTGCTCGTCTTCCTTCTTCCACTGCTCCTCCCTCCCTGCATAGCCCCGGGATCCGAGCCGATGCGGGTGGTCGTTCCTCTTCTGGATCGCCCTATTCTTCTCACTAAGGGCCTTGAACTCCTCAGTCCCCTTCTGCTTGGTGAATTCCTCCCATACCTCCTCCGATATGAAGGGGTACTTCTCGCAAGGAGATTTCCCCGCAGCGAGGAAGTTACTGACGAGCCAGCTCTTAAAGGTTTTCCATGTTCCGTTCATGTCCTTTAAGCAGGCCGTCCTAGGTGTATCGTCGGGGATGTTCCACTTAGCCTGTTTTCAAAAAATGCATACAATTAATCACGAGTTAGTTAAACTTTAGTATAAGCCAAGAGAACGTGATTACAAAAGAGTTCAGCGATTTCAGTTAATTTAACCTTCACTTCCGCCCACAACCTATCCCTCTCGTCCGTCGTCACGTCCTTCCAGCTCTGCACGGTGATCTTCACCCTTTCTTTCGCCAATAGCCCAACGTAGGCCGCGTACTTCCCAGCATTCTTTCCAATCGGCCTCCCAAATTGGTTGAACTCACAAGAAAGATCCGTGCGTTTGGCCAAACGGCCCAACGTCGTCGCGCCTCGCCCCACCCTCTGGCGCTGGGATGTAACAGCTGCATCTTCAGTTACGTTAGGGTTGGCCCTAGTTGAACCACTAGTACCATCCGATGAAGACGACGACATGTCTTTCCCTACAAAACCATCAACAAACCATCAAAAATTTAATGGAAACACAAACCAAATCATTTTACAAAGAAAAAGGACCTATTTTAAATATTTTTTCCATCGGTAAACACAAAAGCTACCATGCAATACAAGATAAGATTCTATTTCTCAGCGTTTTCGTCTACACATTTTCATATAGGAAGCAGGCAACATATGGCAATTAATTCTTCTTGGAGTTCCATAACTCAGCCCAGGACTGGAGACTAATTAGGGCTGCAATAGGGATATCCGAAGAAAATAATACTAAAAGAAATACCGCGACGCATTGTGAAAGAGAAGATGAGGAGTCGAAGCGTTCGAGAATTAGAAAAACAACAAAATACCGCGACGCATGGCGAGGTACTTATAGAATTTCCAAGGCGACGCATGGCGACACGGTTGAGAATTCAAAGCGCTAGTGTATTTTTCTATCGGTACAAACAACAAAAAACCGTCAGACAAAAAAATACCGTGAACTAACGAATTTATTCTAACGGTAAAATATAATAATACCGATAGAATAAGTAAACTTTTCGCAGTGAAACTTTTGAAGTGCCTGAGACACATTAAAGTAGTGGATGTCCTTTTTTATCGGTAGAAATAACAAAATACCGTCAGAAAAATTGATTTTTGGAGAGCTTAATTTGAAGAAGCAAGAGGCTGCAATGAGATTTTTGCAAGTGCTATTTGAAGGGAAGAATTAAGTATTTACAGGATAAAGGTACTGTACATGTTAGAACTCATGCTGTGGAGTAAAATTGAGATATATTAATGCTGTGAACTAGCTTATCATTAAGTTCTAAAGAAAAATGTATTGCCTGATGTATTAATGATAAGTTCCTCACCTTGTTGCAGAACTTGTGGGCTGTTTGCTTGGCATTTAACCTTGAAATAGAAATTAATCATCAATGGTTCTCAACCCATAATCCTTCTTCGTGGTCATCTCGCAGATACGTTGTTTCGTCGATATCTTCAGTAGGGATAGATTGAATGTCCTCTAAAAATGGAGGTATTTCATCGAATTGGTTATACTCCTCTTCGTCGACAACATCTTCGACCCCAACAATACGACTCTTGCTGTGGAGGACAACATGCAAGTTTGGATTGGCCGGGTCAACGATGTAGAATACCTGTGTGGCTTGCTTTGCAAGTATGAATGGATCGTCTTGGTGTCCGACTCTACCAAGATCGACGAGAGTAAACCCGTAACTGTCAACTTGAACACCTCGAGGGATTTTGACCCATTGGCGTCGAAACAGGGGAATCTTAAGTAATCGGTAATCGAGCTCCCATATTTCGTCAATAGCACCATAATATGAGTTCAGCGCCCTTACTGACCTGGCATCCTCAAAAATAGCAAACAGTGTCACTCTGCTACATTGCGTGGTACTCTTGGTGTCTTGAGCTCTTGTGTAAAATGAATACCCATTGATGTCGTACCCCTGCCAACTCCCTACAGTGAATCTTGGGCCTCTAGCCAACCATGTCACAGTTTCACTTACGGAGCCCTCGGCAGCTCGCGTGACTCTTTCTTGGATCCACTCAGCAAATTCCTGTTATGTTCTTTGCTGACCCAAACGTCTGACTTCGAAGGATTCTGTGACCGTAACATTATCTTGTGCTCGTGTATGTATGGCTCGACCTCCGTCATGTGTTGTAAGACCCAAAAATGTGATTTTGCGTACACATCACGAGCGGGGACGATAGCTTTGAATCCAATCGTGCCGATGCCCTGAAGCCTACCCTCATGTCGGGACCTAGGAATGCCAATTGGGTCAACCCCGGCCATATAATCTGTGCAAAATTCAATCACCTCCTCGGCGGCATAACCTTCCATGATACTCCCCTCGGGTCGACGACGAGTCCTTACGTACCCCTTCAATACACCCATAAATCTCTCAAATGGATACATGTAGCGCAGGCACACATGTCCACAAAACTTAATTTCTCTGATAAGGTCAACAATCAGATGGACCATAACATCAAAAAAGGATGGAGGGAAATACTGTTGATCGAAGGATGCCGACTAGAGGGGGGGGTGAATAGGCGGTTTTAAAATTTTCTTCTAAATTAGGGTTTAACAACCTAAGATTGCAATAACAAATATTCTAAGGGTATGGAAAACTAATTCAATTCAGATTTAGCAATTTCTATGATACTACTAGCAACAATTCAATCACAATGGAAATTAAACAAGTAGTAGAGATAACCGAAGAAATCAAGTTTTTCCCGAGGTCTCGGAAATTTGCCGATTTCCACTAATCCTCGTTGAAGCGCTCTTCACTTGAGCTTAAGCTTCGATTCCACTAGAGGTAGCCCTTCTCCACTCCGGATAGGCGAGCTCCAAGCCTTTACAACCACTCGCCGGGCCTCTCCGACACACCGTCGATGGAGAGATCGCCGGACCTCCCGGGTCGTCTAGGTGACGGCAATCACCAAGAGTAATAAGCCTAGCACCTAGCTTGATCAACCTCAAAGCTTGATGAACACAATGCAAATGCAACAAGGCTTGGAACCAAATTCACTCAACTAGCACTCAAGAATTCTCAAGTTTTGACTCTAATTGCTAGAGAATGGATGTGTAAGAGCTTGCACACTGTTGCTCAGGGTTTATGAAGTGTATTTCGTGTGTATTTGACATCTACAACAGTGATCTATTTATACTCTCAACAAAAACGGTCGAAATCAAGAAGATTGGGCGAAAATTGTACTGGCCGGACATTGTCCGGCCACTTCGGACAATGTCCGGTCAGTACAAAAATTTTGACCGTTATTCACGTGAATTGCGAGTGTCAGTAGCCGTTTGAATCAAAATGTGAAGGCCGGACAGATGTATTTGTCCGGACAAAATGTCCGGACAGATGCATTTGTCTCTGTTAACACCCTTGTTAAAAATGAAGTGTACACGCCGGACAGATACATTTGTCCGGACAAAATGTCCGGACAGATGTATTTGTCTCTGTTAACACTTAACATAATATACTCCAGATTTTTGTATAGGCCGGACATATAGGATTTGTCCGGACAAAATGTCCGGACAAATAGATTTGTCTCTGTTAACACGACCCTAACACTAGCCAGGATTTTGTATTGGCCGGACATTGTCCGGTTACTTCGGACAATGTCCGGTCATTTCGGGCAAATCCTCCGGACAGGTGTATTTGTCTCAAATCACTAAGCTGCGAACATTTGTACTGGCCGGACATTGTCCGGTCACTTCGGACAATGTCCGGCCTTCACCGGACAGATGTCCCGGACAAATGGATTTGTCTCTGTTGCGCGTGTTTGCAAAGTACTGGGATTGTTTGTGTTGGCCGGACATTGTCCGGTCACTTCAGACACTGTCCGGCCAGTACAAACCAAAAACTGACTTCTGAATTTTTTACTCAGCTATTGATTTGGGGCAAAAGCAAATGCAAATATGCTTCTAAAAACTTCAAGGTTGATCAAGATACTTGTGCTAAGACCCCTCTTAATAGTATGACCATCTAACCTAGAAAATTTCAAAACAAGAAGACGCTAGGTTTAGGTATTTGTACTTTTGTCGAGATTTTCGTCGTTTTCGCTTCACGGAGTCTTGATAACCTTGCTTTGTCTTTTCTTGATGCTTTCTCCTTTGATTTACCTGTGTCTCACATACAGAGATTAGTCGCAAATCTAACGGGTGTCATTAATCACCAAAATCCTAATCGGGGCTCAAGATTCAACAATCTCCCCATTTTTGGTGATTGATGACAACCGTTATGCATAAAACATATGGATATAACAAATATGAGTATAAGCAAGAGATGCTCCCCCTTAATCTTGCATTCAAGTTCATAAGCACATTCATGACAAGGTATAACGAGATGACCATACGTATCAACACATACATACATACACAAGAGAGATATCAAGGTAGCATTTTTATAACACATCTATTTCCATGTTCATGTTCATAACGATAAGACGACATAAACATAACATAAACATAATGACAACACATATAACCATACATAATTCTCCCCCTTTGTCATCAAACATCCATAAAAGGAGAGAAGACATAGATACAACCGATCATAGAGACAGGAGACGGATAATCTAGGACTGCGGAGGATGATCGGAAGAAGAATCGCCGCGACGACGACGCTGATACTGGCCTGCGTCGAAACGTCCCCACAGCTCAGAGATATCCTGACTCATAGAATCGATGCGAGGCTCGATGACGTTGAGGCGATGGTCGATGGAGCTCAATCTGGTGTCGACCTCATCGAAGCGAGTCTCGAATCGCATGGACATCTGATCCAGTCGCTCCATGATCATCATGTATGGAGCTGAGACATCAGGGCTCTGGGAGATGGAGTAGGACTGAAGTGGAGAGGGAGCTCCCGCGACTGGAGACATAGGCGCGTCTCCATGAACTGGTGATCCAACTTGATTTTCATAACGAACAAGGATCCCCAGGCTCTTCAACCGATAGTACTCCATAGAGGAAGGACGGGAAGCTCGATGCAGTCCAAAGTAGGTCAAGGTGTGAGCAATGAAAGGTGCGAAGGGCAAAAGCCTCTTCGGGTCCATCTGAACTTCCTGCATCTCGTGGAACATGAACTCCACAAAGTCGAAAGGTGTCTCGTCAACTTGGGCTCTTAGAAGTCGTAGCATGGTGGAGGTGACAGCCCCGCGATCTCCGGTTTTTGGCAAGATAGTCATGCGATTCAACTTCTCTAGGATTGCCACTGGAGGGATCAGTTGAGAGACTTTACCAATATTTGGATCAGGATTGTCGAAGAGATGAGCCACGTCTTCAACTCGAACTTCATCAAAGGCGAAGAGACTGTTGTCAACATGCTCGATTTGTAGAGCCTCTTCAAACTGTGCCTTGGTGAGAGTTCTTCTGGAGTTGTTGTTCATGAAGACGACATGGGATCGATCCAAGGCAACATGAAGAGTCGCGAAGAATGAGCAGATGATATCCACGTTCCACTTCCAGTCTTCCCTCATCTCGGTGAAGGAGTGCAATCTGACAGCCATGAACTTGCCCCGGAGAGGATAGTGAACTTTGCTCTCGATCAAGTTCCAGTCAATGGCCTGATGCTCGAACACTTTAGCAGAGGAGAATCTGGTTTGATACTGAGACATCTGGAAGGCATTCCAGAAGTTCCTCTCAGTACATGTCCTCGGATGCTCATAAGGGTTCTTTCGACGAAGTCGTCGAATAGCACTAGCGGTGAAGGTTGGATGGCCTCTGGGTTGCTCATCACCACTACTGCTGCTACTGTCGACCGAGTCAGAATCATCAATGGGAGATCCAACGGGAGATGCTGGAGCTGCATCATCCTCATCAATAGCCAAGGAGTCCCAGTCTATAGGTTGAGCCTGTTGAGATGATCCAGGCCCATGATGACGGCTAGTTTGCTTCATTCTTCCAGTCATAGTGACTCTGGAGAGAAAAGATAGATAATTTGATCGTGATATGACTCGAAAGAGTTGATAATGAACTAATTTTCCGAAGGATGTGGATGCATGACCTAGTTCTTCTGTGAATCAATTCTTACTCATGCATTTGCTAATAGATGTTAATTTTTACTCCATATCATCCTTTTCTGCTCTTTGATTCAATTTTATTCTACTCAATTTGCTTTGATCAAAATCAAGGATCTAGGGCACTCGAAAGTGATCATCTACGATATTGTTCATCTTAACCACTCATCTTGTGCATGGAAAATAATCTAAACAAATCCGATAGAAAAACGTCATTTAACTCTAGATATTTTGATTTTATCAGACCATCATCTTTCCATACTAACATATTTGATATTGTTCCAAAATCTAACTCTAAATGGCAGTTTGATCCTCTTATATCATGCATGTCAATGATAAACTGCTATTTTGTACAAATCATCTCAAATATGACTACTCCTAGATGTTAATTTCATGAAACCATATCTAGATTTAACATGCAAACACATTTGAATAAAATCAAACCCTAGTATGGCATGAGATGAATGCAAGAACCAGAGGAGGAGGAGACACAAAACTGACCTAATCCAGGAAAGAGGAGATGCCCAAGAGATCAACTTTGAGGCCGGACGGGAGATGGCCGGATGAATCCTCTTGTCCGGAGGAGAGGGGATGAATAGTGGAGAGAGGATGAACTGAGGAGGAGACAAAAGCCAGAAATCGATTTGGGGAAGAAACAGACTTCGGGATGTTTTAATAACTGAACCAACGTGCACAAGCCGGACAATGTCCGATCTGACCGGACACTGTCCGATATGGCCGGACAAAGTCCGATCTGGCCGGACACTGTCCGGTCAGTTCAGATTTGCCTCTGAAACTTCTGAATTTTTTGCAAATTTGTCAGATTTGACTCAAATAAAGATTTGAATTTTGGATAAGCTCAATTATCATGTTTGGAATATATCCAGCTAGCTTTGAGGAGAAATTTGAGAGAAATCGACTTTAGAAAGAGCCTCCGAATCGCATTTTAGGGTAAAAGGGTAAAACAGAACGGTTTTTCACCAATTTGTCAAATTTTCATGAAACTCGAATTTTTCTGAGATGTTTGGCCTTGTATGAATTCTAAATACTATTTCAAGCCAAAACATGGAAGAGATCTTGGCTCAAATAGCGAAATTCACAAAATGCACATTTTGGGTATTTTCGTGTCAAAGCTCGTTTTCGGGCGATTTGCAAAATGTGATAACTTTCAAACCATAGGTCTTTTGAGAAAAAGTTTAACATGAAATGTCTTTGAATGACTGATCTCTAAGTGTTTCATGTAGAAACTTTTTGTCAAAACTCAACCGATTTTGATTTATAGAAATAAGTCATTTTAGGCCAAAACAAGATCCTTAGATGTTCAATTTTGTCAAAATTCAACATTTTAGCTTGAAACCCTTTATTTTCACTTTCAAAACCTTTGAAAACATTTTTGAAAGATATTTTTAAAGAGTTTGTTTTATTTTAACATAATTTGAACATTTTAGCATTTTTAGCCCTTTTGATTTTAAGATTGACCCTTTTTATAAACAACATGCATATTTTTCCTTTTTTTTATACACAATTTTGGGGTATACAAGCATTCAATGATCTTGAAATTGCTCCCCCTTAATGTGTTCTCAAAATTTTGTTGAAAAACGACAAAGTGGTGAATTTTGGACTTTTTCTTCAAAATAGGAAGTGATGGGCATAGATGCCTACATTGATATATAAATTTATAACCAAGAGAGTATATGCTAGATACAATCAACCTAACAATCAATTCAAGATAAGCAAGAGATTAAATGACATTTGAAATATCAATAACATTCAATTCATTTCTTAACTTACTAAATCTTGACTCATCCAAGGGTTTAGTGAATAGGTCTGCTAATTGATTTTCGGTTGAAACATGACTAATCACTATATCCCTTTTTGATACATGATCCCTTAGAAAGTGATGTCTAATGTCAATGTGCTTTGTCCGAGAGTGTTGAACAGGATTGTTTGCAATTTTAACGGCACTCTCATTATCACATAAAAGTGGAACACAATTGACTTTTATGCCATAATCTAACAGGGTTTGCTTCATCCAAAGAAGTTGTGCACAACAACTACCGGCCGAAACATATTCCGCCTCGGCGGTTGAGAGTGCAACTGAATTTTGTTTCTTTGAAGTCCAAGAGACCAATGATCTTCCTAGAAGTTGACAACCACCGGAAGTACTTTTTCTATCAATTTTACAACCGGCATAATCAGAATCCGAATATCCTAGGAGATCAAAACTAGCATTCTTAGGATACCAAAGTCCTATGTTTGGTGTATGTTTTAGATATCTGAAAATTCTTTTTACTACAGTTAGGTGACACTCTCTAGGAGCAGCTTGAAACCTAGCACACATGCATACACTAAACATAATATCCGGTCTAGAGGCAGTAAGATAGAATAAGCTACCAATCATAGAACGATATAATTTGAGTTCTACCGGTTTACCTCCTTCATCCAGGTCTAAATGCCCATTTGTTGCCATGGGAGTCTTGATTGGTTTTGAATCATCCATACCGAATCTCTTGAGCAAATCCTTCACGTATTTGTTTTGACTCACGAATATGCCTTCTTTGATTTGTTTAATTTGAAGTCCGAGGAAAAAGCTCAATTCTCCTATCATAGACATCTCAAATTCTTTGGACATGGTTTCACCAAAAGCTTGGCAAAGAGACTCGTTAGTGGAACCAAAAATTATATCATCGACATAGATTTGGCAAACAAAAAAGTCATCGTCTATGATTTTGGTAAAGAGAGTTGTATCAATTTTTCCAACTTTAAAACCTTGTGAAATTAGGAAATTTCGCAACCTTTCATACCAAGCCCTAGGGGCTTGCTTTAGACCATAAAGAGCTTTTGAGAGTTTATAGACATGATTTGGATATATTGGATCTTCAAAACCCGGTGGTTGCTTTACAAATACAAGTTCCGAAATTTCACCATTTAAGAAATCACTTTTAACATCCATTTGAAATAGTTTGATTTCAAAACATGATGCAAATGCAAGTAAGATGCGAATGGCCTCTAGTCTAGCTACGGGAGCAAAAGTTTCATCAAAATCTAATCCCTCAATTTGAGAATAACCTTGTGCTACCAATCTAGCTTTATTTCTCACAACTATGCCATTTTCATCTTGTTTATTTCTAAAGACCCATTTTGTACCAATTATATTGTGATCAAGAGGTTGTTCTACAAGTTCCCAAACATTATTTCTAGTAAAGTTGTTTAACTCATCATGCATAGCATTTACCCAATCCGGGTCCGCTAAAGCTTCATCAATGCATTTAGGCTCAATACTAGAAATGAAGGATGCATGTTCGCAAAAAGATGCAATTTTAGAGCAAGTTTGGACACCTTTACCGACATCACCTATTATTTGATTGACGGGATGATCTTTAGTGATGGTTTGATGAAGTCTTGGATTTTGCAATGTTTGATCTTCATTTTCTTTTATTTCAGAATCAAGATCAACTTGAGTGGGAGCTTCCGGAATCATAGAAGCTACTTCATTTTGTTGATCGGGGGACTTTGAATCTTCATCTTTGGGCTTGATATCCCCAATCGTCATGTTCTTCATAGCTTCTCGTAATTCTTCATTTCCTACATTCTCAACATCTTCATACTCTTCTTGAGAGCCATTAGATTCATCAAACTCAACATTGCATGTTTCTTCAATGCATTCGGTTATGATGTTAAAAACACGATAAGCCTTACTAGTTGACGAGTATCCAACAAGAAAGCCCTCGTCAACACGTCTTTGAAATTTTCCAAGATGCATGCGTTTTTTAAGGATGTAACATTTGCAACCAAAAACTCAAAAATATGAGATGTTTGGTTTTCTTCCAATAATTAGCTCATAAGGAGTTTTGTTTAATAAAGGATGAGTATAAAGCCGATTTATGGCATAACAAGCCGTATTTACGGCCTCGGCCCAAAACCTAGTGGGGGTTTTATATTCATCCAATAAAGTTCGAGCCATTTCAATTAATGTTCGATTTTTCCTTTCCACAACACCGTTTTGTTGAGGAGTATATGGTACGGAAAATTCGTGTTTGATTCCAGATTCGTCACAAAGTTCAACAAAATCAGAATTTTGAAACTCTCCACCGTGATCACTTCGAAGTTTCTTGATGGAGAATTCAAATTCATTTTCAACTCGTTTTGCAAATCTTTTAAACACACTTGGAGCATCGGATTTATGATTTAAAAAGAAAATCCAAGTAAATCGAGAGAAATCATCAACAATGACAAAGCAATAGTTACTACCACCAATACTTTGAGTTTCCGATGGACCAAACAAGTCCATATGCAAAAGCTCAAGTGGTCTAGATGTTGACAAAATATTTTTAGCGGGATGAGTGCTAGCAACTTGTTTTCCCGCTTGACATGCACTACAAAGTTTATTCTTTTCGAACTTTACATTTTTCATTCCTAGGATTAAATCTCTTTTTAAAAGTTTGTTTAATTGATGCATCCCAACATGAGCCAAACGACGATGCCAAAGCCATCCCAAAGAATTTTTAGCGACCAAACATGTTGAAATGCAAGAGTCTTTTGAACCGAAATCAACCAAATACAAATCTCCATATCGAAAACCTTTGAAAATTAAGGACTTGTCTTCTAGACTTTCAATGATAACACAACCCAAATCACAAATTTTTGCAACCGAAAGCAAATTGAAGTTCAAAGATTCAACAAGTAATACATTTGAGATGGAAAGGTTGTTTGTGATTGCGACTTTACCTAATCCAATTACCTTTCCTTTGCTATTATCACCAAACGTGATTTTATCAACGTCATTGCAACCATTCTCAAATGAAGAGAACCGACTTCCATCACCGGTCATGTGTTGGGTGCATCCACTATCAAGCACCCAATGCCTCCCACCGGTTTTGTAGTTTACCTAAAAGAGGGGTTAGATGCTTTTAGGTACCCAAACTTGTTTGGGTCCTTGAAAGTTAGCAACAAGAGTTTTTGGTACCCAAATTTTCTTCTTATGTTTATTTTGATGAGGTAAACCAATGAATTTTGCAATTACTCTTCCGTGCGTTGTTTTCTTTAGCATGTAATGGGAGTGATACTTATTTTCTTTAGCTCTAGAAGTTGAGGGACAATTTTCCGGCAAATGATCTACATTATGACATTTGTGACAAAACATATTAGTGGCCTTTACAAAAGTCATTTTAGTACTTAATTTCTTTCTCTTGTTTGGTTCATATCCTAAGCCTTCCTTTCTAAATGAACATCGTTGTTCACTAAGAAGTTTGTCCAAAATTTCTTTTCCTTTAAAGCATTTTGCTAGTCCTAGATTTAGTTTTTCTACTTGTGCTTTAAGTTCTAAATTTTCTAAAATCAAGTTCGAGTTATTATCAACAATTTTATCACAAACATTTTCATGATTAATTTCTAAAACATTACAAGTGAATGATTTTGAAAAAGAGACATCATGAGTTGATTCGTCTAGAATATCACACGTAATGCCTATTTCATTTGTTTGTTTAGAATCAATAATTTCATTTATTAGAAGTGCCTCATGCGAGTCATTTAGTTCTGCATATAATTCACTAAGTGTTGAATATTCTTTCTTAAGCAGTTTGTTCTCTTTAGTTACTCTACCTAATGCCTCATTTCGTTCCATAACCATATCAACAAGGTCCTCATAGGAAGGTTCAAGATCTGATACCTTAGCATCATCACTTGCCATAAGAAATAATGATGACTTGTCTTCAAACGAAGTGGCTTCTCCGATAGCAATTCCCGCCATTTTCTTAGACGATGATGGTACTTCATCTTCCGATTCGGATTCCTCCGATCCGGAATACCATTCACCAACATAGACTTGGCCCTTGCTTTTATTGTTGTAGAACTTCTTGAAGAGCTTCTTTTTGCCTTTTGTCCCTTCACCGTCATCTTTCCTCTCATGAAATCTTTGATTATCACCCTTTTTATTTGGACATCTTGAGGCAAAGTGTCCCTTCTCATTACATTCATAACATATAATGTTCTTGAATCCGGTCTTCTTGTGAGGTCCTCGCCTTTTGTCAAACTCAAATCCTCTTTTGTTGATCTTGTTTAGGAGCTTGCGGGTTTTTCTCACAAGAAGAGCTAGATCACCATCGGAGCTTTCATCTGAACTATCCTCCTTGGCTTCCTCGACTTTTGCCTTAAATGCCAAGTTTTTCTTCTTTGATCCGGATGCTTCCACGATCCCTTTCTTTTCTTCTTTTTGCATTTCATGGGTGATAAGAGTACCCAAGAGTTCGGTAGGAGTTGTGGAAGAGAGATCGCCATTGATAAGCACTGTCACAATTGTATCAAAGCTCGATGGTAAAATCATAAGCATTTTACGCACAATGTCAATATCTTCAAATTTTGTACCTAAACCTTTGAGATCATTGATGACTAGATTTAGTCTAGTATACATGTCACTAACATTTTCAGATTCAAGCATGAAGAAGGAGTTGTATTCTCTAGTTAATTTAATTAGCTTAGCTTCTTTGACTTTTGATATTCCTTCATGAATTACCTCTAAGGTTTTCCACATTTCATAGGATGTATCAAGATTGCTAATGCGATTGAATTCACTTAAGTCAAGACCATTAAATATGGCATTTTTTGCTTGAGCATTTGCTTGAAGGTTTTTCGATTCTAGAGGTGTGAGATTTTCTAAGTCAATTGGAGTCCTAAAACCATCTCTAGTGACCCTCCAAACATCAAGACTAATGGATTCTAGATAAACCGCCATCCTAATTTTCCAATAGCAATAAAAGTCACCCTTGAAGAAGGGAACCTTTCCATTATAGTTTTCTTTGATCGATGACATCCTCTCCCTAGACGGTTAAGCCTAAAAAAGAGAGACCTAGTGCTCTGATACCACGTGTTTATCGAAGGATGCCGACTAGAGGGGGGGGTGAATAGGCGGTTTTAAAATTTTCTTCTAAATTAGGGTTTAACAACCTAAGATTGCAATAACAAATATTCTAAGGGTATGGAAAACTAATTCAATTCAGATTTAGCAATTTCTATGATACTACTAGCAACAATTCAATCACAATGGAAATTAAACAAGTAGTAGAGATAACCGAAGAAATCAAGTTTTTCCCGAGGTCTCGGAAATTTGCCGATTTCCACTAATCCTCGTTGAAGCGCTCTTCACTTGAGCTTAAGCTTCGATTCCACTAGAGGTAGCCCTTCTCCATTCCGGATAGGCGAGCTCCAAGCCTTTACAACCACTCGCCGGGCCTCTCCGACACACCGTCGATGGAGAGATCGCCGGACCTCCCAGGTCGTCTAGGTGACGGCAATCACCAAGAGTAATAAGCCTAGCACCTAGCTTGATCAACCTCAAAGCTTGATGAACACAATGCAAATGCAACAAGGCTTGGAACCAAATTCACTCAACTAGCACTCAAGAATTCTCAAGTTTTGACTCTAATTGCTAGAGAATGGATGTGTAAGAGCTTGCACACTGTTGCTCAGGGTTTATGAAGTGTATTTCGTGTGTATTTGACATCTACAACAGTGATCTATTTATACTCTCAACAAAAACGGTCGAAATCAAGAAGATTGGGCGAAAATTGTACTGGCCGGACATTGTCCGGCCACTTCGGACAATGTCCGGTCAGTACAAAAATTTTGACCGTTATTCACGTGAATTGCGAGTGTCAGTAGCCGTTTGAATCAAAATGTGAAGGCCGGACAGATGTATTTGTCCGGACAAAATGTCCGGACAGATGCATTTGTCTCTGTTAACACCCTTGTTAAAAATGAAGTGTACACGCCGGACAGATACATTTGTCCGGACAAAATGTCCGGACAGATGTATTTGTCGCTGTTAACACTTAACATAATATACTCCAGATTTTTGTATAGGCCGGACATATAGGATTTGTCCGGACAAAATGTCCGGACAAATAGATTTGTCTCTGTTAACACGACCCTAACACTAGCCAGGATTTTGTATTGGCCGGACATTGTCCGGTCACTTCGGACAATGTCCGGTCATTTCGGACAAATCCTCCGGACAGGTGTATTTGTCTCAAATCACTAAGCTGCGAACATTTGTACTGGCCAGACATTGTCCGGTCACTTCGGACAATGTCCGACCTTCACCGGACAGATGTCCCGGACAAATGGATTTGTCTCTGTTGCGCGTGTTTGCAAAGTACTGAGATTGTTTGTATTGGCCGGACATTGTCCGGTCACTTCAGACACTGTCCGGCCAGTACAAACCGAAAACTGACTTCTGAATTTTTTACTCAGCTATTGATTTGGGGCAAAAGCAAATGCAAATATGCTTCTAAAAACTTCAAGGTTGATCAAGATACTTGTGCTAAGACCCCTCTTAATAGTACGACCATCTAACCTAGAAAATTTCAAAACAAGAAGACGCTAGGTTTAGGTATTTGTACTTTTGTCGAGATTTTCGTCGTTTTCGCTTCACGGAGTCTTGATAACCTTGCTTTGTCTTTTCTTGATGCTTTCTCCTTTGATTTACCTGTGTCTCACATACAGAGATTAGTCGCAAATCTAACGGGTGTCATTAATCACCAAAATCCTAATCGGGGCTCAAGATTCAACAAATACATCTCGAGCTGACAAAGAGTTGTAACGACGTCGCGTTGCAAAGCGTCCAGTCCATCCGGATCAATTACCTACGAGGACACAGTTGCGCCAAATATTCATATAAGAAAAATCTTCTAAAAGCTCTACAAATGGAGGTAATGAACTTATAGTACGAGTGCACGTACTTACCTTGCAAGATATTACGTTGAAGAAATAACATAGGTTTGTGATTGTCTCTCTGACTTTAACTGGGAGAATGCCTCTGATAGCAATGGGAAGTATTTGTGACATCAGGACATGACAGTTGTGGGACTTCGTGCCAACTAGTCTTAGGTCCTTCATGGACACAAGTTTTTTCAAGTTTGCGGAGTACCCACATGGAACTTTAACACCGTGCAGGCATCGACAGAGTTCTGTTTTTTCGCTCTTGGACAACGTATAGCAGGCCGGGGGGAGGTATGTACGCTTTCCATTCTCTAAAGGTGCAAGCTCAGTCCTTATCCCCATTTCCACCATGTCACGACGAGCTTTCACACCATCCTTTGTCTTTCCCGGAATGTTCAACAACAAACCAATCAAACTGTCACAGACATTTTTCTCTACATGCATGATGTCAATGCAATGTCGAACTTGTAAGTGCTCCCAGTACGGTAGATCCCAGAGAATCGATCTCTTCTTCCAAACATTTTTTTCTCGAGGTTTAGAATGCTTACCGAACTCAGCTTTGATGTCCTTCACGCATGAGTAAATCTCCTTACCGGTCAGAAACACTGGAGTTGATCCCTTCTCAGGCTTCCCGTTAAATGATTTCCTCTTCTTACGGTACGTGTGATGCACCGGAAGAAACCTGCGGTGACCCATGTACACTGTTTTCCGGCAGTTTTGCATCCACATGCTCTCAGTTTCATCTAGGCAAATAGGGCAAGTCTTGGCTCCTTTCGTACTATACCCCGACAAATTGCCGTAGGCCGAAAAATCATTTATGGTGCAAAATATCAGGGCCCGCAAGATGAAATTCTCTTTCTTGTATGCATCCCACACCTGCACCCCCTCACTTCACAATTTCTGTAAGTCCTCGATTAAAGGAGCTAGAAACACATCAATATCATTTTTGGGTTGTCTAGGTCCTGAGATTAGTAACGCCATCATGATGTACTTGCGCTTCATGCATAACCAAGGAGGAAGATTGTAGATGCATAAAAGAACCGGCCAAGTGCTGTGCCGACTGCTCATATTACCATGTGGGTTCATACCATCTGTACTCAGCCTGAACCTTATATTCCTAAGTTCGCACCGAACTCAGCAAATGTTTTGTTGATTTTTCTCCATTGAATAGAATCAGCTGGGTGTCTCAGTTTTCCGTCTTGTTTCCGGGCTTCAGCATGCCAACGCAAGTGCTTCGCGACTTTCGGATTTGCAAACAGCCGCTTCAATCTAGGTATCACAGGCAAGTACCACACAGTTTTTGCCGGAGGTCCTTTCTTTACCTCGTGACGTTCACTGTCAATCCGGTCCCTACGCGTATACCTCGATGCGCCGCATCTTGGACAAACATGCAAACTGGAGTACTCGTTACAGTACAACACACAATCATTTGGGCATGCGTGTATTCTTTCGATTTCCATTCCCAACGGACACAACGGTTTTTTGGCTTGGTAAGTAGATCTTGGCAACTCATTTCCCTCTGGAAGCATGTCCGCTAGAAGATCTAATAGTGCCGTGAAACTCTTATCACTCCAACCGTTGCCTGCCTTCAAGTTATATAATCTCAGCACAGAAGACAGTTTTGTAAACGTTGCACATCCAGGGAACAGAGGCTTCTCAGAATCAGCAATCAGTTTCTCAAATTCACAGAAGTCGTTTTCGTTGTAATCTTCCTCTACATCACGTAACATCTCATCTAGATTGTCATCATCATCATCATCTACGTGCACATCGGAATGAACATTATCACAATTCGAATGATCATCGATATTATTGCAATCGACATCCGAGTCCTGCTGATTGGTAGTAGTGGTGCTTATTTCCTCAAGATCTTCGCCATGCCATATCCAACGGGTGTATCGTGCGTTAAAACCACGATGAATCAAATGACTCTTAATTTGATTAGAGTTGCTAAACCTCTTCAAGTTCATACAATCTGTACAAGGACATATCATATTTTTCTCTCCCTTCCTCTCCTTTTGTTGCTCAGCAAATTAATAAACTCATTCACACCATCCAAATATTCAAGAGTAGTACATTTTATTCCATACATCCAATATTTCCTGTCCATCTACAATTAACAAAATTTAACGAGTCAGCCATGCATGCATGAAACCTGCCCGATTAAGTTATGTATATGTACATGTACAGCCTCTTACAACAGATGTGTTGAACCCTAGCCTGACGAAATTAACACTAATTAACCTAGCTAACTACACAATACAAGCTAGTTAGCTCATAAAACATGATGCATTTCTAGCTACCTAGCTCCCAAGCTTACAGCTACAAACTTGGAACTACACAATACAGCTAGCTTGCAAGTAGAGAGGGAGGGAGATCTAGAGGGAGAGAGAGATAACTGTCGACAATTAATCATACCTTAAAGAGAGGGGCGCAATCAACTTCCCTCCAACTTGCGCTGATCACCCTAGCAGTGTAGCTGCGAGCGTGGAACTTTCATCACAAACAGAGGGACACAGAGTGCAACAGAACAAATTAAAGAGCAGCTCAGCAATGGTCGAGTGGGGTTTTCCTTATAATGGAGCTTTTTCTAACGGTAAATACATGAAATAACCGTTAGACTAACTAAGGTCACATATTCTATCGGTAAAACACACATATACCGTTAGAGAATGTATATTACTGAGCAAGTACAGGCCTTGTTCTATCGGTAAATATGTCTATTTACCGTTAGATGATGCATGACTGAGCAAATATATGTGTTTTTCTATCGGTAGATATGTGTATTTACCGTTGGATGATGCATGATTGAGCAAATATATGTGTTTTCTATCGGTAAATATGTGTATTTACCGTTAGAGGAGGTACTTGTACCAAACGCGCATGACACCAGTTCTCACATCCAAGGAATCGTATCAATGTAACATCAAACAGATCTTAACTAGAAGATAAAGAAATATTTCAAGAAATGCTAATTTTTGGATTAACTTGGAGACACAAAAATACTTTTCTTAGGTACTTGGGACTCCATCTTGCCAAAGAAATTACACATGCCAGTTCACAAATTCAGGTACAAACATACACATGCCAGTTTACCAATACAAATTCAGGTACATGTCTGAAACAGCAGTACAAATACACACCTACCTACCAATACAATTAAATACACAAATACTCCCTACACATTCAAGTTCATGTCCCAATTAGCAATACATGATACACAAATATACAACAATTCACACATTCGATGTATATTAGAAAAGCCACGTCTGAAATTAACAACAGATCACGACGAGGACCCAGTAACCCGTACATTTTACATAAAAGAGAACCTTTGCAGGTTGGGACCATGCAACTAGCGACTACAAGTTAGACCTGATACATCACAAATCCATTCATCCAAAATAGCAAATGTCTGAACCACATTGGACTTAACCATAGGAGTTCAGTTCGAAGACGCCCGAGGAGCTGGAACTGCCATCGACTTACATTTGTACGTATTGGTGATTTCCTCGGACTCAGACTCGATCAACTCAACTCAACTCCATTAACAAAAAGAACCGACCTTCCAAGATGTTGTTCTGTGTAGTGATGGTGTAGAATGGCTGTGCAAATAACAACAATTCTTCTTCTCCAAGCAGGTAAGCATCTGGCCACAAGCTGGTGCATGCAAAAAAATGTAAGATGCTTTCTATAGGTCCTGATTTGAGAAACACGCCGGGCTTAAGGATCTTCTCGACCGAGCCAACCAAGATCTCGCCCTTCACGTCCTTCCAGCTCTCGACGGTGATCTTCACCGTTTCTTTCACCAACAAGCCAATGTAGGCAGCGTTCTGCGATGAAGAACCGTGAAATACGTTGCCCCTCATGAGCATCATCCAAGGACCTGCAAAGATCATAATCATATTGAAAAGAAGACACATCAAAATGAAGGATACAAAAAAAGCAGAATAATTGCCATAATCGGATTAGAATGATTTACGTACCTTGCTTGGGATGCCGAAGTCTAGAGGGCGTCGATGGAGGTGCAGAGGTGCAGCGGTCGCCTGTAGAGGTGCGCCGGCCGTCCATGGAGCTTACGGGTTAGGACTACGAGCCCCAGATGAACTGTGAGAATGAAAGAGACATAACCGTGTATTTATAGTACTAGATAAGTTATATCGGTACAAAAACCGCATACCGTTAGTCATTTTATATATATTCTAACGGTACAAAAATCAATTACCGATAGAATAAAAACATCTATAGAAGGCGAATGGCTCTATCAGCACAATACATATTACTGATAGGAATTTTTCTCCATACTCTGTCGGTATATGCGTACATTGCCGATAGAATAATACTAGTTGTAGAAGGCGAACAGTTCTAAAATATTTTTGCTATATTCTAACGGTATAAACATTCATTACCGATAGAATAAAGTTATTTGAAGACAAACAGTTCTAAGCAATTATCGATATATTCTAACGGTACAAGAATACATTACCGATAGAATAAATATATTTGTAGAAGGCGAACGGTTCTATCGGCACACTTCATATTGCCGATAGGAATTTTTGAGATATTCTATCGGTAGACTCATACAGTACCGATAGAATAAGTCTATTTGAAGAAGTCGACCAGTCCTATTGGTGCACAACATTCTCCCGTCAGTACTTATGCATCTCTTCTAACGGCAAATATGTTCATCACTGCTAGAGTAAATCATAGTGTTTATTCTATCGGTAAGTTTCTTACAAACCGATAGGAAAATAACATGCGTTGGCCTTTTATGACCGCGAGGCACATTTTCTATCGGTTTTCTACTAAATCGCTAATAACCGATAGAATATAGGGGTTAGTAGACTGCATTTCTGTACTAGTGATTGACCTTGGCCCTAGTTGCATCTAACTGATCCTCGCTGTCGATAGCTACGCTTTCCACCATTGGCCTCAGGTCCAAATTTGGGCCATGGTGATGTCTAAACTTGCTGACTTGCAGAGTAACGCAAAGGCCACATCACTGACATCAGTCTTCAGTGTCTCCCTGCGCCTCTTCACAAACTCTGGGATATTTGCGACAAGGAAGTTGGACTGGGCGACGACCAGGTTGCAAGACTCGGCCAGTGACAAGTCATCACCCATTGGATTGACAACTTCCGCGTCAAATCAGTCTGCAACTTCCTTCAACTTGGCCAAAGTATTTTTCTCAGTGAGGCGGCAGTTTTCGATGATCGTTTCCAAACCCTCCTTCTCACTGATAACTTTTTCTATTTTCTCCTTGGCCTTGTCGCTCGCCAACCGAACTTGGTTAATGATGCTGTGAAGCTTCTCCAGGTCGTGTCCACGCTTGATAAACTTCTCTTCTAATTCATCCTTCTCTTTGGTCAGCTTGCGATTTCTTTCCCTTTGACCTGATCAATGAAATAAATATATTTGAGATCAAGCAACCATAAGATCGACTTAGCAACGACAACTTCCGCTGGGAAGAGCTAACAGTCGAAATGGGCTTGCAATTTACTGCACGCCGATGTGAGGCTATCTTTGTCCCCTTGGAGGACGTCATGGGATCGTGTCTTTTCTTCCAAGGACACGAGGGCATCAGAGAGTTCCTTATCCTTCTCTCTCAGAGCCTCGGCCACCACAACCCCTTCATTGTAGCGTACGGTGGCAATCTCTTCCAGTAAAGCAGAGTTTTCCTTGCGACAGACGAGAGATTAATGTTCTAATCCATACAAGGATTAAAGGTAAACCAAGACATTTACTGCTTTATGACGATGTGCTCCGCTTGCACGACCTTGAAACTCTCTATCAGCAAACTGACCATGGTCGCATTGCAAGCAGAGTTCTGCAGACAAACATCCAGCAGACCTTACGCAATACTCAAATGCATGTTGAAAAACTGGAGTAAGAACTTCCCTTACCTCCAAAAGATCTTCTAAAAATTTCTCCAATCCAACTCCTTGGCTCGGAGAAGGCGCATCACCGCGCATCGGCCTGGAGCTTTGAGCTTCGGCAATTATCACCCATGTGAGGCACTGCATATCCTCATCGACCATCTGCATGGTAGTTGCCTCCATGTCCGCGGTCGTGGCCGTTGTTGCCACCTCCGCCCCTTCGTCAATAACGTCAGTGTTGGGGGAAATCTCCACGAGACTAAGTCAAGGTAAGTTGTGTCACATTCGCCCGGGGACGTGGCCTCCGAGGCCTGCCCCGGGCGCCGCCATTTGCCCAGGGACCTGGCCTCCGGTACCTGCCCTGGGCGCCACCTTTTCGTCCGGGGAGGTGGCCTGCAGTGCCTGCCCCGGGCGCCGCCTTTTCATCCGGGGACGTGGCCTGCAGTGCCTGCCCCGGGCGCCGCCTTTTCGTCCGGGGACGTGGCCTCCGGTGCCTACCCCGGGCGCCGCCATTCGTCCCGGGATGTGGCCTCCGGGGCCTGCCCCGGGCGCCGCCTTTTCGTCTGGGGACGTGGCCTCCGGTGCTTGCCCCGGGTGCTGCCTTTCCGTCCGAGGACGTGGCCTCCGGTGCCTGTCCCGGGCGCCGCCTTTTCGCCCGGAGACGTGGCCTCTGGTGCCTGCCCCGGGCGCCGCCTTTTCGTCTGGGGACGTGGCCTCCGGTGCCTGCCCCGGGCGCCGCCATTCGTCCGGGGATGTGGCCTCCGGTGCTTGCCCCGGGCGCCGCCATTCACCCGGGGACGTGGCGCCCAGTGCCTGCCCCGGGCGCCGCCTTTGGCCCGGGGACTTGGCCTCCGGTGCCGGTCCCGGGTGCCGCCTTTGGCCCGGGGACTTGGCCTCGAGTGCCGGTCCCGGGCGTCGCCTTTTGCCCGGGGACCTAGCCTCCGGTGCCGGTCCCGGGCGCTGTCGTCCTTCCGGGCACAGGAGCCCTTGGTTCCGTGTCACGTGCGGGTCGCGTGACGAGTGCCTCGGTCACGTGTGGGTCGCGTGGCAAGCGCCTCGGGAATCAGCGGCCACCTGTCAAGCATCCGAAGCACCTGGCCGGGAGAAGGACGTTGCTACCCCTCGATCCGATGGTAGCGTCCGGGGTAGTTTAGTCTTTTTTGCTTCTTTTGGGGCTATAAATAACCCTTGTACGCCCTGTTGTAAGATAAGTTATTCATTATTGCTAGAGTAGCCAAAACTCACAGGTGTGCTCTGGAAGCCTCTCCCCGAGAGAGCCTCCCAAGCCGACTCTGGTCGGGAGCACGCCGATAGGACTAGGGCCCCCACCGGGACCCGAACCTGTATAAACCTTCGTGTCACTTGTTGTGTTTGTCCGGCGGGGGAGGACCGGCCATCCGGTCAACCCGCGTCGCGTTTTCTTTGCTAGGATCGTTCATGAAACCTGCCGGGGTATTCGCAATACCAAGACAGTTGGCGCCGTCCGTGGGGACTCGTGACAAGATGGCATGGCTCCCCCAAGAACAAGGGCTCGCGCCTTCCCGGTGACGCCGGTCCCGGTGACCCGGCGCCACCCGTCCGGGACACGACTGTCCCGGCGCTTCCGCCCGGAGGCGGCCAGACCCAGGTACCGCCTCCCACCTTCCCTCTTAACTTAGGTGGTTCTACCTCCGGGTCGCTCCCGGTGACCACGGGAACCTCGGCCGGGACCAGTCTCCCCCCGCCGGTTCCCCCGGCTCCCCGGGACGCCCTACTCGAGGCTTTAGTGGAGGGCCAGCTCCGCGCCCAGTGCTCTATGGATGAGCTGCTTCGCGTGTTGGCGCGGTCACCGGCCCCCACATATGCGCCGTACCCATACCCGGGGGCCATGCCCCCGTTTATGGGTCACCCGGCGGTCCCTCCGGTCTCCGGATGTTCAGCCGCCCCGTATGACCCCACCGGGGGATACTCTCCCCCCGCGGGTCATACGTCCGGACCCCTCCCGGCACCCGGGTCCTTCCCAGTGCCGGGAGGTTACTTCGTGCCCAGGCCCTTCATGACACTGGGGGGATATCCCGTTCCGGGCCCATTCCCTGGGCCGAGGGCCCATTTCATGCCCGGGGTTTTCCCTGCGCTGGGAGCCAGTCCCGCCCCTCGCGTCGCATTTACCGCACCCGGGGCGGTCGACAGAGCAGCTCCCGTGCCTCAGCGGACCTGCCCTCGCATCGGCTCCCGGGTTTCGGACGTCGCTGCGGGGGCTCCCACCTCGTCGGTTCCAGATATTACAGGGGCTTCCCCCTTTCTGGTTCCGGTCGTCGCCATGGGGGCTCCCTCCACTTCGGTTCCGAACGTTGCCGTGGGTGCCCCCTCCCCGGTTCCGGATGATACAAGGGCTTCGCCCTTTCTGGTCCCGGGGATATCCGCAGGGGGCTCCCCCCAGCCGGCCCCGACAGCTTCCAGACCGGCAGCTACAGTGCATGAGCTCCCTCCTCCCTCAGTGCTGCCCCCGAGGGTGCCCCCGTCGGACCAGGCCCGTTTCTCCTGGGAGGAGGTCGAGCGAATGCATACGACCAAGTGCTGGGAAGAACTTCCCCCGGGCCACTGGCGCGGAGAGCCTCGCTCTCACACTGGTCGCAGGAAGAGACCCGCCGAGGAGCCAACCTCTCCGGGAGAGAGCCCAGACATCCGGGAACTCAACCCCGGTCCAGAAGAAAAGCGTCGCGACCGCCACGCTAGCGGACCTCTTGGGCCGCTTCCCGACTCCGACAACGAGGGCGTGTCCCCCGTTAAAGAAGACAGCGACTGGGACTCTCCCCGGGAAGTGCAGGGGGCTAATCAGCCCCTATGCCGCAGACTTCGGAGCATTCAGTGGCCGCGGCCTTATCGCCCGCCGCACATCGAGCATTATAACGGTGAGGCCAACCCTTACGAGTTTGTGCAGGTATATTCCATAGCCATCTCCGCAGTCGGGGGGGACGAGACGGTGCAGTGCAACGTCTTCCCCCTCTACCTCATTGGCATCGCCCACTTCTGGTTCTACAACCTGAAGGCCGGCTCCATCAAGTCTTTCGCGCAGCTTAAGCGTGACTTCTGCGCGAACTTCCAGGGGAACTATGTGCGTCCCCTGGACTCCTCGCAGCTGTACACCATCCAGCAGAGGACGGGGGAGACCATCCGAAGCTTCTTCAAGCGCTTCGCCCAAGTGAAGAGCAAGGTGGCTCATGTCCCCGACTCTACGGTCATTGAAGCGTGCAAAAGCGGGATCCTCCCGGGGGAGCTCCACCTGAGGCTCTCCCGGAGCTGCCCCTCCTCCGCCGACGAGCTCTTCAACGTACTTGAAAAATACGCTCGGACTGAGGAGGACAATATCTGGAAGAAGAACCAGGGGGCTCCCGCCCCCGCCGACCGGGGGGCCAGGGACCCCCTCAAACGCCCCAGACAGGGGGGGCGTAACGAGCCACGGCCTCGGGACACCTTTGTCCGCGAGGGCGGAGGCAGCTCACGCGATCCCCCGAGGGGCAGCCGCCCCTTCCCCAAGCCGAAAGGCCATTGGGGAGGACAGTCTTCCCGCGGTCAGGAAGGCCCCGCGGGGAGAAGCACGGAAGGACCATGGTGCACCTTCCAATGGTCCAGTACCCATGCTACTCGAGAGTGCCACCAGCTGCTGCAGTACTTCGCGGCTTTCCTCGACCAGCATGGGCGGGGGGGGGACTCCGGCCTCCCTACCCCCTCGGCCGGCTGTACTGGCCCTTCCCGCTCCCGCGGGGCAGCAGGGGTAGACGCAGGAGGGGGAGCCTTCAGAAACTCTCCCCTTCCAAACTTCCCAGCGCCGCATCAACGTCATCGTGGGAGGGTCCACCTCCGGGTGGGACTCTAAGCGCCAGCATAAGGAGTACGCGCACGAAGTCAAGGTTGTGGGGGTGCTGCACACGTCTCCGCCACCCAAGTGGTTGGACGTCCCCCTCACCTTCACGGCGGAAGACGCGCGCGGGGTTTGCTTCCCCAACGACGACACACTCATCATCTCCGCCACCATCTACAACTGCCACCTGGCCCGCATCCTCATGGATGGCGGGAGCTCCGCCGACGTCCTCTACTTGAAGGCCTTCAGGGAGATGCAGGTGGATGAGAACCTTCTACAGCTCGTGGCGGGCCCCTTGCAAGGGTTCATCCCGGGGAAGGCGATCCACCCCGTGGGGAAGGTGGATCTCCCCATGACGTTTGGCACCCCGGAGAACTACTGGACCGAGATGGTCTGATTCGATGTGGTGGACCTCCCCTCCTCCTACAACGCGATCATGGGGAGGACCACGATCAATCGCCTGGGGGCTGCCACCCATCAAAATTACCTGTGCATGAAGATCCCTGGGCCGCACGGCGTGATCAGCGTCCGGGGAGACCAAGACATGGCCCGCGCTCTATACGAGCGCGCCGCTGCCACAATCGGAAGCGTCAACATCATTAAGGCACCCGGGGGGGGAGGTCTCTCCCCCAGAACCAGACGTCGCGGCGATACCTCCTGGGAGGCCCCTCCCCAAGCCGCGTCCGGAAGGGGGTCTCCGAAAGGTCCTGCTATCCCCCGACGACGGGGACAAAACCGTCTGGATCGGGGTGGAGCTCCCCGAGGAGCACGCAGCGCAACTTGCGGCTTTCTTGCGCGAAAACTCTGACGTTTTTGCGTGGAAGCCTTCGGACATGCGGGGCGTCTCCCGGGATGTCATTGAGCACAAGCTCGCAGTGACCCCCGGTCACCCCCCTATCAAACAAAAGCTGAGGAAACTCTCCTTTGAACGCCAAGAGGCGATTAAGGGGGAGATCGCCCGACTCCGAGAGGTGGGGTTCATTCGGGAGGTCCTGCACCCCGAGTGGCTCGCGAACCCCGTCCTCGTGAAGAAGTCAAATGGCAGGTGGCGGATATGCGTGGACTTCACCAACCTCAACCGCGCCTGTCCCAAGGACAACCTCCCACTCCCGCGGATTGACCAACTGGTCGACTCCACCGTAGGGTGCGAGTTGATGAGCTTCCTAGACGCCTACTCGGGCTACCATCAAGTCCGGATGGCGGAAGGGGACGAGGAAAAGACGAGTTTCATAACTCCCATCGGAACCTTCTGCTACGTCCACATGCCCTTCGGGCTGAAGAATGCGGGAGCGACCTTCCAGCGTCTCATGACGCTAGTCTTCAAAGACCAAGTCGGCCGCAACGTCGAAGTCTACGTAGACGACGCGGTCGTCAAAAGTCCCCCCGCAGCCGCCCACGTCAACGACCTGGCGGAGACCTTCCGCAACCTCCGCGCGTATGGGCTGAAGCTCAACCCGGAGAAGTGCGCCTTCGGCGTGCGTAGGGGGAAGCTCCTGGGTTTCCTCGTGTCCCAACGGGGCATAGAGGCAAATCCTGAAAAGATCCGGGCGTTCCTGGACATGCCCCCGCCGCGCTCTGCCAAGGACGTACAGTGGCTCGCCGGCCGCTTAGCCGCGCTGAGCCGCTTCGTCTCGCGATTGGGGGAACGAGGCCTCCAATTCTTCAAGATCCTCCGGGGGCTCGAGGGGTTCCGATGGACCCCCGAGGCCCAGGAGGCCTTCGACGACCTCAAGAAGTACCTCACAAGCCCTCCAATGCTCGTGAGTCCGTCTCCAGAAGAGCCCTTGCTCCTCTACCTCGCCGCGACTCCAAGGGCCAAAACTCGGTACACGGAAATGGAGATGATTTGCTACGCCCTCCTGATGGCGTCCCGGAAGCTTCGCCACAACTTCCTGGGACACCCCATCACCATCCCATCGTCCCTCCCCCTGGGGGAGGTGCTGCGGAACAAAGAGGCCACCGGCCGGATCGGGAAGTGGGGGGCCGAGCTCGCCCCCTTCTCCCTGTCCCTCACAGGCCGCTCCGCCATCAAGTCACAGGTCCTCGCCGACTTCGTGGCGGAGTGGACTCCTGCCTCCGGGCCCGGGGACGAAGACCTCCCCACGCCGCCCTGACGCAGTGACCATTGGACACTCACATTCGACGGGTCACTGTGTCTCGCCGGGGTTGGTGCGGGAGTAGTCCTCCGGAGCCCTGAGGGGAAGGAACTCGAGTACGCGGTGCGGCTCGAGTTCCCTGCAACCAACAACGTCGCCGAGTTCGAGGCTTTGCTCCTCGAGTTGGGCCTTGCGCGCTCCCTGGGGATCTGGCGCCTCCTAGTGAAGGGAGATTCTCAGCTCGTAGTTTGCCAAATGGACAAGTCTTACCTGTGCCGTGACGCAAACTTGAGTCTTTATTTGCAGGAGGTGCGAAAGATGGAGAGGCACTTCGATGGCCTCGAGGCCCGGCATATCCCGAGAAGGGACAATGACTGGGCCGACGCCTTGGCCCGAGCAGCCAGTGCCCGGGAATCGCTCCCCAAAAGGGCCTTCCTGGAAATCATCGCGAAGCCCTCGGTGGCCTCCCCAGACACGGGCGACGAGCCTCGCGTCCCGGAGGTCGCCGAGATCACCCGGACTCCGTCATGGATGGACCCCCTCATCTCCTTCATCAAGGGGGAGGGGGACCCTCCTAACGAGACCGAGGCCAAGCGCCTCCGGGCCAAAGCCTGGGCATACCTCCTGCTGGAGGGGAAGCTCTACAAGTAGGGGGCTTCCGCCCTCCTCCGTTGCCTCCCACGGCCGGAGGGACTCCAACTTCTTAAAGACATCCACGCAGGGAGCTGTGGCTCTCACCTAGCCCCGTGTGCCATCGCAGCCAAAGCTCTCCGGCAGGGCTTCTATTGGCCCACGGTCATGCGCGACGCGCGGGACCTTGTCTCCACGTGCGAGGCTTGTCAGAAGATGGCCAAGGGTTCGAATCTCCCCCCCGTAGCGCTGCAAACTATCCCCATCACTTGGCCCTTTGCGCGCTGGGGGATGGACCTCTTAGGACCCTTCCCCCCAGCGCCCGGAGGATACAAGTATGCGGTGGTCGCGGTCAACTACTTTACGAAGTGGGTAGAGGCAGAACCCTTGGCCAGCATCATGTCCTGGGCCGTCCAGCGGTTTTTCTGGAAAAACGTCGTTGGTCGTTTTGGTGTCCCCGGGAAATCACTGTTGATAACAGGACCCAATTCCACTCGGCTTATATTCGGGAATTCTGCGAAGACCTGGGGCTCGTCATCCACTTTGCCTCAGTGGCCCATCCCCGGAGCAATGGGGCTGTCGAGAGGGTCAACGGAGTGATCCTACAGGGGTTGCGCCGGCGACTAGAGCAGGCCGCTTCTAAACGGGGTGCATGGGCAGAGGAGCTCCCTAGCATCCTCTACTCCATGCGCACCACCCCGAGCCGGGCGACGGGACGTATGTAACATCCCTGTTTTCGCTATCTTTTCTGCTTACGAGTCAGCATATCTTCTTTGGAATCCCAGATGTCTCAACCCTACTTTGATCTTAGGTATGCCACTACCTTAACCTAAAAAGTTGGCAGCTAAACATCATCTCCCAGATCATTTTCACATTTCAGTCCAAAAGTATTTCAGTATAGTCCTTTTCAGGATTTTCAAAAAGCCCAAAAAGGCTAAAAGTCCCAGATCACCTCCAAACTCAAATCTGATCAAATGGTTATCTTCCTTTTACTTTTCTGAATATTTTTCCCTTCTGGAAGAACTCAAGAATTTCAACCGAAACCCTAGTTTCAACCCCAACAAAAATGCCAAACCCTAATTACCCTATTTTACCCTATTTTCGATTTTTGTCGAAACCCTCAGATCTTAACAGATTTTGCCATTTTTCCTGATGGATGAGTCCAAGTATTTTGGTAATACTCATATGCAAAATCAGATTGCAAATCAGCCCCTTAGATTTCCAAATTTGCAATCAAATCCAAAATCCCGAGAAAAACCTTCGCAATTCAGTCCAAACCCTCTCAAATCAGCCCTTTTGCCTCGCAGTTTAGTCCTTGGCTTCTTTTCTTCGACCACGACCAGAGCCCGCGTGCACGACCACGACCTGAGGACGTTTGACCGCGGTTGCTGCCACCGTTCGCCTGAACCACCGTAGCCTTCACCACCGGCCAGTTGTGCATCCGCCAGTGGCCAAGTCCCACGTGACTGCACGTGCTCGCGTCGCGCCAAGGAAAGCCACCTTGGCGATGACCGGAGACCGTAACTTCACCGTTCGCGCACGTGCCTGCCATTGTCAGAACTTTACTGCCACATGGTTGCCATGCCGAAGCTCGCTATCCCGTCGTCCTGACGAATCCAGATTTCGCGCGATGCTCCGTCTCTGGCAGAGCTCCCGCTGTGTCCCAATGCGCCTCGCGGACCGCTCCGGCGCCAGAGAGCATCCCCCGTCGATTTGCTGCCACTTCCGAGGACTCAACCCCACGGCTATATAAAGCCCCCTCTCGCCAGTGCTTCACCTCACACCAAAGCTCACTAAAAACCCCGTAACATTAGCACCAGAGCTCCCCTTCGTCTTCTTCCCCGACGAGCCGCTTCTGGAGCTCACGGTGCCAGCCTCGATCGTTGCTTCCCACTCCAAACCAAGGCCACCAGCAAGCATCCCTCATTCCCCAGTACGTTTCATAGCAGTTAATTGAACTCCGACGAAACCTAGCGCCGGCGATCGCCGAGATTGCCTGTTGCCCTGTTCCCCTAATGCCAAGTGATTCAAGCCAAATTGATCCTCGTGCTAGTAGAGAAAAGTAATCAGTAAGCTAGGAGAAATAAGCCTGCAAGTTTGGAATCATCAATTTTGCCCGGAGCGTCGAATCCCCAAATTCGAGCCTCGGCAGTTCTCCAGAGAACGCTGCCGTGCTTCTCCAGCCATTCCCTGGCAAAATTGAGTACACCTGTAGCTTCGTGATGACCCCTAGATGCTTCCCGAGCGTGGAATTGAGTTCAAACGCCCTGGAACAAAAATGCCCAAATCGGTGCCTTCGTCTTCGGCCCCGATCACCGGAGTTTGTTTGCCGGCCGAACCAGCTGATGAAACCTTGTCATCTAGCTAGGCCTCAACCCCTTGAGTATTTTACTCCACTGGCTCGAACCTTAAATCAGCCTAGATCAAAAGTTATGATCATGCCAAGTTTTGTCCAGAACCATGTCTGTGCCATGTCGCCACCGTGGTTCATCAACACCGTTCATCGTCGTTCGGCCACATTCTGCCCTTGAGCCTGCTGAATGATTTGTTCCTGTTATCAAGGCCTAACCCCCAGACAAAGTTGTGCATCAATTGATGCCCTAGGTCAAAAGTTTTGCAATGCCCTAGTTTCTGGCCATGTCCAGCACTATGCAGTGCATGTCCATCAGTGGCATTGGACGATTTAGGCCTGTTACATTTGAGCAATTGAAATGCCACTTTGTCCACTAAGCCTTTTGAGCCATGTTCTAGAATATTTTCTACTGTCACATCTCCAGAAAACAGACCTACAACCAATTTAGAGATATGTCAAGCCATGAGCCGAATGTCAGCCCTTCGACATTCGAGTCCTTTTGAGCCCATCTCTTCGATCAATATCAAGTGACCCTGTCCAAACCCTTACCCTTGCATGCATGATATATTTACGTATTATTTTCTAGTACTTGTGTGCTTATATAGTGTACATGTGTTGTTTGTGTCCACCATGGAACCAGAAGTTGAAGGTGCAGAAGAGAACTTCGAGGATTCATCTGAGCAGCTAGACCCATCACTGCAAGGCAAGTCTCAAACCCTTGATCATGTCTAGCCTAATATTTTGAAATAAAGTATGTTAACTGTTTTCAAGTATATGCATGCCTTAGATTCAAATAAGAGCTATGTTTCAATGAAATGATTAGATATGACCTAAATAACTGTAAAGCCCCTTTTGACATTAAATATCCCTGGACCCTTGTCACCCTAGAATATTATGCTTAGGCTATGCTATGCTTAAGATTATATGTTAAATATTGAATGGTCACATATGAGAAAAGCATACTCAAAACCCTTTTTGTGAAAGAAAATGTGATTGGAATCGATAGTGAGGATGGTTTGATTGGATGGTGCTGTGTGCGCACTGGGAATGTGAAAGACTCCTCACTAGTGATTCATAAGGACTAGAACCTTGTGTTGTGCTTCTATGCGGCATGAAAAACGTACCAACCACTTGCCTGGAATGGGACGGGCGCAACTTAGTAGCTTTCTTTAGTATTAGCTTTTCCCTGCAATGGTTGTCGATCCGGTTTCTTGCGAGAGCTGGTGGGCCGCAGAAGGCCACGAGTGATGTGAGTTCAGAAAAATCATGAGAGGAAAAGGTGGAAACAAGGAAGACGCCCTATGCCAGATTAAGTCATGCGCGACTGTAATCAAGAGAGGCTATGTGTCTTGCGAGAACATAGACCCAGGCTAGGAAGTAAGGCAGTGGGGAGGACCCACAACGGTACTTGAGACTTAACTGTCTATTTACCGGGCAGGGAATAGTTAATGCTAGGACTGTAAACTGTTGTGTCATCTCGGCCTTGTCACATGCGTAAAAGTCGCATGGAGAGGTACCGACTTGAAAGCCGAATGATCGGTGGATTAAGGTGGTACACCTTTGCAAAGTTTAAAAAGTATCGGATACTCTGAGCTCCCAGGTTATGGAGTCTGTGCGCTGTGGATTCTATTCATGTCGATGCAGCACAAGTAGCTTTTGGAAAGTTTTCACAAAATCTGAATAAGGTGGTGACTCATGAAAGACCGCCACACACAACATTTTCTGAAAACCTAGCTTAGGATTTCAAAAGCCTCGCTTTCAAAAATAAAGACCTTTTCTTCAAAGCTGTGTGTGAAAATCTATTATATATACATATATAAAGCCCAAGAGCTATTCTTTGAGAAATTCCCCCTCATCTATATGTACTTGCATTCTTATTTGGGACTTGTTGAGCACCATGTGAACAATGTGCTCACTCTTGCTTTTGCAAACAAATTTAGAAGAAGGATTCATCGACCCTGAATCTTACGGTCTTGAACCCAATGTGGAACAAGAAGAAGAAACTGAAGACCCAGCTTGTTAGAGGGTTACGTACCAAAGTGGAGTCCGATGTGGAAAAGGCCATACAACACCGCTGCTGCTGAAGGAGAAGACTGATGAAGTCCTTGTGCTTATTATTACTGTTTCATCTTGTGTCGACCCTTGTGTCGAAAACTCCTTAATTTTGTATCAACATTTAAGTGCGTCATTTTGGCACTAAATTATTGTAATGTTGGTCCCTGTGATCATCACTTGTTTTTAATTACTCGCATTTTTATATAATGCATCTTGTTGTTGTGAGCTACAATGTGCCATTTTTGAGTGCAACCCACCTGGGCGGTTGCCACCTAATTCCTCAAATGAGGGTCCCACAGAATCTGGTATCAGAGCAAAGGCTCGACTGTTGGTCGTAACCCCTAGGTAGACTTTGGCGTCCCTAGAAGAAAAAGTTCGCTAGTTCTTTGACAAAAATTTGTTTACGAAAATCTATTTTCCTTAAGAAATATATTATTTTCGATTGTTTGAAAAAGGTTTTAGATTTCACTTTAAACTCATAGGTGCCTTTCGTTCTGTCTTCAGATGGCTTCCGATAGGAGATACCTTCACGGAGACGAGCTTGGATCATGGGCGCTGTTGCTATGGATGATGCTGCAATTTCTTGGAGCACGGGACAGTCAGAGGCCAGTATACTGTGTCTGGTAGGATGAGATCAACGGACGACCCATTGGTTGTCGGGCTTCAGTGATTGTCTATGAGATACCCGAGCACGGGAGAGGCTCAGTAAGACGTCAAGCCCACAGAGAAGAAGAAGAAGATGCTATCTTAGACGCTGCCCGTCGTGCCGTGGTACCGTCCGGCAGTTGTACAGCGACTACCTTTTTGATTCCCCCTACCGCTTCGTGCCTTACCAGGTCCCCGGATCAGAGCACCGAGTTGTTCTTCCTTCCAGCGATCGAGAGGACGCTATTCTGACGAAGACCCGAGACGTCGTTCGTGCTTCGGAGATCGGATACACCCGCCTACTTCAAGACTACGAGCGTGTTCGCGATGATCGCCACTACCTTGAGGGCATGCTTATGAGGGCTCGTGCAAGTCTCCAAGAGAAGGAGAGGCAAATTCAAGAATTGGCTGAATCAAGTAGAGAGAAGGACCTTGAAGCTGCAGAGTCAGTAGTCAAGAAAAGTTGCCCAAAGTTGAAGATCACCGCTCGCAAGAGGGTAGGAAACTTAAAGGAGTATCTCAGTGGTTTCACACCTGCGTCGCGCGGCATAGTCATCAACGGTTAGACGATCGAGCTTCCCTGCACTACGGAGAAGGAGAAGACCCCTGAAGGAAAAGGGAAGGAGATTGTCAACATTGACGACGACAAGGAGGATGATCCGATGGATGCAGATGACGACGAGGAGAAGGATCCCGAGGAGGTAGAGCCTTGTGATTCTTCTGATGATGCTAAGGAGTGACCGCAGACTTCCTTCGATTCGACCTTTTGTGCCTAACCCAGCATACGCTAGATTTCCTTTTGTTGTAAGATGTTGTTTTAGTATGGTTGATGTATGATGGATGTTAGATGAGCTCTGTAAGCCGATAAGGCTAAAAGCTTTGTATCTTTTGAAAAGCTAATTTATGAAAAAGCCATGTTGCATATCCTTACTCTTATCTCTTGAGTTAAATGTCAGCATCCTGCTAGTGTGATTCCTCCCGAATCAATGTCTCTATTTTTAACCTCCTGTTTGAGTAGGATGGTTAACACGCGTGCAAGACCCCAAGAAGGAGAGCTAGAAGGAAATCCCAGCAATGCAAGGGCTACACCCGGAACAAGAAGCCGCACTAACCCTGATAGACCAGGATCTTCGACGATGCCACAAGGAGGTGACATCAATGATGTACTGTTATGGATGGAGCGAAACCGACAAGAGTCAGCAACTGTGCAGAACCAAATCTTAGGACAGTTGATGCAATACATCGCATCTGGACAAGCTGAAGGATCCGCAACGGGTGCGAAATTAACCGACTTTCAGAAAACACATCCCCCGACCTTTTCGAGTATAGAAGACCCCATCATGGCCGACGATTGGCTAAGAGATGTGGAAAGAAAGTTAAACACCGTTAGGTGCAGCGACGAAGAGAAGCTCCTGTATGGATCGAATCAACTAGCTGGACCCGCTGCTGCTTGGTGGGAGAATTACCAGACTGTACACTCCAACAGAGATTCGATCACCTGGAACGAGTTCATGGAGGAATTCCGTAAATACCACGTCCCAAAAGGCGTTGTCCTAGCAAAACGCCGAGAGTTTGTGAATCTGCGACAAGGAAACAAGACCGTCAAGCAGTACCTGCATGAATTCATTCAACTGGCGAGGTATGCCCCTGAAGATATTGCGACGGAGGAGAGGAAGATCGACAAATTTTGCGAAGGACTACAAAACTCCTTGCAATACCAGCTGTCATCTCATGAGTTTACGGACTTCCACGTCCTGATAAACCGACTGCTTAAGATGGAGGAGAAGAGGGGAGTGATTGAAGAAGACCGAAAAAGGAAGGCTTTGCCCAACTCTTATCAAGGAAGTGCTAGTCGAGGGAGACCGATACCTACTTACCGACCAGCCTTCAGACCGCCGCAAAGACCCCAAAGGCCTGTGCCTACTGCAATACCACAGTGTACCGGATGTCGAGGAAACCACTTCTTGAAGGATTGTCCCCTGAAGAATGAAGAATGCTTTCATTGTGGAAGAAAGGGACATCGCAGGAATACTTGTCCACTACACTACTTACCATCCAATGTTGCCCGAGCACAAGCTGCAAGACCCCCTGTTCCAACCCAAGGCTTCGCCAGAAATGCTCCACCCTCTAGAGGAGGAAGATTCCAGAATGGCCGAGGAAGAGGAATGCCTATTGCAGGTCGCGGAAGACTCAACTACGCATCTGCCGTTGAAGCGGGAGAAGCATCAGACGTTGTGATCGGTAGGATCTTCATTCACTCTGAACTTTCAGTTGCATGCATTATTTGACCCTGGTGCTACTCATTCATTTGTGTCAAGACCTTTCGTGCTCAGAAATAAGTTGCCAGTATCTGCATTAGAGTTCCCTATTTTAATTCAATCCCCTGGAGCTCAGATGCCTATCAACTCTATCTGTAGAAATATCGCCTTTAGTATTGGCAATCTAGGATTCCTAGCAAACCTGCTAGTTTTGGACCTTCAAGGATTAGATGTCATCCTTGGAATGGACTGGTTAGCCAAGCATAAAGGTCAAATGGACTGTGAGAAGAAAGCAATAACCCTGATGAATGCTGAAGGAAAATAAGTCACATTCCACGCAGAGAAATCAATGGTGAACAACCGAGTGTGTAGTTTGAACAGCTTAGAAGGAGTTGAGTTTGAAGGAGTTCCAATAGTAAATGAATATCCAGAAGTTTTTCCTGAAGAGCTTCCTGGAATGCCACCAGATCGGGACATTGAATTCTCAATCGAGTTAAAACCCAGATCTGCCCCTTATGCAAGAAAGCTTGCACGTATGACCAGTGAAGAACAAGAAGAATTAAGAAAGCAAGTGGAAGAATTGGAAAGAAAGGGATTTGTTAGAACAAGTTCCTCACCTTGGGGAGCCCCTGTGCTTTTTGCTAAAAAGAAAGACGGCAGTCTACGACTTTGTGTCGACTACCGGAAACTGAATGATATGACAATCAAGAATAAGTACCCTTTACCGAGGATCGATGATCTCTTTGATCAACTAAGAGGAGCGAAGATATTTTCAAGGATCGACCTGAGGTCCGGATACCACCAACTGAAGATTCGAGAACAAGATATTCCAAAGACTGCATTCATAATGAGATATGGATTGCATGAGTTTACTATGGTGCCATTTGGTTTAAAGAATGCACCAGCAGTGTTCATGAATCTGATGAACAAAGTTCTCATGGAATTTCTAGACAAGTTTGCCATTGTGTTTATCGATGACATTCTCATCTTTTCAGAGTCAGAGGAAAAACACGCAAAACATCTCAGGATGGTGCTGGAAAAGTTAGTAGAACATCGACTGTATGCCAAATTCGATAAGTGTGCCTTTTGGTTAAAAGAAATCTCATTCTTAGGCCACATTATCTCTGGCAAAGGAATCTCAATGGATCCATCAAAAATTCAGGCTATCATGGAATGGAAACAACCGGAGACAGTAACTGAAGTAAGAAGTTTCCTAGGATTAGCCGGATATTACCGGAGATTTGTCAAAGGATTCTCCAAGATTACAAAGCCACTCACCAGGCTGCTAAAGAAAGATGTTCCATTCGACTGGAAAGAAGGATGCGAAAAGAGCTTTGAGGAATTAAAGAAGATATTAACAACCGCACCTACCCTTACGTTGCCAAATAACAAAAAGGATTTTGAGGTTTATTATGATGAGTCAAAACAAGGACTAGGTTGTGTCCTTATGCAAGAAGGGAGAGTCGTAGCTTATGCATCAAGACAATTGTGACCACATGAGGAGAATTATCCAACTCATGATTTGGAATTAGCCGCCGTTGTTCATGCGCTAAAGATTTGGCGACACTATCTACTTGGAAATAGATGTGAAATCTACACGGACCACAAGAGTTTGAAATACATCTTCACCCAACAAGACTTGAACATGAGACAGCGAAGATGGCTAGAACTGATTAAAGATTATGACCTGGGAATACACTACCACCCTGGAAAAGCAAATGTAGTAGCAGATGCCTTGAGCAGAAAATCCTACTGCAATCAAGCAAAGACATTGGAAATACCACCCCAATTGCTTAGAGATTTCGAAAAGTTGAATTTAGAGTTTGTTGAACAAGGAACCGTCGCCGCATTAACAGTAAATTGCGAGCTGAAGGATCAAATTCGAAAAGCTCAAGAAACAGATCAGGGTATTCAGAAGATGAAAGAGGACATAAAATACGGAGATGCAATTGACATTCGTGAGGACGAGGAAGTAATTTTGTGGTGTCATAATCGAATCTGCGTTCCAGAGGACAAGGAAATCAAGAACATGATACTGCAAGAAGCCCATTGTACCCCATACTCTATTCACCCAGGCAGTACAAAGATGTACCAAGATCTAAAGGATCGGTTTTGGTGGAAAGGAATGAAGAAGGAAATTGCCGAGTTTATAGCTTCTTGTGACACCTGTCAAAGAGTAAAAGCAGAACACCAGAAACATGCAGGACCGCTGCAACCCCTACCAACCCCGGAATGGAAATGGGACGAGATTGGAATGGATTTCGTAGTTGGTTTACCAAGAACCCAGCAAGGATACGATTCTATATGGGTTATAGTCGACAGATTAACGGAAGTGGCTCATTTTCTACCTGTAAGGATGCAGTACACGACAAAAAAGTTGGCAGAACTATATCTTACCAGGATTGTCACGCTACATGGAGTACCAAAAACAATCGTCTCAGACAGAGGAGCACAATTTGTATCAAGATTTTGGGGAGAGTTACAGAAATCCCTGGGAACGAAATTGAAATTCAGTACTACTTACCACTCGCAGACTGGAGGTCAAATAGAAAGGGTGAACCAGATTTTAGAAGACATGTTGAGAGCGTCTGCTTTAGACTATGGGAATTCTTGGGAACAATTTCTGCCGTACGCAGAATTTACCTACAACAATAGTTATCAAGTGAGTCTACAAATGGCTCCTTATGAAGCGCTTTATGGAAGAAAGTGCCTCACGCCACTATATTGGACCGAGGTGGGACAGAAACAATTTTTGGGACCGCAATTAGTGGAGGATGCCACTGCTCATGTGAGGATCATACAAGAGAGGTTGAAAACGGCCCAATCCCGACAGAAGAGTTACGCCGACAGCAGAAGGAGAGAACTATCCTTCGAGATAGGTGATTACGTATATCTCAAAGTGACACCCTACAAAGGAGTTCGACGATTTCAGATGAAGGGAAAGTTAAGCCCGAGATACGTGGGACCATACAAGATTTTGGAAAGACAAGGAGAGGTAGCATACAAACTGGAGCTACCACCTGAATTAGTAGGAGTCCATGATGTATTTCACGTATCCCAACTAAGGAAATGCCTGAGAAAACCAACGGAGCAAGTGTCTCCCACAGAAACAGAGGTTCAACCAGATCTGACATATCAGGAATACCCAGTCAAGGTGTTAGAGGTCAGTGAAAGGAGATTAAAATCAAGGACCATAAAATTCTGCAGAGTCCAAGGGAATAACCACACCGAAGAAGAATCAACTTGGGAAAGAGAAGAAGAGCTGCGTCAGAATTTTCCCTACCTGTTCTCAGACTGATCAGAATCTCGAGGACGAGATTATTCCTAAGGAGGGTAGGTTGTAACATCCCTGTTTTTGCTATCTTTTCTGCTTACGAGTCAGCATATCTTCTTTGGAATCCCAGATGTCTCAACCCTACTTTCATCTTAGGTATGCCACTACCTTAACCTAAAAAGTTGGCAGCTAAACTTCATCTCCCAGATCATTTTCACATTTCAGTCCAAAAGTATTTCAGTATAGTCCTTTTCAGGATTTTCAAAAAGCCCAAAAAGGCTAAAAGTCCCAGATCACCTCCAAACTCAAATCTGATCAAATGGTTGTCTCCCTTTTACTTTTCTGAATGTTTTTCCCTTTTGGAAGAACTCAAGAATCTCAACCGAAACCCTAGTTTCAGCCCCGACAAAAATGCCAAACCCTAATTACCCTATTTTACCCTATTTTCGATTTTTGTTGAAACCCTCAGATCTTAACAGATTTTGCCATTTTCCCTGATGGATGAGTCCAAGTATTTTGGTAATACTCATATGCAAAATCAGATTGCAAATCAGGCCCTTAGATTTCCAAATTTGCAATCAAGTCCAAAATCCCGAGAAGAACCTTCGCAATTCAGTCCAAACCCTCTCAAATCAGCCCTTTTGCCTCGCGGTTTAGTCCCTGGCTTCTTTTCTTCGACCACGACCAGAGCCCGTGTGCACGACCACGACCTGAGGACGTTCGACCGCGGTTGCTGCCACTGTTCGCCGTGAACCACCGTAGCCTTCACCGCCGGCCAGTTGTGCCTCCGCCAGCGACCAAGTCCCACGTGACCGCACGTGCTCGCGTCGCGCCAAGGAATGCCACCGTGGCGATGACCGGAGACCGTAGCTTCATTGTTCGCGCGCGTGCCTGCCATTGTCAGAACTTTACTGCCACATGGTTGCCATGCCGAAGCTCGCTATCCCGTTGTCCTAACGAATCCAGATTTCGCGCGATGCTCCGTCTCTGGCAGAGCTCCCGCTGTGTCCCAATGCGCCTCGCTGACCGCTCCGGTGCCAGAGAGCATCCCCCGTCGATTTGCTACCGCTTCCGAGGACTCAACCCCACGGCTATATAAAGCCCCCTCTCGCCAGTGCTTCACCTCACACCAAAGCTCACTAGAAACCCCATAACATTAGCACAGAGCTCCCCTTCGTCTTCTTCCCCGACGAGCCGCTTCTGGAGCTCACGGTGCCAGCCTCGATCGTTGCTTCCCACTCCATACCAAGGCCACCAGTAAGCTTCCCTCATTCCCCTGTACGTTTCATAGCAGTTAATTGAACTCTGACGAAACCTAGAGCCGGCGATCGCCGAGATTGCCTGTTGCCCTGTTCCCCTAATGCCGAGTGATTCAAGCCAAATTGATCCTCGACCTAGAAGAGAAAAGTAATCAATAAGCTAGGAGGAGTAATCCTGCAAGTTTGGAATCATCAATTTTGCCCCGAGCGTCGAATCCCCAAATTCGAGCCTCGGCAGTTCGCCGGAGAACACTGCCGTGCTTCTCCAGCCATTCCCTGGCAAAATTAAGTACACCTGTAGCTTCGTGATGACCCATAGATGCTTCCCGAGCGTGCAATTGAGTTCAAACGCCCTGGAACAAAAATGCCCAAATCGGTGCCTTCGTCTTCGGCCCCGATCACCGGAGTTTGTTTTTCGGGCGAACCAGCTGATGAAACCTTGTCATCTAGCTAGGCCTCAACCCCCTGAGTATTTTACTCCACTGGCTCAAACCCTGAATCATCCTAGATCAAAAGTTATGATCATGCCAAGTTTTGTCCAGAACCATGTTTGTGCCATGTCGCCACCGTGGTTCATCGACGCCGTTCATCGCCGTTCGGCCACTTTCTGCCCTTGAGCCTGTTGAATGATTTGTTCCTGTTATCAAGGTCTAACCCCCAGTGATGAGGGCATCACCCATGCGGACATGATCAACACTCCTTCCACTACAACGTTGCTGAAGTCGCCGATATCCAAGCCAGGACGATGTGCTGAAAAACCAGGACGACATGCTGACGAGGAACGTCAAGTGGGCCTCAATCCTGTGGCCAAGCTATTCAAGCCATCAATGGGGGAGGTTAAACACTCTATCATCAAGGCCCAAGAGCATCTCCCACGTTCAAGCAAGCCCAAGTGCAAGCCCAACTCTCCCGGAGGCCCGGTTCGGCCATCAGCGACCACCCTGACTTTAAACGGACGCCCAGGCCACATACGAGGTCCAAATGAGGCAAATGAGGACATTCTCGAAAGGTTAGGAGATTATCTTTCCAATGCATCCGGCCTCAGGGAAAAATTCATTCTGGATCATCGGGAAATTGCGATATACTCCAATGGATCAAATCTGCCAAGTGCTGCGACACTTTCTTTAGGCCGTGGGCCTTGTAATTTGTCGGAGGGGCCTAGGCCCAGGTTGAGGACGTGGGGAGAAACCCTAGAACGTCCTCCACCTTGGCCTCCACCCATTTGGCCGTCCTCCCCCTCCCTCCACCATAAAAACTAGCCGCCGACGTCATATTTGGCAGGTTTGGTTGTGTGTTGGTAGACCCCGTGTGCGTCCCCCCCTCGAAATTGTGTGTGTCGACTAGACCACCCGAGTCGAGTTATCGAACCTCAAATTTATCCAAGCGCTTCATCCATATTTGCAATTTTAGATTGCGTTTATCTTGTTTCTTGCTTGTTCTTCGATCGCTTGCAGGAAATGACCTTCGTGGTCAGGTCAATCGCGTTCTTGGCGTGGTTGATAACGAGCAGGTTTGGTGGTTTAACGATTGCCGGGCTCCTATCCTTGCGAGGTTGGTAGCCGGATCGTCAAGGTCTCCTCTCCGAACAGATCGGAATTACACCCGTGAGTCTCATCAAAAGATCGGGCCGCCCCGTGTGTGCATCATTTGGTATCAGAGTGTCGGTTGCCTGGTGAGAATCCTTGTATCTTTGTTTATTAGATTGATTTTCATACCTAGAGTCCAGAAAATTACCTCACAAAAATATTTGCATCTATTATCCAAGCCACGTTTAGCCTTTGCATTGTTCTTTACTCTTTTTGCATCATTGAATTTTCGCCCATCGTTGTCGGTGCCGCTGTCCATGTCTAGTATCTAGTTCTAGTCTTGAGTTTGCATCCACCGTTGAATCCGCCGCTTAGGGTTTGCGTTCTTGTCAAAAAAAAACGCAAAAGAAATAGTATATTGGTTTCCACCTTGTCCCCCACAACTGACAGGTCGAGTTCCACTTGTTCCCCAATCCGCCAATCCAAAGATAGCCCGCGCAAAACCGAGACCAATTCGAGTTCGCGTCCAATATGTGTCCCCTTCAGTAAAAACTGGCATAACTTTTACGTCCGAACTCGGATTAGGACGTTCTTGTGCTCGTTGGAAAGATCACGAAATTTCCTATCAGTTCCAGCTTTTTCTTTGTCAAAATAGAGATTCCCAAATTCGGCTTCCATCGGTGAGAAAACTTGCCATCTTTGTCGGGATGCACAGTTTAGATCTATTACGGTTCGGTTATGTATTTTGTCCATAAATCCTTCATCCGATCTCTGTTTTAGATAATCTTGGATGTTTTGGAAAGCTTAGAAGATTCCACACAACTTTGGTCTTGGAACAATCCACAGATTTTGACTTTTTGTGCTGCATAATTGCTGTACAAATTTTCAGCTATTACGGCATAGTTTTGACGTGCTAAAAAAAAAGAGGCAAGTGCATAAAAAAAAACCGCACAAAAAAGAAACGTAATAACAAAGAAAAGAGGCTAGCGCCAAAAAAAAAAAAAAAAAAAAAAAAGAGCCGCGCTGTTTTAAGAAAAAGAAGTGAGCAAAGGAGAATTAAAAAGAAGTAATTCATCTCTAGTGCCGCATATTGGGAATCATAGCCTATCTTCATCTTGTTTGCTTGTGACTAGTCTATGTCTAGGCCGGTCAAGCACGTTGATACTTTGGGCTAATCTTCAATTTTGCATTACTTGTATTGAACAATTGCTATTCCTTTGTTACATATTTTAGCCTGTCCAAACTTCACATACTACTAACCAAACAGGGACAGACCTTGCTATCGCTTTACCACCACGTGTGCTTGAATTATCACGAACCAGCCACCGATTGCACCGCCTGCTTGTGTGGTAAGAACTTGTAAGAGCAAGGTAAATAGTTGAGCGAGTGTGCCTTGAGAAGCTCCACAACCTAGTAGTTCATAGGAAATATATACTACTTGTGTATTTTCTTGTTTGCTACTAACAATGACAGGTCACATCTTTCCTCGACATGTGAAGAAGCATGAATTATTTGCTCCACCTCCTCCTAGCGATATGTTCGATGACTATGATGCAGAAGATGCTTATCTCGACTTGAAACATTTGCGACAAGGTAAAATGAAGGTAAAAGAGTACTATAAGAAATTTAAAACCTTGTTACGGCTAAGTGAATTAAATGAATGTGAAGAGGCAATTGAAAATAGATTTTTAAAAGGACTTAATGAGGAAATTCGAGATATGCTCATTCATGAAACATACAGTTCTCTTTCTCAATTATTTAAATGTGCTTGTAAAGCTGAACGTAGGTTTATTGAATCACTGAATGAATTTCTTGCCTCATTAGATGGACCCATTGTTGCTCCTATTGCCGTAGCTAACATTATGCAGGAAGATAAGCATCACCAAGAGGAGGATAAAGAGGATCGCATGAAAGAAGATGAGATCATTGCCACGAGTAGAGAACAAACCATTGAAGTTACACCTGCATCAATAGATGAGACCCTGCAAGGTAATGAAAAAGGTGACGCTCTTACTCAATGTGATGATAACATTTTTGAAAAGGATGAGCTGAATGTGATATCTTCTTTAAATACTTTGGGTTACATTAAATTTGATGAATGGTATAATCTAAATAATTTAGAGAAGATGCTTTTTGCACGTACTGAAATTTCATGGCTATCAAGAAATATTATTTATGCTATCGTCAAAAATAATGATAAAGGCTATTACATGGTCAATCGTGTTTATATATGTTCTCACTCCATCGATTTGATTACAGAGGATGTGCATACTGTTTTGCCCTGTGTCACTACTAACCTTTTGCAGGATAGTGTGATGGAGTCGAGGACGACTCCAATTCAAGAAAGGGAGAATGATGAGGGCATCACCCATGCGGACATGATCAACACTCCTTCCACTACAACGTTGCTGAAGTCGCCGATATCCATGCCAGGACGACATGCTGACGAGGAACGTCAAGTGGGCCTCAATCCTGTGGCCAAGCTATTCAAGCCATCAATGGGGGAGGTTAAACACTCTATCATCAAGGCCCAAGAGCATCTCCCACGTTCAAGCAAGCCCAAGTGCAAGCCCAACTCTCCCGGAGGCCCGGTTCGGCCATCAGCGACCACCCTGACTTTAAACGGACGCCCAGGCCACATACGAGGTCCAAATGAGGCAAATGAGGACATTCTCGAAAGGTTAGGAGATTATCTTTCCAATGCATCCGGCCTCAGGGAAAAATTCATTCTGGATCATCGGGAAATTGCGATATACTCCAATGGATCAAATCTGCCAAGTGCTGCGACACTTTCTTTAGGCCGTGGGCCTTGTAATTTGTCGGAGGGGCCTAGGCCCAGGTTGAGGACGTGGGGAGAAACCCTAGAACGTCCTCCACCTTGGCCTCCACCCATTTGGCCGTCCTCCCCCTCCCTCCACCATAAAAACTAGCCGCCGACGTCATATTTGGCAGGTTTGGTTGTGTGTTGGTAGACCCCGTGTGCGTCCCCCCCTCGAAATTGTGTGTGTCGACTAGACCACCCGAGTCGAGTTATCGAACCTCAAATTTATCCAAGTGCTTCATCCATATTTGTAATTTTAGATTGCGTTTATCTTGTTTCTTGCTTGTTCTTCGATCGCTTGCAGGAAACGACCTTTGTGGTCAGGTCAATCGCGTTGTTGGCGTGGTTGATAACGAGCAGGTTTGGTGGTTTAACGATTGCCGGGCTCCTATCCTTGCGAGGTTGGTAGCCGGATCATCAAGGTCTCCTCTCCGAACAGATCGGAATTACCCCCGTGAGTCTCATCAAAAGATCGGGCCGCCCCGTGTGCGCATCACCCAGACAAAGTTGTGCATCAATTGATGCCCTAGATCAAAAGTTATGCAATGCCCTAGTTTCTGGCCATGTCCAGCACTATGTCAGTGCATGTCCATCAGTGGCATTGGACGATTTAGGCCTGTTACATTTGAGCAATTGAAATGCCACTTTGTCCACTAAGCCTTTTGAGCCATGTTCTACAATATTTTCTACTGTCACATCTCCAGAAAACAGACCTAGAACCAATTTAGGGCTATGTCAAGCCATGAGCCGAATGTCAGTCCTTCGACATTCGAGTCCTTTTGAGCCCATCTCTTCGATCAATATCAAGTGACCCTGTCCAAACCCTTACCCCTGCATGCATGATATATTTACGTATTATTTTCTAGTACTTGTGTGCTTATATAGTGTACATGTGTTGTTTGTGTCCACCATGGAACCAGAAGTTGAAGGTGCAGAAGAAAACTTTGAGGATTCATCTGAGCAGCTAGACCCATCACTGCAAGGCAAGTCTCAAACCCTTGATCATGTCTAGCCTAATATTTTGAAATAAAGTATGTTAATTGTTTTCAAGTATATGCATGCCTTAGATTCAAATAAGAGCTATATTTCAATGAAATGATTAGATATGACCTAAATAACTGTAAAGCCCCTTTTGACATTAAATATCCCTGGACCCTTGTCACCCTAGAATATTATGCTTAGGCTATGCTATGCTTAAGATTATATGTTAAATATTGAATGGTCACATATGAGAAAAGCATATTCAAAACCCTTTTTGTGAAAGAAAATGTGATTGGAATCGATAGTGAGGATGGTTTGATTGGATGGTGCTGTGTGCGCACTGGGAATGTGAAAGACTCCTCACTAGAGATTTATAAGGACTAGAACCTTGTGTTGTGCTTCTATGCGGCATGAAAAACGTACCAACCACTTGCCTGGAATGGGACGGGCGCAACTTAGTAGCTTTCTTTAGTATTAGCTTTTCCCTGCAATGGTTGTCAATCCGGTTTCTTGCGAGAGCTGGTGGGCCGCAGAAGGCCATGAGTGATGTGAGTTCAGAAAAATCATGAGAGGAAAAGATGGAAAGAAGGAAGACGCCCTATGCCAGATTAAGTCGTGCGTGACTGTAATCAAGAGAGGCTATGTGTCTTGCGAGAACATAGACCCAGGCTAAGAAGTAAGGCAGTGGGGAGGACCCACAACGGTACTTGAGACTTAACTGTCTATTTACCGGGCAGGGAATAGTTAATGCTAGGACTGTAAACTGTTGTGTCATCTCGGCCTTGTCACATGCGTAAAAGTCGCATGGAGAGGTACCGACTTGAAAGCCGAATGATCGGTGGATTAAGGTGGTACACCTTTGCAAAGTTTAAAAAGTATCGGATACTCTGAGCTCCCAGGTTATGGAGTCTGCGCGCTGTGGATTCTATTCATGTCGATGCAGCACAAGTAGCTTTTGGAAAGTTTTCACAAAATCTGAATAAGGTGGTGACTCATGAAAGACCGCCACACACAACATTTTCTGAAAACCTAGCTTAGGATTTCAAAAGCCTCGCTTTCAAAAATAAAGACCTTTTCTTCAAAGCTGTGTGTGAAAATCTATTCTATATACATATATAAAGCCCAAGAGCTATTCTTTGAGAAATTCCCCCTCATCTATATGTACTTGCATTCTTATTTGGGACTTGTTGAGCACCATGTGAACAATGTGCTCACTCTTGCTTTTGCAAACAAATTTAGAAGAAGGATTCATCGACCCTGAATCTTACGGTCTTGAACCCAATGTGGAACAAGAAGAAGAAACTGAAGACCCAGCTTGTTAGAGAGTTATGTACCAAAGTGGAGTCCGATGTGGAAAAGGCCGTACAACACCGTTGCTGCTGAAGGAGAAGACTGATGAAGTCCTTTTGCTTATTATTACTGTTTCATCTTGTGCCGACCCTTGTGTCGAAAACTCCTTAATTTTGTATCAACATTTAAGTGCGTCATTTTGGTGCTAAATTATTGTAATGTTGGTCCCTGTGATCATCACTTGTTTTTAATTACTCGCATTTTTATATAATGCATCTTGTTGTTGTGAGCTGCAATGTACCATTTCTGTGTGCAACCCACCTGGGCGGTTGCCACCGGATTCCTCAAATGACGGTCCCACAACATACTCCCTTCTCCCTAGTCTACGGGGCTGAGGCAGTCCTCCCCCCGGAGATTGGCTTCCGGTCGCTGTGAGTCGAGCTCCTAGACGGGGCTACGACTGCAGCGTACCAAGCCAATAAGGCGAACCAGCGACTGGAGATCGACATCGTGGAGGAGGAACGCGACCGAGCGCTCCTTCGCCACGCCATCTACGAGCGCGAGATGGCGCGCGCATACAACCAGCTCGTGCGCGAGAGGGCCTTTCGCCTTGGGGACCTTGTCCTCAAGCGCGCCACAGACCCCCAAGCCTAGGGTAAGCTCTCCCCCAAATGGGAGGGCCCCTACAGGATCTCCGCGGTCCTGGGCTCGGGGGCTTACAAGCTCTCCAACCCCCAAGAGCAGGAGCTGAAGCACACGTGGAACTTGTGTTTACTTCGCAAGTTTTACGTCTAGCCTACACAGGCCCGTCCCCTCCCCCGGAGCGACCACGCCGAAGGGGGAGCGGGGACAATGTAATTACCTTTCCCTCCCCTTTCGTGACTTCGCGGGGGGAGGCCTTGTATTTTGTTTCATTATCAATACAACTGGATTTTTCTCTTCAACTGTCTAATTGCAGATTCTTCACATTACCGCCCCTAACGGCGATGCCCTCCCCGCGAGGATGCCCTCCCCACGAGGATGCCCTCCCCGCGAGGACGCCCTCCCCGTCAGGATGCCCTCCCATGAGGAAGTGGGCTCTCATGACCCAACAAGTCCCTCCTGAAGGGCGGCTTACGATCAGCCCTCGTGGACTGAGGGTGTAAGCGGCAACCTGGTCCTCAGGGACCGCGGTAACGAGTTACTTTTGGAGACTAGTCCCCTACCCAAATACTCAGACCCGTCATTGGGCACATCCTCCTCCGGGAGTCGATGGTCTCCCCAGCGGGACGGATTTCTTGGATATTCTTCTCTGGAGACCTTATTCCCGACTCCCCGTTCTCACGACAACCGGACGATTGTCTCCCGGAATGTTTATCTCCGGAAATCTCATCTCAGGTTTTCTTGGATATTTCATTCCCGGAGACCTTATTCCCGGTTCCCCATTTTCACAACGACCGGATGATTGTCTCCCAGAAAAATTACAGATTTCTTGGATATTTCTTTCCCGGAGACCCTATTCCCGGCTCCCCGTTCTCACGGCGACCGGACGATTGTCTCCCGGAAAGTTCACCTCCGGAAATTTCGCCGGGTTTTCTCGGATGTTTCTTCCCTGCAGACATTATTCCTGGCTCCCCGTTCTCACGGTGACCGGACGATTGCCTCCCGGAAAGTTTTTCCCCGGAAACCTCGTTTGGAAATCTTCTAACTTGGAAAAATTCTTATGCCACAGGTCTTCATCTTCATCCCGGGGGCTTTGTCACCCCCACAGCGCGCGGAGCTACCCTCCGGCCTGCTGTGGGCGGGGGGGGGGGGGGGATAAGGAGTACTCGGGAGTCGTCCGGACCATCCAAGAAAAATGAGCAAACTTAGCTCATTCTTATCAAAAGAAGTCGTCCAGACCATCCAAGAAAAATATGAAAAGAAGACTCTTAAAGCAACAACAAGCAAACACAGCTTTATTAATCATTCAACCAGAGGACATCTTCCCCCTTTGGTGGGCATCGAAAACGGTACAACCCGGGTCATAACCTGGAAATTCTTTACGTCCTAAGGCTCCTATGCCTAATAGTCCCGGAGACCCTCCGCTAGCTCCCGGGCCAGGTCCTGGTACAATGCGCGTATGCGGCGCTGAGCTTCCCGGAGCACATCCTCGGGCCAATACTCGTAGCCTGCCGGTGGAAGTATCTGAAGAGGGGGGATCATCCGAGACCCCGGACGCGGAGGGGATAATTCGGGGCGATGATTGTCGAAATTATCCAAGTGCCACTACGGATGCCATCTCAATCGGATCGGCTCCCGGACAACGTCCCCGCTGCGCTCCCCGGAGATGAGACTTAGCAAGATCAAAGCGGCTTGGGCGTCCCCCGGGGGACACCTACCGGGGCTCAAAGGCCTTGCCCCCGGGGAACTTCTTCCGGATCTTCGCCCGGGAGTAACCTCCCGGGAATCCTGGTAACAATGTATTCATTCAAGACTTAGAAAAATTTTCAATTCCATTGCATTTCAAAATGTCTTTTTGCAAGTGTCCTGGGTTCTTCTAAGAAGCTATCGGGAACAAAATTCTAAGAAAGCAAAAGAAGGGTCCTATCTAAGACCCGGGGGGAGGCTCATACTTTTTCATTGGCGTCCTCCCCCCAGGGGGCTTCCGTCGGGGCCGGGGCCGGGACATCCGCTCTCGGAGGCGCCGGTGCCGGGAAACCTCACTCGGACGATCCGGTCGTAGAAGCCCCCGGCGAGTTGCTCCACCTCCCGGCGTGAGGGCTCAAAAAACTCGGGGAAGCTCCGGGGGATACGGCCCCCGATCGCCCGGGCACCCACCCCCCGGTGCTCCACGAGCCCGGCCGCGGCTGCAACCACGGGGATTGCCCGGCCTCGTGCCCGGGCATCTGCGCCCTCCGGATCATGGAGACTTGTGCGTTAAGAAAACGCACAGCTTCCGTGAGTGTGGCCAGGGGCACCTCCGAGTTGCTCCCGGAGCCTAGGCTCACACCGAGGCCCTCCAGGGCCGAGCGGACAGAGTGGCCCGCGTCCATCACCGCCCGGACGCTCGAGCCCTCGAGCTCTCGGAGGGTTCCTCCTTCTCCTTGGCCTCCCGCCGGAGGCGGTCGTTGATGGCCTCGGAGACGTGGACCTGGGCCCGGACCCGGGCCAGCTCCTGGAGGGCTTCGTCCCGCTGCCCCAGGAAGGTGGCGGCCCTCTCCTTCGCGTCCTTCAGCAGCTGGCCGATCCGCTACTCAAGCCCCCAGGTAATGGCCGCCCCCTACAAACTCCAGAGTTAGAAAAAGTTCAAGTGTAGGGGACCGAAAGAAAGAGTCATCGACTCGGGAAAGTACCAGGATCTGGAGAGACTGGAGCTCCCCAAAACGCTCACGGAGCGTCCCCTCCGCGACGTAGGCCTGGACCTTCCGGGTCTGCAGGCCCTCCGCGTAGCGGTCGTCCTCCCCCACGGAAAGCAGGGGGGTCTCCCGCCCGACGCCGGTCCCGTCGCGGCCGATGAGGGGCCCCCGGACCTGAGCGCCCGCCATAATCTCGGCCGGTGTGGCGGTGGTCGGCGTCTTCATCGCCGAGGAGGTGGCCTCCGAGGAAGTGGCCGAAGAGCTCTCGGAAGGGGTCCCTCCCCGAGGAGGAACCATCAACCCTTTTCCCTTCCCGGGCGGGAGGGCCCCCGGGACCTCCACTTCTGGAGGGACCTCATAGACCAAGGGGCTCCCCCCTCGTCTACCGGCCACTCCACCCGCGGAGGCGAGGCCTCCGCGAACCTCACCTCCGGCTTCTCCGGCTCCAAAGGTGCCGGGGACGCCGGGAGGGCCGCCACCGAAGGCGGCGAGGGGGCGTAGTCCGCTGAATCGGACGCCGCCCCGCCCGCGGCCGGTCCCTTCCCCCGAGCCTCAACGGGGCTCTCCGGGAGAGGGGGTGTTGCTTCCTTCCGGGCCGGCGCCTGGTCCCGGGGGTCTCGTCCTGGGCCTTCGCCGGCGTCGAGGCCGGCGTCATTGAGGGGCGGGGGGCTTTTTGAACTCTGGCCTTCTTAGGCTCAGAGCCCCCGGCAGTTTCCTTCCCCCGCTTGTGCGATCCGGGGGTGGGGAGGGGCTTCCTCTCTGGTAGCTTTAGCCCGAAGGCCTCAGCTACCAGGTTCCGGGGAGGGCCCTCCCCCACGACGCGCACGATGCGCTCGTGCTCATCGGCGAAGTACCTCCCCAGGAGGTTCTCCGCCTTCTCCCGTGCCGCCGGGTACGGCCAGACTGCGAAAGGTAAGAGTTAGAAAAATTTTCAAAAATTTCTAAATCTAATGAACCAGGTAATGAAGGCTTATGTCGGGTCACCGGTTTCACCGGGGGCCGTTGCTCCGGGCACATCCCAATGCCCCTTCTCCCGCGTGAGAAAGGGGAGATCCTCAAGAGCATCATCTCCTCGGTGGCGTCCCGCATGGAGCGGGTGCCCCGGGAGATGATAACCTTCCCGAGGAGCTCCAGCTCCTCGTCCGTCCACACCGGGGGCTACGGGGCGGACGACCGGCTGTAGGTGGGGGCCTCCGGGGAGTACGCCACCCCGTCGTCCCGGACCCGGAGGTAGAACCACCTCCGGATCCAATCGCCCCAGTGGTCCCGAGAGGCCGCCACCGGGTAATCGGCTACCCTGGACGGTAGCATCTGCACCATCACCAGGCCGAAGGGGGAGTTGGGCCCCCCTTCACCAGGTGGGAGCTCCTCGCCGCCAGCTCGTAGAAGTACCGGAAGGCTCGCAGGGTGGGCTCCCGTCGGGTCGCCGTCTTGGAGAGCCATATGAATAGGCCCATCCGGACGATGGCGTTCGACATGAGGTGGTTCAGAGCCACCCCATATTCCTTCAAAAACTCCCGGAGCAATGGGTGCACCGGGAGACGGAGCCCCGCCTCGAGGAAGGCCTCGAAGGCCACAATCTCTCTGGGCCTGGGGCGGGTGGCTCCATCCTTCTTCACGGGGACTCCGACGTCCCCGTCCTCGACAACTCCCCGATCGACCAGGGACTCTAAGTCCCTGGCCGTGAACTCGGAGGCCCAGAGGAAATCCGGAGCGACTCCCTCCGGGGGCACCTTCGTTGTCTTCGCACGGCACTTAGGCGCCATCGAGTTTTTTTCGGTGGCTAAAGCTTCGGGAGCGGGAGGGACCAAAAGGTTCCGGAGACTAGGCTACCGGGAGCTAGCTACCAGGAGAGCTAAGGGCGCTGGAGTTTGAAGAATTTGGAATGAGCTCCCCTGGCCCTCCAAGGCTCTATTTATAGAGGTGAAGCGTGGCCCAGATGGGCGCCACGTGGCACTTCGCGGTACATCTAGGCCGTTGAAGTTCAAACCGCGTGCGGGAAACGAAGGAACGGGCGCGCAAATCAAGGCGCCGGTTTGAACCGCGAGCGCATTAATGGCCAAACGGCGTGGTCATAAGCTCGCGGCACGGGAATCGAAACGTCGCGGCCCCGGTAACTTGGTCCGGAGATTTTCCTGGTAACATATACCATACCCTCCGGGGACTCGAGCATCGTCTCCGGAGGGCATGGGGGGCTGCTGTTGGGGGAAATCTCCGCGAGACTAAGTCCAGGTAAGTTGCGTCACATTCGCCCGGGGACGTCGCCTCCGGGGACGTGGCCTCCGGTGCCTACCCCGGGCGCCGCCATTCGCCCGGGGACGTGGCCTCCGGTGCCTGCCCCGGGCGCAGCCTTTTCGTCCTGGGACGTCATGGGATGTGGCCTCCGGGGCCTGCCCTGGGCGCCGCCTTTCGTCCGGGGACATGGCCTCCGGTGCCTACCCCTGGCACCGCCTTTCGTCTGGGGACATGGCCTCCGGTGCCTAGCCTCCGGCACCTGCCCCGGGCGCCGCCTTTCGTCCGGGGACATGGCCTCCGGTGCCTGCCCTGGGCGCCACCTTTTCGTCCGGGGACGTGGCCTCCGGTGCCTACCCAGGGCGCCGCCATTCGCCCGGGGACCTGGCCTCCGGTGCCTGCCCCGGGCGCCACCATTCGTCCGGGGATGTGGCCTCCGGTGCCTGCCCCGGGCGCCGCCATTCGTCTGGGGATGTGGCCGCTAGTGCCTGCCCCGGGTGTCGCCATTTGCCCGGGGACGTGGCCCCCGGTGTTGGTCCCGGGCGCCGCCTTTGGCCAGGGGACCTGGCCTCCGGTGTCGGTCCCGGGCGCCGCCTTTGACCAGGGGACCTGGCCTCCGGTGTCGGTCCCGGGCGCCGCCTTTGACCAGGGGACCTGGCCTCCGGTGCCGGTCCCGGGCGCTGTCGTCCTTCCGGGAACAGGGCCCCGGGCGCGTCGCGTGACGAGTGCCTCGGTCACGTGCGGGTCGCGTGGCAAGCGCCTCGGGAATCAACGGCCACCTATCAAGCATCCGAAGCACCTGGCCGGGAGAAGGACGTTGCTACCCCTCGATCCGACGGTAGTGTCCGGGGTAGTTTAGTCTTTTTTGCTTCTTTTGGGGCTATAAATAGCCCTTGTACCCCCTGTTGTAAGACAAGTTATTCATTATTGCTAGAGTAGCCAAAACTCACAGGTGTGCTCCGGAAGCCTCTCCCCGAGAGAGCCTCCCCAGTCGACTCCGGTCGGGAGCACGCCGACAGGACTAGGGCCCCCACCGGGACCCGAACCTGTATAAACCTTCGTGTCACTTGTTGTGTTTGTCCGGCGGGGGAGGACCGGTCATCCGGTCAACCCGCGTCACGTTTTCTTTGCTAGGATCGTTCACGAAACCTGCTGGGGTATTCGCAATACCACGACAGTCGGGCAATGGTACATCATCAGTAGTCGTAGGAGGCTCCATTGTGGCCGCTGGCTTTACTGTGGTACCACTCGTGGTAGGCACACCTGCCACAGTAGTTTCTCCCCCTTATACCATGGCGATCTCGATTCGCTCGCTGGGGTAGCTACGGCCACGGTCGAAGGAGTCCTATCCCTTTCAAACAAAATTGGTAAAACTACTCCTAACTACGTGTCGCGACCTAACTAGAAAGTTTTATTTACCTGATGCCAAGCCCCAGTAGATTTTGGGAGCTTGACCCCCCACTTTGGGGAGATAGTAGCGAGGACAGCGCTTTAAGCGCAGGTTTCCACGACGGCTCCACTAACCTTCTCCTTCAAAGGATTAGCGGAGTCTCGTCATCCTCCCCCTCGCTTCTTTCCTCCTATACAGGCAAAATATAATTCCCCATCCTTCTTGTTGGGGTGAAAGAAGTAGAAATGTTTACCGCGGCCGTCTTCGCGTCAGTCGCGGTCGCCTTGGACAAAGCCGCCCCAGCAGTTAGTACTTTTGTTTTGCTGGAAGCAGGAGCCTTGGGCTGTTTGGACTTTGGGGTCGTCTTCACTTTCTTTGAGGAACCAGCAGAAGGACCCTCATCGCCCAGGGCCCTCTTCATCCCAACAACTTGGCCCTCGGCCAACTGCACAAAAAAAGGTGTTCATTGGTTGAACTTACGTCAACAGCGCGACTTGTCCTAGTTTGTTGAACAAAGCGTACCTTTTTGCATACCTGTAACACTTCGTCGGTGCTCCCAACAAGCCTCTCCGGCCTTGACACACTTGGGTTGCCTTCCTCAACGGGGTTAAAAGCCTTCAACAAATAGCTGGTTCTAACCATAACATCGGAAGAGGACAACTCTGGATGACATTACAAGTTCACTAATACAGCCAAAACAAACAAAATCAACAAGCAAGTAATCTACTAAACATACCAGGGCTGCCATCCCTTGTAGCATCCTCCTTGGCCTTGATCTCCCACGCGGGGTGATCCCTCTTCTTTAGAGGACTAATCCGATTTTTTTACAAAATCAAGCATCACGTCCGAGCAGTCAAGCCCGCATCGATGAGGCACCTCAGCGCCTTGGCTTGTTTCTTCTGCTCTTTGTCCAGGGCAGGGGCCACGTCCTTCTCCTTGCTCTTCTCTGGCTACCGGTTGGCGAACCAGAGGTGACTTTCCTCTGGCGCCGCACATTAAAACCACCTTCGGTACCACTTGTGCATCGAATCGTGCAGATGAAAGGGGAGAAAGTTCTTCTTTTCCTGCAGGTGAAAATACATGCAACCCGGTGCCACTGTGCCCTTAGACATGGCCAAAAAGTAGTACTGGCGGAACAGTGCCACACTAGGCAAAACCCTTAGAAACGCCTCGCACAAATGTTGGAAAGTGGCAAGGATCAACACAGAGTTGGTGTTCAGGTTCACCAGCTCCAAATCAAAGTGGGCGAGAACCTCCCGCAAGGAATCACTATCTGGCAGACGAAAGCCACAGTGTAAGAAGTCCTCGAACATCACCAGCTCGCCCTCCTGCACTACAGGGCTCTCTTCGTTCTCCCTAGCAGGCCGCCATAGTATCAGCGACCTGGAGGAAAGATAACCATCAGTCTCCAACGCTAGCAAGCTCTCCTCCGATCGATGACTAGATTTTTTCCAGCATGCCATCAAGATGAATTTTTTGTAGGAAAAACAGTGAAGGCTGCGACCTACAGCTCTAACAGGAACTTTGCTAACGCTTGGATATTTCGGTGAAGCTTCTGTGAGAATCTAGGGCTTGAGATGAAGGGTTTAAAAACCCACTTCCCTCGGTTCCTTCACCACAGTTCACGTCGCGTGGAAAAAGGTATGTTTCACATTAAATGCACGTCAAAACAAACCTGAAACGCCTTTTTGCAAAAGAAAACGCCTTTTCTAGTGAAAAGAAGCCTTACCGCTTCGACTTGAGGGGCTAGCAGATAAAGATCACCACTCTCATGATCGTACGTAACCACGCTGCGACAATCATCTCATGATCGCGTGTCATTCCGTGATTGCACGCAGCACACATACCTTTCCATGATCGCGATAGTCATTTTGTGATCGCACGCGACGCGCATGCTTTTCTATGGTAGCGAAAAGCTAAGGAAAGAGATAATACAGCTGTCTAAGAAAATAGTAGACATTATTTATAAATATAAATTGAAAAATCAACATGAGAAAAATTGATTCTTTATTAATTTTTCCATTATTTACAAAAATAAAAAGAAATACAAAAGGTCATACTAAGGATTGGACTTAGCATATCCATGGATTTCTTGGGAGGATTGCCTAAGACCGGACGTGGCAACGACTATCTATTTGTGGTCCTTGATCGGTTCTACAAAATGATTATTCTTATATCTTGTCGAAAGACTATCACGGGAGAAGAAGCAGCTCGGGTATTCTTTCAACACGTTTGGACACACTTCGGACTGCTGACTTCTTTGTGTCTGATCGCGATATCTGGTTCCTTAGTCACTTTTGGCGATCACTCTAAACGATGATGGATACCAAGATAAAGAGGAGTACTGCCTTTCATCCGCAAACTGATGGTCAAACCGAAGACCTGGGATGAAAGCATGCGTACCTGCAGTTTGCTTTTAATTGAGCAGTGCATGGTTCAACTGGCAAGTCGCCGTTTGAGGTCTGTTTGGAATTTCTACCACAGAGTCCATTCGACATGGAGTTTGTGATCCCTACCTCAGCACAGAACAACAAGGAAGCATCTGATCAGGATCAAGCACAAAAGTTTTTGGATGGTATTTAACGGCTCCATCATGAGGTTGAACAGATCTTGCTACGAGCTCAACTCAAGTACAAGGCGTGACATGATCAGCACTGAGTTGATGCTCAATTAGAAGGTGATATGGTATGGTTACATCCGAGTAAGAAGAGACTTAAAGGTGATATGGTATGGTTACTCGGTTGTCAATGTTGAGCACCTCAAACGCAGTCTTCCTCATATCCTCATCTCGGATGCTGACTTGATGATATCCTGACTTAAGATGCAATTTGGAGAAGACAATAGCATGCTTTAATTAGTCTAGTAGGTTGTCAATACGAGGAAGGGGGTACCAGTTCTTGATGGTGATCTTGTTCAGTGCTCAGTAGTCGATGCACATACGCCAAGTCCCATCTTTTTTTGGCACTAACACCACAGGAGATCCATAAGGTGAACTACTTGGTTGAATGACACCATCGTTCAGCAACTCACCAAGTTGTCTCTTGATCTCTTCATTCTCCAATATTGAGTTGAGATACATACTTAGATTGGGCAGTGTCGCATCAGACACAAGTTGAATTTCGTGCTCGACTGGACGTTTCGGCAGACGACCTTGGGTAGTCTCGAACAGATCACTGTATTTCTCTAGCAGTCCCGACAAACGACCAGAATCTTCTCGGCACGCCAACGATAACGCTGGTCGAGTACCCTCACCTTGACCAATGGGTCGAATCATGACAAGCACGTACTTGTGACATGCATTGACAATTCATTTGGTTTGATTTGTGGTAATTAAGTTTGAAGTGTTGACGTGGATGTCTCTACTAATCACGAACTTAATTCCATCTTTAGTGAGGTCATACTCTTGCGCACACCGAATCAAGTGAGCATCTTGATCATACAGATACGGACTCCCAAAGATTACCTGACGATATCGATAGGGACAACATCACATTGCACCTCGTTGATATATTGTGCAGAAATTTGCAAACTTCAACACACACTGACTCGTAATCTATTGGTTCACGTCAGATGTAAACCAACCCAGCGGATATGGTCGCGGGTATGTGGTTTTCTTCAAACCAAGTCGCCGAACCAGTCCAGCGAAGACCATATTCTTCTAACTTCTGGGATCGAATATCGCTGCGACCACTTCGTGCTTCACCTGGATGTTGATGGTGAACAAGTCCTCCGTTGGGTGATGGTCATTCGTTGGATCTGAACCCTTCTCCTTTGGCATTGCCATCAAAGACAAGATTGTATCCGCCTCAGCAACCGCATTCAGTCGGACAACTTCTTCGGCGGGTGAAGTCCAGTAGCCGTGACTGCTTTTTTCCCTGGTCCATTTTTCTTCGGTCGAAGTTCAAGTGAAGCTTGTAGCATTTGTCCTTGGTATGTTCCACGACTTGACATTGGTAGCAAAAAGTACCCGTGCCCGACTTCGAAGCATTTTTCTTCGGACTCGGTTTTCTTTTTGTCGAGGTCGCATTGTCCTTAGTATCTTTGTCGCTGCGGGATTTGTTCTTCTTCTCGATCGCCATAGCAGTTGTGCTCACGGTCACGATGTCTTGGATGCCGAACAGACTTAGCTCAGTACTGACCGATTTCTGAAGTCCAGATGTGTATTTTTGAAATACCTGAGGATCAGATAACGATATGCCGATGACCATTGCTTGTCTCCGGAACTCCGTAGTATAGTCTTGGACGGTCTGGTCGCGTCGTTGGTACAATTTGTGCCAACGTTCCTATCTCTCCTCAAGGTAACCCACTAGCAACAAGGGCTGTCCACCAAGTCTTGGCGTGGTCCTTCATCTTCAAAGGTGCGAACTTCACCTTTTGAGCGCTATTGAACCCTTTCAGGTCAAAGTAGGTCTCAAACTGGTCGATCCAAGAATCCAGTTTCTCGGCATCGATCACCCCATCATATATGGGTATATCAATCTTAGCGTCGACCTTAAAAGATCCAACAGCTAAAGAGGTGTTGGCAAGGTCGTTGGTCTTATGGTCGCCTTCGTCTTCATCTTTGTCTGCCCTGCGCAAGTCTTCACACCTATAACCTTCCCTGCTTTAGGAGGTACAATCATGGCCTGTTGTTTAATCCAAGCAAGCACAGTTTCTATGTCGGTGGAGAGTTTAGCCACTTGTTCGGCTAGGTTAGCTTGAACAGAGGTATCGTCAGACATTGTCAAAGATGTGGCTGTAGGAACCATCGATTGATCGCCTGGAGTTTCGTCGGAGGTTTTGTAACCCTGGCGAGTCTTCACCATCCACAGGATAGTAAAGTTGCTCTGATACCAACTTGATCCGTTTGAGACCTAGCCTTGGTTTTCGCACTAGGCTCGACCAGATTCTAATATGCAGAATAACGGGAAATATGCGGAATAACGGGATCTTACTCGGGAATACCGAAACCCAAAGGTTGATAAAAAACACAGCCCAAAGTAATTGCACAACTCTTTATTTCAAAGAGGGCTTTACACGTCGAACGTTAGACACACTTGTCTATGTTAAAGGAACTATGAATTGGATATACGATCCAAGGCTGTAATAATATTCGATGATCTAAACTAGACCTATTACAAGGTATTTATAGTCCAATCATATGAGTATATATTAGACACAATAACCTAAACATATTAGACTCACATAACTAACTAACCCTAAACAGATAAGCTTAGTTATATCTACTCAGATCGAATTACAATTCCGAACAGAGAACGAATTCCTTTTCAAGGTCTCGAACCAAACCATGGTCGCGAAACCTTTCCGAACTCGGTTATGGTTGCAAAGCCGTATGCGACTCAACCTGAAGATCCTCCCGAATCAGACGGTCGAGCTGTCAAGTGGCTGCATATGGCAAAAAGGCATTAGAGAAATTATATTTCCATAAAGCTCGCGCTGATCTACCAAGAGAGGATTACCTATTAAAATGAAGGTGGAACGCCGGTTCCTTGCGCTCCCAAAGCTTCAACGTTCTCCTCTCCAACTTCATCGACAACCCGCGCAGAAGGTTTGAAGACAAGAGGTTTTGAGACTTAGAGAAATTTGTGGAGAAGTTGAAGATTGCACAGCAGGGGAACGGCTATTTATAGACTCACTCAGGGGACGCTTCAACTTCCCGGCCTTGGGCATGATGTGAAAACCTCGAGATCCTCCCTAGTGCCTGCAGCTCATTCCTCGAGATGTATCAAAGCTGTCACTGGTGTAACGCAACATAGGAATTCAAAGCGACGAAACACTATTGAGAATTCACACTATAAGATAGTACTTCAATGCTAGTAGTTGAGCAGCTGGCAAAAGCCAGTATTCCCAACACTTTAGCTGCTGGGAATAAGGTTTGCTACAGCTGGGCGAAAAGGTGCTGCGAAAAGTTTTTCCCAGCTGTAATTTTTTTCCCAGCTGTAGGTCCAATGGCAAAGAGTATTCCCAGCTGTAGACCGCTTGGAAAGTTTGAACTTTTCCCACCTGTATGTCCACTTGTAATATATTATTCCAAGCTGTATAACTATTTGGAATATTTTTTCCCAGCTGTAGGTCTGGTGGCAAAGAGTATTCTCAGCGGTAGGTTGTCCACTTGTAATATATTATTCCAAGCTGTATAACTATTTGGAATATTTTTTTCCCAGCTGTAGGTCTGATGGCAAAGAGTATTCCCAGCTGTAGGTCACTTGGAAAGTTTGAACTTTTCCCACCTGTATGTCCACTTGTAATATATTATTCCAAGCTGTGTAACTATTTGGAATATTTTTCCCAGCTGTAGGTCCGGTGGCAAAGAGTATTCCCAGCTGTAGGTCACTTGGAAAGTTTGAACTTTTCCCACCTGTATGTCCACTTGTAATATATTATTCCAAGCTGTATAACTATTTGGAATAGTTTTCCCAGCTGTAGGTCCGGTTGCAGAGAGTATTCCCAGCTGTAGGTCTCTTGGAAAGTTTGAACTTTTCCCACCTGTATGTCTACTTGCAATACATTATTCCAAGCTGTACAACTATTTGAAATAAATTATTACCAGCTGATCTGTTATTGAGAATTTAGACTATCAAATTTAAATATGTGAATTATTTGTAGTAAATTTACCGCTAGGAATTGTGTCAATAATTAATTGTAAATATATATTTTTTTAGTAATTAAGCAACAATATTACAACTAAAATTATAATATGCACTATCCTAACAGAAATGACACCATATTTTATTGAATTCTTTGCTTTATATAGCCATTGACAAGATTCGTAATGGTAACAAATTATTCAACTGACAAAACCAAACAAAATAGATATAGAATCTCTGAAATAATTGCGATAAAAATATCACTTAAGAATTCTTTACACCAAATGTATGCCCATATATAATATTCCTAACTTTATATATTTTGTTCCAACTATAACTATCAAAAGTAAAATATTCCACTTTCAAACTCCTCTTATGACGTAAAATATCTTCATCACTTCATATGATTTTAACACCTTACTGTTAACCACCTGCAAAAGAAAAGATATTGATTACAATAGTCTTGAGATAAATATATACAAATCAATAACTTTTGCTTTAAGTAACATATAAAACATATGACAATTATAATAAAAGATGGTTGGTCGATTGTTGTAGAACAAGTACAAGCTGTTGCTTATGCGAATGAGAAAATTGTATTGATTGACATGACTTGCATACACTTGATAAAATAAATTAATCATATGAAAGTGAGCTACTAATTCAAAGCACAATTAACATACACTTAAAATTTTAAAAATGAATAACATGTGGATTGTGTTGATAACACCTCACCTTTATAAAATTATTAAGTATTTCCACTTAGTTTCAACTAATTCTCTTGTCCCTTTCACCTGTAAGTATTGTTTTATTAATAACAAAACAAAACAAATGAAAAAATAGTAACTAACCAAGTAAATAACAGGTTAGAATTATATATACCTAGAACACGAGATGGACCACCACCTATTGTAGTATCATCTTGGATCTACAAGTAAAAGTTCATAGTTTGTTTACTTAGATGGTATTAGTAAGTAAATAAGAGTGATTATACTAGATAGAATGGATTACTTTTTCACGTGGCCATGCAATTGATCGTCCAAGCGCATCAGACATTTTTCTAACATTCCCATATGGACGTAACAATGGAGCATCTCTTTTCAACACATAGTTCACAATCACCTCACAACACTCGGGCCCAAGAGGTGTGTCACCAACTATTACACTTCGAGATGCCCTTTGAAGCGTACCCTTAGCAATAGGAATATATGGCCTCATAAAAGAAATCAAAATAACTTCCTTTCCTCCCTAAAGATCAAATAGAATTGCATATAAGCTCAATGATTACCTCAATAATGAGCATCCAAATTCAATAGAGTATAATTAACTGGCAACTATTACCTCCTCATGCCTATAGCGTGGTACATCATGTGTCTTACCAACTCTGCTTTGCATTATCTATACAAAAATTAAGGATAAGTTGATAGTATAAATATTGTTAGGTTAGGTACAACTTTGAGGTAAAATAATAAAATGTAAACTTACGTTTCGTGGAACCCTATTTTCACCTGCAGATGACTCTATAGAACAACCATCACTTTCGTCTCCCGTGTCCTACAATAATTAGTACATAACATTTGAGCAATTTAGTAAATAACCATATGTATATTATTGTTTAAATATTATAAAGAACACATATAAAAAAATCACCTGTACATGACCCTTAGATCTCTGATTGTAATCATTATCTATATTTTGCCTAGCCTGTGAAGCAAGCATTTGCTTCAATTCTTCAATTTCTTTTTCCATCCGTGTCAATTGCTCTTTGTTTCCCACACTCTCACTCTCCATTTTATCTAGCCTCTCTATCAAAAGATTATTCTGATTTTGAAGTCTTATCCTTGCTGCATTAGCTATTTGAAGCTTAGTGGATGAATACTTTTGTACCCCTGGCATCTTTAAGTCTTGAGGAGTAGGGCCCAAACCAATAGCACGTACACGTGAGCGTTTTTCTTTTCCAAAGACATGGTAAAATAGATCTCCTTCTGTTATGGTTTTTTTAGTGAGTTCTGGCTTGTTGGCACATGTCTCCGCAATTGTTTTCTGAAAATTAGATAAAGCTCATATTTATATATATATGTTTACATTTGATCGTTGATTATAAATACATGTACCCCTTCAATGACACTTACAATTATGTCTTCAGCTCCTTTTTCTGGAACTCCATTTTTATGGGTATGTGCTTTGATAAAAACTTCATGTCTAGCAGGCATATAACCCAGCTCTTTGGACTGCACTTCCATTAATATTGACAATTAGTTATCTAAAGAAAGTAGAAATAAATATTAAGACATTTAATACCATATCATGTGCAATCCGAGCAAGACTCTTGCTTCCAGCAATATGTGTCATTGTCATTTTTGCACTATTTGCTTTTCCAATTTCACTTAGAGCCTATAAGATGAGAATATAATTAATTGCATAAAATATATTTAATTTGTAATTAAGAATCATTTATAAAGAAGTTTTACCTGACTTTTCGGAGCTCTCCAATGCTCTATAAGCCACATCCAATCTGTTTTAGGTACTCTAGAATCAATCTTCATAGAAAAAAGTTCCTCATCAGTTTTTGTTTCATCAAAATAATTCCTCTTTATTTCACATTTGAAATCTTTCCATTTCACTGCCGCTTTTTGTAAAACCCAATCCTCAAGGTCATCATGAACATCAAAAAATTCCTACAAAATTATCAAGTTGTCAATGATTATATACTATTATACTATACATGTCTATGGAATACATAGACCATGAGTCTACAAAACTTGTCACTAGTTACTATTTTTGATGATTTTAAATAACTATAAAGGAATGCTATCCAATTTATGAAGTAAAATTCAAAATGCAAGTAAAAAATAAAATATAGAATCAAACTCTCTCTTCATATTAGAATGACACATCTAATAATAAATTGCAAAGCTCCACATATATATTTTCACCCTTAATTAGAAGAAAAATTAGTCAGTGCTATGTATAGTAAGAGGAGCTATTGAAGCATATCTCAGTTCTATTAAAATATACATGTAAGGCTGAAATGAGAGTAAATTAATTTAGACTTTTTACTCTAAGTAGTATACAAATGTACCTTTACAGTAGCCCAAACAGATTCCTTTTTATCTGCATCAATTTCATTCCAGTCTTTATAGGAAAGTGGTATTCCTGATCTCACTATTGTAGAAATAAAGTTGGTTAATGGTGAAGCTTGATCACCAACTGGTTGATTATTCATATTATGGTCAACATGAATTTTTGGTTCATTCCTTCGCTTCCATATGTCATGCTTGGTAGTGGGTCCTCGTCCCTTCCTTTTATTTTTTTTGACCTGGATGAGTTTTCTCTACACAAATATGCAATTGAAAATAATAACCAATGATATAAAAAAGAGAGCAAAATAATGCAAAACTATACTTAAATATACCTATATTCAATGTTTCATCTTCATTATCACCAAGTTGTTGTTCTTCCATAGAAATGTCGTCAGGATCTTCATTTTCAATACGTTCATTGCTAGTGATATGCCTTTGACGTTGTGATGGCTCTTGATGGGGAACTACAGGCTGATCATTGATGTGCTATGACATAATCAACATGCATCATATTGGGAGATAATTACAAAATAGTTCTTAGAAACAGAAATTAGCAACACATCAGATAAAACAAATAACCTTTTTAGTTCTTGTAGATGGTCTCAAGACATTTTCCCTTATTTCATTTCCATGAAGTCGTATAGGCAAGCGCAATGCTCTCAATACCTCATTGTTTCTTTCAATGTTTTCTTGTCGTAACTCTTCATACTCACTCCGCATAACTCCATTATTTCTTCCTCTTGCGTTTTGCATCTTTACGGCTACAATAAAATTTTACAATATTAGACGAAAAAATAAAAGAACATAGACATAAACAACACATTCAATGAATAGCATCTTACTTCCCCATTTGAGGTGGAGATTTCTCAACAAGTATACCATCAATGTTTGTTCTAACACAATTATTGTTGCCATCTGGAAGATTTATTTCAGCACCTACATTCAACTCAGAGATTTCACTAACTTTGTCAGTTACCACTGTATTTTCAATTTCTTCCTCCGTAGACATGTCATAGAGGTCTCTTGGCCTTGACTCAATGACAGCTTTCCAGTCTTTATCGATAGGATCCTCAACATAATAGACTTGAGTAGCTTGTGATGCTAAAATATATGGCTCATCTGATAATTTTTCCCCCGTATTAATTAAATGCTTGAAGTTCACTGTCGTAATCCCAAATTTATCTTTCTTAACCCATTTGTCCTTTCTGAGAACATCAACCCAATCACATTTGAAGAGAACAACATTACCCTTTCGACGATAATCTAACTCAAGTATCTCAGTTATGACACCATAGTATGTTATATCTTCTATTTGTGGATTTTGATCCTTTGAACTAGAAAAACTACAAGTTTTTGCAACAATAGCTACCCCACTACTCTGAACTGATCTGCCCTCATCATAAGATATTGTATGAAAATTGTATCCATTTATTGAATAACTGTTATATTTTGTTGCGACCATAAAAGGCTCACTTGCTAGTATCTGAATCTCTTCTCCTACATCTTCCCCAGTTGATAGTAACTCATTCACCTAGAAAAATTTATTTATACGATTAATACAAAAACATTGAAATATGTATTTAACTAAAATTGTTGTTTATGAACTTACATGCAATCTAAACCACTCATGAAATGTTGCATGATGTATACGCTCTCTCTCATGAATCCTTTGATGACCAATAGATGAAAGATACCCCAAATGTTTTCTGCAAATATTTTTTGAATGTAAGATATTATAAAATATATATTTGAACTAATTTAATAACATTTAATAAAAAATTAGCTAGAGAACATACATCAAATATGGCTCAATATGCTCATAATTAAATAAGACATATCTGTGAGCTTGAATCCATGTTTTATGGTCCAACGTAATAGTGCACTTGCCAGTCAAACCGCGACCTATGTTGTTCAAGTATGTCGTACCAGTTGACAAGGTATTGAATTGTGCATCATCATTTCGACTTGGCCGATTAAATCTAGTCTCACAACCATGCAAATAACGAGAGCAAAATGTCATACTCTCATCAAATATATAACCTTCCGCAATTGATCCTTCTGGGTGACTTCTAGTTCGAACATAGCTCTTCAACCTCATCAAAAATCTATAAAAGTTTTGAAATAATTAATTAATGAAAATATTAATAACAGTCTAATGAAATTGAGCCTTCTACTATGGAATTAATATACCTTTCTATGGGATACATATTGCGGTACTGGACAGTGCCAGCAATCCTTGCCTCAGTAGGAAGATGAACCATTAAATGCACCATAACATCAAAAAATGATGGCAGAAATATTTTTTCAAGAAGGCACAAGGTTTCAGAAATTTCAGACTCTAATCTCTCCATATCAGTTACATTGATTACAGGAGAAAATATTTTCTTGAAGAAGTTGCTTACACGAATCAATGCAATACTAACATTTTCTGGTAGTATCCTTCTAACAGCCAATGGAAGCAAGTGTTCTAAAAGAATATGACTGTCATGGCTTTTTAACCCAATTGTCTTCTTATCATGAACATTTACATGACTTCGTATATTAGCTGCATATCCATCTGGAAATTTAACTCCTTTTAATACTTCACAAAACATTCTTTTTTCTGCAGAACTCAATGAGTAAGATGCAGGAGGTAAATAGAACTTGTCCCCTACTGAGATAGGATGCAGATCCTTCTTGATACCTAACAGTTGGAGGTCCAAGCGAGTGTTCAAATTGTCTTTTGATTTGCCATCAATATCCAAAAGTGTGTTAATTATATTATCACAAACATTTTTCTCGATATGCATCACATCAAGATTATGCCGCAACAAAATATCCTTCCAATAGGGCAATTGCACCCATATTGGTTGTTTTTTCCAAATACTTTTTGGTTCACCATCCTTACCCTTACACTTTCGGGATGGTCTTTTCCCTGTTGGATCCTTCCCAAAATCATTTTTTACATCTTTTGTTTGTTCTATAACATCATATACAGAAAGAGAAACTGGGGTTTCCCTATACTCTTTGGTACCATCAAATGACTCACTATCATTTCTAAATTCATGACAAGAATGCAAGAATCGACGATGTCCCATGAAGCAATGTTTTTTACCATTTTTAAGACGAAGTGAGCAAGTATTTGCATGGCAAACAACACATCCAACCTCACCAGAAGTAACTTGTCCAGATACATATCCATATCCTGGATAATCAGTAATAGTCCAGAACAAGGCGGCACGCAATTGAAACCATTGACCAGATGATGCATCACGAGTTTTGACACCATGCCACATCGCTAACAAATCATCGATCAAAGGTTGAAGGTAGACGTCAATATCATTTCCAGGAGCTTTAGGACCAGGAATAAGCAGAGAGAGGATAAAATTTGGTTGCTTCATACAAATCCATGGTGGAAGGTTGTAGGGAATCAAGACAACAGGCCATATGCTATGTAATGAACTTAGGCTTCGGAAAGGATTAAAACCATCTGTTGCCAAACACAGCCTAATATTGCGACAGTCAGAACTGAAGTCTGGGTACCTGTGGTCGAAATCCTTCCAAGCGGGAGAATCAGCTGGATGGCGTATCAACCCATCTCTAGTGCGCCCTTCACTATGCCATCTCATATCAGCTGCTATCTTTGATGACATATACAGTCTCTGGAGCCTCTTTTTAAGTGGAAAATATCGAAGAACCTTTCTAGGAATTTTGTGTGTTCGCTTCCCATCCGGGCTCTTCTTTTCTATCTTCCATCTGGAAGTTCCACATTTTGGGCATGAGTCTATATTTGCATGCTCTTTCCAAAATAGTATACAGTCATGTTCACATGCATCAATATTCTCATAACCCAACCCGAGACTTCTCACCATCTTCTTTGCATCATGGAAGTTTTTTGGCATTGTGGCATTCTTTGGAAATGCTTCCTTCAGTAAGTCTAATAACAAATCAAAGCTACTGTTACTCCATCCACCTAGGAATTTTATGTGAAGGAGCCTCACAATAAATTGTAGCTTTGTGAGTTTGCACCTAGGGTAGAGCTCTTGACTAGAATCACTTGCTAACCTATAGAATGTCTCAACATCTACATCTTGATCCTCCGAATCGGAACCATCACCACATATATCACCAACTTCTTGGTATCCACATCCTATGTCATGGATCATTTCAGTGATCTCATCTAGCTGCGGCTCACTATCCATATTAGGAACATTTTCTATATTAGATTTCTTGTTTGTCCTGTGCAATGATGTTTGTTCACCATGAAATATCCACTTGGTGTATCCTTCTAAAAACCCATCACAAATCAAGTGTTCATAAACAACTTCAGCTTCTCTCCAAGCACTGTTCACACATTTTCTACAAGGGCAGAGAATTTCATTTGCTTTTGCAGAATTTGCAAAAGCAAACTCTATGAAGTCCTTTATGCCTTGGTTATATTCAGTTGAGTACCTACATTTAATTATCATTAGTTTCAATCAAAAGAATCACATAAAGTAGCATTGTATTTGATTTAGTGACTGAGTGTTTGTTTTCTACCTAGCCGCACTCATCCAACGCTTGTCCATAATAAATGCCAAAGACTTTAAAATCCTCGTAGTCTTTCCTTATTATATGGCTTACTGTAAGAATCAGCTAGTATATCTAAAATAAAATTAGCTAGTATCATTACTAGTTTAATACGGATTTTAGTCTGAAATGAGTTTATAAACAAGAACACAAATAGACGGGGGAGGGAAGGTTAACAAATACTTCCTATTTAGAAAGAAATAATAGTTTACTGCAAAAATTTCTCGCTCCAAAGTGATTTGAAATTACTAGGTTAATTTTAATAATAATCTCAGCTAACTACAAAAATTGGCTAGCAAAATACAATTTGATAAGGTAAGTATTGGCCCATCACACCATGTTATTGTTCATATAAGCAAGCAATAACATCATTCTATATAGTCATTCATTCATTGTTGAAATACTTCTTTTGATTCATAATATAAGTTTACTTCTTATTCACATGCGAATTAAGAGTATTGAATGAGAGAAAATAATCATAATAAATTAATGATGCCTCTATTATATAAAGTTTGGATGTGTGAGGAAAAAATGTAAATGGAGGCATGAGAGGATACCATAGAGGATAAAGAAGTCAAACATGTACTAAATAATATATTGGAATTATAGTAAGGTTTATATTGTGAAATATAGAAAAATAAAAATAGTCTTAAATTGTGAAAAGAAAAGTGTATGACACAAAGGCATAATTACAACCTGCAAACAAAGATAAGTACTTAAATGGAAAAAATATAGATCTACCAGAAAAATTGAAAAATATGGGATTAGGGGTTAAAATTACTTTTCCAAAAACCATAAAAAATTCAAATTAAGACACACAATTGGTGAGACTTTCTTCCTACTTGTCCAATTTTTCTCACCAAAGTGAAAATAGAAACCCATTTGATATTTAACTTCTCCAATTAAGAGTCTAAAGACTTATATGATTAACATTGTATGCCAAAAAAAAATATACTATTGGTCCCTCTAAATCATTGATTTCCAAGTTAAATAATATTTCGAAAAAAATTAAATGCTAGTTTTAAAGAATTGATGTTCAAGACTTAGTTTGGTCAAGTTTTGGATTCAACTTCTATCATAGAGAAACTAAAGTCATATATGATATAACTCTACTGCGACATATACTAAAAACTAGAGTTCTGATAGTGTTTGACAAAAGACTATTATTTTGTTGTTTTAAATAAAATTTACATCTTATAATAGAAGGTAATTGTAGTTGTAATCAATGACATAGCCATATAAATAATTCTAACTTTATGAGTATTTGTAAACTTGAAGTTAGAGCTGTTCAAGCACATCAAATTCTTTAGTGTAAAAGTGGTTTCAGCTTCATGCAGAAGCACCAACACCACAATGGATCTAACCTGCGGATTCTGTAGGAGCATATATATGCACAAACACAATTACATAACTAGGAGTATTTCCATACATTTCACATTTGTACACCAAAATTATAAAAAATTTACTAATGTCTATCTAAAGAGATAGATACAGAATTGTTTAATAGTTATGACTATATAACATAAGACTACTATTTTTTTCTGTTTAGTGGATGCATTGTGTAACACCTATAAATTAAAGGGCATACATGCCTTTTAGAACACAATGATTGACTCTGTCCAACCTTCTTGATATATATAACTTTTTAAGGGTGATCAGTGATGGAAACTACTCAAAATATAGCATTATTAGTTTGCACATTATCCATGCTCAAATCCCTTGTTCTTTAGGACCATGTGCACCAACTAATATAGAATCCACTTTGTTGTTGATCATTGATCCTTGAGTCCTTGCACTTTATTATTTTGGTCAAAATAGTCCTGAACATTCATCCACCTATGCAACATGGGAATAGAAGAGCCTATTAACAAGAATTTGATCAATATAAGACTAGAAAGTACAAAAATTTGGTGTTACAATTTGAATTTGTAAATATCATATCTAAATCACTAGCTTTTGTTGATACTATATTACTCCAAATAAACTAAAATCTTTATACAATAACCAGTTACAAAAATTTGGAGTTACAATTTGAATCTCTAAATATCATATCTAAATCACTAGCTCATGCCAATGCTATATTACTCCAAATGAACTAAAAATTTGCACAATAGTCACTAGTTAGTTCCCCTCTTTGACATACTTTTCAAAGAATCTATAGCCCACAAACTCCTTGTTCATATACAAATAGCACAAACAAGAATCATATAGCAGCAAAAATAATAATAATATTACCTGATTGCAACTAATTTTTCCAAAGATGAAACCTGACAGGAACAATCTCCAAGTTGGAAGTCCAATCTATGAAATCTGAAATTATGCAAACAGAAAATAGATTGAAGAAACAACTTTTAAGGCAAAAAAATACAAATGCAATTTTATATGGGATTATTCATGGGATTTTTTGTCATAACAATCTAGATGGACAATATAAGACCATTTTCTAGCCACATGATAACTTTGCTATTGCTTGTTGAGTTTGTTGCCTTGCGTTGTTACAACTACAATAAAAAATTGTATCAGCTTTCTTTGGGTACTTCATCCCTAATCCTTATATTGATCTAGTTCATGCCATTCATCTACACTATTCAGTTCAAAAATTGTATCACCTTTATTTCGGATGAGATGTTAATAGTGGCTTTCTTGGTTGTTTAAAACACTTGCTAAATATGGAAGGACTGATGCTTGGAGCTGTGCTGCTACTTTCAGGATCTTGCACTGGAGATTCTTGGCATGTTCACTGCAAGGGAAATGGGAAAAGTGTTCTTCACAAATAGCGGTTCAGAAGCAAATGACTCCCAGGTATGGTTGTTAACCGTACCATTCATTTTCTGCAGTTTAGCTAGTCATATTATCAAGAATGTAGTTCTTCCTGTTTGTGAAATTCAAATATGCAACTTCAATCTGATAATTGAAACTGTTTTGCATTGTGCCATAGAGGACTGGCTATTGCAAGAGCTTTCGAGCTTGTAGTACTGAAACATAAACACTAGTGAGAATGATGTGTCTGTTGGAACTGATGAAACTCATGTGATGACCCCAGTGAATGTGGCAATGTCTTCTTCTGTTGTTCTTCCTATGAATGGGAAATCAGAGGAATCTTTTCCTGGTGTAACAAATGGTGTGAAGGACTTACATACATACATGCAGTTTAGACTATTTAAAAGGTAGCAAGTAATTGTGGTAAAATACTAAGCCTAATTTACATCTGTTTTTTTTTTCCTCCAGCATGCAGCTGTGCCAAATCTTGATGAACATACATCATTCTTTGGTGTTTATGATGGCCATGGAGGTTGATCTGCACTCTCATTTTGCTATGAATGACAGATTTGAAGTCCTTCAATTGTTAGCATAATTGATCACTTCATGTATTCTTAAGTACTCATACCCCTCTAGCAAAATAAGGTCATTTATTTTGTCTAGAATGGCAGTATTCACACTTGGGAGAGATTTTTGTGTAGAATGTCAATATTTTATTTTTTGAGCAGGGTTTATGTTAGCATTTTTGCTGGCTGCTTAGTATATGCTTTCTTTTCCTACAAAGGGATATTGCACTACTGGTGTTTTATAATGTCCTTATGACTTTCTTTGATAAATTAACTGATACTTCTGATAATGAACTTTTATACTGTTGGAGTACTGTTGATTCATGTTTCCCTTTTTAGATGTAGAATTTATCATTGATCACCATACTTAGTTGCTTATTTTTCTTTCTCAGGAGATGTGGTACCATTGTTTTGTGCAAAGTATTTGCATACTCAGGTTCTCAAGTCTGAAGGCAGTACTGCTGATCTGCCTGCTGCAATGCAGAATGCATTTCTCAGGTTATTCATATGGCGGGAGTTAGCTGCTTTACGTGATAAAGGGAGCAGATTAAGTAGGATGCTTGAATGCTGGATTCGGTTTCCCAAGACTAATGTTCCTTCTAATCTTGTGGATGATTGGCCTTTTGAGGAGGTGACATCTCACTCCTGATTCCTGAATGTTACAACTGCATATTAGGTGCTGCTACAACTGCATAATCTGGATGATTGGATCTTTTTGTTGCCTTTTATTAGAGCATGCATAAGTTTTTGCCTACTTATAATTAGCCTTTGTGTTCTGTAAGATTTGCAAGTGTTTGTTATATACTTCTATTTGGAACTTTTTTCAGGGACCCCACTCTGATTTCACTGGGCCAACAGAAGAAGGAAGCACTGCATGTGTGGCTGTCATTAGGAATAATCAGATCATTGTTGGAAATGCTGGTGATTCTCGTTGTGTACTCTCAAATGTTCTTGTTGATACCTGATCAGCATGCTCTTTTATCATAACAAATTATTTCAAATGGTACTTAATTATTTTGTTTATTTCCACTTCATTCAAAGGCACATGAATTATCCAAGGATCACAAACCACATCTCGATCTTCAAAGAGAGAGAATTACAAAAGAAGTATAATATTGATCTGTTCCAGGTTCTTCATTTGTGATGTATAATATTGATCTGTTCCAGGTTCTTCATTGTTGCTTCTTTTTGCATGCATGTATCAGAGGTGTTAAACAACATAAAATCATTTTCTAGAATATGTGCAAGAAATGGGGTGATTGAACCATTGTTAACGTATCGGTTGTATCAGAATTAGTATTACAATGCGGTGACTAAGACATTTTTTTTAATTGATAAAAGAAATTTGATCAGAATCAATATCGATGCACTAATTCCAGTCGTGACGTTTCAAAATATCAACGCACTATTTAACAGTTTCTAGTTATTTCGTAATTAAATTTAACTATTCTAAAAATATATTGCATTACAATACTCTCACACACTCGTCTCATCCAAAACTTAATCAGATCTCAATTCCCATTCTTCAGATGGGGTAATCTCACCACTAAAGTAACCACATACAACCCATACAACCAACCAAACAGCATCTCCTTCATCCACCCACCAGAACCAGCTTCTGATACAGCCAACCAAACAAACTCAGCATTCATCCAGGATTCAGAAATTCAGCCAACCAAACAACATCTCTACTGCATCTCACAGCCTGTTTCATCCAACTTGTCTCACTGATACGAGCCAGGCTACCCTCGTACAGGGAACCAAACGCACCCTAGGATGCAACAGGTGGGGAGCTTAGATTACAGAAACACAAATTTGTTTTTAAACTATTTCTTGTTTGGTTTGTGCTTTGGAATGTTTTTTTTGGGTCCATTTTGATGTGAAATTTTTTTGCAGGTCAGGAGGATTACAACAACAGATTGATACCTCTTAGCTATAGGGGAGCTGATGTATTCATATTGTCCTTCTCTCTGGTCAGTAGGGCAAGCTATGAGAATGTTCTAAAGAAGGTACTAAGCAAGCTGATTCTTATTCTTTTTTTTTGGCTATGCTAAGAATAAGAGATTGTGATGCTAAATATTGCATTAGTATGCAACTTGTGGGCTTCCTAGGATCTCAGCATATGCTGAATAGTTCTTTTGACTTGTCCTTAGTTGTACATTGCAACAAGAGAGCTATTGATGGCAAATAGGCAAAAAGAGTGCTGAAAGACTGATCAATAGGTAGGATGCCTTGAACACATACCACTATATGTTGATATTAAAGTGCTATGATAAGATATCCTTCCATACAAGCATGACAACCTTCTAAAATGTTAATTAATTATCATATTGTTGGCTAAACAATGCTCCCAACCTGCAGGGTTACAGAGAGAAACTTGTCGATATTAGGGAGGAGATAATACGCAAGCGAAGAGCTAGTAAACTCCCAGGAGATACTGCATCCACTTTGAAAGCTTGGTGGCAAGCTCATTCTAAATGGCCATACCCTACTGTATGTGATAACATATTGATGCCATGATAATCTCTACTTATGGTATTTGGATACTGTGCTCATAAGCAGTTCTTCCCTAACTCATTCAAGAAGACAAGGCTCGACTAGTGTAGGAAACAGGATTACAGCTAAAACAAATCAACAATTGGTAAATCAACCAGCGTAAACACAACTATCACAGCAATCCTTCCTCATCCTCTACTGAAAAAACAAGAGGAAAAGGTATCATCTAGCAAAATTTTGCTAAAATTCTTCTCTACAAGCTTGTCACATTTTCAGCAATGCAAGTGATGGCACCGCCGAGCAATCTTGGTAGAATGTGGTTGGAAAGAAACTAGCTGTAAATAATGCTTCCATGAAGAATGCCAATATATTTCTATGCTCCTGAGACAACACTCAGACAAAGAAGGATCAATTGGTGCTTTCACGGATTTGTGATGGGTAGACATTCAATCATTGGGCTTTCACGGATTTCTACTTACAACACAAACATATGCAGTCGATATAACCAATCTCATAAGATGATAAAATTAGAATAAAAAACTGTGCTGGATGACACCATGAGTTTAATAATGAAAAATGGCCAGAGCATGCCTTTGAATGGCTTATACTATTGAAGTGCTGATAGCTGTGTGTAGTAAAGTTATGTGTTGTATTATTTTGATTTTCTCATAGATATCTGTTACACATTTCGGGCATCGGGCCATGGCGTTATAGTCTTATGAGTGTGTATTTAATTTGAGGCATCCCTATCATTTTGGATGGTAGGTAAGTTTTTCAATTCACTGGTAAATTTTTCAGTTCAGTAACTAAATTCAGAATCCAAGTCTCTTAAGTTGTGTGTTCAGTTTCCTGAAGCTAGATTGTTTGTTCCATTGAATGGTGAGTTCTTTCACTTCAGTGACTACTTTAGTTACTTTAGATGGATGTCAGGTTCTCACTTTATCGATAGTTTGTTCACATATCTTTGATCTTTACCTTACTAGAAGATGATTTCTTGTAGGCTCAACTTGAGCATTGTCATTTGGTTGTGTTGACTATTATCATGACTCTGCAGCAAAATAGGCCCTTGAATTCTCAGAATGTAGCTGATGCACTACAGAAGTTTAATCTTAAGAAAACTGCAATGCACAAAGCACTGGATGCATTAGCTGACAGTGGACAGGTTTCCTTCAAGGAGTATGGCAAGCAGAAAATTTACTTTGCTCGGCAAGATCAATTCAAGATACCAAATGGCTCAGAACTTGAGGAGATGAAGAATGAAAATAGCATGCCACAGGAAGAACTCACAGCTCAAAAGAAGGCAATTAGTGAGGTTGAAGCTGGTAAGTTTTCTGTACTCTGTACTCTGTAGTATATGGTCCTGTTATCTTTGAGTGTTGGCAATTTGATTGGAGCTTAGAAATATCTAAGTACAAATCCAATTTTGCATAGGTACGAGCTCTGCAGTCAAACTTGACTCTGGAAGAAATTAATTCTAAGGAGGCTAAATTGCAAAGTGAAGTATGTTCCAAGGCCAGTCATTTATTTATAAATGTGTTCTTTTTAACCAATGTTGATGGTGGATATCATGTTCATGAAGGTCCCAGAAATGGAAGAAAAGCTGAAGAAATTGCGGGGTGGAGTAATCTTGGTAAAACGTGAGGACAATAAGGTTATCGAAGAGACATTTACTGAGAAATTTAACCAGTGGAGAAAGCGGAAGAGGATCACACACCTTTGCTTGCCAGAAGTAGCCGTCGGGCGTGACGCGGCTGTAGAACAGGTCCATCACTGCCCGCGAGTTGCCGTGGCCCCCCCAGCGAGTTGCCGTGGCGCCAGCCCTCGCCCCCTCTGCCCCTCTACCGCACTGGACCTCACTGGCCCCTTTGCCGCACTTGGCCGCCTGCCTCGACCACTCACCAAGCCAATCTGTCGTGTCGTGCCCGATCTGCAGATCTACCGCACCGCCTCCTCCCTCCGCCAAAGGCCACCTCCCTCCGCCGCAGGCTGCTGCCGCTCCGCCTCCTCCCTCCGCTGCAAGCCGCTGCCGCTAGGAAATTGAGGTGGAGGTGCGGTGGGGATTGGTGGGGGTGCGGAATTGGCGGAGGATTAGTGGTGGAGAGGTGGGGGTGTCGGCGGCTGTGGGGGAGAGGCGCATGTCGGCTGGCCGTGAGGAGGGTTTATATTTGGCTGAAAAAAATCTCCCGAAATATTTTCTGTTATTTTTTCCTCTGGAAATTTTCTCTCTCAAAATAATATATCTGCTATTGTTGTGCTAAAAATTTTCAATCTCAAAATAATATATCTGCTATTGTTGTGCTAAAAATTTTCAATCCCAAAATAATATATCTGTTTTTGTTGTGCTGAAAATTTTCAGTTTTGCCAAAAAAATATATTATTTATTCCTAGCGGTAGATCTGTTAAAAATGATAATTTTTCCCAACTGACACATCGCTGAAAAATCAAAATTTTATTTTCACCTGTACGACTGCTGGTAAAAAAAAGATTTTTCCAGCATAAAAAACATTGCCAGCTGTTTCACAGATCCTATATATTTTTTTCCAAACTGATCTACAGCTTGCTATATATTACTTATTCCTAGCAGTAAATCTACTAAAAATAATAACTTTTCCCAGCTGACACATCGGTGAAAAATCAAAATTATATTTTCATCTGCAGGACTGCTGAGAAAAAAGTTTTTCCCAGCAGTTTTACAGCTTGTGTTGGCCTACCGTGTTGTAGTGTCAATGTGACACACCTTTAAAGTGGGCCTTTGTCACTTTATATTCGGGGGCTAGCTGACGAGGATTGTTAGCTGTTTGTCGACCTCGATGGTCGCGATAGTGCCACATGGTCACACATGACTATGGCTGTGGCCCTCCCTATGGTCGCCAAAGGCCAGAAGGAGGAACATTGGGTAATCCAAGGACATTCTGGATATAGCTCAAAATCTTATCCATTTCATGAAAAATCAAGGCATTTGTTATCTTAAAACCTATGTTTTATGCTGTATCCAAGGGCGGCGTAGTCGCGGAGATAATTCCTACGACCATCCTCTCTCACGGATACAACAACCAACCTTAGCACTGTGGTCGCAATATTACGCAATCAATCCTTAAACATTACCCTATCATGATCCTTATGGTTATTTACGAAATAATCATAAGTCCCTAACAAGGTAACTGTCGAAGGAGGTTAAAACAGTAAAGTGGTTCCAATGTGACCGAGTCAAGCTAGCCAAACTGCCATGTACCCATGATCTACAGCAACTAGGACACCCACGACCTCACAGCTACTACTCCAGGGCGGTTAGGAGAGATCGTGGGCCGTGCTTCCAGGAGAACAACTGACGACCTCTTCGGCAAGTATAAAAAGGCCTTCCAGGGAAGGATCACGGGAGGACGGATGAATCGATGATAGAGAGAAGACTAGGCTTAGCAAAGATAGGATTAGCTAGCTACACTTTGTAATCACCTCTCTGTAACTCTTTTTTCCACATAGTCAATTACACAGGACGTAGGCTATTACCTAGTTTAAAGGGGGTTCAAACCTAGATAATTCTTGCTCCCTGTGTCTTTTGATTCATTGATACCTTGAACATCTTGATAATCTGTCTGATTGGCCTCATACTTTACAACTCACTTTCTTGCATAAGATCAGCAGAGGAACCCAGAGTTCCAATTGTCGAGAGTATGCGCGTCGCGTGTAATCACAGAATGATTATCGTGATGATGGAAAGGTTGTGTGCTACGTGCAATCATGGAACGACTCACGATTATGAGATACTTGTCACAGTGTGCAATCATGAGAGTGGCAATCTTTATCTGCTAGCCCTTGAAGTCAAAGCGATAGGGCTTCTTTTCACAAGAAAAGGTGCTTTCTTTTGAAAAAAGGCGTTTCAGCTTCTGAATAGGTGATTGTCGATTCAACTTCCCGTTGAACGCTCCCGGGACCGTGATTGTGTGTGTCAGGTTTGTTTTGACGTGCATTTAATGTGAAAAACACCTTTCGTCTCAAGCCCTAGCTTCTTACAGAAGCTTCATCGAAATATCCAAGCGTTAGCAAAGTTGCTGTTTGAGCTATAGGTCACAGTCGTCGCTGTTTCTCCAGCAAAAACCCATCTTGAGGGCGTGCTGGACAAAATCCAGTCATCGATCGGAGGAGAGTTTGATACCATTGGAGGCTGATGATTATCTTCTCTCCAAGTCGCTAATACCATGGCGGCCTGCTAGGGAGAACGAAGAGAGCCCTGTAGTGCAGGAGTGCGAGCTGGTGATGTTTGAGGACTTTCTACGCTGCGGCTTTCGTCTGCTAGAGAGCAAATTTTTGCGGGAGGTTCTCGCCAACTTTGATTTGGAGTTGGTGAACCTGAACGCCAACTCTGTGTTGATCCTTGCCACTCTCCAACATTTGTGCGAGGCATTTCTGGGGGTTTTGCCCAGTGTGGCGCTGTTCCGTCAATACTACTTCTTGGCCATGTCTAAGGGCATGGTGGCGCCAGGTTGCATGTACTTTCACCTACTGGAGAAGAAGGACTTTCTTCCCTTTCCGCTGTACGATTTGGTGCACATGTGGTACCAGAGGTGGTTCTACTATGCCCCGTCGGAGAAAAGTCACCTTTGGTTCGCCGATCGGCGGCCAGAGAAGAGCAAGGAGAAGGATGTGGCCCCTGCCCTTGACGAAGAGCAAAAGAAATAAGCCCAGGCACTGAGGTGCCTCATAGATGTTGGCTTGATTGCTCGGGACGTGATCCTTGATTTTGTAAAAAATCAGATCAGTCTTTTAAAGAAGAGGGATCACCCCACGTGGGAGATCAAGGCCAAGGAGGATGCTACGAGGGATGGCAGCCCTGGTACGTTGGTAGGTTACTTTTTGGGAGATCAAGGCCAAGGAGGATGCTACGAGGGATGGCAGCCCTGGTACGTTGGTAGGTTACTTTCTTGTTGATTTTGTTTGTTTTGGATGTATTGGTGAACATGTAATGTCGTCCAGAGTTGTCCTCTTCCGATGTCGCAGTTAGAGCCAGTTATTTGTTGAAGTCTTTTAACCTGGTTGAGGAAGGCGACCCAAGTGCGTCAAGGCTGGAGAGCCATGTCGGGAGCGCAGACAAAGTGTTACAGGCGCGCAAAAAGGTACACTTTGTTTAACAAATAGGGACAAGTCACGCTATTGACGTAAGTTCATCCAAATAACACCATGTTTTATGTAGTTGGCCGAGGGCCAAGTGGTGGGGACGAAGAGGCCCCTGGGTTATGAAGGTCCTTCCGGTGGTTCCTCAAAGAAAGAGAAGAGGACCCTGAAGTCCAAACAACCCAAGGCTCCAGCTTCCAGTAGAGTAAGAGTAGCAACTGCTGGGGTGGCTCTGTCCAAGGCGACCGCGACTGGTGCGAAGACGGCCGCGGTAAATATTTTTTCCTCTTACACCCCAACAAGAAGGATGGAGGTTTTTATTTTTCCTATACAAGGGGAAGGAAGTGAGGAGGAGGACAATGAGACTCCCTTAATCCTTTGAAGAAGGTTAGTGGAGCCACCGAGGAAACTCATGCTTAAAGCGTTGTCCTCGCTGCTGTCTCCCCAAATCGGAGTGTCAAGCTCCTGAAATCTTCTGGGGATTGGCATCAGGTAAACGGTACTCTCCAACTAAGTCGCAACACGTAGTTAGGAGTAGTTTTACCGATTGTATTTGAATTGGACAGGACTCCTTCGACCGTGGTCACAGCTACCCCAATGAGTGAATCGGAGATCGCCATGGTCGAAGGGGGAGAAACTGCCATGGCAGGTGTGCCTTCCATGAGCGGTACTGCAGTAGAACCAGCGGCCACAACGAAACCCCTTGCGACTACTGACGTTGTATCCTTACTTGACGTCATTAATGAGGTGGTTGTGGATACGCTGTGCATCGAACCCTTTGATGATGAAGGTGCTGAGGTCGCAACAGCCACCGCAACCACATACATGGAGGCAGCTGCCATGCCACTGGTTGATGAGGATATGCAGTGCCTCGCGTCAGAGATAATTGCCGATGCTCAAAGCTCCAGGCCTGTGCGCGGTGATGTGCCTTCTCCGAGCCAAGGAGTTGGATCGGGGAAATTTTTAGAGAATCTTTTGGAGGTAAGGGAAGTTCTTACTCCATTTTGAGTTTGGCTTAAGGTTTGCTGAATATTTGTCTGCAGAACTCTGCTCGTAGCGCGACCATGGTCGGTTTGTTGATAGAGCGTTTCAAGATCATGCAAGCAGAGTGCGACCTCATAAAGCAGTAAGTATCTTGCTTTACCTTTGGTCTTTGTACGGACCAGAGTGTTAGTCTTCAGTATGTCGCAGGGAAAACTCTGCTTTACTTGAAGAGATTGCCACCGTGTGAAACAATGAAGGAGTTGTGGTGGCTGAGGCTATGAGGGAGAAGGATAAGGAACTCTCCGACGCCCTCACGTCCTTGGAGGAAAAGACATGGTCACAAGATGTTCTCCGAGGGGAAAACGAGAGCCTCACATTGGTGTGCAGTAGACTGCAAGCCAATATCGTCTGTAAGTTCTTCTCAGCGAAAATTATTATCGCTGAGCTGATGTTACGGACACATGATCTCGAATTTTGTTCTTTCTTTGAGCAGGTCAAAGAGAAATAAGTCGCAAGCCGAGCGAGGAGAAGGATGAATAGGAAGAGAAGTTTATTAGGCGTGGACACGACCTGGAGAAGCTTCACAACATCATTAACCAACTTCGGTTGGCCAACAACAAGGCCAAGGAGAAAATAGAGAAAGTTCTCAGTGAGAAGGAGAGTTTGGAAACGATCATCGAAAACTGCCGCCTCACTTAGAAAAATACTTTGGCCAGGTTGAAGGAAGTTGCAGACTCGTTTGACGCGGAAGTTGTCAATGCAAAGGGGGATGCATATCATTGGCCGAGTCTTGCAACCTGGTCGCCACCCAGTCCGACTTGCTCATTGCGAATATTCCAGAGTTTGTGAAGAAGCGCAGGGAGACACTGAAGGCTGATGTCAGTGATGTGGTCTATGCCTTACTTTGCAAGCTTAGACCATGGCCCGGATTTGGACTTGAGGCCAGCGGTGGAAAGCATGGCTTTTGACAGCGAGGACCAGCTGGACACAGTCAGGGCCGAGGTCAATGTTCTTGTAGACAAGCTGTTGCATGACCTGGGCCTTCCTTGATGTACCTATTCTTATTGAACTTTTTGACAATGAGATAACTTTTCTTTAGTTATTGTACCTTGCAAATACACATTATTAGTAGGAGTAGCAAAAAACTAAGGAAGATGCTTGACCTTAAAATTAAATGTTACAATTAATATCCCCCTAGCCCCCTCCTGCGACCGACTATACTGGAGACGCAGTATGTTGGTCGTAGGATTAGAGTATGGATAAGCCCAGAGATGAGTGACGAATTGATTGACTGGAGAGCACGTTATTGTGAAGTCATAAGGTTATTGCTAACTGACAGCCACTGGAATGATCAGGACATGCTAGTAAGTTTCTAAAGCATTGAGAAACAGCTTACGAAGAAATGTCTTATCTAGATGCGACCATGAGATCGGTAGACGAATCCGCTTAATCATCATAATGTAGTGCCCAGTGTGATTAGCCCCCAGGCGTGGTCTGATGGAGGTACAATGGGTTTTAACCATAATAAAAACTGTAATAAAAAAGGTATTGACAATTGAAAAGGGAAAGAGAAAGAGTACTTACACGTAGAACTTCGGTAATTGGTCGATGTTCCAGGTATTGGACAGAACTCTGCCATCCTCCATAGCTAATCTAGCTGATCCAGGTCGTGACATTGAAACCACAGTATAAGGCCTTCCCATATTGGGGAGAATTTGTTGCGATTAGACTGATTTTGGATCTTTCTCAAAACTAAGTCGCCCACGTGAAGGCTACGTGGTCGCACCCTTTTGCTGTGATATTTCCGCAATGCTTGTAAATATGTTGCGGACCTAAACAATGCTTGATTGCGCTTTTCTTCTAGGAGGGTGAGTTCATCGTCACATTCTTTAGTTGTATTTGTAGTGTCAATATTTGTCATGCGAGGGGAGCCAAGTTGAATTTCACTTGCCAGCATGGCTTTGACACCAAAAACCAATTGGAAAGGCATGTCACCCGTAGCTCTACTGGGTGTGGTACGAAGTGCCCATAGAATGGAGTAGAGTTCGTCAACCCAAGCCCCCAAGTGTATTTTAAGGTGGTCGAACACACGTTTCTTAACCCTAACTGTACAATGCGCCCACAGTGGGGCCCTGAAGACTTTTCATCAGGATTCATTGTATTCATGGATCATTTCCCTTGCTTACATGATTCTGAGAACGAATTCGATCTCGAGGATCACGTAGATGCAATGGATGAAGATGCCGTCCCCATCAATGATTCTCGTCCTCCATTGAGGGCAAGACATAGTGTGTCTTGGGGAAGGGTCATCCTCGATCCCAACCGCGTATGCTAAACAGGAATCAGATCAGGCTGTTCACTTGCCCTCAATGGAGGACGAGTATGTGCCGCAACTGGTTGCCTTAGACAACTTGGAAGGGGGCAATGTCACAACCGCTTGGAGAATTTCTCCCCAGACAACCTAAATCTCTCTTTGACTTCAAGTCAGACTCAGACAAAGATGAGATGCTTTCTCCTTCTGTGAACTCAATCCCTAGAGAAATCGCTGTACTTTCGGAGGAAACTCCAGAGCAACGTGACTCTAGGAAAGAACAAGAACACAAACAGAAAGAGGACCAAGAACACGAACAGCGGGAGGCTGAGGTTTGCAAGGTCACGGAAGATCTTCTACGACCAACGACAACTCGCCGAAGTATCATTTTCCGCGACCCCGGTGCTGGGACGTCTTGACAACCCTCTCCAGGAGGTCGTGGGCATAATTACATGCCCATTCCCTCTCCAAACTATTCGCCACCGGCAGAGGCGACCTCACCTGGAACTCCACCAGCACCCGGGCGAAATCCAAAAGATCATCTCTGGAGGATTGTTTATGCACTCCGTAATCGACCCGCTAGCCTCGCGAACGATGACAGGATTATATTCGCTAGAGTGCTTACAGATAATCTTGATGTGGTAGCCCTCGAGTTTACTCCAGAGCCATCCTCATGTTCGACAACCAGAGGACAGGCCGGTTCACTCCAAGGTCACAAGAGACATAACCCTACACAGTCCCGACATGACAAGACCAAATGTATAGGTACTTCCCGCAACCATAACTGCATACCAGTACACTCACGTTTGGGACCACGTTGTGAGCCTCCTAGGTCGACAACTTCCGTGACCAAGGAGTTAGCCACAATGATCAACAACCACGCAGTACGTACATGGGTTTTAAAGCTTTTTCACCTGGACTACGAAATCTTGTTGTGGTATGGCGAATACCCCGGCAGGTTTTGAGAATGATCCTAGCGAAGAAAACGCGACACGGGCTGACCGGGTGACCGGTCCTCCCCCGTCGGACAAACACAAGAATTGACACGAGGATTTATACAGGTTCGGGTCCCTGTGGGGGCCCTAGTCCTGTCGGCGTGCTCCCGACTGGAGTCGGCTGGCGAGGCTCTCTCGGGGGAGAGGCTTACGGAGCACACCTGTGAGTTTTGGCTATTCCAATAATGAATCACTTGTTTTACAACAGGGGGTACAAGGGCTATTTATAGCCCCAAAAAGAGGCAAAAAGACTAAACTACCCCGGATGCTACCGTCGGATTGAGGGGTAGTGACGTCCTTCTCCCGGTCAGATGCCTTGGATGCTTGACAGGTGGTTGCTGATTCCCGAGGCGCTCCTCGCGTGACCTACACGTGATCAACAACCAAAGACTTTATCTTTAGAAGGGCGACGAGGCCCGGGGCAGGTCATCGGAGGCCACGTCCCTGGGCAGATGGCGGCGCCCGGGACCGGCACTGGAAGCCAGGTCCCGGGAGCCAAATGGCGGCGCCCGAGATTGGCCCCGGAGGCTAGGTCTCGGGAGCCAAAAGGCCGGGCCCGAGGCAGGCACCGGAGGCCACGTCCCCGGGCAAATGGCGGCGCCAGGGACCGGCCCCGGAGGCCAGGTCCTGGGAGCCAAAAGGCGGCGCCCGGGGCAGGTACCGGAGGCCACGTCCCCGGGCAAATGGCGGCGCCAGGGACTGGCACCGGAGGCTAGGTCCTGGGAGCCAAAAGGCGGCGCCCGGGGCAAGCACCGGAGGCCACGTCCTCGGGCAAATGGCGGCGCCCGGGACCGGCCCCAGAGGCCAGGTCTCGGGAGCCAAAAGGCGGCTCCCGGGGCAGGCACCGGAGGCCAGGTCCCCGGGAAAATCGCGGCGCCCCGGACCGGCACCGGAGGCCAGGTCCCGGGAGCCAAATGGCGGCGCCCGGGGCAGGCACCGGAGGCCACGTCCCCGGGCAAATGTGACGCAACTTACCTAGACTTAGTCTCGCGGAGATTTCCCCCAACAGGCCTGATAAATTTAAGCCCGGTACGATCGAGAGATTCGATGGTACTCAAAATCCAACCGAATTTATCTAGATCTACATTACGGCCATCCAAGCGGCTAGGGGAGATGAACGGGTCATGGAAAATTATTTGCCCACAGTCCTAGAAGGTCAAGCGCAAACCTAATTGTTCAACCAACTAGAAGGATCGATCTACAACTGGGAGATGTTGTGTGATGCTATCTTCAACAACTTCCAAAATTTCTATGAGAAGCCTGGCAAAGTGGATGACCTTCATCACTTATGCCAGACTTCGATAGAGACACTTTGGTAGTTCATCAAGAGATTTGTAGGAGTGAGGAATACCATTCCTAACATCTCTGATTCTTCAGTTATCAAGGCTTTCAAGCATGGTGTCAGATACCGATGGTTCATAGAGGACCTAAGTATCCATCCCCCACGATTAGTCAGACCTATTCGACATGGCAGATCCCTATTCCGCTGCAGCGGAAGCTATAGAATGGAATAGAATGGTAGACAAGAGTAACTTACCTCCTCAATCGGGCCTAAAAACTGTAAAGAAGGAAGATTCCACAAAGAAATTCAAGTTCTCTACAGGTGGACGATCTAAGAAGCCAAATAGGAATGGAGCCAACCGATTCCGCAAGGTCATAGTCTTGGACAAGTAACCACAAGAGAAAGGTAAAAAAGTTTCATTCAAATCTACTAAGCTTCCCTCCGGAGGTCGAACTCGTGACCGCCCGGAAAAACAGACTAACACGCAGGGAAACAAGAAATGGTGTCCATTACACAACGCTTCTGGACACGACCTCAAGAATTGCCGTGCTTGGTTAAAGAGCCTGGATGATTTCTATCAAGGAACCGGACCCATGCCTACTATACCAGAAAACAGACAATCTCGAGGCACAAAAGACGCCGATGGAGATGAGATAATGCCATACTAGTTACCTAGTAATCATGCTAATGTCATTTTTTGTAGTTCTTCATCTTATTATTCTAAGTGTCAATTTAAAGCTGTTCATCAAGAGGTGAATAGCGTTGAAGCTCCATTAGGAGAGCCTCAATTCCCCCATTGGTCAGAAACCTCTCCGTCGAGAAGGGAGAATGAAGCGAAGCTTGTTTGGCCATGGGCTACACCGGAGCCACCTTTCCAGGGGATGCTTGGGATGAAGCCTGGTATGCAGCAAGCTCATCAAGCTGCATCGGCCTCTTCGATGAAGATCCCCAGAGGATCCAAGATCATTGCCACCACATTTCCTAGAGACAGTCGAGCTGTCCAGCGGCTGCATAAAGAAAAAAGCCTTTGAGAAAACCTCATCTCAAGGAAAAGCTTGTGCCAATCTACCAAGAGAGGATTACCTCTTGAGACAAAGGCACAACACTGGTTCCTTGCGCTCCCAAAGCTTCAACATTCTCCTCCCCAACTTCCTCGCAGACCCGGTTTGGAGATGCCATTGGCTCAGAAGGTTTGAAGGCGAGAGATCTTGAGACTTACAAAAATTTGTAGAGAAGTTGAAGATTACACAGCAGGGGAGCGGTTATTTATAGACTCACTCAGGCGATGCTTCAACTTCCCGGCCTTGGGCATGATGCGAAAACCTCGAGATCCTCCCTAGTGCCTGCAACTTATTCTTCGAGACGTATCGAAGCTGTCACCGATGTAACGCAACATGGGAATTCAAAGCGGTGAAGTAGTATTGAGAATTCGAAGAGACACACCATTAAACACGGGGAGCAAGGATTATCCAGGTTCGGGCCCCCTTTAAGCTGGGTAATAGCCCTACGTCCTGTGTAATTGACTATGTCGAAAAAAGGATTACAGAGAGGTGGTTACAAAGTGTAGCTACACTAGTACAGAAATGCAGTCTTCTATCGGTAAAAAACACCCTTCTACTATCGGTTTTTGTACCGATAGAGATAGACACGATAGAACAAGACTGGACATTTTTTATCGGTAAATAACCGACAGAAGAAGTTCACTATTCTATCGGCATATTATGAATCTACCGATAGAAAACCCATCGTAGTCTTACGTCCAGCGGCAGGGAAAGTACCATTATTCTAACGGTTAATTACAAGATTACCGACAGAAAAAATCATAATATTCTATCGGCATATTAGGAGTGTACCGATAGAAAACTCGTCGTCAGCGGTTGGAAAAGTACCACTATTCTAACGGCTAATTATAAGTTTACCGATAGGAAAAATCATAATATTCTATCGGTATCTTACAAGTTGACCGATAGAAAACTCGTCAATAGCGGATTGAAAAGTACCACTATTCTAACGGTTAACTACAAGATTACCGACAGAAAAAATCATACTATTCTATCGGCATATTAGGAGTGTACCGATAGAAAACTCGTCAATAGCGGATTGAAAAGTACCACTATTCTAACGGTTAATTACAATATTACCGACAGAAAAAAGCTTAGTACTCTATCGGATATGTATGAGTTCACCGGCAGGAAAGGTCACACTCTTCTAACGGTTAATTTTGATTGTACCGATAGAAAAAAGTACAGTAGTCTCTTGGTTGTTGATGAATTTACCGATAGAGCATTCACATATACAGTACTTTATTTGCATTCACAATACAGTACATTCACATATACAGTACAGATGCAATACAGTATAGATTGGATACACAATACAGTACAGATGCAAGGTAAATTCACAGAACAAATTGACACATTAGGCAGTTATTCACATTTATTCACATATGTATGGACAAATACAGATTGCAATCCAATGTGGACATTTATTCACATATATATATTTATTCACATGTATATGAACAGTCTATGCAGAGTACACAAAAAGGAGAAAATTGTCATGCTGAATGGTTGGGCGCTACTTCCTCCATGACATATTGTGCCCAGATTTGTCGAAGATATATAATCTTTGCATTTTCATATTGGTCTTTCAACATGGCGATCTGCAAGCATGTGTGCATACTGATTAACTAACTTCGATCCTAATTTAGAACGTGACACCCATTTTTGAAATTTGAGTTAGCTATCGATGCTTACCTGGGGGAATCGGGAAAAGTTTGTCTGCACTAGGTCGTACATGTAGCGCAGCACATAAAACCCGCATTCCCACGATTGCGGCTGCTGATGGCACTGAGATAATTGCATATGCGAAGACATGTTAGCTATATATTGTTTCCATAAACTAATTAAGCATAAACAAAAAGTCTCGTGAGTACCTCATATTCTTTCCAAGATAGTACGGAGCCCTGCGGTGCGGCATGCCTCCCTCCAGCGGACACATATTTATCAAAAGCCCTACATTTCAGTTAGTATTGCCAGTTAATGTATTATCATTAGCTAGTGAGGTCAAAATATAAATCAAACATATAAGTTACTTACGCCTCCATATTCCCCTTGAGCACATATTCCATCGATAATCTGTCACACATCGAATCGAGGTAGTACACCTCGTTCTTCGGCGGACAGATCACGATGAGGATCCAGTGGCCCCTGCATCGTACGTAAAAGAGGACCGCTAGCTCAAAGTACATCTCAGGTGTAACATACAAGATTGAGTTAAATTAGTACGAAATGCACTAACCTTTGGTGGTACGGCACCAGAATGAAGTCCCTGTCCTGCTGCGCCATCAGCGCGCTGGATATGTACTGCTCAGCGTGCGCGGCGTCCTGCTCTAGCATCGTGAGGCTTATTTTCTCTGGGTCGAGGAAACCCACCTTGTCACACGCAGCCTCCGATGCTAGCCTGTACATGCACCTGCATGCGAAGGACGAGATTAATATTAATTTCACAGAAAGTTACTCAGTATTGAAATGAACTGCAACATTAATGCAGAGTTAGCAAACAGAGTTAGAAAACAGCAATACATAGCATCAGCAAACTCACAGGACTCCAGTCCGTATGATGGACATATCGAGCTCCCGCCAGTTGTAGAGGTCGAACAGATCCTCGTGTGCCACGGATATAGTCCCGGGCTCCCGGTGGAACTACCCAGGCCTGTAGGGAACTAAGAAGTTCAGGCTGCGCCGAGCTCGATGTAGGTACCAGTCGCGGAGGTCTCTGGTTGATCGATCCAATTTCCGCAAAGATGCCTCCGACAGGAGTGGGAGCGCGTTCGTGAACGTCCGCGGCAGTCCCTGTCACCCTTTGCCCTTGCCTTTGCCGCCCTTGCCTTTTGCCGGGGACTGAGCGCGTACCTTCGAAGGCAAGGGCGAGGTGATGGCGGCTTTCTTCCGAGGTGGAGGCGTGGATGCGCTGGGTGGGGTCGAGGCCATCTTTGATGTGTCCAGGTTCGCACGAGATCGGCCCTCATGCCCCGAGCTGGGGGCGCAGTCCCCTGGTAGCCCCGCGGCAGGCCACTTCAATTAATGAGCACGTATGTTAGATTATGCAAGTTGAGTGTGCTGAGTAGGATGTAATCTAAAATGTGTAGGATTTACCGGTTGTATTACAAGACACTTCTTGGGCCACTGTACGTAGGAGCCCACTGCCTCAGCAAGTGTCAGCAGTTCCTCTGTTGGGACTGGCAACGGAGAATCGTTGTAGCCCGGCATGGCCATGTCCACCTGTACCTTTGCGAAACCCAACCGCAGAGGTACACAGTGGACCCGGACATCCGGCCCAGACGGATATACGAAGCCGTGTCCAACCACTTCCTGCCCGGCGCCTACGTGATTCTGTAGGATGCAGCCCTCCGGCCCCTGCAAATTTGTAACAATTAAAATAGGTTAGCGAAACAACTCTAACAGAATGGGAGTGGCATCAACTTAAGTGCACAGATGAAGGCTTGCAGTACCTCAAGTAGATCCACTGGATCCGCGAGTACCTTCGAAGCGCAACTGCTTATCCGACCCCGCGGGGTACCGTTGTCCTGGGGATCCGCATCTGCACTCTTGGCCATCAATGTTTCTCTCAACCGTGCAAACTCTTCCCTCATTTGTGCGACCTCGGTCTGCACCTCAGACTGTACCTCAGCCCGTATCTCAGCCCGCATCTCCGCCCGTATCTCCTCCCATACCTCAGCCCGTATCTTATCGGAGAGGTCAGCTTCCTTTTCCTTCCAGGTGCGGGCCTTCTTCCTCGGTGGAGCCGGATCTACGAAACCGGCCTTCCACGACGACACAATGGCTCCCACGGCCCGTGTCCGCCCGGGATGCTCCTTATTTCCTAGAGCCCGGGTGAGGATGTCGTTCTCCCTCTGCGGGGTAAACAATCCCTCCACTGCCTCCTTCTCAAAAGAGATCTGTTACATTTGAAGGTACCTTGTGAGACAAATTGCCTTATATACACTTGTGCGCACACAGTTTACGAGGTTAGCCAACTTACCATTCGCCTCACAACGTCGGCGTCCCCAGGGGTTGCGAACTGCACAGACCCCGTGGACGACACGGACCCCCTCCCCCTCCACCATCGCTTGCACCTCTCATCCCGGATCTCGGAGAGCGGCAACTCAGGGGTGTCGATCACAGGATTTTGTTCGTCTTCCTTCTTCCACTGTTCCTCCTTCCCCGCATAGCCCCGGGATCCGAGCCGATGCGGGTGGTCGTTCCTCTTCTGGATCGCCCTATTCTTCTCGCTAAGGGCCTTGAACTCCTCAGTCCCCTTCTGCTTGGTGAATTCCTCCCATACCTCCTCCGATATGAAGGGGTACTTCTCGCAAGGAGATTTCCCCGCAGCTAGGAAGTTACTGACGAGCCAGCTCTTAAAGGTTTTCCATGTTTCGTTCATGTCCTTCAAGCAGGCAGTCCTAGGTGTATCGTCGGGGATGTTCCACTTAGCCTGTTTTCGAAAAATGCATACAATTAATCACGAGTTAGTTAAACTTTAGTATAAGCCAAGAGAACGTGATTACGAAAGAGTTCAGCGATTTCAGTTCATTTAACCTTCACTTCCGCCCACAACCTATCCCTCTCGTCCGCCGTCACGTCCTTCCAGCTCTGGACGGTGATCTTCACCCTTTCTTTCGCCAACAGCCCAACGTAGGCCGCGTACCTCCCAGCATTCTTTCCAATCGGCCTCCCAAATTGGTTGAACTCACAAGAAAGATCAGTGCGTTTGGCCAAACGCCCCAACGTCGTCGCGCCTCGCCCCACCCTCTTGCGCTGGGATGTAACAGCCCCATCTTCAGTAGTTACGATGGGGTTGGCCCTAGTCGAACCACTAGTACCATCCGATGAAGACGACGACATGTCTTCCCCTACAAAACCTTCAACAAACCATATATATGGCAATTAATTCGCCTTGGAGTTCCATAACTCAGCCCAGGACTGGAGACTAACTAGGGCGGCAAAGGGGAAAATAATACAAAAAGAAAGACATGCATAAATTACTTACTGAACTCTTCAGAAATATTTTCTATCGGTAAACACATGAGCTGCCGATAGACCATAACAATTACCTCCACACAAGACAATTTTTCTATCGGCAAACACGTGAGATACCGATAGAACATAACAATGTTCTCTACATATGGAATTTTGTTGACAAGCCACCATTCACTGTCATCACATAACATTCTCGATGATTTGCTACACTAATATTCATGGGCCAGCATTATTATTTCACACGTAAATATGCACACAAGCATCTAAGTGCCACTGTGCATAATCTTTAGCCTAGCCTGTATGTGAGTCATCAGGACTTCACAGCTATTTGGTTGGGAAAAGTCATGTATATAGGCATTTGAAACATATACATCGAAGACCCATCCACATTGCCATATATTCATACGAAGTGAGTACAAATTCCCAACCAAACTAGTACATTGCATGGCTCATGTCCTTCCAGATCCAAATTAAGTTTTACTACTTGTGCAGAAAAATTTTCTATCGGTAAACACATGAGCTGCCGATAGAATATGTGTAAGAACACCTCCAACATATAATATGCATTACATGGCAGTTGGATACAATTGATCACACATACAGCAGTATAGAGAAGTTAAAATCTCAAAACAGGTTCATTACAGCACTGGAACATATTATGTAAACCCTAATTAAAATCAACATTGCCTGCGGAATGTACATAAGCCAACACAATAGGGAACCCTAGTGTAATTGCAAAACTCGAAGAATTAGTACGTGCAAAACACTAGGATCAAATAAAGAAGATGCTGGAAATAGAACGACGAATTAGGGTATTTACGGCGGCGATCAGTTCTGGTGATGGAGAGGCGGTGTAGAACGCAGCAGCGGCGGGTGAAGGACGAAAATAAGAACCGGTGGCAGTGACGAACCAGTGTCCAGCCGGCGATCGTCGTGTGGGAGAGAGGAAGTGAGTGCTCACGGCGGAGGTTGGGGTTTTCTTCGCTCTCGAAGAGACGCAGTGCTCTAAGGTGGAACTATTCGAGTGGAGGGAAACTAAAGGGCCGTGTACGAGTAATAAAGTAGCGGATGAACTTTTCTATCGGTATAACAAAATGATACCGATAGACTTATGTAATTTTCTATCGAAACAACAAAATAATACCGATAGAAAAAGTAAATTTCCCGGAAAAATATTCGAATTAGTGGATGCATTTTTCTATCGGTATAAACAATAAAATCCCGTGAGACCAATTTTCCACAGAAAATTTTTTAAAGTGCTTGAGATTGAGTGCCATTTTTCTATCGGTAAAAACAACAAAATACCGTGAGAGTAATGAAAAGGTGCCCTTTTCTATCGGTATAAACAAAAAAATCCCGTGAGCCCAATTTTCCCCAGAAAATTTTTTTGATTAAGTGCTTGAGATTTGTGTGCCCTTTTTCTATCGGTAAAAACAACAAAATACCGTCAGAGTAATGAAAAGGTACACAATTTAACATCAAACAGACCGTGGTTGAAAGTTGCAGAATGTTAAAGAAAGAGGGAAGATAGCCGGAAAATTGGAAAATTGACATAAAAAGAAATTGTTCATTCATTGTTGTTTTATCACTTACAAAAAAAAATAAAACCCAAATTGCTAGGTCAAGGGGTGGTCTTAGCCCTGGCTGCATGTAGAATAGAGTCAGTTAGACTTGCAGCCAGGACGCAGGACTCCTCTAGCGACAAGTTGTCCCTAGGATCAACTACTACCGCGTCAAGAAGGCCTGCGACCTCCCTCAGCTTCGCTATGGTATCCTTCATAGTCAAACCGCAGCCAGCGATGGTCATATCCGCGGCTTTCTTCTCCTCACGAAGACGCCTCGTCCTCGCCCTAGCATTGTCACCATCCGTCTTCATGCGCTTAATGCGCTGGAAGAGATCGTCAAGGTCAAGCCGTAGCTGAGTGTGCTTGTCTGTAAGGAGCTTGTGCTCCTCCTGGAGGGCCCTCAGGTCAGCCTTCACTTTGGCAGTGTCTTCGACGGCTACCATTCCCTGTGCAAATCAACAGGTCAAGAATGAACTGAACATGGATTAACAATACAGGGGTAAACCGAGGAGATTTAGAGTTCTTACCGGGGAGGCCGTGGATGACGATCCCATGGAGGTTGCCATTGTGAAAGAGAAGATGAGGAGTCGAACCGTTCGAGAATTAGAAAAACAACAAAATACCGCGACGCATGGCGAGGTACTTATAGAGTTTCCAAGGCGACGCATGGCGACACGTTCGAGAATTCAAAGCGGTAGAGTCTTATTCTATCGGTAAAAATAGGAAAAAAACCGTCAGACAACAAATACCGTGAGACAAACGAATTTATTCTAACGGTAAAACAGAACAATACCGATAGAAAACGTTTTCAAGTGCCTGAGAGAAGATGTCCTTCTCTATCGGTATAAATAACAAAATACCGTCAGAAAAAAGGGATTTTTGCTGAACTTAATTTGAAGAGGCTGCGATGAGATTTTTGCAAGTGCTATTTGAAGGGAAGAATTAAATATTTACAGGATAAAGGTACTGTACATGTTAGAACTCATGCTGTGGAGTAAAATTGAGATGTATTAATGCTGTGAACTAGCTTATCATTAAATTCTAAAGAAAAATGTACTGCCTGATGTATTAATGATAAGTTCCTCACCTTGCTGCAGAACTTGTGGGCTGTTTGCTTGGCATTTATCCCTGAAATAGAAATTAATCATCAATGGTTCTCAACCCATAATCCTTCTTCGTGGTCATCTCGCAGATACGTTGTTTCGTCGATATCTTCAGTACGGATAGATTGAATGTCCTCTAAAAATGGAGGTATTTCATCGAATTAGTTATACTCCTCTTCGTCGACAACATCTTCGACCCCAACAATACGTCTCTTGCTGTGGAGGACAACATGCAAGTTTGGATTGGCCGGGTCAACGATGTAGAATACCTGTGTGGCTTGCTTTGCAAGTATGAATGGATCGTCTTGGTGTCCGGCTCTACCAAGATCGACGAGAGTAAACCCGTAACTGTCAACTTGAACACCTCGAGGGATTTCGACCCATTGGCATCGAAACAGGGGAATCTTAAGTAATCCGTAATCGAGCTCCCATATTTCGTCAATAACACCGTAATATGAGTTCAGCGCCCTTACTGACCTGGCATCCTCGGAAATAGCAAACAGTGTCACTCCGCTACATTGCGTGCTACTCTTGGCGTCTTGAGCTCTTGTGTAAAATGAATACCCATTGATGTCGTACCCCTGCCAAGTCCCTACAGTGAATCTTGGGCCTCTAGCCAACCATGTCACAGTTTCACTTACGGAGCCCTCGGCAGCTCGCGTGACTCTTTCTTGGATCCACTCAGCAAATTTCCTGTTATGTTCTCTGCTTACCCAAACGTCTGACTTCGAAGGATTCTGTGACCGTAACATTACCTTGTGCTCGCGTATGTATGGCTCGACCTCCGTCATGTGTTGTAAGACCCAAAAATGTGATTTTGCGTACACATCACGAGCGGGGACGATAGCTTTGAATCCAATCGTTCCAATTCCCTCAAGCCTACCCTCGTGTCGGGACCTAGGAACACCAATTGGGTCAACCCCGGCCATATAATCTGTGCAAAATTCAATCACCTCCTCGGCGGCATAACCTTCCATGATACTCCCCTCGGGTCGACGATGAGTCCTTACGTATCCCTTCAATACACCCATAAATCTCTCAAATGGATACATGTAGCGCAGGCACACAGGTCCACAAAACTTAATTTCTCTGATAAGGTGAACAATCAGATGGACCATAACATCAAAAAAGGATGGAGGGAAATACATCTCGAGCTGACAAAGAGTTGCAACCACGTCGCGTTGCAAAGCGTCCAGTCCATCGGGATCAATTACCTACGAGGACACAGTTGCGCCAAATATTCATATCAGAAAAATCTTCTAATTAAGCTCCACAAATGGAGGTAGTGAACTTATAGTACGAGTGCACGTACTTACCTTGGAAGATATTGCGTTGAAGAAATAACATAGGTTTGTGATTGTCTCTCTGACTTTAACTGGGAGAATGCCTCTGATAGCAATGAGAAGCATCTGTGACATCAAGACATGACAGTCGTGGGACTTCATGCCAACCAGTCTTAGGTCCTTCATAGACACAAGTTTTTTCAAGTTCGCGGAGTACCCACATGGAACTTTAACACCGTGCAGGCACCGACAGAGTTCTGTTTTTTCGCTCTTCGACAACGTGTAGCAGGCCGGGGGGAGGTATGTACGCTTTCCATTCTCTAAAGGTGCAAGCTCAGTCCTTATCCCCATTTCCACCATGTCACGACGAGCTTTCACACCATCCTTTGTCTTTCCCGGAATGTTCAACAACAAACCAATCAAACTGTCACAGACATTTTTCTCTACATGCATGACGTCAATGCAATGTCGAACTTGTAAGTGCTCCCAGTACGGTAGATCCCAGAGAATCGATCTCTTCTTCCAAACATTTTTTTCTCGAGGTTTAGAATGCTTACCGAACTCAACTTTGATGTCGTTCACGCGTGAGTAAATCTCCTTACCGGTCAGAAACACTGGAGCTGATCCCTTCTCAGGCTTCCCGTTAAATGATTTCCTCTTCTTACGGTACGTGTGATGCACCGGAAGAAACCTGCGGTGACCCATGTACACTGTTTTCCGGTAGTTTCGCAGCCACATGCTCTCAGTTTCATCTAGGCAAATAGGGCAAGCCTTGGCTCCTTTCGTACTATACCCCGACAAATTGCCGTAGGCAGGAAAATCATTTATGGTGCAAAATATCAGGGCCCGCAAGATGAAATTCTCTTTCTTGTATGCATCCCACACCTGCACACCCTCGCTCCACAATTTCTGTAAGTCCTCGATTAAAGGCGCTAGAAACACATCAATATCATTTCTGGGTTGTTTGGGTCCTGAGATTAGTAACGCCATCATGATGTACTTGCGCTTCATGCATAACCAAGGAGGAAGATTGTAGATGCATAAAAGAACCGGCCAAGTGCTGTGCCGGCTGCTCATATTACCATGTGGGTTCATACCATCTGTACTCAGCCCGAACCTTACATTCCTAAGTTCGCCGCCGAACTCAGCAAATGTTCTGTTGATGTTTCTCCATTGAATAGAATCAGCTGGGTGTCTCAGTTTTCCGTCTTGTTTCCGGGCTTCAGCATGCCAACGCAAGTGCTTCGTGACTTTCGGATTTGCAAACAGCCGCTTCAATCTAGGTATCACAGGCAAGTACCACACAGTTTTTGCCGGGGGCCCTTTCCTTACCTCGTGACGTTCACTGTCAATCCGGTCCCTACGCGTATACCTCGATGCGCCGCATCTTGGACAAACATGCAAACTGGAGTACTCGTTACGGTACAACACACAATCATTTGGGCATGTGTGTATTCTTTCGATTTCCATTCCCAACGGACACAACAGTTTTTTGGCTTGGTAAGTAGATCTTGGCAACTCATTTCCATCTGGAAGCATGTCCGCTAGAAGATCTAATAGTGCCGTGAAACTCTTATCACTCCAACCGTTTCCTTCCTTCAAGTTATATAATCTCAGCACAGAAGACAGTTTTGTAAATGTTGCACATCCAGGGAACAGAGGCTTCTCAGAGTCAGCAATCAGTTTCTCAAATTCACAGAAGTCATTTTCGTTGTAATCTTCCTCTACATCACGTAACATCTCATCTAGATTGTCATCATCATCATCTACGTGCACATCGGAATGAACATTACCAAAATTGGGATGATCATCGATATTATTGCAATCCACATCCGAGTCGTGCTGATTGGTAGTAGTGGTGCTTGTTTCCTCAAGATCTTCGCCATGCCATATCCAACGGGTGTATCGCGCGTTAAAACCACGATGAATCAGATGACTCTTAATTTGATCAGAGTTGCTAAACCTCTTCAAGTTCATACAATCTGTACAAGGACAGAGCATATTTTTCTCTCCCTTCCTCTCCTTTTGTTGCTCAGCAAATTTCATAAACTCATTCACACCATCCAAATATTCAAGAGTAGTACGTTTTATTCCATACATCCAATATTTCCTGTCCATCTACAATTAACAAAATTTAACGAGTAAGCCATGCATGAAACCTGCCCGATTAAGTTATGTATATGTACATGTACAGCCTCTTACAACAGATACATGTGTTGAACCCTAGCCTGACGAAATTAACACTAATTAACCTAGCTAACTACACAATACAAGCTAGTTAGCTCCTAAAACATGACGCATTTCCAGCTACCAAGCTCCCAAGCTTAGAGCTACAAACTTGGAACTACACAATACAGCTAGCTTGCAAGTAGAGAGGAAGGGAGATCTAGAGGGAGAGAGAGATAAGTGTCGACGATTAAGCATACCTTAAAGAGAGGGGCGCAATCAACTTCCCTCCAGCCTGCGCTGATCACCCTAGCAGTGTAGCTGGAACTTTCGTCACAAACAGAGGGACACAGAGTGCAACAGAACAAATTAAAGAACAGCTCAGCAATGGTCGAGTGGGGTTTTCCTTATAATGGACATTTTTCTAACGGTAAATACATGAAATAACCGTCAGACTAACTTAGGTAATTTGCCGCTCACATATTCTATCGGTACAAACACACACATACCGTTAGAGAATAGACATTACTGAGCAAATATATGTGTTTTTCTATCGGTATATATGTGTACTTACCGTTAGAATATGCATGACTGAACAAATATATGTATTTTTCTATCGGTAAATATGTGCATTTACCGTTAGATTATGCATGACTGAACAAATATATGTGCTTCCTATCGGTAAATATGTGTATTTACCGTTAGAATATGCCTGACTGAACAAATATATGTATTTTCCTATCGGTATATATGTGTACCTACCGTTAGAGGAGGTACTGTTACCAAACTGGGACAAACATGCACATGCCATTTCTCACATTCAAGGAATCATATCAATGTAACATCAAACAGATCTTACATCAAACGGATCTTAACTAGAAGATAAAGCAATATATTTCAAGAAATGCTAATTTGTGGATTAACTAGGAGACACAAAAATACTTTTCGTAGGTAGTTGGGACTTCATCTTGCCAAAGAAATTACAGATGCCAGTTCACAAATTCAGGTACAAACATACAAATGCCAGTTCACCAATACAAATTCAGGTACAAACATACACATGCCAGTTCACAAATTGAAGTGCATGTCTGAAACAGCAGTACAAATACACACCTACCTACCAATACAATTAAATACACAAATGCTCCCTGCACATTCAAGTTCATGTCCCAATTAGCAATACATGATACACAAATATACAACAATATACAAATACAACAATTCACACATTCGATGTATATTACAAAAGCCACGTCTGAAATTAACAACAGATCACGACGAGGACCCAGTGGCCCATACATGCATTTTACATAAAAGGGAACCTTTGCAGGTTGCCACAATGCAACTACCGACTACAAGTTAGACCTGATACATCACAAATCCATTCATCCAAAACAGCAAATGTCTGAACCACATTGGACTTAACCATAGGAGTTCAGTTCGAAGACGCCCGAGGAGCTGGAACTGCCGTCGACATACATTTGTACATATTGGTGATTTCCTCGGACTCAAACTCGATCAACTCAACTCAACTCAACTCAACGATATTAACAAAAAGAACCTACCTTCCAAGATGTTGTTCTGTGTAGTGATGGTGTAGAATGGCTGTGCAAATAACAACAATTCTTCTTCTCCAAGCAGGTAAGCATCTGGCCACAAGCTGGTGCATGCAAAAAAATGTAAGATGCTTTCTATAGGTCCTGATTTGAGAAACACGTCGGGCTTAAGCATCTTCTCGACCGAGCCAACCAAGATCTCGCCCTTCACGTCCTTCCAGCTCTCGACGGTGATCTTCACCATTTCTTTCGCCAACAAGCCAACGTAGGCAGCGTACTGCGATGAAGAACCGTGAAATACGTTGCCCCTCATGAGCATCATCCAAGGACCTGAACAGATCATAATCATATTGAAAAGAAGACACATCAAAATGAAGGATACAAAAAAAGCAGAATTATTGCCATAATCGGATTAGAATAATCTAACAATATTGCAGAAATTTTACGTACCTTCCTTGGGATGCCGACGTCTAGAGGGCGTCGATGGAGGTGCGGAGGTGCAGCGGTCCCCTATAGAGGTGCGCCGGCCGTCCATGGAGCTTACGGGTTAGGACTACGAGCCCCAGATGAACTGTGAGAATGAAAGAGACATACCCGTGTATTTATACAATTATATATTTTCTATCGGTAAGAAAACAGAATACCGTTAGTAATAAAAACATCTGTAGAAGCCGAATGGTTCTATCGGCACAATAAATATTACCGATAGGAATTTTTGTACATACTCTATCGGTATGTACGTACATTACCGACAGAATATTACTAGTTGTAGAAGGCCAACAGTTTTAAGATATTTTGTGCAATATTCTACCGGTATAAACATTCATTACCGATAGAATAAAACTATTAGAAGACGAACAGTCCTAAGCAATTTTCTATATATTCTAACGGTAAAAGAATCCATTACCGATAGAATAAAAATATTTGTAGAAGGTCAACTATTCTATCGGCGAACTACATATTACCGATAGGAATTTTTAATATACTCTGTCGGTATATTCATACAGTAGCGATAGAATAAGTCTAGTTGTTGAAGTCGACCAGTCCTATCGGCACACAACATTCTTCCGTCAGTACTTATGCATCTCTTCTAACGGAAAATATGTTCATCACCGCTAGAGTAAATCATACTATTTATTCTATCGGTAAGTTTCTTAGAAACCGATAGGGAAAATACATCCATCGGGCTTTTATGTCCGCGAGGCACATTTTCTATCGGTTTTGTGCTGTTTCGCTAATAACCGATAGAAGATAGGGGTTAGTAGACTGCATTTCTGAGCTAGCTAATCCTATCTTTGCTAAGACTAGTCTTCTCTCTGTCGTCGATCCGTCCCTCCGCGATCCTTCCCTTGAAGGAATTCTTATACTTGCCGAAGAGGTCGTCGGTTATTCTGCTGGAAGCACGCCCCACGATCTCTCCTAACTGCCATGGAGTAGTAGTTGTGAGGTCATGGGTGTGGTAGTTGTTGTAGATCATGGGTACGTGGCGGTTTGGCTGGCTTGACTCGGTTGTCGTGGAACAACCTTACCGCCTTAACGTCCTTCAACGGTTACTTTGTCAGGGACTTATGATTATCTCGTGAATAACCATAAGGATCATGATGGGGTAATGTTTAAGGGTGGTCACGTAATACTGTGACCACGGTGCTGAGGTTAGTTCTTGTATCTGTGAGAAAGGATGGTCGTAGGGAGTATCTCCGTGACCACGCCGCCCTTGGATATAGCATAAAACATAAGTTTTAAGATAACGAATGCCTTGATTTTGTGTGAAATGGATAAGATTTTGAGTTATATCCAGAATGTCCTTGGATTGCCCAACCTTTGGCGACCATAGGGAGGGCCGCGGCCATAGTCATGTGTGACCATGTGGCGCTATTGCGACCATGGAGGCCTAAAAAATAGCTAACAACCCTGAATTTGAAGTGACAAAGGCCCACTTTAATGGTGTGTCACTTCGAATTCTCAATAGTGTTTCATCTTTTCGAATTCCCATGTTGTGTTACACCAGTGACAGCTTTGATACGTCTCAGGGAATGAGCTGCAGGCACAAGGGAGGATCTCGAGGTTTCTGCATTGTGCCCAAGGTCGGGAAGTTGAAGCGTCGCCTGAGTGAGTCTATAAATAACCGCTCCCCTGCTATGTAATCTTCAACTTCTCTACAAATTTCTGTAAGTCTCAAGATCTCTCACCTTCAAACCTTCTGAGCCAATGGCATCTCCAAATTGGGTCGGCGAGGAAGTTGGGGAGGAGAATGTTGAAGCTTTGGGAGCGCAAGGAACCAGTGTTGTGCCTTCGTCTCAAGAGGTAATCCTCTCTTGGTAGATTGGCGCAAGCTTTTCCTTGAGATGCGGTTTTCTCAAAGGCATTTTGCTTTATGCAACCGCTCGACAGCTCGACTGTCTCTAGGAAATGTGGTGGCAATGATTTTTGATCCTCTGGGGGATCTTCATCGAAGAGGCCGATGTAGCTTGATGAGCTTGCTGCATACCAAGCTTCATCCCAAGCATCCCCTAGAAAGGTGGCTCTAGTGCAGCCCATTGCCAGACAAGCTTCGCCTCATTCTCCCTTCTCGACGGAGGATGAGGATGCCTTTGGCTCCTCTGCCGATGCTTCGCCCTTGTCCTCCTCGGTACGAACTCTTGACTCTTGGGTTCGTTCTAGTTGATCGATTCTTACCTTGAAGCAAGTTTGATCATTTTGTGTAGAGCCGTGAATCTCAAGAAGAGCTGGACAAGGTGAAGGCCGAGCTGTGGGCCCTCTAGGAGGAGCACAAACTCCTTGGGGAGAAGTACGCCTGGCGGGGGCTCGATTTGGATGACTTATTCAAGCGCATTGAGTGTTTGAAGGCAAGTTTTGATCGGGCCAGGGAGACCGCAAGGCTTGCTCGACAAAAGGAGCAGCTTGTGCGCAAGGAGAAGCATGCCGCGGATGTCACCATCGCCGGCTGTGATCTCACCATGAAGGATACCCTTGCAAGATTGAGGGAGGTCACGAGGCTCCTTGAAGCGTACATGATTGACCCCAAGAAGGACAACTTGTCGCTGGAGGAGTCCTGCGTCTTGGCTACAAGCCAAACTGACTTCATTTTAGATGCAGTTAGCGCTAAGGCCGATCCATAGTATGTCCTTTTGTATTTCTTTTTATTTTTGTAAATAATGGAAAAATTAATAAAGAATCAAATTTTCTCATGTTGATTTTTAACTTTCTGTTTATAAATAACATCTAGTATTTTCTTAGACCGCTGTATTATATCTTTCCTTAGCTTTTGGTGGCCATAGAAAAGTATGGGCGTCACGTGTGATCACAGAATGATTATCACGATCATGGAAAAGTATGTGTGTTACGTGCGATAACGGAATGACTCGCGATCATGAGATAATTGTCACAACATGCGATCATGAGGGCGGCAATCTTTATCTTCTAGCCCCCGAAGTCGAAGAAATAAGGCACTATGGTGCCTCATAGATGTGGGCTTGACTGCTTGGGACGTGATCCTTCATTTTGTAAAAAATCGGATCAGTCCTTTAAAGAAGAGGGATCACCCTGTTGGATCTAAGTTGATCTAGGTTTTGATGATTAATGACGATTTGGATAAATCCTTGATGATTAATGTTAATTTGGATAATGATAGCTTTGATGATTAAATGACAATTTGGATAATCCCTGTTTTAGCACAAGTAAATTGAATTGTCATGTGTTAAACCCTAATGTTAATGTCTCCCTTGCTATGGTTTAATATCGATGCATATGTTGAGGGGGAGCTTTGTGGTTGCATCAAGCTTGAGCTAATTGTAAATTGAAATGCCATGTGTTAAATCCTGAAGTTTGATGACTCCTTGTTGTGGTTTTGATATCGATACATATGTTGAGGGCGAGCTCATCATATTAGTCATCTGTGCTTACATCGAGCTTATGCTAATCATTATCATGACATGAGTAGTATAGATCTTGTGCGTATTTCTTTTATCATATATGGATCTATATGATTGTATGATTCATCTCTTACTCATTTGTTATTTGTTGAAAATGGTTTTTTCATTCCACCGAAAAGAGAAATTGTTGAATTAACTCCTATGTGGAGTAATTTCTCTAGTGATTAATGACAACCTAACTATGAGACTAACGATGTGCGCTGAGTGTATGTGTTGTAGTCTCAAGGTGCATTGTGAGATGAAAGCAAGCAAGGGAATGTAGAGGATGATGTCGATATGAGCCATCTTAAGTGAGGTCGAGCTTTGCAAAGTCAAGCTTCTCAAGGTTGAGCTTCACGAGGTCAAGTTTCACCGAAGGTAAGATCCAAGATTAAGGATTATTTTCTTAGGATTTTACCGGTCTCAGTGTTTGGAGATAGACCGGTTTGATATGACTTCTTTTTACTAGTTTGACTGTACTATTAAGAGGGGTCGGAAACTAGTAGCCTGAGTCTATCTAGTGGGGAAGCTCAAATGTATTCATATCATCTTGCACTAGTGCTTAATCACCTCTTGCATTGCTAGAAAATCTATGTGTAGTTTGTTTGTATTAAAGATAGTGTTTTGAAAACTACATTTAGTCGTGGTCGCCAGCTAAAGCAATCTATTTTATTACTAGAGCTGGACGTGGTCATTTTTGCACATCTGATCAAATCTTTGTTTGGAGTTTGGTCGTGGTCGTAGGAGTTCAAACTGGTCGTACCAGTTTTCAGCTCGATTTCGTACGCTCGACCAAATCCACTTGACCACCTGTTTTCGACCGGATATTCGACCTGTGGTTTAAGTTCCTAAATCAAATTGGTCGTGGTCGTTGTTGAGTGACAGCAGACATATCCACGAGAAAATAGAAAATTGCATGTGCATATAACAAAATTTGAGTTTTGAGTAAAATTGGTAAAGTCCTGTTTTTAGTTTGCACAGGCTAGACATTGTCTCTGGTGGCCGAACATTGTCCGGTCAGTACACAACTCTAGTGGCAAATGCAAATCGTAAACAGAGACAGATGAATATGTCAGGGGGCTTTTGTCCGGGGAAGGCCGGACATTGTCTGGCCTGTATAAAACTTGAGAGTTTTATCTGGAATGTAACCAGAGAAGTTTAAATCCGTCTGGGGGCTTTTGTCCGGGACAGGCCAGACGTTGTCCAGCAGGGCCGGACATTGTCTGGCCTGTACAAATTCTGTGAGCCTCATATTTGAGAGTGAACTAGAGACAAATGCATCTATCCGGTTTTTTTGACCGAACAAAAGATCATTTATCTGGCCTTCACAAAAATAGCCCAACGATAACTGACATGTTTGCAATGGTCATATTGACTTGCATTGGCCGGACAGTGTCCAGCATGACTGGATAATATCCGGCCGGTACAAAATTGACTCGGTTTGTTGCAAACGGCTAGTTTCCTTGAGGGGCTATAAATACCTCGTGTTGGGTTTCATTTGAGGGTGCTCAAGAACTCAAAATTCCTGTGTATAAGCTAGCCAAGTTCATTGCATTTGATCTTTTGCATCTAGAGGCTAGATTTGAGCCAAAATCTTGAGTGAATTAGAGGAGAAGCATTTGAGAGAGAGGCTAAGAGTGCTTAGTGCACTTCATCCACAATTTTCAAGCTAGTGCTAGAGTGTTGGGCATCCATTTGCATCATTTGAGCTTCTAGCACTTGATTCATTTAAGTGAGTGCATCCGACTTGTTACTCTTGGCAATCACCTTTGCCTAGACGGTATTGGAGGAGAGTCGTGATCTCTCTAGTTGAAGTTTGTTGGAGAGGCCGACAAACAAGTGTGAAAGGTTTGGTGCTCGCCTATCCGGTGTGGAGAAGGAGCAACCTATCCTTCGTGGATATTGAAGCGAGGCTCACACATGAGCTCTTCAACGAGGAGTAGGGGAGACCGGGCGAGTCTCTGAGACCTCGATAGAAATCATTGTGTCAATTGTCTATCTCTTGTATAATTCATATTCATCTTGGCACAATTGCTTGATTTACTATTGTTGCATGTTATATTGAATATTCCATATGGTTGAATGCAACTAGTTGTTAGATAGTTGTTAAACCCTTTGCTAAAATTATATTTCCTAAATATCTTGTTAAAAATTGTTTAGTGGAAAAGAATTTTTAAAAGCCTCTTATTTACCCCCCTCTAGTCGGCATCCTAGATCCTACACGTGGTATCAGAGCGAGGTCTCTCATTCATTGGCTTTACTGCCTAGAGAGAAAGGATGAATTCGATAGAGGAATTTGGGTTGATTGCTCCTCACTTTGATGGCTCAAATTATTCTCATTGGAAAATTATTATGAGTACTTATTTTGAGGCATTGAATTTAAATTTATGGAGGTTAGTACAAAAGGGTATAACTTATTCGGTGATTTCGGATAAGGATATTCACCTCTTAAACTCAAGGGCTAAAGATGTGTTTCTTAGTTCACTTAGCCATGATGCGCTCAAACTAGTGAGTGATTGTTCGACCGCTCACGATGTTTGGACCACTCTTGAGTCTTTATTTGTGGGCACATATAGCTTTGAGCATGCTAAGATGCAATTGTTAATGCGGCACTATGAGGCATTTGTGATGTTGGAGCATGATACACTCTCCACCATGTATAATCGTTTGATCAACATCACAAATGATCTCAAAGCCTTTGGCGCTAATATTTCAAATCCAAACATATGTAGGAAACTTTTTCAGGTGTTGCCGGAGGGTCGCTACAGTGACTTCATAACTACTCTTGCAAACGACGACCTCTCCGACACTTCACCAAGCAAGCTCATTGAATTGCCTATGTCAAATGAGGCTATGTCCAAGGAAAAGGATATATGTTCCACCTCCGATCATATCAAGAGTGATGACTTCATTGTGGAGGATTGGGAGCTTTCTAGTGAGCTCAAATACGTCAACGACTTGGTTCGCCTAAGAAAGACAAAGGAAAAATCTTGCAAGAAGAGCTCAAGGAAAGCTAGAAAGAAAGCGTGGAAGTCAAAGTCTTCATCTCAAGACAATTCTATATGCCCTACGGCATGTGACTCGACGGTATCAAATTCAAACCTCCTCTAATAATGAGCTTATGGATATGATTGTAAAGTTAAAAGATGTGCTTGGCAATATGACTCAAAGTTTTTGCACTTTGAGGAATAACTACTCATCCTTCAAAGTGCCATATCAAGAGTTAAAAAATTCTCATGATTCTTTGCTTGCCAAGGATACTATTAGCTCCACATGTATATTAGATGTTAGAGTTGCTTGTGACTCCCTTATTGATCCATCTTTAGAGTCACATACTTCTACTTCACATGCTAGCAATAACTCAATCATTGATTCATGGTTAGTTTCAAATGCTAGTTTTGTGGACACTAGTACTTCATGTGATAATTTGTTAAATGATTCATTTATTGATTCACATGCTTGTACGGGGGATACTAGTAACTCATAACATGACTCATCTAGTGACTCATCTTTATGCCATGGTGATAGTTCTAGTCGCTCCTCATTTGATATGCCTAGCTCATCTAGTGATTGTAGTGCTTTGCCTTCTATTTCATCTACTTTTGATGATATGCTGTCATGTTCTGATCGTATTTCATATGTTGACACGGAATCATCTCAAGAACTTAAAATTGAAAATGATGAACTTAAGACTAAAGTAAATAGATTGAGCAAAAACCTTACTAGATATCCTGTGGGTAGTGCTATGCATGTTGAACCCCCTTTAGATCATAGATATTCATTTAAAAAGGGAAAATTAAATCATGCATACTCATCTAGCAAGAGGCATCATATACTTCATCACACTCATACCATTTCATTCAAAAAGCCCTCTTGAACTTCATGTTCGTCTTGTCACTTAATAGGGCAGCATTCGCATGAGTGTGTTCCCAACTCTCTTAAAATTGATTCTTTTGACTCCTATTTGATTTCTTGCTGTAGAAAGGATTTAACTGCAAAACCTATTAATTTCCGCTTTCAAAAACCTAAAGATAGAGCCATTTGGATACCAAAAGATTTATGCAACAAGGCTAGAGGGCCTCGTATGGTTTGGGTACCATAAAGGGGTTAAATCTTTTTTGATGTGTTTCATAAAAATATTTGCATTGCATTTTCTTCCTTTATTTTTTTCGTTGTTTTAATCTTCATGGAAAACTATGCAAAAGAATGAAAAATTTGAAACTTATGATGTTACATTTTTCGGGGTTGTAATTTATGAATGTTTCCATTGCTCATCGCACCCCTATATGTGAAATATTTCAAAATTGCAAGCATAAGTTTTTAAAATAAACTCTTTTTGTCAAAATGTCAAATTTTCATTCAAAAGACAAAAAATCAACAATTCCTATCAAAACGGTCTTCAAAATGTATTTAAAAGGTTTTTAGAGGATTTGGATGAAAAATGATGTTAAAAATTACTTTTATTAAAAACTAGTCTCAAAATGATCTTTGAGTATCTTGTTCTTCAAACAAAACATTTTCGAACGCAAATCTAAATCTATTTGGTTCTTACCAAAACTTGCTTTACAAAATTCCTAGATACTCTTACTTTGAATAAGTTTGAAATTGAAAAATTTTTCAAAAGAGTTTTAATTTGAAAGTTATGGGTATTTGAATCTCACCGGAAAACATGCTTTGACCCGAAATACCCTAAATATGCAAAACTTAAGTTTGGCTATTTGAATGGTCTTTATTTGTGAGCTTCAGCTCAAAATGATTTGGGTAAACTCATGTAAGCTCTTTCATGTCAAAAATCCCACGAAAATCAAATTTTAACTCAATTTGCAAAAATTTGTCAAATTTCAATTTTCTTACTTAACACAAAGATCATTTGACCATAACTCTTGATTAAAAAATCCTTTGGGAAAATCCTTTTTTAAAAATTGTATTTAATGCATTAAGAATCATTTCTGCAAATTTTCATTTCAATTAGATTTGATTTTAGCTATAATTGATTCTTTTCACAAATCAAATATGAAATTTGTAAAATTCAGATTTCTCATGGTTTTGGGCTGATTTGTCATTTTCATATCTTTAAATTAGTTGGCTATTTGAAGAAAGTTTTTACATGATATTTTATCTTCCATAATTGGTATTTATTTCCAATTTATTTCAAAATCATTGGAAATTAGTTGCATGGATTTTCATGTGTCTTTACAAGTGTAAAATACTTCTCTCAAACCTGAAATTTAAAACTTTCAATCTGACCAACATTTGTCTTTTTCATATCTTATTGTTGGATCCAATCTTGGCTTCAGTATAAAAGGAAATCTAGTTCCTCATTGCATCATTTATCTCCAAAACTTAATTTGGAATTTTTGGAACTTATTTGCATACGTTTCAATGATTAAAAGGAAGCCAATGTATTTAAGAAAGTTTCAATCAAATTGGATGTCAAATCTCTCAATTCTTTCAAATGACTAAAATTTTTGAATCTTGGATCTTCATGGAAAGTGACGATGAATATTACTTGGGCTAGTCATATGTTCATCGAATATATCATGTCTAATGATATTTTGGATATGGTATATGGTTCTATGGTCGCAAAGCTCAGTTTCCTATGGACCAGAAGGTCGCATGACTAATGATGACCTTGGTACTGAACTATGGTTGCAGTCTTTGTGCGACCATAGCATCGAGAGAGTCATGTCTAACATGAGTAGTGACTGAGTCTCCCAGTCATGGTTCCAGGATAAGATAACTTCCTTTCCCACTTTTGTGAAGATAACCACCAGGGAGTTAAGATATGCAGTTATCTGCTAACTGCAAGTTGACAACCGTCTAACCTCCCGAAACTACTCTACGTTGACATCCTTTCAATCACTATAAAAAGGCAACAAGCATACCAGACAGGGGATCTGATGAATCAGAAGATAGATACATAGATATAGAGATTGTTTCCTATAACTTGGGCTAGTCATATGTTCATCGAATATATCATGTCTAAAGATATTTCAGATATGGTATATGGTTCTATGGTCGCAGAGCTCAGTTCACTACTACAGAAATGCAGTCGACTAACCCCTATCTTCTAACGGTTATATGCAATCTGGGAGAAAACCGTTAGTGTACGAGGACTGTAGTGGAGAAGAGGTTTTGTACTAACGGTTATGGTTTGGGAAACCGTTAGTGAATAGCACATCATTTGTACTATCGGTTAGTACTGTACGAACCGTCAGAAGAGACGAAATTGTACTAACGGTTTGTCTTTTGTAACAGATAGTGAAATTACTGCATTTTTACTATCGGTTATTACTGTATGAATCGATAGAATATAGGACATTATACTAATGGTTTGTTTTATTCAACCGATAGTAAAATGACGTTATATATTGATCCGGGAGGATCTTCAAGTCTTGATCGCATACGGCTTCGCGACCTTAACCCTGTTTGGAAAGGTTTCGCGACCATGGAAAGGTTTCACGATCATGGATAGGTCCGCGACCATGGATTGGTTCGCGACTATGAAAAGAAATTCGTTTCCTGTTCGTAATTGTAATCCGATTCGTATATATATATATATATATAACTAAGCTTATCCATTTAGGATTAGTTAGTTATATGAGTCTAATACGTTTAGGTTATTGAGTCTGATACGTACTCAGACGATTGGACTATAAATACCTTGTAATAGGTCTAGTTTAGATCATCGAATACAATCGAGTCTAGATTGAAGTCTTAGACACATAGTTCCCTTGACGTAGGCGAGTGCGACCTAACGTTCGACGTGTTAAGCCCTCTTTGAAATAAAGAGTTGTGCAATTACTTTGAGCTGTGTTTTCGATTAACCTTTGGATTGCGGTATTTTCGAGTAAGATCCCGTTATTCCCTATATTAGAATCTGGCTGAGCCTAGTGCGAAAACCAAGGCTAGGTCTCAAACGGATCAAGTTGGTATCAGAGCAACTTTCCTATCCTGTGGATGGTGAAGACTCGCTAGGGTTACAAAACCTCCGGTGAAACTCCAGGTGATCAATCGACGGTTCCTATAGCCGCGTCTCCGACAATGTCTGACAATACCTCCGTTCAAGCTAACCTAGCCGAACAAGTAGCTAAGCTCTCCACCGACATGGAAACTATGCTTGCTTGGATTAAGCAGCAGGCCATGATGGTACCTCCTGAAGTAGGGAAGATTATGGGTGTGAAGACTGGTGAAGACTTGCGCAGGGCAGACGAAAATGAAGACAAAGGCGACCACAAGACCGACGACCTCGCCAACACCTCCTTAGCTGTTGGATCTTTTAAGATCGATGCTAAGATTGATATATCCATATATTATGGGGTGATTGATGCCGAGAAGTTAGATTCATGGCTCGATCAGCTTGAGACCTACCTTGACCTGAAAAGGTTTAGTAACGCTCAAAAGGTCAAATTTGCACCTTTGAAGACGAAGGACCACGCCAAGACATGGTGGAAGGCCCTTGTCACCAGTGGTGAAGCTGATAACCTTGAGTGGGGTCAATTCAAAGGACTTCTGCGACAAGAATTCTATCCGATGGGTTACCTTGAGGAGAGATGGGAGCGTTGGCATAGATTATACCAACGGTGCGACCAGACCGTCCAAGACTATACTACGGAATTCGGGAGACAAGCAATGGTCATCGGCATCTCACTGTCCGATCCTTAGGTATTTCAGAGATACACATCTGGACTTCAAAAATTGATCAGTACTGAGCTAAGTCTGTTCGGTGTCCAAGACATCGCGACCGCAAGCTCAACCGGTATGGTGATCGAGAAGAAGAACAAATCCCGCAGCGACAAAGGCACAAAGGACAATGCGACCTCGATAAAAAGAAAAGCGAGTCCAAAGAAAAATGCTTCAAAGCCGGGCATGGGTACTTTTTTTGAACATTGTCAAGTCATGGGACATACCAAGGACAAATGCTACAAGCTTCATCCTGAACTTCTACCAAAGAAAACGGACCAGGGAAAAGAACAGCCACGGCTACTGCGACTTCAGCCAACGGAGAAGTTGTTCGAGTGAATTCGGTTAATGAGGCAGATACGACCTTGTCTCTGATGGCAATGCCGAAGGAGAAGGGTTCGGATCCACCGAACGACCATCACCCAATGGAGGACTTGTTCACCATCAACATCCAGCTGAAGCACAAAGTGGTCGCAGCGATATTCGATCCTGGAAGTCAGAAGAATCTGGTCTCCGCTGGACTGGTTCGGCGACTTGGTTTGAAAACAACCACACACCCGCGACCATATCCCCTGGGTTGGTTTACATCTGACGTGAACCAACAGATTACGAGTCAGTGTGTGTTGAAGTTTGCGATCTCTGCACGATATATCGATGAGGTGCAATGCGATATTGTCCCTATCGATATCTGTCAGGTGATCTTTGGGAGTCCGTATCTGTATGATCGAGACGCTCACTTCCATCGGCGAGCGCAAGAGTATGACCTCACCAAAGACGGAGTTAAGTTCGTGATCAGTAGAGACATCCACGTCAACACTTCGAACTTGATTACCGCAAATTAAGCCAAACGAATTGTTAATGCATGTCGCAAGTATGTGCTTGTCATGATTCACCCATTCGTCAAGGTGAGGATACTCGACCAGCATTGTCGTTGACGTGTCGAGAGGATTCTGGTCGTTTGTCGGGACTACTGGAGGAATACAGTGATCTATTTGAGACTACCCAGGGTCGTCCGCCGAAACGTCCAGTCAAGCACGAAATTCAGCTTGTTTCGATGCAACACTGCCCAATCTGAGTATGTATCACAACTCAGTATTGGAGAATGAAGAGATCAAGAGACAACTTGGTGAGTTGTTGAACGATGGTGTCATTCAACCGAGTAGTTCACCTTGTGGATCTCCTGTGGTGTTAGTGCCAAAGAAAGATGGGACTTGGAGTATGTGCATTGACTACCGAGCACTGAACAAGATTACCATCAAGAACCGATACCTCTTCCTCGTATTGACGACCTGGTAGACCAATTGAAGCATTCTGTTGTCTTGTCTAAGTTGGATCTTAAGTCAGGATATCATCAAGTCAGCATCCGAGAGGAGGATAAGTGGAAGACTGCGTTCAAAACATGACAAGGTCTGTTCGAATGGCTGGTCATGCTGTTTGGTCTCTGCAACGGCCCGACAACTTTCATGCGTCTTATGAATGACGTGTTGAGACAGTTCATCGACGACTTTGTGATCGTTTACCTCGATGACATACTGGTTTATAGTCGTTCGTGGGATGAGCACCTCATTCATGTCGAAAAGGTGTTCGAATAGCTTTGGCAACATCGACTTCGCCTCAACCGTATGAAGTGCGAGTTCGGCCAGTGAACTCTACTTTACCTAGGATTCATGGTCGGCAACAGTACGTTACAAATCGACCCGGATAAGGTAAAGTGATTCGCGAGTGGCCGCGATAGCGAACTGTTACGGACGTGCGCAGTTTTGTGGGAGCATGCCAGTACCTTCGGAAGTTCATCTGACACTTCTCGATTGTGGCTTCTCCATTGCATGCATTAACCAGGATCGATCAGAAGTTCGAGTGGACAGGTAAACATGAGGACGTGTTTCTCTTATTGAAAAGGAAGATCAGCCAGGCGCCTGTGTTAGCTTTGCCTAATCTCCAGAAACTATTCGAGTTAGAAACCGATGCCTCAGGTTATGCGATGGGCGCAATGCTCATGCAAGAAGGTCGACCAGTGGCATATCACTCTGAGTTATTCCAAAGAGCTCAGAAGAACTACCCGACTTATGATAAGGAGTTATGTGCACTGCATCAGGCCGTGAAACATTGGCGATGTTATCTATTGGGTAAAGAGACTGTTGTCCACACCGACCATCAACCATTGCAATATTTGCAAACTCAATCCAAGTTACAGCAAGCTCGGCACATGAAGTGGATGTCGTATCTGCAGCAGTTTAATCTGGTAATTAAGTACAAGAAGGGCGTACACAACAAATTGGCGGACATGTTGTCGCGACCACCAGTTACAACCCCCTGATTACCAACGTTCATGCAGATCGAGCCCTCATGTCATGATGACTATGCCACTATGTACAGTGAAGACCTTGATTTTTAAACAGCACTGACTGAACTCGAAACAGGGAAACCTACGGAGTTTGTTCGTCAAGAAGGACTCTTGTACAAGGGCAACTTACTTTGCATACCTCGTGGAGCACCTCAAATTCAATGGTTGCGAGAAGAGCACACATTGAAGGTACCTGGTCACTTTGGGGTTACAGAGACGTTGCAAAATCTTCACCGGCATGTGTTCTGGCCGCGTGCAGCACGATGTGGCTAGTTTTGTTCGAGGATGTGGTCTCTGCAGCATCTCAAAACCGACAAACCAAAAATTAGGTTTGTACACTCCTTTGCCAGTTCCATCGTGACCATGGGAGAGCATATCCATGGATTTCTTGGGAGGATTGCCTAAGACCCAATGTGGCAACGACTATCTATTTGTGGTCGTTGATCGGTTCTCCAAAATGATTATTCTCATACCTTGTCGAAAGACTATCACGGGAGAAGAAGCAGCTCAAGTATTCTTTCAAAACGTTTGGACACACTTCGGACTGTTGACTTCTATTGTGTCTGATTGTGATACCCAAGTCCTTAGTCACTTTTGGCGATCGCTCTGGACAATGATGGACACCAAGCTAAAGAGGAGTACTACTTTTCATCCGCAAACTGATGGTCAAACCGAGGTAGTAAATCGCACGGTCGTTCATCTTTTGAGAGGATATAACTCGAAGCACCCAAAGACCTGGGATGAAAGCATACCGTACCTGCAGTTTGCTTTTAATCGAGCAGTGCATGGTTCAACTGGAAAGTCGCCGTATGAGGTCTGTTTAGGATTTCTACCACAGAGTCCATTCGACATGGAGTTTGTGATCCCTACCTCAGCACAGAACAGCAAGGAAGCATCTGATCAGGATCGAGCACAAAAATTCCTGGAAGGTATTTAGTGACTCCATCGTAAGGTTGAACAGAACTTGCTGAAAGCTCAACTCAAGTACAAGACGCGACATGATCGGCACCGAGTTGATGCGCACTTTCAAGAAAGTGATATAGTATGGTTACATCTGAGTAAGAAGAGACTTAAAGGTGAAAGTAAGAAACTCAAACCCATTTGTTATGGTCCTTTTCGGATTTTACGAAAAGTGGGTAATAATGCTTGTCAGCTCGAGTTACCTCCATAAATGAATATTTACTCAGTTGTCCATGTTGAGCACCTCAAACTCTTTGAGCCTTTAATGCTGGATGATGAACCTCTATGTGAAGATGTGATTCTGGACAAGAAGGTGACTACCACCCGCAGTAGCATAAAGGAGACTTTTCGAATCGGTCGGAAAGATCAACGAGCACGTGCGGCAAAGTGGTACACCAGAGAAGATGGACAAGATCAATTTCCGCATCTCCGGTTTGATCGAGGGGTCGCAACAAGGGTTGGCTCCTTCTCAACAAGGGAGTCATGATTCGGGAGGATCTTCAAGTCCTGATCACATACGGCTTCGCGACCTTAATCGTGTTCGGAAAGGTTTCGCGACCATGGAAAGGCTTCGCGACCATGGATTGGCTCGCGACCATGAAAAGGAATTCGTTCTGTGTTTGGAATTGTAATCCGATTCGTATATATATATAACTAAGCTTATCCGTTTATGATTAGTTAGTTATATGAGTCTAATACGTTTAGGTTATTGAGTCTGATACATACTCATAGAATCTGGGCGAGCCTAGTGCGAAAACCAAGGCTAGATCTCAAACGGATCATATATACTAACGGTTGTGGTTTTGAACCGTTAGTAAAATTTGACAGCTTATATAAAGTCTCATGTTCTTCTCTAATGGTTCTTAGTAGTGAACTGTTAGAAAAAGATACTCTTTTCTAACGGTTCTTAGCAGTGAACCATTAGAATATAGTCATCTCTTCTAACGGTTCACTACTAAGAACCGTTAGAAAAAGGTACTATTTTCTAACGGTTCTTATTAGTGAACCATTAGTAAAATTGCAAGTTCACTAACGGTTGTGGTTTTGAACCGTTAGTATAATTGGACAGCTTACATAAAATCTTCTATTCACCCCACTCTACCACGCCGCCTCCTCTTTCTCTCTCTCTCTCTCTCGGCTCTCTTCTCCAATCCTCCAAACCCTAGATCTAGGCCATTGACGGCTTAGATTGCACCAATGCCGCAGTAGTACGCGCCGCCGCCGCAGCCGCCGGCCATGTGGAGCCAGGTGCCGCCTCCGCAATCTGCCTACAGGCAGGCACCGCCACCGCAGCCGTACTACGCCCCGGCACTGGCTGCCCCGGCGGCATCGGATGAGGTGAGGACATTGTGGATGCGCGACCTGTAGTACTAAATGGATGACAGCTACATCTACGGCTGCTTTGCAAGCACCAAAGAGGTATACGTCTCGATGCAAGTTTTGGTTATCGACCCGGGAAGCGGGGGAAACCTTCAGTTGATGAGGTACGCTACATGTGAAATGTGACCTTTGCACCCTTTGAGCGAAATATTTTTCTTCAATTAACTAGTACATCTCTTTCTGAGCTCCTCTTGTGTTTGGCCAACAGCATGGGCGCCCCTTCTATGGAGATGTTTTTGGAGTCCTACAGTAGGATGAACTAAACTATGGTGTATAGTTAATTGGTTTCATTGTGTTATGAACTTCTTTTTTCTAAGCCAACTTTCTAGAATGTGTAACCTGAACTGAAACTATTGGTTAACTGAATGTTGTACTATGTTGTTTTCAGGAATAGCTGTTGAGCGGAGCAAGCATTGGGGAGACTTGGAGGAGGAAGACGAGGAGGAGGAGGAGGAGGAAGAACAGATGGAAGAGGAAGACATGGAAGAAGACATTCAGTCTATTGACACCATCTCAAAGTACTACCATAATTTTTTAACAACAGGACTCCATAATCAGAGGATTTGGTAGTAGTAAAATCTCATACTCAACCTTCAAAACGCAAGTTCATGTAGGACTATCAAATTGCAAGTTCATTCAGGACTACTTTCTTTCAATAAATTTCAAATTTTTCTCTTAGCCTTGCATTTAGTATAACTCCTAAATTAGGGTATCCTTTCTTTTCCACACATAGAATCTATTCACAATTCTTTAATCAAAACTCATTCATGATTTATTACTTGCAGATTACACTTACATCCATGAAGAGGTGTGATGCAAGTATGCACTCATTATCATCATAATTATCCTCGAGGGTCACAATTAAGAGAAGTACAACTTGTTGTAAAGAGGTTAAACCCAAAGCAAGATAGAGGGAGTGTATGCAACGTATGACTGCTGCATGATTGTGTAAATTTACTTCAAATAAAATGCCAAACAAGTGTTTAATTGATGAATCCAGAAAATGATTGTATTAGGGCCAATTTACCACAATTAAATTGTTGTTTAAACATATTCTAACTGTTTGACCCTTCTTGATCACTTTTGATACAAACTACTGTACGTCTTAAAATATGTACATATTCTAACGGTTCACTACTAAGAACTGTTAGAATATAGTCATCTATTCTAAGGTACCTATTCTAACGGTTCTTAGTAGTGAACCGTTAGAATATAGCCATCTTTTCTATCGGTTCACTACTAAGAACCGTTAGAATATAGTCATCTTTTCTATCGGTTCACTACTAAGAATCGATAGAAAATAATACTTTTTTCTAACGGTTCTTATTAGTGAACCGTTCGAAAAAAGTATTCTTTTCTATCGGTTCTTATTAGTGAACTATTAGAAAAGAATACTTTTTTATAACGGTTCACTAATAAGAACAGATAGAAAAAATATTCTTTTCTAACGGTTTGAAACCGTTAGAAAAGAGTTAGCTTTGTTTTATCGTGCCGATCACTAACGGTATAAGAACCGTTAGTAGAGATATGTTTTGAACCGTTAGAAGAAAGCATTTTTGTAGTAGTGGTTTACTATGGACCAGAAGGTCGCATGACTAATGATGACCTTGGTACTGACCTATGGTCGCAGTCTTTGCGCGACCATAGCATCAAGAGAGTCATGTCTAACATGAGTAGTGTGACCGAGTCTCCCAGTCACGGTTCCAGGATAAGATAACTTCCTTTCCCATGTTTGTGAAGATAACCACCAAAGAGTTAAGATATGTAGTTATCTGCTAACTGCATATTGGCAACCGTCTAACCTCCCAAAACTGCTCTACGTTGATATCCTTTCTGATGTGAACGGTGTCCCGATCTTCCGATAGGTAGAGGTAAATCGATTGATGGAGAACTCGACATTGACGATCCGGCTTCCAATCAGAACTGATTCGAACCCCTGCAATCACTACACCACGACTCCGTTGGTTATCAACCACACCAAGACACGGTTGACCTCACCACGAAGGCTTATTCCTGCTGCAAATTGAGAACACAAGCAAGAACGAAGAAGAAGCAACTGAATTGTGAATTGTATTAAGCTCACGAGTTGGGATTTCACAAACCAAGTTCGGCGAAACTGCAATGGCAGAATAATCTAAGAAAAATCCAAATCTAAACACTGACGGCTACTGAGTATATGAAGAGGCGGCATGGCTAGGGTTTCTCATGACCTACTAGGGAATACATGGGCCGAAGGCCCGAAACAAGGTGTCGCAGCACCGACTTGGCCCAATCAGAATCTGGTCGAAACTTGTTTTGTTAATTTCCGGCGATTCCGAAGGAATTTGGATGTGGAGCCAGATCCATTGGAAAGATCTCGTCGTGGGCTCTCTGTGGACTATAAGAATGTCCAATCAGACTTCATATGAGGGAGTTATGGTGGTTTGAAGGCAGGCTGCTCCTAGATGGCCGAACCAGACTCCAACTCGAATCCGTCTTGGACTCCAACTCGACTTGGGCTCCTCGCTGGTCCTCGCGTCCTTGCTGGTCCTCTCCATGGTTCCTAAGTACAATATTATGATCATTAGGTAGTAAACCATTCTCAAAACCATATATATAACTTGGGAATGAGTTCACCTGACAAAGCAACAATCGGGCTAAGTCGTGCATTATTGGTCCTTGTGTAACAAGCGGAGGATTATGGTTGGTGCGTGTATCCGAAGAAGTGATGTCCTCATCATCCTCCCCCTCTTGAAGTGGAGTTGTCCTCGGCTCAAGCTCATCTTCCTCTCCCAAGTACGGCTTCAAATCCGTGGTCCAAAAGCTCTTGGACTTGTCGCTGAATTTCCTTTGTCTCCTCTGGATTTGTCCTCTAATTGGTGGCAGCCCCGGGGGAGAAACATCCTCATACTCTTGCAAAAGGTTAGTGATAGGAGGGGGCAAAGTGTTAGATATATCATCAAGTGAAAACAAAGCATCTTTGCATATCAACGCAGAGCACATCACATCATTCTCTTCAATTTCAGAAAGGTCAGATTTGGTTGCAAGGAGAACTCAACTCTTCAAGTTAATTTCAGCGGCCTTAGAGCTAGATGGTGCAACATTCTTCGCTATTTGTTTACTTTCAGATTTCAAAGTATTCTCCTTTTTCTCATTTTCAATTCTTTCTCTATCAAAGTGCACAATTTCAGAAGGTGTCATAGGAAGTAAAGTAATTTTCTTTCCTTTGTGCACAAAAGTATATTTGTTACTTCTACCATGATGAGTTGCATCAGTATCATATTCCCATGGTCGGCCTAATAAAAGTGAACATGCTTGCATAGGTACTACATCAAAATCAGCAACATCATGGTATGATCCAATGAAAAATTGTAGTCTTGCAGTATGTGTTACCTTTACTTTACCGCTGTTGTTGAACCACTGAACATGGTATGGATGGGGATGTACAAGTGTGGTCAAGCCAAGCTTCTTGATCAGATCTAAACTCACCAAATTGTTGCTGCTCCCACCATCAATTATGGTTCGAACACGCCGGTCCTTGACAACGAGGAACATCTGAAACAAATTGTGGCGTTGGGCTCTCTCTGCTTGCTCCATTTGTGTGCTCAACACTCGCTGAAAGGTCCGGTAGTTATCCGTCGGCCCAGTGCCTAAAGTTTCCTCATCATCGCCGTCCGCATCATGTTCAAACTCATCATCACCTGCATGCTTAGCTGCAAGAACTAATTCATCTTCCACATCACTTGCACTAATGTACCCACCATCCTCAGTAGCAATGTATGCACGCTGACTTGGGCAATCCTTCATGACATGTCCCATGCCCTTGCAGCAGTGGCACACAATCCCTGTCGTGCGACCCGTGGAAGCAACCGATGAAGAACTATTTGCTGGCGCCTGCACATTAGAAGTTTTGCTCACCTCAGAAGTTTGTGGAGGTGGTGGTGGATGCTGCTGCTCCATATTATCCAACCTGGTAGCAAGGTTGGAGATGCGCCGGTCCATCCTCTCAAATGTAGTCTGGTTCTCACAGTTGGTTCGAGCCATGTCATCAATGTGCTTATCGAGTTTTGCACTGATGTTGGCCAACATCTTGCGGATTTCATCTTCCTCTTCTGCAGCTCGAGCTCTTGTTTGCGGTCCTGCCATGGTTAGTAGTAGAAAACAGAAGACAACACAGGAGTATTATCCCTATGACTACTAGGTGGGGGCAAGTGGGACTCTCACAAAGCGTCTTATGAAACTGGTGTTCTTACCAAGGCAGTAGGGGTGAAACTGGTGGCTGGTTCGTGATACCGTGACGAGCGTGAGTGAGGCGATTGCAAGGTAAATCTGTAACTGAGTTGGAAGAAGTGGAGCTCGGAATGCCAATATATGTAGCAACAATTCAATATCAGTAATGCAAAGTTGAAAATTAGTCCAAAGTAATAGACAAAGTGCTGGAACTAGCCTAGACTCAGATCTAACTCAAGCAAGCAACTAGAATCACAAAGGACTAGAACCCAAGATGCGCCACTGAAAATTTTCTTCTTTGCTACGCATATTTTCTTCCTTGATTTTTTTTCCTTTTTTTTAAAAAAAAAAACAATGCGGCTTTTGTTTTTTTTTTTGCACTTGCCTCTTTCTTTTGCAACTGTACAACAAAATAGAAACATTGTTCGGCAACTTTACCATCCAAAAGCTCCGAATCTGAAGATCTACCCAACAGAAAAGTTGTAGAGAATCTTTTTATCTTTCCAACAAGTGCAAGAACATCAAAAACAGAGTTGGGAATCAAAAGATATGGCAATTTTATCAAAGCTATCTCACATTGAGCAATTTGAATCCGAATTGGACTAGAGTTTGAAGATTACACAACTAACTTTGCCCAAATTTTAGCATGATAAAAACAGCCGAATTTGAAGATTATCCCAACTAACTTTTTGTAGGATTTCTCACAAAGATTCCAGAAAGTATAAGTTTATCCCAATCTGAGCTCGGATGAAAGAATTATAATGAAAATACCGAAACAGACGTATTAGATTCAAACTCTACACCATCGGCATTAATGGCCCAATATCTTGTAGATGGAAGCTGAATCTGACTTCAACCTCAACAGAAAAGTTGTAGAGCACGATCTGATGTTTCCAGCAAGTACACGAATGTGAAAATCTGAGTTTGTATGAGGAAGATATGATGAAAACAACGAACTGGACAGTGGCAGATTCGAATTGGACGCGACGACGAGGAGATTGACATGCAATTCGACTCCGCGACGAGATGCAAGACTAAAACTAGACCAAGACTAAAACTAAAAGCCAGCACTCGACAACGATGGACGAAAATTCAAAGATGCAAACTAACAAGAACGATGCAAGGCTAATGGCTAGGGTTTGGACAAGGTAAACAATTTTTTTTTTGTAAGGCAAATTTTCTGGACTCTAGGACGAAGAACAAAATCAATCTAAACAAAGAGGGGATACAATGTTACCTATCAGGCAACCTTCGCTCTGGTACCAACTGATGTGAACGGAGTCCCGATCTTCCGATAGGTAGAGGTAAATCGATTGATGGAGAACTCGACGTTGATGATCCGGCTTCCGATCAGAACTGATTTGAACCCTTGCAATCGCTACACCACGGCTCCGTTGGTTATCAACCACGCCAAGACACGGTTGACCTCGCCACAAAGGCTTGTTCCTGCTGCAAATCGAGAACACAAGCAAGAACGAAGAAGAAGCAACTGAATTGCGAATTGTATTAAGCTCACGAGTTGGGATTTCACAAACCGAGTTCGGCGAAACTGCAATGGCAGAATAATCTATGCAAAATCCAAATCTAAACAGTGACGGCTACTGAGTATATGAAGAGGCGGCGTGGCTAGGGTTTCTCATGACCTACTAGGGAATACATGGCCCGAAGGCCCGAAACAAGGTGTCGCAGCACCGACTTGGCCCAATCAGAATCTGGTCGAAACTTGTTTTGTTAATTTCCGGCGATTCAGAAGGAATTTGGATGTGGAGCCAGATCCATTGGAAAGATCTCGTCGTGGGCTCTCTGTGGACTATAAGAATGTCCAATCGGACTTCATATGAGGGAGTTATGGTGGTTTGAAGGCAGGCTGCTCCTAGATGGCCAAACCAGACTCCAACTCGAATCCGTCTTGGACTCCAACTCGACTTGGGCTCCTTGCTGGTCTTCGCGTCCTTACTGGTCCTCTCCATGGTTCCTAAGTACAATATTATCATCATTAGGTAGTAAACCATTCTCAAAACCATATATATATTACTTGGGAATGAGTTCACCTGGCAAAGCAATAATCGGGCTCAGTCGTGCGTTATTGGTCCTTGTGTAACAAGCGGAGGATTATCGTTGGTGCGTATATCCGAAGAAGTGATGTCCTCATCACTTTCAATCACTATAAAAGGGCAAAAAGAATACCAGACAGGGGATCTGACAAATCCGAAGATAGTTACATAGATATAGAGATTGTTTCCTGTAACAATCTCCTCCCTTTTCTTTTGTAACCAGTTACTCATATAGTGAAAGCATCATAGGACGTAGGGTTATTACTCATGTCTTTGAGGGCCCGAACCTGTATAATTCTCTGTGTCTCTAGTACATAATTATCTTAACTTACCTAGTGGGCGTCTCAAAAGGTCTCCACTTCCTACACAACTAAATTTGCATAAGATCGACTAAGGACCCGACTCCCAATCGTCGACAGCTGGCGCCCACCGTGGGGCCTTTCTCAAGATGTTTCCTTCATTAGGAGTTCTGGTAAGTTATGGCTGGAGCATACGATTCTGAGAACGATTTCGATCTCGACGACTATGCTCATATCCACTTGCCTTCGCCTAACGACCTCGGTCCTATGAAAGAGGTTGACGACGAAGATGTCCATGAGTCACATCCTGAGGATGCATCTTCCCCAACTCTGGTCATGTCTGTTGACCAAGAGATGGAGAAGATGGATTTTTCCCCTCATGTGAATCCCACCACATCGGAGGTTGAGTACGTGCCACAGCATATTGTCCCACAAGAGGTGGAGGATGATAATCTTGAGTTTAGTCCTGTAAAGTTTGCTCCGGACAATCTCGAGTCTCTTTTTGATTTCGAGTCTGAGTCGGAACAAGGAGAGATGTTATCCCCGTTTGTGACCTCAGTTCCACGAGAATTTGCTGCGCTCTCAGAGGAAACTCTGGAACAACGAATTGCCAGGGAGGAACAAGAACGCAAGCAGGTGGAAGATCAAGCTTGTGAACAGCGGGAGAATGAGATTCGTAGGGCCACTGAGGAAGCCTTACGCCTTGCGCATTCTCATCAAGATGACGTTGTTCGAGATGTTGGTCCCAGTACCTCTCATCATCCGCATGGTCGCAGGCTAGACCAGACACCATCTTTGGCCCCGGAGTATCCCTCGGTGGTTGAGGAGACAGTAACTCCTATGGCACCTAGAAGGAGCACACAAGATTGAATTAGTGTTATCGCAAATACATAGCGTAATCCTCCTTCTGGTATCGAAGATGTGGATAGAACGACCTTTGCCAAAGTCCTTGTGGACACGCTCGACGAAGTGGCATCTGACGCAACTCCAACGGTGTCGTCCCGTTCCACGATTTGTTCTCATGAGCGGGATTATTCGTACTCCAGCCATGGGAGATGCAATCAGTTGCCAGCAGTGCCAATTCAGCATGACAAAGCTAGGCGAGTTGGAAGCTCTCGGGATTGTAATTGTGTACCAGTTCATTCTTGCCTGGGACCACGAGGTTCATCTCCTCAGGGTAATGTCACCTGCGACCATATGGAAGGTCGCGATGATAGACATTTCTGAAGTTCCTATGTAGGTTGTAAAGCTTTTTTGCCAGGACTCCGTGCGGTGGTCTGGCCTGAAAAGTTTAAACCTGGTACGATCGAAAGATTTGATGGAACTCAAAATCCATCAGAATTCCTTCAGATCTACATCACTGCCATTCAAGCGGCGGGAGGAGACAACCGCGTGATGGCGAATTACTTGCCAACGGTTCTTGAAGGACCAGCAAGGACTTGGTTGTTCAATCAACCAGAAGGGTCCATATACAATTGGGAAATGTTGCGTGATGCCATCCTTAACAATTTTCAAAATTGTTATGAAAAGCCTGGTAAGGAAGATGATCTTCATCGGTTACACTAGACTTCGACCGAAACTCTTCTACAATTTGTCAAGAGATTTGTCGGGGTGAGGAATACCATCCCAAACATTTCAGATACCTCGGTTATCAGGGCCTTTAAGCATATCGTTTGATACTGAAGATTCACTGAAGATTTAAGTATCCATCCACCAAGGTCGGTATCAGATCTATTTGATATGGCAGACCATTATTCTAATGCGGTTGAGGCCGTGGAATGGAACAGAATGGTGGTCAAAAGGAATTTGCTGCCTCAGCCAGGTCTCAAGAACAACAAGAAGGATGATTCTAGTAAAAAGCCAGAATCATCGAGAGGCGGGAAATCTAAGAAGCCCAAGAAGAATGGGATTGCACAATACCGAAATGTGGCCTTTGCCGACAAACCACCACAGGAAAAAGGTAATAAGTTTACATTCAAAAATAAAAAGCCTTCTCCTGGTGGTCGCAACAATGACCATTCAGGTAAACAGACTAACCCGCAGGGAAACAAGAAATGGTGTCTGTTCCACAACACTTCTGGACATGCTCTTAAGAATTGTCGCAACTGGTTGAAGCAATTGGAAGACTTCTACCAGGGGATTGGACCCATGCCGACCATATCAGAGAAAGAATAATCTTGCGAGGTTAGAGACGCTGATGAAGATGAAGTTATGGCCTATCAGGTAGCCCAAAACCATGTCCATGGCATTTTTGTGGTTCTTCTTCTTATTCTTCTAAGCGTCAATTTAAATCTCTTTACCGTGAGGTAAATAAAGTTGAAGCTCCAATTGGAGAGCCTCAATTCCCCCGCTGGTTAGAAACTCCCATAACTTTCAACCGGGACGATTGTCCCAGGGGTCTAACACGACCATTGCGACTCCCCCTGGTCATTACCCCTATCATTAGCAACGCTAAGGTCGAGAGGGTATTGATCGACGGAGGCAGTTCTCTGGATCTTTTGTTAGTCAAGTCTTTGGATGAGATGCAAATCCCTCGCTCAAAGATCAAACCCATAATTCATCCATTTTATGGCATAATCCCTGGTCCCTCAATGATGCCGATCGGACAAATAGTATTACTGGTAACATTGAGAGAACCAAATAATTTTTGAATAGAATGGATTACATTTGATGTACTTGATTGTGATTCAGCATATAATGCTATCTTTGGCAGGTCGACACTTGCTAAGTTCATGGCGGCAACGCATTATGCCTATCAATGCGTCAATGATTAGAGATTTGTAAACTCTTTACAACCAGGTCATCTACATAAGCTTCTAAATTACGCCCTAATTGAGATAGAAAGGCATTCTGACGTAGCAGTAGGTGCTAAAGGGTGTGATGAAGGCAGTTTTCTCTTCATCTACTTCTGTCATGCTAATTTGATGGTAGCCTGAGTAAGCATCCAGGAAGCTCATCTGTTTGCAACTTGCTGTGGAATCGACCAACTAATCGATGCGGGGAAGGGAAAAGTCGTCCTTCGGGTAGGCACTTTTGAGACTGGTGTAGTTGACGCACATGCGCCACTTACCATTGGACTTAATGACCATGAACGGGTTCGCGAGCCATTTGGGATGGTCAACCTCGCGGATGAAACCAGTGTCCTGGAGTTTAGTCAACTCCGCACAGATGGTTTCTTGTCGATTGGGAGCAAAGAGTCAGAACTTTTGCTTTATTGGTCGCTGTCCAGGCCGAATTGCTAGCCTATAGTCGATCACTTCCCTTGGGACTTCGGGCATGTTGGATGGTTTCCATGCAAACACATCTACATTAGTTTGGAGGAATGTAATGAGCGGGAGTTCCTATTTAGCATCCAGTGATGATCCGATCAGAACAGTCTTGGTCGGGTCGTCTACGAACAGAGGAACTTGCTTTAGTTTTTCGTTTGGTCGCGGAGTTTTCTTGACTGCATCAGGTTCTTTGGTCACCAACTTGACATCCCGTAGGGGCAATTGGTCGACCAACTCCAAAGAAATACGACCACAAGTTAGAGTTGTATGTTGACTGCCTCTAACCGTGATGACTCCTTTTGGCCCTAGTAGCTTCATGCACTGGTAGGCGTAGTGTGTCGCCACCATGAACTTGGCGAGTGATGGCCTGCCGAATATGGCATTGTAAGGTGAATCAAAATCAATCACATCAAAGGTAATTCATTCTGTTTGAAAGTTCTCAGGCTCTTCGAGTGTTACAGGTAACACTATTTGCCCAATGGGCATCATCGTGGAGCCAGGTATAATCCCAAAAAAATGGGTGAGCCACCGGTTTAATCTTGGAACGAGGTATCTGCATCTCATCAAGAGCTTTGGCGAACCAAAGGTCAAGCGAACTTCCGTCATCGACCAGTACATACCCCACTTTAGCATTGCTGATAATGGGGGTAATCACCAAAGGGAGACATCGAGGGTTGGACATTCCTTTGGGACAATCTTCCCTATTGAATGTCAGAGAGGTTTCCGACCAACAGGGGAACTGAGGCTCTCCTAATGGAGCTTCAACGCTATTCACCTCTCGATGAACACCTTTAAATTGACACTTAGAATATTAAGATGAAGAACCACCAAAAATGAAATTAACATAATTGCTAGGTACCTAGTATGGCATTACCTCATCTCCATCGGCGTCTTTTCTGCGTCGAGATTGTCTGTTTTCTGGAATAGTAGGCATGGGTCCGGTTCCTTGATAGAAATCGTCCAGGCTCTTTAACCAGGTGCGGTAATTCTTGAGGTCGTGTCTAGAAGCGTTGTGTAATGGACACCATTTCTTGTTTCCCTGTGTGTTAGTCTATTTTTCCAAGCGGTCGCGAGTTCGACCTCCGGAGGGAAGCTTAGTAGATTTGAATAGAACTTTTTTACCTTTCTCTTGTGGTTGCTTGTCCAAGACTGCGACCTCATGGAATTGGCTAGCTCCATTCCTGTTTGGCTTCTTAGATCGTCCACCTACAGAGAACGCGGGTCTCTTTGTGGAATCTTCCTTCTTTTCGGTTTTTAGGCCCTGTTGAGGAGGTAAGTTACCCTTGTCCACCATTCTATTCCATTCTACAGCTTTTGCTGCTTCAGAATAGTGATCTGCCATGTCGAATAGGTCTGACACGCGCCATTCGGTATTAGTCGCTGGTTGGTGCTTATCATCACTCCTACAAATCTCTTCACGAACTGCCGAAGTGTCTCTGTCGGAGTCCGGCGCAAGCAATGAAGGTCATCCTCTTTGCCAGGCTTTTCATAACAGTTTTGGAGGTTGTTGAGGATGGTGTCGCACAACATGTCGCAGTTGTAGATCGATCCTTCCGGTTGGTTGAACAACCAGGTCCGTGTTGGACCTTCTAGGACCGTGGGAAAATAATTTTCCATGACCCGTTCATCTCCCCCGGTCGCTTGGATGGCCGTAACGTAGATCTGGAGAAATTCGGTTGGATTTTGAGTCCCATTGAATCTCTCGATCATTACCAGGTTTAAACTTATCAGGCCAAACCACATTTCGTTGTCCAGGTGAAAAAGCTTTACAACCCACATACGTACTGCATGGTCGTTGATCATTGCGACTAACTTCTTGGTCGTGGAAGTTCTCGACCTGGGGAGGCTCATGACGTGGTCCCAAACGTGAGTGTACTGGTATGCGGTTATGGTCTCAGGAAGTACCTATACGTCTAGTCTTGTTGTGTCCGGACTGTGTAGGGTTACGTCTTTTGTGACCTTGGAGTGAACCGGCCTGTCCTCTGGTCGTCAAACATGAGGATGCCTCTGGAGTAAACCCGAGGGCTACCTCATCAGGATTATCTGCAAGCACTCTTGCGAATATAATCCTCCAGAGACGATCTTCCAGATTTTGCCCGGGTGCCGATGAGTTCCAGGTGATGTTGCCTCTGCGGATGGCGAATAGTTCGGAGAGGGAATGGGCGAATAGTCCCTGGAAAGGGTTGTTGAGACGTCCCAGCACCGGGGTCGCGAAAAATAGTACCTCGATGAGTTGTCGCTGGTCGGAGAAGATCTTCCACAACCTTGCGAACCTCAGCCTCTCGTTGTTCGCGTTCTTGGTTCTCTTTCAGTTTGTGTTCTCGTTCCTACCTAGCGTCACGTTGCTTTGGAGTTTCCTCCTTATGTGCAACAATTTCTCTAGGGATTGAGTTCGCAGACAGAGAAAGCGTCTCATCTTTATCTGAGTCCAACTCGAAATCAAAGAGAGATTTCAGGTTGTCTGGGGAGAAATGCTCCAAGCGGATGTCGAGATCGTGCTCTTCCAAGTTGTCTAAGGCAACCGGTTGCGGCACATACTTGTCCTCCATTGAGGGCAAGTGAACTGCCTGATCCGATTCCTGTTTAGCAGACACGATTGGAATCGAGGATGATGCTTCCCCAAGACAAATTGTGAGGGTAGTGTCGTCACCATTGATGGGGACGACATCTTCATCTATTGCGTCTACATGATTCTCGAGATCAAATTCGTTCTTAGAATCGTGTAAGCAAGGGAAACGATCCATGAATACAATGAATATTGATGAAAATGTCTTCAGGGCCCCACAGTGGGTGCCAACTATCGACGATTGGAACTCTGGGTTCGTCTGCCGATCTTATGCAAGAAAGTTAGTTAGAAGGTATGAGGCCAATCAGACAGATTCTCAAGACATACAAGGTATCAATGAATCAAAAGACACGGGGAGCAAGGATTATACAGGTTCGGGCCCCCTTTAAGCTGGGTAATAGCCCTACGTCCTGTGTAATTGATTGTGTGGAAAAAAGGGTTACAGAGAGGTGGTTACAAAGTGTAGCTAGCTAATCCTATCTTTTCTAAGCCTAGTCTTCTCTTAATCGTCAATCCTTTCGTCTGTGATCCTTCCCTTGAAGGCCTTCTTATACTTGCCGAAGAGGTCGTCGGTTGTTCTCCTGGAAGCACGCCCCACGATCTCTCCTAACCACCCAGAAGTAGTAGTTGTGAGGTTGTGGGCGTGGTAGTTGCTGTAGATCATGGGTACATAGCGGTTTGGCTGGCTTGACTCGATCATCGTGGAACCACCTTACCGTCTTAACCTCCTTCGACGGTTAGCTTGTCAGAGACTTATGATTATCTCGTGAATAACCATAAGGATCATGATGGGGTAATGTTTAAGGGTGATCACATAATACTGCAACCACGGTGCTGAGGTTAGTTCTTGTATCTGCGAGAGAGGATGGTCGTAGGAACTATCTCTGTGACCACGCCACCCTTGGATACAGCATAAAACATAAGTTTTAAGATAACGAATGCCTTGATTTTGTGCGAAATGGATAAGATTTTGAGTTATATCTAGAACGCCCTTGGATTACCCAACGTTCCTCCTTCTGGCCTTTGGTGACCATAGGGAGGGCCGTGGCCATAGTCATGTGCGACCATGTGGAGCTATCACGACCATGGAGGCCTAAAAAATAGCTAACAATCCTTGTCACGTACTTCTTTATTGCTTTTAACAGTTAACGTATTCTATACCGTTAGAAAAAATCATCCTATTTTTTCTAACGGTAACTTTCATATCAACCATTAGAAAAAATACCTACAAAATGCCTTTAGACACTGCGCTACATGTACAGTAATGGTTTTCTTCTAAATCATGAATAACCGTTAGAAGATAGGGGTTAGTAGACTGCATTTTTGTGCTAGTGAAATAACCATAAATTATGAATATAACCCTAAATCCTAACCCCATCCAGATTAGAAACCCTAACCTTGAATCCAGAGTGGTGGAAACCCTAGCTCGGGGACTAGGGAGGTATCTACATGTGTCGACTTCTTTCGTCGTGTTATGCTTTTCCAAATTCATGTGTGCTTCAGTCATCATTAGTGTTAGTGCAATAAAAATACATAAAATGATGGCTTGGGTCAGGTATATTGTAATTACATTTTTTCAAATTCATGTCTGATTCGTTTGTCGTTAGTGTTAGGGCAATAAAAACACATAAAATGAAGACTCGGCTAAGGTATATTGTAATTGTTTTGAAGTAATCATTTGATTGATGATTATATTAAGATTAGGTTAGTTAATTATTTTGGTTAATGAGTAAGGATTATTTTTGTTAGTAACATGCATTTATATTTTATGTGGTTAGGTTTATATTAATATTAGGTTAGTAACTTTGTTTGATTAACAGTTAATGAAAAAATTATTTTATTAATGTGCATTTATGTTTTTATGGTAGTGTTAGGGCATTTATAAATTTTTAAAATAACAATAAGCCCTAGTCCTAGCCCTAACTGTAAACTCCAACTGAAACCCAAACACCCCCCCCCCCCCGACCCTGAAACCCTAACTTTAACTCCCTTGACACCCAACCCTAACACTAACCCTAACCCCTCTTGAACCCCTAGTCTTAACCATTGACTCTAAGTGGTGAAAACCCTAACTCTGGGATTAGGGAGGAACCTATATGAGTCGTCTTCTTTCGTCGCATTCAGCTTTTTCCGAAATCATTTTTGCTTCGTTCATCATTAGTGTTAGGGCAAGTAAAACACATAAAATGACACTTCGAATGCATTTTTCAGCCAAAAAGGGTTTCCTCATGACGCAACCCGGCGTTCCACCCACATGGTAGCATGCTTAGTCTGTGAACATTGCCCGACAAAAGCGTGTTTTGTCGAACAATGTCTAGTTCATAGTAGTAAAACAGAAACATGGATTAAATTTAAACTAGGTTGCAACATCAGGATTTGTCATGAGAAACAACACATATTCATAGATCACAAAATATCAGACTTTTTCGCAAAAACTATACATCTTGTCAGCAAAATATAACAAGTCCTGCAGCATCTTCAAAAGTCTTCGTCTCTAGATCCGAAGTAGGTAGGGTCGTAATTATAGATGTTCATCTCTGAGTCCTCAGGATCTTGAGTCACCTCTACTCTTCCAGTATCTTCTTCAACAGAATCACCACCAGTCGAGAAATATAAGTCTAAAAAAGGATTTACATAGCAGGGGTGAGTACAAAGGTACTCAGCAAGTAATTTAATAAGAAATAATGCAAAATGACCTAACTTAGCTAAGTTCAAATTATTTATATATTTATGTATTCAATAAGTCGATGAGTTTTCTTTTCTAATGAAACATTTGTTGCAAAATATTCGCCACTTGATTATTAAGAAAAGTTTGATTGGATCCTTTGCACCATAGGGATAAGGCCACCTATAGGTCTCCTTTCTTGCTGTGATGCAGTTCTCGATCTAGGAACAAGGAGTGAATATTCATATTTTTACTCTACAGAGGTGTACCGTTTTACTCACAAAAACTCTTGATTTACATGTCGGAGCTCATCAGCATCACTCTGCATTCTTTTTAATGCATGACCAAATCAAAAGAACAGAATTTTTCTTAAATCTATCTACTAAGCATCTCCACTCCACCAGTTTGAGCCCATAGCATCCTGGGTATTTTGTGGGTGACCCATGGAACCCATCTGGATTATTTTGAGCAATTTGTGATGCCCCTTAGGTTATTCAGAGTACCCGTGGCATATATATATATATACCACACACATTCCCATGTGGAGATGACCTTAGTTTCTAGATAAGATACTAAACTAAGCCTGTTCCATACCAGATATGTGGTCGATACGGGTTTTACAGTGCTAGATGTATAAGAAAGTTGGTTACAGTCCTTACTAATTTCTATCCATAGCATAGATAGGAAAGTCATTCATTTGTCAAAATCTCAAGCTTAGTGACTTTTGCTATCGTTGCTCAACATACCTCATGTGGCATATCATATCATATACATATATTTTCTATATATCCTTCATTTTTTTTCAAAAACTATTCCTTCTCCATGCAAGCGATAGATTTTAGATAGATTAGATATTATCATATAGGCAAATAATTCAACAGGTCATTGAAGAAGATTATAACCCGAGTTAGTCACCTTTGTCATTCTATAGTCGCCAGGGCTATAGAACGAGATTATTACCTCTCTATGGTCTCAGGCACCTAAGAGAGAGAGACAACAGAATAGTCCAAGATGTACTAGACACCACCCATTCCATAGTCTCGACTTCTGATGTCACAGGCGTTGTAGTGTTTAGATATCCACAACCCTCGAAGTCACAAGAGACTATGGTCTCACGGATAGTGCGGACATGGAGATATTTTCCTGTTGTCACCCAAGTCGTGAAGATTGTGCATTATCATAGTTAATACACGACCATGGCTTACTGAATGGATAAAACATATGACGGCTATATGACTAGACTCATTCAATCATGAATAGTGGTTGAACTTGTTTTATCACTATCGCTATCTTAGACGTTTTAACTCTTTAAGTCTATAAACCGTCAAGAGATCCAGGGACAAAGTAGGAGATTCAAGACACAACTTTTTAGAACTCGCCATAGTAGATTTACATTCACTACTACAGAAATGCTATTCACTATCGGTTTAAAATCGACTCTACTATAGGTTCTCTTACCGCTAGTGATCGGCACGATAGAAGAAACGTAGCACACCCCTATCGGTTAAAAACCGATAGTAAAACACATACACTTCCAATGTTTTAGTAATCGCTAACGACAATTCCTCTATCGGCTCAATGACCTCAACCGATAGTGATGTTTTATTTCTTGTAATGGTTATTCACTAGAAAACGATAGTAATGTATAGTTTTTTCTATCAGTTAGGTACTTGACACTGTTAGGACTAGAAACTTTCTTCTATCGGTTGTAGGATATGAACCGATAATATTGCAAAGGATCATTAACAGATACAGTGATACACTAATACAGCAGATTTAATTTATTCACAAATACACTAATTATTCAGAGATTTAATTTATAAATACAGCAATACAGTGATACACTAATACAACAGATTTAATTTATTCACAAATGCACTAATTATTCAGAGATTTAATTTATTCACAAATACACTAATACAAAGATATACACATGCATTGGACAGGTTGAATTTATTCACATATTGAGTTTATTCACAAATACACCAATGAATTTACACACATACACCAATCAACACATTCAATATATATTTGATCAATCATTGATAGCCACTTCTTCCATCACATATTGAGCCCAAATTGTTCGCAGCTCCTTCAATTGAGGCAACTCATATTGGTCTTTCAACATGGCGCTCTGCATGCGTGTATGAAGTTAGGAACGTACGAGACATCCAATGTTCGACTTTGAGTCAGGAAAAATGGTTACGTTAGGGAATTGGGCAAAGTTTGTCCTGATCAGGTCATACATAAATCTCATGACATAGAAGCCACATTCCCACGATTGTGGCTACTGATGGCACTGGGATAATTGCATATACAAAGACATAAACCCACATTAACTCGAAAGAACTAGTTAAGCTTAAATTAAAAGACTCATCATGAGTAGTTCCATCAGTATTAATTACCTCATATTCTTTCCAAGAAATTGTTGTGCCCTTCGACGCATCATGCCTCCCTCCAGCAGTGACATAATTTTTGAAAGCCCTGTATTTAATTTAGCACTGCCGGTTAATATGTTATCATTAATTAGCTAGTCAGAGAAAAATTTAAAACAGCTGTGTTACTTACGCGTCTATGTGCCACGTGAGGGTGAAAACATGCGCCACCCTGTCGCTCATCGAATCGAGGTAATAGACCTCATTCATCCATGGGAAAATGACGGCGAGGACCCAGTGGCCCCTACATTGTATATATAAGCGAACCATTTCATACATATATTAGGCGTAACATACAAGAATGAGTTAAATTAGTAGGAAATGCACTAACCTTTGGTGGTACGGTGCAAGAATGAACTCTCGATCCTGCTGCGCTAGTAGTGCCCTTGATATGTATTCCTCCGCATGTGCTTGGTCGTGCTCTAGCATCATGAGGCTTATTTTGTCTGGGTCAAGGAAACCCACCTTGTCACATGCCCTCATCGACGCCAGCCTATACATGCACCTGGATGCAAAGTAGACATTAGTAAGTAGTACATTCAAAGTGATTAGATTTATGAAATGAACTGTGACAACTTCACACAACAGCAAACTCACAGGACTCCAATCCGTATGATGGACATAACAAGCTCCCGCCAGTTGAGGAGGTCGAACAAATCCTTGTGGGCCACCGATATGCTCCCGGTCTCACGGTGAAAATGACCTGGCCTGAAGTGAACTAAAAAGTTGATGTGGCGCCTAGACCAGGTCATGTACCACTCGTGGAGACTTCTGGTTATTTGATCCATATTGCGCAGAAGGTACTCCGACACGAGTGGGAACCCGTTCTTGAACGTACCCGACTGGCTTTGTTTCGCCTTGCCTTTGGCCTTGCCCTTGTCTTTGGGCGGGGAGCGAGTGCATACCTTTGAAGGTTGGGGCGCAGTGCCGCCGGCCTCATTTGATGGCGAAGGGTTTGAGGCCGTCGGAGGAGGCATGGGGGCCGAAGGAGCTCGATCATGTGTTGTGATGGGGGTGGTGTCCTCAGGAAGTGAGGTGGCATCCATCGTCCACTTTAAGTTACAAACGTGTAAGTTAGATTTTGCAAATTGTGTATATTAACTGAGTTGTAAGCTAGAATGGCTAGGGTTTACCTCCTGTAGTCTAACACCCTTTTTGGGCCACTGTATGTACGAGCCCAATGCCTTGCTAATTGTCCGCATTTCGTCCGTTGGGACGGGCAACAGAAAAGAGCTGTAGCTCGGGAGGGCCATGTCCACCTATACCTTTGCGAATCCAGGCTCCAGAGGTACGCAGTGGATCTGGACATCCTCCCAAGACTGATATACAACCCCGTTTGCAACCACTACAGGTTTGTCGCCTATGTTGATCAATAGGTTACAGCTCTCCAGCTTCTGCAATTTGCAACAATTATAACAGGTTAGCGAAACAGTTCTAACGTAACGGGAATGGCATCAACCGAACTGCATATATAACTCAAGAGTTGCAATACCTCAATCAGGTCCACCGGATCCACGTGAACCTTCAAGCCGCAACTACAAGGCCTGGCAACGTCGACCTTGGCAGCTGGATCTAAACCCTTGGACTACACAACTCGGCTGAGGCGTTCATACTACTCATTCATTTGAACGAACATGTCCGTGAATTGTGCAGTCACATCTGACTGTATCTTCTGAGACAGCTCCGATTCCCTTTCCTTCCAGCTACGAGCCTTCTTTGCCTTTTGCCCAGGCTCCGAGAAGCCTTCCTTCCATGGCACCACACCCCCCACGGTTCGCGTCCGCCCTAGATGCTCCTTGTTCCCTAGAGCCCGGGTAAGGATGTCATTCTCCCTATGGGGAGTGAACAATCCCTCGGTCACCTCCTTCGAGTAAGAGATCTGTTACATTCAAAGCTCTCCATTGTGAGGAAAAAATATGTACAAACTTGTGCGCACACTAGTGATCATAGTTTTTTCTACCACACTCTATGATTCCAACCAGGAAGTTAGCCAACTTACGATTCGCTGCACGACCTCGACGTCCCTAGGGTTTGGGAACTCCACAGTCCCCATGGACAACACGGTCCCTCTGGCCAGTCACAAGCGCTTGCATCGCAGATCGCTGATCTCGGAGAGCAGTAGGTCAGGGGAGTCGACGAAATTCGATGCCTCGTCTTCAGCCTTCTTCCACTGCTCCTCCTTCCCCGCATAGCCGCGAGAGCCGAGCCGGTGCGGGTGGTCGTTCCTCCTCTGGATTGCCTTGTTCTTCTCGCTAAGGGCCTTCATACCAGAAACAAGAAAAATAATGCACCGCTGGTTACTGCATACAATGGTGTAACCAAGCAAAGGAACCATACATACCTTGAACTCAAGGGTTCCCTTCTGTTGGGTGAATTGCTCCCATACCTCATCCGTTATGAAGGGGTACTTCTCGCATGGAGATTTTCCTTTAGCGAGGAAGGTACTGACGAGGACGCTCTTGAAGATTTTCCACGTGTTGTTCATGTCCTTCAAGCAAGCTATCTTGGGACCATCGTCGGGGATGTTCCACTTGGCCTATTTCAAATGGTGCATATAAGCAGGACTTACTTAATCTCTGGGATAAACCAAGAGAATGTGATTATTCAAGAGTTCAGTGATTTTGATTAATTTTACCTTCACTTCTGCCCACAGCCTATCCCTCTCGTTGGCCTTAATGTCCTTCCAGCCCTGGACGGTGATCTTCACCCTTTCCTTCGCCAACAAACCAACATAGGCAGCATACTGGCCGGCGTTCTTCCTGATCGGTCTCCCGAACTGGTTGAACTCACATGAAAGATCCGCGCGTTTGGCCAAACGGCACAACATCGTCGCGCCTCGCGCCTTCCTCTTGCACTGGGACGAGGCAGCGTCATCTACGTTGGCCCTTGCCGAATCACTACTATCAACCGAGGAAGATGCCGACATGGCTTTACCTAAAATTCCATGAACAGACCATCAATTGATATGAATAAAGGTACATGACAAAGTTCATAACTAAAATGGAATGGCAATGATGAACCACCTCTTTTTGTTAAAATGTCAAATTTTCATTCAAAAGGCCAAAAATCATCAATTCCTATCAACATGGTCTTCAAAATGGATTTAAAAGGTTTTTAGAGGCTTTCAACTATCTCTTTTTTAACCAAATCAGTTTCAAGTGCTAATCAAAATCTATTTGAATTGTGCCAAAACTTGTTTTACAAAAGTCCTAGATATTATTACCCCAAAGAAGGTCGAAATTGAAAACTTTCTCAAAATAGTATCATTTTGAATAGATTTTGGGTGTTTGAATCTCACCGGAAAACTTGCTTTGACTCGAAATATCTTATACATGCAAAACATGAGCTTCGGCTGTTTCTATGGTCTTTACTCGTGACCTTCGGCTCAAAATGATATGAATAACTGATTCAAACTCTTTCATGTCAAAAATCTCATCAAAATCAAATTTGAACTCAATTTGCAAAAGGTTGTCGAACTTCAACATTCTTGCTTAACATAAAGATCATTTGACCATAACTCTTGATTGTAAAATCCTATTTAGAAAATTTTTGCAGAAAAATATATTTCATGCAATGAAAATTATTTCTGTAAATTTTCATTTCAAATGTATTTGATTTGAGCAATAGTTGATTCTTCTCACAAATCAAATATGAAATCTGCAAAATTCAGACTTTTCAAATGTACTATTGGTTGAAAATAAGAAACCGATATGAGATACTCTATTTCCTATCGGTTTGAAAATTAAAACCGATAGTATTCAACTTTGTATTCAGGAAAATAGATAACATTAGCAGTGCAAACTATGCTAGTCTCTCTACAGGAACATAAAGAATCATGGCTTTGTGCTAAAAATTTAAATGAACAAAAATTTCAGATGAAAATTAGAAAATGGGAAATAATTAACAGGAAATTCAGATTATGGTCTTTTACTATCGGTTTGAAATAAGAAACCGATAGTGGACGACTATGTAACGAAATGTTCTTAGTGATTTTCATCAAGTCTGTAATTCTCATAGCTATCAAGTTTGTAATTCAAGCACTTTTCATCTAGTTTTACATTTGTAATACATTGAACCACATATGAACTATTCAATATAAATTTAAGAAATTGACGCGAGCGGCAAGATCAATGATACTGCGGTTTGGTCAAGAACACTTACAGTCGTTCGTGGAGTGGCATACGATGGCGCGATGCAGTGGCCAGAGGCGGTGGAGAACCCAATTGTGAGCGGCAATGGTGGTGCAGGAGCGAAAAAGGGAACGTCGGGGAGGCTAGGGTTTTCCGCGCGCGAGTATTTGGAAATGTGATCAGTTGGACTGGAGGGAAAATCATGCAGGTTTAACCTAATATAGGAATCTTTACTATTGGTTAATAATCATCAAACTGATAGTAAATACAATGGCAGTTAGGGTTTGGAGTATTGCCATTGTTCACTATCGGTTTTATGATTATTAACCGATAGTAAATTAATCCATTGTACAAGATCAAACCAAAATGTAGAACAGGGTCTCATAACACAATATGTATTACTATCGGTTGTAAACAAGAAACCGATATTAGATCTTAAATTCATATCGGTTTGGAAATTGAAACCGATAGTAAAATATAATGTTATTGACTCTAAAGGGTTTTCCTGAGAACAATTACAGATGGGTTTCAGTACATCATTTTGCACTTGTAATGACACCTGAAACCCCATGCAAATGACTTCCAATAATTTTGAAATATATTAACAATAAAGACCAATCATTGAACATAAGGAATCATGCATATAGAAACTTTCTTCGAATAGCCAATCAAGATGGAGATATCAAAATGACAAACCAGTCAAAAAACACGAGGAATCTGAACTTTGCAGTTTTCATATTGATTTGTGAAAAGAATCAATTATTGCTCAAATCAACTCCAATTGAAATCAAAATTTGCAGAAATGATTCTCAATGCATCACGTATGTTTTCCAAAGAATTTTTGAAAAATGTTTTGAAAAATTCTTCGATTAAAGATCCAAGTAATATACGTCACTTACATATTGCAAATTAGTCAAGAATGGTTGTCCACCCATAATCCTTCTTCGTGGTCGTCTCGCAGGTAACTTGTTTCGTCAATATCGTCAGTAGGGACAGATTGAAGAATTCCATCTAAAAATGGAGGTAGTTCGTCGAACTGATCATACTCTTCTTCATCCACAACGTCTTCGACCCCAACAATACGTCTCTTACTGTGAAGGACAACGTGCAACTTTGGATTGGCCAGGTCAATGATGTAGAACACCTGTGTGGCTTGCTCAGTAAGTATAAATGGATCATCTTGGTGTGCGACTCTATTGAGATCGACGAGAGTAAACCCATAATTGTCGACTTTAACACCTCGAGAGATTTCGACCCATTGGCATCAAAATAAAGGAATCTTAAGTAATACATAATCGAGCTCCCATATTTCCTCAATAACACCATAATATGAGTTGAGTGCCCTTACTGCTCTGACATCCTCTGAAATAGCAAGTAGTATCACTCCACTACATTGCATAGTACTCTTCTCATCCTGAGTTCTTGTGTAAAATGAATAGCCGTTGATGTCATACCCCTGCCAACTCCCTACAGTAAAGATAAGCCCTCTGGCCAACCATGTAACAACTTCATCTATGTTGCCCTCAGAAGCTTGCAGGACTCTATTTTCGATCCACCCAGCAAACTTCCTGTTATGTTCTCTAGTGACCCAAATCTCTGGCTTCAAAGGATTATGTTTCCGTAACATTTTCTTGTGCTCGTGTATGTATTGCTCCACCCCCGTCATGTGCTGTAAGACCCAAAAATTGGCTTTTACATACAGATCACTAGAGGGGACGACTGCTTTAAATCCAATCGTTCCAATACCCTGAAGCCTGCCCTCATGCCGAGACATAGGAATGCCAATTGGGTCAACCCCAGCCATATAGTTGGTGCAAAATTCAATCAGCTCCTCGGCGGCATAACCTTCAATGATACTGCCCTCAGGTTGATTGTGATTCCTTACATATCCCTTCAAGATACCCATAAATCTCTCAAATGGATACATGTAGCACAGGAACACGGGTCCACAAAACTTAATTTCTCTGACAAGGTGAACAATTAGATGGACCATAACATCAAAAAAAGATGGAGGGAGATACATCTCCAGTTGACAAAGAGTTGTAGTCACATCACGTTGCAAATCATCCAGTCCATCTAGATCAATTACCTGCAAGGACACAGTTGTAGCAAATATTCAGATCCAAAAAATCTGACAAGTTCCACAATGGAGCTGATTAACTTGCTAAGAGTACACGCTTACCTTGCCAGATATTGTGTTGAAGAAATAACATAGCTTTGTAATTGTCTCTCTGACTTTGACTGGGAGAATGCCTCTGATAGCAATGGGAAGCATTTGTGTCATCAGTACATGACAATCATGGGACTTCATACCAACCAGTTTCAAGTCTTTCATGGACACAAGTTTTTTCAAGTTCGCAGAATACCCGCATGGAACTTTTACACCATATAGGCACTGACAGAGTTCTGTTTTTTTTTCTTTTTGACAAAGTATAGCAGGCCGGGGGGTGGTATGTACGCTTTCCCGTTTCCAACGGTGCAAGCTCAGTCCTTATGCCCATGTCGAGCATGTCACGGCGAACGTTGATGACATCTTTAGTCTTTCCTGGAATGTTCAACAACAAACCAATCAAACTATCACAAATATTTTTCTCTACGTGCATGACATCAATGCAATGTCGAACTTGTAAGTGCTCCCAATATGGCAGATCCCAAAGAATCGATCTCCTCTTCCAAATTTTTTTCCTGGAGGTTTAGAACATTTACCGAACTCAACTTTGATGTCTTTCACGCGCAAGTAAAGCTTCTTACCAGTCAAAACACTGGGGCTGATCCTTTCTCAGGCTTCCCATTAAATGACTTCCTCTTCTTACGGTAGGCGTGATGCATCGGAAGGAATCGGCGGTGACCCATGTACACTGTTTTCTGCAATTCGTTAACCACATGCTTTCAGTTTCATCCAGGCAAATTGGACAAGCCTTGCCTCCTTTCATACTATACCCCGACAAATTTCTATAGGCCGGGTAATCATTTATGGTGCAAAATATCATGGCCCGCAACATGAAATTCTCTCGCTTATGTGCATCCCACACCCGCACCCCTTCGCTCCACAATTTATGTAAGTCCACTACTACAGAAGTGCATTCCACTAACCCATATTTTCTAACGGTTATAAGCAATCTGGGAAAAATCCGATAGAATAGGACGACATGGGCGGAAAAGAGGCATTTTACTATCGGTCCACACTAGTCTAACGTTAGTAAAATGCAAATACTTTTTACTATCGGTCATTACTGTACAAACCGATATAATATATTAAATAGTACTATCGGTTTTCCACTTTTAACTGATAGTAAAATTGCGCACTTTATACTATCGGGTCTTACTGTACCAACCGATATAATATATTAAAACAGTACTATCGGTTTTTTGTTCATAACAGATAGTAAATTTACTCACTTTATGCTATCGGTTCTTACTGTATGAACCGATATAATATATTACATAGTACTATCAGTTTTTCTCGCGTAACTGATAGTGAGATTATTGACTTTTTACTATCGGTTATTCTTGTACTAACCAATACAATATATTAAATAGTACTATCGGTTATATAAAACAAACCGATAGTAAAATGACTTCATATAAACTAATGGTTATGACAGTGGGGACATTATTTTTACTATCGGTTTGTGTTGTTGAACCGATAGTAAAATTGGACAACTTAATTAGGTCGACCCCTGCTCTGCACTCTGCATGTTGGAATCATTTCAGCCGCGCACGATTCCAAGCTAGAGTGATCTGGAGAAGCTAGCTGAGAGGTTGATCATATTTCCATCCCCCTCAGTATTGTCATCTTCTCATCACCTCTCTCTCTCTCTCGATCACTCTTTCACATGCACTCTCCCTCTCTCTCTCTACTTGCAATTCATTAAACTAGATACATGTATCTCCAAACTAGCTAGAAGGCTAGGTTGGCTAGCTAGCTATAGCTTGCTGAATTTAAGCAACTAGCTAGCTGGCTCTTCCAATTAATGCATGCATCAAGTTAATTAGGGTTTCATATATACAAATCCATTTAATGTAATTAAGCAGCTCATGTACACACATATGGCCTAGCTAATTATGTTTCATGCATATATGCATGCCCTGAGTCATTAATTATTTATTTGAATGTGTCAATTTTGTGAAATAATTGTAGATGGACCGAGAATATTGGATGTATGGAATAAAACGTACTACTGTTGAGTATTTGGAGGGTGTGAATGGGCTTATTAAATTTGCTGAGCAAGAAAAAGCGAAGAAGGGAGAGAAAGATATGCATTGTCCTTGTATAGATTGTATGAACTTAAAAAGGTTCGGCAACTCTGATCAGATTAGGAGTCATTTGATTCGTCGTGGTTTTAACGCACGCTATACCCGTTGGATATGGCATGGTGAAGATCTTGAGGAAACGAGCACCGCTACCACTCAGCAGCACCCGGAAGTGGATTGCAGTAATGATGATCATGATCAGAACATTGGTAATGTTCATTCGGAAGTCCATGTAGATGACGACAATTTAGATGAAATGTTACGTGATGTAGAAGAAGACTACAGCGAAAACGATTTAGCTAAATTTGAGAAATTAATTGTTGATTCTGAGAAGCCTTTGTTCCCCGGATGTGCAAAATTTACAAAGTTGTCTGCTGTGTTTAGATTATATAACTTGAAGGCAAGCAACGGTTGGAGCGATAAGAGTTTCACGGCGCTATTGGATCTGTTAGCGGACATGCTTCCAGAGGGAAATGAGTTGCCAAGATCGGTTTACTAGGCCAAAAAACTATTGTGTCCGTTGGGAATGGAAATCCAAAGAATACATGCATGCCCAAATGATTGTGTTCTGTACCGTAACGAGTACGAGGATTTGCATGTTTGTCCAAGATGCGGTGCATCGCGGTATAAGCATGGGGACAGAATTTATCACAATGGATGTGATGAGATAAAGAAAGGGCCTCCGGCCAAAACTGTGTGGTATTTGCCTGTGATTCCCAGATTGAAACGGCTGTTTGCAAATCCGAAAGATGTGAAGTACTTGCGTTGGCATGTTGAAGGTCGGAAACAAGACGGAAAACTAAGACATCCAGCTGATTCCATTCAATGGAGAAACATTAACGGAACATTTGGTGAGTTTGGCGGCGAAGTGAGGAATATAAGGTTTGGGCTGAGTACGGATGGTATGAATCCACACGGAAATATGAGCAGTCGACACAGCACTTGGCCGGTTCTTTTATGCATCTACAATCTTCCTCCTTGGTTATGTATGAAGCGCAAGTACATCATGATGTCGTTACTAATTTCAGGACCCAGACAACCCGGGAATGATATTGACGTGTTTCTATCACCGTTAGTCGAGGACTTACATAAATTGTGGAGCGAAGGGGTGCGGGTCTGGGATGCACATAAGCGAGAGAATTTCATGTTGCGGGCCATGATATTTTGCACCATAAATGATTTCCCGGACTATGGAAATTTGTCGGGGTATAGTACGAAAGGAGGCAAGGCTTGTCCTATTTGCCTGGATGAAACTGAAAGCATGTGGTTATCGAACTGCAGAAAAATAGTGTACATGGGTCACCGCAGATTCCTTCCGATGCATCACGCCTACCGTAAGAAGAGGAAGTCATTCAATGGGAAGCCTGAGAAAGGATCAGCCCCAGTGTTTGTGACTGGTAAGGAGCTTTACTTGCGCGTGAAGGACATCAAAGTTGAGTTCGGTAAATGTTCTAAACCTCCAGGAAAAAATGTTTGGAAGAAGAGATCGATTCTTTGGGATCTACCATATTGGGAGCACTTACAAGTTCGACATTGCATTGATGTCATGCACGTAGAGAAAAATGTTTGTGACAGTTTGACTGGTTTGTTGTTGAACATTCCAGGAAAGATGAAAGATGGCATCAACGTTCGCCGTGACATGCTCAACATGGGCATAAGGACTGAGCTTGCACCGTTGGAGAAGGGAAAGCGGACATACCTCCCCCCGGCCTGCTATACTTTGTCAAAAAGAGAAAAAACAAAACTCTGTCAGTGCCTACATGGTGTCAAAGTTCCATGCGGGTATTCTGCAACTTGAAAAAACTTGTGTCCATGAAAGACTTGAAACTGGTTGGTATGAAGTCCCATGATTGTCATGTACTGATGTCACAAATGCTTCCCATTGCTATCAGAGGCATTCTCCCAGTCAAAGTCAGAGAGACAATTACAAAGCTATGTTATTTCTTCAACACAATATCTGGCAAGGTACGTAAGCGTGTACTCCTAGCAAGTTAATTAGCTCCATTCGTGGAACTTGTCAGATTTTTTGGATCTGAATATTTGCTACAACTGTGTCCTTGCAGGTAATTGATATGGATGGACTGGACGATTTGCAACGCGATGTGACTACCACTCTTTGTCAGCTGGAGATGTATTTCCCTCCATCCCTTTTTGATGTTATGGTCCATCTAATTGTTCACCTTGTCAAAGAAATTAAATTTTGTGGACCCGTGTTCCTGCGCTACATGTATCCATTTGAGAGATTTATGGGTATCTTGAAGGGATATGTAAGGAATCGACATTGGCCTGAGGGCAGTATGATTGAAGGTTATGCCGCCGAGGAGGTGATCGAATTTTGCATCAACTATATGGCCGGGGTTGACCCAATTGGCGTTCCTACGTCCCGGCATGAGGGCAGGCTTCAGGGCATTGGAACGATTGGATTTAAAGCAGTCGTCCCCTCTAGTGATCTATATGCAAAAGCCCATTTTTGGGTCTTACAGCACATGACGGGGGTGGAGCCATACATACACGAGCACAAGGAAATGTTACGGAAACAGAATCCCTCGCAGCCAGAGATTTGGGTCACCAGAGAACATAATAGGAAGTTTGCTGGGTGGATCGAAAATAAAGTCCTGCAAGCTTCTGAGGGCGATGTAGATGGAGATGTTACATGGTTGGCCAGAGGGCCTAGATTTACTGTAGGGACTTGGCAGGGGTATGACATCAACGGCTATTCATTTTACACAAGAACTCAGGACGAGAAGAGTACTATGCAATGTAGTGGAGTGACACTACTTGCTATTTCGGAGGATGCCAGGGCAGTAAGGGCACTCGACTCATATTACGGTGTTATTGAGGAAATATGGGAGCTCGATTATGTATTACTTAAGATTCCTCTGTTTCGATGCCAATGGGTCGAAATCCCTCGAGGTGTTAAAGTCGACAATTATGGGTTTACTCTCGTCGATCTCAGTAGGGTCGCACAAAAAGATGATCCATTTATACTTGCTGAGCAAGCCACACAGGTGTTCTACATCGTTGACCCAGCCAACCCAAAGTTGCACGTTGTCCTTCACAGTAAGAGACGTATTGTTGGGGTCGAAGACGTTGTGGATGAAGAAGAGTATGATCAGTTCGACGAACTACCTCCATTTTTAGATGGAATCCTTCAATCTGTCCTACCGAAGATATTGACGAAACAAGTTACCTGCGAGACGACCATGAAGAAGGATTATGGGTGGACAACCATTCTTGACTAATTTGCAATATGTAAGTGACGTATATTACTTGGATCTTTAATCGAAGAATTCTTCAAATCATTTTTCAAAAATTCTTTGGCAAAACATACGTGATGCATTGAGAATCATTTCTGCAAATTTTCATTTCAATTGGAGTATATACTTGATTTGAGCAATAATTGATTCTTTTCACAAATATATATGAAAACTGCAAATTTTCATTCCATGATTGGTCTTTACTGTTAATTCATTTCAAAATTATTGGAAGTCATTTGCATGGGGTTTCAGGTGTCTTTACAAGTGCAAAATGATGTACTGAGACTCATCTGTAATTGTTCTCATGAAATCCCTTTAGATAAATTTAACAGTATTCTACTATCGATTTCAACTTCCAAACCGATATGAAATTAACATATACTATCGGTTTATTGTCATAAAACCGATAGTAAAATACAATGCAAAATGATGTACTGAGATCCTCTGTAATTCTTCTAAGGGAAATCAGTTATAACTGTGAAACCGATATGAAATTAAAATATACTATCGGTTTAGTGTTTACAACCGATAGTGCTTTATACTGTGTTATGAGCCCCTGTTCTTAGTTTACTATCGGTTTAGTGTTTACAACCGATAAATATACTATCGGTTTAGTGTTTACAACCGATAGTGCTTTATACTGTGTTATGAGCCCCTATTCTTAGTTTACTATCGGTTTAGTGTTTACAACCGATAGTGATTTATACTGTGTTATGAGCCCCTGTTTCTTACTTTACTATCGGTTTGGTATAATAAAACCGATAGTGAACAGTGCCAACACTGCAAACCCTAACTTACATATTTTTACTATCGGTTTGGTGGTTATGAACCGATAGTAAATATTCATACATTAGGTTATAACCTTGCACGATTTTCCCTCCAGTGCAACTGATCACATTCCAATTTCCAAATACTTGCGCGGAAAACCCTAGATTCGCCGACGTTCGCTTCTTCGCTCCTCTACGCCACCATTGCCGATCAGAATCTGGTTCTCCACCGCCTCCGGCACTGCATTGCGCCACTGCCTCCGGCCACTCCACGATCGACTGTAAGTGTTCTCGACCAAATCGCTCGCGTGTATTGCTTAATTTTGTATGCAATGGTTCATATCCCGTTCAATGGATTACAAATATAAACCTAGAGTAAAGTTCATGAACTACAAACTTGATAGCTATGAGAATGACAGAATTGATGAAAATCACTAGCAATTTGTCATACAGTGTAGTCCACTATCGGTTTCTTATTCAGAACCGATAGTAAATACCTTAAACTGAATTTTCTGTTAATTATTTCCCATTTTCTAATTTTCATCTGAAATTTTGGTTCATTTACATTTTAACATACTTTATGTTCCTGCTGAGAGACTAGCATAGTTTGCACTGCTAATCTTATAGATTTTACTGAATACAAACTTGATTACTATCGGTTTGACTTGGAAAACCGATAGGAAATAGTAGTGCCATCATAGTTTGCACTGCTAATTTGAATTTTCAGTGAATTACTTCCCATTTTCTAATGTTCATCTCAAATTTAGGTTCATTTAAATTTTAACAGACTTTATTTTCCTGCAGAGAGATTAGCATAGTTTGCACTGCTAATCTTTTAAATTTTCCTGAATACAAACCTTAGTACTATCGGTTTTCCTTTCAAAACCGTTAGGAAATAGAGTATGCCTTAGTTTGTACTGCTAATCTGAATTTTCTGTGAATTACTTCCCATTTTCTAATGTTCATCTCAAATTTAGGTTCATTTAAATTTTAACAGACTTTATTTTCCTGCAGAGAGATTAGCATAGTTTGCACTACTAATCTTTTAAATTTTCCTGAATACATACCTTAGTACTATCGGTTTTCCTTTCAAAACCTATAGGAAATAGAGTATGTCTTAGTTTGCACTGCTAATCTGAATTTTCTGTTAATTACTTCCTATTTTCTAATGTTCATCTGAAATTTTGGTTCATTTAAATTTCAACAGACTTTATGTTCATGCAGAGAGACTAGCGTAGGGCACAACAATTTTAGTTATGAACTTTGTCATGTACCTTTCTTCATATCAATTGATGGTTTGTTCATGGAATTTTAGGTAAAGCCATGTCGGCATCTTCCTTGGCTGATAGTAGTGATTCGGCGAGGGCGAACGTAGATGGCGCTGCCTCGTCCCAGCGCAAGAGGAAGGCGCGAGGCCCGACGATGTTGGGTCGTTTGGCCAAACGAGCGGATCTTTCATGTGAGTTCAACCAGTTCAGGAGACCGATCGGGAAGAACGCCGGGCACTATGCTGCCTATGTTGGCTTGTTGGCGAAGGAAAGGGTGAAGATCACCGTCCAGAGATGGAAGGACGTCAAGGCCGATGAGAGGGATAGGCTGTGGGCGGAAGTGAAGGTAAAATTAATCAAAATCACTGAAGTCTTGAGTAATCACATTCCCTTGGTTTATCCCAGAGATTAGGTAAGTCCTACTTCTATGCACCGTTTGAAACAGGCCAAGTGGAACATCCCGGACGATGGTCCCAAGATAGCTTGCTTGAAGGACATGAACAACACGTGGAAAACCTTCAAGAGCGTCCTCGTCAATACCTTCCTCGCTAAAGGCGAATCTCCATGTGAGAAGTACCCCTTCATAACGGAGGAGGTATGGGAGCAATTCGCCCAACAGAAGGGGACTCTTGAGTTCAAGGTATGTATGGTTCCTTTGCTTGGTTACACCATTGTATGCAGTAAGCAGTGGTGCATTAATTTTCTTGTTTCTGGTATGAAGGCCCTCAGCGAGAAGAACAGGGCAATCCAGAGGAGGAACGACCACCCACACCGGCTCGGCTCTCGCGGCTATGCGGGGAAGGAGGAGCAGTGGAAGAAGGCTGAAGACGAGGCGTCGAATTTCGTCGACTCCCCTGACCTACCACTCTCCGAGATCCGCGATCAGCGATGCAAGCGCTGGTGGCTGGCCAGAGGGACCGTGTCGGCCACGGGGACTGTGGCGTTCCCAAACCCCAGGGACGTCGAGGTCGTGCAGCGACTCATAAGTTGGCTAACTATGATCACTAGTGTGCGCACAAGTTTGTATATATTTCTTCCTCACAATGGAGAGCTTTCAATGTAACAGATCTCTTGCTCGAAGGAGGCGACCGAGGGATTGTTCAGTCCCCATAGGGAGAACGACATCCTTACCCGGGCTCTAGGGAACAAGGAGCATCCAGGGCGGACGCGAACCGTGGGGGCTGTGGTGCCATGGAAGGAAGGCTTCTCGGAGCCCGGGCAAAAGGCGAAGAAGGCTGGCAGCTGGAAGGAAAGGGAAGTGGAGCTATCTCAGAAGATACGGGCAGATGTGACTGCACAATTCGCGGACATGTTCGCTCAAATGAACGAGAAGTATGAACGCCTCAGCTGAGTTGTGCAGTCCAAGGGTTTAGATCCAGCTGCCGAGGTCCACGCTGCCAGGCCGAGTAGTGTTGGCTCGAAGGTTCATGTGGATCCGGTGGACCTGATCGAGGTATTGCAACTCTTGAGCTATATATGCAGTTCGGCTGATGCCACTCCCGTTACGTTAGAATTGTTTCGCTAACCTGTTATAATTGTTGCAAATTGCAGAAGCCGGAGAGCTGTAGCCTATTGATCAACATAGGCGACAAACCTGTTGCGGTTGCAAACGGGGTCGTATACCAGTCTTGGGAGGATGTCCGGATCCACTGCATACCTCTGGAGCCTGGATTCGCAAAGGTACAGGTGGACATGGCCCTCCCGGGCTACAGCTCTTTTCCGTTGCCCGTCCCAACGGACGAAATGCGAACAATTGGCGAGGCATTGGGCTTGTACATACAGTGGCCCAAGAAGGGTGTTAGACTACAGGAGGTAAACTCTAGCCATTCTAGCTTACAACTCAGTTAATATACTCAATTTGCAAAATCTAATTTATGCGTTTGTACTTAAAGTGGACGATGGGTACCAGCTTACTTCCTAAGGAGACCACCACCGCCACAACGCATGAGCGAACTCCTTCGGCCCCCATGCCTCCTCCGACGGCCTCAAACCCTTCGCCATCAAATGAGGCCGGCGGCACCACACCCCAACCTTCGAAGGTATACACTCGCTCCCCGCCCAAAGGCAAGGGCAAGGCCAAAGGCAAGGCCAAACAAAGCCAACCGGGTATGTTCAAGAACGGGTCCCCACTCGTGTCGGAGTACCTTCTGCGCAATATGAATCAAATAACCAGAAGTCTCCACGAGTAGTACCTGACCCGGTCTAGGCGCCACATCAACTTCTTGGTTCACTTCAGGCCAGCCCATTTTCACCGTGAGCCCGGGAGCATATCGGTGGCCCACGAGGATTTGTTCGACCTCCTCAACTGGCGGGAGCTTGATATGTCCATCATACGGACTGGAGTCCTGTGAGTTTGCTGTTGTCTGAAGTTATCACAGTTCGTTTCATAAATCTAATCACTTTGTATGCACTACGTACTAATGTCTACTTTGCATCCAGGTGCATGTATAGGCTAGCGTCGATGAGGGCATGTGACAAGGTGGGTTTCCTCGACCCAGAGAAAATAAGCCTCACGATGCTAGAGCACGACCAAGCACATGCGGAGGAATACATATCAAGGGCAATACTAGCGCAGTTGGACAGAGAGTTCATCCTTGCGCCGTACCACCAAAGGTTAGTGCATTTCCTACTAATTTAACTCATTCTTGTATGTTACGCCTAACATATGTATGAAACGGTTCGCTTATATATGCAATGTAGGGGCCACTGGGTCCTTGCCGTCATTTGCCCATGGATGAATGAGGTCTATTACCTCGATTCGATGAGCGACAAGGTGGCGCATGTTTTCACCCTCACATGGCACATAGACTCGTAAGTAACATAGTTGTCTTAAATTTTTCTCTGACTAGCTAATTAATGATAACATATAAACTGGCAATGCTAAATTAAATACAGGGCTTTCAAAAATTATGCTAGTGCTGGAGGAAGGCATGACGCGTCGAAGGGCACAATAATTTCTTGGAAAGAATATGAGGTAATTAATACGGATGGAAGTACTCATGATGAGTTTTTTAATTTAAGCTTAATTAGTTCTTTCGAGTTAATGTGGGTTTATGTCTTTGCATATGCAATTTTTCCAGTGCCATCAGTAGCCACAATCGTGGGAATGTGGCTTCTATGTCATGAGATTCATGTATGACCTGATCAGGAGAAATTTTGCCCAATTCCCTAAGGTAACCATTTTTCCTGACTCAAAGTCGAACTTTAATTGGATGTGACGTACGATCCTAACTTCATACACGCATATATGCAGAGCGCCATGTTGAAAGAGCAATATGAGTTGCCTCAATTGAAGGAGCTGCGAACAATTTGGACTCAATATGTCATGGAAGAAGTGGCTATCAACGATCGATAGTCACTGACTTGTGTTGATTGCTGTATTTGTGAATATATATTGAATGTGTTGATTGCTGTATTTGTGAATAAACTCAATATGTGAATAGATTCATTGATGTATTTGTGAATAAACTCGATCAATATGTGCATAAATTCAATCTGTCCAATGCATGTGTATATTACTGTATTAGTGTATTTGTGAACAAATTCAATATGTGAATATTGGTGAATATTTGTAAATATTGGTGTATTTGTGAATGATCCAATGTATCTCTGTATAGCTGTATGTATATGTGCATGATTCCACTACTAACCGTGCTAGTACAAAACCGATAGGAAAAACTAATATTACTATCGGTTATATACTACAACCGATAGAATAAATATTATAGTACTATCGGTTCATATGCAGCAACCGATAGAATAAAGTTTTCAGTACTAAACGTGTCTACCAAATACTATCGGTTATATAATATAACCGATAGAATAAATATCTCAGTACTATCGGTTCATATACAACAACCGATAGAATAAAGTTTCCAGTACTAACTGTGTCTACACAATACTATTGGTTTATATATAACAACCGATAGAATAAAGTTTCCAGTCCTAACTGTGTCCAGACAATACTATCGGTTTATATCAGAGCCGATAGAAAAAACATTAACATTACTATCGGTTTAGATCCTAGCCGATAGAAAAAGCCTAAATAATACTATCGGTTTATATATGAGCCGATAGAAAAAACGTATACAATACTATCGGTTTAAATTCGAGCCGATAGAAGAAATAGTCGATAGCGATTAGTGAACGTTGCGAATGTAGATGTTTTACTAACGGTTTTTGAACCGATAGAAGTGTGCTGCACCTCTACTATCGTGCCGACCACTATCGGTAAGAGAACCGATAGTAGAGTGGATTTTTAACCAATAGTGAAAAGCATTTCTGTAGTAGTGGTCCTCGACTAACGGTGATAGAAACACGTCAATATCATTCCCAGGTTGTCTGAGTCCTGAAATTAGTAACGACATCATGATGTACTTACGCTTCATACATAACCAAGGAGGAAGATTGTAGATGCATAAAAGAACTGGTCAAGTGCTATGCCGACTGCTCATATTTCCGTGTGGATTCATACCATCCGTACTCAGCCCAAACCTTATATTCCTCACTTCGCTGTCAAACTCACCGAATGTTCTGTTAATGTTTCACCATTGAATAGAATCAGCTGGATGTCTTAGTTTTCCGTCTTGTTTCTGACCTTCACCATGCCAACGCAAGTACTTCGCATCTTTCGGATTTGCAAACAGCCATTTCAATCTAGGAATCACAGGCAAATACCACACAGTTTTGGCCGGAGGCCCTTTCTTTACCTCATCACATCCATTGTGATAAATTCTGTCCCCATGCTTATACCGCAATGCACCGCATCTTGGACAAACATGCAAATCCTCGTACTCGTTACGGTACAGAACACAATCATTTGGGCATGCATGTATTCTTTTGATTTTCATTCCCAACGGACACATAATTTTTTGGCCTGGTAAACCAATCTTGGCAACTCATTTCCCTCTAGAAGCATGTCCGCTAATAGATCTAATAGAGCCGTGAAACTCTTATCGCTCCAACCGTTGCTTGCCTTCAAGTTATATAATCTCAACACAAAAGACAACTTTGTAAATTTTGCACATCCGGGGAACAAAGGCTTCTTAGAATCAACTATTAATTTCTCAAATTTAGCAAAATCGTTTTCTCTATAATCTTCTTCTACATCACGTAACATTTCATCTAAATTGTCGTCATCTACATGCACATCCGAATGAACATTATCAATGTTCTGATGATCATCACTACTGCAATCCACTTCTGGGTGCTACTAAGTGGTAGCGGTGCTCGTTTCCTCAAGATCTTCACCATGTCATATCCAACGGGTATAGTGTGCGTTAAAACCACGACAAATCAAATGACTCCTAATCTAATCAGAGTTGCCGAACCTCTTTAAGTTCATACAATCTATACAAGGACAATGCATATCTTTCTCTCCCTTCTTCGCCTTTTCTTGCTCAGCAAATTTAATAAACCCATTCACACCCTCCAAATACTCAACAGTAGTACGCTTTATTCCATACATTCAATATTCTCGGTCCATCTACAATTATTTCACAAAATTGACAAATTGAAATAAATAATTAATGACTAAGGGCATGCATGCATGAAACATCATCAATTAGCTAGGCCATATGTGTGTACAGCTACTTAATTACATTAAATGGATATATATATATGAAGCCCTAATTAACTTGATGCATTTAATTGGAAGAGCCAGCTAGCTGGCTGGTTAACTTCAGCCATAAATCATTCCTAGTTTAACTTCAGCAAGCTATAGCTAGCTAGCCAACCTAGCCTCCTAGTTTGGAGCTACATGCATCTAGTTTAATGAATTGGTAGAGAGAGAGGGAGAGTGTGAAAGAGTGATCGAGAGAGAGAGAGAGGTGATGAGAAGATGACAATACCGAGGGGGATCGAATTATCAACCTCCCAGCTAGCTTCTCCAGATCACTCTACCTTGGAGCGTGGATGCACATACAATAGAAATGATCCAGGATGCAGAGCAGGAGTCGAGATAAGTTGTGCAATTTTACTATCGGTTCAAAATGACAACCGATAGTAAACCTTTCTCTCTATTAAAGTCCCCACTGTCATAACCATTAGTTTATATGACGTAATTTTACTATCGGTTTGTTTCATATAACCGATAGTAAAATTTACTCTATTATATGAGTTGGTACAGTAGTAACCGATAGTAAAAATTCTGTAATTTCACTATCAGTAACCAAAGACAAACCGATAGTAAATTTTACTCTATTATATCGGTTGGTACAGTATGAACCGATAGTAAAAAGTCCGTAATTTCACTATCAGTTACGAAAGACAAACCGATAGTACTATTTCATCTATTATATCGGTTGGTACAGTAATGACCGATAGTAAAAATTGTTTGTGTTTCACTAATGGTACACCAGAATATAACCGATAGTACAAAGCCTCTTCTCCACCGCTGTAGTCGTACTCTATCGGATTGTTTCCAGATTGCTTATAACTGTTAGAAGATATGGGTTAGTGGATTGTATTTCTGTAGTAGTGATTGACTATAAGCTAAAGAATACAAGATTGTTCTTAGTTCATCTAAGAACATTCTTGATTCTCTCCTTGTAACCCTCATTTTACATAGTGAAATCCCAACAGGACGTAGGGCTGTTACTCATCATCGGAGGGCCCGAACCTGTATAAATTTCTTTCTTCCTCTGACATAGCTATCATAATTTACCTGAGATTAACCTTAGATAGGCTTCACATTCTTCTCTAACATTTACGTAAGTTCAACTAAGGACGAAAGTCCCAATCATCGACAGCTGGCGTCGACTGTGGGGCCTTATTTCAAGGTGTCTTTCTTCATCAGGATTTGGGTAAGCCATGTCAAGAGTTTACGATTCTGAAAATGATTTTGATCTTGCAGATTACGCTGATCTTAACATGGAGGATGAGACTCTCTACATGGAAGAAAATGAAGTTCCCTTAGAGCCTGCTACTAAGGAGGACTTGATCCATAGTCAAGAACTTGAACAGGCAGTACGTTCACCTCCTGTGAGTCCTACCACATCAAATGGTGAATATGTGCCAAAACCCATCATCCCAGATGATGTGGGAGATGAGAACCTTGAATTCAGTCTGGAAGGTTTTGCTCTAGAAAACTTGAATTCTATCTTTGATTTTGAGTTTGACTTAGATGGGGAGATGCTCTCCCCGTCTACGACTTCGGTTCCTCAAGAAGTTGCTGCACTTTCTGAGGAAACTCCTGAGCAACGTGCTGCCAGGGAGGAAGCAAAACGCAAATAGGGAGAAGATGCAGCCCATGAGTAGTGAGAGGCAGAGGTTCTCAAGGCCACAGAGCAAGCTCTGCAGCTTGCGCAATCTTGCCATGATGCTGCAGCTCGCGACCTGGCACCTAGAATGTCACTCCCGCGACATCATCATGATCGCAGGCGAGATCAAACTCCATCATCAGTTCCAGCCTGTCCACTGATGGATGAAGCTACGATAACTCCCAGGGCACCTCGAAGGAGCACACAGGAGTGGATTCGTGTGATTGCAAATACTCTTCGCAATCCTCCTTCAGATTTGGCGAATGATGACAGAGTTTTGTTTGCAAGGATCTTGGTGGATAACCTCGACGAGGTGGCAACTGTTGTCACTCCGACATCGTCCTCGCGATCAGCGACTCATTCTCGTGAGAAGGACAGTTATTATTCGAGCCAAGAGCGTTCCCATGGACACGCTCCATCGGCCTAGTATCATAAAACAAGGCGTACAGGTAACTCTAGTGACCTCTGTCGTGAGCCAGTACATTAGCGATTAGGACCGCAAGTTGATTCTTCTTGCGATCGTAATCGTGAACCAGTGCGTTCACGCTTGGGGCCATAGGTGAGTTCATTCCGCAACCTTGATGGAGGTCGCAAGGAACAGCAGCCACGTCCTTCGTACATAGGTTGCAAGGCTTTCTCACCAGGATTAAGTGTGATAATTTGGCCAGATAAGTTTAAACCCAGCACAATCGAACAATTTGATGGGACAAAAAATCCTTCTGAATTTCTCCAAATTTACATCACTGCCATCCAAGTTGCTAGAGGTGATGAACGAGTTATGGCGAATTATTTACCGACTGTTATGGAAGGTCCGGCACAAACTTGGCTGTTTAATCAACTTGAAGGATCCATTTACGATTGAGAAATGTTGTGTGATTCAATCCTCAACAATTTCCAAAACTGTTCTCAAAAGCCTAGCAAGGAAGGTGATCTTCATAGCTTGCGCCAGATCTCAACTGAGACTCTTCACCAATTAGTCAAAAGATTTGTAGGAATATGAAATACTATTCCCAAAATTTCTGACAGCTCTGTCATCAGGACATTTAAACATGTCATTCAATATCGGAGGTTTACTGAAGATTTGCTCATTCACCCACCACGATCAGTCACAGATCTCTTCGACATGGTTGATTGTTATTCCGACACGGCTAAGGCCGTTGAGTGGAATAAGATGGTGGATAAGGGGAATTTATCGCCTCAACCAGGTCTTTAGGCCGACAAGAAGGATAAGTCAAGTAAGAAACATGAGACATCTACGGGCGAAAAATCAAAAAAAGTGAAGAAAGCCAGAACCAACCAATTTCGAGGGGTTACCATCATCGACAAGCAGCTTGAAGGGAAAGGTAAGACGGTTCCGTTTAAAACTAACAAAGTTCCTCTTGCTGGTCGCAGCGACCAAGAAGACAAACAAGTTAAATTGTAGGGATCAAAGAAATGGTGTCCGTTCCACAACGTTTCGTCTCACGATCTCCAAAATTGTCAGACTTGGTTAAAGAAGCTAGAAGATTTTTATCAAGGTAAAAGTCCTATGCCTACAGTACCAGGTCAGGGACAAACTAGTGAGATCAAAGGCACTAATGTGGATGAAGACATGCCATATCAGGTACCTAACAATCACGTTAATGTTATTTTTGGTGGTTCTTCTTCTTACATTTCTAAGCGTCAATATAAAAATGTTTGCCGTGAGGTAAATAGTACTGAGGTTCCTTTGGGAGAGCCTTAGTTTCCCCGATGGTCGGAGGTTTCTCTAACCTTTAGCCGGGAAGATTGCCCTAAGGGGTTGACATGACCTTGGCGTCTCCCTTTGGTAATATCTCTTACCATTAGCAATGCTAAGGTATGATGCGTGTTGGTTGATGGAGGGATTTCGCTCGATCTCCTGTTCTCCAAGGCTCTCGACGAGATGCAAATTTCTCACTCGAAGATAAAGCCAGTGGCACAACCATTTTTTGGAATAATTCTAGGTTCATCTATGTTACCAATTGGACAGATTGTACTGCCGGTAACACTTGGAGAACGGGCAAATTTTCAAACGGAATTAATTACTTTTGATGTAATTGATTTTGATTCTGCTTATAACACCATTTTTGGAAAGCCTTCTCTTGCTAAGTTCATGGCAGCGACGCATTACGCCTATCAATGCGTCAAGGTCCCAGGTCCTCATGGCGTGATCACAGTTAGGGGCAGTCAGCATACGGCCTTGACTTGTGATCAAATTTTCCCAAAGTTGGTCGATCAACTTACACTACAGGATGTCCAAGTTGCAACCTCAAAACCAGATGCGGTCAAAGGATCCTCAAGACCAGAAGAAAAACTCAAATTGGTTCCTTTATTCCCAGATGATCCATCTAGAACTGTTTGGATTGGGTCAAACTTGGATGCCAAATAGGAACTAGAGCTCATTGCTTTCTTCCAGGCTAACGTGAACGTGTTTGCGTGGAAAACCTCAGACATGCCTGGAGTTCCAAGGGAAGTAACTGAGCATAGGCTAGCCACTTGGCCTGGATAGCAACCAATAAAGGAAAAACTCAGACGTTTTGCTCCTGATCAGCAAGAAGTTATTCGCTCGAAGTTAGATAAACTCCAGTAGGCTGGTTTCATTCATGAGGTCGACCATCCTAAATGGCTCGCGAATCCGGTCATGGTCCTGAAATCAAACGGTAAGTGGCGCATGTGTGTCGATTACACCAGTTTGAATAATGCCTGTCCAAAGGATGATTTTCCTCTTCCCCGCATCGATCAGTTGATTGATTCCACTACGGGATGTGAAATTATGAGCTTCCTGGATGCTTATTCAGGCTACTATCAGATTAGCATGGCAGAGGAAGATGAAGAGAAGACTGCCTTCATCACCCCATTTGGTACTTACTGCTACATCAGAATGCCATTTGGGCTCAAGAATGCTGGTTCCACATACCAGCGCTTGATGCAAAAAGCCTTTCTTTCTCAGATAGGGAGTAATTTAGAAGCTTATGTTGATAATTTGGTTGTAAAAAGCTTTAAGAGCTCTAGTCATATAGATGACCATGCTGAAACTTTTTGTAATTTGAATAAACATCAAATAAAGTTGAATCCTCAAAAGTGCTCTTTTGGGGTTTCTTCGGGTAAACTTTTATGTTTCCTTGTTTGTTCAAGAGGCATTGAGGTTAATCCCGAAAAAATTCGAGCCATTGAGAAAATGCGATTCCCTTCGACTACGAAGGAACTGCAAAGTCTAACTGGTCGAATGGCGGTTTTGAGTCATTTCATTTCACAGTTAGGAGAACGTGGTTTACCTTTTTTAAGGTTCTACGTAAGCACAATGGTTTTTGATGGTCGGATGAAGCCGAAAAGGCCTTTCTGGAAGTTAAAACATACCTCACTAGTACTCCAGTATTGATTTCCCCTATTAAGGGCGAAACATTAATCATATATTTGGCTGCTACCCCTCATGCGGTCAGTGCAATTCTGGTAGCAGAACGAGGTGGAATGCAATGACCAGTCTATTACATAAGTGAGGTTCTTAATGGACCAAAGGAGTGTTACCCTGAAGTCCAAAAGCTCCTTTATGCTCTGTTAATGGCTTCTAGAAAACTTTGAAATTACTTTCAAGCACATACGATTTTTGTGCCATCGTCTTTTCCTTTAGGAGACATTCTTCGCAACCCGAAAGTCTCTGGTCGAACTACGAAGTGGGCAGTTGAACTTGGAGCATTCGATCTCCATTTCACTGCTCGAGTAGCAATCAAATCTCAAGTTCTTGCAGATTTCGTGGCCAAGTGGTCTAATCCCGCACCACAGGAACAAGATACAGTAGATTTGGATAATTTCGACTGTTGGACGATGTATTTTATGGTTTTTGTAGTTATCAACACTCGGGAGCTGGAGTAGTTTTAATCACACCTTAGGGTGATAAGCTCTGGTATGTCATACAATCACACTTTGCTGCTACTAATAACGCAGCAGAGTATGAAGGTCTTCTTGCTGGGCTTAGAGCAGCCAAATCCCTTGGAGTCCGTTGATTAGTGGTGAGAGGGGACTCACAGCTAGTCGTAAACCAGGTAAACAAGGAGTACAACATCTCTGATGAAACAATGGGTCATTACTTGGACGAAGTGAGGAAATTGAAAAAATATTTTAGTAATTTCAAAATCCAATTCGTTCCGCGAAGAAACAACATTCTCATAGACCAATTGTTAAAAATTGGGTCCTCACGTACATCCACTCCGGCAGGAGTGTGCGTTGAGCACTTAAAATCCCCTTCTATCAAAGAAGGGTCGGAAGAGATAATTGACGTTGCGACCTAAGAGCAAGAAGCAGATTGGATTCATCCATTGAGAATCTATCTTGCACATGGGACCTTGCCTAAGGATGAACTGACAGTGATCAGTTAGTTAGAAAAGCACGCATGTATCAACTTGTTGAGGGAACTTTATATAGAAAGGGAACTCAAGAAGTCCTCATGCGATGTATTTCTCATGAAGATGGAAAATCCCTTCTAAACGAAATACATTGAGGCATATGTGGAACACATGCTTCTTATCGCACACTGGTCGGAAAAGCTTTTCGACAAGGTTATTACTGGTCTACGACACTCAATGATGCTATGCATAAGTAATCTCAGGAGGGGGCTAGGAGAATATAACTATAACATAAAGTTTAAAGTTTATCATGGTTTTAAACTTTATTAAAGCATGCATTTGCATTTTCCATTTTGTATATACTTGTTTGCAGGTAATTTAATCCTACAAAGCATTCCTATTTCCATTGTCAAAATAAATATTTACAATGAGGAGGGAAACTTTAAGCGAGCTTGAGGTTCTTTAATAGTTTTTCAACTATAGGCTTGACCTCAGCTATGGTCGCCTTCATCTGCTCTTCATTCTCAAAGATGACATCCTCCGCTGCTGAATTAAGATCCAAATTCGGCCCATGGCGATGTCTGAGCTTGCACAAGATAGAAGAAGTAGCAATACCAATGTCGGTCTTGACTGTTTCCTTGTACCCCTTTGTAAACTCGGGGATGTTGTCAACCAAAGAATTAGCTTGAGCTGCGACCAAAGCACAAGACTCTTTGAGTGAAATATTTTCCTTTTTAGGATCAATAATTTTTGCCTCGGTTGAGTCCGCTACTTCTTTTAATTTCTCAAGAGAAGCTTGTCCCATGATATTGCAGTTCTGAATGATATTCTCCAGATTATTCTTTTCTTTTTCAAGACTCTTTATATCATTCTAAGCTCTCTCCATTATCCTTTGGTTCAGATTGTGAAGTTTTTCAAGAATATGTCCTCGTCGGATATACTTCTCTTCAAAATATTCTTTTCCCTTGGTCAACTTAGAGTTTATTTCCTTTTGACCTTGCTAGAAGAAAAGATAATTCGATCAATTCATACAAAAGCAATGACCTGATTTTGCAAGAATGAACTTACGATCAAAGTCAAGTTGTAGCTTTTCTTTTTTCCTTTAAAGCTTTAGTTACAGCTGTCTCCTTCTTGGAGCGTTCTTTAGCAACTTCTTTTGATAAAGCAGAGTTTTTCCTGCACCAACAAGGAAGTTTCATTCTAATTCATACGGGAATGAAATTAAAACAAGAAACTTACTGTTCTAGTTGGTTGCATTTTGCTTGTGTGACCTTAAATTGCTCTACTAGCCAATTCACCAAGGTCGAATGCCGAGCAGAGTTCTACAGGCAAAACAAAACATCTGAAGATATTTCTCAGAGACAATAATAAGATATACCGAGTAAAAATTTACTCACCTCTATTAGATCTTTGAGCATAATCTCAGATCTCAAGTCATTTTGCTCCAGCTCAGCAATTGGAAGACTTACTACCAGCACAGAATGGAGAGCGTAAGTAGGTTGATCCACAGTTTCCACATTTTTCTCCTTGCTCAGGGGGAGGGAGGGCTTCTGCGACCATGGGAACAGATGTCGTCCCAGGATGGTTTCCCATTCCTATGGCCATAGGACCAGCCGCGACATCAGTACTTTCATCATTAACAAGTGATAAGGTCTCAACTTCTTGCATGACCTTTGTTAATGAAGGGAACCTTGGTGGATATAGTCACATCGTGTACTGCAGATGTACCCGCAACACACCTTATGGAAAGAGTTTCTACCATAATAGTCATTGTTTCCTCAACTATACTTGTTTCAATTTCAGGAATTGAAGTCGATTGTATGGAAGTGGGGCTTGCCCTGAACATACATTATGATTGCATAGGTTATGAATAATTTAGACTGTATTCACACACAACTAACGAGGTAATTATTTGTTACCTGAAATTGAGTCCAATGGAACTCATTGCCTCACTCCCAGGAGATAACAGTGAGGTGAACATCTTCTTAGATGTTCTCTTCAAAGGTTCAGCAGACCTTTTTATCTGTAGGATGAGGGGGATTTCATCCTCTTCCTCCTCGCTTCCTTCTCCCTGTACGATTAAGGGATAATTTCCAAGTGTACCTGGAGAAAGGTGAGGGCAAAATAATTTTACCGTTTTGGCCGCTAAACTTGGTTTAACGGCCTTGGACAAAGTTGCCTTTGTGGCCTTTTTAGATTTGTTGGGGGCTACAGATTTCCCCATTGATGATTGACCCTTCTCTTTGCAAGGAGTTCTTTTTAGCTTCTTGGCTGAAGGATCCCCAGAAGTCCCAGCACCATCAGTGCTCCTCTTCGTTCCAGTTGATTGGCCCAAAAGCTACTATTTACATCAAAATGCATTTCCTCGATTACTATTGTTTAAAAACTATAAATGCAGGTTTGTCGAAATAGATTTTACCTTTCATCATTCTTGCAGTAATTCGTTGCTGCCATAGACTAGGCTCTGCAGCCTTGACGCATTCACGTCACCTTGTATGGTCGGATTAAACAGCTTCAAGAAAGTGTTTGTTCTCCTCTCAACTTCAGAAGAAGGTAGACCTATTTTGAAAATGCACTAAGCACAGCTAGATTGAAGATAAATTTCCAATCTACAATAAAAGACTTTACCTTGCTCATAGTCCAAGGTCCCATCTTGCATAGAGCGCACCTCCCAAGTAGGGTGCACCCTTTTCTTCAACAAGCTAATTCAGTTCTTGATGAAGTCCTGAATCACGTCCCTAGCTATCAAGCCTTCTTGTGCTAGACTTTGGATAGCGTAGGCTTGTTTCTGCAGCTCTTCATTAAGATCAGGGGTGGAGTCTTTTTCGTTGCTTTTCTCTGGCTGACGATTTTTGAACCAGAGACTACTTCCTTCGGGAGCAGCCCAGTAGAACCATTGCTGACTCCAGCCATGGATAGAATCCCTCAAAGGAACAATAGGGTAATCTTTTTTCTCCCTCAAGCAGAAGTATACACATCCAATAGCATTTGCGCTCTTCGACCACACCAAGAAGTAGAAACGGCGGAAAAGATTAATGCTTGGCAAAATCCCAACAAAAGCCTCGCACAAATGTTGGAATATGGACAAACTCAATAGAGAATTGGGGTGAAGATTTACCAGCTCTAGCCCAAAGTGATTGAGAACGCTGAGCAAGAAATAGTTTTCTGGCAGACGGAATCCACATTGCAAGAAGTCTTCGAAAAGCACCAGTTCATTTTCTTGAACAACTAGTGTTTCTTCTTTCTCGGTCGGGCGACACACGATCAGTTGCCTCGAAGGTAAAATTTCTTCCTTCTCCAAGATCTCCAAGCTCTCATTTTCACAAAAGGTGGATTGGCTCCAGGATGCTGTTTGATCAGAATTTACGAAGAAGGGTTTTGGAAGGCGATGGTTTTTGGCGGCGTAAGGAGGCGAAGATTGCAAAGGCAATGTTTTTTGAGAGTTTGGACACTGTAGGTTGCTTTACACTCGTCTCTGGCATTAAATGTGTCCCATGATGGATCTGACGGGTGCACCCAAAGTCCTTCTTGGGACTTGTTGGAATCCAAAACGAAGATGAATATTTTTGAAATCCGAAAAGTCATTTCGTTTTGAATTCGGGGGCTAGCTGTCAATCACTCATACTATAGCCAGGAATCTATGGTCTTGATTTCTTATCGCCGCGACCTTGGTTATAGTTATACTACCTATGAATGTTATGGTCGCAGAGATATATTTTCCTATGGTTATAGTTATACTACCTATGAATGTTATGGTCGCAGAGATATATTTTCCTATGGTTATTTTTTTTTCTCACAGAGATATAATTGGATATTAAAATGATATAGATTATATGTAATCATAAACTTTTCAACTAAGCTCGTAGTGTAAAGAAAATAACTTTATTTCATACAATCTTTACACAAGAAAGGGATACTGGAGACCAAAGAGTCAACCTGATCCGAATGCAAAGTACAAAGTTCTCCAAGGGACACGTTATTTCTAGTAGGATTAACACTAGCTGCCCCAAGAGAATCAGCAAAGTTCCTTAATATTTCGACGTCGTCTTTTATTATGAGAAAACATTGGGCTCTTATCGCGTCAAAGAGATCCCTCTGCTCTTGCACAAGATCTCTCTCTTCACGAGCCAATCTTGCATCCTCACGAGCCCTATTATGACTCTCCCTCAGGTGCTCAACGACCTTGAAGGCAGTGTCGAGGTTGAGTCCTCGCCTGATGAAGCGCTCCTCAAGCTCCTCTTTTTCTTCTTCGAGAGTTCTGCATAAAACAGTCTTCTCCCTCAGAAGACCTTGGATCTCAGCAAGTTGTTCACTGAGAACCCACAATGCCTTATCCTCCTACAGACAAAAGGTTTAATCCAGGTCGCATACAAGAAGAATTGAGGAAGAAACAGTACTTACCTTAGAGGCAGATGCTAGCTGGACCACCGAAGGGATTGGTACAAGAACAGTACAATCCGTGTTGCATATTTGATTAAAGTCTGAGTTATTTCTTGATTAAACAACTTAGTTAGTGAAATAATCAATACCTCAACTTCGACTCAGAAGGATATGAGCCAATAGTCAAAGACTGTAGGTTGTCAGCCTCTTTCCTTCTATTGTAATCAGTTTGAGCAGAAGGGACTGACACCATGTTTTGAGAAGCGGTGGTAGCTAACTCCTCGTACCTCATTACTTTCCTCGATGAGGACCCACTAAATGATCCAATATCATCACTAGTTCTCTTCTTTAAGGTAGTTGCACCTTCAAGATCCTAAAGAAGTCCAAAAAGCGTTATTTTGAAAAACTCCATATTAGAAGAAAGAACAATGCAGACTTCTTCAAAAGAAGAGTTACCTCTTGAAATGCCTGCATGAGACTATCTTCTATCTATATTTCGTTTTCGTCACTCTCAACAACTTGTTTAGAACTTTGACCCGCCTTTAGAATAAGAACAGAGGGGAAAAGACAAATGGAGTTCTAAGACTTGATGAATGAAAGTTTGAAAATCTTTGAACATAAAACCTTAGTATATATAGAACCCAGAGGTGACGGTTCATGTTCTCAAGCCTCGAGTTCTTAAAATATGCATGAAGTTTTGTCTTGAGTTGTAGCAAAAGACTTCGTCATGACCTATCAAAGTTACAACCAAAGATCTTCTTGGGTAACGAAGCGACACACAATGAAAAAGGTAATGTCTTTTTGTTACAGGAGAAGGTGAAACGTCGGAATATGTATAATTGAATTTACAAAGTGATTGAATTTAAAATAACAAAGTATATCACTTGTTATTTCAAATTCGGGGGGCTAGCTGACGAAGATTATAACCCGAGTTAGTCACCTTTGCCATTCTATAGTCGCCAGGGCTACAGAACGAGATTATTACCTCTCTATGGTCTCAAGCACCGAAGAGAGAGAGACAATAGAATAGTCCAAGATGTATTGGACACTACCTATTCCATGATCTCGACTTGTGATGTCACAGGCGTTGTAGTTTTTAGATATCCACAAACCCCGAAGTCGCAAGAGACTATGGTCTCACGGATACTACGGACATGGAGATATTTTCCCGTTGTCACCCAAGTCGTGAAGATTGTGCATTATCATAGTTAATACGCGACCATGGCTTACTAAAGGGATAAAACATTTAACAGCTATATGATTAGAATCATTCAATCATGAATAATGGTTGAACCTTTATCACTACCGCTGTCTTAGACGTTTTAACTCTTTAAGTCTATAGTAACCGTCAAGAAGATGGAGGCGTAATCATAAACGGGTATAATTACACATTATAGCCGGCACACGTCTACCTCTCGGTGACCCTTTGGATTCTGTAACTGATGATCGGCGACGAGCTATAAAAGGAGGGTCAGTGGGAGAGATCCGAGGACGAAGCAGGAGATTCAAGACACAATTTTTAGAACTAGCCACAGCAGATTTATATTGACTGTAAGCTAAAGAATAGAAGATTGTTCTAGTTCATCTAAGAACATCCTTGATTCTCTCCTTGTAACCCTCATTTTACATAGTGAAATCCCAACATGACGTAGTGCTGTTACTCATCATCAGAGGGCCCGAACCTGTATAAATTCCTTTCTTCCTCTAATATAGCTATCATAATTTACTTGAGATTCACCTTAGATAGGCTTCACGTTCTTCTCTAACATTTACGTAAGTTCGACTAAGGAGGAAAGTCCCAATCGTCAACAGTCATATTCAACATGATCAAGTGAAAGGAACTTGCCTACGGAAATAGGATTGAAATCAGAGTTCAGCAATTCACCCCGATGCTCCTCGCCACCATCAATGCCTGAGAAAATATAATTATATTAATGTATTTTTAAAAGAACATTGGTGTAACAAGAAATATAAATGCAAGGATGAATGCATCTATACTCTTGTTTTCTCGCCCCACAATTGAATACATTTACCGATGGACTGACACTAAAAGTTGACAGAGATTAAATTTTATAATTTTAAAGTTTATATATATATATATATAGGTACATAAGTTTTAAGTTTTTAGGTATTAAATTATTAAAATTATACTACTTTTGTTGTATAAAGTTTAAGTTGGAAAATAACTTGTTTGAATTTAGGTTAAGTCAAGAGTATTTGAAATTAGTCGAATTATTTTAGTCCACTAAGAATTATCCATCTAATATTTCTATATGCACATATACAAAACATTGAATTTATATTTAAAATTAGTATAAGTAGAAAGGTCATATTTAAATTTTATAAGAAAATTGGTGATGTATTACACCTTTTAGAATGGAATTATACTCAAGAGAATAAGCTTTATTTCATTTACTTAAATATTTTAATTAAAGAAAAAATTCCTATTTATTGAATCATTTATTTTTAAGTTTAAAATTTGGAATTTATTTTATTTTCTAAAATAGTATAAAGTCTAGTTCTATTCTTACTTAAAACAATTTCTTAAAAATGTATTTTCGAAAGAATTTATATTAGAATCTGAAATTAAAACCGGACAATAATAAAAATTTATTATTTTCATTCTTTTCAAAAATTAAAATTATAGCGAGGTTCATATGCAAGAAAATATACTTATTTATTACTAAAAATAGAAAAGAATCTAACGCCATGTTTTGATGCCAGGATCTCATCAGCTTGATGCTCGATGTTGAATCTGAGGTGCATTCGCGTGTGCCAATCTGCAGGTGCCGGTGAGGGAACGATGGGATGTTCGCTGGTAGGTAGACCAAGGAGTATGGTCACATCTTCCAACGTGACTGTCATCTCCCCCATCCGAAATGGAACGTATGCATCTCAGGACGCCATCGATCCACCAAGGCATTGATCAACGACCTATCTAGCTTGAGGGCATGACCAATCTGTAGCATACGAGCAAAGGGCAATAAACCTGCATCCCTAAGGATGGGGATGCATCCCCTATGAAGAGGCCAGTACTCCATGGGACCCCTCACTATAAGCGGCTCAAGGTCTCATCCCTATGATACTAGATGTTCGCTATGGCCATGATCATATCTGCCGGTAAGCATGATAAGAACATAAATTATGCCATGAAGATAACACACTATCCTCATTTCGATATTACATATGAATTACAAAGAACATGATATAATAGCATCAACTACGCGATGAAGACACAACATTTGCGAATAACGTAAAGCCCCAACATGGTTTTTTAATACATTATGTCAGGGGAAATCTCTGCCCTTGCGGCCCTAGTAATAGGCATCCCAAGAAAAGCGTCCCCAGCATCCCGGGCGTCGCCACTCCATGGCCCCGGCCTCGGTAATGGGCATCCCGGGGACAAGCGTCTTCGGGGAGAAGGTTTTTCCTCGGGAAGCAGCGAGGAGACTTGTCAGGCATCCAAGCCCTTTAGCCGAAGAAATGACGTCGGTGCCCTTCGATCCAACGGCTGCAGCCGGGGTAGCTTAGTAATTTGCATCTTTTGGGGTCTATATAACCCTTGTACTCCTCTCTTGTAAGCTAAGAACTATTCTTTTTGCATTTAATACACAAAAACTGCAAGACGTGCTTAGGAGCACTCTCCCCGTGAGGGAACTACCCTAGCCGATTCGTGTCGGGAGCACATCGACAGGACTAGGGCCTCTACTGAGGCCTGAACCTGTATAAATCCTTGTGTCAATCTCAGTGCTTGCCCGGCGGGAGGTGACCAGTCGAACAGTCATCTCGCACCGTTGTTCGTTCGCTAGGAATTTCTACAAAACCTGCTGGCGGTATATTTTATACCATGACAGTTGGTGCCGTCCGTGGAGACTCGTGACGAATCGCCATGGCTCCCCCAAGAATGAGAGCTCAAACTCTCTCCCTTTCCTCTCTGAGGTCCCCAGTGGCAGTGTTCCCATCTCCCGCCCGGCGATCGCGACCACGCTTGCGAGGCCTAGCGCCTCCCAACTTACGGTCTCAGTCTCCGGAGACCCCTTGCTTGGGGCTTTGGTCGAGGGCCAACTCCGTGCCCAACACACCCTGGAGGAGTTTTTACGCGTCTTAGCGTGGCCCCCAGCTCCTGTCTATCCGCCCCCATATTCGTTTATGGGCATCACCACCGTTCTTCATGGGGCTCCCAGGAGCCCTCCCTGCCCTGGGAATGTTTACCACGCGGGGGGGCTTGTCGGTGCCAGGATCCTTCCTTGCCCCGGGGATGTTTCCCGCACCGGGAGGCTGGCCCATGCCAGGAACCTTCCCCATCCCGGGAGGTTATTTGGTGCCGGGCCCGGAACCTCTGCAGGCGGCTACCATCACGATGGGAACCCTCCCCGTGCCGGGAGTCTTCCCCGCGCCTGCCGTCACCCATGTGTCCGGGGACCTCCCCGGGTCAATGCTCGGGGACGCTCTAGCACCAGAGCTGGTGGTCAATCCAGGGATTCTTCCCGCGTCCACTCCCATCGATACCCTGGACGCTCATCCAACGCCGGGCCCGTCCCATGTGCCGATGGCTTCCTCCGGGCCGGTGAACTATGCACATCAGCTCCCTCCCTCGGGACCCGCTTCACCTAGGAGGAGGTTGAGCTGATGCGTACTGCGAAATCTGGGGAGGCCCCCTCCTGCCACCGATTGGAACTCCCCCCGGCTTGCGGCCGCGGTGAGCCACGCTCCTGGCCCGACCAGGGGTAGCGACCGGTCGAAGAAGTCACCACCACCTCCGGGGGGTACCAGATATCCAAGAGGTTAGCTCGACTAACCTCGAGGAGAAGAGATGTTACCGCCGCTCCGGCGGGCGGCTGGGATCCCTCCCCGACTCTGCTAACGAGGGCGCATCCCCTGTCAAAGAGGACAGCCACCGGGACTCTCCCCGGGAGGCTGAGGGAGCCAACCAGCCGTTGTGCCGCCGTCTTTGGTGCATCCGCTGGCCATGGCCCTACCGCCTGCCGCACATCGAGCGCTACAACGGTGAGGCCGATCCTTATGAGTTCGTGCAGGTCTACTCCACGGCCATGTTAGCGGCTGGGGCGGCGATGGGAGCGGACCATGGCCTAAGAGGGGCAATCACAGGGTGCCACGGCCTCGGGACACCTTTGTCCTCGAGGGCGGAGGCGTCTCGCACGAGAGCAACAAGGGCAATCACCCCTTGCCTAAGTCGAAAGGCTATGGGGGGGACAGTCATCCCGCGGCTGGGAAGGCCCCACGAAGGGAGGCAAGGAGGGCACAGCCAACTTGTGGTGTGCCTTCCACAAGTCAAATACCTACGCTACTCAAGAATGCCACCAGCTTCTGCAACACTTCTCCGCGTTCCTCGACTAGCGTGGGCAGGGGGGAGCCCTGCCTCCTTGCCCCCTCCGCCGGCTTTGCCGGCTCTCCCTGCTCCTTCGGGGGAGCAGCAAAGACAAGCACAGGAAAGGGGCTCAGCCGAAGAGCTCCCCTTCCAAACCTCCCAAAGGCGTCTAAACGTCATTACGGGGGGATCCGCCTCGGGGTGAGACTCCAAGCACCAGCATAAGGAGTACGCGCAAGAGGTAAAGGTCGTGGGGGTGCTACACACGTCTCAACCACCAAAGTAGTTGGATGTCCCCGTCACCTTCACAGCGAAAGACGGGCGCGGGGTTCGCTTCCCCCATCACGACATGCTCATCGTCTCCGCCACCGTCTAAAACTGCCAACTGGCGCGTATCCTTGTTGATGGCAGAAGCTCCGCCGACATCCTGTACCTAAAGGCATTCAGGGAAATGCAAGTCGATGAAAAGCTGTTGCAGCCTGTGGCCGGGCCCTTGTAGGGCTTCGTCCTAGGAAAGACCATCTACCCGGTGGGAAAAGTCTACCTCCCCATGACCTTCGGCGCCCCAGACTTCTACCTAACAGAAATGGTCTGGTTCGACATAGTGGACCTCCCCTCTTCGTACAACGCAATCATGGGGAGGACCACGATTAACTGTCTGGGGTCGGAAATTCACCAGAGCTATCTCTGTGTGAAGATCCCTGGGCCTCACGGCGTGATCACCGCCCGAGGCGACGAGGACGTGTTCGACACTCTTTACGAGCGCGCTCCCACAACGATAGAGAGCATCAACGTGATCAAGACCCCTGGGGGAGAGAGCCCCCAGCCTTGGACACCCCAGCCGTCCCCTCCGGGAAAATTCTCCCGAAACCATGCCTGGAGGGGGACCTCCGAAAAGTCCAGCTGTCCCCGGAGGACAGGGAAAGGATCGTCAAGATCGGGGCGGACCTCTCCGAAGAGTATGCGGGACAACTCGTGGCCTTCCTCCGCAAAAACTCCGAAGTCTTTGCGTGGAAGCCCGCCGACATGTGGGCGTCGCCTGCGACGTTATCGAGCACAAGCTCGCTGTAATGCTCGGCCACCACCCGGTCAAGCAGAACTTGAGGAAGCTCTCCTAGGAGCGCCAAGAGGCCATCAAGGCCAAAATCGCCAAGCTTCGGGAGGCGGGGTTCGTTCGGGAGGTCCTGCACCCCGAATGGCTAGCGAACCCCATCCTCGTGAAGAAGTCGAGCGGCAAGTGGAGAATGCGCGTAGACTTCACTGACCTTAATAAGGCTTGCCCAAAAGACAACTTTCCACTCCCGCGGATCGACCAGCTGGTTGATTCGACCGCAGGGTGCAAGCTTATGAGCTTCCTTGACGCATATTTGGGCTATCATCAAGTCTGAATGGCTAATGAGGATGAGGAAAAGATGAGTTTTATAACTCCCCTCGGCACCTTCTGCTACGTCCACATACCCTTCGGGCTGAACAACGCTGGGGCAACCTTCCAGCACCTCATGTCGCTGGTCCTTAAGGACCAAATCGGCCGCAACATCGACGTCTACGTCGACGACGTGGTCGTCAAAAGCCCCCATGTAGCCACTCACATTGAGGACCTAGCGGAGACCTTCCAAAACCTCCGCGAGTACGGGTTGAAGCTCAACCCAGAAAAGTGCGCCTTCGGTGTACACCAGGGGAAGCTGCTTGGCTTCCTCATCTCCCAGCAAGGCATAGAGGCCAACCCCGAAAAAATTCGGGCCTTGCTGGACATTCCCCCGCTGCGATCCTTGAAAGATGTACAGCGGCTTACCGGCCGCTTGGTCGCGATAAGTCGCTTTGTCTCGCAGTCGGGGGAACGCGGCCTCTAGTTCTTCAAAATCCTACGGGCCTTGAGGGGTTTCGGTGGACTCCTGAGCCCCAGGTGGCCTTCGACGACCTGAAGAAGTACCTCACGAGCCCTTCGATGCTCATGAGCCTGTCTCCGGAGGTGCCCCTGCTCCTTTACCTCGCCGCCACCCTGGTCACTGTAAGCGCAGTGCTGGTGAAGGGGCAGGACGGGCAGCAGCGCCCTGTGTACTACGTGAGTGAAGCCCTCCAAGGGGCTAAGACTCGGTACACAGAGGTAGAGAATATTTGCTACGCCCTCCTCATGGAGTCTTGGAAGCTCAGCCAGTACTTCCTGGGATACCCGATCATGGTCCCGTCATCTCTCCCCCTGGGGGAGGTGCTGCGAAACAAAGAGGCCACCGGCCCGATTGGGAAGTGGGGAGCCAAGCTCGCTCCTTTCTCCCTCTCCCTCACGGGCCATTTTGCCATGAAATCACAAGTCCTTGCTGACTTCGTGGTGGACTAGACTCCTGCCTCCGGGACGGAGGGGGAGACTCTCGCCAAGCCGCCCTGGCAGGACGACCATTGGATGCTCATGTTCGACGGCTCCTTGTGCCTCACTGGGGCCAACGCGGGGGTAGTCCTCTGGAGCCCCGAGGAAAGGGCACTGGAATACGTGGTGAGGCTCGAGTTCCCAGCTACGAACAACATCACCGAGTGCGAGGCCTTGCTCCTGGGGCTGCGCCTTGCGTGCTCCCTAGGGATCCGCCGCGTCCTAGTCAAGGAAGACTCCCAGCTCCTGGTTTGCCAAATGGGCAAGTCCTACTTGTGCCATGACACGAACCTGAGCCTTTACCTGGGAGAGGTGCGTAAGATGGAGAACTACATCGAGAGCTTGGAGGCCCAGCATATCCCCTGGAGGGATAATCCGCACCGACACCTTGGCCCGGGCGGTCAGTGCCTGAGAACCTCTACCTGGGGGTGCCTTCCTTGAGATCATCGCGAAACCCTCGGTGACCCCTCCTAGGGCGGACCACGAGTCCTGTGCCCTGAAGGTCTCTGAGATCGTCCGGGCCAGATCCTAGATGGATCCCCTTGTCTCCTTCATAAGGGGGGAGGGGAGCCTCTCAGCGACGCCGAGGCGAAGCACCTCCGTGCCAAGGCATGGGCGTATCTCCTACTGGAGGGAAAGCTCTACAAGCGGGGGGCTTCCGCCCTGCTCTGCTACCTCCCGCAGGCAAAAGGACTCTGGCTCCTCGAGGACATTCATTTGGGGAGCTGTGGGTCTCACCTGGCCCCGCGCGCAGTCGCGGTAAAAGTTCTCCACCATGTGAGGCCTACCAAAAAATGGCAAAGGACTTCAACCTGCCCTCCGCGGCACTACAAACCATCCCCATCACTTGGCCCTTCCCGCGCTGGGGGATGGACCTCCTTGGCCCTTCCCCCCAACGCCGAGGGGCTACAAGTATGCGGTGGTTGCAGTCGATTACTTCTCCAAGTGGGTGAAGGCCGAGCTCTTGGCCAGCATCACATCTCGAGCGGTACAGCGGTTTTTCTGGAAGAACATCGTATGTCACTTTGGGGTCCCCCAAGAAATCACCATCGACAACCGGACCCAATTCGACTCGGCATACTTCCGGGAGTTCTTTGAAGGCCAGGGGGCTACCCTCCACTTCGCCTCCGTAGCCCACCCTCAAAGCAACGGAGCCTTCGAAAGGGACAACTGCGTGATCCTACAGGGATTGCACCGGCGACTCGAGCAAACTTCCTCCAGATGGAGCGCATGGGCAGAGGAGCTCCCAAATATCCTCTGCTCCATGCGCATGACCCCGAGCTGAGCAACAGGGCATACTCCCTTTTCGCTCGTGTACGGGGCTGAGGCAGTCCACCCCTCGGAGATTGGTTTCCGGTCGCTGCGAGTCGAGCTCTTAGACGGAGCTACGACCGCAACGTACAAAACCAATGAAGAGAACCAGCGATCGAAAGTCGACCTCGTCTAGGAAGAGCATGACCAAGCACTCCTCTGCCACACCATCTACGAGCGCGAAATGGCGTGCGCATACAACCAGCACGTCCACAAGAGCGCTTTCCACCTTGGGGACCTAGTCCTCAAGCACATGACTGACCCCAGGCCCAGGGCAAACTTTCCCCAAGTGGGAAGGCCCATATAGGATCTCCATGATCCTAGGCTCAAGGGCTTATAAACTCTCCAACCTTGAAGACCAAGAGTTGAAGCATACATGGAACGTAGACTTGCTCCGCAAGTTCTACATCTAGCCTCCAGGCTCACTCCCTCCCCCGTCGTGACTTCACAGGTGAGGCGCTGAACTCACTGTTCCCTCCCCCGTCGCGATTTCGCAGGGAGAGGCATTGTATTTCATCTTCATTAATACAAAGGGTTTTTATTCAACTCCTGAATTTTTGTAGAGCTTTATCTTTCTGCCTCCAAGGTGGTGCCCTCTCTGTGAGAATGCCCTCTCTGTGAGGATGTAGGCTATTGCAGCCTAAAAGTCCCTACGACGGGAGCCCCGCTCCCATAGGGTGGCTTACAGTAACCCCTCGTAGATTGAGGGGGTAAGCAGAAACCTATTTCTCATGAACTGTGGTAGCGAGCCACTTTGAGAGATTAGTCCCCCCTTAAATACTCTACACCTACTGCCGAGTCACGGAACCCTCCTCTGGGAGTGGCTTTATCCCTTTACGGTTCATTGGCCCATTCTCCCTGGGAGTGGGCTACCCCCTCTGGGGGTCATGGGATTCTCGGTTCTCGGAATTCTCGATTATCTTCGGAATTTTTTGACCGGAGAACCCTTCACCGGCTCCCCGTTCTCACGGCGACCGGGGGAATTTCTTACTGGCCCTCGAAATTTTTCGACCGGGGGCTATGTGCCCTAGTAAATATTGGCATCCGGGACTCTTGTTCCTTACCCACAGCGCGCGGAGCCAAGCTGCACCCCGCTATGGGGGGGATAACCTGGGCCCAGACAAGAGATAATAATTCTCGGAAAAATTTATAGAAGACAACTGTCGAGCAAATTCAAGGAACAAGCAAACTTGAACAACTTTATTAATTCAACATTGAACCAGGGGACAACCCCCCGGTTGGCTAAAGCACCCTCGGAACAACAAACCTCGGGCGCATACAAGATACAATCCGGGGAGCCGAGCTCTCGTGGGAGATTGTCCCGGAGGACAACCCCCTCTGATGGGCACCCACGTCTAATATTCCCGGCGACCATCCGATAGCTCCCGGGAGAGGTTCTTGAACAAGCCCCTTATGCACCTTTGGGCCCTTCGAAGAAGGTCCTCAGGCCAGCACTCGTAGTCGACCAGGGGACATATCTGAAGCAGCGGGACCCTCCAGGACCCTGGTTTCAAAGGGGGCAACTCGGTGCGACAATTGTCAAAGTTGTCTAAATGCCACTCTGGGAGCCACGGTAACCAGATTGGCTCCCGGGAGGTATCCCCCGCCGTCCAGGCCCCGGGAGCTGGATCAGCAGCAAGCCTTAACAAAGCGAGAGTGGCCCTATCACAAATCGAACTGCGCCCCCCGAACCCACCGAGTCCCGGGGACGCTTCCCCCTTGGAGGCACACACTTTGGACAGCTGTTCCGCAACCAAAAGCAAATTTCATTTCATTGAGAATATTAATTACAATTCTTCGGGGCTTCCTCTAAGAAGCTACCGGGAGAAAAAGTCTAACAAAAAAAGAGGGACCTATCTAAAGGCCCGGGGGGGAGACTCATACTTGCCCAATGTCGTCCCCCCCCGGGAGGTCTCCCTTGCCGCCGAGGCGTCCGTCCTCGTGGGTGCCGGTGCCGGGGGTCGAGCCCAAATGATCCGGTCGTAGAAGATGGGGAAGCTCCAGGGAAGCAGGCCCTCGACCTCCCAGGCGCTGGCCCCCTGGTGCTCCACAAGGGCTGCGGCCGCGGCGACCACCGGGACTGCTAGTCCGCGAGCGGAAGCGTCGGCGGCCTCCGGGTCCACGGAAACTTGCTCGTTAAGAAAGCGCATAGCCTCCGTGAGTGAGGTCGGCGCCGAGCCGGAGCCTCCCCCCAGCCCGACGCTGATCCCAAGCCCCTCGGGGGCCGACCGAATGGAGCGCCTCGCCTCGGCGACCGCCCAGGAGCTAGAGTCCTCGAGCTCCCGGTAGGCGCTCTCCTTCGCTTTTGCCTCCCTCCGGAGGAGGGGTTGGCATCTCCCGAGGCGAGGAGCTGATCCAGGACCTTGGCCAGCTCCCCGAGGGCTTCATCCCTCCTGGCGCAGAAGGCGGCAGCCTTGTTCTCGACCTCCTTCAGTGCCTCCTTGAAACGCTCCTCGACGCCCGGGGCGATGGCCGCTCCGTGCGGATCCAAGTGTTACACGTGCACGATGCGCAAGGTGAACTTTGAGGGAAAGCCTGCAGACGCTACGGGGGTGAACTCACCTGGAGGTTGAGGGAAATCAGCTCTGAGCAGCGCTCGCTGAGAGTCCCCAACCGGACGTAGGTCCAAACGTTCGGGGTCTGGAGGCCCGCGGCAAACCTCCGAGGCTCGCCCGGGGATAGCAGGTGGTCTCCCTCCCGACGGCACCGCACCCGTCCCTGCCGGTGGCCCCCCTCCATCTGTCCACCACCACCAAGGGGTCATCGTCTGAGGAATCGGACATTCAGCTCCTCCGGGAGAACATGGCCCTTGGGGGGAACAAAAAGCCCTTCCCCTTCCCGGGCTGTGGGACCCCCAAGACCAACGGGAGCGGCCCGGCCGAGGGACTCGCTCCCTCATCCATCGGCCACTTGAAGTGCGGCAGGGACACCACCGGGAACCATACCGCTGAGCGGTCCAGGCTCGCCAGGTCCGAGACCGCCAGCGGCGTAGCCACCGGAGAAGGCGACGGGGCGTAGTCCGCCGAGTCGGACTCCCCTCAGTCACCGGTGGCCCTCCCCTTCTCTCCCAACACTGCGGGAGCTTCAAGGAGGCACATGAACTCCCCCGTCATCCCTTGACCGCTGGAGAGTTCTCCCTCCGGGAGGGTCGGAGTTGCTCCAACCGCCGAGCAGCTCGTGTGTGCCCCAACCCAGGAGCTACCCCGCGAGCCGGAGTCTTGGCGGGTGTCGAGCCTGGTGTCGTAACCGGGCCCGGGGTTTTCCGCGCCTTGGCGCGTTTTGGCTCCGGGCCCCCGGCGGCCTCTTTCCCCCAGTTATGCGAGCTAGGGGTAGGGTGATTCTCCCTCTCTGGTAACATCAGCCCAAAGGCCTCCACCACCAGATTACGGTGTGCTCGTCGATGTAGTACCTCCAGAGGAGGTTCTCCGCCTTCTCCCGAGAGGTTGGGTATCCCTGTACTGCAAAAAACAAAAGGTGTTAGCCAAAGTAATAAAGACCAAGACACGAGTCACCGGACACTTACGTCATGCCACCGGCATCTGCGGAGGCCGGTTCGACGGGCACATCCCGATCCCCATTTGCCCATGCATGAAGGGGTTGAGCCAAAGGAGTGCCAGGTCCTTCGCGAGGTCCCTCATCGACCTCCGGGTCCGGACATCCACCATCTTGCCGAGGAGCCCAAGCTCCTCTGTGGTCCAGACCGGCGCCTTGGGGGCCGATGACCAGCAGTAGAAGGGGGGCTCCGGGGAATAGGTCACCCCGAAGTCTTGGACCCGAAGATAGAACGATCTCCGGAGCCAATCGTCCCAGTGGTCCCGGGAGGCCACCACCGGGTATTTGTCTACCTAGGCCGGTAGCAGCTGCACCATGACAGAGCCGAAGGTGGACTTCGGCCCTCCCTTGATCACGTGCGAACCCCTCACCGAGGGCTTGTAGAAGTACTAGAGCAACTGGAGCGTCGGCTCCCGTCTGGTGGCTGTCTCACACAGCCAAATAAAGAAGCCCATCTTTACGAGGGTATTGGGCGTTAAGCGGTTTAGCGCCACCCTGTACTCCCGAAGAAACTCCCGGAGCAACGGGTGCACTGGGAGCCAGAGGTCGGCCTCCACGAAGGCTTCGAATACGACCACCTCCCCGGCCAGCGGGCGAGGGGTCACCTCGTTCCTCCCGGGGATCCGGACGTCCCCATCCGCGAAGACCCTCCGGTCCACAAGGGACGTGAGATCACCCGAAGTGAACTTGGTCACCCCAAGGAAGTTTGCGGTGACTTGCTCTGGCGGCATCTCGGCGGCTTTCGCACATCCTTTTGGGGCCATCTGCTTGGGCGAGGATCACCGGGAGAGGGTTACCGGGAGCTAGATCTATGGAAGAAGCTTCGTGCGTCGGAGAGGACTGTGGGCTAGGGTTTGGATGTGAGCCCTCTGGGTCCCCCCGTAACCCTACTTATAGGGCCTGGTCCAGCCCCGATGGGTGACACGTGGAGCAATTGATTTCAAGCCGTTGATTTCAAACGTATCGCGCGAATCGAAGGGCCCCTCGGGAAACGAAGCGCCAAAAATCGAAGTACGTGAAGCCATGATGGCCGGTGGCGTGAGTTAATCGAGATCCGCGTGGTCATGATAACCGGCGGCGCCATCATTTAATGGAAGGCGCGGGAACCGAAGTGCCCCCGCACTCTGGAGTTTGCTTTCGGGGGAGATGTTCTCGGCGATCTAAACCATTCCCCCCGGGCACTTAAAAGTGTCCCCGAAGGGTATGGCGGGTTGTTGTCGGGAGAAATCTCCATCCTCACGACCCCGGGGATAGGCATCCCCGGCATCCCGGGCGCCGCCACTCGGTGGCCCCGGCCCCGATAATGGAAGTCCCGGGGGGCAAGCATCTCCGGGGAGAAGGTTTTTTCCTCGAGAAGCAGCGAGGACACTTGTCAGGCATCCAAGCTCTTTGGCCAGAGAAATGACGTCAGTTCCCTTCGATCCAACGGCTGCAGCCGGGGTAGCTTAGTAATTTCCATCTTTTGAGGTCTATTTATACCCTTGTTCTCCTCTCTTGTAAGCTAAGAACTATTCATTTTCGCATTTAATACACAAAAACTGCAAGACGTGCTTAGGTGCACTCTCCCCGTGAGGGAACTCCCCTAGTAGACTCGTGTAGGGAGCACATTGATAGGACTAGGGCCTCCACTGAGGCCTAAATCTGTATAAATCCTTGTGTCAATCTCAGTGCTTGCCTCGCGGGAGGTGACCGATCGTACGGTCAGCTCGCACCTTTGTTCGTTCGCTAGGAATTTCTACAAAACCTGCCGGCGGTATATTTTATACCAAGACACATTACATATTATCCGAATGTATGATACTGTTGCATCTAGGCTCTTAATCTTGATTTTGATGATAAATGACAACAAGTGTCTTGGACTAATCTATTTTGTTTTAAGTATGATCCTTCGAGCAAGTGAAAAGATGAAACGCCAAACGGGAGTTGCAAAACAGGAAGTTCAAAAGCCTAAGGTAAATTGTTTTGGATTTTACCAGCCTCGGTGTTTGGAGTATTGACCGAATTTATAGAAATTCTTTTTAGTTTTAACCATACTATTAAGAGGGGTTGCAAAATCTCTTTTAGTTCTGGCAAAAACTGAGAAACTCTTAGGTCATATGTTGCATTCATTTTCTTTCACAATTTTGGTCAAATGTGAGGAAAATATATAAATTTCAAAGAGGGACTGAAACTGGTCATTTGAGTACTATTCATTCGACTAGAGCTCACTTGACCAAATATTCCAATGGCTACTTTCTAGCTGTTAGAGGTCGAATGCTGTCTGTTAGCTATACTGATTGCTTAGCTTACTCGACCATAACGGCTAGCTGAGAGGTGTGGGCTATAAATATGTGTTTTGAGCAGTATTTTTATACATTTTCAAGCTCCATTCTCATAAATACCTTGAGCAAGTTTTCTATACTCTTTTGAGCAGTTTCTATACACTTTTGAGCAGTTTTTATAAATACTTTTGAGCAGATTTTCTAAACATTTTTGAGCAGTTTTGAGCAGTTTTTATAAACACTTTTGAGCAGTTTTTCTATACACCTTTGAGCAGTTTTTCAACATATCTCTGAGCCATATTCATATATACACTCGAGCCAAAGTCTTCAAGCACTAAAGTCTTGATCTTTTGATCAAAATCATTATTTGTGATTGTGAACGATCCTGCGAAAAAAATCATCTTGCATCATCTGCATCTCTAGAGTTTCTCAGTGTTTGTTGGAGGTCAAGAGAAGATCTTGCAACTTGTTACTCTTAGTGAACGCCATCACCTAACATTTCGGAGGCGTGGCCGTTTATCTCTCCATTGATGAAGCTTATCGGAGAGTCTCGGTGTGTTTGTGAGAGGTTTGGTGCTCACCTTTCCGGAGAGGAGAAGGAGAAATTTTAGTGGACATCGAAGCAAGACTCATTCATTTGAGTGCTTCAACGAAGAGTAGGGGAGACCGGGTGAGTCTCCAAGACCTCGGGATACATTGTTGTGTTACATTCTCTTCCTCTCATTTTACTAGTAAATCTATTATTGTTTATGGTTCAGTTCTTATTTTCTCTTAGTTTATTCTTTAGGCTTCAATTGTGAAAAAGTTCATATTCATAAAAGTTTTTAAAAAGCCTCCTATTCATCCCCCTCTAGTCGGGCATCGTCGATCCTACACATGGTATCAGAGCGTGGCCTCTTTTTTGAGTAGGCTTCACCGCCTAGCGAGAGGATGGCTTCGAATGAGGGTTTTCATCTTGGTCACACCGGACATGCGCTTATCTTTGATGGGTCTAACTATCCCTATTGGAAAGTGCGCATGACGATTTTTCTAGAGGCCATGGGGCTTGATGTCTGGGACATTGTTAAGATTGAGTTTACTCCTCCGGTTGATCTGGCAAGTCACTCTGATGATGATAGGAGAAAACTCCACTTAAATACCCGTGCCAAAAATGCTCTCTTTGCCCGCTTGTCCCTAAATGAGTTCAACTGCATGAGCAACCTTACCACCACTCACAAGGTTTGGACCACTCTCGAGGAGATATATGATGGCACCACTAGGGTCAAGGAGGAAAAATTGCTCATGGTTAGGCAAAGATATGAGACATTCACCATGTCACCAACTGAGTCCGTGGATTCCATGTTCACTCAATTGAACAATATTGTGAATGAGCTCAAAGGACTCGGAGTTGTTTTTATTAACATTGAGATTGTAAGAAAAATTCTTAGGGCTCTTCCAGAGAGTTTTAACACTCTTGTGATGGTCTTCACCAACTCCAACTTATCATCCACCACGCCTACCGATCTCTATGGGAACCTCATCCACCCATGAGATGCATCAGAAGGAGAAGAAGGAGGCGGCCAAATCATCGGAGACGAAAAACAAGAACTTGGCATTCAAAGTCGACTCCAAAGGTGATTTGAACGATGGTTCCTCCGATGAGGATCTAGCCCTTCTTCTAAAGAACACCAAAAAACTTCTACGTAAGTTGCACAAGAAGGGAGTCAACATCGACACCAGACCAAAGGGGTCAAAGCAAGAAAATTTCAAGGACATCATATGCTATGAATGTCATAAAAATGGATATATAGCTTCAAGATGTCCAAATAAGAACAAGCCTTGGGATAAAAAGAAGAAAGATCCTAAGAAAAAGAAATTCTTCAAGAAAACCAATGGTGGAAACAACGAAGCATGTTTCAGAGAATGGATGTTTGGAGGAGAGAGCTCCGATTCCGACTCCGATATGAGGGAGGTTGTTCCAAGAAGCTAGCCGGATTAACTCTTGGCAACAACAACACATTGACAAGTTCACTCTCTTGACCCTTCATACGATGATCTAGTTGAAATGATTAGTGAATTAAATGATGCTCTTGGAATCACAAAGAAGAAGTATAGAGCACTTAAAAAAGAGCACTCTTCTTTACTTGCTCTTTACTCTAATTTAAAAGACTCATATGAAGGTTTACTCATCAAGGATCTTACTAACTCACCAACTAAAAGGGATGTTGCTATATCTTATGACTTAGTTGATGATATACCAAATATAGCCTCAAAAATTGATATGTCAACAAGTTGCAATGATTTAATTAATACACCATGTTCATCCAACTCTAGTGATAAATAATTGCAATGCCATGTATCACCCTCTAATGAAATAATCTTAAATGAAAACAATGAACTAAAGGCTAAAATAAAAAAACTCAGTAAAGGTTTAGAAAATTGTTACAAAGGGAAAGCATCTCTTAATCTTCTTCTTAGTGAGCAAAAATGCTCATTTAGAGAAGAAGGACTTGGGTACTTTCCAAAGAAAGGAAATAAACCAAACACAAAAACTATTTTTGTAAAAGCATGTGACAAATTTTGTTTTAGATGTCATGAAATTGGTCATTCACATGATGCTTGTCCTTTAATGACTTCAACTCATTTTGATGCATGCTACATGATTAAGAGGTCAAAGAAAGGATATGTGATATCAAAGTTTGTTGCAGTACCCATGCTAAATAAAAAGAAGAAATCTATTTGGGTGCCCAGAGCTTTGATTGCTAACAGTGAAGGACCCAAAAGGGTTTGGGTAGCTAAACGGACTTGATTCTTTTGTTTTTGTAGGTGAACTACAAGATTAGTGGAAAACATTGGTGCTAGATAGTGGATGCACCGAACACATGATTGGTAACAAAAAGTTGTTCACCTCATTGGAAAATAACTGAAGTGAAGACCAAAAGATCATCTTTGGTGACAATCGTCAAGGAAATGTGGTAGGCTTGGGTAAAATCACTATATCTCATGATCTTTCAATTTCAAATGTTTTATTTGTTGAATCATTGAATTTTAATTTGTTATCCGTTGCACAAATTTGTGATCTTGGATTTCGTTGCATATCTTCTCCTAAAGATGTTTTAGTTGAAAGTTTAAAAGATAACTCTTTGATCTTCAAAAGTTGTCATTTTGGAAATCTCTATCTTGTTGATTTCAACTCAAAAGATGCATCTCTTTCAACATGTCTCATTTCTCAAACATCGAAGGGTTGGAATTCATCAACTTAAAAAGCTTTCAAAACATGATTTGGTAGTTGGCTTGAAGGATGTGAATTTTGAGAAGGATAAACCTTGCAGTGCTTGTCAAGCAAGCAAGCAAGTAGCTACTTCACATCTGACCAAGCGCACCCTTTCAACTTGCAAACCTTTAGAACTCTTGCATATGGATTTATTTGGACCTTTTGAGTTCCAAAGTATCGGGCGAAACAACTATGGTTTTGTCATTGTTGATGATTGTACACGTTATACTTGGGTCTTCTTCATTTCTCAAAAATCTGAAACCCCAGATGTTTATAAAAGTTTTGCAAAACGTGTTTCCACCCAATTTGAACTTTCCATCAAGAAAATCTGTAGTGATCATGGTGGAGAGTTTGTGAATTCGATCTTTGTTGATTTTTGTGACTCTTTGGGCATTAAACACGAATTTTCAACTTCCTACACTTCACAACAAAATGGGGTTGTAGAAAGAAAAACCGAACACTAATAGAAATGGCAAGAACAATCCTAAGTAAGTATGACACTCTTACTCGCTTTTGGGCCGATTGATCCCGGTCATCCGGTCCCAAGCGCTACCACAAATCCAGTGACAATGGCCCCCGGTGACACAGTCCCGGGCACCACCATTTGCCCGGTGGCAAAGGTCCCCGGTGGCCCCGTCCCGGGCGCAGCCATTTGCCCGGTGACAATCACCCCCGATAACCTCGTCCCGGGCGCCGCCATTGCCCCAGTTGCAATGGCCCCCGGTGACCCCGTCCCAGGCGCCGCCATTTGCCTGATGACAAATGGCCCCCGGTGACCTTGCCCCGAGCGTCGCCATTCGCTTGGTGACAATGGCCCCCGGTGACCTCGCCCCGGGCGCCGCCATTGGCCCGATGGCAAAGGCCCCCCGTGGCCCCATCCTGGGCGCCGCCATTTGCTCGGTGCCAATGGCCCCCCAATGACCTCGTCCCGGGCGCCGCCATTGTCCCGGTGACTACGGTCCCCAATGGCCCCATCCCGAGCGCCGCCACTAGCCCGGTGGCAAAGGCTCCCGGTGACCCCGTCTCGGGCGCCGCCATTTACCCGGGGACAATGGCCCCCGGTGACCCCATCCCGGGCACCGCCATTTACCCGGGGACAATGGCCCCCGGTGACCCCGTCCCGGGCGCCACCATTTGCCCGGTGAATATGGCCCCCCGGTGGCCCCGTCTCAGGCACCGCCATTTGCCCGGTGACTATGGCAAAGGCCCCCAGTGGCCCCGTCTCGGGCGCCGCCATTTTCCCGGTGGCAAATGTCCCCAGAGGCCCCGTCTCGAGAAAGGCCATAGGGCCCCCCGGGAGGAGGGCCTCGGGAACTGGCGAGGACACTTGTCGAGCATCCGAGCCCCCTGGCCAACAAAAGGACGTTGGTGCCCTTTGATCCGACGGCCACAACTGGGGTAGTCTTTTAATTTGTGTCTTTTGGGCCTATATATGCCCTTGTACCCCTCTCTTCTAACTAAGGACAATTCATTATCATCAATACACAAAAACTAAAAGGCGCGCTTTTGAGCACTCTCCCCCGAGAGAGCTCCCCCAGCCGACTCATGTCGGGAGCACAACGATAGGACTAGGGCCCCCACTGGGGCCTGAACCTGTATAAACCTCCATGTCACTTGTTGTGCTTGCCTGACAGGAGAAGACCAGTCAAGCGGTCAGCTCGCGTCGTCTTCTATTTGCTAGGAACCTTCACAGAACCTACCCGGCTATTTGCAATATCACGACAATTGGCACCGTCCGTGGGGACTTCGTGACGAATCGCCATGGCTCCCCCAAGAACGAGGGCTCGCGCCCTACCCAGTGACCCGGCGCCACCCCTCCGAGATACTGCCACCCCGGTGTCTTCAACCGGACACGATCAAATCGAGGTATCGCTTCCTACACTCCAGGTCACTTCTGGCGGACAGGCTTTCAGGTCCGGCTCGGTGACCGCGGCCGCCCCCGGCTGGGACTAGCGTCCCCCTGGCGGCGCCCCCGTTCCCCCGGGATACGTTGCTCGAGACTCTCGTCAAAGGCCAGCTCCGCGCCAAACGTACCATGGAGGAGCTGCTCCGCGTCATGACGCGGCCCCCGGCCCCCACCTATCCGCCGCAGTTCCCATTCATGGGGGCCTTGCCCCCGTTTATGGGACACCTGGTGGCCCCTCCGATCCCCGAAGGCCCAACAGTCACCGGGACCTATGACCCCGCTGGTGGCTACGTCCCCCCGGCAGGCCCGTCATCCCAAGTGTTTCCCACGCCGAGAGCCTTCCCCGCGCCAGGAGTATTCCTCGCACAGGGAGGCCCCCCGATTCCTGGACTTACCTAATGCCCGGAGATTTCTCGGCGCCGGGGCCTTATCTCACATCGGGAACCTTCCCAGGCCCGGGACCACATCTCGCGCCGGGAGCTTTCCCCGCGTCGGGAGTCGACCCCGCTCCGCCAGTCGCGTCCACCGCGCCAGAGGTGGTCCCTGGGCGAATGGGACCCATTACGCCCGAGACGGCCTCCACGCCGCCGCGGGATCTCCCCCGCGAGGGAGTCCCCTCACCGGTTCCAGAAGTTGCTCTGGGGGCCTGTCTGGTGGCGGATCCTGCCCATGCCCCGGTAGCACCTCCTGGGCCAGCAATCGCAGCGCACGAGCTCCCTCCTCCCCCGGGGCCGCCTCGAGGGCTTCACCAGGGAGGAGGTTGAGCTAATGCGTACCGTGAAATCCGGGGAGGTCCCTCCCGCTACCGAACGGAGCCTCCCCTGGTTCGCGGCCGCGGCGAGCCACGCTCCCGCCTGGACTGGGGGAAATGACCCGCCGAAGAAGCGACCGCCACTTTCGGGGGTATCCGAACGTCCAAGAGGTTGGTTCGACCAACATGGAAGAGAAGTGATATTACCGTCGCACTGGCGGACCGCTTGGACCCCTCCCCGACTGCGACAATGAACGTGCGTCCCCCGTTAAAGGGGACAGCGATCGGGACTCCCGCCGGGAGGTGGAGGGGGCCAACCAACCTCTGTGCCGTCGACTCCGATGTATCCGCTGGCCACGACCCTACCGCCCGCCACACATCGAGCACTACAACGGTGAGGCCGATCCTTATGAGTTCATGCATGTGTACTCGATGGCCATTTCAGTGGCTGGGGGGAATGAGACCGTGCAGTGCAACGTCTTCCCCCTCTACCTCACCGGGATTGCCCACTCATGGTTCTACAACCTGAAGGCTGTCTCCATCAAGTCCTTCAAGCAACTTAAGGGCAAATTCTGCGCAAACTTCCAGGGGAACTACGTGCGTCCCCTGGACTCTTCTCAGCTCTACACCATTTGGCAGAGGACGGGGGAGACCATCCGCAGCTTCTTCAAGCGCTCCACTCAAGTCAAGAGCAAAGTCGCTCATGTCCCCGACTCCACAGTCATCGAGGCGTGCAATGGCCCCCGGTGACCCCGTCCCGGGCGCCGCCATTTGCCCAGTTAAAAATGGCCCCTGGTGTCCTTGCCCCGGGCACCGCCATTTGCCCGGTGACAATGGCCCCTGGTGACCTCGCCCCAGGCACCGCCATTGACCCAGTGGCAAAGGTCCCCGGGGGCCCCATCTCAGGAAAGGCCGTGGGGCCCCCGTGCAGGGTCACGCGGGGGTCACGTGAGGAGGGCCTCGGGAACTGGCGGGGACACTTGTCGAGCATTTGAGCCCCCCGGCCAGCAAAAGGACGTTGTTGCCCTTTGATCTGATGGCCACAACCAGGGTAGTCTTGTAATTTGCGTCTTTTGGGCCTATATATGCCCTTGTACCCCTCCCTTGTAACTAAGGACAATTCATGTCGGGAGCACGTCGGTTATCATAAAAGGTGCGCTTTGGAGCACTCTCCCCCGAGAGAGCTCCCCCAGCCGACTCATGTCGGGAGCACGTCGACAGGACTAGGGCCCCCACTGGGGCCTGAACCTGTATAAACCTTCGTGTCACTTGTTGTGTTTGCCTGACGGGAGAAGACCGGTCACGCGGTCAGCTCGCGTCATCTTCTATTCACTAGGAACCTTCACAGAACCTGCCGGGGTATTCGCAATACCACGATAGATACTCCTACTGGCTTTTGGGCCGAAGCCGTGCATACCGCTTGCTATTCTATTAATCGGCTTCATTTGCATCCTCTTCTAAATTTAACTCCCTATGAGTTTCTTATTGGGCGTAAGCCAAATGTCTCTTATTTTCAGGTGTTTGGTTGTAAATGCTATATCCTTAGAAAAAGAACATTTGGTGGAAAATTTCAAAGAAGAGTGGATAAAGACTTTCTAATCGGATACTCCACCACTAGCAAAGCCTATCGAGTTTTCAACAAAAATACAAATTTTATTGAAGAATCTTGTGATTTAGAATTCGATGAATCTAATGGCTCTCAAGAGTAGCAAGTGTCTTGTGATATTGTAGGCGAAGATCTCCAAGAAATGATGAAGAATATTACTATTGGAGACATCAAACCTAGAGATGATGATCAAGAGGATGATGATAGTATAGAGTGTGATGAACAACATACATCATCACCTCATTGTTAATCCACTGGAGACAAATCAAATGGAGGCATCACAAGTTGAAGCACCAAGACAACATCAAGCCATTGTCAAAGATCACCCATTAGATCAAGTATTGGGTGATGTTAGTAAGAGTGTTCAAACTCGCTCTCGTATTGCTTCTTTCTGTGAACATTTTTCCTTTGCTTCTTCCTTGGAACCTAAACTTGTAGATGAAGTACTTAGTGATCCGGATTGGGTAAATGTCATGCATGAAGAACTAGATAATTTCACTAGAAACAAAGTATGGACATTGGAAGAAAGACCTAAGGATCATAATGTGATTGGAATAAAATGAGATTTTACGAATAAACAAGATGAAAATGGAGTAGTAGTATGAAAAAAAGCACGCCTTGTTGCACAAGGATATTCGCAAGTTGAAGGTTTAGATTTTGGTGAAACTTTTGTACCCGTAGCAAGATTCGAAGCTATTTGCATACTTCTTGCATTTGCATCAAATTCAACATCAAATTATTTCAAATGGATGAAAAAAGTGCTTTTTTAAATGGAGAAATATCTGAATTAGTTTTTGTGGAACAACCTCCCGGTTTTGAAGATTCAAATTTTCCAAATCATGTATACAAGCTCTCTAAGGCTCTTTAAGGACTTAAACAAGCTCCTCGAGCTTGGTATGAATGTCATAGAGACTTTCTTATTTCAAAAGGTTTTAAAATTGGGAAGGTGGACACAACGCTATTTACAAAAGTTGTTGAAAAAGATCTTTTTGTCACTACCACAGAAATAGACATCCAGGACGGCACATCATAGACGGTTATGAACTTTTCAATGGAACACCGTCTTCGAAGGCCTGTCGGGAGAATATGTTAAGTTATCACAGTCGGTTCTGATGTCAAAACCAACTGTGATAGTCAACCAGATAGTTTTGACCACAAAACCATCTGTAATAGTCTACTAATCACAGACGGTTTTAAACTCAAAACCGACTGTGATATATACAATCGGTTCTCAACTGAGAACCATATGTGATAACTAGAATATCACAGACAGTTCCGTTTTTAAAACCGACTGTGATAGATACAATATTAGAGACGGTTCTAATATCAGATTCGACTGTTCTAAACAGTGCCGGTACTTTGAATTCTCAACGGTGTGTTCATTTCGGTTCTCGATCTTCGTGCGGTGCCCTAGGAGAACATGAAGCGTCGCCTTGGAAATTCTATAAATAGCTTGACAGTGGAATAATTGTCATTTACTTTACAAGTTTTTCTAATTCTCAAACTCTTCGACTCCTTAGATTCTCTGCGCCAATGGCATCCTCAATGGCATCGTTATCCTCGCCCTCCCCGGTAAGAACTCTCAATCTTTTGAACTTACCCCTGTATTGTTAATCCCTGTCCAGTACATTCTTGACCTGTTGATTTGAACAGGGAAGGGCAGCCGTGGAAGACTCGGGCAAGGTGAAAACCCAGCTGAGGGTCCTCTAGGAGGAGCACAAGCTCCTTACGGAGAAGCACAGTCAGCTACGGCTTGACCTGGATGATCACTTCCAGCGCATTCAGCGCATGAAGATGGATGGTGACAATGCTAGGGCGAGGACGAGGCGTCTTCACGAGGAGAAGCAAGCCGCGGATATGACCATCGTTGGCTGTGGTTTGACTATGAAGGATACCATCGCAAAGCTGAGGGAGGTCAGAGGCCTTCTCGATGCGGTAGTAGTTGATCCTAAGAAGGACAACTTGTCGCGGGAGGAGTCCTGCGTCCTGGCTGCAAGTCAAATTGGCTTTATTCTAGATGCAGCCAGGGCTTCCTTGACCTAGCATTTTGTATTTTTACTTTTTTTTTGTAAGTGATGAAAAAAATTAATGAAAAATTTGTTCTTATGTCAATTTTCCAATTTTCCAGCACGTTCTTGAACTGCATGCTATCTTCCCTCTTTCTTTAGCTTTTGGAGAACATTCGACCATACAAAGGTATGTGCACTGTGTGAGATCATAGAACGACTATCGTGGTCATATACATAGAAGAGGCAATCTTTGGCGAGTGAGGGAGTTTGGCGGGAGGGAGAACAGATCACAGTTTTTATGTCACATTACAAACGGTTTTTATGTCAGGACCAACTGTGATAGTCCCAACAGTGTCCGACGCTTCGAATTCTCAACATTCTTTGAATATCACAGACGGTTTTTAACTCAAAATCGTTTGTGATATTCACATTACAGACGGTTTTTATGTCAGGACCTACTGTGATAGTCCCAACAGTTTCGACGCTTCAAATTCTCAATGTTCTTTGAATATCACAGATGGTTTTAACTCAAAACGGTCTGTGATAGTCACATTACAGACAGTTTTTATGTCAGGGCTGATTGTGATAGTCCCAATAGCTAGCCCCCAAATTTGAAGAAAATGAAGAGACTTATTTACTTCAAATTTAATTTGCATCAAATTATATAATCTGACGCTTCAACTTTTTAAGTGGGCACTATTCCATCGTGTGGTAGTTTCTTGATAGGTAATCATGAATTTATTGACCTTGAAAACTAGTAGTGCGCTTTTTAAAACTCGAGGCACTCGCGCATACGAATCGTCACCTTCTGGTTCTATAACTAGTGAGGCTCTTTGATCCTTAAGACTTACAAATTCTTGGATAAGTCTTTTAGGAATTCTGCTTCTAAATTACTGTCTTTATTTCCGCCTCAACTCCCACCTTGATGGCAAGCCGAGAGTCCAATGAGGTTATTGAAATTGAGAGATGAGGAAGAGATAAGGAATGAACTTGATTAGGATCTTCAGAAAGTAAGTCCTCTCTGAAACTCTAATGCAGACCTTTCTTTTATGACTTGATTACCTCCAAACAAATGCATTTAAAAATCCACAAGTGCCTGAGGAAATGCTCCCTGCAAAGAAGAGACTCAGAAATGATGAAAGATCCTACAGTGGAGCTGCAACGAAGACTCTTGAGGGTGCTGAGGCCTGTGTTGCCACAATGCCCCTTGCAACCCCTCCAGTTGCATCTTCATCTCCACCTTTGGTGATCCACAATAATCCTTCTAATTTCCCCTCTTCAACACCTTCTTTGGATCATCAGCTTTTATTGGATGATCAACTTTCTAGGGGAAGTCTCATACCCCTGCGACCAGGTGATCAACTTTCTAGGGGAAGTCTCACACTTCCACGTCCAAATCCACTCTGAAGCTTGGCAATCATCTTCACCCTCTCTGCTAGTCGTTATGTCTTTCAAAACTAACCCATGAATGTCCAGGAGGTGAAGGCTCCTGGAGCTCCCAGTGATCAGCTTACTGAAGTCCAGGCTCTTTTTGGTGAGAGAGCTTCCTTGTGTAGAACTCTCCAAGTACAAAAAGCGGCGCTGGAGAAGCGTTCTGAGGAGATGTCTTCTACCATTCTACACTTGGCAGAGTTGTCAACGATTCGGACTCAGGGTCCTTAGTCGAACTTATGCAAAATTTGTGAGTTGTGAGGTCTTTCAGGGTGTCCCTCCGGAAAGGGATGATGAGCAATGTCAGTTGGGGCACAAAGAGATTTATACAGGTTCAGGCCCTCGATGGTGGGAGTAATAGCCCTACGTCTTGTAGTGATTTCACTATGTATGGAAAATAGTTTACAAAGTTGGGGAAAAGATCATCACAAGAGAAGATCTTTTCCGTGTGATTGTCTAAAAAATGACTAGACTAACTTATGAAAGCTTGTTCTTGATCTGTTGTCGTCTCTTTGTCTTGTTGGATCTATCGGATCTCTCCTCGCCTTGTACATTCGCTCACCCTTTTATACTGGTCGAAAGGGCGCCAATGCACAACGGCTTTGAACGGTTGCTTGGGTGCAGTTTTGATAACCGCACTCAACTTCCACGCAGGCTTAACACGTGCAATTGAGGGATAACCGCACATGTTAACCCCCTGACAGTTGTCTTCATACATGGAAAGATCTTCGTGATACTTGGGATATGCCGGTTGTAGAGCTTAAACAATCCCGAGTCATCCTGGTCGAGAGTAGTCAACGACCTTCTGACCGCACACTATTTGCGGCCTCCTGACCACGCACTATTTGTGGCCTCATGATCGCGCAAAGCCTGCGACCATGTGTCCGTGCTTCTCAAGTAATCTAAAATCATAGCAACGGACCTCCGGACACTTGTCTGGTTCGAATATGTCTTGAAATAGTGTACATTACTCCAAACTAGCTCGAGTAACAATCCTCGTCAGCTAGCCCCCAAATTTGAAGAAAATGAAGAGACATATTTGACGAGGATTGACACCCGGGTCAGTTCAAATAAATGCACTGTTGGTTCAAGACAGATTTGAGCCAGACACGTGCCCGGCGGTGCGAACTTAAGTCATTCTGAGAAGCATCAGCCCGAGGTCGCAGGCTTTGCGCGATCAGACCGCAGGCTTCACGCGGTTAGGAATTCATATGCTGTACGCGGACAGAATGTCAGAGATGTTGCGCGGTCAGCCAACATCCCGCGGTCAGAACATTTTTTCAACCAGGGTACTTGAGGTTTACTTGTCCGGCTGTTCCTATGGCGGGAATGTCCCAAGTATCCCGAAGATTCCTCCACGTGGAAGATCAACCGTCAGGAGGTTAATACGTGCAGTTATCCATGAATAACACGTGTTAAACCTGCGTGGAGGTTAAGAGCGGTTCTCTAAAAACCGCATCCAACCGTCCAAGCAACTGTTTGATGCAGTTTACCACGTGGCACCCTTTCGACCAGTATAAAAGGGCGGCATGGAGTATCAAACAGGGGGGAGATAAAGAGATCAACGTCTCTGACACAAGCAAGATTCAGCACATCTCAACCACTCAAATAGCCAAGCCTACGGACTAGATTAGATAGTATTTACAAGCCTCTTTGGCTTTTTTCTGTACACTTATATAGGAAAAACCTTCGCCTGTGAAGGTCTTTTCCTTTCCTTTTGTAAATCTTTCCCACACATAGTGTAATCCCAACAGGACGTAGGGCTATTACTCTCACCATCGAGGGCCCGAACCTGTATAAATTTCTCTGTGCTCATGTTCTCCATTTTTCTACATACCTTCCCGGAGGGTCACCTTGAAAGGTCTCACTATTACAAATTCTGCATAAGTTCGGCTAAGGATTCCGAGTCCGAATCGTCGACAGCTGGCGCCCACCGTGGGGCCTTTCTCAAGGCGTCCTAATTGTAATCCGGAGGTTCACTGAAACATGGCTGGAGTATATGATTCCGAGAACGATTTTGACCTCGAGGATTATGCTCAAATTCCAATGCCTTCTCCAAGCGATCCTATTCCGATGGAGGAGGTTGGAGGCCAGAATCTTCCAGAGGTGGAATCATCTCTCCAGGTCATGTCCATCGACCAGGGGGCGACTAGCGCAAAGTCAGAGCCCACAGAGGTTCTTAATGCGCTAGAGGATTAATCCGATCCGTCATACGACCCCGCTGGGGGGAAGGATGATATCGACCTGGAAATCAGCCCGGGGAGATTCGACCCTGATAACCTTCACCGTCTCTTTGATTTCGAGTCTGACTCGGAACAAACTGAGATGTTTTCCCCATCAACAACCTCACTCCCTAGACAGTTCACTGCCTTGTCGGAGGAGACTCCCGACCAGCAGGCTGCTAGGGAAGAACGGGATCGCAAACAGAAGGAGGATCAAGATCTTGAGCAACAAAACAACGAACTACACAGAACTGCCCTAGAGGCTCTTCAAGATGCGCAGGCTCGTTACGATGCTGCTCCAAGTTCTTCTAGGTGGTCTCGTGGTCGCAAACGCGACCAGACCCCTTCTTTGCCTCCGGAGCATTTCCCGGTGGACGAAGAAACAGTAACGCCTGGTGCCCCTAGGAGAAGCACCCATGGTCGACTGCGATCTATCGCGGAACTCATGCGTAACTTTCCTCCTACGGTCACGGATGCGCAGAAACCAGCCTTTTTCAGAATCCTGGAGGAAAGACTGGTTGAGGTCGCATCTGAGGCGACCCCAACAGCCTCTTCCCGCTCGGTAACACGTTCCCGCGAACAAGAGTATCCTCACTCTGGTTCGGGCCGGCGAAGTTACCCGCCGCCCGTACCGTCCCGACAGGACAAGTACCGGCGAACGCAGGATTCTCGTAGTAGGGATCGGGCTCCTGTCCACTCTCGTTTGGGACCACGGGTAACTTCACCTTTGCGTGAGGTCACCCGAAACCTGGTCGAGAGTCATAGGACAGTTCACGGTCCCTACGTCGGTTGTAAAGCTTTCTCGCCTGGCCTACGTGCGGTCGTTTGGCCTGATAAGTTTCGACCAGGGGCCATTGAAAGGTTCGACGGAACTCAGAACCCATCCGAGTTCCTTCAAATCTATATCACTGCCATCCAAGCGGCGGGAGGCGATGACCGAGTCATGGCCAACTACCTGCCCACAGTCCTCGAAGGACCGGCTAGAACCTGGCTGTTTAACCAGCCCGAGGGTTCCATCTACAATTGGGAAATGCTGTGCGACGCCATCCTCAGCAATTTCCAAAACTGTTACCAAAAGCCGGGTAAAGAGGACGATCTTCATCGGCTACGACAAACGTCAACCGAAACTCTTCGGCAGTTTGTCAAGAGGTTTGTTGGGGTGAGGAATACCATCCCGAACATATCTGATGGCTCCATTATCAGGGCATTTAAACATGTTGTTCGATACCGGAGATTCACCGAAGTCTTGCTTATCCACCCTCCTCGATCAATGGCTGATCTGTTCGACATGGCCGAACGATACTCTGACGCAGCCAAGGCAGTCGAATGGAACCGGATGGTCGACAAGGGTGACTTACCACCTCAACCAGGTTTCAAAGACGCCAGGAAAGAAGATTCAAGTAAGAAGCCGGAATCTTTATCAGGTGGCAAGTCGAAAAAGTCAAAGAGGAACCGCTCTGGACAGTACCGCGAGGTTGCAATCGCAGAGAAGCCACCTTCGACCAAAGGTAACAAGCCTTCGTTTAAGAATAAAATTGCTTCTGGTGGTCGTAGTGTCGACCAGCCAGAGAAGTCAACTAATTCGCAGGAAGGCAAGAAGTGGTGTCCACTCCACAACTCCGCAGGTCACGACCTCAAGAACTGCAGGAGTTGGTTGAAACAATTGGTTGATTTCTACCAGGGAGTTGGGCCAATGCCAACCTTACCGCCTAAGGAACAGGCATACGGACTTAGAGACGCCGACGGAGACGAGGAAATGTCTTACCAGGTACCTCAAAATCATATTAATGTTATTTTTGGAGGTTCTTCTTCTTTCGTTTCCAAAAGGCAGTTTAAAGCTTTTTACCGAGAGGTTAACCAAACAGAGACATCTCTTGGTGAACCTCAATACTCCCGTTGGTCAGATACACCCTTGACATTCGATCGTTCTGATTGTCCCGCGGGGCTTACTCGACCATTGAGGCTCCCTCTGGTCATCACCCCAATCATCAGTAACGCGAGAGTCGAAAGGGTCCTGATCGATGGAGGGAGTTCCCTTGACATTTTATTGGTCAAGGCGCTCGACGAGATGCAAATTCCTCGTTCGAAGATCAAGCCCATAATCCATCCGTTTTATGGGATAATCCCAGGCCCCTCCATGATGCCGTTGGGACAAGTGGTCCTCCCGGTCACACTGGGAGAACCAGATAACTTCCAAACAGAGTTGGTTACTTTCGACGTAATCGATTGTGATTCGGCTTATAATGCAATATTTGGCAGGCCAACTCTCACTAAATTCATGATGGCAACGCACTATGCTTATCAGTGCGGAAAATTGCCTGGCCCCAAAGGTGTCATCTCGGTCCGAGGCAGTCGCAACGTGGCACTCACATGCAACCGGCTATCTTTGGAGATGGTCGATCAACTTCCCCTCCAGGACACCCAGGTCGCCACTGTCGCCACTGACGCAATCAAGGCTGCTCCTCGACCAGATGAGAAACTCAAACTAGTTCCGTTGTACCCAGATGATCCATCCAAGACAATTCGGGTCAGATCGGGTTTGGATGACAAATAGGAACTCGAGCTCATTACTTTCCTCCGGGCTAATGCAGATGTGTTTGCGTGGAAGCCGTCCGACATGCCTGGTGTCCCAAGGGAAGTAATCGAGCACAAGTTAGCAATTCGACCTGGACAACGACCAATAAAGCAAAAGCTCAGGAGTTTTACTGTTGACCGACAGGAAGCCATCCGAGAGGAGTTGGACCAACTCCTGAAGGCCGGGTTCATTTGCGAAGTCGATCACTCGGAATGGCTCGCCAATCCGGTCATGGTCCGCAAGTCAAATGGCAAGTGGCGCATGTGCGTCGACTACACTAGCCTCAACAGTGCCTGTCCGAAGGACGACTTTCCCCTTCCCCGCATCGATCAGCTGGTCGACTCAACCGCGGGCTGCGAACTAATGAGCTTCCTGGACGCTTACTCAGGATATCATCAAATTAGCATGGCAGAAGAAGATGAAGAGAAAACTGCCTTCATCACCCCGTTCGGCACCTACTGCTACGTCAGAATGCCGTTTGGGCTCAAGAACGCAGGTTCCACGTACCAGCGCTTGATGCAAAAGACCTTTCTCTCCCAGATAGGGCGTAATCTCGAAGCATATGTAGACAACTTGCTTGTAAAGAGTACTAAGAGATTGTCTCATTTGGACGATCTCGCTGAAACCTTCTATAATGTGAATCGCTTTGGAATAAAGTTAAACCCGGAGAAATGTTCTTTCGGGGTTTCTTTAGGAAAACTCCTGGGTTTTCTCATTTGTTCCAGGGGCATTGAAGTTAATCCTGAGAAAATCAGGGCCATTGAACAAATGAGGTCGCCCTCGACCATGAAGGATGTTCAACGCTTGGCTGGTCGCATGGCAGCCTTAAGTCGCTTCATATCGCGACTAGGCGAAAGGGGATTACCTTTCTTTAAAGCCTTGCGGAAGCATCACAATTTCACATGGTCGGATGAGGCCGAAAAAGCGTTTCAGGAGGTAAAAATATATCTATCCAGTCCGCCAGTGTTGGTGTCTCCCGACAGAGGAGAACCATTGCTTCTTTATCTGGTGGCCACACCGCACGCGGTCAGCGCCGTTCTGATCGCGGATAGGGAAGGAATACACAGACCCGTCTACTATGTGAGCGAAGTACTTCATGGTCCTAAGGAGCGTTACCCTGAGGTCCAGAAGATACTTTACGCGCTACTGATGGCTTTCCGTAAGCTACGACACTACTTCCAAGCTCACAAGATCGCGGTACCCTCCTCCTTTCCTTTGGGGGATATTGTCCGAAATCCAGAGAAATCTGGTCAAATCGCTAAATGGGCAGTCGAACTCGGTGCCTTTGAAGTCCATTTCACGCCCCGCACGGCCGTTAAGTCTCAGGTTTTGGCCGACTTTGTGGTCGAATGGACCAACCCTGAGCCACCCGTGCAGGTGCCAGAGGAATTGGAATGCCCTGATCACTGGACAATGTACTTTGACGGCTCCCGTAGTTTTCAACACTCAGGGGCTGGAGTGGTCTTAGTTACGCCTCAGGGCGAACAGCTTAAGTATGTCATCCAACTACACTTTGTTGCGACTAACAACGCGGCAGAGTATGAAGGTCTTATTGCAGGGCTCCGGGCAGCAAAATTCCTCGGAGTCCGTCGGTTAGTGGTGAGGGGAGACTCACAGCTAGTCGTAAACTAGGTAAACAAGGAGTATAGCACCTCCGATGAGACAATGGCTCATTACCTGGGGGAAGTGAGGATATTGGAAAAACACTTCAGTCATTTTGAAGTCCAATACATCCCGCGAAAGGACAACATTCTCGCATACCAATTATCCAAAATTGGGTCCTCACGCACATCCGCTCCGGCAGGAGTGTTCATTGAACACTTGGACCGTCCTTCGACCATGACTTCGATCGAGGATGATCCGGTAATAGCCTGCGTTACTAACCTCGGTCAGGAACAGGATTGGACTCACCCATTAAGAGTCTATCTTGAACATGGGACCCTACCCGAGGACGAAACCGAAAGCGATCGGTTAATTCGGAAAGCGTGTCTGTACAAGCTCATAGATGGGATTCTGTACAGAAAGGGTACTCAAGGAGTATTCATGCGTTGTATATCTCAGGAGGAAGGAACATCCCTCTTGAAGGAAATACATGACGGTGTATGCGGTGCACATGCGTCATATCGAACACTAGTCGGAAAAGCTTTTCGACAAGGATTCTACTGGCCTTCAGCACTCGATGATGCCAAGCATATGGTCAAGATGTGTCCTCAGTGTCAGTTCCACGCAAGACAGGTCCATCAACCTGCCTACGCGTTACAGACCATTCCCCTCGCATGGCCTTTCGCGGTCTGGGGAATGGATATTGTTGGTCCTATGCCACAAGCGGTCAACGGGTACAAGTTTCTGTTCGTAGCCATTGACATGTTTACAAAGTAGATTGAGGCCGAACCTGCACGAAATATTACCGCCTCAGCGACACAAAAGTTCTTTCATAAGAACATTGTTGCCCAATTTGGTGTTCCAAATCGTCTTATCACCGACAATGGTTCTCAATTCGCCAGTGGTCTTTTTCTAGATTGCTGCGACCAGGTCGGAACCAAGGTGTGCTTTGCTTCTGTGGCACATCCGCAAAGCAATGGTGCTGTAGAACGGGCCAATGGGCAGATACTACAAGGCATCAAAAAGCGTGTTTTTGATCGCCTTAAGACTCGCTCGGGGGCTTGGGCAGACGAGCTCTATACCGTTCTATGGGCACTACGAACTACTTCTAGTCGAGCCACCGGTGAGACGCCCTTCCATCTGGTCTATGGGGCCGAGGATGTGTTGCCTATGGAAGTTAGTATTGGGTCTGTTCGGACGGAACAATTCGAACAGGTTGATCAGTCCGAACAGCGATCACAAGATCTCATCCTCTTAGAAGAAAGACGTGATCGCGCTTTGATCAAGTCCGCGGCATACTTGCAAGCTCTGCGCAAGTATCACAGCAAAAGGGTGCGACCACGTAGTCTTCACGTGGGTGACCTGGTTTTACGAAAAATTCAAGACCAGTCTAATCGCAACAAATTCTCCCCGAAGTGGGAAGGCCCTTATACTGTTGTCTTAGTGCCGCGACCAGGATCTGCACGGTTAGCCATGGAGGATGGTTGGATTTTGTCCAATACTTGGAACATTGATCAACTTCGTAAGTTCTACGTGTAAGTATTCAATCCCTTTTCCTGTTCAATTAGCATTTTTTCATAAAACAAAAAATGTTTTGGTTTTATACGATGATTATTTTCCTCCATGCCCATGTGCTGCGAATTCGACTCGGGGGCTGGTCGCCCACGGTTAGATCATTATAACGTCCTAGTCGGATTCACTGGCCGATCTCATGACCGCTTCCAGACAAGTCACTCCTAAATAAGCCGTTTCTCAACGCACACGGGGCTTTCTGGCAAGTCCTCGGTTATCTGAGTAGCTATCAGTTTGCAAACAAGGCTAGGCGTTACTTTGATCATAATTGTTGGTTCGATCACATATCCCTGGTCGTTATATTCACTTCTCTCCTGCGGTTGTAATACTAAGTCTTCAGTATCTACAATCACAGGCAGGGGCTAGGGGATATGTTTATAATATGAAACGACACAAAACAAGAATATATAGGGAAATCAAAATATATTTATTCATTTTCAAAAATGAATTTTCATATACATTGCATTGTATACAACTGTTTCTGTATAGGTATAGGGATCATTCGATCCCAAGCTCAGTCAGGAGCTTATCTACAAGGGGCCTAATCTCCTCCATGACGGCCTCTACTTGTTCTTCACTCTCGACCTCAACCGGTCCCACCAATGGATTCAGATCTGCATCTGGGCCATGGTGAAGATGAACCCGGCTGAGGATGGCGGAAGCGGCTGACCGAACTCTGGTTCTGATCGCCTCTTCTCGTCGCTGTGTATCCTCAGGGAGATACTCGAGAAGTGACTCCACTTGGGCCATGACAGCGCAGACCAGTCATCTTGGCTGAGATTATCTCTTGTGGTTTCGACCACATCAGCCTTCAGAAGATGAGCCACTGCCTTCAGTTTTTCAAAGATTGAATGGCTCAGCTTTCCGATCGCCCTTTCGGAGGTAAGAATAGAGTCCCGGAGGAGTTCATTGTCCTGACTGAGTTGCTTTATTTGACCCGCTTACACTGCAACAAGAGAAAAGATTACTCTCATGTTATGAAAACAATTCTTCCAAATCAGGAATCGACTTACCAGCAAGTTGTGACCGCAGTTTGTTGTTTTCGATCTCTTGGTTCCTAGTCACTGAGATCGAATGGAGCTTGACTGTGGCCACTTCTTTGTCCAGCAATGCCACCTTTCTGCAGTAGAACAGAAGGAGTGGTCATAACCAATTTGTATCTATACAAGTTGAAGAGTAATGATCCTTACCTGCGCAAGTTGTCCCGTTCTCTCTGTATGGCCTCCACGCTCGCCGCCGTAGCACGCGATGTGGCCATCATCCGGGATAGTTCCTATGATACAAAAAAGGAGTTAAAGGTGTCCTATGCACAATTCAGGCACCAAAAGGGAAGATCATCATAACTTCATGAACACCCGTAAGGAGACGTCTTCCAGATTAATAGGCAGACTCGCTGAGGGCCCCGATGCGGCTACAACAGGGGCAGTTGGTGGGAGTGCCTGCTGAGCACTGCCCCCAATCGCCTTTGGTTGCGACTGGGTTCTCGCGCCTGTTTCTCCCCTCGCGGCCCGGACGACTTCCTGGACCAAGGGGGCGGAGCGCTCCTCACTGAAGGCTCCTGCACCAGCAACGACTTCAACCCTCCCCGAGGCGGTTGAAGAGCTGGACGTTTTTTCTTTTTGCCTGACAAAGGGAGAAAGGATCAAATAATCACAATTCGTGACCATCATTCAAATACAATCAGGATAAAGGATCTTACCTTATTTGAAATCCCATTAGCTTTTGAGATTTCAGGGAAGGTTCTCCTCGAGAAAGGGGACAACTGTCGTCCGTCTTGGTCTTCCTCTTGGAAAACAAGGCATCTCCCCCCTGGGTGTGTTCCTCTGTGAGCACTTTTCTAGGGAAAGATAAAGACGAATGGAGGAATCTTTACCTGGGCAATTGGTCCCGTTGGCAGGGTTGCATCCGAAGGCCTTGATGGCTCTTGGACTTCTGGGGGCGGCGCCTCGTTTGCAACCGCCACAGGATCTTGTGCGACCACCTCCACTCTTGTCTCCAGGGGTGGAGGATTTTCCTCCCTGGGACTCGCAGGAGTCACGGGGGGAAGCTTTTTTCCCTGCATAAGCATTGACTTATCGAATACTCAGGGGGAATTGAAGAAAACGAGACTGAGAGAGAATTTTACCACGGTCGTCCCTTCGACCAGGGAAGCAGAAACCACTGGCCCTGGAGCCTCAGGGGCTTCGGGGGCTGGGATGTCTGCGGCCACGTGGCTTTCGGTGGCCGCGGGATCTACTACAGCCACCTCTACGGTAGCAGTTGTTTTTGCGAAAAGGGTTGGAGCGTCACCAGATGGGGAACCCGCAGTCCTCCTCCTCTGGCGAATCAAGGGGACACCATCGTCTTCCTCCTCCTCGCTCCCCTCTCCCTGTACGACGAAGAAGTAATTCCAGTTCGCACCTGGAAAAATCAGAGGGATGTGGTATCTTACCGCAGTTTTTCTGGCGGTAGGAGGAACACTTTGTGAAGACCCTTTCCCAAGATTCAGCCTGGTTTTCTTGGGGGCAGGATTCCTCGTCCTAGGTCTCGAGGAAACCTTCTTCACGAATTTTGTCGTCGGCTTCCCCAGGGAACCGACGTTCTCGCTGGGAAACGTTGCCTCGGCGAACCTCCCTAGGAGCTGTTGTCATTCCGATGAAGTTGATTAGTGCTGGACATACATGAGACCTGCAAAACAGAGGCCAAGTGGAAAATGTACCTTTCGGCGCTCCTGTTTAAGGTCGTCGCCGGCGTGAATCAAGCTTTGGGGACGAGGCGATCCCCTGGGGCCCTCTACCTCGGCGTTGTACGCCCGGAGAAGGTAGTTAGTCCGCCTCTCAATCTCGGCTGAGGGCAGGCCTGTTTCCAGATACGAGTTAAAATTGATGCATTTCAGAAATGACATGAAAGGATTTCAGTGCCAGGAATGAATACCTTCGTTATAGTCCAGGGTATTGTCCGCCATGGACTTGATCTCCCAAGCCGGATGAGCCCTTTCACGCAGGGGGCTCACCTGATTCTTCACAAAGTCTCGGATGACGTCACGTGCTGTCAACCCTTGTCCAACTAAGTGAAGGATCACCTCGGCGTGCTTCATGAACTCCGCATTCATCGCCGGGAGAGTGTCCAACTCGCTTGGTTTCTCCGGCCGCGAGTTTTCAAACCACAGCCCGCTCTCGGTTGGCGGGGTGCAGTAAAACCATTTCTGGTGCCACCCGTGCACCGAGTCTCGCAGGGGTGGGAAGGGATACTCCTTCTTATCCCTTAGCCGGAAGTAAATGCATCCGGCGGCGTTGGCGCTCTTCGACCACGCCGAAAAATAAAATCACCGGAAGAGATCCACGCTGGGATACACTCCGACGAACGCCCCGCACAAGTGTTGAAATACCGCCAGTATCAACACTGCGTTTGGGTGGAGGTTGATTAGCTCCAACCCGTAGTGCTCGAGGACCTCCTTCAGGAACCGACTCTCAGGGAATCGGAACCCGCAGCGCAAATACTCTTCAAAAACCACCAACTCGCCCTCTCGGACGGACGGGGTTTCTTGATCCTTCTCCGCGGGCCGCCAATTGATTAGCAGCTGCGGAGGAAGGATCTCTTCCTTCTCCAACGCCAGTAAACTCTCCTCGGAGTGGTGGATGGATCGGCTCCAAGACGCCATTTTTGGTGGAGAATTGAAGGGAAAAGCTGGCGACTTTTGGGGAAGATGAAGACTGAAGAGGAACGAGGGTTTTGTGCGGCGGGAATGTTAAGGGTTTTTGGCTGAGTGGCTTCTTCAGGAAGACACCTGCTCCTTTTATAGACCCGAGGAGACGCATTAATGTGAGTAACGTTCCATTCAAACGTTCCACCGAATATTTTATTCATTCATTTCCCATAATGGATACTGTCTCTGGCGGACCCGATAAAGTGTTCAGGCATCGGATCTGAAACAAAAAGACTTCTTTGTTTTAGAAACTGAAACTGCAAAGGGACTGAAAAGTTTTCAGTGCTTTTTCAGAGAGCGTTTTTCCTTTATATGCCTTGGACATTTTTATGGAAAAAATCCTATGACCCAATTTTTGGACGTATGGATGTATTTTGACCGGGTTGTGGTATGATCGAGACCCTGTTTTAATTAAGCTCCAATTCTGATCGAAGTAACGGTCTGATCGAACCTCAATTCTGGTCGCAGTATGTTTCAGTTCTAACCGCGGCTTTAAGTCTGATCGCAGTATCAGAGCTGGTCGCGGTACTTTTATAAAAGTATGATTCTGATCGCAGAAACGGAAATTTCCCTGTGTATGAGTGGTCGCGAAGACATTATTTACGGCCATATATTCGCACAGAAGATGTAAAGATTATTCATATAAAAAAGAAAGTCTTATTTCTTGCATTCTTTACATATAAAAGGGATACCGGCGACCAAAGCATCGACCTGATCCGAAAGAAGTTTGCAGAGTTCTCCTAGGGACATGTTGTTGTCAGTAGGATCTACACTGACAACCCTCAGGGAACTAGCAACTAATCTAAGCCTATCTACATCATCCTAATAAGAGAAACACTACTGTTCCTAATTAAATCAGAGAGTTCTCGCTGTTGCTGAGCGTGGTCCCTCTCTCGACGGAACTGGTGCCCCTCTTCTCAGGATCTTTCAAAACAATCTGCCAGATGCAGAATCGCCGAAGACATCTCTTCGGTCTTCTTCTCCAGGGCATTCTTCTTCTCCAGAAGATTCTGTCCGGGAGGAAGAGACGGAGCAGCAGAAGGCTGATCACTGGGGCCTCCAATCTCCTACATTTGTAAAAGTTAGTGGTGTTAACTATAACTATCAGCAAAAGGGGAGGAGGATTATTACCTGTCCCTGCTCACGACACGTTCATGTAGCCATCCTGGGGAGTAGATCATCCGATAAAACCAGATGATCACCAAATGGTGGAAGTGCAACCTCCCCACCAGAAGATGGCTTCCCCAACACAAGTTGAGGATTTTCTAGTCGAATAGTCACCGCTTGCTGACCAGAAAATCGATCACCCAAACAAAAGCAAGGAGTGCTAGAGAAGAAAGCTGAAGGAAGAAAAGATGATTGCTCATCTTCTACCTTTGCTCTGATGGAAGATCCTTCGTCAACCTTGGGTTTCTTCCTTGAAGGAGAGGGATCTTCAGGCATTTGAGGCTCTTGCTTGCAAACTTCCTCTTCATCACTTTCAATCTCAATGATGTTGTGATCTGCCATCAGGAGGTGTATGAAGAGAAGAATGAAGGTAATTTTAGAAAGGACTTAGCCGTGGGAAGAAATTGTGGAGCTTTGCGAAACGAAAGACCCGGTATTTATAGCCGCCAAAGGTGACAGTTCACTTTCTAAGCACCTCGGGTTGTTAAAAAAAAGCATTTACAATTTCACATCGGGTTAAAAAACATTTCAACAGCGCCATCATTACCCGTCATGTAATGCCCAGAGCCCGTCTCGGGGAACCAACCGACCCACTTAGTGCGCCACTAAGCGGGGGATTTGAAGAGTCGGGTTAAAAATCCGATGCATGACTTTAAATTCGAAATAAACACGTCCCTTCATTTTCTTCGAATTTGGGGGCTAGCTGACGAGGATTGACACCCGGGTCAGCTCAAATAAATGCACTGTTGGTTCCAGATAGATTCAAGCCAGACACGTGCCCGGCGGTGCGAACTTAAGTCATTCTGAGAAGCATCAGCCCGAGGTCGCAGGCTTTGTGCGATCAGACCGCAGGCTTCGCGCGGTCAGGAATTCATATGCTGTACGCGGACAGAATGTCGGAGATGTTGCGCGGTCAGAACATTTTTTTGACCAGGGTACTTGAGGTTTACTTGTCCGGCTGCTCCTCTGGCTAGAATGTCCCAAGTATCCCGAAGATTCCTCCACGTGGAAGATCAACTGTCAGGAGGTTAATACGTGCAGTTATCCATGAATAACACGTGTTAAACCTGCGTGGAGGTTAAGAGCGGTTCTCTAAAAACCGCATCCAACCGTCCAAGCAACTGTTTGATGCAGTTTACCACGTGGCACCCTTTCGACCAGTATAAAAGGGCGGCATGGAGTATCAAACAGGGGGGAGATAAAGAGATCAACGTCTCTGACACAAGCAAGATTCAGCACATCTCAACCACTCAAATAGCCAAGCCTACGGACTTGATTAGATAGTATTTACAAGCCTCTTTGGCTTTTTTCTGTACACTTATATAGGAAAAACCTTCGCCTGTGAAGGTCTTTTCCTTTCCTTTTGTAAATCTTTCCCACACATAGTGTAATCCCAACAGGACGTAGGGCTATTACTCTCACCATCGAGGGCCCGAACCTGTATAAATTTCTCTGTGCTCCTGTTCTCCATTTTTCTACATACCTTCCGGGAGGGTCACCTTGAAAGGTCTCACTATTACAAATTCTGCATAAGTTCAGCTAAGGATTCCGAGTCCGAATCGTCGACAATATTTACTTCAAATTTTAATCCTGCATCAGATAAGTGACCCAACGCTTCAACTTCCACACTTAGTGGCACACTACGTGCGGCGGTTTATTTCCCAAGATGGGTTCCGGGTTTGTTTTTGACAGGTAATGATAGCACTGCTAAATTGTTTTTTAACCAGAGATAAAACTGTAAATATGTTTTAAGAACTCGAGGCATTCGAAAAATGAACCGTCACCCTTGGGTGCTATAAATACCGAAGCCTCTTAGCCCTAAAACTTCACAAGTCTTTTCCCGGCTAAGTTTCTTCCAAAGCTATCTTTCCTTCTCTTCTGTTTCTACCTGAATGGCAGATCAGGACTCCGAGAACATCATTGAGATTGAAAGTGATGAAGAGGAAGTGATACCCAAACTTGACCAGGACTTCCAGAAGGTAAGACTTCTCTGGAACTTTTGATTCAAGTTGCCATTTTCATATTCTAATCATTTCCAAAATGCTTTTTTGGGAATTCACAGGTGACCGAAGAGCTGATTCCCCTAGGGAAAAAGCCCAAGGTTGACGGGGATGCATCATTCCACTCTCCTTCGTTGTCCCATGTAGTCCTTCCTGTCCATGCAACTCGGCACGTCGAACCCCCATCTCCACCTTTGGAGATCCATAACAATCCTTTGAAGCTTTCTTCTCAACTTTCTCCATTGCGATCAAACGATCCCCATATTTTGATGGGTTATCAATTTTCTGGTGGGAAGGTTGCATTCCCGCGATCAGATGATCCTCAGATTTTGTTGGGTGATCGATTTTCTTGTGGGAAAGTTACACTTCCACAACCCGATGATCCCCGACTTTGGTCGGGTGATCTACTTTCTGGGGGAAAAACTTCATCCTCCCATCTGCGAGGATTGGTAATTATCTTCATTTCCTCTGCTGGTCGTTTTACCTTGTAAACTAACACATATATGTACAAGAGACAAAAATTTCTGGAGCCCCCAACGATCAGCCTGCTGAGATCCAACCTCTTTCCCTTGAAAGGACTCTCCAGAAGGAGAAAGAGGCTCTGGAGAAGAAGACCGAAGAAATGTCTTCGGCCATTCTGCACCTGGCAGAATGTTATGACAACTCCCATGAAGAGGCGCACCAACTCCGCCTGGAGAGAGACTATGCTCGGCAACAGCGATAACTCTCCGATTCGATCAGGAGTGGTAGTGCTTCTTTGATTCGGGATGATGTAGATAAACTTCGGGTAGTCGCTAGTTCTCTTGGGGCGGTCAGTGTAGATCCTACTGACACCAATATGTCCTTAGGAGAACTTTGTAAGCTTCTTTCGGATCAGGTCGATGCTCTGGTCGCCTGTATCCCTTTTGTATGTAAAGATCGACAGAAATAAAAATTTCTTTTTCCTTACATACCTTCATTCCTCAAGAAGGATTATGCAAGAGTTATAATCTGAATTGAAACTCTTTACAATCTCCGTGCGAAAACATGATCACAAGAATGCCTTTGCGATCACACATACACAGGTAAACCCGCAGTAACAACTTTTTCGATCAAAAATGCATTGATGTGCTATACCGCGATCAGTACTGGTATCGCGATCAGAACTGAAGCGGCGATCAGAACATAATACTTAGATCGAATTGTATATGTTGCGATTACCCACTTGTAGCAATCACAGAATTGCATTGCGATCAACATGCAAATCTTGAGACGATCACAGAACTGCATTGTGATCAACACATAAAAATTAGTTTACAAAATACATGAAGGATCATTTCCTCCATAATCTTTGCAAAATTTTCATGTTTTTGTGTACACCCTAGTCCCCGAATTCGGAACAAAAAATAAAAAATATATTTTGTTCCGGATTCACTGTAGGGAGTGCATAACGGGTTTCCATAAAGTAGGCACCCATTATGGGAAATTAATAAAATATTCGACGAAGGGTTGTCTCGGGCATATAAAAGGAGAAGGTAGCTTCCTGAGGAAGCTTCACAAGCCAAAACCCTTCATTTGCCTGAGTTTCTCGCCGCACAAAACCCGCTTTTGCATTCCTCATCTTCATCGCCTCCAAAGTCACCACCTTTCTTCTCAATCCTTCACAAGAAATGGCATCCTGGAGCCAATCTGTTCACCACACAAAAGAAAGCCTGGTGGCACTTGAGAAGGAAGAGATTCTCCCTCCGCTGCTGCTGATCAACTGGCGGCCAGCTGAGAAAGACCAAGAAACCCCAATCGTCCAAGAGGGCGAATTGGTGATATTTGAGGAATACCTGCGCTATGGGTTCCGATTCCAGGAGAGCCAGTTCCTGCGGGGAATCTTGGAACACTATGGGATGGAGTTAGTAAATCTCCACCCCAACGCAGTTCTCATCCTGGCGATCTTCTAGCACCTCTGCGAAGCCTTCGTCGGAGTGCTTCCAAGTGTGGAGCTTTTCCGACGCTTCTACTTCTCGGCATGGTCGAAGAGTGCCAATGCCGTCGAGTGCATCTACTTCTGAATAAGGGAGAAGAAAGAGTACCCCTTCCTGCCCCACGGGACTCTGTACACGGGTGGTACCAGAAATGGTTCTACTGCACCCCTCTGTCGGAGAGCGGACTATGCTTCATGAACTCCCGACCGGAGAAGGCCAGCGAGTTGGACTCCCTCCCTGCTCTGAGCGCAGAGCAGAAGAAACAAGCCCAAGCCATTCTTCACCTAGTCCAGCAAGGCTTGCCTGCATGCGATATTATACGTGACTTCGTGAAGAATCGGATAAACCCCCTGCGTGAAAGGGCTCATCCAGCTTGGGAAATCAAGTCCATGGCGGACAGTACCGTAGACTACAATAACAGTATGTCGTTTAATCAACAAAACACCCATTTTTACTGACCAAAAAATGGTGTATTTGTTAACATGCTCGTTTGTGACACAGCTCTTTCTTTGTCCGAGATCGAAAAATGGACAAACTACCTCCTTCGGGCGTACAACACCACTGTGGAGGGAGCTAAGGGATTGCCTCGCCCCCAGAGCCTAATTAACGCCAGCGACGATCTCAAACAAGAGCGCCGAAAGGTATGACCTTTTCTAACAAGCTCTGTTGTAAATCATGCACTTGTCCTGTATCACCAAAAGTATTTGGAATAATACAGCTTCTGGGGAAGTTTACGGAGGCGATGGGTCCGACTGAGGACGTTGGTCCTTCGGGAGGACCGACCACGAAGAGGGTGAGGAGGACCCCTTCAAAGCGCGTAGTGAAGGAATCTGCTCCCAAAAACCTAAGAAGATTCTGGGAGAGGCTTCTTCGCAGAAGAAAATCACAACCGCAAAAAAGCCTGCGGTAAGATATTCAATACCCCCTGTAACCCCAAGTACGAGTAGAAATTACTTCTTCGTCGTACAGGGTGAAGGGAGCAAGGACGAGGAGGATGACATTCCTCTAGTTCGTCACAAGAGGAAGGCGATCGACCTTTTGGGAACAAGCATCCCAGAGAGGTCGTCTTCCCCTCAAATCGATGAAGTCCTGTCTCTGACCACAGGGACAGAGACGGCTACAGTGGGCCCCGTGACCACCGATAATCTTGTGGTTACGGGTGAAACCCTGGTGCATGAAGCTTATGATGCCTCAGGACTTACAACACCTCCCCTTTTGATAGAAGGAGCGATTGTGGTAAGATTTCTCACAATCCTGAATGTTTTCATTCATCTGTGCACATCTATTGAGTGACGTTCATACAGGGAGAGGAAGACAACATTCTTCTTATTCGCCGCAGAAGGACTCCTGCCAGTCCTGGGGCGGTGGGTACTCCACTCCTGACGACAAGAGTGGGGATAGCTGAACAGGATCCTGCGACCACTACTGATCTCATGGTCACGGACTAAGTTCTAGTGCCTGCGGTCCAGGAAGCTCCCGAACCAACTGCTTCATCTTTACCGACAGAAGAGGTTACCCCGGTAAGGACCCTTACAATCTTGGTTTCCATCATTCCTATGTGTTCTTATAGACTTGCATGCACACAAGGAGAAAAGGTCAACATCCTATTCAGGAAAAGGAAGACCAGGATAGATGACGACTGTCCTCTTTTTCCCGGGGAACCATCCTCGAAATCCCAGAAATGGACAGGGTTTCAAGTAAGGTAAGAATCTTTCCCGTTTAGACAGGGGTCGTATCGAAGTGATCGACTGAAGAGATTCTAACCAATGATTCTCTTGTTTGATTATGCTAGGCGCATAGATGCAGCACCAAGCCCCCCAGTGACCTCTACAAGTGTTGAAGCTCCTCCTGCTACAGAGGTCACTGGCGAGCAAAGTCCCATCCCCAGGGCCGAGGAAGTTCTTCGTGGCATTGTAGAGGGGATGGCTACAGAAGTCCAATCATAGAGATTGGAATCTGTAACCCCAACCATGGAGGAGGCTCAGTAGGCAAATTCATCTGCCGCTCTAGCTGGGGATAAGGCGAGTCTAGAGACTCAACCTTTGGCTGAATCGGAAAGCGGCTCATTCAGCGAGTATGTTGAGGTATGCAGAACACCTCTTGTGATTTTTAAGTTCGCATAGGAATATCCAGGCTTTGAAACTGATCTCCTTCCATGTCATAGGAACTGACTCATGTGGCGACCAGGTCGATGGCTGTAGCAAAGCGTATCGAGGTCGCCCAACAAGAAACGAGTCGCGTACAACGGTAAGGAAGATGTCTCCTCATCTGCCTGAATTCCAGTCCTATTTTAACAATTGTCTCTTTTGTCATAGAGAAAATGCCATTCTGATCAAGAGCCTCACTGATCGGGAAAGCCAGGAGGTCAGGGCAGTCGCCAAGATCTCTTGCTTGGAGGAAGAACTCCAACAGCTGCGGTCGCAGCTCTCCTGCAAGCATACTTTCGACCAGAATGAATTAATTTGTTATGCAAACTATTTGTGATGCTCTATTATTACAGCACGAGAGGACCAAATAAGCTAGCTCTGCCAACAGAAGAAGGATCTCTAGGCGACCATCGAGTTGTAAAACTCAAAAGTTGATTCTGTCTGCAAGGAGAACAAGGACTTGAACGCGTCACTCTCAGCCTACAACAGTGTTCAACAAGACATCTTCGAAAAACTGAAGATGGTGGCCGGTTTGCTAAGAGCTGATGTGGTCGAAACCGAAAAGGACGACCTTAGCCTTAGTGACTGGACCACACTGATCGCGACCCAAGCGGAGTCACTCCTCGAGTATCTTTCTGAAGATACAAGGCGTCAAACAGAGGCGATAAGGACAAAAGTGCAATTCGCAGCCTCCGCCATCCTCTACAGACTTCGTCTTCACCATGGCCCGGATCTTGATCTAAATCCAGTGGTGGGAGAAGCAGAGGTCGAGAGTGAAAATCAACTTGCGGTCATAATGGAGGAAGTCAGGCCTCTGGTCGAGAATATCTTGACAGAACTTGGTTTACTGTAAATTTTGTACCTGTACATATATAACTATACAATGCATATGTATGCCTTAATTTTTGAAAGAAAAGCACTTCTTTTTGTTTCATGTTGCAACCATATTCCCCTAGCCCCCCCCTGAGATTACGTATACTGAAGACTTAGTATTGTAAGCGCAGGAAAAATATGGGTGTAACAACGACCAGGAATAACTAGAGAGTACTGTGACTTTAGGTATTACTATCCGACCAAACTGATAATCATGTTTGATACAACACCCGACCTTATTGCAAACCGGCCGTCACTCTAATGACCAAGGACATGCCAGCAAGCCCCGTGTGCGTTGAGAAATGGCTTATTGAGGGGTGTCTTGTCTGTAAGTGATCATGAGATCGGCCAGCGAATCCGGTCGAGGTATTATAGTGATACAATTATCGGCGACCAGCCCCCAAGCCAGACTCGTAACATATGGGTAGAAAGGAATAATTACCACATGAAACAGTCAAAAGTATTGATTTTGTTAAATCATGCGAATTGAAAAGGAAAAGGGGTTGGAACTTACACGTAAAACTTGCGCAGTTGATCAATGTTCCATGTATTGGATAAGATTCGACCATCCTCCATCGCTAACCGAGCTGATCCTGGCCACGGCACCGAGACAACAATGTAAGGACCTTCCCATTGAGGGGAAAATTTATTGCGATTAGATTGGTTTTGTATTTTTCATAAAACCAGATCGCCCACGTGAAGGCTACGTGGCCGCACCCTTTTGTTATGGTATTTGCGTAAAGCTTGCAAATACACCACGGACTTGACCAGAGCTCAATCACGTTTTTCCTCTAGGAGGATTAGATCTTGTAATCGTTGTCCGTCCTGATCAACTTGTTCGAATCGATCTATTCGAACAGAACCAATACCAATTTTCATGTGTAACACAGCCTCAGCTCTGTATACCAGATGGAAAGGTGTCTCACCGGTGGCTTGACTAGAAGTAGTATGCAATGCCCATAGAACGGTATAGAGCTCATCTACGCATGCCCCGAGCGTGTCTTAAGGTGATCAAAAACACGCTTTTTGATGCCCTGTAATATTTTCCCGTTGGCATGTTCAACGGCACCATTGCTCTACGGATGAGCTACCAAAGCACACCTTGGTTCCAATATTGTCGCAATAGTCCAGAAAGAGACCACTAGCGAATTGGGAACCATTATCAGTGATGAGATGATTTGAAACACCGAATTGAGTCACAATGTTCTTATGAAAGAACCTTTGTGCAGTAGCAGCAGTGATATTGCATACTGGTTCGGCTTCAATCCACTTTGTAAACGTGTCAATAGCTACAAACAAAAACTTGTATCCATTGACCACTTGTGGCATAGGATCGACAATATCCATCCCCCAAACCGCGAAGGGCCACGATAGAGGGATAGTTTGTAGAGCGCAGGCAGGCTGATGGACATGTCTCGTATGAAACTGACACTGAGGACATGTCTTGACCATATTTTTGGCATCATCAAGTGCCGAAGGCCAGTAAAATCCTTGTTGGAAAGCCTTTCCGACCAGTGTATGAAATGACGCGTGCGCACCGCATACACCGTCATGAATTTCTTTCAAGAGGGATTTACCTTTCTCTTGGGACACTCAGCGCATGAATACTCCTTGAGTACCTTTTCTATACAAAACTCCTTCTATAAGTTTTTATAGACGCGCTTTTCGAACTAACTGATCACTCTTGGTTTCATCCTCGGGCAAGGTCCTGTGTTCGAGATAGACCCTCAATGGATGGGTCCACTCTCGTTCTTGTCCGAGGTTGGTAACACAGACTATTACCAGATCATCCTCGGCCGTAGTCATGATCGAGGGATGTTCCAAGTGTTCGACGAACACTCCTGCCGGGGTGGATGTGCGTGAAGACCCAATTTTGGATAATTGGTCTGCGAGAATGTTGTCCTTTCGCGGGATGTATTGGACTTTGAAATAACTGAAGTGTTTGTCCAATCTCGTCAATTCCCCCAGGTAATGAGCCATTGTCTCATTGGAGGTGTTGTACTCCTTATTTACCTGGTTTACGACCAGCTGTGAGTCTCCCCTCACCACTAATCGACGGACTCCGAGGAATTTTGCTGCCTGGAGCCCTACAATAAGACCTTCATACTCTGCTGCGTTGTTGGTCGCAACAAAGTGTAGTTGAATGAAATACTTCAGCTGTTCGCCCTGAGGCGTGACTAGGACCACTCCAGCCCCCGAGTGTTGAAAACTATGAGAGCCATCAAAATACATCGTCCAGTGATCGGGGCATTCCAAATCATCAGGCTCCTGCACAGGTGGTTTTGGATTAGTCCATTCGACCACGAAGTCGGCCAGGACCTGAGACTTGACCGTGGTGCGAGACATGAAATGGATGTCGAACGCTCCGAGTTCCACAGCCCACTTCGTGATTCGACCAGCTTTCTCCGGATTCCGGATGATGTCCCCCAAAGGAAAAGATGAGGGGACTGTGATCCTATGTGCTTGGAAGTAACGTCGTAGCTTACGGGAAGCCATCAGCAGTGCGTAAAGTATTTTCTGGACCTCAGGGTATCACTCCTTAGGACCACGAAGTACTTCACTTACGTAGTAGACGGGTTTGTGCACACCTTCTCTTTCTGTGATCAAGACAGCGCTGACCGCGTAAGGTGTGGCCGCCAAGTAAAGGAGTAATGGTTCCTCCTTATTGGGGGAATCCAAGACCGGTGGACTGGATAAATATGCTTTGACCACCTGAAAGGCCTTCTCGGCCTCATCGGACCAAGTAAAATTATGGTGTTTGCGCAGAGCTTTGAAGAAAGGTAGTCCCTTTTCGCCTAGTCGCGATATGAATCGGCTCAATGCCGCCATGCGACCTACTAGGCGTTGAACATCTTTGATGGTCGAGGGAGACCTCATTTGTTCGATAGCCCTGATTTTTCAGGATTAACCTCGATTCCTCTGGAACAAACAAGAAAACCAAGAAGTTTTCCAAACGAAACCCCGAAAGAACATTTCTCCGGGTTTAACTTTATTCCAAATAGATTCAAATTACAGAAGGTTTCAGCAAGATCGTCTAAATGTGACGAACTTTTCAAACTTTTTACAACCAAGTCGTCTACATAAGCTTCAAGATTACGCCCCATCTGGGAAAGAAAGGTCTTTTGCATCAAGCGTTGGTACGTGGAACCGGCGTTCTTGAGACCAAACAGCATTCTGATGTAGCAGTAGGTGCCGAATGGTGTGATGAAGGCAGTCTTCTCTTCATTTTCTTCCGCCATGCTAATTTGATGATATCCTGAGTAAGCGTCCAGGAAACTCATCGGTTCGCAACCCGCAGTAGAATCGACCAGCTGGTCAATGCAGGGAAGGGGAAAATCATCCTTCGAACAGGCACTATTTAGGCTAGTGTAGTCGACGCACATGCGCCACTTGCCATTTGACTTGCGGACTATGACCGGATTTGCAAGCCATTCCGGATGATCGACTTCGTGAATAAATCCGGCCTTTTGGAGCTTATCTAACTCCACTCGGATGGCTTCCTGCCGATCAACAGCGAAACGCCTGAGCTTCTGCTTTATTGGTCACTGTCCAGCTCCAATTGCTAACCTGTGCTCAATTACCTCCCTTGGGACACCGGGCATGTCGGATGGTTTCCACGCAACCACATCTGCATTAGCTCGGAGGAAAGTAATGAGCTCGAGATCCTATTTGTCATCCAGGCTTGATCCAACCCGAATTGTCCTGGATGGATCATCTGGGTACAATGGAACCAATTTTAATGTTTCATCTGGTCGAGGAGCGGCTTTGATCGTATCAGTAGACATTGTGGCAATCTGGGCTTCTCGGAGGGGAAGCTGATCTACCATCTCCAGGGATAACTGATCACACGTCAATGCCACGTTGCGACTGACTCGGATCAAATAACGCCCTTGGGGCCTGGCAACTTGCCGCATTGATAAGCACAGTGCGTAGCCATCATGATTTAACAAGAGTTGGCCTGCCAAAGATTGCGTTATAAGCCGAATCACAATCAATTACATCAAAGGTAACCAATTCTGGTCAGAAGTTATCTGGTTCACCTACTATGACTGGGAGCACCACCTGTCCCAATGGCATCATAGAGGGACCAGGAATTATCCCATAAAACGGATGATTGGGGTTATGACCAAAGGTAGTCTCAATGGTCGAGTAAGCCTCACAGGGAAATCAGAGCGATCAAACGTCAAAGGAGTATCTGACCAACGGGGGTAATGAGGTTCACCAAGGGGAGTCTCCGTTTGGTTCACCTCTCGATAAAAAGCTTTAAATTGTCGTTTAGAAACAAAAGAGGAGGAACTCCAAAAATAACATTGACGTGATTACGAGGTACCTGGTAGGACATCTCTTCGTCCCCGCTGGCGTCTCTTAGCCCGCAAGTATGTTCTTTTGGTGGCAAGGTCGGCATAGGGCCGACCCCCTGGTAGAAGTCATCCAACTACTTCAACTAACTCCGGCAATTCTTGAGGTCGTGGCCTGCAGAGTTGTGGAGTGGACACCATCTCTTGCCTTCCTGCGTGTTAGTCGACTTCTCTGGCTGGTCGGCACTGCGACCACCAGAAGTAGTTTTATTTTTAAACGAAGATTTGTTACCTTTGGTCGACGGAGGTTTTTCTATGACCGCAACCTCTGGTATTGTCCAGTTCGACTCCTTTTTTATTTCTTTGACTTCCCGCCTGATGAAGATTCTGGCTTCCTGTTCGAATCCTCTCTCTTTACGTCCTTGAGACCATCCGATTCCACTCAACGGCCTCAGCCGCGTCGGAATATCGATCAGCCATATCAAAGAGATCGGCTACTGATCGAGGGGGTGGATGAGTAAGTCCTCAGTAAACCTCTGATATCGAACGGCATGTTTAAATGTCTTGATAACGGAGTTATCAAATAAATTCGAGAGGGTATTTCTCACCCCGACGAATCTTTTAACAAACTGACGAAGAGTTTCGGTCGATGTTTGTCGTAATCGATGGAGGTAATCCTCTTTTCCCGGCTTCTGATAACAATTCTGGAAATTGTTGAGGATGGCATCGCACAACATTTCCCAGTTATATATCGAACCCTCGGGCTGGTTGAACAACCAGGTTCGTGCCAGTCCCTGAAGGACTGTAGGCAAATAGTTGGCCATGACACGGTCATCGCCACCTGATGCCTAAATAGCAGTGATGTAAATTTGAAAAAACTCCGATGGATTCTGAGTTCCCTCAAATCTTTCTATGGCCCCTGGTTTAAACTTGTCTGGCCAAACGACCGCACGAAGGCCGGGCGAGAAAGCTTTACAACCGACATAAGGACCATGGATGTATCTGCGGCTCTCGACCTTATCTCGGGCAACCTCACGCGAAGGGGAGGCCATGCATGGTCCCAGGCGAGAGTGGACGGGAATTCGTTCCCGATCACGAGAATTTCCCGCCCGTCTGGCTTTGTCATGCCGAGACGGCACTAGTGGTGGATGATTCCGTCTACTAGAACTAGAGTTAGAGTATTCTCGTATCGCCGACTGGGAAGAGGCTGTAGGGGTCGCCTCGGATGCGACCTCGTCTAACCTCTCCGCCAAGGTTCAGGCGAAGGCTGGTTTCTGCGCATCTGTGACCGTAGGAGGAAAATTATGCAGGATCTCTGCGATGGATTGAAGCCGGCCATGCGTACTCCTCCTGGGTGCGCCAGGTGTCACCGTCTCCTCATCCGCCGGTAAATGTCCCGGGGGTAAAGATGGTGTCTGGTCACGTCTGCGACCACGCGGACGACGGGAGGAACTAGGAGCAGCGTCGTAACGAGCTTGCACATTTTGAAGAGCCTCTAGGGCTGTTCTGCGAAGTTCGTTATTTTGCTGCTCACGATCTTGATCCTCCTTTTGTCTACGCTCTTGTTCCTATTTTTGCTTGCGTTGCTGTTCTTCCCTAGCAGTTCGCTGATCGGGAGTTTCTTTTGATAAGGTAGCGAATTGCCTAGGGAACGAGGTCACCGATGGAGAGAACATCTCCGTTTGTTCCGAGTCGGACTCAAAATCAAAGAGACGGTGGAGATTATCAGGATCAAACCTCCCCAGACTGAATTCCTGGTCAACATCGCCTTTGCCCTCGACAGGATCGTGCGATGAACCGGATTCAACCTCTAACACAGTAGGAACAACATTGGGTTCCGGTTCTGCGTCTGTTGTCTCCTGGTCGATAGACATGACCTAAGTGGCCGAATCGACCTCCGGGATGTCTTCGCCTCTGGTTTCCTCCATTGGAACAGGATCACTAGGTGAAGGCATCTGTATGTGGGCATAATCCTCGAGATCGAAGTCGTTCTCAGAATCACATGCCCCAGACATGGCTCACCAAACCTCCGGATAGAAAAAGAACACCTTGAGAAAGGCCCCACGGTGGGCGCCAACTATCGACGATTCGGACTCGGGGTCCTTAGTCGAACTTATGCAGAATTGTGGTTGTGAGGTCTTTCAGGGTGTCTCTCCAGAAAGGGATGATGAGCAATGTTAGTTGGGGCACAGAGAGATTTATACAGGTTCGGGCCCTCGATGGTGGGAGTAATAGCCCTACGTCCTGTTGTGATTTCACTATATATGGAAAAAAGGTTTACAAAGTTGGGAAAAGATCATCACAGGTGAAGATCTTTTCTGTGTGATTGTCTAAAAAACGACTAGACTAACTTATGAAAGCTTGTTCTTGATCTGTTGTCGTCTCTCTGTCTTGTTGGATCTATCGGATCTCTCCTCACCTTGTACATTCGCTCACCCTTTTATACTGGTTGAAAGGGCGCCAATGCACAATGGCTTTGAACGGTTGCTTGGGTGCAGTTTTGATAACCGCACTCAACTTCCACACAGGCTTAACACGTGCAATTGAGGGATAACCGCACATGTTAACGCCCTGGCTGTTGTCTTCATACGTGGAAAGATCTTCGTGATACTCGGGATATTCCTATTGTAGAGCTTAAGCAATCCCGAGTCATCCTGATTGAGAGTAGTCAACAACCTCTGACCGCGCACTGTCTACGGCCTCATGATCGCCCAAAGCCTGCGACCATGTGTCCGCGCTTCTCAGGTCGTCTGAAATCATAGCAACGGACCTCCAGACACTTGTCTGGTTCAAATCTGTCATGAACCAAATGTGCATTACTCTGAACTAGCTCGGGTAACAATCCTCGTCAAGAGTGCTATGAGGGTTCTCGCGAAGAAGCGTGCAGGTTCCGGTCGGAGAGAGATTACGCTCGGCAGCAGCAAGAACTCTCCGATACATTAAGGAACAGCTGCACTCCTTTGCTAAGAGATGATGTAGATAGGCTTAGAGCTATTGCTAGTTCTCTTGGGGCGGTCAGTGTAGATCCTACTGATGCCAATACGTCCCTAGGAGAACTTTGTAAATTACTTTCGGATTAGGTCGATGCTTTGGTCGCTTGTATCCCTTATGTATGCAAAGATTGTAAGAAATAAGAAATTTCTTTTCTTTATATATCTGGCTTTTTGAATGATTATGTATAACTAATAATCACCAAATGATGTTCTCTGTGTGAAAAATGCTAACAGGAAAATACTTCTGTGATCAAGACGATTTTTAACTCAAAACCGTCTCTGATAGTCACATTACAGACGGATTTATTTTAGGACCGACTGTGATAGTCCCAACCCGACGCTTCAAATTCTCAACGTTCTTTGAATATCACAGACGGTTTCACTTATGTGGATCTCGATCAAGTTGCTTATAAAGATGAGCCATTCATACTTGCAAAGCGAGCCATTCATACTTGCAAAGCAAGCCATTCAGGTCATTTATGTCACTGATCCGGCCAATAAGAAGTGGCACGTCGTCCTTCACGGTAAGCGAAGGATTGTTGGAGTTGAAAATGTCGTAGACGAGGAGGAATACAATTAATTTGATGAGATGACTCCATTTGGAGATGGCGTACAGGTCGATACTAAAGACACCGATGAAACCAGTTACGTGCGTATGGATCACCAGGAAGGGTTATACTTTAAAGGTAATCAACTATCCTTATCTCTTTGTTTCCATCGGTATAGCTTATATATCCTCTAATTCTCATCTTTGCAGGGCCGCGGCAAGTGGAAAGTTGAGGATAACATGGTTGTGTATGTGAAAATTGTCGGTTAAAGTCCCCATTTGTATGTAACATTTATTTGAGCATGCTCCACATTGTATGTTAAATTTATTTGAGCATGCACTACATTGTAACCTATTTTTGGAGCATTTGGACTCCATTTGAAATATCTGATTGTTCATTTAAAACAAGTTTTTGAGCATTCAGAGTTACAGAGCTACAACGTTTCTGATTGTAAAACTCTACATCATTGTGTAGAAGATGTTCAGAGTTCAGGTTGATAGACAGTTCAGAGTTCACAACCGACTATGATATATTAACAACACAGACGGTTTTGAGTTAAAAACCGTCTTTAAAACCCATCTGACGTTCTATCACACACAGTTCTGAAATCAGACAGACCATCTATGATAATTTCATAGACGGTTCTAAATGTCAAAACCGTCTGTGATAATCTCTAGAGATTATCACTAGACAGATTATCACAGACGGTTCTGAAGTCAAAACTGTCTGTGATAATCTCTCTAGAGATTATCACTAGAGAGACTATCACAGACGGTTCTGATCTCAGAACTGTCTTGCTGTCTGTCACAGACGGTTCTTATCTGAAAACCGTCTGTGATGTTAAAATATCACAAGACGGTTGTGAATTCTGGACCGTCTATGATAATCTCTCTACATGGTACATAGTTCAAGGCGGGCTTTGTCCCGCTCATTTCCACACTTCGCGACTGTTCACTTGCCCTAGCTCTCTCCGCCCTCGCACTTTCCGGTGCGATCACCTCCATTGCCTCCCCACCATCCGTCGCGATCACCTCCATCGCCTTTCCACCGTCAGGTGCGATCACCTCCATCGCCCTCTCATCTTCCGTCGCGATCACCTCCGTTGCCTCCCCACCATTTCTGACATTCTTGGTCAATTATAAGTATATGGGATTTGTTATAAAATTATTAGTTTCAGATTTACTTAAACTGTTCTCTCTTTCACTTATGTTAGGAACTGATATGTCTGGTGACAAGATGAACCGGTCGGGGAGTCAAAGTGACCTCACTGGTGATGAGACGCCTGGGCCGGAGGTCGCCGCGTCCACCGTGACCGAGTCACAGAAGAGAAAGGGGCGAGGCCGGACGACATGCGCGTGTCTCGACAAGTGGGAAACGAAGCACATACAGTTCGACGACAACGGTGTGCCGGAAGCTCCGGACAAACTTGTCGGTCAGTACCGCTCACTATGCGGCAAAGTGGCAGTTCCAGGAGCTTAGTGCGAAGGGCAAGGCTAACCAGGCCAAGAATACCCACCCACACAGACTAGGCACCGGTGGGTATGTGGGGAAGAAGGGGTTGTGGAGGAAGCAGGACGAGGAGGCTTCCCAGTCGCCAGTCCTTATGCGGGCATAACGGACGTGCGCGCCCGTAATTGGTGCTGAGCAAGATCGACGATGACCTCCTCCGGAAGCGTCTCTATGAATAACCCTACAGACAGGGAAGTAATCGACCGGCTAGTAAGATCTCTAACTTTGTAGGATCACTTACTATCCTCGTAACACACATGCAATGGGTTGTATTGCTAAGTTCTCCTGTTGCAGGTGATGCTGAGTGCACAGGCGGCATCCGGAGAGTTCAACCCTAGGAGGGACAGGGATATCCTTATGACGGCACTAGGAAACAAGGAGCATCCGGGTCGCGTGCGCGGCCTCGGTGCCACTGTGCCTTGGAGGGATGGTTTCCCTGATGATGAGGAGGCGGCTAAAAGGAGAAAGAGATCCAACAAAGCCCGCGATGAATGGCTCAAGGAGGAGATGCGATCGGAGTTCATTGCTCGGGACAAAACACTCCTGCAGCAGTTGTCGGAGATGCGGGCCATGTATGAAGAGCTAAAATAGGCGACCCAAGGCACCCCCCCCCTTGCAATAGCAGAATTACCAAGCCCCAATCTTCTTGGCCACCGTAGTAGCTGCGCGTCTGCGCCGGGGTCTTCGCAGTTGGAGCACTCTTGACAGTATCCAGTGGACTTTCTATAGGTAATGAGCACTTTTCTATGTTAATTCATTTGAAAGTGAAAAGCGGTATAATTCAATATGTTAATGTGCACTATTTGTAGGAACCCGCCTCCTGCAAGCCTATGGTGGTGGCCGGTCTCTTCCCGATCGAGGCTGGCCATGGGATGGCGCAACCATGCATGGCGAAGGCCACAATCCATGGTGTCCTTCTCTCAGAGGGTTTTGCACGGGTCCAGGTGGACAGTGTCTCCGACCATTGCAAGGGATTTCTGTTGGACAAACTGCCGAACGATGAGATCACCACTCTAGGGGATGCGGTGCACACGTTCGTGCAATGGCCCAAGAAGGACATCGTCCTGGATGAGGTAATTCCCCCACCAGTTTCATAATTCGTACTGTAATAATAGCCCTCGGAGTTAGTGACCATTACTATAGTAGGTTCTTACATCACAGACGGACACTGACACTCAACCTACTAGCCAGCCGACCCCTCCGAGAAGCCAACCAATGGGTCCGGTGACGAAGCTGACTCCGACTAGGAGGCAACCGATCAAGAAGCTGGCTAGTAGGGGGAAAGTAAAGAAGAGCATGGCAAAGGAGAGTGAGAAGAGTGCGCCATCAGATATCATGCCGTTCGCTCTTGGGATGCCCATGGCGTCCAATGCCGCAATTTCTAGCATGGGGTTCGCATGGCAGAGCCTGCATGGATGGTACATGAAGAGGAAAAACAAGACCAGGATGCAGCGTCTGACGCACATCATGGTCAAGTACACCGTGGTAGAGTTCCATAACGACGTCGGGACCTACCCGGTGACCTTCGAAGACCTACACAATTTACTCAACAAAGAAGCACTCGACATGTCAATCCTACGGTCTTGGGTGCTGTAAGTATCCTACTATCCTACGCCTATTCGTGCATATATGGATATACATCATTTATTAATTGGTTAGTTTCGTGCAGCTGCATGACCGGATATGCTACAGTTAAGCATGAACCTGTCGGTTTCCTGGATAGCTAGATGGTTGCCGAGGTGATGTTTAGGACCGACGCGGACTTCGTTGTTAACTACATCAAAAGAGGGTTTCTTGCTCAGGTGACAAGGAGTACATACTTGTACCCTACAACCAGAGGTGAGTGCTTTCATCAGTACTTCACCCATAGATTAGTGTCTCCATATGCACACCCCAGACTTAGATTAAATTATTAATTCTTTACGCGTAACATGTAGCTACCACTGGATCCTGCTAGTGCTTATTCCGAAAAGGAACCAGGTGTTCTACCTTGATTCATTGCAGAGGAAAGGGTACGAGTATTCCGGTGCACGAGATATATCCAAAAGGTTAACATGTTTTATGATATTCATGTGGACCTGTCTTGCATCTAGATTTATTGTCCTCAAATTGTCAATTTTGACTATCTGTAGGGCTTTCACAAACTACTTTTCCAAGGGAGGGCAACAGCATGAGCGGCGAGCCGATAATTTTCAGTGGTTACAATTTCTGGTACAAATTTCAACCAGCATCTGTTTTACTTTATAACGTGTCCCCAGCTAACTCTCAGTTTGTACATTGGAAGTGCCATCAGCAGTCGGACAACAACAGATGTGGGTTCTACGTGATGCACCACATGTACGACTTCATCACCCCTCATCGGCTAGATTTCCCCGAGGTATACAACTGCTGCCCTTTGTATCGATTTGGCAGAATTTACAGCTGCATTGAGCTAATTTTTTCTCTACCAACTCTTGCTGCAGGGGGTCGACTTCCCTTCGGAAAGCTTCAACCCTTTGCAAATTGCTTTTGTCCGAGGGATGCTCGCTGAGTTTTTCCTTACGGATGTCATATCAACCAAGGGGAAGTTTAGAGACCCGCTCCGTTCGTATTAGTAACTGAGACTAGTATAGTAATAAACATCTAACATACTGACTTTAATTGTTGATTACATTTATTTGTTCAATCTTAATTGTACATATTTCTGAAATGTTGCATGAAACTTACAATTTGATCGATTTTGAGCTGTATATATGAAATGCATGCTATTGTACATGTTTCTAAGTTCTGTGCATGTATGAGATGAACTGTATATATTTCTGAGTATTGTGCATGTATGAAATGAACTATATATATGAAATGCTATTATACAGAGGGCATGGCTAGCATGATTCCTGAGGTTAGCCACAAAAAAAGGAAATTTATTAAAAAAATATTAATATGTACAGACGGTTTTGAGATAAAAACCATCTGTGATAGATTGATCTATGTATGTATCACAGAGTATCACAGACTGTTCTGAGCTTATAACAGACCGTTCTGAGCTTATAACTGTCTGCTATAATGACACTATCCCAGATGGTTTTGACCTCAAAACCGTCTGTGATATTCCATCACTGACGATTCTGAGCTCAGAACCTTATGTGATAGTATGAGTATCACAGACTATTATAAGGTCAAAACCATCTGTGATACTCCCAGATGGTTTTGACCTCAAAACCGTCTGTGATACTCATACTATCACTGATGATTCTGAGCTCAGAACCATCTGTGATAGTATAAATATCACAGACTATTATAAGATCAAAATCATCTGTGATACTCATACTATCACAGACGGTTCTGAGCTTATAACCGTCGCTAATAATGACACTATCCCAGATGGTTTTGACCTGAAAACCGTATGTGATACTCATACTATCTCTGATGATTCTGAGCTCATAACCGTCTGTGATAGTATGAGTATCATAGACTGTTATAAAATCAAAACCATATGTGATACTCATACTATCACAGACGGTTCTGATCTTATAACCGTCGCCGATAATGACACTAGCTCAGATGATTTTGACCTCAAAACCGTTTGTGATACTCATACTATCACTGATGATCCTGAGCTTATAACCGTCTGTGATAATAAGAGTATCACAGACGGTTTTGATCTTATAACAGTCTGTGTAGTATGAGTATCACAGACGGTTTTGATCTTATAACAGTCTGTGATGGAAAAAAATCACAGACGGTTCATAACCGTCAGTGATAGTACTAGATTATCAGTGACTTAATATCACTGACGGTTCAGAACCATTTGTGATGACTGTTTTGACCCGACTGTGATAATGTATTCTGTAGTAGTGTGTGTGTCAAATATACATTGATGATATCATATTTGGGTCTACTCATGAATCCTTTTGTCATGAGTTTGGAGAAATGATGTCTAGGTAATTTGAGATGTCGATGATTGGAGAGCTAAGCTTCTTCCTTGGACTTCAAATCAAGCAACTCAAGAATGGAACGTTCGTGAGTCAAACCAAGTATGTGGAGGACTTGCTCAAGCACTTTGGGATGGAAGATGCGAAAGCCATCAAAACTCCCATGGCCACTAATGGACATCTTGATTTGAACAATGACTATAAAACCGGTTGATTCTAAACTTTATCGATCTATGATTGGTAGTTTGCTTTATCTTACGACATCTAGGCCCGGCATCATGTTTAGTGTTTGCTTATGTGCTAGATTTCAATCATCTCATAAGGAATGTCATTTGATTGTTATTAAAAGAATTCTTAGGTACTTGAAATGCTATCCAAATATAGGACCCTGGTACCCCAAAAATGAAAACTTTGAATTAATTGGTTACTCGGATTTGGATTGATAGAAAAAGCACATCTGGTATTTGTCAACTTTTGGGGAGATCACTAGTCTCTTGGTCATCTAAGAAATAAAATTTTGTAGCTCTCTCCACCGCTGAAGCGGAATATGTTTCGGCGGGTAGTTGTTGTGCTCAAATTTTATGGATGAAGCAAACCCTCTTGGATTATAGAATTCTCATTGAAAAAGTGTCACTCTTGTGTGATAATGAAAGTGCCATAAAAATTGCAAACAATCTGGTTCAACATTCTAGAACAAAGCACATTGATATTAGGCACCATTTTATGAGAGATCATGTGGCAAAAGGGGATATCAATATAAATTATGTAAAAACTGACATGCAATTAGCAGATATCTTTACCAAACCCCTAGATGAGTCTAGATTTTTCATTCTTAGAAAAGAATCGATTGTTTGGGGGTGTGTGTGTGTGTGTCTATATATATATATATATATATATATATATATATATATATATATGGTCTTGGTTGTAGCAACTCAACCAGATTTTTTTTGGTTTGGTCATGATGTTAGTCTTAGTTTTGGTCTTGGTCAAAATTGATGATCTGGTCGTGGTCGTGGTCTTTCATCTAATGATGAGTCTGTATTGCTGTCCTCCTGCCTTTTTGTGCTTTATGTCAAAGGGGGAGAGATTCTTGTATCTGGATAATACTATTGATTTTTTATATGCCCGTTGTTTATTCTCTGTTGTTCGTATGAGTGCTTATTGTGTTTGACTTATCATTGTTGACTCTCAAATGACTCATATGTGTATTGTATATGCATGCACTCAGAGGGAGTTCCTGTATATCTGTTAATTATGCATGCGCTTAGGGGGAGTCATTAATTTTTATTTCATTTCAACACATGTTGTCATCAATCATCAAAAAAGGGGAGATTGTTGCATCTAGGCCCTTAATCTTCATTTTGATGATAAATGACAACAAGTGTCTTGGACTAATCTATTTTGTTTTGAGTATGATCCTTCGAGCAGGTGAAAAGATGGAACGCCAAATGGGAGTTGCAAAACAGGAAATTGAAAAGCCTAAGGTAAATTGTTTTGGATTTTACCGGCCTCGGTGTTTGGAGTATTGACCGGATTTATAGAAATTCTTTTTAGTTTTAACCATACTATTAAGAGGGGTTTCAAAATATCTTTTAGTTCTGGCAAAAATTGAGAAACTCTTAGGTCATATGTTGCATTCATTTTCTTTCACAATCTTGGTCGAATTTGAGAAAAATATATAAATTTCAAAAGGGGACTGAAATTGGTCATTTGAGCACTGTTCATTCGACCAGAGGTCACTCTAGCACTGTTCATTCGACCAGAGATCACTCGAGCACTGTTCATTCGACCAAATATTCCAACTGTACTTTCTAGCCATAAGAGGTCAAAAACTGTCTATTAACTGTACTGATTTCTTTTCTTACTCGACCATAATGGTTAGCCAAGAGGTGTGGGCTATAAATATGTGTTTTGAGCAGTATTTTAATACATCTTTGATATTTACTTGATTCGCCTTATTTTTCTGTACATTTTCCCCATGTTTTTGCACATATTAGTCATATACCTCGGCATATATACCTAGATTATTCCAGATTTGCTGCCAAATCGACCGGATTACTTGTTTTGCAATTTTTTATCGCAGGTCGGCGCGAATTGGATGGATTTCTGGCTAGCGGTCGCGCCTCATCGATTTAATCCGGCCATCGGAAGATTCCTGATGGAAGTGCGCGTTCTCGCGAACACGTAGGATCTGATCGCACCGAAATCGGAGTCTCCGGGGGCCCGGAATCCCAAACCCTAGCCACGAGGTTCCATTTCTAAATTTCCAAACCTCGAGGGCTTTTCTGCAAAAGTGACAAATTCACCATTTTACCCAGCCGCCGGCCACCTGAGGCATTTGAGCCCGGTTTTTATTTTTTTCCTTCTTTTCTTTCTCCCCCAAATCCTCCTCCACACCTCCGTCCACCTCGTCGCCGGCGGCCGGGCCATACGCCGGCGGTGCTCCATTCCCCTTCCTCCCCTTCTTCTTCCTTTTTCTTGTCTTCATCTTCCCCATTCCACCACCACATCATCTCCTCCACACCACTCCACCGTTGCAGATCCGTGCCGGCGCCTCCCCTACTGCTTCTCGTGCCGCCGATCTGCTCCACCACAGCCGTCGCGCGGCGCCACCACCGCGGATCTTGCCGGATCCCACCATCTCCGTGCTGCGTCGCCATTTCTTCGCGCCACACCGCCATCGGCCCGCCGCCACTTGGCCTCCTTCAGCCGGAGCTGCGCCGCGGCATCAATCCTCAACACCACCGGATCCCGCGCCATCGCCGCCAGATCCGGCCGGATTTGGCCGATCTAGAGCCGTGGCCTCCCTCCGCGCCGCTCTTCCTCGCGCCATCGCCACTACATCCCGTCGGATCCACCTCCCGTCGCCCGAGCCGCCGCCGGTCCAGCGTCGCGCGTCCACGCCGTCCTGCTACTCCCTCTCTCCACGACGCTGCCGTCCTCACCACCCGGCGCGGCACCTCCTTCTTCGCCGCTCCACTCCAAGCCGCCAACGACGCCCCAAAGCCGCGCCACCTCCCGATCCAGCGCCACCTTCCTCGCCGCCACAACTCCAGCAGGCGGCATCTCCTCTCCACAGCGCCATCTTCACCTCCTCCACGGAGCCGTCTTCGCCTCCGGCGGCCTAGTCCTGTGGGCTGGCGCCGGTGTCGTCTACGATGGCTTTGACGACCTCATCCACGGCATCCACAGTTCAGCTTTGACCAGCATCTTCGACTGCTTCTTCCATAGCAACCCACGGCAATCCTGGATTGCTTCAACTAGCACAACCACAACTCCAACGAGCAACATTTGGTGACCAATTTCTTCTTCCTCTCCCTCTCAATTGCTCTCTGATGATTGGACAAGCTATTCTGAGATGTAATATTGTCAAGATCCTAGTGACACTGATGAATTTGATTGAATCAAGCAATACAATTCATAGAATTGCAATCTAGAGTTTGGCATTGTTGGTTGCTGTGATGAATTGAAACATTCTATTTTCTGTCGCTCTGAATTGGCTTCTCTATGTTTTTGTTATATGTTTTGTAATGAACTAAGTTTCTAAATAGCCAATCGACTTTGCATTGAATCCTTGTTTGAGTTGGTTAACTGAGATGCATGCCGGTGATTGATTTTTGACTGATTCTGGACTTGGCTTCTTTGTTTTAACTCTAGTCGTTTATTGAGTGATGAATCAAGGTACATAAAGTATTCATGCATTATTTCTTCTTATTTTGCCCTTGTCTGTGATTTTCCCTCTGATGGCAGCAGCCTGTGTCTATAGCCACTCATGATCTGTAATTGATAGTTATTTCTTTTGTGGAACTGAAAACTACATTAATCCTTGCTATTTTTCGAAGCTTCAAATCTCTGTGCACTGAATGTCACATTTAATTGCCGTCTTGTATTCGAGACTCGAGTTAGAATGGCAATCGGTATTGCTCAGATGTCCATGATCTCAGGAGGGAGTTGAGGATTGGTTAGTGTTTGTTTTGTACTTGTGTTTGTTGATACTCGTCGTAGATTGTGATCGTTGATAGTCGTCTGTGCTACCTCGAGCGTGATCACTACACGATTCCTCTCTATCACTTGTATTATGAAACGCTAGTCTAGAACGAACACTAATCGCTTGTCGGGGAGACCATCTCTTTTCTTCCGACATCTTCCCTCTCTTTTCTTTCATCCGATTTATTTTCTTTTGCCATCAATCAGTCTAGTTTACATGATTCATTTTCTCTAGTCCCTGTGGAAAGAACGACTAGAATACTCACCTACTGCATCGTCCTCGTTCTATTGCGAGACGGTCTAGGCTGGTATCAATCTTCAAGCTCCATTCTCATAAACACCTTGAGCAATTTTTATACACACTTTTGAGTACTTTTTCTAAACATTTTTGAGCAGTTTTTATAAACACTTTTGAGCAGTTTTTATAAATATTTTTTAGCAACTTTTCTAAACATTTTTGAGCAGTTTTTCTATACACCTTTGAGTAGTTTTTCAACATATCTCTTAGCCATATTCATATATACACTCGAGCAAAAGTCTTCTAGCACTAAAGTCTTGATCTTTTGATCAAAATCATTATTTGTGATTGTGAAAGATCCTCCGAGAAAAATCATCTTGAATCATCTGCATCTCTAGAGTTTATCGGTGTTTGTTGGAGGTCAAGAGAAGATATTGCAACTTGTTACTCTTGGTGAACGCCATCACTTAGACGGTTCAGAGGCGTGCCGTTGACCTCTCCATTGACGAAGCTTGTCGGAGAGGCTCGGTGTGTTTGTGAGAGGTTTGGTGCTCACCTTTCTGGAAAGGAGAAGGAGCAACCTTAGTGGACATCGAAGCAAGACTCATTCATTTCAGTGCTTCAACGAGGAGTAGGGTAGACCGGGCGAGTCTTCGAGACCTCAGGATACATTGGTGTGTTAGATTCTCTTCCTTTCATTTTACTTGTATAATCTATTATTGTTTTTGGTTCAGTTCTTATTTGCTCTTAGTTTATTGTTTAGGCTTCAATTGTGAAAAAAGTTGTATTCATAAAAGTTTTAAAAAGCCTCCTATTCACCCCCCTCTAGTCGGCATCGTCGATCCTATAGATACTACATATGAATTACACATAACATTGTAAACTACATCGACGATTCAGGTGCATTAAGGTAGTCCTTCCTGGTATGGCTGGGTTGTTTGCAGATTGAGCATTTTCTAGCTCAGGTGCTCCTTTGTGATCGTCCATGTCGTTGTGTATCCAACGTGTCTTCTGGCAGCTAGGACCCTTTCGCCTAAGATTAACATCTGGGATCCATGTGACCTCACCCTGTGTGTAATTCTATAGTCCCCAAGCTTCATGAAAACCCTCCATACGCCATTCCATGTTTTCCGAAGGTTGTCAAGACTAAAGTACTCAGAAAGGTATGGCGTTGGGCTTATACCAAGCGCCACATATGTAGTAAGGACATGCGAGCAGGCTTGTGTAATAGTTTTGGCTTTTTGCAGGTGCATTCAGTAGTATCCACTAGAATCACCTCGTGCACCCACCCAGGCCTAAGTTGTTCACTCATGTTCTTCTACCGGAGCCAGACTTGAATTATCCTGTGCAGTCTGTTGATGACCATTACCTCATGCCTCTATGCCTTATTTATCCGAGCATTCATGTAGTCCTGCACAACTGATCGCACCTAAAACGTTGGAATTTGTGTAATAACCGCAAGTGAACGGTTGAACGTTGAGCACTTGAGGGTCGAATTTCACGAGAAACAAGCGTATTCATCTTTCTAGCTTAATGGATCACCGATTAAGTCTAAATAAGTTGGGGGTTTGTGTTTCTACACTAAATCTACTACTAAAGCTATCAATTTAGGGTTTTACAGCAGTAAAGAGTAAGTATGAAATCTATGGTTTGTAAGTAGGAATGCAAATCTAGGGTTTCGGGAGTTCCATAACCATCCTGCGTAATTCTATCCAAGGTCTGAGGATTGCAAGTTAATTTCAATCGTTTTTCAAGACAGATTAAGTTGCCAGTACGGTCGCTGGTACAATGGTCAGAGGATCGCTTCTACTGTTACGTTTGGTGAGAGCCTCTCTCCTGTTCAGGATCCCGTGTCAGGACGCTAATGACTCAAGAACTCCCCTAAATTCTTGCTAAAGCTCAACTGTTACGTCTGTTGCCGAAATGAGAATTTAGGGTTTAGAGCAATAAAACATCAGAAAATAACTCCAAAACTTGAGATCAAGACTGAGGAAAAATCACGCCTTCCGGATTAGGTCATCCCTAACCCTAGAAAGGATCTACTCGCTAAAAGCCATAATAATGCAAAAATAATAATAATAATTAAATAAAAACTTACTCGATTGCTTGAGAATTGAAGTTGCCATTCTTGCCGGCTTACAAAATCAAGAAAAATAGAGAAGGGGGCTCTTCTAAATTAAAACTACTACTAAGCCCTAAAGGCTAGCATGTAAGAAGCATGTCTAATTGAGTCAAAAGCTTCTCTATTTATAGTACATGGGTTAACATGCCCAAAAACAACTCCTTGATGTATAGGTGACGAAGTCTAGCTTCAATCGACGCAAGAACGAATAAATTTGAGTCAAAACCGACTAGATTCGACCAATTCTGATCAAACCTGACTAAAATCAACCAAAATCGACCAGTTATGATCAAATACGACTAAAACCGACCAAATTCGACCAGTTTCAATCAAATCCAACCAAAACTGGTGTGACGCTGGGTGCCCGATCTTCCGAAAGGTACGTGATAGATCGATTGGTGGAGCTTCGACGTAGAACGATCCGGCTTCAAATCAGGCACGATCTGAACCCCGCAATCGCAACACCACTACTCCGTTGGTTATCAATCTCGCGTGAGCGTGATTGACCTCACCAAGAAGGCTTATCCCTGCTGCGAATCAAGAACACAAGCAAGAACACGGAGAAAGCAAACTGAATTGCAAATACGAATGATTAATATCACAAGTTGGGGTCTCACAAACCGATCAAGCGGCGAAACTGTTCGAAGACAGAATAATCTAAGCAAAACCCAATCCTAACTCGGATGACGGCTACTGAATATAAGGTGTTAGGGTCGGCCAAGGAACCCTGGACGCGCCCTAATGGGCTCCAACGAGGTACATGGGCCAACGGCCCAAAGACGGTGGCGCAGCACCCTGACAGATTCTGGATGCTGACTTGTTTCGACGATTCCCATTGGCTCCTATAGAATTTTGATGTGGGACTAGTTCCATTGGAAAGCTTATCTCCTTAGCTTTCCAACGGTATATAAACCGTCGAAAACGGAGTCCGTATGCGTCCTGGGCGACGATTTTAGTGCAGACTGCTCCTGGATTCCGAGGTGGACTCGAACTTCGAATTGGTGACGGGATGGGCTTCAACTCCAACTCAAATTCGACGTGGTTGTTGGCCTCCTTTGCTTCCTTGCGGATGGGCTTCACCTCCAACTCGAATTCGACGTGGTTGTTGGCCTCCTTTGCTTCCTTTCTGGTCTCCATGCCTGCGGTGATCCTCTCCATGATTCCTAAGTATAATAGCATCATTAAATACCAATCCATCCTTGAAAATACAATGCGATTCACTTAGGAGCGAGTTCACCTGTTGAGGAAGTAGTCGTGCTCGAGCTCTTGTTATGGGACCTTCAAAGGCCGGTTCAATGCGCGTATCTGAAGGTATGATGTCCTCATCAAAAACTGACCAGTAAAAGCCGAAGAAACCGAGTCAAACACTACCAGGACACGTGGTGTGTTTGCGGCCACACACGTGTCGTGACCAAAACTGACTTGAACATGACTAGGACACATGGCGTGTTCGCGGCCAAACACGTGTCATGACCGAAGCCGAGCATGACTCTTTTCGACCACATTGTGTTCAATCAGGACTCTCCGCGACCACGTGCTCATAATCGATGTGGAGTCTTTTTTGAGCAACTATCTTTGAGTACAGCTCTTTTTTTGTCGTGATGTGTTCGAACAGGTCTCTTTTTCACCCAGCCATGTACGGATAAGGATTTTTCCCGCCAAAACGTGTTCGACCAGGTCTTTTTCCGTAGAGTACTCGACCAGGATCTTTTTGCTTCCAGTTTTGGTTTTCTTGGTAGAATTGGATCCAAATTTGGTCGAAGTCCTCTCAAATTTGGCAGGTTTGATCCTTGAAACATGGTGAAGACAACCGTGAAAGCAATTGTAAAAATAATGAAAAATTATGCATAAAAGGAGTTTTAAGCATGATTTTTTACGTTTTCAATACTAAACCTAGGGTAAATGTGCTACCAATTTAGCACTTATCAACAACATCGGGTAAGATTTTCATGGGATCATCGACTAACATTCTGGCTGCAACTCTTCTATTGTTGAAGTACTTTGCGGTAGGGTACCATGTCATCTCCACTATCACAGTCAATGGTAAGCACCGCACCCCCTTCAACACATAATTACACACTTCTCATAAGTTGGTTGTCATTATCCCATACCTCGCGCCATCATCATCATGTAACAAGGACCACTTCTCTTTGTCCTTATTGTGGAGTCACTCTGAGAGTTTGTTGAAGTTCATATCATCGCTCGCATTGGTGCCTCTCTTCATGGAGTACTTCACTATCAACACCTCCAGTTTTTCGAACACGGCTTGAAACTTGCTCGATTGGTTTTGCGAGCAGAGTCTTTTAAAAAGATCTATGATCTATTTGCCGCAGAATTGGGTGAAAAGATTTGTGGCAATATACCACATGCACCAATAGCTCTGCACATCATCCCACTTGTAAGGTGCATCTTGGGCACCTCGCATGACCTCAATGGCTGTGATCAGTCCTCAATGTCGGTCTGAGATGATGCAGACCTTCTATTGATCATTAACAACCACCCGATTCACATTGACATGAAACCACAGCTAGCCTTTCGTGCTTTCTGCCTCAACAATTGCATATGCTAGTAGAAGTAATTGGCCATTACCATCGGCAATAACAACAATGAGAAAAGTGCCCTTGTATCTCCCAGTCAAGAATGTCCCATCCACGCAAATGTCTAGATGATAGTAAGAAAATGCCTCGATGCACTGAGGGTACGACCAGAACAATCGCCAGAGCACTCTTGTGTTCTCTAGGGGGTTGCCATCTCAAACCTACAGTTGGCTGATTGGAAACATCCACAAACATGCTTGGGTTGGTCCAAATGATGTTGGGAAGCAACCTCATTACAATGTTGTACACATTATCAAATATGCCAATCATGTCCTCAATCACCTTCTGTTTTTCTCTCCACATCTTTGTGTAGCTAATAGTGTATCCACACCTATCAGCTACTTATTTCATAATTTCTCTTGGAATTATGGATATGTTCTCTCGTACTAATGGTTGGATGATGTTGTTGACATACGTGGACATCATGTTCCTGTGCTTGTCCAATGCCTTCGTAAGAATGCATGTGTGTGCAATAACTCTAGTCACCACAAAACAATGTCATCCTTCGGCTACATGACATGAACCTTCCACGGGCACCCCGGTGTTACATAAGTTGCCACATGTAAATTGGGGGTGAACTTTACCACCCTGTATTGTAGGTTTAGTGAAAGAGACCATCTGACCACGACATTCTTAAAATCTTGTTTGCTCTAAAACTCCTGCTCTAACTGTATGCCATCCTAATCAAAAACCATCTAAAATTCTGGTCCGTTGGCAACACAGTGGAACCATATCCAGATCGATCAAGCCACTGTTGCGGGGGACCGGGATTATCCACATCGGAGACATCGGATGCTTCCGAGTTTGTCGAAACATCTTCATCAAACACGGTTGGGAGGCCATCCAATATCTTGCATACATCCACGCGATTGCGACAGAAGACATCTGACCATTTGCTAGCCTAAATATTGTCAGGCTCAAGATGTTGCTTGCCCCGTCTTTAAGGTCACATTATGCTGGTTCTATGTTGGAGAACCAGACATATAGCACGACTTGGCCGACCAGTCCGTTTCTTAGGTCCTTCACTCTTCAAACAAAAGAGCCCCATGAGTTGTCCTCTTTCACTTTGCGCAACATCCAATACGGCTCGTTGTCAGTCTTGCTGACAATGAGCCCTTCAATTTGAACCATTTCATGTTGATGGTTCTTCCCAAGTCGGCCATCATATATTTGTAATGATTTATATCTATACCGTGTTGCCCCTTGCGAATTAAGCCGTCACTGTAAAATATGCAAAAATTTTCTAATGGCTCTATTCCCTAGACACATTTATTACACATAAATAAGACTCTCTAAATAGATATAGCCCTAAAGAACAAAAAGAGTCTCTAAATGTTTACAGTTTTATTATTTCATGCACAAAGAAAGAAAAAAAATACTCTTTTTCAGTTCTAAATTAACGTAGGCCTAATTATATATTACTTATGCTTATATTATTTCGTGCAAAAAAAACAAACCAACAGAACTCTTTGAATTAACCTAACCCTTAAAAAAAACAGTACCTTTAAAATTATTGTAGCCTTAAAAATATATTTTTTATGTCTATCATTTCAACCACAATTAACCTAGCCTTTCAAAAAGACCAATATGTTTTAAATTATTATAACCCTCGAAATACATTATTTACGTCCTTATTACTTCATGCAAAAAAAATTAAAAGTCTCCAAATTAACCTAGCCTTACTATTTTCTAAATACTTTTCTTCTGTTCTCAATTTTTAAGATTTCAAGAAATTAATATTTTAAATTTTTACTAATCTTTAATCTTAGAGTTTATATTAGTTAAGGTTTCAAAAATTTAATAATTTTAGTTCGCTCATTTGATGACTCAGTACACGAACGTCAGGTCTAAATCCTTCACAATAGAGGAATTATTGTACAATATGCTTTAATTTCCACCAATTGGAATAAACAACAATATAATTGATTATTTAATAATAAAGTTTTTTTTGTGTTTTTGAATTTTTTTTTGCCAAGTAAATATGCGCAACCTGTTATAAGATCCAATGATATGTTGGGGGAAATCTCAGCGAGACTATGTCCAGGTAAGAAGCTGCGCCATTGGCCAGGGGACAAGGCCCCCGGTGTCTGTCCTGGGCGCCGCCTTTTGCCCGGGGACAAGGCCCCCGGTGCCTGTCCCTGGCGCCGCCATTCGCCCGGGGACAAGGCCCCCGGTGCGTGTCCCCAGCGTCACCATTTGCCTGGGGACAAGGCCCCCGGTGCCGGTCCTGGGTGCCGCTTTTTGGCCTTGGGACAGGGCCCCCGGTGCCTGTCCCGGGCGCCGCCTTTGGCCCGAGGACACGGCCCCCAGTGTCTGTCCCGGGTGTCGTCGTCCCTCCGGGGACAGGAGCCCTCGGTCCCGAGTCACGTGCGGGTCACGCGAGGAGTGCCTCGGGAATCAGCAGACACCTATCAAGCATCCGAGGGCTCCTGGCCGGGAGAAGGACGATGCTACCCCTCGATCCAAAGGTAGTAGGCGGGGTAGTTTGGTCTTTTTGCTTCTTTTGGAGCTATAAAAGCCCTTGTATACCTCTTGTAAAGAACGACTTGCTCATTATTGCTAGAATAGACAATCTCACAGGTGTGCTCCGGAGCCTCTCCCCCCGGGAGAGCTTCCCCAGCTGACCCGGTCGGGAGCACGCCGACAGGACTAGGGCCCCCACCGGGACCCGAACCTGTATAAACCCTCGTGTCATTTGTTGTGCTTGTCCGGCGGGGGAGGACCGGTCACCCGGTCAGCCCACGTTGTGTTTTCTTCGCTAGGATCGTCCACAAAACCTGCCGGGGTATTCGCAATACCACAACATATTCCCGGCTCCCCGTTTTCACAGCGACCGGACGATTGTCTCCCAGAAAAATTCCCTCCGGAAATTTCGTCTTGGATTTTTCCGGACGTTTTTTTTCCCGGAGACCTCATTCCCAGCTCCCCGTTTTCACGGCGATGGAGAGTTTTCCTGGAACAACCTCCCGGAAAAACCGAAGTTTCTAACTTGGGAAAAATTCTTAACCAACGGGTCTTCTTCCGGGAGCTTTGTTACCCCCACAGTGCGCGGAGGTACCCTCCGGCCTGCTGTGGAAGGGGGGAGGAACCCCCGAGAATCACACCGTCCCGGACTTCTAAGATAAACGAGCAAAAACTTAGCTCTATCTCATCAAAAGAAATCACAAAGCAAACACTTGGCTTTATTGATCATTTAACCGGAGGACATTTTCCCCCTCCGGTGGGCATCATTACATCGGATACGATACAACCCGGATTATAACTAGGAAAGTCTACTCCCTAAAGCACCTACGTCTAATAATCCCAGAGACCTTCAGATAGCTCCCGGGTCAGGTCCCGGTACAAGCCGCATATGCGGCGCTGGGCTTCACGGAGTAGGTCCTCGGGCCAATACTCGTAGCCCGCCGGTGGAAGTATCCGAAGAGGGGGAATCATCCGGGACCCCGGTCGCGGAGGGGATAGTTCGGCGCGATGATTATCGAAGTTATCCAGGTGCCACTCCGGATGCCATCGTAACCAGATCGGCTCCTGGGCAACGGCCCCACTGCGTTCCCCGGAGAAGAGACTCAACAAAATTAAAGCGACTTGGGCGTCCCCCGGGGGGCACCTGCCAGGGCTCAATGGCCTCGCCCCCGGGGAACCTCTTCCGGACCTTCGCCCGGGAGTAACCTCCCGGGAAGCCTGGTAAAATCGCATTCATATAGACTTAGAAAAATTTCAATTTCTATTGCATTCAAAATATTCTTTTACAAGTGTCCAGGGCTTCTTCTAAGAAGCTACTGGGAACCAAATCCTAAGAAAACAAAAAGGGTCCTATCTAAGATCCGGGGGGAGGCTCATACTTGGTCATTGGCGTCCTCCCCCCGGGGGGCTCCCGCAGGAGCTGGTGCATCCGCTCCCGGAGGCGCCGGTGCCGGGAACCTCACCCGGATGATCCGGTCATAGAAGGCCCCGGCCAGCTGCTCCACCTCCCGGCGCGAGGGCTCAAAAAACTCCGGGAAGCTCCGAGGATTGAGACCCCCAATTGCCCGGGCGCCCACCCCCCGGTGCTCTACGAGCCCAGCCGCGGCCGCCACCACGGGGATCGCCCGGCCTCGCGCCCGGGCATCCGCAGCCTCCGGGATCACGGAGACCTGTGCATTGAGAAAACGCACAGCCTCCGTGAAAGTTGCTGGGGCCGCCTCGGAGCTGCTCCCGAAGCCTAGGCTTAAGCCAAGGCCCTTGAGGGCCGAGCGGACGGAGCGGCCCACGTCCGTTACCACCCGGATGCTCGAGCCCTCAAGCTCCCGGAGGGCGTCCTCCTTCGCCTTGGCCTCCCGCCGGAGACGGTCATTGGCGGTCTCGGAGGCGTGGATTTGAGCCCGGACCCGGGCCAGCTCCCAGAGGGCATCATCCCGCTGCTCCTGGAAAGCGGCGGCCCTCTCCTCCACCTCCTTCAGCGCCCGGCCAAAGCGCTGCTCAAGCCCCCAGGTAATGGCAGCCCCCTACAAGTCCAAGAGTTAGGAAAAATTTCAAAGAGGAGCGCCTAAGGAAAGCCTACCGGCTCGGGGACGTACCTGGATTTGGAGAGATTGAAGCTCCCCAAATCTCTCGCGGATCGTCCCTTCCGAGACGTAGGCCTGGACCTTCTGGGTCTGTAGGCCCTCCGCGTAGCGGTCGACCTCCCCCGCGGAAAGCAGGGGGGTCTCCCTCCCGGTACCGGTCCCGTCGCGGCCGATGACAGGCCCCCGGACTTGAGTGCCCGGGGTAATGTAGGCCGGGTTGCCGGTGGCTGGCGTCTTTGTCGCTGAGGAGGTGGCCTCTGATGAGGTGGCCGAGGAGCTCTCGGAGGACGTCCCTCCCCGGGGGGGATCAGGAGCCCCTTTCCCTTCCCGGGCCACGGGGCCCCTGGGACCTCCGTCTCCCGGCCACTCCACTCGCGGGGGTGAGGTCTCCGCGAACCAAACCTCCGGCCTCTCCGGCTCCAAAGGCGCCGGGGCCGCCGGGAGGGCTATCGCCGAAGGTGGCAAGGGGGCGTAGTCCGCCAAATCGGACGTCCCCCCGTCCGCGGCCGGTCCATTCCCCCGAGCCTCGGCGGGGCTCTCTGGAGGAGGGGCGTTGCTTCCTTCCGGGCCGGCACCCGGCGCGCCCGATCCCGGGGGTCTCGCCCCGGGCCTTCACCGGGGTAGAGGCCGGCGTTGTCGATCGGCCGGGGGCTTTTTGAGCCTTGGCCTTCTTTGGCTCAGAGCCCCCGGCAGCCTCCCTCCCCCTCTTGTGGGAGCCGGGGGTAGGAAGGGGCTTCCTTTCCAGTAGCCTTAGCTCGAAGGCCTCGGCTACCAGAAGGCCCGGAGCGTGGGCTCCCGTCCGGTCGCCGTCTCGAAGAGCCAGATAAATAGGCCCATCTGGACGATGGCGTTCGGTGTGAGGTGGTTCAGAGCCACCCCATACTCCTTCAAGAACTCCCGGAGCAATGGATGCACCGGGAGTCGGAGCTCCGCCTCGAGGAAGGTCTCGAAGGCCACGACCTCTCTGGGCCTGGGGCGGGGGGCTCCGTATTTCTTCACGGGGACCCGGACGTCCCCGTCCGCGACGACTCCCCTGTCGACCAGGGACTCCAAGTCCCCAGTCGTAAACTCGGAGGCCCAGAGGAAGTCCGCGGTGACTTCCTCTGGGGGTACCTCCGCGGCCTTGGCTCGGCCCTTGGGTCCCATCGTGTTTTTTCCGGTGGCTAAGAGTTCGAAAACTGGGGGAACCTAAGGGTTCCGGAGGCTAAGCTTCCGGGAACTAACAACCGGTAGAGGGCTACCGAGAGAGCTAAGAGCGCTGGAGTTTTGAAAGTTTGGAATGACCTCTCCGGGCCCCCTGAGGCCCTATTTATAGAGGCGAAACGTGGCCCCGATGGGCGCCACGTGGCCCCTTGCGGTACATCCGCGCCGTTGGAATTCAAACAGCGCACGGGAAATGGGTAGACGGGCACGCGAAACGAGGCACCGGTTCAAACCGCGAGCGGTCATTATGGCCGAACGGCGCGGTCATAAGCGCGGCACGAGAATCGAAGTGTCACGTTTCCGGTAGCTTGTCCCAGAGATTTTCCCGGTAGCGTGAGCCATACCCTCCGGGGACTCGAGCATCGTCCCAGGAGGGCATGGGGGGCTGATGTTGGGGGAAATCTCCGCGAGACTAAATCCAGGTAAGAAGCTGCGCCATTGGCCCAGGGACAAGGCCCCCGATGCCTGTCCTGGGCGCCGCCATTTGCCCGGGGACAAGGCCCCCAGTGCCGGTCCCGGGCACTACCTTTTGCCCGGGGACAAGGCCCCCGGTGCCTGTCCCAGGCGCCGCCTTTTACCCGAGATCCCGCCTACCCCGGGCGTCGCCATTTGCCCGGGGACAAGGCCCCCGGTGCCTGTCCCGGGCTAAAGGCGCCTGTCCCGGGCGCCGCCTTTAGCCCGGGGACAGGGCCCCAGTGCCTGTCCCGCGCGCCGCCTTTGGCCCGGGGAAAAGGCCCCTGTGCCGGTCCCAGGCGCCGCCTTTCGCCCGGGGACAAGGCCCCCGGTGTCTGTCCCTGGCGTCGCGTCCCTCCGGGGACAGGAGCCCTCGGTCCCGAGTCACGTGCGGGTCACGCGAGGAGTGCCTCGGGAATCAGCGGACACCTGTCAAGCATCCGAGAGCTCCTGGCCGGGAGAAGGACGATGCTATCCCTCGGTCCAATGGTAGCAGGCGGGGTAGTTTGGTCTTTTTGCTTCTTTTGGGGCTATAAAAGCCCTTGTATACCTCTTGTAAAGAACGACTTGCTCATTATTGCTAGAATAGATAGTCTCACAGGTGTGCTCCGGAGCCTCTCCCCCTGGGAGAGCTTCCTCAGCCGACTCCGGTTGGGAGCACGCCGACAGGACTAGGGCCCCCACCGGGACCCGAACCTGTATAAATCCTCGTGTCATTTGTTGTGCTTGTCCGGCGGGGGAGGACCGGTCACCCGGTCAGCCCGCGTCGTATTTTTTTTCGCTAGGATCGTCCACAAAACCTGCCGGGGTATTCGCAACACCACGACATGATAAAAAAAAATTTGTGGTAACTCTTTTACTTGAAGCCACCTCATACAGGGATGAAATGATCGAATGAGACCAATCCTACAGGCCACTTGAAGGAATCCACATTATAGACAAGAATGTGATGGCTAAATTATTGTTGACTCTCTAAAGGGAAAGTAGATAAATTCCAATATAAAATTCTCATAATTCACATGAAGAGAAAATTTGAACTAGATGTCCGTCATTATCTATCGTGCGCCAAAACCTTGTTGCTTGCTCCATAGTCCTTCTCTGCTTCTCTATCAAATGATAATAACAAAGGGTGAAAATTGTGTAAGATTTTTTCGATTTGTAGAAAAGTCACTCAAATTGTCGGATTTTATGTGAATGATACCTAATGTATTATGTTTCACACATTCAAAATTATTTATGAGTGATTCAATAATTCTTAAAATTTTTAGATATAAAAAATTTTCTACATAATTTTCTCCTAACAAAAATGGCCGAATCATAGGCAGATATCTTTGTGATATGTCGTCTCGCAACCCGGATACTCTCATTCGCCACTTCTTGAAAAATTTATCACAGCATTTTCTAGGTCACCATCATCAAATGCAACACGCCAAAGTTCGATAAGGACATGCCTCCTTAAATACTCTAATCAATCCCCACAAATCTTGTTTTGTGCTTACTTTCAATCCCTCTGTGATAGGTAAACAAATAATTTTTTGTTACTCTCGTCTAATGAGAACTAATTTATTTGAGTATTTAAATTCCAATATAAAATTCTCATAATTCACATGAAGAGAAAATTTGAACTAGATGTCCGTCATTATCTTTCGTCCGCCAAAACCTTGTTGCTTGCTCCATAGTCCTTCTCTGCTTCACTATCAAATGATAATAACAAAGGGTGACAATTGTGTAAGATTTTTTCTAATGAGAACTAATTTATTTGAGTATTTAATTTTAAAGAGATTTTATACCTATATGATATCCTTTTTCTCATTCATAGAAGCAAGTTGTTTGACTCTAATACTAGAAATGGCCTTTAGATGCATTCCTCAGTTAAGTCATGGAAAGCTAATTGTGGCATAAACCTAAATAGCACGATTAAGAAAGTTTTTTAACCATAGTGCAATAATTAAACATAATTAAATTAGTTGAAAGACGTTAATATGACATGTTATTTTTATATTACTTAACTAAAATAAAATAATTAAGCAAATTTATAGTTGTTTCGAACTAAAATTAAAGTTTAAGAATAGTATGACATATCATATTATTATTTCATTATTTAAAGAATAGATGAACTAAAGTGAAACAATTGAACTGAACAAGTTTATAGAATTTTTAAACTAAAATTCAAATTTAAAAACCTAACTGCCTGATGTGATTTACTTTTTGCTTTTCATTATCCTTGCCACAAAGAGTTATGTTATTTAACATACAAGGATCATTATTCCAAAAATTTGCAGGAACAAAATATAAAGCAAAAGCATACTCTTATAATCTCATAGGAAATTAAACACCGTAACAAGGATAATATCCCCATACAGACGCCACTCTTTACGTATCAATCAAGCAAAAGGACGCATATACAGTTATACACAACATTCCAATCACTCACTTAGCAACCAGCCAGAGCAGGACCAAGTGTTCTAGTAGTAGTACCAGCTAGCAGGGCAAAACAACAAGATTTAGAGTAGATAGGAAAGCAACACATTAGATAACCACAAAGACCAGCAAACATTGCAGATAGGGTCGACCACCATACTTTCACTCTTTTGACTCTTCCATCTCTCCTTGATCAGGTTTATGCCTTCAAATTAACGGTGGTTGCTCCTAGTTTCGTCACTGTAAAGCCTGCATTAATAATATTTTATTCTTGAGTCAGATAGGGACCCCCATTGCAACGTGGGGATATAACGTAACATAGTGAAACAGACAATAGTTCAGCACATAGAAAAATTAAAGAGATGTAAAATCAACAAGAAAAAGAAACAAGGTTGGACCCAGAAGCAATGGATGTGGCAATGACTTAACTTTTACTCTCCCTCTTTTTCCCTGCCAACTTCTAAAATATGGGCCAAACTAAACTAAATTATTACATAAGCTTTGGTTTTGTAAATAAACTTATATTATAAAACAAAGTAATATGGTAAAATAGATGTATATTATGACCCCAGGAAAGTAGCATATGGGATTCATATCCTTTGTTGTAGGAAGAAAAGGCATGAACATACTCTCTCTGTGTATGAATCATTATATTAGAAATTAATAGTTCAAATCAATGCGAGAAAAAACTTTACAATTTCTTGTAAATGCTTAATCTCTCAACTTTTCTTCTTTTCTTCCATATAAGTCTAGACGATTTGTATTATGATTGAATGGTCGAGATCCTATATAACCATTTGCTTTATAATATTAGAAAATTCTAAATTTAATTAGAAGACATGTCTGAATGAATATAGATCTTACACTCATACATCAATCTCATAACCATTATCTGATAACAATATCTAATGTTTATGATATGCTTCAACTAATTTTTCCTTCTTACAAGGGCACACTTTGCCGTTCTTCCACAAGCTAAACATCCTAATTTACCGAGACGTATTACTGGTGAGTCTAGTGCTGCTAGCCTGCTAGTCTACTAGTACCGCAGTAGTTCCGTTGGTGCTTCAAATCAAGTTGGTGACTGTCCTTATCAATGTTATTTTTTCCAACACAACACATAACACTTAATTAGGTCATCCTTATCCTTTTCTGCAAACCATATTAAATTGAGATGCCACATCAGCTAATCCTGGTGCGCGTAGTAGCTTCCTTGTCACTTTGCAATGATGTTTTTGGTTTGTTGAGAAAATGATAACGAGTACAAGCCAATGTTAATTTCAAAATTATACAATTAGGTTTCTATACTTTCTGTTTCTCCATTAAAATCCTTATACTTTTTAAACTTTATTAATTAAGTTGCCAATTGCCAAGTGCTAAGTAGTGTCTCCAGTTAGTTAGTTCTAGCTTATGCCCCGCAAACAAGTTGAGTCCAGCCGAGTTGGTACGTCCTGACTAAGGAATGGTGATACAATGACATGATAAGGTCTTGATGTCTAATTTCTAAAAATATATCCTCGCATAATTAAATTGAATTATTCTAAAAATAAATAGACTCAAGTAGTTAAACTAAAACTATAAGATAATTTTTTTTATTTTTTGAAAAATACAGGAAAAATTTTCCTTTTTTTTTTCTCTGAAAACATACAGGGCTGCATATTTCATTAAAAATGAAACCTTGACAGGGATAAGAGGTTTCAATGTTTTTTTTAGCAATTACAAGAGGGATCTGAGAGAGAACCTATGCAGGATAGCTAAAAACAATTTTTACATAGTTTAATTTAGCCCTATAAATAGACATGTCATTATACACCTGATCTTAATATTCCAGACATCGTGCGTGAGGGTGTATCTGACAAGAATTAACGAAAACAATTTTTACCAGTCGTAGACGGTGGGGGAGTTGGGCTGTGGGCGATCGAACAAGTTGGCACCCAGGCCACGGGTGGCCAGGTTGCTACCCGGGTGGAACACGCTGCGCCACACGTTGTTGCTGCTGTGCGGCGTCGTCGACGACAACGGTGTGACCGGCGTGGTCGGGGTCGTCGGCGTCGCCGGCCCCGATGCTGCAGCCGGCATAGACTGGGGCCTCTTGTAGCCCGCTTCCCCTCCATCCAAATCTTTATCAATTAATTAATTAGTTCGCATTAAACAAATCAACAAAAACAAAACATTAGTCCCTAACAATATTAGCCCATAGCGGAAATAATGCTTCAAGATTCATTACGCGTCCAAGGTCTTGTTAATTGATGGCATGGCACGAGATAACTTGTGAAGGCTTAGAATTGTTTGTGAGTCGTGTGGTTTGATTCACTTTGAATTAAATTTTCAATGTTTTTAATGATCTATGTGATTAAAAATTAAACTAAGAAGTATCTACGGCCATGTCTATGTCAATTTTTCTTTAATTTAAAGTAACAGAGCTTGTAGAAATTCTATTGTATCTATTGTATAAATTTTTAAACCGTTTATAAGTATTTGCATAACGCTGAAACATTTCGCTCAATTTACTCTCAATTTTGTATGTTGAAACTTGGAAGCTGTTCGGCAAACTACCTTTGTTGATGGTAAGAGGGCGACTGGTGGCGGACTTGCGGAGCTTTTCGAGGCCGGTCTCCGGGTGAGGCCCTGCCACCACATCGTCCCACAGCTTCTCCAGCATATTGTGCAAAATAAACACCCACTCAGCTATCTATCTTGTGATCCTACTACTGGTACTGAACTTCTTTGCCACCCTCCGAGTACAAGGAAAAGAGCTAGGGGTCAAGCCTTAAATCATGCGGTTGGAAGGGTCTCGACACCTGGAGGTGCGATTACCGGACATGATGACAGGTGACGGCTATCATTTGGGAAGTTGAGAGAGAGGATGCAACAAAAAAGTTCGTCTCTCTCCCTCTCTTGATTTTAAATAGGATAATTGATTTTCACTAACACATGTCTACCAGTTATAGAAAAATTCATTTTTTTAGGGATTTTAGCACAAGAAACAGTGATTCAAAATAATTTCAGTTTTTTAATCTAATCCCCTCTCACCTCTTCACATTCTCTCTCTCCTTTTCTAATTCGCATTCATCTCTCTCGTTCTTACTGACGGCGAGTAATACGACATGGCAAATGATAGTGAATGGCTATGTTTCATGCGGTAAGGAGTGGCAGCAACGGCAACGACGGTGCAAAGTCAGTGAGCTGCATGGGGTCAAGGCCGAGGGGCAGATCTCGAGTCGGTAACGCATGATAGCGCAGATCTGGCCATTTGTGACTGTGAACGGCCTAGCAGCACCAGATCTGAGGCAACAGTGTGTGGCTACATGACACTAGATCTGGAGATGTCTGCGAGTGCGTTGGCGAGCTGTGGCACGGCCACTTGTCGTTAGCTATGCGGAGTAGATCTGGCGAAAAAGATCTGATAGAGCACGGATCTGGCATAGAGTAGATCCGGCCATGAGCGGCTTGACCTCAGGCACCATTAGCATGTGACGGCGAGGCCCGAGGTGCCACTTTGTACGAGTCGCAGATCTGGCGACAGCAGCTCAAATTTGGATCAAATCCAACGAATTTGTATGAGATGCCCTCAACCTTGGATAGATTTGGGTGAATTCGTGTTGAATTTTGTGTTGATTTTGTGAATGTGAGCATATCTGTGTTAAATTTTGTAGAGATCTAAGCATGCCTGACATGTACAAGCTACCACTCCTTCCCTGGAGCCTCTGGCAGACACAACGTTAAGATGCCCTGGCCGGCGGCCTCTTCCACTACCGTGACATTGACATTTTTTGCCTACTCCAAGGTCTCCATCTCTCAATCTCACCCCTCCTCAATTCTTGAATTAATGTTGCTGGTTTTATTCGTAATTTTGTAGGGATGATGAGATGTTAGGGTGCTTCTCATATGTTTTTCATGATCTAGACACCAGACATTGGAGAATTGCATGCTTGGAGCTTGGATTCCTCTTTTTGTTTGGTTTAAATATGCCAGATTTAGAGTATAGATGTTGATAGTTTCAGACACATTCCCATGAATGTTCACTTGTTGGGATATGGTTTGGAAAAGTAGAAGTCTTTCTTTAGTGATAGCTCTATCCAAAAAGACCACTCCAGCCATGGTTTTTTGATTTTTGTTGTGTTCAAATGATGGATTTTATTTTGATATCAGTCATTGGACATTGTCACGTTCTGCAATTAGTACTGCACTAACTGCTTGAGATGTGGCTACCAAATAGACCATTAGTGATTCCTAATTGTAAGGCGAAACAAGTACTGGAGGACTGGCAAGATATCACTTGATATCTTGGAAAGCCTACTCGGTTTCTTTCGACCAATGGAAACCATCGTGTTTCCTCAGTGTGTTAAATAAAGGCGAACCTTGTTTACCTAGGCATGATATGAAATGACTAAGAGTCGCCATACAGCCTTTAAGGTGTTGGACCCCATGAGAATTCGTGGGTGAACGAATTTGGTCGATAGCTTTTATTTTCTTGGAATCAACTTTGATTCGTCGGGCTAATATGAGAAAACAAAGCAATTTTCTAGAGGAGACACCAAAGACACATTTTTCTGAATTCAACTTTATTCTGTTTTTCTTGAGATTACATAATATTTCATCCAAATCTGAGATATGGTTAGAGCATTTTTGACTCTTGAAGACCAAATCGTCAACATAAGCTTCGATATTATCACCAATTTACTTGAAAAAAAGTCTTAAGCATTCCACACTGGAACATAGCCCTAGCGTTTTTAACCCAAATAACATTTTGATGAAGCAAAAAAAGAAAGGGAGTGATGAAGGCAGTTTTGTCTTCGTGTTCTCATGCCATGCAAATCTAGTGGTACCCAGAGTACGTGTCCTAAAAGCTCATCGTCTCAGACCCCGCGGTTCAGTCCACAACTTGATTAATGCGAGGAAGGGGAAAATTATCCTTCAAACAAGCACGATTTAAATCAGTGAAGTCAACGCACATGCGCCATTTTCCATTGGCTTTCTTCACCATGATTGGGCTCTCGAGCTACTTGGAGTGGTCGACCTCACGAATGAAACCAGCCTTAAGAAGCTTATCCAACTCTGCACAAATTGCCTCTTGTTAGTTTGGTTCAAAACGTTTGAGTTTTTGCTTCATGGGCCGTTGATTAGGCTGAATTGATAGCCTATGCTCAATTACTGCCCTGGGGACTCTGGGCATGTTGGACGGTTGCCACCCAAATACGTCAACATTTGCTTGGAGGAAAGTAATGAGCTTGTCTTCCTATTTGCTGTCGAGGCCTGAACCGATACGAACATTCTTGGAATCTTGCAGATGATTTCTTGTGGTTTTGGTACAAAGTGAACTTTTGGTCTAGAGACCGAAGTTCGAACAACTTGCACTCTCGAAGGGGTAGTTGGTTGACCCACTCCAGAGCTTTCTTATCACAAGATAAGGCAGTTCTCTTATCGTTGCGAACCATAATTACTCCCTTGGGGCCTAGTATCTTGACGTATTGATAAGCATAATGTGAAGCTATCATAAATTTTGACAATGAGTAGCGGCCCAAAATAGCATTATAGGCTACTTCAAAATCAACCACCTCAATGCTGACCAATTCTATCCAAAAGTTGTTAGGCTCTCCGAAAGTAATGGGTAAAGAAATCTGATCAATCACTTTGGCTGATAACCCTAGAATCATGCAATGGAAAGAGTTCATCACTGGCTGAAGCTTAGTCTGAGGAATCTGCATCTCATCCAACACTTTGGCAAACATGATAGCCAGGGCACTACCTCCATCAATCAAAACTTGACCCACCCTACAATTATTGATCGTAGGAGTTACGACCAATAAGTACCAGTGAGGGTGTGATTGATTTTCCTGGTAGTTAGTTTGGTCGAAAACCACAGAGATTTTCAGACCATTTTGGAAATTGAGGTTCTGCAGGAGATCCTTCAATTATGTTCACTTATCGCGAAGGCGCATTGAATTGGAGCTTTGAAGTGAAGACTGCCGAGCCTCCAATGATCACATTGATGTGTCTATCGGAGTCTTGAAAAGGCCAAACTTCACCTTTGGGTTCATGCACATCCTCTTCCTTAGGACGAATATGAAATGGACCCTTGGCAGAATAATAATCATCGAGTTTCCGCAACCAGGCACGACAGGTTTTAAGGTCATGACCTTGCACCTTGTGCAAGGAACACCACTTGTTCTTTTGGTCACTTGTGGAGGACTCAACCACTTTCTTTTGGTTGCTATTGGCCTTCTGGTCGCTCGTTCGAACATCATTACATAAAGGTTTGTTTGAACGGGAGTTAGATGTTCTTGAAACATCTGATTTTGGTGCGTGTTGTTCAAAGGTGGTGACCTCCTGTTCGGATGACTCTTGTTCTTGTTGCTACCTTTGGAATTGGAAACACCCTTTTTCTCTGCTTTTGCAGGCTTCTCCCCAAGACCGGGTTGAGGAGGCTGGGTACCCTTGTCTATCATTTGATTCCATTGAACTGCCTTGCTAGCTGTAGCGTAGCCATCGGCCATATCAAACAACTCCTAGACATTCTTCGGAGGATTAATGTTTAAATTCTCCATGAACCAGGTATACTAAACCCTTTGTTTAAAGGCTCGAATGTGACACGCTCTAGAGGGACACGTTTAGTAATAACCACAAGTGACAATTGAGTGTTGAGTACTTGAAGGTCGAATCTACGAGGAACAAGTATATTCATCTTTCAAATTAAGAATTTGCCAATTAAATCAGAGTGAGAATTTGTTTTTGAGAGCTACCACTAAATCTACCACTAAAAACTATCAATCCAGGGCTAAAAGCAGTAAAAGAGTAAGTATGAAAATTAAGGTTTTAGAATGAAGATAGAAAACCTAGGTTTTGGGAATTCCATAACCATCGGATGTACTTCTAACCAAGGCCTGAGAGTTGCAAATTAGTTTCAAGTGTTTTCTAAGACATATTAAGTTGCTGGTACAGTCATCGGTACAATGCTCAGAGGATCGCTTCCACGATTAAGTCTAGCGAAAGCCTCTCTCTTGTTCAGGGTCCTGCGTCAAGGTGCAAAAGGACTCCAGAACTCTCCTAAATTCTTGCTTAGAATCAACTATTACATCTATTACCAAGGCAAGAATTTAGGGTTTAGAGGAAGAAAACGCGAGAAACTAATCACAAAACTTGATATTAGGACCGAGGAAGAATTACGCCTTCCGGATTAGGTCATCCCTAACTCTAGAAGGGAATTACTCACAAAAAACCATAAAAATATAGGAATAATAGGACTTAAATAAAAACCCACTTCATTGCATTCAATGATGAAGTTTGCCATCCACACCGGCTTACAGATGCAAAAACTAGAACTAAATAGAGAAGGGGGCTCGTCTAAACCTAACTTCTAAACTTGAATCAACTCTAAAAATACCTTCAAAAAGCACAACTAATTGAGCTAAAAACTTCTCTATTTATAGTACAATAAGATAACATGATCAAAAAAACTCTTGACGTGTAGGTGACGGAATCCAAATTCAAACGGGGCACGAAACGGACGAAACAGAGATAAAACAACAAAAAATCCAATTGGAACTGACCTGGGCATGGGCGCTGACACAGGTTGTGTCCACGGCTAAGAACGGGTGGTGCCAGGGGTCGTGCCAGGCTCGGCGAGAGCTAGGGTTTGGCCCCTCGGGGCCCTTTTTGTCTGATTTTCATTTGTTTCGTCGTATATCATCTAAAAGAGCTTGAAATTCCCAAATTTTGTAAGTATGATCTTTGGAATATAATGAACACAACGTAAAAGCATATTGTAAAAATGATATAAAAAATCACATCGAAAGAATTTTTAACACATTTTAAGATGCAAACTTAGGGTAAAATTCATGGCAATTAAGCACTTATCAGAATGACTGACTGTTCGGTGATTTCTGGGATCTTATTCTGAACACAGAAAAACATTTGGTGAACTGATGGAGACTTTCATCCTTCATTTTTTGCAGTCGATGTAGATCATTCTCGTTGCCAAGATGAGCATAGGTACCTTGGAAATTGGAGATCAGGAGATCGCACAGATATTCCCAAGAGTATATAGACCCAACGGATTGGTTATACAACCAAGATCTGCCTAAGCATTCCAAGACAGTAGAAAGATAATTTGCTATGATCTTGTCACCGTGCAGTAAATTTGGAGGAATTCAAAGATTTTTGTTCCCATTGAACCGTTCCATAATGGTTGGTCGAAATTTATCAAGCCACCTTACTGCTCGCGAATCTACTGAGAAAGCTTTACAATCCGTTATAGGTTCATGCCAGCGCCTTTGTGGACTTCAATCATATGATTCTGTAGGAGATTGTTTGCGAGTATTTCGCACATGACGAGGAGGGAGATCCCTTGGCCCCAAGCACTTATACATGTTGCGTCGTGCAATTGGCTCATGGTGGCAACCTTGGGCATCATGATCGTCATCCCCTGGAGGGTAGGCCCTTCTGGCAGCATTGGCAGAGGATTGCACCTTTGACCATTGAGATCGCGATTGATGCGATATCTCGTGTGTTGCCAAATTGAGCGTCTCGGCTAAGTTGGCTGCGAATTGATCAAAACCTTGCACTACTCGCAGGTTTGAATCACAGTTTTGCAACTGATCCACAACCTCCTTAAGACGATCTACCACCGGTGCTTGAGAATTAGGCAGATGCCTATTATGTTGTGGTGCCGGTGGAGTATACTGATCTCTCCAATCACCGACACGCGGAGTGTTGATAATTGGAGGAATACTTGGCATACCTGCAAGAGCTGGGTCTATTGGGGAATCTATCTTGGAGGATCAAGATGTTGCTATCACCATTTTGGCCAGTGTTGATGTTTTCAAGTTGAGTGGTGTCGACACCGTCAACATTGGTTCTACCCTTAAGCCCTTGCTAGCTCATGGAGGGTATATCAACAGTTGAACCTATTTCTACCACTTCTTGGTGATAGGTGCTGTCCAGACTTAAGGATGTTCCTTTGTCCTTAGAAATTAAGTCTGAGTCGAGATCCATCCCTTTAGCCTAAGGCAACAACTCATCCACAGAGGCAATGTCCTACTGGTTGGAGCCACCAAGATCGGCTTCTGCCCGTTGCTCAGACTCGTCCTCCGGAGAGAATAAAGTGTCTGAGGTTGGTGAGATCTCTACAACCTATAAATTAGATTCGAAGTTCAAATGAATTTGATCATCTTCATCAACGAGGATGTGACAGTTATTATTGGTTCATTCAAAAATAAATCAAGGTCATTCTCGCTATCATAGAGTGGCACATGTAGAACCAAAAATGCCGATTAGAGGGGGGTGTGAATAGGAGCTTTTAAACATTTTTTGCTAAAAGCAATTTTTGCTATAATGAAAATAGAAAATGAGTTTTTCAACTATCAAGGCCTAAAAAAGCTAAGTGAGTGTGAAGAAAAACTCAACCAAATTACACTAAAGTAAGAGGAAATTAGAGCGAGAGAATAAAATACAAGTGATGTATCTCGAGGTCTCAGAGACTTGCCCGGTCTCTCCTAATCCTCGTTGAAGCACTCAACGAATGAGCCTATCCACGATGTCTACAATGGTTACTCCTTTCCCTCTTCGGAAAAGTGAGCACCAAATCTCTCATAACCACACTCAGTCTCTCCGACAATCTCCATCAATGGAGAGATCACCGGCACACCTCCAAGATCGTCTAGGTGATGGTGATCACCAAGAGTAACAAGCTTCAAGGTCTTTGCTTGACTGCGATCAAGCACCGAGAAACTCTAAGAATGCAACAAATGCTACTTGGAGGATCTCTCACAAAGCCAAGTGAATGATTTTGGTCAAAAGATCAAGTCTTGAATGCAAGAGAGTGTATGGACTCAAGTGTATTGAATGCTAGCTCAGAGAGATTTCCAACACATACTCAAGGCAAGTATATATAAACCAAACCATCCAACTAGCCATTTGTAACGAGTAGAAAAAAAAGTATTACATGTGGATAGTCCGCACTAAAGACGGATAGTCAGCGTCTGAGTCAAATGACTAGAATAGTGTGCGGACAATTATCATAGAACTAGAAAAATCTCCTCCAAACTGGCAAAGGATATTGGATAAATGTCTGCATCCATGCGGACACACATGTGGATTGTCCGCATATTTTAATGAATTATAGCTTGAAAATTTCTGAGCTACTAGAAAAATGTTCGCTTCCACGTGGACAAACATGCGGACTGTCCGCATGGTACAAAGATTTTCAGCCTAAAATTTTTTGGGCTATTGGACAAATGTTCGTGCCCATGCGGACACACATGTGGACTATTTGCATGATACAAAGATTTTCAGCCTAAAGAATTTTGAGCTACTGGACAAATGTCTGCGTCCACGCGGACACTAATGTGGACTGTCCGCATGGATTGTGAAATTTCAGCCCTCCCTTTTTAAGTCTAGTTTCAATTTTTTTGATATGAATATCTCAACCGAGACTTAGCCAAAGTGATATGCAAGTATAAGAGGAAGAGAATATGCAACAATTGCCCTAAGAATTTCTCAGTTTATCTCTAGTCAGTAAAATTTCTTCCAACCCCTCTTAATAGTACGGTCAAAATAAAAAAAGTACTTATAAGAAATTTTGGCTGACTACTACACACCTAACCAATGAAATCTAGAAAACCTTGTCCTTAATATTCAAATTTTACCTTAGGCCTTCATGATTTCCGTTTGGTGATTTGTTGATTATTGATTGTTTTAACTTTTCATCAGATTCCTTTAATCACACTTAAAACAAACAAGTTAGTCTGAGAGACTTAATGTCATTAATCATCAAAATCAAAAAGTAAGGGCCTAGATGCAATAGCACAGACATATGAATCTCCATGATAAGGACTTCAACACTGTAAGGAAGTGTTTTGCAGAGTCCCCACGGTCAGTGTCAGTTGTCGACGATAAAAAAAGTATGATCCCTGATCTTACTACAAACTTGATTTGGGTTGCAAGGACCCTGTGCAATATCGTACAGAGAATTCATAGAATGGCTATAAAAAGAGAGAAAATTTTTATATAGATCAGGTCCTCAAAGGATGAGTAATAGCCCTACGTCTTGTTCTTGCTTTATTATGTGTGTATTGAGTACAAGTAAGATCTCCGTCTTTTTCTTCCTTCAAGATCTAAGGAAATATATAGATGTTGAAGGGACGTCAATTACTCGTCAACCATTGCCTGGTAATAGTAGTTTTCATCAGTTAATCCTCATTGAAAAGGCGCATATTAAGGTAGTTAATTGGGAATCGCCTTAATGAATAATTGCACTAAGCAGTTATCAAGCACGTGTACTTTCAACTAAGAAATCGCGACAACATGCTCCTTCGACCAAGGACACTTACTTTAGGCTGAGGTACACCAAACAACCAAAAGGATTGGTCGTTTGTGACCCAGCCTGAAGGAATATTGATCGAAGGTGGGAGTTAATGGGAGTGAATCCCACTACTCTAAACTTTAACCAAAAATGCAAAACATATCCTTGTCATGATGTATTAGCTGAATTGAAGATGCACATTTTATATTAATTGATGTACATTTTGATTAAACTGACTTTGAACTCAGTGTGTTGAATTAAATTGAATTAAGCAAAATTAAATTACATGTTAGCGCTCCAAAACAGTAACTCAAATTTTAAACTACAAACTAAGGAGTGAAATTTGATGGATTATACTGTAGTTGATTTGATGTATTGTAAAGAGTAATACTGTATATTTAAAGAGTAATATTGTAGTTGATTTGATGGATTATAAAGAAATAAAATACATTTTAAAATACATTTAGCACAAATCTCAAGAATATTATGTACCGTGAAGATAATATTTGTGTATACACACTTGTTAGTGCCATATCCGCTTCCTAAATATAAATCTAAAGCATGTCATTTAGTTTTATTTGGAATAAAATAGCTAATTACCTTGGACATATGTCGTGGTATTGCGAATACCCCAGCAGGTTTTGTTGAAGTCCCTAGCGAAGAAAAGACGACGCGAGCTGACCGCGTGACCGGTCCTCTCCTGTCGGGAAAACGCAACAAGTGACGCGAAGGTTTATACAGGTTCGAGCCTCAGTGGAGGCCCTAGTCCTGTCGACTAGAGTTGGCTAGGGGAGCTCTCTCGGGGAGAGATGACTCCGAAGCACGCCCGTTTTGTTGTGTATTAGAGTAAAAAATGAATTGTCCTCCCCACATGAGGGGTTACAAGGGCTTATATAGGCCCAAAAGATGCAAAAAGACTAAACTGCCCCATCCGCAACCGTTGGATCGAGGGGCACCAGCATCCTTCTCCGGGCCAAAGGGCTCAGATGCTTGACAGGTGTCCCCGCCAATTCCTGAGGTGCTTCACGTGATTCTCACATGACCTGGCACTGGGGGTCCTTGTCCCCAGGAAAATGGTGGCGCCTAGGACAAGCCACCGGGGGGGCCTTGTCCCTGGGCAAATGGCGGCACCCGGGACAAGCCACCGGGGGGCCTTGTCCCCGGACAAATGGCGGCGCCCGGGACAAGCCACCGGGGGGCGGAGGGCCTTGTCCCTGAGTGGGCCTCGTCCCCGGGCAAATGGCAGCGCCCGGGACAAGCCACCGGGGGACCTTGTCCCCGGGCAAAAGGCGACGCCCGGGACAAGCCACTGGGTGGCCTTGTCCTTGGGAAAAAGGCGGCACCCGGGACAAGCCACCGGGGGGGCCTTGTCCCTGGGCAAAAGTCACCGAGAGTCTTGCCTCTTGCCTGGACTTGATCCCGCGGAGATTTCCCCCAACAGCAGCCCCCCATGCTCTCCGGGGCCGCTGTTCTAGTCCCAGGAGGGATGGTTCATATTACCGGGAATATCTCCTCCGGGGTGGACTTTCGGTGCCTTGACGCTTCGATCTTCGTGCCAAGCGTTTGTGGCGGCGCCGTTGTTCATTAAGGCCCCGTCTTGGTTGGGGCGCACCGTCCGACCATAATGGCCGCTCGCGGTTCGAACCGGCGATGTGTTGTTTCGCGCGCCCGTCCCTTCAATTCCCGCGCGCTGTTTGAATTGAGCGGCGCGGATGTGCTGCGAGGAGCCACTTGGCGCCCATCGGGGCCACGCTCGAGCCCTATAAATACGGCCTCGAGGGACCCGGAGGAGTCACTCGAACCCTCAATCCTCAAACACCATCGGCGCCGTTAGCTCTCCCGGTAGCTCTCTCTCCGGAAGCCCAGTCTCCAGAAACTCAAGCCTGTCCCCTTAGAGCCAAAGCCATCGGAGAAGTCAATGGGTCCCAAGGGTCGCGCTAAGGCCGCTGAGGTGCCTCCAGAGGAAGTCACCGTGGACTTCCTCTGGGCCTCCGAGTTCATGTCAGGGGACTTAGAGTCCCTTGTGGACCGGGGGGTTGTCGCGGACGGGGATGTCCGGATCCCCTCCAAGAAAGATGGTGCCCCCCGCCCTAGTCCCGGGGAGGTGGTGGTCTTTGAGGCTTTTCTCGAGGTCGGGCTCCGGTTCCCGGTGCACCCGTTGCTCTGGGAGTTCCTCCGGGAGTACGGGGTGGTGCTTAACCACCTGACTCCGAATGCCTTCGTCTGGATGGGCATCTTCATCTGGCTGTTCAAGACAGCCACTGGACGGGAGCCGACGCTCCGGCTGTTCCTGTACTTCTACGAGCTGGCGGAGAGTGAAGGGAGGGCCGAAGTCCCTGTTCGGCTCCGTCATGATCCAGCTCTTGCCATCACGGGTTGCGGAGTACCCGGTGGCAGCTTCCCGGGACCACTGGGGGGACTGGGTCCGGAGGTGGTTCTACCTCTAGGTCCGGGACGCTAAGGTCATCTACTCGCCGGAGCCCCCCTCCTACAGCCGGTCGTCCACCCCTGAGCCCCCGGTGTGGACCGAGGAGGAGCTGAAGCTCCTCAGCAAAGTGGTGGGCTCCCGGGGCGTCCGTTCCATGAGGGACGCCGCCGAGGAGCTGACACTACTGAAGATCTCCCCCTTCTCGCACAGGAGGAGGGGAGTTGGGATGTGTCCAGCGCAGCGGCCCCCGCAGAAGCCGGTGACCCGACGTAAGTTCCAGGCTACTTTGCTCGCTTCTTTGTTGATTTCTCTAACTCTTTGCTTTTGTAGTCCGGCCGTACCCGGCCGCCCGGTAGAAGGCGGAGAACCTCCTCGGGAGGTACTACGCCGATGAGCACGAGCACATCGTGCGCGTCATAGGGGAGGACCCTCCCAGGAATTTGGTGGCCGAGGCCTTCGGGCTGAGGCTACCGGAGAGGACACCTCTCCCCACCCTGGCTCTCACAAGCGGGGGAAGGAGGTTGCTAGGGGTTTTGAGCCGAAGCTTGCCAAGGCTCAAAAGGCCCCCGGTCCGGCAACGACGCCGGGTTCCACGCCCGTGAAGGCCCGAAACGCCATCCCCGGGTCAGGGCTCACGCGGGCACCTTCTTGGCGCGAAGTGACGCCGCCCCTCCCAGAGAACTCCGGGGGGGCGATGGAGGCGCAGGAGCTCGCGCGCCTTCCTGAGGCCTCCGGAGAGACTCGGGGGAAGGAGCCGGCCGATGACGGGGGGGCATCCGACTCGGCGAATTACACCCCCTCACCGCTTTCGGCAATCGCTCTCCCAGCGGCCCCAGTGCCACCGAAGCCGGAGAGACTGGAGGTTCGATTCGTGGAGGCTTCCCCTCCACGCGTCAAATGGCCGGTAGACGAGGGGGAGCCCCACGGTATATGAGGTCCCCACGGCGACGGAGGTCCCGAGGGCCCCCGGCTCAGAAAGGGGAAAGGCTCCTCATCCCCCCCGGGGGGACCCCCTAGGAGAACTCGTCGGCCTCTTCCTCGGACACCTCCTCGGCGGCAAGGACTCCGGCCACCGCCACTCCGGTCCACATCACCCCTGCGACCTTCGTGAGGGGGCCCGCTGGTGATGATGGGTCCGGAGTTGCTGGGAGGGAGACCCCCCTGCTCTCCGCGGGAGAGGTCTTCCAGTTCGCGGAGGGGCTCCAGACCCAGAAGGTCTAGGATTACGTCTCGCAAGGGACGCTCCGCAAACGCTGCGGGGAGCTGGAGTTGCTCCACATCCAGGTTCGTTCTCGAACCGGTGGTGGGTTTTTTCCAGGATTCCTCCTCGTGTTTTGACTAACTCTCGCATTCGTAGGGGGCGGCCATCACCTGGGGCATCGAGGCGCGCTTTGACAAAGCGTTGAAGGAGGCGGAGGGGAAGGTCGCCACCTTTTTGGAGGAGCGAGATGGTGCGCTCCAGGAGTTGGCCCGAGTCCGGGTCCAACTCCACGCCTCCGAGAACGCCAACGACTGGCTCCGGAGGGAGGCGAAGGCCAAGGAGGATGCCCTCCGGGAGCTCGAGGGCTCCGACGTTCGGGCGGTGACAGACGCGGGCCGCTCCGTCCGCTTGGCCCTCGAAGGGCACGGGGTGAGCCTAGGCCCGGGGGGTAACTCCGAGGCGGCGTCGGTGACTCTCGCGGAGGTTGTGCGGTTTCTTAATGCACAAGTCTCTGTGATCCCAGAGGCTGCCGATGCTCGGGCATGAGGCCGGGCAATCCCGGTGGTTGCTGCCGCGGCGGGGCTTGTGCAGCATCGGGGGGTCGGCACCAGGGCGATCGGGGGCCGGATCCCCTGGAGCTTTCCCGAGTTCTTCGAGCCGTCCCAGCGAGAAGTGGAGCAGCTCGCCGGTGGCTTCTACGATTGGATTGTTCGGGTGTGATTTCCGATGTCGGTGCCTCCGAGGGCAGACGCAACGGCTCTGGCGGAGGCCTCCCGGGGGGACAACTCCATTGAACAAGTATGAGCCTCCCCCTGGGCCTTTAGATAGTTCCTCCTTTTTTGTTTTAGGGTTTTTGCTCCCAGTAGCTTCTTAGAAGGAGCCCCGGACATTTATACAAAAATATTTTGATGCAATAGAATGAATTTTTGCTAAGTTTTTTGAATTGGATTTACCAGGTGCCCCGGGAGGTTACTCCCAGGCAAAGACCCCTGAGGTTTGAGCGCAACCTCAGGGGTGTCCCAATGTTGCGGGGGGCCTCTCCGGAGGTGGAGCCCCCGGGCTCCGGCGGGTGTCACCCAGGGGATACGCAGGCCGCCTTCATCATGTTAAGTCTCTTCTCCGGGGGACATGGTAGGGGTGTTTCCCGGGAGCCAATCCAGTTGCGGTGGCTTCCGGAGTGGCACCTGGACAACTTCGACAACCACCGCGCTGAACTATCCCCTCCTCGGCCGGGGTGCCGGAGGGTTCCTACGCTTCGAATACTTCCACTGGCGGCCTACGAATATTGGCCCGAAGACTTGCTCCGGGAGGCCCAACGTCGTACATGAAGCTTGTATCGAGACATGGCCCGAGAGCTATCAGAGGGCCTCCGGGATTATTAAGTGTAGGAGCTTTCCGGGTTGTATCTTGCATTTAATGTATCGATGCCCACCGGAGGGGGAAGATGTCCTCCGGTTAAATATTTTAATAAAACTAAGTTTACTTGTGTACTTTGGTGAATTCCCAAATAATGGTTCGGAACAGGGCGATCCTCGGGCACAAGTTTACCCCCCCTCCACAGTGGGCTGGAGGGTGGCTCCGCGTGCTGTGGAGGTGACAAAGCCCGGGGTAAGAATTCCCCAAAAATTTTCCAAAAGTTCCGGTGAGAAATTCCCGGTCGTCGTGAGGACGGGGGGCCGAGTAAAACTTCCGGGAACGATTTTTTGAAAATTCCAGTAAGAAATCCTCCGGTCACCGTGAGAACAGGGAGCCGGGAATGAAATTTTCGGGAGATAGTCTCTGAGATTTCCGGGAATTTTTTAGGGAGAAAATCTCCGATATTCCCGGGGATAATTTTTCTGGGAGAAAACCCTCCGGTCGCCATGAAAACGGGGAGCTGGGAATGAGATCTCCGAGAAAGAATATCCAATAATTCCGTCTCGTTAAGGAGAAAATCGACTCCCGGAGGAGGATGTGCCTGATGACGGGTCTGAGTGTTTGAGGAGGGGATTAGTCTCTCAAGTTGACTCATTACCATGGTCCTTGAGGACCGGGTTGCCGCTTACACCCTCAGTCCACGAGGGGTGATCGTAAGCCGCCCTACGGGAATGGGACTCCCGTTGTAGGGACTTCTTGGGTCGTGATAGCCCACTTCCTCACGGGGAGGGCATCCTCACTAAGAGGGTATCCTCACGGGGAGGGCATCGCTGTGAGACGATAATGTAGGGACTTGCACTGAGCTAAAGCTGAGGAAAAACCAGTTGTATTAATAAAGAGTTGAGATACAACACCTCCCCCCGCAAGATCGCGATGGGGGAGGGAATGGTTAGTACAATGTCCCCCTCCCCTCCGGTGTAACCGCTCCGGGGGAGGGGACGAGCCTGTAGGCTAGACGTAGAACTTGCGAAGCAAGCGTACGTTCCACGTGTGCTTCAGCTCCTGCTCTTGAAGGTTGGAGAGCTTGTAAGCCCCCGAGCCCAGGACTGCTGAGATCCTATAGGGGCCCTCCCACTTGGGGGAGAGCTTGCCCTGGACTTGGGGGTCGGTTACGCGCTTGAGGACGAGGTCCCCGAGGCGGAAAGCTTTTTCGCGGACGCGCTGGTTGTATGCGCGCGCCATTTCGCGCTCGTAGATGGAGTGGCGGAGGAGCGCTCAGTCACGTTCCTCTTCCACGAGGTCGACCTCCAGTCGCTGATTTGCTTCGTTGGCTTGGTATGTTGTGGTCGTAGCTCCGTCTAGGAGCTCGACCCATAGTGACCGGAAGCCAATCTCCGGGGAAGAATCGCCTCAGCCCCGTATACAAGGGAGAAGGGGGTGCGTCCCGTCGCCTGGCTCGGGGTCATACGCATGGAATAGAGGATGCTAGGGAGCTCCTCCGCCCACGCACCCCATTTGGAGGCGGCTTGTTCAAGCCATCGGCGTAACCCCTGTAGGATTACGCTGTTGACCCTTTCGACGGCCCCGTTGCTCTGGGGGTGAGCTACCGAGGCAAAGTGGATGGTGAGACCCAAGCCTTCACAGAATTCCCGAAAATATACCGAGTCGAATTTGGTCCCGTTATCGATAGTGACTTCTCGGGGGACCCCGAAACGACATATGATATTCTTCCAAAAAAACCGCTGTACCGCTCGGGACGTGATGCTGGCCAGAGGTTAAGCCTCTACCCACTTTGTGAAGTAGTCGACTGCGACCACCGCATACTTGTAGCCCCCGGGCGCTGGTGGGAAGGGACCCAGAAGGTCCATCCCCCAGCGCGCGAAGGGCCAAGTGATGGCGATAGTGTGCAGCACTACAGAGGGGAGGTTAGAACCCTTGGCCATCTTTTGGCAGGCCTCGCACGCGTAGATAAGGTCTCGCGAGTCGCGAATCACCGTGGGCCAATAGAAACCCTGGCGAAGGGCCTTGGCTGCGATGGCGCGCGGGGCCAGATGAGACCCGCAACTTCCCGAGTGAGTGTCCTCGAGAAGCCGGAGCCCTTCCGTCGGTGGAAGGCAGCGGAGCAAGGTGGAAGCCCCCTGCTTGTAAAGCTTCCCTTCCAGCAGGAGGTATGCGGAAGGCCTGCCAGCATACCTTGGCTTGGAGGCGCTTGGCCTCGGTCTCATTGGGAGGGTCTCCATCCCCCTTGATGAAGGAGATGAGGGGATCCACCCAAGATGAAGCCCGGGCGATCTCGGCGACTTCTGGGACGCAGCGCCCATCGTCCGCGTCCAGGGAGGCCACCGAGGGCTTCGTGATGATCTCCAAGAAAGCCCGGGGAGCGGTTCCCAGGTGCTAGCTGCTCGAGCCAGGGCGTTGGCCCGGTCATTGTCCCTCCGCGGGATGTGCCGGGCCTCTAGGCCGTCGAAGTGCTTCTCCATCTTGCACACTGAGGCTCAAGTTTGCATCATGGCACAAATAGGACTTGTCCATTTGGCAAACTACGAGCTGGGAGTCTCCTTTTACTAGGAGGCATCAAATCCCCAGGGAGCGCGCGAGGTGCAACCCAAGGAGCAAGGCCTCGTATTCGGCGACGTTGTTCGTGGCGGGGAACTCGAGCCTTGCCTCGTACTCCAGTTCCCTCCCCTTAGGGCTCCAGAGGACTACTCCCGCGCCGGCCCTGGGGAGACACAGGGAGCCATCAAAAATGAGCATCCAATAGTCGTTGCGTTGGGGCGGTGCGGGGAGGTTTTCGTCCCCGGGCCCGGTGGCAGGAGTCCTCTCCGCCACAAAGTCGGCAAGGACTTGTGACTTGATGGCGGAGCGCCCCGTGAGGGAAAGGGAGAAGGGAGCAAGCTCGGCCCCCCACTTTCTATCCGGCCGGTGGCTTCCTTGTTCCGAAGCACCTCCCCCAAAGGGAGGGATGACGGGACAGTAATCGGGTGTCCCAGGAAGTAATGACGAAGCTTCCGGGACGCCATTAGATGGGTGTAGTAAATCTTCTCCATCTCTGTGTACCGAGTTTTGGCCCCTTGGAGGGCCTCACTCACGTAGTACACGGGACGCTATTGCCCATCTTGTTCCTTTACCAATACCGCACTTACAGCGACTGGGGTCGCCGCGAGGTAATGGAGCAAGGGCTCTTCCGGAGATGGGCTCATGAGCATTGGGGGCTCATGAGATAATTCTTTATATTGTCGAAGGCCTCCTGGGCCTCGGGGGTCCATCGGAACCCTTCGAGGCCCCGGAGGATTTTGAAGAACTGGAGGCCGCGTTCCCCTGACAGGGAGATGAAGCAACTCAGCGCAGCCAAGTGGCCGGTGAGTCGTTGAACGTCTTTGACCGAGCGCGGCGGGGGCATGTCCAGGAGTGCCCGGATTTTTTCGGGGTTGGCCTCTATGCCTTGCTGGGACACGAGGAAGCCCAGGAGCTTCCCCCTGCGTACGCCGAAGGCGCATTTCTCCAGGTTGAGCTTCAACCCGTATGCACGGAGGTTGCGGAAGGTCTCTGCTAAATCGTCGATGTGAGCAGTTGCGCGGGGACTTTTGACGACCGCGTAGTCAATGTAGACCTCGATGTTGCGACCGACCTGGTCCTTGAGGACCAGCGTCATGAGTTGCTGGAAGGTTGCTCTAGCGTTCTTTAGCCCGAAGGGCATGTGGACATAGCAGAAGGCCCGAGGGGAGTTATGAAACTCGTCTTTTTCTCATCCCCTTCTGCCATCCGAACTTGGTGATAGCCCGAATACGCATCTAGGAAGCTCATCAACTCGCACCCCGCGATCGAGTCGACCAGCTGGTCAATCTGCGGGAGCGGGAAGTTGTCTTTGGGGAAAGCGCGGTTGAGGTCAGTGAAGTCTACGCACATTCGCCACTTACCGTTTGACTTCTTCACGAGGATGGGGTTCGCAAGCCATTCGGGGTGCAAGACCTCCCGAATGAGGCCCGCCTCTCGGAGTTTGGCAATCTCGACCTTGATCGCCTCTTGACGTTCAAGGGAGAGTTTTCTCAACTTCTGCTTGACTGGGGGGTGACCGGGGGTCACCGCGTGCTTATGCTCGATGACATCCCGAGCGACACCTCGCATGGCGGAAGGCTTCATGCAAAAATGTTGGAGTTCTTGCGTAGGAAAGCTGGGAGTTGCTTTGCGTGTTCCTCGTGGAGATCTGCCCCGATCTTGACAGTCTTGTCCCCGTCGTCTGGGGACAGCGGGACCTTTCGGAGGTCCCCTTCCGGACGCGGCTTAGGGAGATATGTCCCGGAAGGTACTGCAGCGGCGTCTGGCTCCGGGGAAGAGGTCTCCCCCCCGGGGTCTTGATCTTATTGACACTCCCGATCATTGCAACGGCGCGCTCTATAGAGCGCAGGCCGCATCTTGGTCTCCCCGGGCGGTGATCACGCAGTGAGGCCCGGGGATCTTCACACAGAGGTAGTTCTGATGGATTGCGACCCCCAAGCGATTGATCGTGGTCCTCCCCATGATTGCGTTGTACGAGGAGGGAAGGTCCACCACGTTGAACCAGACCATCTCTGTCCGATAGTTGTCCTGGGTGCCAAAGGTCATGGGAAGATCCACCTTCCCCACGGGATGGATTGTCTTCCCCGGGACGAATCCCTGCAAGGGCCCTGCTGCGGGCTGCAGTAGCTTCTCGTCGACCTACATCTCCCTAAACGCCTTTAGGTACAGGACATCGGCGGAGCTTCCGCCATCCACGAGGATGCATGCCAGGTGGCAGTTGTAGACTGTAGAGGAGACGATGAGCGCGTCATCATGGGGGAAGCGAACCCCACGCGCGTCTTCTGCCGTAAAAGTGAGGGGGACGTCCGACCACTTGGGTGGCCGAGATGTATGCAGCACCCCCATCACCTTTACTTCGCGCGCGTATTCCTTGCGCTGACGCTTAGAGTCCCACCCAGAGGCGGACCCTCCCATGATGACGTTGACACGCCTTTGGGAGGTTTGGAAGGGGAGTGTTTCTGACGGGTCCCCTTGCCCTCTCAGCCAGTCTTACCTGCCCTTCCTTCCCCCGCTGGGGGACAACAAGGACAAGCGCGGCAAGGGGACCCCTCAGAAACACTCCCCTTCCAAACCTCCCAAAGGCGTGTCAACGTCATCATGGGAGGGTCTGCCTCTGGGCGGGACTCTAAGCGTTAGCGCAAGGAATACGCCCGCGTAGTAAAGGTGGTGGGGGTGTTGCATACATCTCGGCCACCCAAGTGGTCGGACGTCCCCCTCACTTTTACGGCAGAAGACGCGCGTGGGGTTCGCTTCCCCCATGATGACGCGCTCATCGTCTCCTCTACAGTCTACAACTGCCACCTGGCATGCATCCTCATGGATGGTGGAAGCTCCGCTGATGTCCTGTACCTAAAGGCGTTTAGGGAGATGTAGGTCGACGAGAAGCTACTGCAGCCCGCAGCAGGGCCCTTGCAACCACGAGCGAGCGATCCCAGTCAAGTAGAGGGGGAAGACATTGCACTGGACTGTCTCATCCCCCCAGCCACCGAGATGGCTGTGGAATACACCTGCACAAACTCGTAAGGGTCGGCCTCACCATTGTAGTGCTCGATGTGCGGTGGACGGTAAGGCCGCGGCCATCGAATGCACCGGAGTCTGCGGCACAGCGGCTGGTTAGCCCCTTCCACCTCTTGAGGGGAGTCCCGATCGCTGTCCCCCTTGACAGGGATGCACGTTCGTTGTCGGAGTCGGGGAGGGGTCCAAGAGGTCCGCCGTCATGGCGGTAGCGCCTTTTTCCTCCGGGTTCATCGAGCTAACCTCCAGGACGTCCGGGCACCCCCCAGGGGCGGTTGGTTCTTTGGCGGGTCTCTTGCCCTGGCCAGAACGAGAGCAGGGCTCCCCGCGTCCACGACCCGGGGGAGGCTCCTCCCTAGACTTGGTGGTACGCATTTGCTCGACCTCCTCCCGGGTGAAGTGGACTTGATCCACCGGGGGAGCCCTCGGGGGCGGCCCCAGGGGAGGAGGGAGCTCATGCGCTTCGACTGTGGGTGCGGGAGGCACAACCGGGGAGTGGCTGGAATCCATTACCGGGAGGTCCCCGGGAGTACCGTCCGGGACGGAGTGTGGGGACCCTGATGGGGAAGGTCCAGCGACGGCGCGGGAGTCGTCCGGCGGGCCTCCTCCGGAATGACGGGCATAATCGGCGGAGAGAGGCTGGCGTCTGATCTCGGGAAGGCCCTTGCCGCAGAGTGAATCATCGGCATGGGGAAGATTCCGGGGATGGGGTAAGTCCCCGGCACCAGGGACGCCCCCGAGGTTGGGAAGGCTCCAGATGACGGGCCCGCCAGAGTGTAACCCCCGTTGGAACCACATGACCTGGGAGCGACCTGACCTCCGAGGACCAGAGGGGCCACCAGATGTCCCATAAACGGGGGCATTGCCCCCATGAATGGGAACTGTGGGTAGACGGGGGCCAGCGACCGCACCAGAATGCAGAGGAGTTCATCCATCGAGCGCTGGGCATGTAGCTGGCCCTCCACAAGAGTTTCGAGCAGCGTGTCCCGGGAAGCCAGCGGAGCCATCGGGGGAAGGCCAGTCCCCCCTGGGAGCGTCCGAGGTTGCCGGGTTGGACCCGGAGCCCTGTCTGCTGGAAATTACCGGAAGAGTTAGAGGTGGTACCTGGGTTTGCCCGTGTCCGGGCTGTAGCACCAGGACGGCCGCACTTTGGAGGGGTGGCGCCGGGTCACTGGGACCGGCATCACCGGGAAGGGTACGAGTCGTCGTTCTTGGGGGAGCCATGGCGATTCATTGCGCGTCCCCACGGTCGGCGCCCACTGTCGTGGTATTGCGAATACCCCGGCAGGTTTTGTTGAAGTCCCTAGCGAAGAAAAGACGATGCGAGCTGACCGCGTGACCGGTCCTCTCCCGTCGGAAAAACACAACAAGTGACGCGAAGGTTTATACAGATTTGGGCCTCAGTGGAGGCCTTGGTCCTGTCAGCGTGCTCCCAACTGGAGTTGGCTAGGGGAGCTCTCTCAGGGAGAGATGGCTCTGAAGCACGCCCGTTTTATTGTGTATTAGAGTAAAAAGTGAATTGTCCTCCCCACATGAGAGGTTACAAGGGCTTATATAGGCCCAAAAGATGCAAAAAGACTAAATTGCCCCATCCGCAACCGTTGGATCGAGAGGCACCAGCGTCTTTTTCCCGGCCAAAGGGCTTAGATGCTTGACAGGTGTCCCCGCCAATTCTCGAGGTGCTTCACGTGATCCTCACATGACCTGGCACCGGGGGTCCTTGTCCTTGGGAAAATGGCGGCGCCCGGGACAAGCCACCGGGGGGCCTTGTCCCCGAGCAAATGGCAGCGCCCGAGACAAGCCACCGGGGGGCCCTATCCGCAGGCAAAAGGCGGCGCCCGGGACACACCACCTGGGGGCCTTCTCCCCAGGCAAAAGGCGGCACCCGGGACAATCCCCGAGCTCCCCGGGCAAAAGTCGCTGAGAGTCTTGCCTCTTACCTAAACTTGATCCCGCGGAGATTTCCCCCAACAACATATTTAGTAGGATCATTTGTTTGCTTAACGTAAAACATATGTTTTACACATGGCATGTTTCCATTTGTAAATTAACTATACCAATCTTGTGTGGAAAAGAATAATCTGCGAGTTATATGATATGTAAGAAGTTTCATCATGCTTGAAATGTATATAGAGGTACCACTCTCAAAAAAAAAATATCCACTGTTGATTAAGTCAATAGTATTTTAGGGATGAATTTTTTAAAAAAATTTTGCATCGTCTTGTAATTGGAAAAAATTCTAATACATCCCACATGCAATTCTCAAGCGGTTGTTCTACCTATTTCTCTGTCTTCCTCACTGGGCGACTGATTGAACGACTGCTCCTTGCCATTCTTGATCTTGACCGAGTTATCTCCAATGACCCTTCACTTCCTTTTCCCTGATTTAGAACTTTCACACCATCCTCCAGCACATCCCACATCTAATAACTCCAACCATCTCCTCCATACATTTTGAATTACACTTTCAGGACTACACCTCTAGTAACTTCTCACTTCCTTTTTTTAAGAAACTGCTACACAAATTATGAGTAAATTATGTGAATTTTATAAATTACTTGGTTTTAATCTAATTTATCACTAAAAAAACTATGTAAGTTACAACTTTAACATGTAAATCATGATTAGACCATGTGTATGATACAATATGTATGATGAGAAGAACATGTGAATTATGAGAAGACTATGTACATAACTCAATTAGCAACCGAACCATTGTCATGTAAATTATGGCTAGATTATGTATGTGATGCAGTCCATCATGATGAACTTGTGTATCCTCATTACTATTGTGATTATAGATGCTATGATATTCTATAACTTCACCATCACTTCTACTAATATGTTTTTTAAAATTATTTATTACCACAATTCCGCCAAAAAAGATGACAACAGCTTCTACAAATAGAGGAGAAAGAATAATATAGATTTCTAAATTACATAATTAGCCATCTACTCCATTTCTAAGTTGGTATCTGACTTACAATTCTAATACATGACTGACAGATAGATACAATATATTCTAAACCATCAGGTTTAGATGAATAAATGATTATGCTAATTTTCAAGCATGAGAATACACCTCATGATCGGTGGTAGATAACCACATCACTTAATACCACTTTGATCAGAACGTTATATTTAGACAATATTTTAGTCAAATATTTATTTGAGTCATTTGATCTAGAATAGATAATTTGAGTTAATAAAAATATATTATCTTGAGTAGATGTCTTGAATCAACCCACATTGCCAAGCACTGTTTTAATCAAGACTTTACCCCATAATCAGACACTCCTTTCGTCCAAAATCTATACTTAGACAACATATACACGATCACGTTATGATCAAATAAAATTAAATAATTAGTCATAAAGAATTAAATACAAGAGTATGTATGTTTGGCACATCCAACTCAATCTAAACTATCGCTCCACACCCTCGTCTGAGGTAGACCACCACGCACTATATCGGTATCCTCGCTGCTAATGAAACGTGCGGTGAGCATAGCCCATTCGACACGACAATGCTTAGAAGTTACGGGGATGACTGGAGTTTGGATAACGATGTACTGGTGAAGTGGCCCCACGGGTCGAAAGCAGACGAGCAAAGATATCCAAACTTCGAACAGTTGCGAAGAGATTGGCTTGGCTGGCTCGCTGGACGACACGAGTCAGTGTCCCACGTGGATGTGAACAACCTGCCAGATAGTGAGGCGACCGGATTCCCTTCCTTGACAGAATCGGGGTTGACCCGGCTCGGATACATGCAGCTACAGTACCATACAATATGTCCTATTATCTGTCGTGGTATTGCGAATACCCCGACAGGTTTGTGGACGATTCTAGCGAAGAAAACGCGACGCGGGTTGACCGGGTGACCGGTCCTCCCCCGCCGGACAAACACAACAAGTGACACGGAGGTTTATACAGGTTCGGGTCCCGGTGGGGACCCTAGTCTTGTCGGCGTGCTCCCGACCGAACTCGGCTGGGGAGGCTCTCTCGGGGAGAGGCTTCCGGAGCACACATGTGAGATTGGCTATTCTAGTAATAATGAGCAACTTGTCTTTACAATAGGGGGTACAAGGGCTTTTATAGCCCCAAAAGAAGCAAAAAGACTAAACTACCCCGGACGCTACCGTCGGATCGAGGGGTAGTGACGTCCTTCTCCCGGCCAGGTGCCTTGGATGCTTGACAGGTGGCCACTGATTCCGAGGCGCTTGCCACGCGACCCGCACGTGACTAGGGCGCTTGCCACGCGCCCAACACGTGACATGGGATCAAGGACTCCTATCCCCGGAAGGATGGCGGCGCCTGGGACAGGCACCGGGGGCCTTGTCCCCGGGCGAACGGCGGCGCCCGGATCAGGCACCGGGAGCCATGTCCCCGGGCTAAAGGCTGCACCCGGGACAGGCACCGGAGGCCATGTCCCCAGGCAAATGGCTGCGCCCAACACAGGCACCGGAGGCCATGTCCCCGGGCAAATGGCGGTGCTCGGGACAGGCACCGGCGGCCTTGTCCCCGGGTTAATGGCGGTGCAACTTACCTGGACTTAGTGTCGCGGAGATTTCCCCCAACAGCAGCCCCCATGCCCTCCGGGGACGATGCTCGAGTCCCTGGAGGGTATGGTACATGTCACCGGGAAAATCTCCGGGTCAAGCTATCGGAACCGTAACGTTTCGATTCAAGTGCCGCGCGCTTATGAGCGCGCCGTTTGGCCATAAATGCGCTCGCGGTTTGAATCAGCGCCTCGGTTCGCACGCCGTCCCTTCATTTCCCATGCTCGGTTTGAATTTCAATGGCACGGATGTACCGCGAAGTGCCATGTGGCATCCATCTGGGCCACGCTTCGCCTCTATAAATAGGGCCTTGGGGGGCCCGGAGAGCTCATTCCAAATTTTTCAAACTCCAGCGCCCTCAGCTCTCCCGGTAGCCCCCTCCCGGTAGTTAGCTCCCGGAAGCTTAGCCTCCGGAACCTTTAGTTCCCTCCTGCTCCCGAAGCCTTAGTCACCGGAAAGAACCTGATGGCACCCAAGGGCCGAGCGAAGACCACGGAGGTGCCCCCGGAGGAAGTCGCTCCGAACTTACTCTGGGCCTCCGAGTTCACCACCAGGGACTTAGAGTCCCTGATTGACCGGGGAGTTGTCGAGGACGGGGATGTCCGGATCCCCGTGAAGAAAGACGGAGCCCCCCGCCCCACGCCCGGAGAGGTCGTGGCCTTCGAGGCCTTCCTTGAGGCGGGGCTCCGGCTCCCGGTGCACCCATTGCTCCTGGAGTTCCTGAAGGAGTATGGGGTGGTTCTGAACCACCTCACGCCGAATGCCATCGTCCGGATGGGCCTATTCATATGGCTCTTCGAGACGGCGACTGGACGGGAGCCCACCCTGCGAGCCTTTCGGTACTTCTATGAGCCGGCGGCGAGGAGTTCCCACATGTGAAGGGGGGACCCAAGTCCCCCTTCAGCTCGGTGATGGTCCAGATGCTACCAGTGGCGGCCTCCCGGGACGATTGGATCCGGAGGTGGTTCTACCTCCGGGTCCGAAACGACGAGGTGGTGTACTCCCCGGAGGCCCCCACCTACAGCCGGTCGTCCGCGCCGAAGCCCCCGGTGTGGACGGAGGAGGAGCTGAGGCTCCTCGGAAAGGTCGTCGCCTCCCGGGGCGTCTGGTCTATGCGGGACGCCGCCGAGGAGCTGATGCTCTTGAGGATCTCCCCCTTCTCGAGCGGGAGGAGGGGGATCGGGATGTGCCCGGAGCAACGGCCCCTGGTTAAACCGGTGACCCGACGTAAGTCCCCGATGACCTGGTTCATTTGATTTGGAAATTTTTCTAACTCTTACCTTTCGCAGTCCGGCCATACCCGCGGCCCGAGAGAAGGCGGAGAACCTCCTGGGGAGGTACTTCGCCGACGAGCACGAGCGCATCATGTGCATCGTGAGGGAGGGCCCTCCCCGTAACCTGGTAGCCGAGGCCTTCGGGCTAAAGCTACCGGAAAGGAAGCCCCTCCCTACCCTCGGGTCGCACAAGCGGGGGAAGGAGGCTGCCGGGGGCTCTGAGCCAAAGAAGGCCTGGGTTCAAAAAGCCCCCGGCCCATCAACGACGCCGGCCTCGACGCCGATGAAGGCCCGAGATGAGACCCCCGGGACCGAGCGCACCCAGGCGCCGGCCCGAAAGAAAGTAACGCCCCCTCCCCTGGAGAGCCCCGTCGAGGCTCGGGGGAAGGGACCGGCCGCGGGCGGGGAGGCGTCCAATTCGGCGGACTACGCCCCCTCGCCGCCTTCGGTGACAGCCCTCCCAGCACCCCCGGCACCTTTGGAGCTGGAGAGGCCGGAGGTGAGGTTTGCGGAGGCCTCACCCCCGCGGGTGGAATGGCCAGTAGACGAGGGGGGGAGCCCCTCGGTCTATGAGGCCCCTCCGGAGGAGGAGGTCCCGGGGGCCCCGCAGCCCGGGAAGGGGAAGGGGCTCATGGTTCCTCCCCGAGGAGGGACCTCCTCCGAGAGCTCCTCGGCCACCTCCTCGGCGACGAAGACGCCAACCACCGCCACCCCGGCCCACATTATGCCGGGCACTCAGGTCCGGGGGCCCATCATCGGCCGCGACGGGACCGGCACCGGGAGGGAGACCCCCCTGCTTTCCGCGGGGGAGGTCGACCGCTACGCAGAGGGCCTGCAGACCCAGAAGGTCCAGGCCTACGTCTCGGAGGGGACGCTCCGCGAGCGTTTTGGGGAGCTTCAGTCTCTCCAAATCCAGGTACTTACCCGAACCGGTGGGTGCTTTCTTTCGGCCCCCTAAACTCGAATTTTTTCTAACTCTTGAGTTTGTAGGGGGCGGCCATTACCTGGGGCCTTGAGCAACGCGTCGGCCAGTTGCGGAAGGATGCGGAGGGGAGGGCAGCCGCCTTCCTGGAGCAGCCGGATGAAGCCCTCCGGGAGGTTTCCCGGGTTCGGGCCCAAGTCCATGCCTCCGAGACCGCCAACGACCGTCTCCGGCGGGAAGCCAAGGCGAAGGAGGAAGCCCTCCGGGAGCTCGAGGGCTTGAGCGTCCGGGCGGTGATGGACGCAGGCCGCTCCGTCGGCTCGGCCCTCGAGGGCCTTGGCGTAAGCCTAGGCTCCGGGAGCAGCTCCGAGGTGCCCCGGGCCACTTTCACGGAGGCTGTGCGTTTTCTAATGCACAAGTCTTCGTGATCCCGGAGGCCGCAGATGCCCGGGCGCGAGGCTGGGCAATCCCCGTGGTGGCGGCCACAGCCGGGCTCGTGGAGCACCGGGGGGTAGGCGCCTGGGCGATCGGGGGCCGCATCCCTTGGAGCTTCCCGTAGTTTTGCGAGCCCTCTCACCGGGAGGTGGAGCAGCTCGCCAGGGGCTTCTACGACCGGATCATCCGGGTGTGGTTCCCGGCACCGGCGCCTCCGGGAGCGGATGCCCCGGCCCCGGCCTCGGCGGAAGCCCCCTGGGGGGAGGACGCCAATGAAAAAGTTTGAGCCTCCCCCCGGGTCTTAGCTAGGATCCTTTTTTGCTTCCTTAGGATTTTGCTCCCGGTAGCTTCTTAGGAGAAGCCCCGGACACTTGTACAAAACATTTTGAAATGCAATAGAATTGAAAATTTTTCTAAGTCTTGAATGAGTACAATGTTACTAGGTTCCCTGGGAGGTTACCCCCGGGCGAAGGTCCGGAAGAAGTTCCCCGGGAGCGAGGCCTTTGAGCCCCAGTAGGTGCCCCCCGAGGGACGCCCAAGCCACTTTGATCTTGCTAAGTCTCATCTCTGGGGAATGCAGCAGGGACGTTGTCCGAGAGCCGATCCGGTTGAGATGGCATCCGGAGTGGCACTTGGACAACTTCAATAATCATCGCGCCGAGTTATCCCCTCCTCGCCCGGGGTCCCGGATGATCCCCCCTCTTCCGATACTTCCACCGGCGGGCTACGAGTATTGGCCCGAGGACCTGCTCCGGGAAGCTCAGCGCCGCATACGCGGGTTGTACCGGGACCTGAGCTAGGAGCTATCGAAGGGCCTCCGGGACTATTAGGCGTAGGAGCCTTAGGACTTAGAGAATTTCTGAGTTATGGCCCGGGTTGTACCGTTTCCGATGCCCACCGGAGGGGGAAGATGTCCTCCGGTTGAATGATCAATAAAGCTTGTTGCCTTGTTGTTGCTTTGAGAATCTTCTTTTGATAAGATAGAGCTAAGTTTGGTCGTTTTTCTTGGATGGTCTGGACGACTTCTTTTGACAAGATAGAGCTAAGTTTGCTCGTTTTACTTGGATGGTCCGGACGACTCCTGGGGGCTCCTTATCTCCCCCGCCCATAGCGGGCCGGAGGGTCGCTCCGCGCGCTGTGGGGGTGACAAAGCTCCCGGGATGAAGACTTGTGGCATAAGAATTTTTCCAAGTTAAAAAATTCTAGGGCGAGGTTTCTGGGGGAAATTTTTCTGGGAGACAATCGTCCGGTCGCCGTGACAACGGGGAGCCGGGAATAATGTCTCCGGGAAAAAATGTCCAAGAAAAACCTTCCGGGAGACAATCCTCCGGTCGCCGTGAAAACGGGGAGCCGGGAATAAGGTCTCCGGGGAAGAAACATCCGAGAAAACCCGAGATGAGATTTCCGGAGATAAACTTCCCGGGAGACAATCGTCCGGTCACAGTGAAAACGGGGAGCCGGGAATAAGGTCTCCAGAAAAAATATCCAAGAAATCCGTTTCACTGGGGAGACCATCGACTCCCGGAGGAGGATGTGCCCGATGACGGGTCTGAGTATTTGGGTACGGGACTGGTCTCCCAAAGTGACTCGTTACCACGGTCCATGAGGACCAGGTTGCCTCTTACACCCTCAGTCCACGAGGGGTGATCGTAAGCCGCCCTACGGAAGGGACTTCTTGGGTCATGGGAGCCCACTTCCTCACGGGGAGGGCATCACCGTTAGGGGCGGTAATGTGAAGAACCTGCATTGAGACAGTTGAAAAAAAATCCAGTTGTATTGATAACAGAACAAAATACAACGCCTCCCCCCGTGAAATCGCGAAGGGGGAGGGAATGGTGATTACAACGTCCCCCTCCCCCTCTGGCGCAATTGCTCCGGGGGAGGGGACAATAATTACAAGGTCCCCCTGCCCCCTCTGGCGTAATCGCTCCGGGGGAGATGACGGGCCTGTGTAGGCTAGACGTAAAACTTGCGAAGTAAACGCAAGTTCCACGTGTGCTTCAGCTCCTGCTCTTGGAGGTTGGAGAGCTTGTAAGCCCCCGAGCCCAGGACTGCGGAGATCCTGTAGGGGCCTTCCCATTTGGGGAAGAGCTTGCTCTGGGCTTGGGGGTCCGTGACGCACTTGAGGACAAGGTCCCCGAGGCGAAAAGCCCTCTCACGCACATGCTGGTTGTATGCACGCGCCATCTCGCGCTCGTAGATGGCGTGGTGGAGGAGCGCTCGGTCGCGTTCCTCCTCCACGAGATCAATCTCCAGCCGCTGGTTGGCCTCATTGGCTTGGTACGCTGAGGTCGTAGCTCCGTCTAGGAGCTCGATTCGCAGGGACCGGAAGCCAATCTCCGGGGGGAGGACTGCCTCAGCCCCGTAGACTAGGGAGAAGGGAGTACGTCCCATCGCCCGGCTCGGGGTCGTGCACATGGAGCAGAGGATGCTAGGGAGCTCCTCTGCCCATGCACCCCGCTTAGAAGCGGTTGCTCAAGCCGCCGGCGTAACCCCTGTAGGATCACGCCGTTGACCCTTTCGATAGCCCCATTGCTGCGGGGATGGGCCATTGAGGTGAAGTGGATGACGAGCCCCAGGCCTTCACAGAATTCCCGGAAATAAGCCGAGTCGAATTGGGTCCCGTTATCAACAGTGATTTCCTGGGGGACACCAAAACCACAAACGACGTTTTTCCAGAAAAACCGCTGAACAGCCCGGGACGTGATGCTGGCCAAGGGTTCCGCCTCTACCCACTTTGTAAAGTAGTCGACCGCGACCACCGCATACTTGTATCCTCCGGGCACTGGGGGGAAGGGTCCTAAGAGGTCCATCCCCCAGCGCGCGAAGGGCCAAGTGATGGGGATATTCTGCAACACTACGGGGGGAGTTTCGAACCCTTGGCCATCTTCTGACAAGCCTCGCACGCGGAGACAAGGTCTCGCGCGTCGCGCATCACAGTGGGCTAGTAAAAGCCCAGCCGGAGATCCTTGGCTGCGATGGCACGCGGGGCTAGGTGAGAACCACAGCTCCCCGCATGGATGTCTTCGAGAAGCTGGAGTCCCTTCTTGTAGAGCTTCCCCTGTAGCAGGAGGTATGCGCCCGGGCTTTGGCCCGGAGGCGCTTAGCCTCGGTCTCGTTGGGAGGGTCCCCCTCCCCCTTGATGAAGGAGATGAGGGGTCCATCCATGACGGAGTCTGGGTGATCTCGGCGACCTCCGGGACGCGGGGCTCGTCGCCCGTGTCCGGGGAGGCCACCGAGGGCTTCGCGATGATCTCCAGGAAGGCCCCTTTGGGGAGCGGTTCCCGAGCACTGGCTGCCTGGGCTAGGGCGTCGGCCTGGTCATTGTCCCTTCGTGGGATATGCCGGGTCTCGAGGCCGTCGAAGTGCCGCTCCATCTTACGCACCTCCTGCAAATAAAGGCTCAAGTTTGCGTCATGGCATAGGTAAGACTTGTCCATTTGCCAAACTACGAGCTGAGAGTCTCCCTTCACTAGGAGGCATCGGATCCCCAGGGAGCGCGCGAGGCGCAGCCCGAGGAGCAACGCCTCGTACTCGGTGATGTTGTTGGTTGCGGGGAACTCGAGCTGCGCTACGTACTCGAGTTCCTTCCCCTCGGGGCTCCGGAGGACTACTCTCGCACCGGCCCTGGCGAGACACAGCGACCCGTCGAACATGAGTGTCCAATGGTCACTGCGTCAGGGCGGCACGGGGAGGTCTTCGTCCCCGGACCCGGAGGCAGGAGTCCACTCCGCCACGAAGTCGGCGAGGACCTGTGACTTGATGGCGGAGCGGCCTGTGAGGGAAAGGGAGAAAGGGGCGAGCTCGGCCCCCCACTTCCCGATCCGGCCGGTGGCCTCTTTGTTCCACAGCACCTCCCTCAGGGGGAGGGATGACGGGACAGTGATGGGGTGTCCCAGGAAGTAGTGGCGAAGCTTTCAGGACGCCATCAGGAGGGCATAGCAGATCTTCTCCATCTCCGTGTACCGAGTTTTGGCCCCTCGCCTCACTCACGTAGTATACGGGACGCTATTGCCCCCCTTGTTCCTTCACCAATACCGCGCTCACTGCGACTGGGGTCGCGGCAAGGTAGAGGAGCAAGGGCTCTTCGGGGGATGGGCTCACGAGCATTGGAGGGCTCGTGAGGTACTTCTTGAGGTCGTCGAAGGCCGCCTGGGCCTCGGGGGTCCATCGGAACCCCTCGAGCCCCTGGAGGATCTTGAAGAATTGGAGGCCTCGTTCCCCCGACCGCGAGACGAAGCGGCTCAGCGCGGCTAAGCGGCCGACGAGCCGCAGGACGTCCTTGACGGAGCGCGGCGGGGGCATGTCTAGGAATGCCCGGATCTTTTTGAGGTTTACCTCTATGCCCCGTTGGGACACAAGGAAACCCAGAAGCTTCCCCGCGCGCACACCGAAGGCGCACTTCTCCGGGTTGAGCTTCAACCCATATGCGCGGGGACTTTTGACGACCGCGTCGTCTACGTAAACTTCGACGTTGTGGCCGACATGGTCTTTGAAGACCAGCGTCATGAGGCACTGGAAGGTCGCTCCCACATTCTTCAGCCCGAAGGGCATGTGGACGTAGCAGAAGGTTCTGAGGGGAGTTATGAAACTCGTCTTTTCCTCGTCCCCTTCCGCTATTCAGACTTGATGGTAGCCCGAGTAGGCATCGAGGAAGCTCATCAGCTCGCACCCTGCGGTGGAGTCGACCAGTTGGTCAATCCGCGGGAGTGGGAAGTTGACCTTGGGGCAGGCGCGGTTGAGGTCGGTGAAGTCCACGCACATCCACCACTTGCCATTTGACTTTTTCACGTGGACGGGGTTCGCGAGCCACTCGAGGTGCAAGACCTCCCGAATGAACCCCGCCTCTCGGAGTCGGGTGATCTCTACCTTGATCGCCTCTTGGCGTTCAAGGGAGAGTTTCCTCAGCTTCTGTTTGATAGGGGGGTGACCGGGGGTCACCGCGAGCTTTTGCTCGAGGACATCCCAGGCGACGCCCCGCATATCCGAGGGCTTCCACGCGAAAACGTCAGAGTTTTCGCACAGGAAAACCGCAAGCCGCGCTGCATTCTCCTCGGGGAGCTCCGCCCCGATCCGGACAATTTTGTCCCCGTCGTCCGGGGACAGAGGGACCTTCCGGAGACCCCCTTCCGGACGCGGCTTGGGGAGGGGCCTCCCGGGAGGTATCGCAGCGACGTCTGGTTCCGAGGGAGAGACCTCCCCCCCGGGTGCCTTAATGATGTTGACGCTCCCGAATGAGGTGGCGGCGCGCTCGTATAGAGCACGGGCCACGTCTTGGTCTCCCCGGACGTTGATCACGCCGTGCGGCCCGGGGATCTTCATGCAGAGGTAGTTTTGGTGAGTGGCAGCCCCCAGGCGGTTGATCGTGGTCCTCCCCATGATCGCGTTGTAGGAGGAGGGGAGGTCCACCACGTCGAATCTGACCATCTCGGTCTGGTAGTTCTCCGGGGTGCCAAACGTCATGGGGAGATCCACCTTCCCCACGGGGTGGATCGCCTTCCCTGGGACGAACCCTTGCAAGGGCCCTGCCGCGGGCTGCAGAAGCTTCTCATCCACCTACATCTCCCTGAAGGCTTTCAGGTAGAGGACATCGGCAGTGCTCCCACCATCCACGAGGATGCGGGCCAAGTGGCAGTTATAGATGGTGGCGGAGACGATGAGTGCGTCATCGTGGGGGAAGCGGACCCCGCGCGCGTCTTCCGCCGTGAAGGTGAGGGGGACGTCCAACCACTTTGGAGGCGAAGACGTGTGCAGCACCCCCACCACCTTGACTTCACGCACGTACTCCTTACGCCGGCGCTTAGAGTCCCACTTGGAGGCGGACCCTCCCACGATGACATTGATATGACGCTGGGAAGTTTGGAAGGGGAGAGTTTTTGACGGCACCCCCTCCTGCGTCTGCACCTACTGACCCCCCATGGGAGTAGGAAGGGCCGGTATAGCCGACTGAGGGGGCAAGGAGGCCGGAGTCCCTCCCCTGCCCATGCTGGTGGAGGAACGCCGCAAAGTGCTGCAGCAGCTGGTGGCACTCTCGGGTAGCGTGGGTACTGGACCCGTGGAATGTGCACCACGGTCCTTCCCTGCTTCTCCCCGCGGGGACTTCCCAACCACGGGAAGACTGTCCTCCCCCACGGCCTTTCGGCTTGGGGAAGGGGCGGTTGCCCCTCGGGGGGTCACGCGAGCCGCCTCTGCCCTCGAGGACAAAGGTGTCCCGAGGCCGTGGCTCGTTACGGCCCCCCTGCCTGGGGCATTTGAGGGGGTCCCTGGCCCCCCGGTCAGCGGGGGCAGGAGCCCCCTGGTTCTTCTTCCAGATATCGTCCTCCTCCGCCCGAGCATACTTTTCAAGTATGTTGAAGAGCTCGTCGGTGAAGGAGGGGCAGCTCCGGGAGAGCCTCCGGTGGAGTTCCCCCGGGAGGATCCCGCTCTTGCACGCTTCAATGACGGTAGAGTCGGGGACGTGAGCCACTTTGCTCTTCACTTGAGCAAAGCCCTTGAAGAAGCTGTGGATGGTCTCCCCCGTCCTCCGCCAGACGGTGTACAGCTTCGAAGAATCTAGGGGACGCACGTAGTTCCCCTGGAAGTTCGCGCAGAACTTGCGCTTGAGCTGCGCGAAGGACTTGATGGAGCCGGTCATCAAGTTGTAGAACCAGGACTGGGCGATCCCGGTGAGGTAGAGGGGGAAGACGTTGCACTGTACCGTCTCGTCCTCCCCAGCCGCCGAGATGGCTGTGGAATATACCTGCACAAATTCATAAGGGTCGGCCTCACCGTTATAGTGCTCGATGTGCGGCGAGCGATAAGGTCGCGGCCATCGAATGCACCGAAGTCTGCGAGATAGGGGCTGATTAGCCCCCTGCACTTCCCAGGGAGAGTCCCGGTCGCTGTCTCCTTTTACGGGGGACGCGCCCTCTTTGTCGGAGCCGGGAAGCGGCCCGAGAGGTCCACCGGAGTGGCGGTGATGACGCTTTTCTTTTGGGCCGGGGCTGAGTTCCCGGACGTCTGGGCTCTCCCCCGGAGAGGTTGGCTCCTCAGTGGGTCTGTTCCCCCGGCCGGTGCGAGAGCGAGGGTCTCCGCGCCCGCGGCCCGGGGGAAGCTCTTCCCCGCACTTGGCCGTATGCATTCGCTCGACCTCCTCACGGGAGAAACGGACCTGGTCCGCCGGGGGCACCCTCGGGGCCGGCCCCGGGGGAGGAGGGAGCTCATGCACTGTAGCTGCTGGCCAGGAAGCTATCGGGGCCAGCTGGGGGGAGCTTCCTGCGGAGATCCCCGGGACCGGAAAGGGGGAAGCCCCTGTATCATCCGGAACCGGGGAGGGGGCGCCCGCGGCGATGTTCGGAACCGAAGTGGAGGGAGCCCCCGCGGCGACGCTCGCGGCGACGCTCGCGGCGACGACCTGAACCGGAAAGGGGGAAGCCCCTGTAATATCTGGAACGGCGAGGGGGGAGCCCCCGCAGCGACTTCTGGGACCGGGGAGCCGATGCTGGGGGAGGTCCGCTGAGGCACGGGAGCTGCTCTGTCGACCGCCCCCTGTGCGATAGACGCGACGCGCGGGGCAGGACTGGGTCCCAGCGCAGGGAAAACCCCCGGCACGTAATGGGCCCCCGGCCCCGGGAATGGGCCCAGAATGGGGTATCCCCCGGTGCCAAGAAGGGCCTGGGCACGAAGTAACCTCGTGGCACAGGGAAGGACCCAGTTGCCGGGAAGGGTCCGGAGGTATGACCCGCAGGGGGAGGGTACCCCCCGATGGGGTCATACGGGGCGGTCGAACCTCTGGAGACCGGAGGGACCGCCGGGTGACCCATAAATGGGGGCATAGCCCCCGAGTATGGGTACGGCGCATATGAGGGGGCCGGTGGCCGCGCCAACACGTAGAGCAGCTCATCCATAGAGTGCTGGGCGCGGAGCTGGCCCTCCACTAAAGCCTCAAGCAGGGCATCCCGGGGAGCCGTCGGGGGGAGGCTAGTCCCGGCCGAGCCTACCACAGCTACCGGGACCGACCCGGAGGTCGAACCACCTAAATTAAGAGGGAAGGTGGGAGGCGGTACCTGGGTCTGGCCGCCTCCAGGCGGAAGCACTGGGACTGTCGTGTCCCAGACGGGTGGCGCCGAGTCACTGGGACCGGCGTCACCGGGAAGGGCGCGGGCCCTTGTTCTTGGGGGAGCCATGGCGTCTTGTCATGAGTCCCCACGGTCGGCGCCAACTGTCGTGGTATTGCGAATACCCCGGCAGGTTTTGTGGACGATCCTAGCGAAGAAAATGCGACGCTGGTTGACCGGGTGACCTGTCCTCCCCCGTCGGACAAACAGAACAAGTGACACGGAGGTTCATACAGGTTCGGGTCCCGGTGGGGGCCCTAGTCCTGTCGGCCTGCTCCCGACTGGAGTCGGCTGGGGAGGCTATCTCGGGGAGAGGCTTCCGGAGCACACCTATGAGATTGGCTATTCTAGCAATAATGAGCAACTTGTCTTTATAATAGGGGGTACAAGGGCTTTTATAGCCCCAAAAGAAGCAAAAAAACTAAACTACCCCGGACGCTACCGTTGGATCGAGGGGTAGCGACGTCCTTCTCCCGGCCAGGTGCCTCGGATGCTTGACAGGTGGCCGCTGATTCCCAAGACGCTTGCCACGCGACCCGCACGTGACCAGGGCGCTCGCCACGCGCCCAACACGTGACATGGGATCAAGGACTCCTGTCCCCGGAAGGACGGCGGCGCCTGGGACAGGCACCGCGGGCCTTGTCCCCGGGCTAAAGGCGGCGCCCAGGACAGGCACCGGGGGCCTTGTCCGCGGGCTAAAGGCGGCGCCCGGGATAGGCACCGGGGGCCATGTCCCCAGGCAAATGGCGGCGCCCGGGATAGGCACTGGAGGCCATGTCCCCGGGCTAAAGGCGGCACCCGGGACAGGCACCGGGGACCCTGTCCCTGGGCTAAAGGCAGCGCCCGGGACAGGCACTGGGGGCCTTGTCGCTGGGCAAATGGCTGCGCCCGGGACAGGCACCGAAGGCCATATCCCCGGGCAAATGGCAGCTCCCGGGCAGGCACCGGCGGCCTTGTCCCCGGGTTAATGGCGGCGCAACTTACCTGGACTTAGTCTCACGGAGATTTCCCCCAGCATTATCTGTCCGGTATAAATTTCAATTATCTGAATTGGTTGATATAGGATAATGTTTTTTATTCAATGGTATAATAACTACTACACATTATAATGGAACTACAGTATCATATTATTGTATCTTTTATTATCTATCTTGTATAAATTTCAATGATCCAGATTGATCGATATAATATAATATTTTTTATCCAATACTACAATATGTCATGGTATAAAATATACCATCGACAGGTTTCATGGAAAGACTTGAAATAGGAACCGCGGTACTTACTGACCGAGCGACCGGTCACTTCCCACCGGCCAACACAGCAATTGACACGGTGATTTTTATACAGGGTCAGGTCCCGGTGGGGGCCCTAGTCCTGTCGGCACCCTCCGGACGTGAGTCCGCGAGGGAGGTTCTCTCTCGGGGAAAGAGGTCTCCGTGGGAGCCTGTTGTTTTGAGTATGTAAAAATGAATTGAGAGTTTTTTACAAATGAGATACAAGGGGGTATATATAGACCCCAAAAGAAGCAAAAAGACTAAAAAGCCCTAGCTACAACCGTCAGATTGAGGGACGTTGATGCCATTTCACCAGCTGAAGGGCTTGGATGCTTGACAAGTGCCCTCGTTAGTTCCCGAGATGCTCTTGACATCACTCGCACGTGACTTCGCGTGACTTCGCACGAGGGGCATCTGTGACTTCTCCCGGTGAACGTCCGTGATTTTTCCCAGTAGACATCCGGTATTTTCCCCGATCTTCTACGGGAGACCTCCGTGGCTTTCCCGGGAGGCCTCCGTAATATTTCACGAGAGGCGTCCGGGGTTTTCCACGGGAGGCGTCCGGGGCTCAGAGAGATGCCCGTGGTCTTCTACGAGGGGCCTCCATGATATTTCGCGGGAGACGTCCGGGGTTTACCACGAGAGGCATCTGGGGCTCGGAGGGATGCCTGTGGTCTTCTACGGGATTTCCCCCGGTAGCCCTCCGGGATTTTCCCTGGTAGTCCTTCGGTGTTTTTCCCGAGAGCCCTCCAAGACTTTTCTCGGTAAGTGTCTGGGAGTTTCCCCCAACAGCAGCCCCCGAGACCCCCGGGGGCACATGGTGTCCCCGGAGGGTATGCGTAGAACTTGGCCCCGAGCGACAGATTTTCCCCCATAGTAGCCCCCAATTTACCCGCGCGAACCTTCGATTCGCGCGCGCACCGTACAGTGTGTCGATCCTGGCTCGGCCCTTTAATATCTGCACGACGGTTTCAATCGACGGCCCAGATGGATCTGGGGACACGTGGCACCCATCCGAGGCCCCCTCTGTCGCTTATAAATAGGGGGAGGGTCCTCGACCCGGGCACTCATTTTTTCCAACTCCAGAAACTCGCTCCCCCAAAAGTGCACTTTAGCTCTCCGAGAAGCTTGATTTTCCCGGTAGCACGTTTCCCGGGGAACTTCCATCACACCGCGATGGCACCGAAGGGTCGAGCCAAAGCGTTCGAGCTGCCTCTGGAGGAGGTGACCCCAGACTTCCTTGGCACGACTGAGTTCTCCGCGCAGGACCTTGAGGGCCTGCTGGAGCGGAAATACTTCGTCATCGGGGACATCCGGATCTCCGGGCCAGAGGAGCAGGCCCTGAGTCCCCGGGAGGGGGAGGTGGTGGCCTTTGATGCCTTCGTGGAGGCGGGCCTCCGGCTCCCGGTGCATCCATTGCACTGAGAGTTTCTCTGGGAGTACCGTCTCTCCCTCAACCACCTCACCCCGAACACCCTCGTCAGGATGGGGTTGTTCATATGGCTGTGCGAGACAGTCACCGGGGAGAAGGTGACTCTCCGACTCCTCTGGTACTTCTACGAGCCATCAGCAAGGGGCCCGCTAGTGATGAAGGGTGGCCCCAAGTCCGCTTTTGGCTCAGTGATGATGCAGCTCGTACCGGTCCGCGCGGACGAGTCCTGGTGCAAGCCTCTAGGAACCACTGGGGGGATTGGCTCTGGAGGTGGTTCTACCTCCGAGTTGACGACCTGGAGGTCACCTACTCCCCGGAGCCATCGACCTACAACCGAGCGGGCAGCCGGGTGGCCCCCGAGTTGTCCAAGGAGGAGATGGACCTCCTGACCTGAATGGCGGAGGCCCAGCTCTGGAGCTCCATGAGGGACCTTGCGGGGAAGCTAGCGCTCCTCCGGGTGGCGCCCTTCAGCCTGCGCCAGGGGATGGGATTCGGCGTGACTCACCGCCCACCCCGAACGACGGTGGCGCAACGTAAGTTTCCGGGCTTAATCCCCGGACGGAGAATGTCGGCTAACCTCTTGCTTTCCTTTTGCAGTCCGGTCCTACGACCGCTCCCGGGAGGTGACGGTCCTCTTCCTTGGGAGATATTACGAGGACAAGCACGAGTGGATTGTGCGCATCATCAGGGAGGGTCCTCCCAGGAATCTCATAGCGGAGGTCTTCCGGCTTCAGCTCCCCATCCGGGTGCCCCTCCCCACCCCTAGCTCGCACAAGAGGGGGAAGGAGGCAATCGGGAGGCCTTCGCAGCGCGCTCGTGTGAAGAGCCCTGCGAAGGCCCGGGCGTAGGGCTGGGGCTCTCCGGTAGGGACTCGCACCAAGACGCCGGCGGAGGCCCCGGCGAAGACGCCTGCGAAGATGCTGGCGAGGGTGCCGGCCACTTCCTCGGCAACACTTGTGGTGCCTCCGGTGGTGCCGTCTCCGAAGGCGGGACATTCCAGGCCAACTGGCGGCCCGGCTTCGTCACCATCCCGTCCCATCTCCCCTGGCACCGACTGTCCCGGGGAAGGACAGAGGTCGGAGTCAGAGATGTACACTCTTGACGTCACTCGCACGTGACCTCGCGTGACTTCGCACGAGGGGCCTCTGTGACTTCTCCCGGTGAATGTCCGGGATTTTCCCCGGTAGTCCTCTGCTATTTTTCCTGGTAGACGTCCAGGATTTTGCCCAGTGAACGTTCGTGATTTTCCCCGGTCATCTACGGGAGACCTCCGTGGCTTTTCCTGGGCGGCCTCCGTGATATTTCACGGGAGGTGTCCAGGGTTTGCCACGGGAGGCGTCCGAGGTTCGGAGAGATGCCCGTGGTCTTCTATGAGGGGCCTCCATGTCTTTTCTCAGGAGGCCTCTGTGATATTTCACGGGAGGCGTCCGGGGTTTGCCACCGGAGGCATCTGAGGCTCGGAGGGATGCTCGTGGTCTTCTACGGGATTTCCTCCGGTAGCCCTCCGGGATTTTTCCCGGTGTCCGGGGTTTTCCCCGGTCGTCCTCTGGGATTTTCCCCGAGAGCCCTCCAGAACTTTTCCCGGTAAGTGTCTAGGATTTTCCCCCAACACAATAATTACTACACATTACAACAGTAACATTCATCATGCAGGATCTAACTCCATCGGAAATTGTGTGTTTAATTGAGCTTCGCTAACTCCTTACAACAAATTGAGTTTCGCTAACTGCTTCCAGGTAGAAACTATAGCCACTCAGCAAATACTCCAAAGTATACAAGGATTGGGCAGCTCTAAAGCTAAGATAGAACTAAAGCTTGTTTCCTTGGATAACTGGATATTATGGAGCTTTTTTTTTTAGCTTTAGTGGTTCTAGAAGTTAAAAGTCACATGTTTGCCCAAATAGATATACTGTTGTACTTGGTTTGTCATTAGAAGTATTATCTCTGTTGTTAAATACTGATTACTTTCTATAATATTTTTTTTATAAATAATTGTTACTTCGCATGATTTAGACATTTTTTTTTCCCACACTACCTCTGTTAAGTGCTCCTAGAAAATTGTAGTATTTCCATTGTCTTATTAACTAGGTGGAACCTTGCGTGCCTACAAGTACTGGGGAAATAAATTTGTAGATGATCAGATATTGTATTTACAATTTAGTTATGATTGTTCAAATTATTAACTGCATGACTACGACCAGTTTTGGACTGGACGACCACGACCAAAACAGCACTAGTGCTGGTACAACCCGTTTTAAACTGGCAGACTACGGCTAGGGTTTTGTGCTAATACAACTAGTCTTAAACTAGATGATCATGATCAGACCAGAGCTTGTGCTGATCCAAGTAATTTTGTTTTTTGTAATGATGGTCACATTTTATTTTGTGGTCGTAACAGCAAAAATTCTGGTCATAAATTTTGGTCAGCATAGATCTTAATTTTAGTAGTAAAAGAGTAAATTATTTTTTTGTCGCATTTTGTTTTTGAGTCGAATAATCATTCTTGATTTTGGTCGAATCATAAGTCTTGGTTTGTTGTTAAATTAGCTACCTTGGTCGTGGTAGCAAATTTTTTGGTCGTAAAGCTGGGCCCGTTAGCATAAATTTTGATCGCACCAGTAAAAAAGACCTGATCGATTCAGCAAAACATAATGTGGTCGAGACAGTAAAAAACAGTGGTCGCGTGAATAAAATCTCTTGTCCATTGCTTTGGGTTGATTAATTTTGGCCAAATCAATTGTCATGGCTTTTTGTCGAATACGGCAAATAGTTTGATAAGACGAAGCAGTGTGGTTGTGGCAGCAAAAAAAATTTGGCTGTAAGGTTGGACTCGTCAGCATAATCTTGGTCGATTAGTTTCGGTCTATTGATTTTGATCGAAATAGTTAATTATTTTTTGGTCAATTGGTTTCGGTCAATTTTGGCCGAATCATCTGTCATGGCTTCTGGTCGAATACAGGCAAACAAAATCTTGGGTAGAAAAAAATTGGTCGCAAGGTTGGGTGTTGGATCAAGGATGCCGACTAGAGGGGGGGGTGAATAGGAGGCTTTTAAAAACTTTAAAGCTCAAAGCAAATAAATGCAAATCAAAACAAATAATATAAGCAAAGGGAAAAGAGAACGAACACAACGATTTTTACCGAGGTATCGGAGACTCGCCCAGTCTCCACTAATCCTCGTTGAAGCACTCAAATCACTTGAGTCTTGCCTCAATATCCACAAAGGATATTATCACTAGTGGTTGCTCCTTGTCCACTCCGGAAAGGCGAGCACCGATGCCTTGTACACACTTGCCGAGCCTCTCCGACAATCTCCGAACGGAGAGTTCAACGGCCACGCCTCCGAACCGTCTAGGTGACGGCGCTCACCAAGAGTAACAGGCAGCGAGGTCTTCTCAAGACCTCCAAACACGCACCGAGAAACTAAGTATATGCAAATGCAAAAGAACTGAAACTCTCGGTGGATCGGAAAGCACTCGACTTGATCAAAAGATCAAGATTTTATATAAGAAACTAATGCTCAAGAGTGTATATGAAATGCTGTTGCTTGTTCTAAGAAACACATGCCCAAAGCCCCTATTTATAGCCTCAAGAAGCAAATGAACCGTTGGAGCTAGGGCTGAAAATCAGCAACCCAAACTGATAGTCAGTTTGCCTAACTGACAGTCAGTTTAGTGCACAATGGCTGACAAAATTTACGGACGAAAACTTTGCTAGCCGTTCGTGGTCGAAAAAGGAAAGCTGGAACCCACAACTGACAGTCAGTTACACAAACTGACAGTCAGTTCGACCACTAACTCGACCAAAAACAAATAGAAACTCAGTTAAAAACTCTCTGGTCGAAACCCCAACTGACAGTCAGTTTAGTACAAAAATTTTGAGCACAAAAAACACCCTCTCTGGACAATTGTCAGTTACACGAACTGACATTCAAACTGACAGTCAGTTTAGCAAACTGACAGTCAGTTTAGCAAACTGACAGTCAGTTTAGCAAACTGATAGTCAACATGAACAAAAATAGAGATAACTTTAAAACCAGAAATCCAAAAGAGGTGTTTAATAGCTCGTTAGAAAGATAATTTCAAGGGCTACAATTTTGTCAACAGAAGCAAAAGCCAGATCTGCCTAGATCTTTCTAGAAAAAGCATATACTCTTCTGCTGTCAAAACACAACTGAAAAACCAAATCTTTCAAACCAAATTCAAATCAAATCCAACCAAAAATGATGCAATGCAATGACCTATAATTCGCGGTTTGTGTTGGAGATAAAAAGAGGACTTTCGCTATCCCTCTTTATAGTACGGTTAAAACTAAGAAATAATTTTCTAAACCGATCAAACTCCAAACACCGAGATCGGTCAAAATAAAACAAATATTACCTCAGGTCCTTTGCATCTTTAATCCTTGCAACTTTCGTTTTGGTGACCTTGCACTTGCGACCTTGACTTCCAACCTTTAACTGCAACCACAGCCAACATTGCGACCTTGCGCTTGCGACTTTGGACCTGTGACCTACAGATCTTCCCGGATCACTTGTAGACTTTACAGAAATCGCTCTGCATAGAAATAGCTGAAAGACAAGGTTAGTCCAAAACACTTAATGTCATCAATAATCAAAATCAACCTAAAAGGGCCTAGATGCAACAATCTCCCCCTTTTTGATGATTGATGACAACAAGTGTTTAAATGAATAAAATCAAATGACTCCCCCTAAGTACATGCATAATTAACAGATATTCGATATTCAGGAACTCCCCCTAAATGCATGCATATGTACATACCCATATGAGTCATTTGAGATTTAAGAGTGAATCTATAATGATGAATTTATAATAATAGATCATGAGATATCTCAAAAATCTTTCTCCCCAATCTCTCCCCTAAGCATAAACAATGTCAATAATGAAGCAAGAAACTCAAGAATCTCTCCCCCTTTGTCATCAAGCACAAAAAGGCGGGAGGACAGGAAAATCAGACAGTTATTTTAGATCAACTAGCATTTGATATATCAATAATGTTCAGTTCACCTCTTAAAAAGCAAAATCTTGATTCATCTAAGGGTTTGGTGAAAATATCTGCTAGTTGTATATCAGTTCTAACATAATTCACATCAATATCTCCTTTTGCCACATGATCTCTAATAAAGTGGTGCCGTATTTCAATATGCTTAGTTCTAGAATGTTGAACAGGATTATTTGCAATTTTAATGGCACTTTCATTATCACATAAGAGTGGCACTTTATCAAAAATAATCTCATAATCCAAAAATGTCTGCTTCATCCATAATAATTGAGCACAGCAACTGCCTGCAGACACGTATTCAGCTTCAGCTGTGGAGAGAGCTACAGAATTTTGCTTCCTAGATGACCATGATACTAATGATCTCCCCAACAGCTGACAGCTACCAGATGTGCTCTTTCGATCAATCTTACACCCAGCATAATCAGAATCAGAGTACCCAATTAATTCAAAATTTGCATTTTTAAGATACCAAAGTCCTAAACTGGGATAGCATTTTAAATACCTAAGGATTCTTTTAAGAGCAGCTAAATGACATTCCTTAGGATCAGACTGAAATCTAGCACATAAGCACACACTAAACATGATATCAGGCCTAGATGCAGTAAGATATAAGAGACTACCAATCATAGACCTATACAGTTTAGAATCGACCGATTTGCCGCTTTTGTCCATGTCCAGATGTCCATTGGTTGCCACAGGAGTTTTGATTGCCTTAGCATCTTCCATCCCAAAGCGCTTGAGCAGGTCCTTCACGTACTTTGTTTGACTCACGAACGTACCGTTCTTGAGTTGCTTGATTTGCAGACCGAGGAAGAAGCTCAGCTCACCAATCATGGACATCTCGAACTCCCTAGACATCATCTCTCCAAACTCATGACAGAAATGTTCATTAGTAGATCCAAATATAATATCATCAACATAAATCTGACAAATGAACAATTCCTTTTCAATTTTCTTTGTAAAGAGAGTTGTATCAACCTTCCCAATTTTAAAACCTTTTGATAATAGAAAGTCTCTAAGACGCTCATACCAAGCCCGAGGAGCTTGTTTGAGACCATAGAGAGCTTTTGACAATTTAAATACATGATTTGGAAATTTAGAACTTTCAAAACCAGGAGGTTGTTCAACAAACACAAGTTCAGAAATTTCACCATTTAAGAAAGCACTTTTTACATCCATTTGAAAAAGTTTGATATTAAAACATGATGCATAGGCAAGAAGAATGCGAATAGCTTCAAGTCTTGCTACAGGTGCAAAAGTTTCACCAAAGTCTAAACCTTCGACTTGAGTGAAGCCTTGAGCAACAAGACGAGGTTTGTTTCTAATTACAGTACCATTTTCATCTTGCTTATTTCTAAAAACCCATTTTGTTCCAATAACATTATGATCTTTGGGTCTTTCAACTAGAGTCCAAACTTCATTTCTAGCAAAGTTATTAAGTTCTTCATGCATGGCATTAACCCAATCAGGATCATTTAAAGCTTTATTAACATGTTTGGGTTCTAAAGAAGACACAAATGAATGATGTTCACAAAATGCAGCAATACGAGATCGAGTTTGAACACCCTTACTGACGTCACCCAATATTTGGTCTAGAGGGTGATCCTTGGTGATGGTTTGGTGTTGCCTTGGTTCTTCATCTTGTACTGCTTCATCTTGACTTTGTTCTGGAGGATCAACATGAGATGATGATTCGTCTTGATCAACATTTTCAACGTTGACATCATCTTCTTGATCTTCCTCTGTTGGCTTGATGTCTCCAATGGTTATGTTCTTCATTGCTTCTTGAAGATCTTCACCTGAAACTTCATGAGATACTTGCTCCTTTTGTGAGCCATTAGTTTCATCAAATTCGACATCACCTGACTCCTCAATACAACTTGTATTTTTATTGAAAACACGATAAGCTTTACTAGTGGTGGAGTATCCGACTAGAAAGCCTTCATCTACTCTTCTTTGAAATTTACCACCAAAATTTCTTTTCTTAAGAATATAACATTTGCATCCAAAAACTCGGAAATAAGAAATATTTGGCTTTCGCCCAACAAGAAGTTCATAAGGAGTCAAATTTAGAAGAGGATGCAAATAAAGCCGATTTATAGAATAGCAAGCAGTATGCACGGCTTCAGCCCAGAAGCGAGTAGGAGTATCGTACTCACTTAGCATAGTCCTTGCCATTTCTATAAGTGTTCGATTTTTCCTTTCAACGACTCCATTTTGCTGTGGAGTGTAGGATGTGAAAAATTCGTGTTTAATTCCAAGAGAGTCACAAAAATCAAATAGAGTTGAATTAACGAACTCTCCACCATGATCACTACGGATTTTCTTGATGGATAATTCGAATTCGGTAGAAACACATTTTGCAAAACTTTTGAAAACATCGGGGATTTCGGATTTTTGGGAAATAAAGAAAACCCAAGTGTAGCGAGTAAAATCGTCAACAATCACAAAACCATAGTTGCTACCCCCGATACTTTGGAACTCAGAAGGTCCAAATAAATCCATATGAAGGAGTTCCAAAGGTTTCCAAGTCGAAAGAATGCGCTTAGTTGGATGTGAAGTAGCTACTTGCTTGCCCGCTTGACAAGCGCTACAAGGTTTGTCCTTTTCAAAATTCACATCCATTAAGCCAACAACCAAATCACATTTTAAAAGTTTTCTCAATTGATGCATTCCAACATGTGCAAGTCGTCTATGCCATAGCCAACCTTTTGAGGTTTGAGAGACAAGACATGTTGAAAGAGATGCTTCTTTTGAATGAAAATCAACCAAATAAAGATTTCCAAAACGAAAGCCTTTAAAGATCAAAGTTTTATCTTTTAAACTTTCAACCAAAACTTCTTTTGGGAAAAATGTGCAACTAAAACCAAAATCGCAAATTTGTGCAACAAAAAGCAAATTGAAATTCAGAGATTCGACCAATAAAACATTAGAAATAGAAAGATCATTTGAGATTGCGATTTTACCCAAGCCGACCACATTTCCTTGACGATTGTCGCCAAAGGTAATCTTTTGGTTCTCACTTGAGTTGTCTTTTATTGAGGTGAACAACTTCTTGTTACCGGTCATGTGTTCGGAGCATCCGCTATCGAACACCCAATGCCTTCCACCGGTCTTGTAGTTCACTTGCATAAAAAGAATTAATTTCTTTTAGGTACCCAAACCTTTTTGGGTCCTTCAATGTTAGCAATCAAAGCTTTGGGCACCCAAATTGATTTCTTCTTTTTATTTAGCATGGGTGCACCAACGAACTTTGCTATAGCATACCCTTTCTTCGACCTTTGAAGCATGTAGCAAGCATCAAAATAGTTTGAAGTCACTAAAGGACAAGCTTCATGCGAATGTTGCCCTATTAAGTGACATGTGGAACATGAAGTTTGAGAGGGCTTTATACATGAAATGGTATGAGTGCGGTGAAGTATGCGATACCTCTTACTAGAAGAGTGTGCATGATTTAATTTCCCCTTTTTAAAAGAATATCTATGATCTAAAGGGGTTTTAACAAGCATAGCACTACTCATATAATATCTAGTAGGGTCATCACTCAATCTATTTATTCTAGTCTTAAGTTCATCATTTTCAATTTTATGTATATGAGATGATACCGTGCTAACACATGAAGCATAATGTGAATGAGAACATGACGGCATATCATCACAAGTAGATGAACTAGAAGGCATAACAATAGAATCACTAGATGAGCTAGACATATCAAATGAGGAACAACTAGTACTAACACCATGGCATAAAGATGAGTCACTAGATAAATCATGGTATGAGTTATTAGTAACAACCGTACAAGCATGTGAATCAATAAATGAATCAATAGACAAATTATCACATGAAGTACTAGTGTCCACAAAGCTAGCATTTGAGTCTAAACATGAATTAACACTTAAGTCATTACAAGAGGTGCTAGCATGTGAAGTGGAAGTATGTGACTTTAAGGATAGATCAATGAGCAAGTCACAAGCAACTCTATCATCTAAGGCAGTTGTGGAGCTAATAGCTTCCTTGGCAAGCAAAGAATCATAAGAACTTTTCAACTCTTGAAATTCCACTTTCAAGGATGAGAAGTTATTCTTTAAAGTGCAAAAACTTTTATTCATATAACCAAGCAAGTCATTTAACTCTACAATCATATCCATAAGCTCATCATTAGAGAAGTTAGTATTTGATACCGTCGAGTCACATGCCATAAGGCATATAGATTTGTCGTGAGATGAAGACTTTGATCTTGATGCTTTCTTTCTAGCTTTCTTTGAGCTCTTCTTGCAAGAGTTCACCTTTGTCTTTCTTAGGCGAACCAAGTCGATGACGTCTTTGAGCTTGCTAGTAAGCTCCCGATCCTCCGCAATGAAATCATCATTCTTAATATGCTCGGAGGTGGAATGTATGTCCTTCTCCTTGGACATAGCCTCATTTGACATAAGCATGTCAATGAGCTCGCTCGGTGAAGTGTCGGAGAGGTCACCGTTTGCAAGAGTGGTAGTGAAGTCTCCGTAGCGATTCTCCGGTAACACCTTAAGCAATTTCCTACAAATGTCTAGATTGGAAATATTAGCACCATGAGCTTTGAGCTCATTTGTGATGTTGATCAAGCGATCATATATGGTGGAGAGTGTATCATGCTCCAACATCACAAATGCCTCATAGTGTTGCATCAAAAAGCGCACCTTAGCATGCTCAAAGCTAGATGTCCCCTCAAAGATAGACTCAAGGGTGGTCCAAACATCGTGAGCGGTCGAACGATCACTCACTAGTTCGAGCACATCATTGCTAAGGGATCTAAGAAGCACATCTTTAGTATTTGTATTTAAGAGAAGAATATCCTTACCCGAAATCAATGGATAAGTCACACCCTTCTCCACTAAGCTCCATAAATCCAAACTCAATGCCTCAAAATAAGTGCTCATAATAATCTTCCAACGAAAGTAATGTGAGCCATCAAAGTGAGGAGCAATCAAATCAAAATCCTCTACCGAGTCCATCCTTTCTCTCTAGGCGGTAAAGCCCATAAATGAGAGACCTTGCTCTGATACCACGTGTTGGATCAAGGATGCCGACTAGAGGGGGGGTGAATAGGAGGCTTTTAAAAACTTTAAAGCTCAAAGCAAATAAATGCAAATCAAAACAAATAATATAAGCAAAGGGAAAAGAGAACAAACACAACGATTTTTACCGAGGTATCGGAGACTCGCCCAGTCTCCACTAATCCTCGTTGAAGCACTCAAATCACTTGAGTCTTGCCTCAATATCCACAAAGGATATTATCACTAGTGGTTGCTCCTTGTCCACTCCGGAAAGGCGAGCACCGATGCCTTGTACACACTTGCCGAGCCTCTCCGACAATCTCCGAACGGAGAGATCAACGGCCACGCCTCCGAACCGTCTAGATGAGGGCGCTCACCAAGAGTAACAGGCAGCGAGGTCTTCTCAAGACCTCCAAACACGCACCGAGAAACTAAGTATATGCAAATGCAAAAGAACTGAAACTCTCGGTGGATCGGAAAGCACTCGACTTGATCAAAAGATCAAGATTTTATATAAGAAACTAATGCTCAAGAGTGTATATGAAATGTTGTTGCTTGTTCTAAGAAACACATGCCCAAAGCCCCTATTTATAGCCTCAAGAAGCAAATGAACCGTTGGAGCTAGGGCTGAAAATCAGCAACCCAAACTGACAGTCAGTTTGCCTAACTGACAGTCAGTTTAGTGCACAATGGCTGACAAAATTTACGGACGAAAACTTTGCTAGCCGTTCGTGGTCGAAAAAGGAAAGCTGGAACCCACAACTGACAGTCAGTTACACAAACTGACAGTCAGTTCGACCACTAACTCGACCAAAAACAAATAGAAACTCAGTTAAAAACTCTCTGGTCGAAACCCCAACTGACAGTCAGTTTAGTACAAAAATTTTGAGCACAAAAAACACCCTCTCTGGACAATTGTCAGTTACACGAACTGACATTCAAACTGACAGTCAGTTTAGCAAACTGACAGTCAGTTTAGCAAACTGACAGTCAGTTTAGCAAACTGACAGTCAGTATGAACAAAAACAGAGATAACTTTAAAACCAGAAATCCAAAAGAGGTGTTTAATAGCTCGTTGGAAAGATAATTTCAAGGGCTACAATTTTTTCAACAGAAGCAAAAGCCAAATCTGCCTAGATCTTTCTAGAAAAAGCAAATACTCTTCTGCTGTCAAAACACAACTGAAAAACCAAATCTTTCAAACCAAATTCAAATCAAATCCAACCAAAAATGATGCAATGCAATGACCTAGAATTCGCGGTTTGTGTTGGAGATAAAAATAGGACTTTCGCTACCCCTCTTTATAGTACGGTTAAAACTAAGAAATAATTTCCTAAACCGATCAAACTCCAAACACCGAGATCGGTCAAAATAAAACAAATATTACCTCAGGTCCTTTGCATCTTTAATCCTTGCAACGTCCTTTGCATCTTTAATCCTTGCAACTTTCGTTTTGGTGACCTTGCACTTGCGACCTTGACTTCCAACCTTTAACTGCAACCACAGCCAACATTGCGACCTTGCGCTTGCGACTTTGGACCTGTGACCTGCAGATCTTCCCGGATCACTTGTAGACTTTACAGAAATCGCTCTGCATAGAAATAGCTCAAAGACAAGGTTAGTCCATAACACTTAATGTCATCAATAATCAAAATCAACCTAAAAGGGCCTAGATGCAACATTGGGTCCATCAGCATAAATGTTGGTTGCACCAGCAAAAGACATAAATTTGATTGAGTAGCAAAAAACAGTGGTCAAACCTGTAAAATATCTTATCCTTGATTTTGGCCTAAAAAGTAACTTATTTTTGTTTGTTGTATTCTATTTTTTGGGTTGAATAAGCAGGCTTGGTGTTGGCCGAATGTGGTGTCTAGTTGAAGCTGTGGTTTTGCTTTTTTGTGGTGGTCGCATTTTGGTTTTTTGGTTGAGCAGATGGTCATATTCTTTGTTTTTTGGTCGAATGCGGCAAACAGTTGGTCGGGGCGGAAAAAGGATTGGTCGCAAGGTTGGGCCTGTTAGCACAAATCTTGATCGCACCACCAAAATACTTGTTCGCTTCAGCAAAACTTAAATTTGGTCTAGGCAGTGAAGACAGTGGTCGCACCTGTAAAATCTCTGGTCGATTTCTTTTGGTCGATTGATTTTGGCTGAAAGAGTAAAATTTTTTTCGTAGTTTTTTTGGGTCGAATAAGCAGTCTTGGTTGTGGCCAAATGTGGTGTTTGGTCGAAGGAGCGGTTTTGCTTTTTTATTGAGGTCGCATTTTGGTTTACTGGTTGATTCAGTTGTCATGGTGCATGGTCGAATGTGGCAAACAACTCGACAGTATGAGACAGTGTGTCTGATCGATTTTTTCCTTAGTCGAATCAGAAGGCTTAGTCTTGGTTGAACGTGGGAAACAACTGGCCAGTGGGAAATAGCTGGATAATCGGGTGCACATTCGACAATTTGGATGAAGCAGACATGTCAATCCAACGGCTACGAAAGAAGGGGTGACATGGCTTAACGTGGACCCAGCTTTCAAACAATTTCCCACAAGCCCAGTAGTAGATTCCACGTGGCTAGCCCAGATGAAGCGAAGAAAGTGATCGGATGGGCACAAAAGCTGTGACGATGTGGGCAAAGCAACAGGCTACACGTGGATGGTGTAGATGAGCCGAAACCACCGATCGAACGGCTAGGAACGTGAAGTCGACGTGGCCAGACGTGGGAAGGAGTTTGCTCCCGGGTTGTATGTCTACATATGGTTGTTGATGTCTCTCCTGTTTAGTTGTACTACTCCAATTTTCCAAGAGGCTTGAATCATTATTACTCTTGACCAATCCAAAGACTCACTAATTACAAAAGGTGAGATTAATTTGCCCATAGTTATTAGGTGTACCTTTGACAAAAGAATTGAGTATACACATGACACAGGACATAGAGTTTTTACTTGATCATTCAAGGACTTGAACCTGTATAAAAATTCTCTGTGCCCCTTCATTGTCTCAATACCTTCATTTGTTTTCTCTTACATGGTTGACAATCAACTTTCTTGATTGTAGATAGCTGGCATCGACTGTGGGGACAATGATGGGGCTATCTCCTTGTTACGATGAAGAAAATGACTTTGACTTAGATTTCGATGGCATCAGAGATGAATTCACCTGTGATTTCGATGGGGAGGATAATGTCATTTGCAACATCGAATCTAATTCTGAAGTAAACGAGTCATTGCCGGTTACCGGTGATTCCGATCGTCAGGTAATCGAGGTGGCTTATGAACGATCGTCAACCAATGATGATTCTAATCATCAAGGAGTTAAGTCCATGGAGACCAGATCTCGTATCCGTGATAATAGCTGTTTGGAACCCAAGTCAAGCTCAGGGGCTGACGAAATGTTATCAAACTCCAACTATTGTCGCAACAGGGAAATAGGAGTCGTTGAGGGAGATGATAATCCACCTCCCCTTGGTGATCCGGTGCATCATTCACCTCAATCGGACTCATGGATGAATGATATGCCTAACGACAATAACGGTGGTCAGCTAGACCATGAAGATGGTCACCATGTCGCTAATTAGGAGACTAGAGTTTGTGCACCACCACCACCAGACCTGGGTATACCAATTATCAGTGATGAGGAAAACGAGTAACTTCGCCTGCACCAACACGTGGAGAGCGTATCGGGTGATGACATGAGTAGCATTGCAACTCCGAGTTGCTGCTCAACAATTGCACGAATCTCCTCCCGATCTGAACAATGTTCCTGAATTCGCTCAGTTTGCTACAAACTTGGCAGGGACATTAAGTCAGGATGCCAAGGAGATTAATGGCGGACATCAAGTTGAAATTAATGGCGAACAGGCCTCTACTCCACAGGGAGCACACCATGACCTGCTCGTAACTCAAACAACGAGCATGGTAGGCATGACAATCACATTTTATTGGAAGATGGTCATGAACGACCGACCAAGCATAGTGTTCACGAGCACCTGGGCCCATGTAATATTCATGATCGCCTTGGCCCCCGACAGTATGTGGGTACACGCGACCACATTCACCAAAATTTACATCCGTGCCAAATGCTCAACAACATCGCCACGAGGTTATCATTGGATGCAAAGCATTATCGCCAAACCTCAGAGCAATAAGATGGCCTTCTAAATTTCGGCCTATTTCTATAGAACGTTTTGATGGGACTAAAAACCCGTTATAATTTTTATAGATTTACTATACGGAGATTCAAGCTGTTGGGGAAATCACAAGATAATGGCCAATTATCTCTCCATAGTTTTGGAGGGATCAACTTGATCGTGGTTGCTTAACCAACGAGTAGAATCCATTTACACCTATGCGACCTTTTGATCACTAACTTTCAAGGGACTTATGCATGACCAAGAAAAGAAGATGACCTCCATCGGCTACGTCAAAAACTAGATGAAACACTGTGCCAGTTCATCAAATGTTTCGACCGAGTCCGAAACACAATCCCCGAGATATCAGAATCAACTGTGATTCGAGCATTCAAAAAGGGGATTCGATACACAAAATTCACAATGGACCTTAATATCAACCCACCAATGAATGTTGAGGAACTGTTTGATATGGCTGATCGCATGCTCCTCGTCTAGCTCATTCTCAGCGGCCTCTTTGTCCTGAGACTGTTTGGCCAAGGAGTCCACCAGGTCACCCAAAGCTTTAGTAAGCTTTTCGACCTCCTCAACAGAAGCCCTGCACAACACAAGTCAGGGTCAAGGATATGTAAATGAAAGAAAGATCGAAGAAGTTCTCCAGAACTTAATGATTCTTTCCTTCTCGAAGCTTGGCGACCGCCCTATCTAGTTCGCCCTTAATCTCGTTCAGGTGGTGCATAATTTTGTCAAGTATGGCCATACTCTTGATAACATGTTGGATTGTGTTCGGTTGCGAATTAATAACATAAGACAACTTCTGAAGATGTATGTCTAGGACAGGGATACTTACATTTGACACTTTGTCAAAATAGACTCTCTGCAGCTCCTCACCACTCCACACCATCTCCAAGACCATAGCCTTCTCCTTCCACACCTTCTGTATCTTTTCCTTGGAGAAGGAGTAAGTGACAGAATGGATAGGGCCTTGTTTCTCTGAAGAAACTGGCTTCAGGTCAACGGGGGAGGACAAGCTTGGTTGCGCTTTGGGGCTACCATGTTTGGCTTCTCAACCAAACCATGGATTGGGGAAGCCGGGCCCACCTCACGCACGACCACATCGTCGAAGCCACCATGATTTGCCACCTCCATTGTAGCCTCAACTTCAGCATCAAAAGGTGGGGGAGATTATGCTTTTCCTTCATTTCCCATGGTAGAAAGAGTGTCGCAAACCTCTTTCTCCACATACTCTAGAGCAGTCGAAGCCCCTTCAGTTTGATCATTTACCACAAGCTTCGGAGAAGTCAAAGGCTCTTCGGCTGGGGCCTCTGCCACAGGCTCATTTGAGCTGCAACCATAAAAGTTTCCTAAGTCTATAGTATAGAGAATCAGACTAAGGAAGATCAAGAATCAAAGCACATTTACCTCGACGGGGACTGAAGCTGGACGCCCATGTTAAACATACAGTGGACGGCCCCAACGTGACTCTTGAATATCATTTTCTAGGGGCTAGAACTGCTCTCGTGAAAATGTATAGAACTTGTTGGTCAGGGCCATCCTCCTCCTGTGCCAAGCATAGGGGGTGCCTAGTCGAAAGTCGGAATCAAGGCAGCCTCATTTTCAAGGGCTTCCTGGTCGATTGGAGGCACCAGAGAAGCCTCTACTTCAGAGGCTCCCTCGTCGACTACCACCACCAAAGAGATCTCAGCTTGAGGGGCCGTCTATTCAATCGTCGACATCGTAGAAGAAGGTACCTCAAGGACCTCTTGGTTGGTCGCCTGAGGCATCTCCTCTCATGGCGTGTGCACCTCAACAGTAGGTAGCTGCAAAAGCTCGGGAGGCCCTCCTTCACGAATGGTAGGAAGTCGCGACTGCTTCTTCTCTTAGTAGCAAAGGGTCACCAGCTTCCTCCATTTCCTCTGGCTTCTCTCAGCCAAAGTCTCCTAAGGCGACTCCACTCCCGAAAAGAAGAGCTCAGAGTCCAAAGTAGACTGATTGAAAAGAATGATTACATAAAAACTTAAAGTACCTACAAGAGAGAAAAAAGCGGTCAAAAGGAAGAAATTTTTACCTTCGTCCTTGCTTCCCTCTCTTGTGCCAAAGCATCAATCAGAGTTGGAGGAACAGTTTTGGGGGCGCCCTCCACCTGTTTCTTGTTGGGACCCATCATGAACTTCATGTGCAATTCAAGCATGGAGAGGGTCAAATCTACATAATACAAGTTATGGTCAAATATTTGACCAACTAGTTGACACAGTCATGAACTAGATAAACGACACTTACTTTGATTGTTGTCTCTGGTCGAATCTGCTTCCCCAGTTTACATCCAGACCGGGTGGTCATGAGCTCACAGAGGCTAATGTGGTGACGAACGAAGTCCGTCGCCATGAAGCGTCCAGTCAAGCCCTACCTCCGTAGGTACTTGATTGCGGCCACTTGTCAAAGATGTTTTTCTTGAGAATTGGGGCAACTTCCCAGCTATCGACCTTCTTCGCGCAATTGCCAGTGTGTAGAACCACTTCATCTTCTGGCCTGCCTGCGACTTCTTCAGCGGCACAACTAGATACTCCAGTTTCTTGCCTTCCCTAAGGCGGAAATACACGCAGTCAGGGCCCCAGAACCCTTGGATTAGTATAGCTGGTAGAAGTAGGAGAACTCCACCGATGGTTGCACTCCCATGTACGCTTTGCAGAGATGGACGAAGATGCTCATGATGACCAGGGAGTTGGGGGTGAAGTTGATGAGCTCTACCTCATAGAACTCCATTACCACGGCAAGAAATTTTTCGGTCGGTAGATGGAGCCCACACTCCAAAAAGTGGATAAAAAGCACCACCTCCCCGTCGATAGGCGTGGGGGCTCGCTAGCCCTTTACTGCCAAATGGTGGCGAAGAATAACCATTGGGTCCAAGTGACCTTCCTCCTCTAAGTCCCTCAGGAGGCCCACAGTGTAGTTCGAAGCACTCCATCCTGCCATCAATTTGAAGTCGAAGGTTTCTTGAGAAAAGGAGTGTTTTATCTCTTTGGAAGAAAGTGTGAAGGATTTGCAAATAGTGTCTAAGAAGGTGCAAATCCAAACCAGTGCACAGGCACTTTAAAGCAGTCCGAAATCAAGAATCGAGGCAAATCCACCAAGATATGCGTCAGTTCGTTTCCCACACCCTCATCAATACAATAATTAATGGAAAAACATCCCAAACATTTTTTCCACGGAACACAATGAGGTGATTAATAATCTCAAATCAAATGAAAAGTTTTTTCTTTAAAATCAAAATAAATCTCCTAGCCCATCAATCAAAGAAATTGTTGGCGCAACATCTCAAAAATGACTCATTCCATTGAGATTAGGGGGCTAGTTGACAATGATTAATCATCCAGAATTAGTCAAGTCATAAAAGACTAAGGTCCATTTGAGTCAAAAAACTTGTTCGACCACATCCAGGTTAGATAGCTTCCGAAGCATCCTACACTTGGATTGTGACCAAGGAAACACGACCAATTACTCTGAGATAGTCGACCTCAACTAGAAGTCCACAAATCTGGTCAAAGCGTCCGTGGTCGTGAGTCCACTAATAATGGTCACAAGTCCACTCATCATGGTCAAGAGTCCATTGGTCAAAAGTGCGTAACATTCCCATCACCATACCAAGTAGTTGGAGCACAATTTCCAAGAATCGCCAAAACAACCGCAGGTAGTGGAGTTAGTTGACTATAACTGCCTCGAGCAAAATGGCTCCTATACATCTATAAGTAGTACATTTTTTGTAAATGTAGAAGAGTAAAAAAATTGAATATACACATGACACAAGACGTAGGGTTTTTACTCAATCATTCGAAAGCCTGAACCAGTATAAAAATTCTCTGTGCCCCCTCATTGTGTCGATATCTTCATTTGCTTTCTCTTGCACATCTTAAAATCAACTTTCTTGATCATCCACAATCAGCCTTATTTTTCTAACAAAATCAGACTCTAGAAGACTAACAACAACAATCTACTTGGATTCGGATTGATTGGAATTCAAACACCTATATATCCCATAATTCGAACATAAATCACATATGAATCTAAACCAAATTGAACTTTGGATTAAATTGAAACCAATTCAGACTCATAACCAATTCGGACTCAAATCCACCTATATCCAATAGGAATTCAAAACAGGGGCAAAATCTCTCAAAATCTAAATAGACTCCAACAAATGCCCAAAATGTAATCAGACTCTAACTGCAATCTTAATAGACTCCCATTATGGTTCAAGTTTATAAAGGCTATAAATACCATCCATTGTTGTTCAAACATAAATACAAAGCTTTCAACATATTGGTGGTTTGATTCAACTAGACACAGCCTTATTTGAAAGGCTACGCCCTTATTTGAAATGATAAATAGCCTTATTCAAAATGATACAACGATCGACAATCATCCATAGTAATCATTGTTCAAGGTGAGTGAACTTACAAGCAAATTTTTGTTGTTGTGTCATCGTTGCCATCACAGTCGAGAGCTTGGAGAAGAAAGGGGTGTCAGGTGGCCAGATAATCAATGATGTCGATGACACTGCTGCCAAGCCGGGCCAAGCGAGGGCGAGAGGGAGAGAGAGAGAGAAGGGCGTTGGGTAGCCGGATAAATGGCGGTGTCAATGATGTTGTCGCCAAGCCAGGTCACACAAGGCGCTAGGGAGAAAAAAGAGAGAGGGAAAAGAGAAAGAGAGAAAGGAGGGGGGTACTCGGGGCCCGCCTCTGTGCCATGCCACCGGCGCCGCTATTATTGCACTGCTACCGCGTTCGACGTAGTGCGCCTCCACATGTGCCATCGCGTGTTGCTGCATCGTACATTCCACTGCTCCTTTGCACCGCTGCGCCGATTAGCCACCCTTGGCCTCTCAGTCGATTGCGAATCCAATTGTTTGCCTAATGGCCTCTGAGTCTATGGCAATTTTGTGCCGCGCACATAAAAGGTAGTAGCTCACCTGATCTGGTCTTTGAGCAGACATCGACACGTGATGGGTATCGGCTAAGTCGAGATGGCCTCTGAATCGGCAACATGGTGCAGACTGTCTACACAACATGTCGTGCCTTTGTGTCAGCAGCGGTACTGTGAGGGGCATAAGGCTATGTCCAACAGGCTTGGCTCTTACTTGGCTCTTAAACGGAATATTCCCTACCACGTGTGCAAGCACCATCTTAAAGTACCAAGCCTCCAACAGCTTGGCTCTTAGTATGGGCCCCACACTCCTAACCACCAAGCAAACACCAAGCAAGAGCCAAGCACTCCAATGGCTTGGCTCTTGCTTGGTTCTATACGATTTGACAATTATATATTCGACGAATTTGTATTAATTCATGAATTTCAATTTAGCAATATATTAACATATTACTTACAAAATTAAATTCGACATTTGTGATAAAAAAATAAATTCGACATTTTGGATTTAAAAATTGCACTTGATAAAAAATAATAGATATTAAATTTCAAATAGTAAAACATGACATAATTGCAAAATACAATAAAATTAAATTTGCAAACAAATGCGTACTACAAAATTTGGTAAGATACTACTTGTCGGCGTTTCCTCCGAAACGTTGCCAAATGTGCTCGATCAAGTCTGTTTTGAGTTGCGTGTGCGTAGGTTGAGCACGGATGTCAGCATTTCTTCGAAGTACATCTTCGAATAAAGGTGTACCCCTAGTGTGGATCACAGGCGGTACTACCGTGGGTGTGCCCGGATGATCGTTGTAGTCATAGTTCTCGGCATTGTCGTCGCGTTCGTCCTCTATGATCATGTTGTGCAAGATGACGCAAGCCTGCATGATCTAAGCGAGGGTTGACTGTTGCCAAAATCATGCCGCATCGTGAACGATGGCAAACCAAGACTGTAGAACTCCGAAAGCCAGCTCAAAATCTTTTCTCGCTCCTTCTTGGTGTTGCGCAAACAACTGATCTTTCACCATCTGTGGGAGCGGTATCGTCTTCACAAAGACAGCCCACTCCGGGTATATACCATCGGCAAGATAATACCCCATGTTGTACTGTCGGTCGTTGACAGAGTACTGAACATGAGGAGCCCGCCCTTTCAACACATCAATGAATAAGGGTGATTGGTTTAGCACATTAATGTCATTGTTGGAGCCGGCAACACCAAAAAAAGCATGCCATATCCAGAGATCATACGAAGCTACCGCTTCAAGTATAATCGTTGGGACTCCATAGTCTCCACGAGTGAATTGATCCTTCCATGCTACGGGGCAATTTCTCCATCCCAGTGCATGCAATCAATGCTTCCCAGCATACCTAGAAAACCACAGGACTCTCCTTGTTGCAGTAGGCGGTAGATATCCTCGACGGTGGGGCTACGAAGATATTGGTCACCAAATACGTCGATGACACCTTGCACAAAGTTCTCCAAGCATTGAATCACCGTGGATTGCCCAATGCACACATACTCATCGACAGCATCGGCGGGGCCACCGTACATGAGCATACGCATTGCTGCAGTACACTTCTGTAAAGGGGAGAGTCCATGGCGATTAGTGGCATCCCTTCTTTCGATGAACTAGGAGGACCACCCACCTAGAGCTTCGACAATGCAGAGAAAGAGGGGTCTTCCCATCCGAAAACACTGGCGGAAGATACTGTCAGGGTAGACGGAATATTCGGAGAAGTAGTCCGCGACGAGCCGTTAATGCCCCTCTTCGCGGCTCTCTCAACATATCTCCTATTGCTGCTTTGGCGACGTGTGCAGGATGACAAAGCATCGAGTCGAGCATAAAGATCGGCGATAATACGGTCTTCCTTCTCCTCCTCATCTATGAATTCCACCAAGAAATCCTCAATTTGGTTCATGGCATCCTCCTCGGAGCTATGTGTGCTCGAACTAGAGCTAGATGACATTTTGTGAGTGGCTACTAAAACTAAGTTTCTCAGGAGCTGCAACGTTTGAGAAGATAGTTGGATTGTGAAGAGAAACTTTGTGGAGATGCTGAATATATAGACGAAGAGTCCAATAGCTAGTCTGCAACGTCTGTATTCCAACGGGTATATTCCAACATCTATTTTTGAACGGCCACTTTGCAACGGCTATATTCCAACGGCTACTTTTCAACAGCTACTTTGCAACGGCTATATTTCAAAGTAAAATTAAATAGAGAATCATATATAGATTAATAACGAATGATACATGTCGTGGTATTAAGAATACCCCGGCAGGTTTTGAAGACGATCCTAGCGGAGATTACGCAGCGCAGGTTGACCGAGCGACTGGTCCTCCCCCGCCGGACAAACACAAGAAAAGACACGAGGATTTATACAGGTTCGGGTCCCAGTGGGGGCCCTAGTCCTGTCGACGCGCTCCCGACCGGAGTCGGCTGGGGAGGCTCTCTCCGGGGGAGAGGCTTCCGGAGCACGTCTGTGAGATTAGCTATTCCAAATAATCATAAGCTGATCCTTACAACAGAGGGGTACAAGGGCTATTTATAGCCCCAAAAAGAAGCAAAAAACCTAAACTACCCCGGAAGCCACCGTCGGATTGAAGGGTAAGACCGTCCTTCTCCCGGTCAAACGTCTTGGATGCTTGACAGGTGGTCGCCGATTCCCGAGGCGTCCCTCGCGTGACCTGCACGTGATAAACAAATAGGGGTTTTACCTTTTAGGAGGGCGATGACGTCCGGGACACCTTCCGGAGAGCAGAGTCCCGGGAACCTAAAAGGCGGCGCCCGGGGCAGGCACCGGAGGCCACTATCCCCGGGCGAACGGCGGCGCCCGGGACATGCCCGGGGGGCACGGTCCCGGGGGCCAAATGGCGGCGCCCGGGGCAGGCCCGGGGGGCACGGTCCCGGGGGCCAAATGGCGGCGCCCAGGACATGCCCGGGGGACACGGTCCCGGGGGCCAAATGGCGGCGCCCGGGACATGCCCGGGGGACACGATCCCGGGGGCCAAATGGCGGCGCCCGGGGCAGGCACCGGAGGGCACTGTCCCGGGGGCCAAATGGCGGCGCCCGGGGCAGGCACCGGAGGCCATTGTCCCCGGGCGAATGGCGGCGCCCGGGACACGGGGCAGGCACCGGAGGGCACTGTCCCCGGGCAAATGGCGGCGCCCGGGACACGCCCGGGGGGCACGGTCCCGGGGGCCCAATGGCGGCGCTCGGGACACGCCCGGGGGGCACGGTCCCGGGGTCCAAATGGCGGCGCCCGGGGCAGGCACCGGAGGCCACTGTCCCCGGGCGAATGGCGGCGCCCGGGACACGCCCGGGGGGCACGGTCCCGGGGGCCAAATGGTGGCGCCTGGGACATGCCCCGGAGGCACGGTCCCGGGCGCCTAAAAGGCGGCGCCTGGGGCAGGCACCGGAGGCCACCGTCCCCGGGCAATCATGGACTTACCTGGACTTGACCGCGTGGAGATTTCCCCCAACAGCAGCCCCCCATGCCCTCCGGGGACGAAGCTTGAGCCCCCGGAGGGAATGGTTACGGTACCGGGAAAATCTCCGGACGAAAACTCCGAACGAAAATCACCGGAGCCCCGGCGACGCTTCAGTTTCTGTGCCGGGCGCTTTATGGCAGCGCCGTTTTCGCAATAAATGCACGCGCGGTTCGAACCGGCGTCTCGATTTACGCGCCTGTCCCTTCGTTTCCCGCGCACGGTTTGAATTTTAGTGGTCCAGATTGCTCCGAGGGGGCCACGTGGCGCGCATCTAGATCACGGCCAGCCTCTATAAATAGGGCCCTAGGGGGCCCAGGAAGCTCATTCCAAATCTTCAACTCCAGCTTCAGCTCTCCCGGTAGCGCTCTTCCGGTAGCTTCTCCGGTAGCCTTTTCCGGTAGCGAGCGTCCGGGAGTTGTTGACTTAGCCACCTGAAAACTTAGCCACCGAAAAACAAAGAACTCACCTAATGGCGCCCAAAGGTCGAGCGAAGACCACGGAGGTGCCCCCGGAGGAAATCCCCGTGGATTTCCTCTGGGCCTCCGAGTTCTCGGCCTCGGAAGCAGAGTCCCTGGTCAAGAAGGGCGTCGTTGAAGAGGGGGACATCCGGGTCCCCCTAAAGAAGGACGGAGCCCCCCGTCCCAGGCCCGGAGAGGTTGTGGCCTTTGAGGCCTTCCTCGAGGCAGGGCTCCGGCTCCCGGTGCACCCGATGCTCCGGGAGTTCCTCAAGGAGTACGGGGTGGCGCTCAACCACCTCACCCCCAACGCCCTCGTCCGGATGGGTCTTTTCATCTGGCTGTACGAGACGGCGACCGGGCGGGAGCCCACCCTCCGCGCCTTCCGGTACTTTTACGAGCCGGCAGCGCGGAGCTCCCACCTGGTGAAGGGAGGACCGAAGTCCCCCTTCGGCTCGGTGATGGTCCAGATGCTGCCCTCCCGGGTGGCGGACTACCCGGCGGCGGCCTCCCGGGACCACTGGGGGGACTGGCTCCGGAGGTGGTTCTACCTCCGGGTCCGGGATGAGGCGGTGGTCTACGCCCCGGAGCCTCCCACCTACAGCCGATCATCCGCACCGAAGCCGCCGGTGTGGACGGACGAGGAGTTCGAGCTCCTCGGGAAGGTGGTGCTGACGAAGAAGGCCCGCTCGATGCGGGACGCCGCGGAGGAGTTGGCGCTCCTGCGGCTTTCCCCCTTCTCACGCGGGGGAAGGGGGATCGGCATGGGCCCGGAGCAGCGGCCTCCGGTCAAGCCGGTGACGCGGCGTAAGTCCCCTGCATTTTTGTACTTGCAATTTTTTATGAGAAATTGACTAACTTTTTACCTCTTGCAGTGCGCCCGTACCCGGCGGCGAGGGACAAGGCGGAGCACCTCCTGGGGAGGTACTTCGCCGACGAACACGAGCGCATCGTGGGGGAGGGGCCTCCCCGGAACCTGGTGGCCGAGGCCTACGGGCTCAGGCTTCCGGAGAGGAAGCCCCTTCCCACCCCCGGGTCTCATAAGCAGGGGAAGGATGCGGCCGGGGGCTCGGAGCCCAAAAGGCCCCGGGTCCAAAAGACCCCCGCCCCGACGACGACGCCGGCGACGACGCCGGTGAGCGCCCGGGACGCGGCTCCCGGAGCCGAACATGCCCGGGCGGCGCCCCGGGCAGAGGCGACGCCTCCACCCCCGGAGGCCCCCGTCGAGGCCCGGGGGAAGGAGGTTGTTACCGGTGGGGCGGGGTCCGATTCCGCGGACTACGCCCCGTCGCCAGTTCGAGTGACGCTCCTCTCGCCTCTCCCGGCGGCATTGGCGCCGGAGAGGCTAGAGGTGAGGTTTTCGGAGGCGGCGCCTCCGTGCCTCTGGCCGGTTGATGAGGAGGGGGGGAGCCCCTCAGTCTTCGAGGTCCCCCCGGAGCAGGAGGCTCCGAGGGCCCTCCGGCCTGGGGCGGGGAAAGGCCCGATGATCCCCCCTCGGGCGGAGAACCCCGCCCAATCTTCGTCTTCGTCTTCGGAGGAAACTTAGTCGACAAAGACGCCGGCGACGCCGGCCGTGCTCCCGAATCCCGAGGTCCGGGGGCCCTCTCCCGGCCGCCACAGGAGGGCCGGGCAAGATACCTCCCTACTTCCCGCGGGGGAGGTGGCCCGCTACACGGAGGGCCTGCACAACCGGATGGTGCAGGCCTTCGTAGCAGGAGGAACGCTCCACGAGCGTTTTGAGGGGCTCGAGTCCCTCGGAGCCCAGGTAACCCGAGCTCTCAACACCTCAGCTTTTTTTCTGCACTTGAGAATTTTCTAACTCTTTATGTATTTTGTAGGTAGCGACTGTTACCTGGGGACTTGAGCAGCGGGTCACCCGGCTGCTCAAGGAGGCGGAGAGCCGGGCCGCGGCTTGCGTGGAGCAGCGGGAGGCGGCCCTCCGGGAGCGGGACGAAGCTCTTGATGAGCTGTCCCGGGCCCGGGCGCAGGTGCACCTTTCGGAGGGCGCCTACATCCGCCTCCGAGAGGAGGCCAAGGTGCGGGAGAAGGCGCTCCGGGAGCTCGAGAGCTCCAGCGTCCGGGCGCTGTCGGACGCGGGCCACTCCGTCTGCTCGGCCTTGGAAAGCCTTGGCGTTAGCCTGGGCTCCGGGAGCGGCCCGGAGGTGCTCCCGGCGACCCTCGCGGAGGCTGTGCGTTTTCTTAACGCACAAGTCTCCGCCATCCCGGAGGCTGCGGACGTCCGGGCACGGGGCCGGGCGATCCCCGTCATCGCGGCCGCCGCGGGGCTTGTTGACTACCGTGGGTTCGGCGCCCGGGCGATCGGGGGGCGCATCCCCCGGAGCTTCCCAGAGGCCTTCGAGCCAACGCGCCGGGAGGTGGAGCTGCTGGCGGAGGGGTTCTACGACCGGATCATCCGGACGAGGTTCCCGACACCGACGCCTCCGGCCGTGGATGCCCCTGCCCCGTCCACGAAGGAAGCTCCCCGGGGGGAGGACCCCAATGCTAAAGTATGAGCCTCCCCCGGGTCTTTAGCTAGGACCCCCTTTTTACTTTTGTTAGACATTTTGATTCCGGTAGCTTCTTAGGAGAAGCCCCGGGCACTTGTACAAAAACATTTTGCAATGAAATATATTTGAAATTTTCTAAGTCTTTGCGATGAAATGTTACCAGGGTTCCCGGGGGGTTACTTCCGGGCAACGGTCCGGGAGAGGCTCTCCGGGGGACGCCCAAGCGGCTTTGATTTTGCTGAGCCTTGTCTCCGGGGAGCGCGACGGGGGTACTGCCCGGGAGCCTGTCCGGTTGAGGTGGCGCCCGGAGTGGCACTTGGATAATTTTGACAACAGCCGTGCTGAATTAACTCCCCTGCGCCCGAAGGCCCAGATGATACCTCCTCTCCGGATACTTCCGCTGGCTGGGTATGAGTTTTGGCCCGAAGACGTACTTCGGGACTCTCAGCGTCGCGTCCGGGCGCTGTACCGGGACTTGGCCCGGGAGCTGAGGGAGCGCCTCCGGGAGCTTTAGGCGTAGGGGCCTTAGGCTCGTAGAAAATCCCCCGGGTTAGGACCCGGGTTGTATCATTTCCGAAACCCACCGGAGGGGGAAGATGTCCTCCGGGTTTACTGATCAATAAAGCACGTTGTTGTTGTTTCCTTTTATTGCGCCTCTTTATTTTCTTCTTGGATGGTCTGGACGACTCATCTTAACAAGGATGAGCTAAGTTTCTTCGTGGGTGACCCGGGGGCCCCCTGTCCCCCCCCGCCCACAGCGGGCCGGAGGAGGCCTCCGCGCGCTGTGGGGGTAACAGGGTCCCCGGAGGGAGTATAACCTGTAGGAGAAATATTTTCTAAGTTAGAAAATTTTAAAGCGAGGTTTTCAAGGAGAGGACCTTCTGGGAGATAATCATCCGGTCCCCGTGAGAACGGGGAGCCGGGAATAAGGCCTTAAGCGGAAGGAATGTCCAAGAGAACCCGATGGGATTTCCAGAGGCGAGCTTCCTGGGAGACACTCGTCCGGTCGCCGTAAGAACGGAGAGCCGGGAATAGGGTCTTCGGGGAAGGAAATGCCCGAGAAATCCGGCTTCTCCGAGAGACAATCGTCCGGTCACCGTGAGAATGGGGAGCCGGGAATAAGGTCTCTGGGAGGCATTCATCCGGTCACCGTGAGAACGGGGAGCCGGGAATAAGGTCGCTGGGGACCAATCATCCGGTCGCCGTGAAGACGGGGAGCCGGGAATAACGTCAACTCCCGGAGGAGGAAGATAGATCCAATCAAGCCGCAAGGGGCTGATCTTCCGGTCACCGTGGGAACGGGGAGCCGGGAATAACGTCGACTCCTGGAGGAGGAAGATAATCCAGAAAGCATTAGATGTCCCGCTGAGGAGAGCGTCTACTCCCGGAGGAGGAAGTGCCCGAAGACGGGTCTTGAGTGTTTGGGCAGGGGACTAGTCTCCCAAAGTGACTCGTTACCACGGCCACTGTGACCGGGTTGCCGCTTACACCCTCAGTCCACGAGGGCTGGTCGTAAGCCGCCCTACGGGAGTGCAGGCTCCGTTGTAGGGACTTGTTGGGGCTGGCCCACTTCCTCGCGGGGAGGGCATCCTCACAAGGAGGGCATCCTCACGGGGAGGGCATCCTCGCGGGGAGGGCATCGCCGCTAGGGGCGGTAACGAGAAAGACCTGCAACGAGACAGTTGAAGAACAAAGGCTATGCATTGATTAACAAAATATACAAAGCCCCCCCCTGCGAAACCGCGAAGGGGGGGGAAAGGGGAGCTACAGTGTCCCTCCTACCCCTCGGGCGTGATCGCTCCGGGGGAGGGGACAGGCCCGTAAGGCTAGACGTAGAACTTGCGAAGTAAACGCAAGTTCCAGGTGTGCTTCAGCTCCTGCTCTTGAGGGTTGGAGAGCTTGTAGGCCCCCGAGCCTAGAACAGCGGAGATCCTGTAGGGGCCCTCCCACTTGGGGGAGAGTTTTCCCTGGGCTTGGGGGTCCGTGACGCGCTTGAGGACAAGGTCCCCAAGGCGAAAAGCTCTTTCGCGCACGCGCTGGTTGTATGCGCACGACATTTCGCACTCGTAGATGGCGTGGCGGAGGAGCGCTCGGTCGCGTTCCTCCTCCACGAGGTCGATTTCCAGCCGCCGGTTGTCTTCGTTGGCCCGGTAGGCTGCGGTCGTGGCTCCGTTCAGGAGCTCGACCCGCAGCGACCGGAAGCCGATCTCCGGGGGGAGGACTGCCTCCGCCCCGTAGACTAGGGAGAAGGGAGCACGCCCTGTGGCCCGGGACGGGGTCGTGCGCATCGAGCAGAGGATGCTAGGGAGCTCCTCTGCCCACGCACCCCGCTTGGAAGCGGTTTGTTCGAGTCTCCGGCGTAACCCCTGTAGGATTACGCCATTGACCCTCTCAACGGCCCCGTTGCTTTGAGGATGGGCCACTGAGGCGAAGTGGATGACGATCCCCAGGCCTTCGCAGAATTCCCGGAAATAAGCCGAGTCGAATTGGGTCCCGTTGTCCACGGTGATTTCCCGGGGGACACCAAAACGGCAAACGACGTTTTTCCAGAAAAACCGCTGAATGGCCCGGGAGGTGATGCTAGCCAAGGGCTCCGCCTCAACCCACTTTGTAAAGTAGTCGACCGCGACTACCGCATACTTGTATCCTCCGGGCGCTGGGGGGAAGGGCCCTAAGAGGTCCATCCCCCAGCGCACGAAGGGCCAAGTGATGGGGATAGTCCGCAGCGCTACAGGGGGGAGATTCGAGCCCTTGGCCATCTTCTGGCATGCTTCGCACGCGGAGACAAGGTCTCGCGCGTCGCGCATGACTGTAGGCCAGTAGAAGCCCTGCCGAAGGGCCTTGGCGGCGATGGCACACGGGGCTAGGTGAGAACCACAGCTCCCCGCGTGAATGTCTTCCAGGAGTTGAAGTCCCTCCGACCGGGGGAGGCAACGCAGGAGGGCTGAAGCCCCCCGCTTGTAGAGCCTTCCCTCCAGCAGGAGATATGCCCGGGCTTTGGCCCGGAGGCGCTTAGCCTCGGTCTCGTGGGGAGGGTCCCCCTCTCCCTTGATGAAGGAGATGAGGGGGTCCATCCAAGATGAAGGCCGGACGATCTCGGCGACCTCCGGGACCGGAGGCTCGGGGCCTGCATCCGGGGAGGCCACTGAGGGCTTCATGATTGTTTCCAAGAAGGCCCCCTTGGGGAGCGTTTCCCGGGCGCTTGCCGCCCGGGCCAAGGCATCAGCCCGGTCATTCTCCCTTCGCGGGATATGCCGGGCCTCAAGGCCGTCGAAGTGTTTCTCCATCTTCCGTACTTCCTGCAAGTAAAGACTTAAATTTGCGTCATGGCACAGGTAAGATTTGTCCATTTGGCAGACAACGAGCTGAGAGTCTCCCTTCACTAGTAGGCGCCGGATCCCCAGGGAGCGCGCGAGGCGCATCCCGAGGAGTAGGGCCTCGTATTCGGCGACGTTGTTGGTTGCGGGGAACTCGAGCCGCGCGGCGTACTCGAGCTCCTTCCCCTCGGGGCTCCGGAGGACTACCCCCGCGCCAGCCCCGGCGAGACACAGCGACCCATCAAACAGCAGGGTCCAATGGTCACTGCGTCGGGGCGGCACAGGGAGATCTTCGTCCCCGGACCCAGAGGCGGGAGTCCATTCTGCGACGAAGTCGGCGAGGACCTGCGACTTGATTGCGGAGCGGCCGGTAAGGGACAGGGAGAAGGGGGCAAGCTCGGCCCCCCACTTCCCGATCCGGCCGGTGGCTTCTTTATTCCGCAGTACCTCCCCCAGGGGAGGGACGACGGAACGGTGATGGGGTGCCCCAGGAAGTAGTGCCGGAGCTTCCGGGACGCCATGAGGAGAGCGTAGCAAATCTTCTCCATCTCCGTGTACCGAGTCTTGGCCCCTTGGAGGGCTTCACTGACGTAGTACACGGGACGTTGCTGCCCCCCTTGCTCCTTCACCAAAACCGCGCTGACGGCGACGGGGGTCGCGGCGAGGTAGAGGAGCAAGGGCTCTTCCGGAGACGGACTCACGAGCATTGGAGGGCTCGAGAGGTACTTCTTGAGGTCGTTGAAGGCTTCCTGGGCCTCGGGGGTCCAGCGGAACCCCTCGAGCCCTCGGAGGATCTTGAAGAACTGGAGGCCCCGCTCCCCCGAACGGGAGACGAAGCGGCTGAGCGCGGCCAGGCGGCCGGAGAGCCGCTGGACATCTTTGACGGAGCGCGGCGGGGGCATGTCTAGGAAGGCCCGGATCTTCTCGGGGTTTGCCTCAATGCCCCGCTGGGACACAAGGAAACCCAGGAGCTTCCCCCCGCGCACCTCGAAGGCGCACTTCTCCGGGTTGAGCTTGAGCCCGAACGCGCGGAGGTTGCGGAAGGTCTCTGCGAGGTCGTCGATGTGGGAGGCTGCACGGGGGCTCTTGACGACCGCGTCGTCTACGTAGACTTCGACGTTGCGGCCGACTTGATCTTTGAAGACCAGCGTCATCAGGTGCTGGAAGGTGGCTCCCGCATTCTTGAGCCCGAAGGGCATATGGCGGTAGCAGAAGGTTCCGAGGGGAGTTATAAAACTCGTCTTTTCCTCGTCCCCCTCCGCCATCCGGACTTGATGGTATCCCGAGTAGGCGTCTAGGAAGCTCATCAGCTCGCACCCCGCGGTGGAGTCAACGAGCTGGTCAATCCGCGGGAGCGGGAAGTTGTCTTTGGGGCAGGCGCGGTTAAGGTCGGTGAAGTCCACGCACATGCGCCACTTGCCACTTGATTTCTTGACGAGGACGGGATTTGCGAGCCACTCGGGGTGCAAGACCTCCCGGATGAACCCCGCCTCTCGGAGCCGGGCTATCTCCGTCTTGATGGCTTCTTGACGTTCGAAGGAGAGCTTTCTCAACTTCTGCTTGATAGGGGGGTAACCGGGGGTTACCGCGAGCTTGTGTTCAATAACCTCCCGGGCGACGCCCCGCATGTCCGAAGGCTTCCACGCAAAAACATCAGAGTTTTCGCGCAGAAAGGCTGCGAGTTGCGCTGCATGGTCTTGGGGGAGCTCTGCCCCGATTTGGACAGTTTTGTCCCCGCTGCCTGGGGACAGCGGGACCTTCCGGAGGCCCCCTTCCGGACGCGGCTTGAGGAGGGGCCTCCCAGGGGACGGCGCAGTGACGTCTACATCCGGGGGGGGAGCCTCCCCCCCGGGCGCCTTGATCAAGTTGACGCTTCCTATTGTGGCAGCAGCTCGCTCGTATAGGGCACGGGCCATGTCTTGGTCCCCCCGGACGTTGATCACGCCATGCGGCCCGGGGATCTTCATGCACAAGTAGTTTTGGTGGGTGGCAGCCCCCAGCCGATTGATCGTAGTCCTCCCCATAATCACATTGTAGGAGGAGGGGAGGTCCACTACGTCGAAGCGGACTAGCTCAGTCCGGTAGTTCTCCGGGGTGCCGAATGTGATCGGGAGATCTACCTTGCCCACGGGGTGGATCGCCTTCCCCGGGACAAAAACTTGCAGAGGCCCTGCCGCTGGTTGCAGGAGCTTCTCATCCACCTGCATTTCCTTGAAGGTTTTGAGGAACAGGACGTCGGCGGAGCTTCCGCCGTCCACGAGGATGCGGGCCAAGTGGCAGTTGTAGATTGTCGCGGAGACAATGAGCGCGTCGTCGTGGGGGAAGCGGACCCCTCACGCGTCTTCCGCCGTAAAGGTGAGGGGGACGTCCGACCACTTGGGCGGCACCGACGCGTGTAGCACCCCCACTACCTTAACTTCTCGCGCGTACTCCTTGCGCTGGCGCTTGGAATCCCGCCCGGAGGCGGACCCCCCTACGATGACGTTGATGCGGCGCTGAGAAGTTTGAAAGGGGAGAGCGTCTGAAGGCTCCCCCTCCTGCACCTGCTGCCCCCCCGCGGGAGCGGGAAGGGCCGGAACAGCTGGCCGAGGGGGCAAGGAGGCCGGAGTCCCCCCCCCCCTGCCCGCGCTGGTCGAGGAACGCCGCGAAGTGCTGCAGCAGCTGGTGGCAGTCCCGGGTGGCGTGGGTACTGGACCCGTGGAAGCTGCACCACGGTCCTTCCCGGCTTCTCCCCGCGGGGCCTTCGCGGCCGCGTGAAGACTGTCCTCCCCCATGGCCTCTCGGCTTGGGAAAGGGGCGGTTGCCCTTCGGGGGGTCGCGCGAGCCGCCTCCGCCCTCGAGGACAAAAGTGTCCCGAGGTCGTGGTTCGCTACGGCCCCCCTGCCTGGGGCGCCTGGGGGGATCCCGGGCCCCCCGCTCGGCGGGGGCAGGAGCCCCCTGGGTCTTCTTCCAGATGTCGTCTTCCTCCGCGCGAGCGTACTTTTCGAGTACGTTAAAGAGCTCGTCGGCGGAAGAGGGGCAGCTTCGAGAGAGTCTTCGGTGGAGTTCCCCCGGGAGGATCCCGCTTTTGCAGGCTTCGATCACTGTGGAGTCCGGGACGTGGGCCACTTTGCTTTTCACTTGGGCAAAGCGCTTGAAGAAGCTTCTGATGGTCTCCCCGGTCCTCTGGCGCACTGTGTATAGCTGTGAAGAATCCCGGGGACGTATGTAATTTCCCTGAAAGTTGGCACAGAACTCCCGCTTCAGCTGCGAGAAAGACTTGATGGAGCCCGCCTTCAGATTGTAAAACCAGGAGCGGGCAATGCCGGTGAGGTAGAGGGGGAAGACGTTGCATTGGACTCTCTCGTCCCCCCCCCGCCGCGGAGATGGCTGTGGAGTAGATCTGCACGAACTCGTAAGGGTCCGCTTCGCCATTATAATGTTCGATGTGCGGGGGACGGTAGGGCCGCGGCCATCGGATGCTGCGGTGTCTTCGACATAGAGGCTGGTTCGCCCCCTGCACTTCCCGGGGGGAGCCCCAGTCACTGTCTTCTTTAACGGGGGACGCCCCCTCGTTATCCGAGTCGGGTAGCGGCCCAAGAGGACCGCCAGAGTGGTGGTGACGACGCTTCTCTTCCGGGCCGGGACTGATTTCCCGGACGTCCGGGCTTCCCTCCAGGGAGGATGGTTCTTCGGCGGGTCTCTTCCCCCGACCGGTGCGAGAGCGAGGCTCCCTGCGACAACGACCGGGGGGAAGCTCTTCCCCGCGGCTGGGAGAATGCATTCGCTCGACCTCCCCCCAGGAGAAGCGGCCCTGCTTCGCCGGGGGAGGGAGCTCCTGCACTATAGCAGCCGACCCGGAAGCTACCGGGGCCTGCTGGGGGGAGTCCCCTGCGACGGCCCCCGGGACCGGAGAGGGGGGAGCCCCTGCACCATCCGGAACCGGGGAGGGGGCGCCCGGGGCGGCGTTTGGATCCGAAGAGGGGGCCCCTGCGGCAACGACCGGGACCGGAAAGGGGGAAGCCCCTGCGACATCCGGAACCAGTGGGGGGTGAGCCCCCTCGGCGACGTCTGGGGTTGGGGAGCCAATGCGGGGGGAAATTCGCTGAGGCACGGGAGCTGCTCTGTCGATCGGCCCCGGTGCAGTAAACGCAACGCGAGGGGCGGGACTGGCTCCCGGCGTAGGAATAACCCCCGGCACGAAATGACCCCCCAGCCCCGGAAGCGAGCCGGGGATGGGGTACCCCCCTGGTGCCACGAAGGGCCCGGGCACGAAATAGCCTCCCGGCACCGGGACAGGCCCGGGTGCCGAGAAGTGTCCGGAAATATATCCCGCGGGGGGAGGGAACCCCCCGGCGGGATCATACGGGGTAGACAGCCCCCCGGAGACCGGAGGGGCCGCCGGGTATCCCATAAACGGGGGCATGATCCCCGGATATGCGTGCGACGAAAATGTGGGGGCCGGGGGCTGCGCCAACACACTGAGGAGCTCGTCCATAGAACGCTGGGCGCGGAGCTGGCCCTCCACGAGAGCCTCCAGCAGGGCATCCCGGGGAGCCGGGGGAGCCGTCGGGGGGAAACTCGTCCCGGCCGAGGTCCCCGCGGCCGCCGGGAGCGACCCGGAGGTGGAGGCACCTAGATTGAGAGGAAAGGTGGGAGGCGGTACCTGGGAATGGTCGCCTCCGGACGGAAGCGCCGGAACAGCAGTGTCCCGGAAAGGCGGCGCCAGGTCACCGGGACCGACGTCACTGGGAAGGGTGCGGGCCCTTGTTCTCGGAGGAGCCATGGCGATTCGTCACGGGTCCCCACGGACGGCGCCAACTGTCGTGGTATTAAGAATACCCCGGCAGGTTTTGAAGACGATCCTAGCGGAGATTACGCAGCGCGGGTTGACCGAGCGACCGGTCCTCCCCCGCCGGACAAACACAAGAAAAGACACGAGGATTTATACAGGTTCGGGTCCCAGTGGGGGCCCTAGTCCTGTCGACGCGCTCCCGACCGGAGTCGGCTGGGGAGGCTCTCTCCGGGGGAGAGGCTTCCGGAGCACGTCTGTGAGATTAGCTATTCCAAATAATCATAAGCTGATCCTTACAACCAAGGGGTACAAGGGCTATTTATAGCCCCAAAAGAAGCAAAAAACCTAAACTACCCCGGAAGCCACCGTCGGATTGAAGGGTAAGACCGTCCTTCTCCCGGTCAAACGTCTTGGATGCTTGACAGGTGGTCGCCGATTCCCGAGGCGTCCCTCGCGTGACCTGTACGTGATAAACAAACAGGGGTTTTACCTTTTAGGAGGGCGATGACGTCCGGGACCCCTTCCGGAGAGCAGAGTTCCGGGAACCTAAAAGGCGGCGCCCGGGGCAGGCACCGGAGGCCACTATCCCCGGGCGAACGACGGCGCCCGGGACATGCCCGGGGGGCACGGTCCCGGGGGCCAAATGGCGGCGCCCGGGGCAGGCACCGGAGGCCACTCCCGGGCGAACGGCGGCACCCGGGACATGCCCGGGGGGCACGGTCCCAGGGGCCAAATGGCGGCGCCCGGGGCAGGCCCGGGGGGCACGGTCCCGGGGGCCAAATGGCGGTGCCCGGGACATGCCCGGGGGACACGGTCCCGGGGGCCAAATGGCGGCGCCCGGGGCAGGCACCGGAGGCCATTGTCCCGGGGGCCAAATGGCGGCGCCCGGGGCAGGCACCGGAGGCCACTGTCCCCGGGCGAATGGCGGCGCCCGGGACACGCCCGGGGGGCACGGTCCCGGGAGCCCAATGGCGGCGCTCGGGACACGCCCGGGGGGCACGGTCCCGGGGGCCAAATGGCGGCGCCCGGGACATGCCCGGGAGGCACGGTCCCGGGGGCCACATGGCGGCGCCCGGGGCAGGCACCGGAGGGCACTGTCCCCGGGCGAATGGCGGCGCCCGGGACACGCCCGGGGGGCACGGTCTCGGGGGCCCAATGGCGGCGCTCGGGACACGCCCGGGGGGCACGGTCCCGGGGGCCAAATGGCGGCGCCCGGGGCAGGCACCGGAGGCCACAGGCACCGGGCGAATGGCGGCGCCCGGGACACGCCCGGGGGGCACGGTCCCGGGGGCCAAATGGTGGCGCCCGGGACATGCCCCGGAGGCACGGTCCCGGGCGCCTAAAAGGCGGCGCCCGGGGTAGGCACCGGAGGCCACCGTCCCCGGGCAATCACGGACTTACCTGGACTTGACCGCGTGGAGATTTCCCCCAACAATACATGGTTGGTTACAAAAGATAATTCAACAACAAAATAACTAATCATCGGCAGCATTAAGTTTCTCTCTCAGAATCTTCATCCCTACATCGTATTCTGCTTTTTGTGCATCGTCGAAGATAGATTTGTCAAGACCCATAATTTTCCAGTACGCCTTATACAAGGCAGACTTTTCCTTCGCCTTCGCCACGTCGCGCAAGTTATCGGACATACGGAGTACGTCCTTCCTCTTGTCAGCCCGGTCAGGTTGATTTTGGATGAAGGCATCGAGATCTGCTCTCATTGCCGCCGTAGAATCTTGTGAGCCATCAACCTTTCCCTTACCTTTGCACCTCGCCTTAGCAGCGTCTCGTCCTTTTGGCCGTGTCTCTGCTGGTGGCACATCATCGTTGTTGGACGATGACGTGTATGTGCCCGACTCGAACAATCTTCTTCTTTTGCTGGGAGGATCAACATAAGTTGCAGACCACTTGATGAGGAACGGGGTCCCAATCTCCCGACAGGTAGAGGATAGTTCGATTGGTGGAGACTCGACGTTGACAATCCGACTTTCGACCAGAACCGATCTAGGCTTGCAATTGCTACACCACTGCTCTGTTCGTTATCAATCGTACCGAGGCGCGGTTGACCTAGCCACGAAGGCCTGTTCCTGCAAGCGAATCGAAGAACACGTGCAAGAACACAGAAGAAGCAATCTCGAATTGCAAGTATGTATTAAGATCACGAAGTGTTGGGGTTCCACAAACCGAAAGACAGCGAACTGCGACAGCAGAAAATTCTAAGCAAAACCCGAGTCTAACAATGAGGGCTACGAGGTTTTAATATGCGAGAGGGGTGGCGTCTAGGGTTTGGGGCGCACCCCCCCACGCAGGATACACGGGACGAGGCCCAATAGATAGGTGACGCAGCACCGCACGGCCCAACAGAATCTGGTCTCCACTTGTTTCGACAATTGTGATTGACTCAGAAGGATTTTGGACGTGGGACCAGATCTTGTCAATATTCTCTCGTGTACTAAGAAACAAGCTCACCTGGTGATTTAGTTGACGTGCACGTGCCCTTGTTATTGGTCCTTGCACAATGGGTGTTGGAAGAATGGATGCATCGTTAGGGGTGATGTCCTCATCATCCTCCCCCTCTTGAATTGGAGTCGTCCTCAACTCAAGCTCATCTTCTTCTCCCAAATATGACTGCAAATCTGAAATGTTAAAAGTGGGGCTAACCCCGAAATCTGCAGGCAACTCAAGTTTGTAGGCATTATCGTTTATTCGCTCTAACACCTTAAATGGACCATCCGCACGAGGCATTAATTTTGACTTTCTTAACTCAGGAAAACGCTCTTTACGTAAGTGTTGCCATACAAGATCTCCAGGAGTAAATATCAATTCCTTTCTACCATGACTACCAGCAATGCGATATTTTTCATTCATTTGCTCAATATTTTCTTTTGTTGTTTCATGTAGTTTTAAAATAAACTCAGCACATTTCTTAGCATCAAGATTGACCTTTTCAGATGATGGAAGAGGCAATAGGTCAATAGGAGCACGAGGGTTGAAACCATACACTACCTAGAAAGGACTTACCTTCGTAGTCGAGTGTAGCTCACGGTTGTAGGCAAACTCCGCATGAGGAAGGCACTCCTCCCACATCTTTAAGTTCTTCTTCAAAACAGCTCGCAACATTGTGGACAAGGTGTTATTTACCACCTCCGTTTGGCCATCAGTTTGGGGATGACAAGTAGTAGAAAACAGTAACTTTGCCCCCAATTTATTCCATAATGTCCTCCAGAAATGACCCAAAAATTTTGTGTCGCGATCTGAAACAATAGTGGAAGGCATACCATGCAAATGAACAATTTCTTTGAAAAGTAAGTCGGCAATGTGAGTGGCATCATCACTTTTGTGGCAAGGAATAAAATGTTCCATCTTGGAGAATCGATCCACAACAACAAATATACTATCCCTCCCCCTCTTTGTCCTAGGCAAACCTAGAACAAAATCCATCGAGATATCCTCCCACAGGACACTAGGAGTAGGAAGAGGCATATACAAACCGTGTGGATTTAACCGTGACTTTGCCCTTTGACACGTGGTGCAGCGTGCCACGAAGCGCTCAACATCGCGCCTCATCTTTGGGCAATAGAAGTGCGTGGCTAAAACATCCTCCGTCTTTTTGACACCAAAATGTCCCATCAGGCCTCCTCCATGAGCTTCCTGCAACAACAAAAGACGAACGGATCCAACTGGAATGCATAGGCGGTTAGCTCTAAACAAGAACCCATCATTGAGTACAAATTTATTCCAAGCCCTCCCATCCTTGCAATTAATCAAAGCATCTTTGAAATCAGCATCTTGAGCATAGTGTTCTTTAATAGTTTCAAGTCCAAAAATTCGATAGTCAAGTTGAGACAACATAGCATATCTCCGAGACAAAGCATCAGCAATTACATTATCTTTCCCTTTCTTGTGTTTAATGATGTAAGGAAAAGATTCAATAAATTCTACCCACTTGGCATGTCTACGGTTCAATTTGTTTTGACTGCGAATATGTTTCAGCGACTCATGATCAGAGTGAATAACAAATTCCTTAGGCCATAAATAATGTTGCCACGTCTCTAAAGTTCGCACAAGAGCGTACAACTCTTTATCATACGTGGAGTAATTTAAAGGAGGCCCACTTAATTTCTCGCTAAAATATGCAACAGGCTTACCTTCTTGCATGAGCACACCACCAATCCCAACTCCACTAGCATCACATTCAAGTTCGAAAGTCTTACAAAAATCTGGAAGTTGGAGTAATGGTGCATTTGTTAGCTTTTCTTTCAAAAGGTTGAAGGCGTCCTCTTGTGGTTGTCCCCAATGGAATGCAATGCCCTTCTTTGTCAATTCATTCAATGGTGCGGCAATGGTGCTGAAGTCCTTCACGAAACGGCGGTAGAAACCAGCAAGTCCATGAAAGCTTCTCACCTGTGTGACCGTTTTAGGAGTCGGCCAACTCTTGATAGCTTCGATCTTGGCTTCATCAACCTCAATTCCCTGCGAAGTCACAACATAGCCAAGAAACGAGACTCGATTGGTGCAAAAAGTGCACTTCTCGAGGTTACCAAACAAACGTGTCTCTCTCAAAGCATTAAAAATAGCACATAAATGTTCGAGATGTTCAGAAAGTGACTTGCTATAGATCAAGATATCATCAAAATAGACCACAACAAATTTACCAATGAAAGGACGTAAGACCTCGTTCATCAAGCGCATGAAAGTACTAGGTGCATTAGTCAATCCAAAAGGCATAACTAACCACTCATATAAACCGAACTTGGTCTTAAAAGCAGTTTTCCATTCGTCGCCCAATTTCATTCGAATTTGGTGGTACCCACTACGCAAGTCAACTTTTGAGAAGATAATAGAACCACTTAACTCATCAAGCATGTCGTCTAACCTAGGAATAGGATGACGATACCTTATTTGTGATATTGTTAATCGCTCTACAATCCACACACATGCGCCAACTACCGTCTTTCTTAGGAACCAAAAGAACAAGAACAGGACAAGGACTAAGGCTTTGTCGCACGTACCCACGGTCCAAAAGCTCTTGGACTTGTCATTGAATTTCCTTAGTCTCCTCTGGATTTGTCCTATATGCATTACGGTTTGGCAACGTCGCTCCCGGGATCAAGTCAATTTGATGCTCAATACCTCGAATAGGTGGTAGTCCCGGGGGCACCTCAGCGGGGAACACATCGTTATACTCCTGCAAAAGGTTAGTAACAGCAGGTGGAAAAGAGACAAGCATATCATCAAATGAAAACAAGGTCTCTTTACATATCAAAGCAAAGCATGACGGTTCAGCAAGATCATATTTTGTAGCAAGCAAAACACCACCCTTCAATTTAATTCCCTCAGTCTTAGAAGCAGGTACATTCTTATCTTTCTTATGCGGAAAAACAGTTTTAGCTACTTGCTGATTTTCAGATTCTGTGGTGTTCTCTTTCTTCTCATTTTCAAGTCTTTCCCTATCAAAATGCACAATTTCAGATGAAGTCATGGGAAGTAAGGTTATTTTCTTTCCTTTGTGCATGAAAGTGTACCAATTATTTCTAGCATGATGAGTTGCATTAGTGTCATATTCCCAAGGTCGGCCTAATAAAGTGAACATGCTTGCATAGGTACTACATCAAAATCAGCAACATCATGGTATGAACCAATGAAAAATGGTACTCTTGCGGTTTGCGTTACCTTAACCTTACCGCTGTTGTTGAACCATTGAACATGATATGGTTGGGGATGTGGTTGTGTGGTCAAGCCAAGCTTCTTGACCAGATTAGAACTCACCAAGTTGTTGCAGCTCCCACAATCAATGATTGTTCGGACGCGCTGGTTGTTGACGACGAGGAACATTTGAAACAAGTTGTGGCGTTGGGCTCGCTCGGCTTGCTTCATTTGAGTACTAAGGACCCGTTGGACAATGATGGTCTGGTATTCTTGTGTGGCTACCGTACCCAAAGCTTCCCCATCATCATCATGTTCAAGTTCGTCATCAACATTACCTGCAAGGTTAGCTGCAAGAGCATATTCATCTTCAACATCAGAAGTACTAACGTACCCACCATCGTCTGTCGCACTGTAAGCTCGCTGACTTGGGCAGTCCTTCATGACATGGCTTATCCCCTTGCAACGGTGGCATATGATACCTGTTGTACGTCCTGTGGAGGCAACAGATGAAGACGACTTCACTGGTGCCTGCACATTAGAAGTTTTTCTTACCTCGGGTGTACGTGGCAATGGTAACGGTGCTACTGAACGCGCCCTACTGGTCGAGGGGGCAGTAGACCGAACAGCAGGAGGTGGCTCTGATTTGGTTGACGCCTGTCTTGGGGTGAAAGTACTACCAAAGTTGCTCCGTGGCTGCTGTTGTCATCCCTGCAATTCTTTTTCTGCCAAAACAGCAAGCTGGAACAATCTATTGACATCATGATAGTCCTTGTAATCAATAATATTTTGTATATCATGCCTTAACCCCCCATAGAAATGAGCCATTTTATCCTCCTCGGTTTCCTCTACCTCACAACGCAACATGCCTATTTGAAGCTCTTGGTAGTACTCCTCTACCGATTTGTTACCTTGATCTAAGCATTGCAATTTTTTACGCAAATCACGTTTAAAGGAAGGAGGCACAAATCTAGCGTGCATTTGTCTCTTCAGATCATGCCAAGTACCAGGATGTACGTTAGACTTTACTAGTTCATTCCACCAAATTATAGCAAAATCCTTGAACTCACTAGTGGCTTGTCTAAATCTATGAATTTCAGGAACAAGATGGGAGTTAAATTTTTGTTCAATCTCCATTTCCCAATCTAAATACACCTCAGCATCATATGTACCAGAAAAAGAAGGTACGGTAAACTTAACTTTAGCAAATGGATCATCATTGCGATAGTTATTATTACCATTGTTACCTCTCATACCTTGACGATTTCGGTTGAAGCGCTCTAAGTCATGTGCCACACGTCGCATAGCAGGTTCATTACGAGGTGCCACATGTCCCTCTACATCATCATCGTGCTCCTGGGCTGCATCATTTTGCTGTTGTTGGACAGCAGGTGGGCCGTTCTCGATCACCTGAACCCTAACCCTGCCATCAAGCTGGGCAACACGTCGTTCCAATCTTTCAATACCTTTGGTTATCTCTTCCATCATGGTTTTCAGCTCAGCATGAAGGACACACTCGTTGTCCTCTTTATCATCTCCTGCCATGATTAGTAGAAAGTAGAAGAAACACAAGAAGTATTATCCCTACAAACTACCAGGTTTAGACAAGTGGATTCACACCCTCTCAAGCGTCTTACCACGCTCTTGCAAGGTTCTTACCAACGCTGCAGAAGGTACAACCGGTGGCTGGTTCATGATATCGTGACGAGCTTAAGTGTAACGATTGCAAGGTTGAATCCTGTTCTGATAGAAAGTATGTGGAGCTTGGAAGGCAGTTATGGTAGCAAAGGTTAGCAATAATTGAAATCAGAATGCTAAGTTGAATAAGTGTCCAAAGAATCCACTAGTGTTGCTGGCCTAAATGCGCCCCTAGAACTGTTCAAGCAAGCAAAGAAAACAAGGTAACAAATGGAAACAGCAAGATGATAGCAAGGACAATCAATATTGAAGCAATTCTGATCCCAAAGATAGCAAGTATGGCAAGTATGAACCCCCGGATTTTTTTTTCACCGCGCGGCTCTTTGCTGTGCGCTGCCTCTTTTTGATAAATTTTTTTTTTATTTTTGTTTGATTTTTCTGATATTTTTTTCAAGTTCAGCAACACAGAAGTATGGAAACAAAGCATGTTCCCCTCAATTTGGAGGTAAGGGGTGGCCGATATAAATTCTGGTGCTTGCTCCAAAAACTGTGCTAAAACTTCCAAGGCCGGATACTTGATCTTCCAGAGGGATTTTGGCCTCCGAAATTTTGCCGAAACCAACAAAGGTGCTCTGGATCAGGGTTTTTGGGCAATGCGAACTTTCAGTTTCGCAAGTAGGGAACGTGACGGTGGGTTGGCGGGATGAACAAAGGGGAGGCTAGCTATGCAGGGCGTTTGACACAAGGCGGTTTGCGACCTATCTAGGATTTGCGAAGCGGGACAGTAACACAAGGCGGCTAGCAGGGGCAAACCGAGTAGGACTCGATTTGGTTTTCTGGATGTCTGGTGGTGGTAGGATGGACGATGCAACGGGGAGGTGATGGACAGAACTACGAACACAATCTAAACCAGCAACCAGACGATGAACTAAGGACACAAACTCAACAACGCTAACTGAAAGCAAAGATTGCGAAGGCTCGAAGTGGTTTGGACAGCGGAAGACTATGACCTAATTAATTTTTTTTTTGGCTTTTTTTCTGGACGATGGGTAAAACGATGAACAATAAACAGATGGGATACGAGATACCTGACGGGCAACCGGGGCTCTGATACCACTTGATGAGGAACGGGGTCCCGATCTTCCGACAGGTAGGGGATAGTTTGATTGGTGGAGACTCGACGTTAACGATCCGACTTTCGACCAGAACCGATCTAGACCTGCAATCGCTACACCACTGCTCCGTTCATTATCAACCGTACCGAGGCGCGGTTGACCTAGCCACAAAGGCCTGTTCCTGCAAGCGAATCGAAGAACACATGCCAGAACACAGAAGAAGCAATCTCGAATTGCAAGTATGTATTAAGATCACGAAGTGTTGGGGTTCCACAAACCGAAAGACGGCGAACTATGACAACAGAAAATTCTAAGCAAAACCCGAGTCTAACAATGACGACTATGAGGTTTTAATATGCGAGAGGGGTGGCATCTAGGGTTTGGGGCGCACCCCCCCCCCCCCCACGCGGGATACACGGGCCGAGGCCCAATAGACAGGTGACGCAGCACCGCACGGCCCAACAGAATCTGGTCCCCACTTGTTTCGACTATTGTGATTGACTCATAAGTATTTTGGATGTGGGACCAGATCCGTTGGAAAGGTCTCATCGAGGGCTTCTCCGTAATGTACTTGAACACCCCAAACGGAATTCGTATGCATCTGCTACGCCCGTTTGAAGACAGGCTGCTCCGTCGTGGCCGACCCAGACTCCAGCTCGCGGTAGACTTGATTCCCGACCCGTCTTGGTGCAAAGTGACACCCTCTCTGATCAACACCATGATTCCTGAGCACAAGCACAATATTATTAGGTAGTAACTCGCTCTTGTCAATATTCTCTCGTGTACTAAGAAACGAGCTCACCTGGTGATTTAGTTGACGTGCACGTGCCCTTGTTATTGGTCCTTGCACAACGGGTGTTGGAAGAATGGACGCATCGTTAGGGGTGATGTCCTCATCACCACTTAGGTTGACCGCGAACCACCGTCCACCAATGATCCAAGACAAACGGATGACCCATCTCCGTCTTGTACATCTCGCGGGCCTGCGCCATGAGTTGGTCATCGGAACGACCGCTGGCATAGACTTCATTCAGTCGGAGCCAAACACTGTTGAATTGGACCACCTTTTGGTGGTTCATTGCCAGTGGTCCTTACAGTGTTTGGTCTCCCTTCTCCTACTTGGCGGCACAGTTTCATTGTATGCCGCTGCTATGTTGGCCCAGTATATGTCGCACTTCCTATTGTTTCCATCAATAGAATCGAGCGAATTGTTAAGCCAAGAGCTAATCTGCATGTAGTAAAAAAATTTGAATATCGAAGTCGAGCGTAAATATATTTCTTTCATAGTACTCTTGTATGAAAAATCAAATTATTACTAGTTTTACATCGTCATCGGTGGACCACGGTAAGCGCTTCGTCTTTCGGCCAACGTCCACAGCAGCATTGGTGTTGGTGTCATCGATGCCAACTCGGGCCGCCAGATTGGCTGGAGCAGAGTCTGGAGTGCCATTGTCAGAGACAGACGCAGAGTGCGGTTGAGGTGGGGAAAACTGTAGACATGTCGGTGGGGAAAACTGCGGACATGTCGGTGGCATGCCGACAAAATGAAAATTTTGGCTATACTGTGGGGGCGGTGGAATTGCGTGGCCGTGTGGTCGATAGGGACGATAATTTTGGCTGTACTGTGGATATGGCTGGTAATTCGGTGGATACACTTGTTAATTCAGTGGATACGCCTGGTAAGTCGGTGGCTGCGAAAAACCGGGTTGCTGTTGGGTGTTTGGGGTTTCAGTGTTTTCGGCAGGAGATTGGGAAGAGCCAAGCCAGTTAACGAAACCGCCAGGTGGATTAGAATCCATGTGGAATTTTTGGAAATTTTTGCAGTAATTTTGGAGTGATTTTGGGTGTGGATGAATGAAGAAATGTGAGTGAAAGTGGTGAAACAACATGTCTTTATATAGGGGAGAGCTAGAAAAAAATCAGTGATTTTTTGTATTTTTTTGGATTTTTTTGGAATTTTTTATGATTTTTAGGGCAAAAATGAATAAAAAAATTGATGCAACGGCTATTTTTAAACAGGCATATTTAAACGGTCAATTTTTCAGTAGCTGACACGTGGGACCTCGGGCTTTTTCTCCTCAACAGCAATTTTTCGACTCCCTTTCGCTTATAGGTGGGCCATCCAAAAACTGACCCACCTATCAGCCTCTACGGCCATTTAATATACACAAGTCATTTAAAATTAAATAGATATTAATTGTACGGCCATTTAATATACACCATTCAATGACTGGTGGGCTATCATTTTTCCCAACCCCACGGCTCAACGGCTGGAGCTGACACACCCGCGCATCGCCGACATCACCAACGAGGCGCACTCCCGGGGTATGACGTGTGGGGACGCATCCCTTGGGGCCTACACATCAATGACCTACTCCCCTTTACGCGTGGGGCCCACGCTATAAATGTTTGCGATGTTCGAACTGCACACTCATTCAATGACATGTGGGCCCTTTAGTTCCCTGGCCCCACCTGACAGAGCATTTTTTACGCGAGTAGGGTACGAGTTTCGTTTCCTCGGTGGGGCCCACAAAACGCGTCCCAAAGCGTTCTCGTCTCCTCCAACGGCGACGCTCCCTCACCGCGACCTCACCTCGTGCTTGCCTCGTCCCGTAGCGCGTGGATGTCCCATCGCGCCGAGGAAACGTCGAGCAGCCGTCCGCCACCGTCGATGCGAGCCGCCGCTGCCGGCGCCGTTGGAGAGAGCCTAAGGGGAGAAGAAGGGTGGAAGCCTAGAGTTGACCATTGTGCCTCTATGCTAGCGGCCGTGCCATCATCTACCGGGCGAAGATGCTAGTTCAAGTTGCAAAACAAATGATGAAAATACTTGGCAGAGGGCAATATAAATTGGTTCAACAGACTATATGGAAGATCATGTGCAAGAGGTTGCACGTCTCGAGACCATCCAACGATTTGCGAAGGGCTCATCTGGAGGCCATCCATTGAGTTACTAAGGACTTTATGATAGCTTGGGTTTTTCACGCCCAACACATTCCGTGCTAAATTTCATTGCTTCTTTTTTCTTTTGAAGAGTAGGATCAACCTTAAAGAAAGATAGGCCTACTCTTTTTTTTAATGCAAGCACAATAAAATTCCTCTCTATTTTTATGAGTTTCATTATCATTGTCATGCCTATGCCTCTTCTTTTTGCTTTATGTATAGGGGGGACTTCTTTCATTTTTTTCATTATACCACACAGAGAAAAGCAAGTAGATCATCAATTCTACTACACTTTAAGAAAGGAGATTTAAGGATACCAATACTTTGGTCATTTTGTTAACTCACAACATTTTTTTACTTCATTGTAGAATTATACACGAAGTAGGCTACACATGAGACCTTACTTCTAATTTTCCTTAGTCATGCGAAGGTCCATGCAATGAGCAGGAACTATCTTTTTGCCAAAGATGAATGAAACCCATGTCATGCCCTTAAACAAATTGGCTACATACTACTGATGTGGTCGACATCCATTCCATAGCCTTTGCTGCTATATGGTGACAATTGCCATGATCGCGTCTAGTCATATGGTGCGATTAGGCAGAAAGACCAACACCTTTGAATATTTTCAAAGTGTTGATGGCGAATGTCCACGCCAAGTCTAGGGATGCTCCATTGTCTTTGCTATAATCCTCCTACTTTTGCAATGCTTGTAGGTAAAGGAGGAAATTGCTTTTGATGTCCCAAGTATGGCAAATGCTCATGCCATAACTTAGACAATATTATTAAGCTTGTCGACCATCTTGCTGCTATGGTGCCCACCAACAACCCTGAAGGGTTTCACAGTTCCGCATGGACCACACTAGCACGCTTCACTGCACCCACCAGAAGATGAGACAATCACTCGTCTTTATATTCTAAGTATGGCGAATACTCATGCTATGACTTAGGCAAATTTATCAGGCTTGCCGACCATCTTGCTGCGACAGTGCCCACCATAAGTCCTAAAAGGTTTCATAATTTCGCATGGACTGCACTGGCATGCTTCATTGCTCCCATCAAAAGATGAGACAATCACTCATCTTTATATTCTAAGTATGGCGAATACACATGCCATGACTTAGGCAAATTTATCAGGCTTGTTTACTGTTGTACTACTACGGTGCCTACCAACAATCCTGAAGGGTTGTACAGATCTGTATGAACCACATTGGCATGCTTCATTGCTTCCATCAATGGATGAGTTAATCTCTCATCATTGTGTCACAAGTATGGCGAACATTCATGCCATGATTTGGGCAAGTCACACCTTTCTTGCTACAATCTTTCATGGTGCTAGCTTGCATAACGAGGGAATGTTGAATAGTAGTGGCGGAGGACCATACCACTATTGTATAATTTTTTTATCACATATGCTGTGATTGTATTGCTACCACGGTGCTAGCCAACAGAGTGGAAGGAGATGGATAGGTACGTGTGTATGTGTCATTGTCTAACATATTGAAGAGTTTTGGCGAAAGTTTATGCCTTAACTTGAAAAACTTTGCAAACTCCACTGTGCCTATCTTATTGCTTTGGTGCAGTAGTGGAGGTGAAGAGACTTGGCAATTTCACTTAGGCATGGCATTCCCCCAGTCTTCAAAAGTCTAGGACATGCATTGCCTCCAGTCTTCAAAAATCATGGTGGAGGGGTGCCATACCACAGCAAGAATATATTTGACTTCATTGTGACCGCCTTGCTACTGTGGTGCCAACTAGTGAAGACAAAAAGAAGTGAAGAGGCTTGGAAGCTTCTCACATGTGTGTTGCCTCTGATCTTCAAGAGTCATGGCGGAAGACCATACCACGATGTAAACGGCTGCAACCTCACTGCTATTGCCATGCTACTACAGTGTCAATCAGCGGAGGTGATAGGACTCGATGACTTTACATGCATGTGCCGCTATTGTCTCATGCTTTTGAAGTCTTATCGAAAAATCATGCCTTGACTTACATAATTTCCACTCAATTGTGACCGCGAATCTACCGCTATGCCAACCCTTGGGGTTAAACCGCTAGATAACATCATAATAGTCTGTTATTGCCCCAGTCCTCCCAAGTTGTTGTGCAAGATCATGCCACAGCTTGAGGGGATTTCATCAACCCTGCTACTATAGTGCCAACCAGTGGAGTTGAAGTGTTTTTCAAGTCTACATGGATTGCATTGCATACTTCACTGCTTCCAAGTGATGCTATTACTCGAAAGACATGTGATGATGTGAAAAAGGAACATGGGATTTTATAGCCCGCCTCTGGAAGTTGACTCCTTAATTATGAGTCATTTTGTGTATTGTTGCTTGTGGAGGTTGTTGCCATGAATGCATGAGCACGCAAATGTTTTGATGAACATTTTTTTGATAGGCTTTCTTTTTGTTGTGGTATTGCGAATACCCCGGCAGGTTTTGTGGATGATCCTAGCGAAGAAAACGCGACGCGGGTTGACCGGGTGACCGGTCCTCCCCCGTCGGACAAACACAACAAGTGACACGAGGGTTTATATAGGTTCGGGTCCCGGTGGGGGCCCTAGTCCTGTCGGCGTGCTCCCGACTTGAGTGGCTGGGGAGGCTCTCTCGGGGAGAGGCTTCCGGAACACACCTATGAGTTTGGCTATTCTAGCAATAATGAGCAACTTGTCATTACAACAAGGGGTACAAGGGCTATTTATAGCCCCAAAAGAAGCAAACAAGACTAAACTACCCCGGAGGCTACCGTCGGATCGAGGGGTAGCAACGTCCTTCTCCCAGCCAGATGCCTCGGATGCTTGACAGGTGGCCACTGATTCCCTAGGCGCTTGCCATGCGACCCGCACGTGACCAAGGCGCTCATCAGGTGACCCGCACGTGACACGGAACCAAGGCCTCCAATCCCTGGAAGGACGACAGCGCCCGGGACAAGCACCGGGGGCCACGTCCCCGGGCGAAAGGTGGCGCCCGGGGCAGGCACCGGAGGCCACGTCCCCGGGCGAAAAGGGCGGCGCCCTGGACAAGACCGGGGGCCTTGTCCCCGGGCAAAAGGCGGCGCCCGGGACAGGCACCGGAGGCCACGTCCCAGGACGAAAAGGCGGCGCTCGGGGCAAGCACCGGAGGCCACGTCCCCGGACGAAAAGGAGACGCCTGGGACAAGACCGGGGGCCTTGTCCCCGGACGAAAAGGCGGCGCCCGGGGCAGGCACCAGAGGCCACGTCCCCGGACGAAAAGGCGGCGCCCGGGGCAGGCACCGGAGGCCACGTCCCTGGATGAAAAGGCAGCGCCTGGGGCAGGCACCAGAGGCCACGTCCCCGCTCGAAAGGCAGCGCCCGGGGCAGGCACCGGAGGCCTGGTCACCAGGCAAAAGGTGGCGCCCGGGGCAGGCACCGGAGGCCACTTCCCCGGACGAAAGGCGGCGCCGGGGGCAGGCACCGGAGGCCACGCCCCAGACGAAAGGCGGCGCCCGGGGCAGGCACTGGGGGCCACGTCCCCGGACAAAAGGCGGCGCCGGAGGCAGGCACCGGAGGCCACGTCCCCGGACGAAAGGCGGCGCCCGGGGCAGGCACCGGAGACCACGTCCCCGGGCGAATGGCGGCGCAACTTACCTCGTGGAGATTTCCCCCAACAGCAGCCCCCCATGCCCTCCGGGGACGATGTTTGAGTCCCCGGTGGGTATGGTACATGTCACCGGGAAAATCTCCGGGCCAAGCTACCGGAGCCGTGACGCTTCGATCCTCGTGTCGTGCACTTATGACCGTCCCGTTTGGCCATAAATGCGCTCGCGGTTCGAATTTCAACGGCACAGATGTACCGCGAAGTGCCACATGGAGCCCATCTAGGCCACGCTTCACCTCTATAAATAGAGCCTTGGGGGGCCCGGGGAGCTCATTCCAAATTCTTCAAACTCCAGCGCCCTTAGCTCTCCCGGTAGCCCCCTCCCGGTAGCTAGCTCCCGGTAGCCTAGTCTCCGGAACCTTTAGGTCCCTCCCGCTCCCGAAGCTTTAGCCACCGGAAAAAACTCAATGGTGCCTAAGGGCCGTGCGAAGACCACGGAGGTACCCCCGGGGGAAGTCGCTCCGGACTTCCTCTGGGCCTCCGAGTTCACGGCCGGGGACTTAGAGTCCCTGGTCGACCGGGGAGTCGTCGAGGACGGGGACGTCTGGGTCCCCACGAAGAAGGATGGAGCCCCCCGCCCCAGGCCTGGAGAGATTGTGGCCTTGAGGCCTTCCTTGAGGCGGCGCTCCGGCTCCCGGTGCACCCATTACTCCGGGAGTTTTTGAAGGAATATGGGGTGGCTCTGAACTACCGAACGCCGAACGCCATCGTCCGGATGGGCCTATTCATATGGCTCTTCGAGACGGCGACCTGACGGGAGCCCACCCTACGAGCCTTCCGGTACTTCTACGAGCCGGCGGCGAGGAGCTCCCACATGGTGAAGGGGGGACCCAAGTCCCCCTTCGGCTCGGTGATGGTGCAGATGCTACCATCCCGGGTAGCCGAATACCCGGTGGCGGCCTCCCGGGACCACTGGGGAGATTGGATCCGGAGGTGGTTCTACCTCCGGGTCCGGGACGACGGGGCGGTGTACTCCCTAGAGGCCCCCACCTACAGCCGGTCGTCCGTGTCGAAGCCCCCGGTGTGGACGGACGAGGAGCTGGAGCTCCTCGGGAAGGTCATCATCTCCCGGGGCACCCGCTCTATGCGGGACACCGCCAAGGAGATGATGCTCTTGAGGACCTCCCCCTTCTCGCGCCGGAGAAGGGGGATCGGGATGTGCCCGGAGCAACGACCCCTGGTGAAACCGGTGACCCGACATAAGTCTTCGATTACCTGGTTCATTGCATTTACAAATTTTTCAAAATTTTTCTAACTCTTACCTTTCGCAGTCCGGCCGTACCCGGCGGCACGGGAGAAGGCGGAGAACCTCCTGGGGAGGTACTTCGCCGATGAGCACGAGCGCATCATGCGCGTCGTGGGGGAGGGCCCTCCCCGGAACCTGATAGGCGAGGCCTTCGGGCTAAAGCTACCGGAGAGGAAGCCCCTCCCTACCCCCGAATCGCACATGCGGGGGAAGGAAGCTGCCGGGGGCTCTGAGCCTAAGAAGGCCAGAGTTCAAAAAACCCCCGGCCCATCGACGACGCCGGCCTCGACCCCAGCGAAGGCCCAGGACGAGACCCCCGGGACTGGTCGCGCCCGGGCGCCGGCCCGGAAGGAAGCGGCGCCCCCTCCCCCGGAGAGCCCTGCCGATGCCCGGGGGAAGGGACCGGCCGCGGGCGGGGCGACGTCCGATTCGGCGAACTACGCCCCCTCGCCGCCTTCGGTGGCGGCCCTCCCGACGCCCCCGGCACCTTTGGAGCCGGAGAGGCCGGAGGTGAGGTTGGCGGAGGCCTCGTCTCCGTGGGTGGAGTGGCCGGTAGACGAGGGGGGAGCCCCTCGGTTTATGAGGTCCCTCCGGAAGTGGAGGTCCCGGGGGCCTCGCAGCCCGAGAAGGGAAAAGGGCTGATGGTTCCTCCCCGGGTAGGGACCCCCTCCGAGAGCTCCTCGCCACCTCATCGGAGGCCACCTCCTCGGCGACGAAGACGCCGACCACCGCCACCCCGGCCCACATTATGCCGGGTGCTCAGGTCCGGGGCCCCTCATCGGCCGCGACAGGACCAGCATCGGGCGGGAGACCCCCCTGCTTTCCGCGGGGGAGGTCGACCGCTACACGGAGGGCCTGCAGACCTGGAAGGTCTAGGCCTACGTCTTGGAGGAGACCCTCCGTGAGCGTTTTGGGGAGCTTCAATCTCTCCAAATCCAGGTACTTACCCGAACCGGTGGATGCTCTCTTTCGGCCCCCTAAACTGGAATTTTTTCTAACTCTTGAGTTTGTAGGGGGCGGCCATTACCTGGGGCCATGAGAAACACATCGGCCGGCTGCTGAAGGACGCGGAGGAGAGGGCCGCCACCTTCCTGGGGCAGCGGGACAAAGCCCTCCAGGAGCTGGCCCGGGTCCAGGCCCAAGTCCATGTCTCCGAGGTCGTCAACGACCGCCTTCGGCAGGAGGCCAAGGCGAAGGAGGAGGCCTTCCGGGAGCTCGAGGGCTCAAGCGTTCGAGCGGTGATGTACACAGGCCACTCCGTCCGCTCAGCCCTCGAGGGCCTTGGCATGAGCCTAGGCTCCGGGAGCAGCTCGGCGGTGCCCCCGGCCACACTCACGGAGGCTGTGTGTTTTCTTAACGCACAAGTCTCCGTGATCCCGGAGGCCGCAGATGCCCGGGCACGAGGCCGGGCAATCCCCATGGTTGCGTCCGCGGCTGGGCTCGTGGAGCACCGTGGGGTGGGCGCCCAGGCGATCGGGGGCCGCATCCCCCGGAGCTTCCCCGAGTTTTTCGAGCCCTCACGCCGGGAGGTGGAGCAACTCGCCGGGGGCTTCTACGACCGGATCGTCCTGGTTAGGTTCCCGGCACCGGCGCCTCCGAGAGCGGATGCCTCGGCCCTGGCCCCAGCGGAAGCCCCCCGAGGGGAGGACGCCAATGACAAAGTATGAGCCTCCCCCCAGGTCTTAGATAGGACCCTTTTGCTTTCTTAGAATTTTGTTCCTGGTAGCTTCTTAGAAGAAGCCCCGGACACTTGTAAAAAGACATTTTTCAATGCAATGGAAATTGAAAGTTTTTCTAAGTCTTGAATGAATACATTGTTACCAGGATTCCCAGGAGGTTACTCCCAGATGAAGGTCCGGAAGAGGTTCCCCGGGGGCGAGGCCTTTGAGCCCCGGCAGGTGCCCCCCGGGGGATGCCAAAGCCGCTTTGATCTTGCTAAGTCTCATCTCCGGGGAGCGCAGCAGGGACGCTGTCCGGGAGCCGATCCGATTGAGATGGCATCCGGAGTGGCACTTGGATAATTTTGACAATCATCGCGCTGAATTATCCCCTCCGCGTCTGGGGTCCCGGATGATCCCCCCTCTTCGGATATTCCACCGGCGGACTACGAGTATTGGCCTGAGGACGTGCTCCGGGAAGCTCAGCGCCGCATACGTGCATTGTACCAGAACCTGACCCGGGAGCTCTCGGAGGGCCTCCGGGACTATTAGGCGTAGGAGCCTTAGGACGTAGAGAATTTCCGGGTTATGGCCCGGCTTGTACCGTTTTCGATGCCCACTGGAGGGGGAAGATGTCCTCCGGTTGAATGATTAATAAAGCTGTGTTTGCTTGTTGTTGCTTTCAGAGTCTTCTTGTCGTGCTATTGCGAATACCCCAGCAGGTTTCGAGAGCGATCCTAGCGAAGATTACGCGGCGCGGGTTGACCGGATGACCGGTCCTCCCCCGCCGGACAAGCACAAGAAATGACACACGGATTTATACAGGTTCGGGTCCCGGTGGGGGCCCTAGTCCTGTCGGTGAGCTCCTGACCGGAGTCGGCTGGGGAGGCTCTCTCCGAGGGAGAGGCTTCCGGAGCACACATGTTAGTTTTTAGCTATTCCAACAAATGAATCACCTCGTTACAACTGAGGGGTACAAGGGCTATTTATAGCCCCAAAAAGAAGCAAAAAGCCTAAACTACCCCGGAAGCCACCGTCGGATTGAAGGGTAGGAACGTCCTTCTCCCGGTCAAACATCTTGGATGTTTGACCGGTGGTCGCTGATTCCCGAGGCGCTCCTCATGTGACCTGCACGTGACAAATCAACTCGAGACTTTACCTTTAGAAGGGCGATGAGGCCCGGGTCATGCGCCGAAGGCTAGGTCTCCAGACCAAAGGCGGCTCCCAGGACCGGCGCCGGAGGCCGGGTCCTGGGAGGCAAAAGGCAGCGCCCGGGACTGGCGCCGGAGGCTAGGTCCCGGGGGCCAAAAAGCGGCGCCCGGGACCGGCGCCGGAGGCTAGGTCCCGGGGGCCAAAAGGTGGCGCCCCGGGGAGGCGCCGAAGGCCACGTCCCCGGGCGAATGGTGGCGCCCAAGATGGCACCGGAGGCCAGGTCCCAGGAGCCAAATGGCGGCGCCTGGGACGGCACTGGAGGCCACGTCCCCGGGCGAATGGCGGCGCCCGGGACGGCACCGGAGGCCAGGTCCCGGGAGCCAAATGGCGGCACCCGGGGCGGCACCGGAGGCCACGTCCCCGGGCGAATGGCGGCACCCGGGACGGCGCCGGAGGCCAGGTCCCAGGAGCCAAATGGCGGCGCCCGGGACGGCACCGGAGGCAACGTCCCCGGGCAAATGGCGGCGCCCGGTACGGCACCGGAGGCCAGGTCCCGGGAGCCAAATGGCGGTGCCCGGGACGGCACCGGAGGCAACGTCCCCGGGCGAATGGCGGCGCCTAGTACGGCACCGGAGGCCAAGTCCCGGGAGCCAAATGGCGGCGCCCGGGATGGCACCAAAGGCAACGTCCCCGGGCGAATGGCGGCGCCCGGGACGGCACCGGAGGCCAGGTCCCTGGGCGAGTGTGACGCAACTTACCTGGACTTAGTCCCGCGGAGATTTTCCCCAACACTTCTTTTGATAAGATAGAGCTAAGTTTGCTCGTTTTTCTTGGATGGTCTGGACGACTTCTTTTGATAAGAATGAGCTAAGTTTGCTCATGGATAGTCCGGACGACACCCGGGGATTCCTTATCCCCCCCCCCCCCCCCCCCGCCCACAGTGGGCCGGAGGGTAGCTCCGCGCGCTGTGGGGGTGACAAAGCCCCTGGGGTGAAGATGAAGACCTGTGACATAAGAATTTTTCGAAGTTAGAGAATTCCAAAACGAGGTTTCCGGGGAAAAACTTTCCGGGAGACAATCGTCCGGTCTCCGTGAGAACGGGGAGCCGGGAATAAGGTCTCAGGGGAAGAAACATCCGAGAAAACCCGACAAAATTTCCGGAGGTGAACTTTCCGGGAGACAATCGTCCGGTCGCCGTGAGAACGGGGAGCTGGGAATAGGGTCTCCGGGAAAGAAATATCCAAGAAATCCGTAATTTTTCTAGGAGACAATCATCCGGTCGCCTTGAAAACGGGGAGCCGGGAATAAGGTCTCCGAGAAAAAAATATCCAAGAAAACCGGAGATGAGATTTCCGGAGATAAACTTTCTGGGAGACAATCGTCCGGTCGCCGTGAGAACGGGGAGCCGGGAATAAGGTCTCCAAAGAAGAATATCCAAGAAATCCGTCCCGCTGGGGAGACCATCGACTCCCGGAGGAGGATGTGCCCGATGACGGGTCTGAGTATTTGGGTAGGGGACTAGTCCCCCAAAGTGACTCGTTACCACAGTCCCCGAGGACCGGATTGCCGCTTACACCCTCAGTCCACGAGGGGTTATAGTAAGCCGCCCTACAGGAGGGACTTGTTCGGTCATGAGAGCCCACTTCCTCACGGGAGGGCATCGCCGTGAGAGGCGGTAATGTAAAGAACCTGCAATGAGACAGTTGAAGAGAAAAATCCAGTTGTATTGGTAATGCAACAAAATATAACGCCTCCCCCCGCGAAGTCGCGAAAGGCGAGGGAAAGGTAATTACAATGTCCCCCCCCTACCTCCGGTGCAATCGCTCCGGGGCAGGGGGGGACAGTGAGTACGAGGTCCCCCTTCCCCCTCCGGCGTAATCGCTCCGGGGGAGGGGACGGGCTTGTGTAGGCTAGACGTAAAACTTGCGAAATAAACGCAAGTTCCACGTATGCTTCAGCTCCTGCTCTTGGAGGTTGGAGAGCTTGTAAGCCCAGGAGCCCAGGACCGCGGAGATCCTGTAGAGAGCTTGCCCTGGGCTTGAGGGTCCGTGACGCGCTTGAGGACAAGGTCCCCGAGGCGAAAAGCCCTCTCGTGCACACGCTGGTTGTATGCACGCGCCATCTCGCGCTCGTAGATGGCGTGGCGGAGGAGCGCTCGGTCGCGTTCCTCCTCCACGAGATCGATCTCCAGCCGCTGGTTGGCCTCGTTGGCTTGGTACGCTGCGGTCGTAGCTCCGTCTAGGAGCTCGACTCGCAGCTACCGGAAGCCAATCTCCGGGGGAGGACTGCCTCAGCCCCGTAGACTAGGGAGAAGGGAGTACGTCCCATCGCCCGGCTCGGGGTCGTGCGCATGGAGAAGAGGATGCTCGGGAGCTCCTCTGCCCATGCACCCCGTTTAGAAGCGGCCTGCTCGAGTCACCGACGCAACCCCTGTAGGATCACGCCGTTCTCGACAGCCCTATTGCTCCGGGGATGGGCCACTGAGGCGAAGTGGATGACGAGCCCCAGGCCATCACAGAATTCCCGGAAATAAGCCGAGTCGAATTGGGTCCCGTTATCAACAGTGATTTCCCGGGGGACACCAAAACGACAAATGACGTTTTTCCAGAAAAACCGCTGGACGGCCCGGGACGTGATGCTGGCCAAGGGTTCTGCCTCTACCCACTTTGTAAAGTAGTCAACCGCGACCACCGCATACTTGTATCCTCCGGGCGCTGGGGGGAAGGGTCCTAAGAGGTCCATCCCCCAGTGCGCGATGGGCCAAGTGATGGGGATAGTCTGCAGTGCTACGGGGGGGAGGTTCGAACCCTTGGCCATCTTCTGACAAGCCTCGCACGCGGAGACAAGGTCTCGCGCGTCGTGCATGACCGTGGGCCAATAGAAGCCCTGCCGGAGAGCCTTGGCTGCGATGGCACGCGGGGCTAGATGAGAGCCACAGCTCCCCCCATGGATGTCTTCAAGAAGTTGGAGTCCCTCCGGACGTGGGAGGCAACGGAGGAGGGCGGAAGCCCCCTGCTTGTAGAGCTTCCCCTCCAGCAGGAGGTATGCCCGGGCTTTGGCCCGGAGGCGCTTGGCCTCGGTCTCGTTAGGAGGGGGTCCCCCCTCCCCCTTGACGAAGGAGATGAGGGGGTCCATCCATGACGGAGTCCGAGTGATCTCGGCGACCTCCAGGACGCGAGGCTCGTCGCCCGTGTCCGGGGAGGCCACCGAGGGCTTCGCGATGATCTCCAGGAAGGCCCCTTTGGGGAGCGATTCCCGGGCGCTAGCTGCCCGGGCCAAGGCATCGGCCCGGTCATTGTCCCTTCTCGGGATATGCCGGGCCTCGAGGCCATCGAAGTGCCTCTCCATCTTTCGCACCTCCTGCAAATAAAAACTCAAGTTTGCGTCATGGCACAGGTAAGACTTGTCCATTTGGCAAACTACGAGCTGAGAGTCTCCCTTCACTAGGAGGCGTCGGAGCCCCAGGGAGTGTGCAAGACGCAACCCGAGGGGCAAAGCCTCGTCCTCGGCGACGTTGTTGGTTGCGGGGAACTCGAGCCGCGCCGCGTACTCGAGTTCCTTCCCCTCGGGGCTCTGGAGGACTACTCCCGCACCGGCCCCAGAGAGACACAGCGACCCATCGAACATGAGTGTCCAATGGTCACTGCGTCGGGGCGGCGCAGGGAGGTTTTCGTCCCCGGGCCCGGAGGCAGGAGTCCACTCCGCCACGAAGTCGGCGAGGACCTGTGACTTGATGGCGGAGCGGCCTGTGAGGGACAGGGAGAAGGGGGCGAGCTCGACCCCCCACTTCCCGATCCGGCCGGTGGCCTCTTTGTTCCGCAGAACCTCCCCCAGGGGGAGGGACGACGGGACAGTGATGGGGTGTCCCAGGAAGTAGTGGCAAAGCTTCCGGGACACCATCAGGAGGGTGTAGCAGATCTTCTCCATCTCCATGTACCGGGTTTTGGCCCCTTGGAGGGCCTCACTCACGTAGTACACGGGACGCTGCTGCCCCCCTTGCTCCTTCACCAATACCGCGCTGACGGCGACCGGGGTCGCGGCAAGGTAAAGGAGCAAGGGCTCTTCTGGAGACGGACTCACGAGCATTGGAGGGCTCGTGAGGTACTTCTTGAGGCCGTCGAAGGCCTCCTGGGCCTCGGGGGTCCATCGGAACCCCTCGAGCCCCCGGAGGATCTTGAAGAATTGGAGGCCTCGTTCCCCCGACCGCGAGACGAAGCGGTTCAGCGCGACTAAACGGCCGGCGAGCCGCTGGACATCCTTGACAGAGCGCGGCGGGGGCATGTCCAGGAACGCCCGGATCTTTTGGGGATTTGCCTCTATGCCCCGTTGGGACACGAGGAAACGTAGCAGCTGGTGGCACTCTCGGGTAGCATGGATACTGGACCCGTGGAAGGTGCACCACGATCCTTCCCTGCTTCTCCCCGCGGGGCCTTCCTGACCGCGGGAAGACTGTCCTCCCCCATGGCCTTTCGGCTTGGGGAAGGAGCGGTTGCTCCTCGGGGGGTCGCGCGAGCCGCCTCCGCCCTCGAGGACAAAGGTGTCCCGAGGCCATGGCTCGTTACGCCCCCCCTGCCTGGGGCGTTTGAGGGGGTCCCTGGCCCCCCGGTCAGCGGGGGCGGGAGCCCCCTGGGTCTTCTTCCAGAGGTCGTCCTCCTCCGCCCGAGCGTACTTTTCGAGTACGTTGAAAAGCTCGTCAGCAGAGGAGGGGCAGCTTCGAGAGAGCCTCCGGTGGAGCTCTCCCGGGAGGATCCCGCTCTTGCACGCCTCGATGACCGTAGAGTCAGGGACATGAGCCACTTTGCTCTTCACTTGGGCGAAGCGCTTGAAGAAGCTTCGGATGGTCTCCCCTGTCCTCTGACGGACGGTGTACAACTGCGAAGAGTCCAGGGGGCGAACGTAGTTGCCCTGGAAGTTCGCGCAGAACTCACGCTTGAGCTGCGTGAAAGACTTGATGGAGCCGGCCTTCAGGTTGTAGAACCAGGAGCGGGCGATCCCGGTGAGGTAGAGGGGGAAGATGTTGCACTGCACCGTCTCGCCCCCTGGCCGCGGAGATGGCTGTGGAATATACCTGCACAAATTCGTAAGGGTCGGCCTCACCGTTGTAGTGCTTGATGTGCTGCGGGCGATAAGGCCGCGGCCACCGAATGCTCCGAAGTCTGCGGCATAGGGGCTGATTAGCCCCCTGCACTTCCTGGGGAGAGTCCCGGTCGCTATCTCCTTTGACGGGGGACACCCCCTCGTTATCGGAGTCGGGAAGCTGCCCGAGAGGTTTGCCAAAGTGGCGGTGGCGACGCTTTTCTTCCGAACCGGGGCTGAATTCCCGGACGTCTGGGCTCTCCCCCGGAGAGGTTGGCTCCTCGGTGGGTCTCTTCCCCCGACCGGTGCGAGAGCGAGGCTCTCCGCGCCCGCAGCCCGGGGGAAGTTCTTCCCCGCACTTGGCCGTATGCATTCGCTCGACCTCCTCCCTGGGGAAACGGGCCTGGTTCGACGGGGGCACCCTCGGGGACGGCCCCGGGGGAGGAGGGACCTCATGCACTGTAGCTGCCGGCCCGGAAGCTATCGGGGCCGGCTGGGGGGAGCCCCCTGCGGAGATTCCCGGGACCGGAAAGGGGGAAGCCCCTGTATCATCCGGAACCGGGGAAGGGGCGCCCGCGGTGACGTTCGGAACCGAAGTGGAGGGAGCCCCCATGGCGACGTCCGGAACTGGGGAGCCGATGTGGGGGGAAGTCCGCTGAGGCACGGGAGCTGCTCTGTCGACCGCCACCAGTGCGGTAAACGCGACGCGTGGGGCGGGACTGGCTCCCAGCCCGGGGAAAACCCCCGATATGAAATGGGCCCCCGGCCCCGGGAATGGGCCCGGAACGGGGTATCCCCCCGGTGCCACGAAGGGCCCGGGCACAAAGTAGCCTCCCGGCACCGGGAAGGACCCGGGAGCCGGGAAGGATCCGGGCGTATGGCCCGCAGGGGGAGGATACCCCCCGGTGGGGTCATACGGGGCGGCCGAAGCTCCGAAGACCGGAGGGGCTGCCGGGTGGCCCATAAAAGGGGGCATAGCCCCCAAGTATGGGTACGGCGCATATGTTGGGGCCGGTGGCCGCGCCAACACGCAAAGCAGCTCATCCATAGAGCGCTGGGCGCGGAGCTGGCCCTCCACTAAAGCCTCGAGCAAGGCGTCCCGGGGAGCCGGGGGAGCCGTCGGGGGGAGACTGGTCCCGGCCGAGGCTCTCGCGGTCACCGGGAGCGACTTGGAGGTCGAACCACCTAAGTTAAGAGGGAAGGTGGGAGGCGGTACCTAGGTCTGGCCGCCTGCGGGCGGAAGCGCCGGGACAGGCAAGTCCCGAACGGGCGGCGCCAGGTCTCCGAGACCGGTGTCACCGGGAAGGGCGCGGGCCCTTGTTCTTGGGGGAGCCATGGCGTCTTGTCACGAGTCCCCACAGTCAGCACCAACTGTCGTGGTATTGCGAATACCCCGGCAGGTTTTGTGGACGAACCTAGCGAAGAAAACGCGACGCGGGTTGACCGGGTGACCGGTCCTCCCCCGCCGGACAAACACAACAAGTGACACGAGGGTTTATACAGGTTCGAGTCCCGGTGGGGGCCCTAGTCCTGTCGGCGTGCTCCCGACCGGAGTCGACTGGGGAGGCTCTCTCAGGGAGAGGCTTCCGGAACACACCTATGAGTTTGGCTATTCTAGCAATAATGAGCAACTTGTCTTTACAACAGGGGGTACAAGGGCTATTTATAGCCCCAAAAAAAGCAAAAAAGACTAAACTACCCCGGAGGCTACCATCGGATCGAGGGGTAGCAACGTCCTTCTCCCGGCCAGATGCCTCGGATGCTTGACAGGTGGCCGCTGATTCCCGAGGCGCTTGCCATGCGACCCGCACGTGACCAAGGCGCTCGTCACGCAACCCGCACGTGACACGGAACCAAGGCCTCCAATCCCCGGAAGGACGACAGCGCCCGGGACAAGCACCGGGGGCCATGTCCCCGGGCAAAAGGCGGCGCCCGGGGCAGGCATCGGAGGCCACGTCCCCGGGCAAAAAGGGCGGCGCTCGGGACAAGACCGGGGGCCTTGTCCCCGGACGAAAAGGCAGCGCCCGGGACAAGACCGGGGGCCTTGTCCCCGGGTAAAAGGCGGCGCCCGGGATAGGCACCGAAGGCCACATCCCCGGACGAAAGGCGACGCCCAGGACAAGACCGGGGGCCTTGTCCCCGGACGAAAGGCGGCGCCTGGGGCAGGCACCGGAGGCCACGTCCCCGGACGAAAGGCGGCGCCTGGGGCAAGCACCGAAGGCCTGGTCCCCGGGCGAATGGAGGCGCCCAGGGCAAGCACCGGAGGCCACGTCCCCGGGCGAAAGGAGGCGCCCAGGACAGGCACCGGAGGCCTGGTGCCCGGGTAAAAGGCGGCGCCCGAGGCAGGCACCGGAGGCCACGTCCCCGGGCAAAAGGTGGCGCCCGAGGCAGGCACCGGAGGCCACATCCCCGGGTGGAAGGCGGCGCCCGGGGCAGGCACCGGAGGCCACATCCCCGGGCTGAAGGCGGCGCCCGGGGCAAGCACCGGAGGCCTGGTGCCCGGGTAAAAGGCGGCGCCCGGGGTAGGCACCGGAGGCCACTTCCCCGGACGAAAGGCGGCGCCCGGGGCAGGCACCGGAGACCACGTCCCCGGGCGAATGGCGGCGCAACTTACGTTGCGGAGATTTCCCCCAACACTTTTGGTTGCCAAACTGTCAAGTAGCCATTAATAGAGCTGCAAAAGACCCAAAAAAATTTTTTGAAGTCATCGGATGACCATGACAACCATCTTGTCACAACTTCACTTTCCTTCATGCATGTGCATAGTGTTAGTGATATGTCCTAGACAAAATCACAAAGATGTATTTATCTTTGTTATGTTTATGAACATTTAAATAATATGTTATTTTGTTTTTAAATAAATTATCATCTTGGTTCGATCAATAAGTGTGTGACTTGTTCGTGAAACTCTAAATTTATTTGATGATATTATTCTATAAAATCGCTTATCCATTATCTTTAAATAGGACATTATTGATTAATGGATTAGCACATATATTGATCAATGGTCATGTTTCATGGACCATGGATATAAGATATCAAATTAATAATGTGGACATATGTTGGAGAATATAATGTTGGATGAACCCATCTGAGACACAGCTTGGATTTGTCATTTAAGTGTCACTAGTTGGTCTCAAATAATGTTTATGATTGATCCTTTAGACATGAGACCATCATAGTTTCCTACATATGTAGTAGTATATTTTGATACTACCAAACGCTACTTTTAATTGAGTGGTAATAAAAGTAATATTCAGGTATGCTATGAGCCATGCGGAGGAATGTAAATGGTTAATGTCGATGATTGGAACCAGGGTTCCTAGTCGAACTTACACGAATTTAGTTTGTTTGGTAGGGAGACAATCCAAACAATCACCAGTGAAATCACTGTATATACGGATCTAATGACAAAAAAATTTATAAAGGTTCATGTGGGGACCCTCATTTGAGGAGTCCGGTGGCAACCGCCCAGGTGGGTTGCACTCAGAAAGGTACATCACAAGCTCACAACAACAAAATCTACACTAAAATGCAATACAGGTAATTAAAACAAGTACAAGGTCACGAGGACCCATATTACAGTACCATAACGCCAAGGATGACGCTAATTAAAGTTGATACAAAAATAACAAGTTTCTCTACACAAGAGTCGGCACCATAGTACCGAACACACAGGACAACACACAAAGCCACCACGAAGATCTTCACTTCCTTGGGCAGTGGCTCAGCATGGGCTTCCAGCACATCGGACTCCACTAGGTGCATAACCCTCCTAGAAGACTGAATCATCTGGGACAGTTCCTTCCTCTTCGTGTTGCTCGAAGCCAAAAGAATCGGGGTCAACGGATCCTTCTTCTGGGTTTGAGTGCAAAGACAACGGTGAGCACGTTGTCCACACGGTGCTCAACAAGTCTCATTTTATGAATGCAGGTACATAGATGAGGGGATTCTCAAGGAATGAGGTCTTTGTTTTATAGATAAGAATAGAATAGCTTTTCACTCTAAAGTTTTGAAGAAAGGTTTTACTTTCAAAAGCAAAACTTTGAAAATCCTAAACTAGGTTTTAGAAAACGTTGTGTGTGGCGGTCTTTCATGAGTCACCACTTTATTAACCAATATTATGAAAATCTTCCAAATACTACTTGTGCTGCATCGACGTGGATAGAATCACCACGCGCAGACTCCATAACCTGGGAGCTCAGAGTATCCGATACTTTTTGAAACTTTGCAAAGGTGTACCACTTTAATCCACTTCATCACTCAGCTTTCAAGTCAGTACCTCTCCATGCGACTTTTACGCATGTGACAAGGCCGAGATCACACAACAGTTTTGCAATCGTAGTATTAATAATTCCCTGCCTGGTAAATAGACAGTTAAGTCTAAGATACCATTGTGGGGTGCACCCCACACCCAAATCTACCTAACCTCAGCCTATGGTCCCACGAGACACATAACCTGTGGATTCAGCCGCGCACGACTCTGAATCCAAGCGTAGGGCATCTTCCTTCTAACACCTGATTAACTCATTAACTCACACCACTCATGGCCCTCTGTGGCCCACCAATTTCCCTCTAGAAATTGGACCGACAACCATTGCAGGGAAAAGCTAATACCGAGAAAGCTACTATGTTGCGCCCGTCCCATACTGGGCAAGTGGTTAGTACATTTTTCATGCCGCATAGAAGTACAACACAAGGTTCTTGTCCTTATGAACCGTTAGTGAGGAACAATCACATTCTCAATGCGCACACAGCACCAACCATACAAATCATCCTCACTATCGATTCTAACTCATATTTTCACAAAAGAGGTTTTTAAGCACACTTTTCATATAAATGACCATTTAGCATTTAACATGTATATATACATTCAATTATTAGCATAGCCTAAGCATAATATCCTAGGGTGACAATGGGTGAACAGGATATATGAACATGAAAGGCTTCCAAAAGATTAGGTCATATCTACTCATATTCTTCCAACATAGTGTTTGAAAATGAAGCATGCATATACTTGAAATCGAAATTAACCTAATTCATTTTAAAGTACTGGGAGGAACATGGTCAAGGGGAGATAGACTTGCCTTGCAACGTGGGGTCTGATTGCTCTGACTGGTCTTCAAAGACTTCTTCTACTCCTTCCACTTCTGGCTCTACTCTCGCACGCAAACAACGATACAACACAACATATAAGCATACAGAAATTACTTGCTATAGGAAAATTATATGTAAAGTATAAACATGCATGCAAGCGAGGTGATCTGGTCGAAGATGATACAGCGGGGGAGAAGATACTCGGGCTTGGCTTACAAGGTTTGGCTCAGATGCAACGAATGTCTGCAGGCTGACATTCGGTTCACGGCCTGACAATGTCAGAGAATGGCATCAGGTTGATTTGGAGCTTCTAAAAGATCAAGGTGAGCACAAAATGGGCCATTAGGTGCCAAATACAGCAAGGCAAGTAATTGACAAATTGGTTTTAGCAGAAAAGTACAAGAATTAAAGAAAATTGCAGCAAAATCCCTGGCACAGAGAAACTGAGTGCCAAAGCACTGCTGCACTCTAGGGCTTGTGCGTCTGGACAATCCACGCATGCGCTGCTTCGCCAACTTTGTCAAACATGTAGGCGGAATAGAAAGGGTGTTGCTGACAAGGTTAATTGGAAAATGGTGGCTTGACGGCGGTGAACGGCGAGGTTTAAGTCGTCGGCTGCTAGAACCAAAGACGGGCTACGGTGACAGAGAACTAGGGTTGAAGAAACTTGAAATTTATTGAGGGGTTTTTCTACTGGGGTGTTGCTGATGGTACTGGAGTGAGGAATTTGGCTGCAACGGCGTTTGGAGGCTCACCGGGGTTGACGCCAGGCTCGGGGAGGATGATTGAAGAGGTGCCGTTGATTCAAGCTATGCAAGATAAATTCGTCTTGGCTACATGATCTATGAGGTCTAGTGAACGTGTAGGTGAGGTCAATTGGGTTGGAGGCTGATTCATTTGAGACCTAGCCTTGGTTTTGGCACTAGGCTCGCCCAGATTCGAATATGCAGAATAACAAGATCTTACTTGGAAGTACCAAAACCCAAAGATGATCAAAAACGCAGCTCAAGGTAATTTCACAACTCTTTATTTCAAAGAGGGCTTTACCCGTCGAACGTTAGACACACTTGCCTACGTCGAAGGAACTATGAGCTGGATATATGATCCAAGGCTATAATAATATTCGATTATTTAAACTAGATCTATTACAAGGTATGTATAGTCCAATCGTATGAGTACGTATCAGACTCAATAACCTAAACGTATTAGACTCATATAACTAACTAACCATAAACAGATAAGTTTAATTATATATATTAGGTTCGGATTACAATTCCGACCAAAGGATGAATTCCTTTCATGGTTGCGAACCAAACCATGGACGCGAAACCTTTCTGAACAGGGTTATGGTCGCGAAGCCGTATGTGACTCGACCTGAAGATCCTCCCGGATCATGACTCCCTTGTTGAGAAGGAGCCAACTCCTATTGCGACCTCTTGATCAAACTGGAGATGTGGAAATTGGGCTTGTCCATGTTTTCTGGTGTATCATTGTGCCGCACGTACTCGTTGACCTTCCCGACCGATTCGAAAAGTCTCCTTTGTGCCACTATGGGTGGTAGTCACCTTCTTCTCCAGAATCACATCTTCGCGTAGAGGTTCGTCTCGTTGATAGACCAAGTCTTCAACAGATTGTACTATAGTATCTGGCTCATCATCCAGCATTGAAGGCTCAAAGAGTTTGAGGTGCTCAACATTGACAAACGATTAAATATCCATGTATGGAGGTAACTCGAGCTGACAAACATTATTACCCTCTTTCTGCAAAATCCGAAAAGGACCATAACGAATGGGTTTGAGTTTCTTACCTTCACCTTAAAGTCTCTCCTTACTCAAATGTAACCATACCATATCACCTTCATCGAATTGAGCATCAACTCGGCGCCGATCATGTCATGCCTTGTACGTGAGTTGAGCTCGCAGCAAGTTCTGTTCAACCTCACGATGGAGCCGTTGAATACCTTCCAGGAACTTTTGTGCTCGATCCTGATCAGATGCTTCCTTCCTATTCTGTGCTGAGGTAGGGATCACAAACTCTATGTCGAATGGACTCTGTGGTAGAAATCCTAAACAGACCTCAAACGTTGACTTTCCAGTCGAACCATGTACTACTTGATTAAAAGAATACTGTAGGTACGGTATGCTTTCATCCCAGGGCTTCGGGTGCTTCGAGTTATATCCTCTCAAGAGATGAACGACTGTGTGATTTACCACCTCGGTTTGACCATCAGTTTGTGGATGAAAGGCAGTACTCCTCTTTAGCTTGGTGTCCATCATCGTCCAGAGCGATCGCCAAAAGTGACTAAGGAACCGGGTATCGCGATCAGACACAATAGAAGTCAATAGTCCGAAGTGTGTCCAAACGCGCGTGTTGAAAGAATACTCGAGCTGCTTCTTCTCCCGTGATAGCCTTGCGACAAGGTATAAGAATAATCATTTTGGAGAACCGATCAACGACCACGAATAGATAGCCGTTGCCACGTCAGATCTTAGGCAATCCTCCCAAGAAATCCATGGATATGTTCTCCCATGGTCGCGATGGACTGGCAAAGGAGTGTACAAACCTAATTTTTGGTTTGCCGGTTTCGAGATGCTACAGAGACCACAGCCTCGAACAAAACTAGCCACATCTTGCTGCATATGCAGCCAGAACACATGTCGATGAAGATTTTGCAACATCTTTGTAGCCCCAAAGTGACCAGCTACCTTCGATGTGTGCGCTTCTCGCAACCATTGAATTCAAGGTGCTCCACGAGGTATGCAAAGTAAATTGCCCTTGTACAAGAGTCCTTCTCGACGAAAGAACTCTATAGGTTTCCCTGTTTCGAGCTCAATCAGTGCTGTTTGAAAATCAAGGTCTTCACTGTACATAGTGGCATAGTCATCATGACATGAGGGCTCGATTTGCACGAACGCTACTTAATCACCAGATTAAACTGCTACAAATACGACATCCACTTCATGTGCCGAGCTTGCTGTAGCTTGGACTGAGTTTGCAAATATTGCAACGGTTGATGGTTGGTGTGGACAACAGTCTCTTTACCCAAGAGATAACACCGCCAATACTTTACGGCCTGATGCAGTGCACACAAATCTTTGTCATAAGTCGGGTACTTCTTTTGAGCTCCCTGGAATAACTCGGAGTGATATGCCACTAATCAACCTTCTTGCATGAGCACAATGCCCATGGCATAACCTGAGGCATCGGTTTCTAGCTCGAATTGTTTCTGGAGATTCGGCAAAGTAACATAGGCGCCTCGCTGATCTTTCTCTTCAATAAGAGAAACATGTCCTCATATATCCATGTCCACTCAAACTTCTGATCGATCCTGTTTAATGCATGCAACAGAGAAGCCACAATCGAGAAGTGTCGGATAAACTTCCGAAGATATTGGCATGCTCCCAAAAAACTGCGCACGTCCGTAACTGTTCACGGTCGCGGCCACTCGCAAATCATTTTTACCTTATCCGGGTCGATTTTCAATGTACCATTGCCAACCATGAATCCTAGGTAAAATAGAGTTTGTTGGCTGAACTTGCACTTCTTACGGTTGAGGCGAAGTCGATGTTGCTGCAGCTATTCGAACACCTTTTCGACATGAATGAGGTGCTCATCCCACGAATGACTATAAACCAGTATGTCGTTGAGGTAAACGATCACAAAGTCGTCTATGAACTATCTCAATACATCATTCATAAGACTCATGCAAGTTGCCAGGCGTTGCAGAGACCAAACGGCATGACCAGCCATTCGAACTGACCTTGTCGTGTTTTGAATGCGATCTTCCACGTATCCTCCTCTCGGATGCTGACTTGATGATATCCTGACTTAAGATCCAATTTTGAGAAGACAACAGCATGCTTTAATTGGTCTAGCAGGTCATCAATACGAGGAAGGGGGTACCGGTTCTTGATGGTGATCTTGTTCAGTGCTCGGTAGTCGATGCACATATGCCAAGTCCCATCTTTTTTTGGCACTAACAACACAGGAGATCCACAAGGTGAACTACTCGGTTGAGTGACACTATCGTTCAGCAACTCACCAAGTTGTCTCTTGATCTCCTCATTCTCCAATACTGAGTTGCAATACATACTCAGATTGGGCAGTGTCGCATCGGACACAAACTGAATTTCGTGCTTGACTGGACATTTCGGCGGACGACCCTGGGTAGTCTCTATCAGATCACTATATTTCTCCAGCAGTCCCGACAAACGACTAGAATCCTCTCGGCACACCAACGACAACACTGGTCGAGTACCCTCACCTTGACCAATGGATCGAATCATGACAAGCACGTACTTGTGACATGCATTGACAATTCGTTTGGTTTGATTTGCGGTAATTAAGTTCAAAGTGTTGACGTGGATGTTTCTACTGATCACAAACTTAACTCCGTCTTTAGTAAGGTCATACTCTTGCGCACGCCGATGGAAGTGAGCGTCTCGATCATACAGATACAGACTCCCAAAGATCACGTAACAGATATCAATAGGGACAACATCGCATTGTACCTCATCGATATATCTTGTAGAGATTGCAAACTTCAGCACACACTGACTCATAATCTGTTGGTTCATGTCGAATGTAAACCAACCCAGCAGATATGATCGCGGGTGTGTGGTTGTCTTTAAACCAAGTCACCGAACCAGTCCAGCGGATACCAGATTCTTCTGACTTTTGGGATCGAATATCGCTGCGACCACTTCGTGCTTCACCTGGATGTTGATGGTGAACAAGTCCTCCGTTGGGTGATGGTCATTTGGTGGATCTGAACGTTTCTCCTTCGGCATTGCCATCAAAGACAAGGTTGTATCCGCATCAGCAACTGAATTCACTCGGACAACTTCTTCGTCGGGTGAAGTCGCAGTAGTCGTGGTTGTTCTTTTCCCTGGTCCATTTTTCTTTAGTCGAAGTTCAGGATGAAGCTTGTATCATTTGTCCTTGGTATGTCCCGCGACTTGACAATGGCCGCAAAAAGTACCTGTGTCGGCTTCGAAGCGTTCTTCTTCGGACTCGGTTTTCCTTTTGTCGAGGTCGCACTGTTCTTCGTGTCTTTGTCGCTACGAGATTTGCTCTTCTTCTCGATCGCCACAGCAGTTGTGCTTGCGGTCGCAATGTCTTGGGCGCCGAACAGACTTAGCTCAGTACTGATCGATTTCGGAAGTCCAGATGTATATTTCCGAAATACCTGAGGATCAGACAGGGATATGCCAATGACCATTCCTTGTCTCTGGAACTCGGTAGTATAGTCTTTGAGAGTCTAGTCGCGCCGTTGGTACAATTTGTGCCAACGTTCCCATCTCTCCTTGAGGTAACCCATCGGATAGATTCTTGTCGCTGGAGTCGTTTGAATTGACCCCACGCAAGGTCGTCAGCTTCACCATTGGCAACAAGGGCCTTCCACCATGTCTTGGCGTGGTCCTTCACCTTCAAAGGTGCGAACTTCACCTTTTGAGCGCTACTGAACCCTTTCAGGTTAAAGTAGGTCTCAAGCTGGTCGATCCAAAAATCCAGTTTCTCAGCATCAATCACCCCATCATATATGGGTATATCAATCTTAGCGTCGACCTTAAAAGATCCGACAGCTAAGGAGGTGTTGGCGAGGTCATCGGTCTTATGGTCGCCTTCGTCTTCATCTTCGTACCCATAACCTTCCCTGCTTCAGGAGGTACAATCATGGCCTGCTGCTTAATCCAAGTAAGCATAATTTCCATGTCGGTGGAGAGTTTAGCCACTTGTTCGGCTAAGTTAGTTTGAACGGAGGTATCGTTAGACATTGTCGGAGACGTGGCTATAGGAACCGTCAATTGATCACCTGGAGTTTTGCCGGAGGTTTGGTAACCCTGGCGAGTCTTCACCATCCACAGGATAGGAAAGTTTCTCTGATACCAACTTGATCCTTTTGAGACCCAGCCTTGGTTTTCACTAGACTCGTCCAGATTCGAATATGCAGAATAACAGGATCTTACTCAGAAGTACCGAAACCCAAAAATGATCAAAAATGCAGCTCAAGGTAATTGCACAATTCTTTGTTTCAAAGAGGGCTTTACATGTCGAACGTTAGACACACTTGCCTACGTCGAAGGAACTATGAACTAGATATATGATCCAAGGCTATAACAATATTCGATGATTTAAACTAGACCTATTACAATAATCCATTTGAGACCTAGCCTTGGTTTTCGCACTAGGCTCGCCCAGATTCTAATATGCGGAATAACAGGATATTACTCGGAATTACCGAAACCCAAAAGATGATCGAAAACACAGCTCAAAATAATTGCACAACTCTTTATTTCAAAGAGGGCTTTACACGTCGAACGTTAGGTCGCACTTGCCTACATCGAAGGAACTATGTGTCTAAGACTTTAATCTAGACTCGATTGTATTCGATGATCTAAACTAGTCCTATTACAAGGTATTTATAGTCCAATCGTATGAGTACGTATCAGACTCAATAACCTAAATGTATTAGACTCATATAACTAACTAACCCTAAATAGATAAGCTTATTTATACATATTCGGATCGGATTACAATTCCGAACAGGGCATGAATTCCTTTTCATGGTCGCAAACTAATACATGGTTGCGAAACCTTTCCAAACACGGTTAAGTCACGAGCCGTATGCGATCAGGACTTGAAGATCCTCCCGGATCATACAAGGTATTTATAGTCTAGTCTTATGAGTATGTATTAGACTCATTAACCTAAACGTATTAGACTCATATAACTAACTAACCCTAAACAGATATGCTTAGTTATATATATTCAGTTCGAATTACAATTCCGACCAAAGGATGAATTCCTTTTCATGGTCGCAAACCAAACCATGGTCGCGAAACCTGTCCGAACACGATTATGGTCGCGAAGCCATACGCGACTCGACCTGAAGATCCTCCCAGATCAAAGGCACGGTGAGGCGTGCCGGCGACATGAGACGTCCACAGCAGCGTGTGAAGAAATGAGGAAGCTTCAACCACTGGTTAAATTCAAATTTGGGCTGAATGGGATTGTTCAAGGGGTACTGGTGATCGATTTGTTCTACTAAAAGGGATGTTAATTTGGTCTGGAGATGGGTGCGATAATGGGAACAGGACAAAAGGAATTTCCGGTGATCACCGTCGTTGAGGTCCACTGGAGATCAATTGGTTGCTAAGGCACAGAGAGATAAGCACAAGGAACATATCGGTGTAGTTAATTTGGAGTTTGATGCAGTGCTGAGCTCTAGCGGAGTTCTCCTCTTCGGTGGCTCACCGGAGAAGAAGGAGAAAGGAGAAGAAGGCGAGGAAAATTATTTACTTGATTGAACGACAATGGAACTGGTCGCGGGGGGTTTAAATAGGCCCGAAATGGAGATTGCGAGGGAGGCAAGTAGCAAAACTTGAGCGGGGGACGTGACTGGCCGGGCGGGGGAGAAATAGCGGCGACGATGAAGCGACGGCGTGCAGGCGGCTACCCAATTTTGCCAGTAATGGTCGGCCGCATTGGAACTTGATCAAGGCCGATGTAGTGGCAGAGGCGACGAAGCTGTCCTGGAATGGATACATGGCACGAAGCTACTGACGGCATGGATACGGTGCCAGTAATGTTGCTACTGGAGCGCAGACGAGTTGTTGCTACTGCTGGTCGAGGTGGCTGCCACAATGGCTGCTCAAGTGTGATGCGAGGGAGACACGCTGGCGCAACGAGCACACACGCTAGTGACGGCGGATTCTGGCCAGCGGCGGCGAATCGTGGCGGCGCTCTGGTCAAAAACATGCCGGCCAGGCAAAACAGATCTGGACTGAAACACAAATTCAGAAACTTGATTTGGACTGATTTGTAAATTTGGCAAAATACTTGGGTTAAGCTGAAAATGACTTCACCAGATTGGCCTACTAAACTCAACAAATGGTTTAGTAGTGACAGATGACAAAATCTGGGGTTTTGATTAGGTTTTGAGTCAAAATGAAAACTGGGTAATTAGGGTAATTAGGATCTGGATTTTTGTCGAGGCCGAAATCTGAGACTTAGGATGAAAATTTGAGATTCTCGCAGAAGGAGATTTTGTTCAGAATAGTGAATGGGAGATATCCCCTGAATCAAATCAAGGTTTGGAGTTAATATGTGGCTTTTAGCCTTTTCGGGCTTCTGGAAAATCTGAAAAGGACCAATCTATGATACTTTTGGACTGATTCGTGAAAAAGGTCTGAACAATGGAGTTCTACTACCAACGTTTTGGATTAAGGTATTGGCATACCCTGGATCATATTCCTGAGATAAGAGATCTAGTCCAGGTCAAGGTTTGGGGAATTCTAGGGTTTAATCTGGGACATGGTCAAGATATCCGAGGAATTCGATAGAGATGCACTGACTGACATACAAAAGGGTAACGGAAATCTGGGGCGTTACAGTTCGGGCCAGCAAAGTTTTAGTAATAACCCTACTCCTGTAGGACTTTCACTATGAATATAATGGATTACAAAGAGAATGTATTATCTACTTCTCAATTTCCTTGTCTCTTGTCCCCTGAACTCTTCCCCTAAATGTCCTTTTTATACTTGTCGAAAGGACGTCAGTTGCTTCATTGAAGAGACACCTGGCGATCGTCAACAACTGCTGCATAGCAGTTGCCACAGGTTGTTGTCGGTTGTGGTTTGCCAGTTCATAAAGTGCGGTTATAGAAACTGCACATTTATCCTTATCTTCTCGACGGTTATCTTGTCAGTGAAGAGGGACTTATGATTATTTCGGGAATAATCATAAGGATCAAGGAACGGTTATTGTGGATAGTAACTTAACCTATGATTTCCAGATCATTGTATAAGTCTCCAATAGTATGGTTGCGTATTGTCTGCGACCATGTATTGGTATCTGGTTTTGTCTTTGCTACATGGAATGATTGCGGGCAAATGTCTTCGCAACCATAATACATGCGGGTAATATAATAATACATATATATATATATATAAGATTATGGACTCTGCGACAATAAGCATTGAGGCTATAGAGTCCCGTAGCTACCAAATATTATGGGAATTGATCATTCTTGATGGATTATGTCCAGAATATCCTTGGATTATCCTATTATTTCTTTCCCTAGTATCTGCGACCATGGAAAGACAGCGACAGGTAGTTTAAATCTCTTTTTGTAGTTTCTACGACCATAGAAAGGTATGTGCTACTATGGAGCGGTATGTGCGACCTTGGAACAGTATGTGCGACCTTGGAAAGATATGGGCGAGTTAACTCGGTTAGTAATCTCCGTCAGTTAACATAGAATTTTCATCTATCATATAATGAGAGAGATATCTTTGGGCCCCTCAATATAGATGAAGTAGGAAGTGTATGGCTGACGAGGATTGACACCCGAGTCAGTTCAAATGAATGCACTGTTGGTTCAAGACAGATTCGAGCCAGACATGTGCCCGGCGGTGCGAACTCAAAGTCATTTTGAGAAGCATCAGTCCGAGGTCGCAAGCTTTGCACGATCAGGTCGCAGGCTTTGTGCGATCAGGTCGCAGGCTTTGCACGGTCAGGAGTTCATATGCTATACGCAAACAGAATGATCGAGATGTTGCGCGGTCAGCCAATATCCTGCGGTCAGAGCATTCTCGACCAGGGTGCTTGGAATTCATCTGTCTGGCTATTCATTCCTATAGCAGGAATATTCAAGTATCCCGAAGATTCCCCCACGTGGAGAATCAACCGTCAGGAGGTTAATACGTGCAGTTATCCATGAATAACATGTGTTTAACCTGCGTGGAGGTTAAGAGCAGTTTTCTAAAAACCGCATCCAACCGTCCGAACAACTGTTTGATGCAGTTATGGCATGGCACCCTTTCGATCAGTATAAAGGAGTGGCAAGATGCATCAAACAGAAAGAGAGAGGAAATCGAGATACAACGCATCTCAACCACTCAAACAGCCAAGTCTACGGCCTAAATTAGATAGTTCTTACAAGCCTTCCTGGCTTTATTCTGTACATTTACATAGGAAAAATCTTTCGCCTGTGAAGGAGTTTTTCTACCATCTTGTAACCTTTTATCACCTATAGTGAAATCCCAACAGGACGTAAGGCTATTACTCCCACCATCGAGGGTCCGAACCTGTATAAACCTCTCTGTGCTCCTATTCTCCACTGTTCTACATACCTTCCCGGAGGGTCATCTTGAAAGGTCTCACTAATACAAATTTTGCATAAGTTCGGCTGAGGACTCTGAGTCCGAATCGTCGACAACTGGCGCCCACCGTGGGGCCTTTCTCAAGGTGACCTAGTTTTAATCCGGAGGTTCGCTGAAACATGGCTGGAGCATATGATTCCGAGAACGATTTCGATCTCGAGGATTATGCTCATATCCCAATGCCTTCTCCAAGTGATCCTGTCCCGATGGAGGAGGTTGAAGGCCAGAATCTTCCAGAGGTTGAATCGTCTCTCCAGGTCATGTCTATCGACCAGGGAGTAACTAGCGCAAGGTTAGAACCCACAGAGGTTCTTAATGCGCTAGGCGATGAATCCGGTACGTCATACGACCCCGCCGAGGGCAAGGATGATGTCGACCCGGAAATCAGCACCGGAAGGTTCGACCCTGATAACCTTCACCGTCTCTTTGATTTTGAGTCCAACTCGGAACAAACTGAGATGTTTTCCCCATCGGCAACCTCTCTACCTAGGCAGTTTGCTGCTTTGTCGGAAGAAACTCCCGATCAACAGGCTGCTAGGGAAGAACAAGATCGCAAACAGAAGGAGGATCAAGATCTCGAGTAACAAAACAACGAACTACGCAGAACTGCCCTAGAGGCTCTTCAAGATGCGCAGGCTCGTTACGATGCTGCTCCGGGTTCTTCTCGGTGGTCAAGAGGTCGCGGACGCGACCAGACCCCTTCTTTACCACCGGAGCATTTCCCGATGGACGAAGAAACAGTAACACCCGGTGCCCCTAGGAGAAGTACCCATGGACAACTGTGATCTATCGCGGAAGTCATGCGTAACTTTCCTCCTACGGTCACGGATGCGCAGAAACCGGCCTTTTGTAGGATCCTGGCGGAGAGACTGGATGAGGTCGCATCTGAGGCGACCCCAACGGCCTCTTCCCGCTCGGTAACACGTTCCCGCGAACGAGATTGTCCTCACTCTGGTTCCGGCCGATGAAGTTACCCGCCGCCCGTACCATCCCGACAGGACAGATACCGGCGAATGCAGGATTCTCGTAGTAGGGATCGAGTTCCTGTCTACTCTCGTTTGGGACCACGAGTAACTTCGCCATTGGGTGAGGTCGCCCGAGACCCAGCCGAGAGTCACAGGGCGATTCACGATCCCTACGTTGGTTGTAAAGCTTTTTCGCCTGGCCTACGAGCAGTCGTTTGGCCCGATAAGTTTCGACCAGGGGCCATTGAGAGGTTTGACGGAACTCAAAACCCATCCGAGTTCCTTCAAATCTATATCACTGCCATCCAAGCGGCAGGAGGCGATGACAAGGTCATGGCCAACTACCTGCCAGTCCTCGCAGGACCGGCTAGAACCTGGCTGTTTAATCAGCCCGAAGGTTCCATTTATAATTGGGAAATGCTGTGCGATGCGATCCTCAGCAATTTCCAAAACTGTTACCAAAAGCCGGGTAAAGAGGACGATCTTCATCGGCTACGACAAACTTCAACTGAAACTCTTCGGCAGTTCGTCAAGATTTGTCGGGGTGAGGAATACTATCCCGAACATATCCGATGGCTCCATTATCAGGGCATTTAAACATGCCGTTCAATACCGGAGATTTACCGAGGACTTGCTTATCCACCCTCCTCGATCAGTGGCTGATCTGTTCGACATGGCCGATCGATATTCTGATGCAGCCGAAGCGGTCAAATGGAACCGGATGGTCAACAAGGGGGACCTACCACCTCAACCAGGTTTCAAAGACTCCAGGAAAGAAGATTCAAGCAAGAAGCCGGAATCTTCATCAGGTGGGAAGCCAAAAAAGTCGAAGAGGAACCGCTCTGGACAATACCGTGAGGTCGCGGTCGCAGAGAAGCCGCCTTCGACCAAAGGTAACAAGCCTTCATTCAAAAATAAAACTGCCTCTGGTGGTCGGAATGTCGACCAGCCAGAAAAGTCAACTAATCTCAGGAGGGCAAGAAGTGGTGTCTACTCCACAACTCCGCAGGCCACGACCTCAAGAATTGCAGGAGTTGGTTGAAGCAACTGGATGACTTCTACTAGGGAGTTGGGCCAATGCCAACCTTACCACCTAAAGAACAGGCGTGCGGACTTAGGGACGCCGACGGAGACAAGGAAATGTCCTACCAGGTACCTCAAAATCATATTAATGTTATTTTTGGAGGTTCTTCTTCTTTCATTTCCAAAAGGCAGTTTAAAACCTTTTACCGAGAGGTTAACCAAACGGAGACATCCCTTGGTGAACCTCAATACCCCCGTTGGTCGGATACACCTTTGACATTTGATCGCACTGATTGTCCGGCGGGGTTAACACGACCATTGAGGCTCCCTCTGGTCATTACCCCGATCATCAGTAACGCGAGAGTTGAAAGGGTCCTGATCAACGGAGGGAGCTCCCTTGACATCTTGTTGGTCAAGGCACTTGACGAGATGCAAATTCCTCGTTCGAAGATTAAGCCCATAATCCATCCGTTTTATGGGATAATCCCAGGCCCCTCCATGATGCCATTGGGACAAGTCGTCCTCCCGGTCACGCTGGGTGAACCAGATAATTTCCGAACAGAATTGGTTACTTTTGACATAATCGATTGTGATTCTGCTTACAATGCAATCTTTGGCAGGCCAACTCTCGCTAAATTCATGATGGCAACGCACTATGCTTACCAGTGCGGAAAATTGCCTGGCCCCAAAGGTGTCATCTCAATCAGAGGCAGTCGCAACGTGGCACTCAGGTCACCACCGTCGCTACCGACGCGATCAAGGCTGCTCCTCGACCAGATGAAAAACTCAAACTGGTTCCTTTGTACCCAGATGATCTATCCAAGACAATTCGGGTCGGATCAGCTCTGGATGACAAATAGGAACTTGATCTCATTGCTTTCCTCCGGGCTAATGCAGATGTGTTTGCGTGGAAACCATCCGACATGCCCGGTGTCCCAAGGGAAGTAATTGAGCACAGGTTAGCAATTCGACCTGGACAACGACCAATAAAGCAAAAGCTCAGGCGTTTTGCTGTTGACCGACAGGAAGCCATCCGAGAGGAGTTCGACAAACTCCTACAGGCCGGGTTTATCCGTGAAGTTGGTCACCCAGAATGGCTCGCCAATCCGGTCATGGTCCGCAAGTCAAATGGCAAGTGGCGCATGTTCGTCGACTACACTAGCCTCAACGCTGCCTGTCCGAAGGATGACTTTCCCCTTCCCCGCATCGACCAGCTAGTCGACTCAACTGCGGGTTGCGAACTGATGAGTTTTCTGGACGCTTACTCAGGATATCATCAAATTAGCATGGCAGAAGAAGATGAAGAGAAAACTGCCTTCATCACCCCGTTCGGCACATACTGCTACGTCAGAATGCCGTTCGGTCTCAAGAACGCAGGTTCCACGTACCAACGCTTGATGCAAAAGACCTTTCTTTCCCAGATAGGGCGTAATCTCGAAGCATATGTAGACGACTTGGTTATAAAAAGTACCAAGAGATTTTCTCATTTGGACGATCTCGCTGAAACCTTCTGTAATTTGAATCGCTTCGGAATAAAGTTAAACCCGGAAAAATGTTCTTTCGGGGTTTCTTCAGGAAAACTTCTTGGTTTCCTTGTGTGTTCCAGGGGCATTGAAGTTAATCCTGAAAAAATCAGGGCCATTGAACAAATGAGATCGCCCTCGACCATGAAGGATGTTCAACGCCTGGCTGGTTGCATGGCGGCTTTAAGTCGTTTCATATCGCGACTAGGCGAAAGGGGATTGCCTTTCTTCAAAGCTTTTCGGAAGCATCACAATTTTACATGGTCGGATGAGGCCGAAAAAGCGTTTCAGGAGGCAAAGACATATCTATCCAGTCCGCCAGTATTGGTGTCTCCCGACAAAGGAGAACCATTGCTCCTTTATCTGGCGGCCACACCGCACGCGGTCAGCGCCTTTCTGATCGCGGATAGGGAAGGAATACACAGACCTGTCTACTATGTGAGTAAGGTACTTCATGGTCCTAAGGAGCGTTACCCTGAGGTCCAGAAGATACTTTACGCGCTACTGATGGCTTCCCGTAAGCTACGACACTACTTCCAAGCGCACAAGATCACAGTACCCTCCTCTTTTCCTTTGGGGGATATTGTCCGAAACCTAGAGAAATCTGGTCGAATCGCCAAATGGGCGGTCGAACTCGGTGCCTTCGAGATCCATTTCACGCCCTGCACGGCAGTTAAGTCTCAGGTTTTGGCCGACTTTGTGGTCGAATGGACCAACCCTGAGCCACCCGTGCAGGTGCCGGAGGAATTGGAGTGCCCCGATTACTGGACAATGTACTTTGACGGCTCCCGTAGTTTTCAACACTCGGGGGCTGGAGTGGTCTTAGTTATGCCTCAGGGCGAACAGCTTAAGTATGTCATCCAACTACACTTTGTTGCGACCAACAACGTAGCAGAGTATTCTCGCAGACCAATTATCCAAAATTGGGTCCTCACGTATATCCGCTCCGGCAGGAGTGTTCATTGAACACTTGGACCGTCCTTCGATCATGACTTCGGTCGAGGATGATCCGGTAATAGCCTCCGTTACCAACCTCGGTCAGGAACAGGATTGGACTCATCCATTGAGAGTCTATCTTGAACACGGGACCCTACCTGAGGACGAAACCGAAAGCGATCGGTTAATTCGAAAAGCGCGTCTGTACAAGCTCATAGATGGGGTTCTGTACAGAAAGGGTACTCAAGGAATATTCATGCGTTGCATATCTCAAGAGGAAGGAAAATCCCTCTTGAAAGAAATACATGACGGTGTATGCGGTGCACACACGTCATATCGGACACTGGTCGAAAAAGTTTTTCGACAAGGATTCTACTGGCCTTCGGCACTTGATAATGCCAAGCATATGGTCAAGATGTGTCCTCAGTGTCAGTTCCACGCAAGACAGGTTCATCAACCTGCCTATGCGTTACAAACCATTCCCCTCGCATGGCCTTTCACGATCTGGGGAATGGATATTGTTGGTCCTATGCCACAAGCGGTCAACGGATACAAGTTTCTGTTCGTAGCCATTGACACGTTTACAAAGTGGATCGAGGCCAAACCGGTACGAAATATTACCGCATCAGCAGCACAAAAGTTCTTTTATAAGAACATTGTTGCTCGATTCGGTGTTCCAAACTGTCTTATCACCGACAATGGTTCTCAGTTCGCTAGTGGTCTCTTCCTAGACTACTGCGACCAGATTGGAACTAAGGTGTGCTTTGCTTCTGTGGCACACCCACAAAGCAATGGTGCGGTAGAACGGGTCAATGGGCAGATACTACAAGGCATCAAGAAACGTGTTTTTGATCGCCTTAAGAGTCGCTCGGGGGCTTGGGCAGACGAGCTCTATATCGTTCTATGGGCACTACGAACTACTTCTAGTCGAGCCATAGGTGAGACGCCCTTCCATCTGGTCTATGGGGCCGAGGCTGTATTGCCTATGGAAGTTAGTATTGGGTCTGTTCGGACAGAACAATTCGAACAGGTTAATCAGTCCGAACAGCGCTCACAAGATCTCATCCTCTTAGAAGAAAGGCGTGATCGCGCTTTGGTCAAGTCCACGGCATACTTGCAAGCTTTGCGCAAGTATCACAGTAAAAGGGTGCGACCACGTAGTCTTCACGTGGGCGACCTGGTCTTACGAAAAATCCAAGATCAGTCTAATCGCAACAAATTCTCTCCGAAGTGGGAAGGCCCTTACACTGTTGTCTCGGTGCCGCGACCAGGATCCGCGCGGTTAGCCATGGAGGATGGTCGAATTTTGTCCAATACTTGGAACATCGATCAACTTCGCAAGTTCTACGTGTAAGTACTCAACCCCATTTTTCCTGTTCAATTAGCATTTTTTCATAAAATAAAAAATGTTTTGCTTTCATATGATGAATATTTCCCTTTATGCCCATCCACTACGAATTCGGCTCGGGGCTGGTCGCCCGCGGTTAGATCATTATAACATCCTGGTCGGATTCACTGGCCGATCTCATAACCACTTTCAGATAAGTCACTCCTAAATAAGCCGTTTCTCAACGCACACGGGGCTTTCTGGCAAGTCCTTGGTTATCTGAGTGGCTGCTAGTTTGCAAACAAGGCTAGGTGTTATAGTGATCATAATTGTTGATTCGATCACTCACCCCTGGTCGTTATATTCACTTTTCTCCTGTGTTTGTAATACTAAGTCTTCAGTATCTACAATCACAGGCGGGGGCTAGGGGGATAGGCTAGGTCTCAAACGGATCAAGTTGGTATCAGAGCAACTTTCCTATCCTGTGGATGGTGAAGACTCGCCAGGGTTACAAAACTTCCAGTGAAACTCCAGGCGATCAATTGACGGTTCCTACAGCCGCATCTTCGACAATGTCTGACGATACCTCCGTTCAGGCTAACCTAGCCGAACAAGTGGCTAAGCTCTCCACCGACATGGAAACCGTGCTTGCTTGGATTAAGCAGCAGGCCATGATTGTACCTCCTGAAGTAGGGAAGGTTATGGGTGTGAAGACTGGTGAAGACTTGTGCAGGGCAAACGAAGATGAAGACGAAGGCGACCACAAAACCGACGACCTCGCGAACACCTCCTTAGCTGTCGGATCTTTTAAGGTCGACGCTAAGATTGATATACCCATATATGATGGGGTGATTGATGCCGAGAAGCTGGATTCTTGGATCAATCAACTTGAGACCTACTTTTACCTGAAAGGGTTCAGTAGCGCTCAAAAGGTGAAGTTCGCACCTTTGAAGATGAAGGACCACGCCAAGACTTGGTGAAATGCCCTTGTCGCCAATGGTGAAGCTGATGACCTTGCGTGAGGTCAATTCAAACGACTTCTGTGACAAGAATTCTATCTGATGGGTTACCTTGAGGAGAGATGGGAGCGTTGGCACAAATTGTACCAACGGCGCGACCAGACCGTCCAAGACTATACTACGGAGTTCCGGAAACAAGCAATGGTCATCGGCATATCGCTATCCAATCCTCAGGTATTTCAGAAATACACATCTGGACTTCAGAAATCGATCATACTGAGCTAAGTCTGTTCGGCGTCCAAGACATTGCGACCGCAAGCACAACTGCTATGGCGATCGAGAAGAAGAACAAATCCTGCAGCGACAAAAGCACGAAGGAAAGTGCGACCTCGACAAAGAAAAAGCCGAGTCCGAAGAAGAACGCTTCAAAAATCGGGCACGGATGCCTTTTGTAAACATTGTCAAGTCACGAGACATACCGAGGACAAATGCTACAAGCTTCATCCAGAACTTCGACCAAAGAAAAACGGACCAGGGAAAAGAACAGCCACGGCTACTGCGACTTCACCCGACGAAGAAGTTGTCCGAGTGAATTCGGTTGATGAGGCAGATACCACCTTATCTCTGATGGCAATGCCGAAGGAGAAGGATTCGGATCCACCGAACGACCATCACCCGATGGAGGACTTGTTCACCATCAACATCCAGGTGAAGCACGAAGTGGTCGCAGCGATATTCGATCCCAGAAGTCAGAAGAATCTGGTCTCCGCTGGACTGGTTTGACGACTTGGTTTGAAGACAACCCCACACCCGCGACCATATCCGCTGGGTTGGTTTACATCCAACGTGAACCAACAAATTACGAGTCAGTGTGTTGAAGTTTGCGATCTCTGCACAATATATTGATGAGGTGCAATGCGATGTTGTCCCTATCAATATCTGTCAGGTGATCTTTGGGAGTCCGTATCTGTATGATCAAGACGCTCACTTCCATCGGTGAGCGCAAGAGTACGACCTCACCAAAGACGGAGTTAAGTTCGTAATCAGTAGAGACATCCACGTCAACACTTCGAACTTGATTACCGCAAATCAAGCCAAACGAATTATTAATGCATGATTTGACCCATTGGTCAAGATGAGGGTACTCGACCAGCGTTGTCGTTGGCGTGCCGAGAGGATTCTAGTCGTTTGTCGGCACTGCTAGAGAAATACAGTGATCTGTTTGAGACTACCCAGGGTTATCCGCCGCAACGTCCAGTCGAAGATGAAATTCAGCTTGTGTCCGATGCGACACTGCCCAATCTGAGTATGTATCGCAACTCAGTATTGGAGAATGAAGAGATCAAGAGACAACTTGGTGAGTTGCTAAATGATGGTGCCATTCAACCGAGTAGTTTACCTTTTGGATCTCCTGTGGTGTTAGTGCCAAAGAAAGATGGGACTTGGCGTATGTGCATCGACTACTGAGCACTAAACAAGATCACCATCAAGAACCGATACCCCCTTCCTCGTATTGACGACCTGCTAGACCAATTGAAGCTTGTTGTTGTCTTCTCCAAATTGAATCTTAAGTCAGGATATCATCAAGTTAGCATCCGAGAGGAGGATACGTGGAAGACCACGTTTAAAACACGACAAGGTCTGTTCGAATGGCTGGTCATGCCGTTTGGTCTCTGCAACGCCCCGACAACTTTCATGTGTCTTATGAATGACGTATTGAGACAGTTCATCGACAACTTTGTGATCGTTTACCTCGACGACATACTAGTTTATAGTCGTTCATGGGATGAGCATCTCATTCATGTCGAAAAGGTGTTCGAACAGCTGCGGCAACATCGACTTTGCCTCAACCGTAAGAAGTGCGAGTTTGGCCAACAAACTCTACTTTACCTAGGATTCATGGTCGGCAACGGTATGTTGCAAATCGACCCGGATAAGGTAAAAGTGATTCGAGAGTGGCCGTGACTGCGAACAGTTACGGGCGTGCACAGTTTTGTGGGAGTATGCCAATACCTTCGGAAGTTCATCTGACACTTCTCGATTATGGCTTCTCCATTGCATGCATTAACCAAGATCGATCAAAAGTTCGAGTGGACAGGGAAACATGAGGACACGTTTCTCTTGCTGAAGAGGAAGATCAGCGAGGCGCCTGTGTTAGCTTTGCCAAATCTCCAGAAACCATTCGAGCTAGAAACCGATGCCTCAGGTTATGCAATGGGCGCAGTGCTCATACAAGAAGGTCGACCAGTGGCATATCACTCCGAGTTATTCCAGGGAGCTCAGAAGAACTACCCGACTTATGATAAGGAGTTATGCGCACTGCATCAGGCCGTGAAACATTGGCGGTGTTACCTCTTGGGTAAAGAGACTGCTGTCCACACCAACCATCAACCGTTGCAATATTTGCAAACTCAAACCAAGCTACAGCAAGCTCGACACATGAAGTGGATGTCGTATCTGCAACAGTTTAATCTAGTGATTAAGTACAAGAAGGGCATACACAAAAAATTGGCGAACATGTTTTCACGACCACCAGTTACGACCCTCTATTTATCATCATTCATGCAGATCGAGCCCTCATGTCATGATGACTATGCCACTATGTACAGTGAAGACCCTGATTTTCAAACAGTACTGACTGAGCTCGAAACAGGGAAACCTACGGAGTTCGTTCGTCAAGAAGGACTCTTGTACAAGGGAAATTTACTTTGCATACCTCGTGGAGCACCTCAAAGTCAATGGTTGCGAGAAGCGCACACATCGAAGATAGCTGGTCACTTTGGGGTTACAAAGATGTTGCAAAATCTTCACCGACATGTGTTCTGGCCGCGTATGCAGCAGGATGTGGCTAGTTTTGTTCGAGGCTGTGGTCTCTGCAGTATATCGAAACTGGCAAACCAAAAATTAGGTTTGTACACTCCTTTGCCAGTTCCATCGCGACCATGGGAGAATATATCCATGGATTTCTTGGGAGGATTGCCGAAGACTAGACGTAGCAACGACTATCTATTCGTGGTTGTTAATCGGTTATCAAAAATGATTATTCTTATACCTTGTCAAAAGACTATCACAGGAAAAGAAGCAACTCGGGTATTCTTTCAACACGTTTGGACACACTTCAGACTGCCGACTTCTATTGTGTCTGATCGCGATACTCGGTTCCTTAGTCACTTTTGGCGATCGCTCTGGATGATGATGGACACCAAGCTAAAGAGGAGTACTGCCTTTCATCCGCAAACTGATGGTCAAACCGAGGTGGTAAATCGCATAGTTGTTCATCTTTTGAGAGGATATAACTCGAAGCACCCGAAGACCTGGGATGAAAGCATACTGTACCTGTAGTTTGCTTTTAATCGAGCAGTGCATGGTTCGACTGGAAAGTCACCGTTTGAGGTCTGTTTAAGATTTCTACCACAGAGTCCATTCAACATGGAGTTTATGATTCCTACCTCAGCACAGAACAGGAAGGAAGCATCTGATCAGAATCGAGCACAAAAGTTCCTGGAAGGTATTCAACGGCTCCATCGAGAAGTTGAACAGAACTTGTTGAAAGCTCAACTGAAGTACAAGGCGTGACATGATCGGCACCGAGTTGATGCGCAATTTCAAGAAGGTGATATGGTATGGTTACATCTGAGTAAGGAGAGACTTAAAGGTGAAGGTAAGACGCTCAAACCCATTCGTTATGGTCCTTTTCGGATTTTGCGGAAAGTTGGTAATAATGCTTGTTAGCTCGAGTTACCTCCATACATGGATATTTACTCGGTTGTCAATATTGAGCACCTCAAAATCTTCGAGCCTTTAATGCTGGATGATGAGCCAGATACTATAGTATCATCTGTTGAAGACTTGGTCTATCAACGAGACGAACCTCTACGCGAAGATGTGATTCTGGAGAAGAAGGTGACTACCACCCACAGTGACACAAAGGAGACTTTTCGAATCGGTCGGAAAGGTCAACGAGTACTTGCGGCAAAGTGGTACACCAGAGAAGATGGACAAGCCCAATTTCCACATCTCTAGTTTGATCGAGAGGTCACAACAGGGGTTGGCTCCTTCTCAACAAAGGAGTCATGATCCGGGAGGATCTTTAGGTCGAGTCGCATACGACTTCGCGACCTTAACCATGTTCGGAAAGGTTTCGCGATTGTTCCCTGTTCGGAATTGTAATCCGATCCAAATATAGATTACTAAGTCTATCTGTTTAGGATTAGTTAGTTATACGAGTCTAATATGTTTAGGTTACTGAGTCTGATACGTATTCATACGATTGGACTATAAATACCTTATAATAGGTCTAGTTTAGATCATCGAAGAGTCATAGAACTTATTTGAGTTTTAGACACTTATAATTCCTTCGACGTAGGCAAGTGTGTCTAACGTGCGACGCATAAAGCCCTCTTTGAAATAAAGAGTTGTGCAATTACTTTGGGTTTTGGTATTTCCGAATAAGATCCCATTATTCCGCATATTATAATCTGGGCGAGCCTAGTGCGAAAACCAAGGCTAGGTCTCAAACGGATCACAAATAGAGGGGGGCTAAAAAGCTAAACTAACCTAAAACTTCTTGACGAGGATTGTTAGCTACTTTTGGACCTCCATGATCGCACTAGCGTCCCATGGTCACACATGTCTATGGTCGTGGTCCTCCCTATAGTCGCCTAGGGCCAGAAGGAAGAATATCGGGTAATCCAAGGGTATTCTGGATATAACTCAAAAATCATACTTATTTCGCGCAAATTCAAGACACTTATTATCGCAGAACCCATATCTTATGTTGTATTCGAGAACAGTATGAGCGCAGAGATAGTCCCTACGACATCCTCTCTTGCAGATACAAGGACTGATCTCATCACCGTGGTCGCAACACTACGCATGGTCGCAACACTAAACAATCACCCCTTAAACATTACCTCAACATGATCCTTATGATTATTCCTGAGATAATCATAAATCCCTGACAAGGTAATCGTCGAGGAGGTTAAGATGGCAAGGCAGTTCTACGACAACAGAGTCAAGACTGCCAAACCGCCACATACCCTTGATCTACGGCAACTACCATGTACCCACGACCTCCCAGTTGCCACTTCAGGGCGATTAAGAGAGATCGTGGGGCATGCCTTTAGGAGAACAACCGACAACATCTTTGGCAAGTATAAGAAGGCCTTCAAGGGAAGGATCAGGGGACGATCGATGACAGAGAGAAGACTAGGCTTAGCAAAGATAGGATTAGCTAGCTACACATTGTAAGCACTTCTCTGTAACTCTTTTTCTCACATAGCCAAATACACAGGACGTAGGGTCGTTACCCAGCTAAAGGGGGCCTGAGCCTGGATAACTCTTTCTCGTGTTTTAGATTCATAGATACCTTGAACATCTTAAGAATCTATCTGATTGGCCTCATTCCTTCTTACTCACTTCTTTGCATAAGATCGACAGAGGGACCCAGAGTTCCAATCGTCGACAATTAGCACCCACCGTGGGGCCCTGAAGACATTTTCATCAAGATTCATTGTACCATGGATCCTTTCTCTTGCCTACATGATTCTGAGAACGAGTTCGATCTCGAGGATCACGTAGATGCTATGGATGAAGATGCCGTCCTCATCAATGGTGACGACACTACCCTCATAGCTTGTCTTGGGGAAGCATCATCCTCGATTCCAACTGTCGACGATTTGGACTCGGGGTCCTCAGTCAATCTTATGCAAATTTGTGAGTTGCAGGACCTTTCGGGGCACTCCTCCGGGAAGGTAGGATGAGTAATATCTGTAGGGGCAGTGAGAATTTATATAGGTTTAGGCCCTCGATGGTGGGAGTAATAGCCCTACGTCCTGTTACGATTTCACTATGTAGGAAAAAAGTGTTTACAAGGGGGAGGAAGAGATGATCATAGGCAAAGATCTCTTCTATGTTAGTATCTATCTAACTATGCCTAAGTCTTCAGGTTACTTGTACTCGTGGTAATGCTTGTATGCTTAACTGTCCCTTAGAATGTGCATTGACCACCTCTTTATACTGAACAAAAGGGCGCCAACGCGAAACGTCCTTGGACGGTTGCTAGGATGCAGTTTTGTTAACCGCACTTAACTTCCATGCAGGCTTAACATGTGCAATCAAGAGATAACCGCACATGTTAACCTCCTGGCAGTTGTCTTCATACGTGGAGAAATCACCATGATCCTCGGGATATGCCTGTTCAAAGGGTTAGACATTCTCGAGTTATTCTGGTCGCAAATAGTCAATGACCTTCTGACCGCGCACCGTCTGCAGTCTTCTGACCGTGCACTGTATGCGGCCTCATAACCGCGCAAGGGCTGTGATTATAAATCATCCTTGTGTCCGCGCCCTTCAGTTCGTCTGAGACCATAGCGACGGACTTATAGGCACACGGCTAATCTGATTCTATCTTTAAACCAAATGTATATTATTTTGAACTAGCTCGGGTGATAATCCTCGTCAGCTAGCCCCCAAATTTGAAGAAAAATGAAGAGACATATTTACTTCAAAATTTAATCATGCATCAAAATTACGAACCCGACGCTTCAACTTCAATTGAAACTGTTCCGCCGTGTGACGGTTCATATCTTGACCGGCTGCAATAGTAAGTGTGGTGCTTCTTATTCGTGCTAACTTGAATCCGTATTTAAGTGTAGCTGATTGTCTTTCTTGTTATAGAGAAAATGCCTTTCTAAACAAGAGCATGGCTGATCGGGAGAATCAAGAAGAAGCTATAGTCATGAGATGTTCTTCTCTCGAGAGGAAACTGCGCGAAGCGCAGTCAAAGCTCTCTTGTAAGTCCACTTCCGACCAGAAAACATTATTTTGTTACATGAACTGTTGTAAGAATTGACTGCCATGTTCATGCAGCACAAGAGGATCAAATAATCCTTCTTTCAAAAGAAAAGAATGACCTTCAGGCGACCATCGAGCTCCAAAGATCAAAGATTGATATTGTCTGCACGGAGAACGAGAATTTGAGAGCAACGATTGCATCCGGCAGCAATGCTCAATCTTCCGTCTTCGAAAAGCTGAAGACGGTGGCAACTCTACTCAAAGCTAATGTGGTCAAATCTCAAATGATCAATCCTAGCTTCGGCAAGTTAGCCACATTGGTTGCGACTCAAGCTGAATCACATCTTGAATATCTTCCTAAAGATACAAGGCGACAGGAAGAGACAATGAGGACAAAAAAGTGCTATCTATAGCCTCCGCCATCCTCTGCAGACTCCATTTTCACCACGGCCCTGATCTTGATTTGAAACCAATGGTCGGAGATGCAGAAATCGAGAGTGAAGATCAGCTTGAGGCCATAATGGAGGAGGTCGATCAGGCCCTTGATCGAAAATCTCTTAAAAGAACTTGGCTTACCTTAATTGTTGATTTAACAATTTTTGTACCTGCAAACATGTGATTATACAATGCAAATGCATGCCTTAAATTATGGAAAAGAGTGATACTTTCTTCATTTCACGTTATGGTCATATTCTCTTAGCCCCCTCCTGAGATCATAAGTACTGAAGACCTAGTATTGTAATCTCAGGAAAAAATATGGGCGTTATGAATATCTAAGAAATGCTTTATCTTAGATATGACAATCCGATCATACCGATACTGACCTTAATACAACACCCGGCCTTATTACGAACTGGCAGCCACCCGAATGATCAAGAACATGCCAGTAAGTCCCGTGTGCGTTGAGAAACGGCTTATTGAGGGATGTCTTATCTGGATGCGACCATGAGATCGGCCAGCAAATCCAGTTAGGATATTGTAGCAAGATTATTACCAGCGATCAACCCCCGAGCAAGGCTCATTATAGGAATGGCAAAGAAATGAACGTAACATGAGCCGAATAAAAGTACTCACGATTTTTTGTTAAACCATTCTAATTGAACAGGAAAAAAGATTGGAGAACTTACACGTGAAACTTGCGTAGTTGATCGATGTTCCAAGTATTGGACAAGATTCTACCATCCCCCATTGCTAACTGAGCCATTCCTGGTCGCAGTACTGAAACAACAATGTAAGAGCCTTCCCACTGAGGAGAGAACTTATTGCAGTTAGGCTGGCTTTGTATTTTTCATAAAACCAGATCACCCACGTGAAGACTACACGGCCGCACCCTCTTGCTGTGATATTTTCACAAAGCTTGCAAATATACTACTGACCTTATCAACGCTCGATCACGTTTTTCTTCGAGGAGGGTTAAATCCTGAGTACGTTGTTCAACTTGATCAATCTGATCGAATTGATATGTTTGGAAAGAACCAATACGAATTTTCATAGGTAATACAGCCTCGGCGCCATACACCAATTGGAAATGTGTCTCACCGGTGGCTCAACTACAGGTAGTACGTAATGCCCACAAAACAGAGTAGAGTTCATCTACCCAAGCCCCCGACCGCATCTTAAGGTGATTGACGGCACCATTGCTCTATGGATGAGCTATAGAAGCAAAGCACACCTTAGTTCCAATATTATTGCAATAGTCCAGGAAGAGACCGCTAGCGAATTGGGAACCGTTATCAGTGATGAGACAACTTGGAACACCAAATCGAATGATGATGTTCTTATGAAAGAACTTCTGTGCCGCAGCAGCGGTGATATTGTGGACTGGTTCAGCCTCGATCCACTTTGTAAACGTGTCAATAGCTATGAATAAGAACTTGTAACCATTAACCGCATGTGGCATAGGTCCCACAATATCTATTCCCCAGACCGCAAAGGGCCACGTTAAAGGGATAGTTTGCAAGGCATATGCGGGCTGATGAACCTGTCTTGCATGAAATTGACACTTGGGGCATGTCTTGACCAAGTATTTGGCATCATCGATGCGGAAGGCCAGTAAAAACCCTGTTGGAAAGCTTTCCCAACCAGTGTGCAAAATGACGCGTGTGTACCACACACACCGTCATGGATTTCTTTCACGAGGGATTTACCTTCCTCTTGAGAAATACAACGCATGAATACTCCTTGAGTACCCTTTCTATACAAGACCCCTTCTATAAGTTTGTATAAGCGCACTTTTCGAATCAACTGATCACTTTCGGTTTCATCCTTAGGCAAGGTCCCATGTTCGAGATAGACCCTCAATGAATGGGTCCAATCTTCTTTATGTCCAAGGTTGGTAACAAAGACTATCACCGGGTCATCTTCGACTGTAGTCATGATCGAAGGATGTTCTAAGTGTTTGACGAACACTCCTGCCGGAGCAGATGTACGTGAGGATCCAATTTTAGATAATTTGTCTGCGAGAATATTGTCCTTTCGCGGGATGTATTGGACTTCGAAATGACTGAAGTGTTTTTCCAATCTCTTCACTTCCCCCAGGTAATGAGCCATTTTCTCATCGGAGGTGTTGTACTCCTTGTTTACCTGGTTTACGACCAGCTGTGAGTCTCCCCTCACCACTAATCGACGGACTCCGAAGAATTTTGCTGCCCAGAGCCCTACAATAAGACCTTCATATTCTGCTGCGTTGTTAGTCGCAACAAAATGTAATTGAATGGCATACTTGAGTTGGTCGCCCTGAGGCGTGACTAAGACCACTCCAGCCCCCGAGTGTTGAAAACTGCGAGAGCTGTCAAAATACATCGTCCAGTGGTCGGTACATGATAAGTCTTTAGATCCTTGCATAGGTGGGTCAGGGTTAGTCCATTCGACTACAAAGTTTGCAAGGATCTGAAACTTGACCGCCGCATGAGGGGTGAAATGGATGTCAAATACTCCAAGTTCCACAGTCCACTTCGCGATTCGATCAGATTTCTCTGGGTTCCGAATAATATCTCCCAAAGGAAAGGACGAGGGCACTGTAATTTTATGTGCCTAAAAGTAATATCGTAGCTTGCGGGCAGCCATCAGTAGCGCATAAAGTATCTTCTGGACCTTAGGATAACGCTCCTTAGGACCATGAAGTACCTCGCTTACGTAATAGACGGGTTGTTGCACTCCTTCTCTTTCTGCGATCAGAACCGCGCTGACCGCATGAGGTGTGGCCACCAAGTAAAGAAGTAGTGGTTCCCCTGTGATCGGAGAAACCAACACTGGTGGACTGGATAAGTATGCTTTAACCTCCTAGAATGCTTTCTCAGCTTCATCCGACTAGGTAAAACCGTGGTGTTTTCGAAGAGCTTTGAAAAAAGATAATCCCCTCTTGCCTAGTCGCAATATAAATCGACTTAAAGCCGCCATGCGACCTGTCAGGCACTGGACATCCTTCATGGTCGAAGAAGACCTCATTTGCTCAATGGCCCTGATTTTTTGGGATTAACCTCAATTCCTCTAGAACAAACGAGAAAGCCTAAAAGTTTACCAGATGAAACCCCGAAAGAACATTTTTCTGGGTTTAATTTTATTCCAAATCGGTTTAAATTACAAAAGATTTCAGGAAGATCATCTAAATGAGTCAAGCTTTTTAAGCTTTTTACAACCAAATCGTCTACGTAAGCTTCCAGATTAGGCCCCATCTCGGAAAGAAAGGTCTTTTGCATCAAGTGCTGGTACGTGGAACTGGTGTTCTTGAGACCAAATGGCATTCTGACGTAGCAGTAGGTGCCAAATGGTGTGATGAAGGCAGTCTTCTCTTCATCTTCTTCGGCCATGCTAATTTGATGATATCCTGAATAAGCATCCAGGAAGCTCATCAGCTCGCAACCCGCAGTAGAGTCGACCAACTGATCGATGCGGGGAAGGGGAAGTCATCCTTTGGACAGGCACTGTTTAAGCTGGTGTAATCAACGTACATGCACCACTTACCATTTGACTTATGGACCATGACCAGATTTGCAAGCCATTCCGGATGATCGACTTCGCGAATAAATCGGGTCGTTTGGAGTTTATCTAACTCTGCGTGGATAGCTTCTTGCCGATCAACAGCAAAGCGTCTGAACTTCTACTTTATTGGTCGCTGTCTAGGTCAAATTGCTAACCTATGCTCAATTACCTCTCTTGGGACACTGGGCATGTCGGATGGTTTCCATGCAAACACATCTGCATTAGCTCAGAGGAAAGTAATGAGTTCGAGTTCCTATTTGTCATCCAGGCCTGATCCAATCCGAATTGTTCTAGATGGATCATCTGGGCATAACGGAACTAGTTTCAGCTTTTCCTCTGGCCGAGGGGCGACCTTGATCATGTCCCGAAGGGGAAGTTGATCTACCAACTCTAGGGATAACCGATCACAAGTCAATGCCACAATGCGGCTGCCTCAGATAGAGATAACGCCTTTGGGGCCAGGTAACTTACCGCACTGATAAGCATAGTGCGTCGCCATCATAAATTTAGCGAGAGTTGGCTGGCCAAAAATCGCGTTATAAGCCTAATCACAATCAATTACGTCGAAAGTAACCAATTCTGTTCGGAAATTATCCGATTCACCCAGCGTGACTGGGAGCACCACCTGTCCCATTAGCATCATCGAGGGACCAGGAATTATCCCATAAAACGGATGAATTATGGGTTTGATTTTTGAACGAGAGATTTGCATCTCGTCCAATGCCTTGACCAATAAAATGTCCAAGGAACTATCTCCGTCGATCAGGACCCTTTCGACTCTCACATTTCTGATAATTGGGGTAATGACCAGAGGTAGTCGCAATGGTTGAGTAAGCCCAACGGGACAATCGGAGCGATCAAATGTCAAAGGAGTATCTGACCAACGGGGGTATTGAGGTTCGCCAAGGGGAGCTTCCGCTTGGTTCACCTCTCGATAAAATGCTTTAAACTGACGTTTAGAAACAAAAGAGGAGGAACCCCAAAAACGACATTAACATTATTACGAGGTACCTGGTAGGACATTTCTTCATCCTCGTCGGCGTCTCTAAGCCCGCAAGCCTGCTCTTTCGATGGCAAAGTTGGCATTGGACCAATTCCCTGGTAAAAGTCATCTAGTTGCTTCAACCAGCTCCAGCAGTTCTTGAGGTCATGTCCCGGAGAGTTGTGGATCGGACCCCACTTCTTGCCTTCCTGCGGGTTAGTCGGTTTTTCTGGCTGGTCGGCATTGCGGCCACTAGAGGCAGTTTTATTTTTAAATGAAAACTTATTACCTTTCGCCGGTGGAGGCTTTTCCGTGACTACGACCTCCCGGTACTGTCCGGTTCGATTCTTTTTAGACTTCTTTGATTTCCCGCCCGATGAAGACTCCGGCTTCTTGCCTATATCTTCTTTTTTCACGTCCTTGAGACCTGGTTGGGGTGGCAAATTCCCTTTATCCACTATCCTATTCCACTCAACGGCCTCGGCCGCGTCAGAGTAACGGTCAGCCATATCAAAGAGATCGGCCACTGACCGAGGAGGGTGGATAAGTAAACCTTCTATGAACCTCCGATACCGAACAGCATGCTTAAACGCCCTGATAACGGAGTTATCGGATATGTTTGGGATGGTATTTCTCACCCTGACAAACCTTTTGACAAACTATCGAAGAGTCTCCAGTGAGCGGCAGACCTCGCACCCCCCTCAACACAAAATTGTACACCTCCGCCATGTTAGTTGTCACTACGCCATATCTAGCACATCCCTCATCGTGCAATAGAGACCACTTCTCAGGAGTTTTGTCACTAATCCATTCACTAAATTTCTTTGGCCTTGACCTTCGGCTGTGTCGTCTCGGCACATCTGTAGTCCCCACAACATTTTCTTCATCTTCTAGCTGTTGTGAACTGCTTGCCTCTGACCTTTGAGATTTACCTAGATCTGAAGTTTCTTGTTCTAACTCATCCCAAAGTTGTTGGAACTTATGGCTTTGGTTCTGATCGCACAACCTCTTGAACTTCTTCATAAGCCGTGCGCTTTTGTAGTGTGTAAAGAAGTTCGCCGCAAGATGTCGTTTACACCACCGACTGATCAAGTCATTCCAGCTGTACTGCGGGTTCTCAGTGGACAACATGAACTCAATGGCACTTAACAGACCCTTGTGTCAATCATGGATTACTCATACATTCCGTCTGTCCTTCACGACGGTTTGTTTCAGGTTTGCAAGGAACCATACCCAGCTGTCTGTACTCTCACCTTCCACTAAGGCGTACGCCATGGGAAGTAGCTGGTTGTTTGCATCTGCAGCAACTGCTATCATCAGAGTTCCCTTGTACTTTCCAGTTAGAAATGTGCCATCCACACAAAGTACTGGCCGCATGTACTTGAATACAGAGATTACTTGACCGAATGACCAGAATATACGCTCCATGTACTCAGCTCTAGGAACTATCTCACCATTTCCACCGACAACTGGGCTATGGACCATATCCATCATAGTGCCGGGGTTGGTGTCAACGATTTGTTCGATCAGTCTGGGCACATAGTTATATGAATCATAGAAAGATCCAAATAACATCTCAAGACCAAGTTTCTTGGCTCTCTATGCCTTCCCATACTGAATGATGTACCCAAATGTGTCGTTGATTTGGCTAACAATTTCTTTTGGTGGCATATCAAGATTTGCATGAAGGTTCGACAAAATTACACGTGCCACAAATGCGGAAGACATATTCCTATGACTCTGTGAGACTTCTGTCACTGAACAGTCATGTTCGGTGATCCTGGAAACAATGAAGTGTTCATTGTCCTTGTACCGAGCAATACGAACATAAAATCGACATCCTTCCACCTTGCACTTCACCGCGTACAGTCGCGGATTTGTTCTGTCAACCTTGAAAGACCGACGTAGTGTCATGGACCACATCGCCATGGCTTGCTTAGCCTCCTCTTTGCTTCAAAAATGTTGTCCCAATATTAATCTGTGCTCACTCCGCGCCCACTCCGAACTGCAATCGTCGTGGATTCGCGCATGCTCAAAACCACTAGGATCTAGCCATTGTTGTGGAGGTCCCATTCCACGATAGTCTTCTTCACTAGAGGAATCCGCATAGTCTACGTCCACCTCCGACCCTTCGCTGCCTGAAACTTGCAGACCCTCGTCTTCACCTTCGTCGGCATAAGCCTCATCCCCAGGCCACAAATACCTGCCCATGAATTCTGCGTTGGGGACATCCGCAGAATTATGGGTCATGGTTGGATCAATGTTCATATGTTGTCCTCCAATTAATGGTTCGGGTACAAATTCTGCAGCCGGTTCTGGTACATTGTCTAGCTTGGTCACATACAGTATGCAGTCATCTGGCCCATGATTGGGATTTATCACCCTCCTAACAAGAGAGCCCCATGATCTATCGCCTCTAAGTTTATACAATTTCCAACAAGATGTCAAACCAATAGGCACCAGCGCTTCTATGACAATTTTGTGTAAACATGGGTCAATATTTAGGATGTCCATGACTCGGGTCTTAAGGTCCTCAAAATTAAGAACACTAAGATCATTCAATTCAATATCTATACGGTGACAGCCACTTAGGTCATCTCCAGATGGTCCATTTCTAATGATTTGTTCCCCGTGAAAAATATAGACTACTCTGATTTCTGACATTGTCTACAACATAAGTATTACAAACATCAGCTATCATATCTCCAATATATTTTGCACATTACTCTATGCTCATCCTTAAGACATGTGCGACTTATTTTTTAACATCTCAACTAATCGAAGTACACCGGATTAACGACATCGCATCACATCTAATCTACAATTCCTATATTCTCATCTCACATATCAATAATTTAATTATTTACTACTCTTAATTAATACACATCTCACATCTTATTCATAAACATATTAAATTTACATAATATTACACAACAAATCAAAATTATATATACATTATATTCATAAATGCCCAACATATTTAAATAAAGCACAAATCAGATCTGCATTTCTGCACATTTTCTACGAAAAAACCGTATGTCCTAAATTATCGATTCACTATTTATTAATCTAATTTATTCGCTTAATATATAACATTTCTCCATAATAGATCTATATTTCCTAAGGCACAAATCAAATCTGCATACGAAAAAACCGTATGTCCTAAATTATCGATTCACTATTTATTAATCTAATTTATTCGCTTAATATATAACATTTCTACATAACAGATCTATATTTACTAAGGCACAAATCAGATATGCATTTCTGCACATTTTCTACGAAAAAACCGTATGTCCTAAATTATCGATTCACTATTTATTAATCTAATTTATTCCCTTAATATATAACATTTCTACATAACAAATCTACACATTCCTAAAACAGATCTGCATTCTACACTAATTATCACTACAAATTTATAATTGTACCTTTTTTTATGCTTTCTTTCCTTCTTCTTCTTCTTCTTTTTCTTTTCCTCTTATCCTTTTTCCCCTCTTCTCCCTCTGCCGTTAGTTTTTTGTTTTTTTGGCTGCAATGCACCAGTTGCCAAGAGCACCAAATATATATTACCTATCAGTCGCCATCCCAACTGGCGACTGATGGTTTTTCCGCAGTCGCCATCTCATATGGGGACTGATGTCTTTTCTGATTGTTTTTTTGGGTAAGTCGCCACGCGGGATGGCAACTTAGGTCGATTTTGTAAATACTTTTCTTGCACGTTATTTTTAAATTTTTATTTTTAATCTGGGTTATCCGTGCAAAATTCTCCTATTAAATACATGTAATTATTTTTTATTTTATTAAATCCGGAATGATATGTTAGAATGATCCGGTACCGGAATGTTTCATCTCAATGGACAGAATGGACACCAGAACAGAACTATTGTTTTTTGGTCTTGTCATTGTTTAAATTGGTGATTGGGTAAATGAAATGAAGACTGAAGCAGCAAAATTGGACTGTCCCCATTCAAATTGGTAACTACGCCGAGGAAACAACAAAAATTTAGTGGCGGAACTAACAAAACAATACCTAGTGGCGGAACTAACAAAACAATACCAACTTCAGTCTAGTGGAAAATTACAGGCTCGTGCACTGTGTAAATGAAATGCGGAAGACCCTAGTGTGTTGTTGCCCACATGTCACTATGTTTGTTGTGTCGACAATTTTTTTTAGTTATTTTTAAGTCATCAAATAACAGGGGAAAATAGTGGAGTGGACATTAAACTCTAATATAAGAATAATAGTAGACATTAAGTCTCACAAATACGATTAAAATACAAATAGTAAAACTTATAGGATTACATAGTAAGGAATATTATATAGCACTGTGGCATGGGCATGAGTAGTTGGGATCATTTTTGCAACAACAAAAGTTTAATTATTGTTGGAGACTTGCATTGTCTGATTTGAAGCTATCCATCACGCATAGGAGATAGTTGATTATCTCCTTTTCTCTTTCATCTCAAGGGGCATTTATCCACGACATATAATTGTATTTTGTCCTCTCGTCTTTCTGAGAGCATTCTAAATACATCCTTTCAGTGTTATTGTATGTACAAGATGTATTCATCTTAATGAAAAAGACTGCATTTACAGCAGAACTTATCTAGCTCCAACCATTCATAGTCTCAAACAAGTCGTCCTGTACGTAAAATGCATAGTAAGATAACACGTGTATAATAAGAGAAATAAAAACAGAAACTTACATGTAATCTAGAGGATGTCATGGTAAAAGATGTGGCAAAGGCAACAGTAGCAGCACACACAAGTGTGGAACATCATCTTCTCGGTGCAAATTGTTTGCAACTTGTCGAATTTGCCTTTAAGTTGGCCTTTTTTTTTAGTAAAAGATGGTTTATCGTCCGCTTTGCCTTTTATTCCCACTTTGGATCGATCCATTGGATGTACATGAACTCTTCTTGTCAAACTTGGGACACTTCGAACACCTTCTCATGAAATTGGTGTTCTTCCAAGCTATGACATCCTTCCGTGTCAAATCACAGTTACACCTATCCCTGAACTCAGACCTTTGTCCTACCTATGGATGGAATGAGTAGCATAATAAGCACTTGTAGATGTACGTACTGTGCACAAGCATATCAAGAGTAGTTATCTTCCAAACTCTAGATTTTTGCCCTTGGTTATGCCCTTGAGAGCTGCTAGAAGTGGCGCTCGCCATGGATGTTAAGTTTTACAGATGAAGTATGAGAGCAATATGCGGAGATTTATATGCATGTTTGGTAGACCTAATAGAAGATTATGATCCGCAGACCTGAATCCAATTTAGTTGAGTTGAATAAAGTTGATATGACGTATTGTAGAAAAAAATATAAAAAACTGTCAAAAGTTGAAAAAGCTATGAAAAACTTAAAAGTTGTAAAAAAAACTGTAGCTAGAAAAATTGATAATGCTTTGGAAGTTGAAAAAGCTAGAAAACCTAACATCAGATCTAGTTTAATACAACCATATAAGTTCAATAGAATAGACTTAAAAATCTAATACATTGTGAGGCCCCCAACCTAATTCCCAACTGACCTGGGCCGGAGGTGCCACATTGGCCCTATCGCCTCTGAGGCATCGCTTTCAAGAATAGTTGGACTGTTGTAATTTTTTTTAACAGTGGTACAAAAGTATGGAACTAAAATTAAATGTTATCGATTGCCTGTAGTGTCGCAACTTGTCTTCTCCTTTGCATGTTGCATGCACCATGTGTGGTAGGTTTAGCATATTGCTTAACTTGAGAGCCCACCAACCTTCTTTCAACCAAAGCTGAAAACCAACTAAAAATGACAAGCAGTGAATACTTTCGTACTAAGCAGACTGCATCCCATATAACTAGTAGAATGACATGATTAAATAGAATAATAATCATATGTTTCAACATAATGTAACACAGTTCAACTACCATTCCTTTCATACTAATATAATATTATTATTTTAAAAGTCATCTTTTAGCAAAAAGCTACTATACCTTTATCATGGTTAACCAACAATACCGACACTCCCAACTGAGAGTAGGAGTTAACATTCACATCTTTAATTCTACAGAAGTGTACTATTTTACCCACAAAAACTCTTAACCAAACCACCAAAATAGTCTTACACTTCCTTAAATGCATGACTTGGTTAAGAGAATAAAATTTCACCTGACTTGTACGCTTATCTTTCATCTGGCATGGTTTACCTCTGCTATTATAGCAAACCTTAGCTCACTATCCGCCAACTCACTCACAGGTTGCTCCCAAGATTGGCTTGTACAATCTGCTGAAGTAGTCTTGGTACTAAGTTGTACGTGTCCACATATGTACTAAATAGCTCCTTCAACACCTTTTATTTCGCCCTCCATGCTTTCCTATAGTTTATTTTATAGCTATATTTTTCTCCCATGTATGTGATGATCTTCTTGGGTGGCACAACATTATTCTCCTTGACGATTGAGAGGGAAAGGAAGATGTAATATTTCTGTGATGTCATAACATGCCCTCCACTAGACATATGTAGCCACAACTATAGTAACCTGGAAGAACGGCTCATCCTTTAGACGCATCACATGGACGTACCACAGGCAATTATCAGTTTGTAAACCCCATGTGATTACCTAATCTTGAGTGATGTGTGATTTGACATTGTTTTTGAATTGTTTTGGATACATCTCTTCGTGTTTGTCGTGGTATAAAATATACCACCGGCAGATTTCACGGAGAGACTTGACACACGAACAGCGGCGCGAGCTGACCGAGTGATCGGTCACCTCCCGCGGGGCAACGCAGCAATTGACACAATGATTTTTATACAGGTTTGGGTCCCGGTGGGGGCCCTAGTCCTGTCGGCACCCTCCGGACGCGAGTCCGCTGGGGAGGAGCTCTCTCGGGGAGAGAGGTCTCCAAGGGAGCCTATTATTTGAGTATATTGAAAATGAATTGGAGTCTCTCTACAAATGAGGTACAAGGGGCGCTGGCGTCATTTCACTGGCTGAAGGGCTTGGATGCTTGACAAGTGTCCTCGCTGGTTCCTGAGGGACCCGAGGCCCGGAGGCTCAGGGACCCGCTGGGGACCTTCCCCGCACGAAGAGCTGAGACTCTCCAGAGACCCCATGGGACCCAGGGCCCGACGGCCCAAGGACCCGCTGGGACCTTGTCCGCACGAAGGGCCAAGGGGCTCCAAAAGTTCCCTGGGACCCGGAGCTCGGAGGCGACCATCTCCGCATGAAGGGCCAAGGGGCTCCAGAAGTCCCCGGACCCAGGGCCCGAAGGCCCAGGAACCCACCGGGGACCTTCTCCGCATGAAAGGCCGAGGGGCTCCGGAAGTTCCCAGGGACCCAGGGCCCGGGACCCACCAGGGACCTTCTCCGCACGAAGGGCCAAGGGGCTCCGGAAGTTCCCCAGTCCCGGGGCCCAGAGGCCCCGGGACCCATCGGGGACCATCTCCGCACGGAGGGTCCAGGTGCTCTAGAGGCCCCACGGGACCCAGGGCCGAGGCCCAGGGACCCCCTGGGGACCTTCTTCGCACGAAGACCTGAGGTGCTCCAGAGACCCCACGGGACCCAGGGCCCGGAGGCCCAAGGACCCACCGAGGATCTCCGCACGAAGAACCGAGGCGCTTCGGAGACCCCACGGGACCCAGGGACCCACCGGGGACCTTCTTCGCACGAAGGCCCGAGGCGCTCCAGAGACCCTGTGGGACCCAAGGCCCGAAGGCCCAGGACCCACCAGGGATCTTCTTCGCACGAAGGACCGAGGGCGCTCGGGAGCTCACTTCGAAGACTGCTCGGAGGTACGGGATTTGCCCCAACAGGAGCCCCCTAGGCCCTCGGGGACACGTCGTGGCCCCGGACGGTATGTGTAAAACCCTTCCCCTGATGACACTGAGGTCTCCGGGGTAATTTTCCCGCACAGTGCTGCGATAGAACCCTTTCGCCTCCGGGGGACCGGGGATCTCCGGGTGGAAGGATCTGAACTTGGGATGTAAAGTCGTTGTGAGGAAGAGAAAACAGCCCCCGGGGGGCTTGGAGCCCTAGAACGGAAGAAAACCTCTCCTAGGGCCCTGGTCCCCGGGCAAATGGCGGCGCCCGGGACGAGGGAGCCAGGGCCCTTGTCCCCGGGCAAAAGGCAGCGCCCGAAATGGGGTGACTGGGGTCCTTGTCCCCGGTCAAATGACGGCGCCCGGGACGAGGGAGCTGGGGTCCTGGTCCCCGGCCAAAAGGCGGCGCCCAGGATGACGGAGCCGGGGCCCTTGTCCCCGGGCAAATGGCGGCGCCCGGGACGAGGTCACCGGGGCCCTGGTCCCCGGGCAAAAGGCGGCGCCCGGGATGAGGGAGCCGGGGCCCTTGTCCTCGGGCGAAAGGCGGTGCCCGGGACGAGGTCACCGGGGCTCTGGTCCCCAGGCAAAAAGGCGGCGCCCGGGACAGGCAAAGCCTTCCCCCAGGACAAAGTCCCACCGGGAGAGAACATTACCGCGTCTGGGTGGCGCGATTGAGAAAATCCTCCTCCCGGGACAAAGTCCACTTGGGAGAGAACGTAGTCGCGTCCGGATGGCGCGGAGCCCCCAGAAGGGATAAAACTTTCTCTCGGAACAAAGTCCCCCGTGGAAAGAATGTTACCACACCCAGGTAGCGCGGAGCCCCCGGAAGGGAAAAACGTTCTCCCGGGACAAAGTCCACCCGAGAGAGAGATCCTTCCCTTGGGACAAGGTACACTCGGGGGAGAAAACCTTCCCCTGGGACAAAGTCCACCAGGAGAGGATGTTACCTCATCCGAGCAGCGTGGAGCCCCCAGACGGGAAAAATCTTCTCCGGGGACAAAGTCCACCCGGGAGAGAGATGCAGTCGCACTCGGATAGCGCGTAGAAAATTGCTCCAGTCGCCGTGAGAACGGGGGCCGGCGAAGAATTTCCTGGTCAAAAAGTTCCGAGACCCGGTCGAAAATTCCCCCAGTCACCGTGACAACGGGGAGCCGGTCAAGAAATTTTGGGTTCGGAAATGTGCTCCCGGAGGAGAGTGAGTGCCATGATGGGCTCTGGAGTATTTGAGGGGGGACTATTCCCTCAAAGTGACTCGTTACCATAGTTAAGAAACTGGGTTGCCGCTTACCCCCTCAGTCCGCAAGGGGTTATCGTAAGCCACCCAGGGAGAGAGGCTCCCGTTGTCGGGACTTTTGGAGTATTAGAGGGGGGACTCACCCCTCAAAGTGACTTGTTACCGTGGTTTCTGGGAACCGGGTTGCCACTTACACCCTCAGTCCACGAGGGGGATTGTAAGCCACCCTAGGGGAGCAGGGCTGCCGCTGTCGGGACTTGGGCTAAGCAGGAGCCCGTGACCCTCATTCAAGGGCATCCTCTGAGGGGCATCCTCCTGGGAGGGCATCCTCTGAGGGGCATCCTCGCGGGGAGGGCATCCTCTCGGGGAGGGCATCCTCGCTGGGAGAACCACCCATGGCATGGGGTTAACCCCCGGCGCGGGGGGAAGCCCTGGCGCAAGGAAGTCTCCCGCCCGGAGTGAGCCCCCAGAGCGGGGAAAGACCCTGCGCTGTTGAGATGGTGGCGGCGTCCGACACACGAGGACGCTCGTCACCGGGATGCCTCTCACCAGGAGACAGTGACGGCGCCTGAGACACGGGGACACCTGCCCCCGGGGTGGTTATCACAGGAGTGGTGATGGCGCCCGGGACGCAGGTCACCGAGATCTATTGGGCGGAGATTTCTCCCAACATCCTGGAAGATCATCCTCACTGGGAGGGCATCCTCGCTAGGAGGGCATAGCCTTGGAGGAGGTGAAGAAAATACACCCTGCAAGAGAAGATTGATACGGGAACGACTAATTTGCATTGATTAAGTAAATTGATACAACGCCTCCCCCCTGCGAAGCGCGCGAGGGTGAGGGGGAGGCCCGAAGGCCAAGTGTAGACATCCCCACGGAGAGGGCATCCTCGTGAGGAGGGCATCCTGAAAGGGATCTAGGATATCGACTAGAGGGGGTGAATAGGCGATTTTGACAATTTAACAACTAATCAAGCAATTAACAACAAATGAGAGCAAATAGCTAAAACAAGATGAACAACAAGCAATTTAACACAAGGATATATCCTGTGGTCTCGGTGATTTACCGATCACCCCTAATCCACGTTGAGGAAAACTCAAATCTCTAACCATTCCTCTATCTAGTCGACTTCCTCTCAAGAAGTGACTTAGATCTCGAGCCGGATTAGTATGATGAGTTATCCAAACCTCAATTTCACTATTGATGCACTTTACCGCTCTGGCAAGACGTGCTCAACCCTTTCACAAGGTGTTTTGAGGCTTCTTCACAATCTTCCTTGAAGAGCTCCCCAAAACCTTCCTCCTAGCCATCTAGGAGCTGGCAAGCTCCAAGCGTAACAAGCCGATGATGATCACTTAACGCTCTTCTAGTGCCACAAGGTTGATTTAGTGATCTAAATGCAATGCACTAGAAGATCTCAAATGCACACTCTCTCAAATTCAAGAAATTGAACACTAGAGTGTATGAAACTTGTTTTAGCTCTCAAGAATGATGGCAATGTTCACAAATAAGCCAAAGGTCCTAAACAGGACCATGCATGGGAGTATTTATACCTCCCACAATAAATATAGCCGTTGGAAGAAAAAGATCACTTGACTGTCAGACCGCAGGTATAAGCCTGGTCAGACCGCCGCAATTGCAACGGCATTAAACAGGCGCAATAAATGCTCACCTACCCTTGTCGGGCACTCTCACGGTCAGACCGAAGCCAAAGACGGTTAGACCGTGAAACCTTCCAGAGATGACATTGTTTCTGGACACGATTTACGGTCAGGCCGAGAACTTCGGACAAACCGGCCACACGGTCAGACCGTAGTACAAAATCTCGGTCAGACCGTTTTAGCGGTCAGACCGGACCAACAATCGGTCAGACCGACTTAGCACACTAAGTTCCTTAAAAAGTGATCATGAAGCTCCAGGAGTCTGACTTGAGGTTTAACTACGGACAGACCGACTTTTTTAAGAAAGTAAACACACTTTAACATAACTGTCGGTCAGTCCGAAACAACATTCGATCAGACCGTTTCTGCGGTCAAACCGGCTAACAATCAGTCAGACCGACAGAGACTGAACTTGGCTGTTTTGAGTGGATGAAAGCATTTCTCAAAGGATATGACCTTCTAGTATGCAATGCAAGTTGTTTTTATGACTTGTGGCACGTAGATGAATTATTTAGTGATACATCACATGCTCCTCTTAATAGTACAACGACTATCCTATAATCCGGTCAAAATTCTTCTCTAATCACCTTAGACCGGTGAAAGGAAAAAGACCATATTCCGTACCTTTGCCTCTTTGCTCAATGTCCTTTCTTCATCATGTAGCTCTTTCTTTGTCTTTCATTATCCTGTCTTTTGAGTTTGTTCTTGATACAACGTAACAGGTAACGTTAATTCAACATTTGTGATTATCATTAATTACCAAAACACTCTTTAGGGGCCTAGAAGCTACAATCTCCCCCTTTTTGGTAATTGATGACAACATAAGGAGTAGATGATTGAATTTTGAGCATTAAAAGGATTTTTCAATAGGCATAGTAGAGAAAGACACACTCCCCCTAAATAGATGAATCTGAAAATTTTGGCCTTTTGGTGGAGTTCAAGCATGTATATATAAAGGAATATGTCAATTCATTCTCAATATAACATGAAGTATCACAAGAGTAATAAGACATTCACAAGAGTAATAAGACATTCAAAAACATCACATCACATAAGTCAAAAATGAGACATTCAAAACAACATCCACATATAAGACATTCAAAGCAACATCCACATATAACACATTCATTCATACAAAGTCTAATGTTCTCAGCAACAGTCAACCAAAATCAGTCAAAAGTCATTCATCTAAAGTTCTTTTCAAGGCATTCATCTAAAGTTCTTCTCCCCCTTTGGCATCAATTGCCAGAAAAGCTAGGAATCGACGGGAGCATCATCATCTGGAGGGTTGAAAGGAGGAGTCTGAGGGAATCTCGAGTAGAAGTGAGCAGAGAAGGTGTCGAAGCGCTGCTCGAACTGATCTTGGGGCGACGAAATGGTCTGGAATTGATCATTGAGAGCCGCCAAATCCTATCTGTTATAGAATATACGTATCAGATACGAATTCGAATAAGATTTGAATCTCATCAAGAAACCTAATATGTTAAGATTTCTTCTGCATGGGCAGTTCAAATAAAATTCGTATCACATCAGAAAACCTAATCTGTTAGGATTTCCTCTACATGGCCCTATATATAGAGATGTATGATGGGCTTTGAGGATATCAAAAAAGCCATAGCTGCCATCTCTTTTGATAGCCCCTAAACCCATGTTGTACACGTTGGTACTAGCACACCATCGTACGACGTTCCATCCCGGTACGTGTGGATACCGGTAGAGGCGCTGCTACAATTGCTGTGCTGATTAGAACGATCCGTGAACGGTCGTTGTCATCTACATCTGCTGATCAGGACGATCCGCAAACGGTTGTTGCGAACATTCGATCGCTGCTTCAAATCTGCTTCCGCTACTGGTAACAATCTAATCTATGATCTATTACTTGCAGTTTTCGAGTAAAATTTATGAAATTCTGCTAGTGTAGCTTACTCGATTTCCTTCACGATCGTGTGAGCTTAAGCCCCTGTAGAAGTGTAGCAACCTGATCCATCATCGGCTGATGGAACTGTTGCTGGAACTGAGTAAACCAGGCGGGGGCTTGGCTCTGCTGTGCTGGCTGCTGAGCCTGCGGTTGAGGTGGAAGAGGCATATCCTGAGCCTGCTGCTACTGATGGGGCTGTGCTCCATGGCCTCGAGCCAAGATGCGCGGATTGACACTGAACGGCTTATAGCCGAGGTGCCTGATATCGCAAGATCCGCGAGGAAACTTCGTCTTCTGGAGCAGCAAGGTCATAATGTATGGAGCAAAGTACATATTTGGAAGAGTGGTTACGAGACATCTTCAATCGTCTTCAGGATGAAAGTAACAATGTTGATCCGATGTCGTTTGAGGATGTGGTCGATGAAGTTCCAGTAGTAGTCGCGGATAGCTTCTCGATTTCCACTCTTTGGATGGATCGTGGCTCAGATAATTTTGTTGACTACAGCTGGGAGGACTTTAAGGCCTGTAACAGTGCCAGGTACGATCTCTGTGCACCTCCCGGCTGCTCATAGAACTGGAGCCAGTCATGCTCATGAAGATAATCCTCATCCTCCATATTTATGCCTTCCTTCATTTCTTCATAGTTTATCTTATTTGCCACAGCAAACTCCTCAAATGAAGCCTCATATCTCCTAGTGCCAGTCATCCATATTATCTTTTGTTCCGCCCAAATGATCTCGATGGTGGCATAGAACTGACGGATGGCAGTGGCGTTCCATGGGCACTTATGCTCCACAAAGTCATATAGCCCAATCTCCTTGAAGATCTGAACCAGAGGAGCCATGATGGGCTGATTCACAACATAAGCCCATTCAATCCATTTATTTTTACATGCATCTATAAATTTATATACATAAACAAATCTAGTTAACAAACATGTTACAAAACATACGGCACAAATGAATTGCATTGCTGAAGTCGAGATCGCCGAGAAGGCGGCTGCCAAAGTCGTTGGGAAGCCACATGGTGTCGTCGAGGCTGCTAGGGAGGCCACACTGTTGAGGTTTATATCACGGGGAGGTCGGCGTCAAGGTCAACGATCATCTGGAAGCTACGCCATGAGGGCGTGAAGCCTTCAAGATCACTCGGGAGGCTGCCGGATGTGAAGAGTTTGTATCGGGCACCCAGCACGCCACATCTTTAATAGACTTGAGAGTTTGTATCGGGCTACGGCAAAAGAATGAGGCAGTGGAAACTAGAGCAGCCAAGAATCTAATTGGCTGGGCCAGATTTGTTTGTTTGGTCCGCTTATTTAATTGTTTCCTACTTGGTATCGGAATAGCCGGAATGACCCATGTCGGCTGGAATGAGCGGTATTGGCCGGAATTGTTGGCAAAATGGATCACAACCTTTTCTATGCTACTTTGCTTGGCAGAACGGAACATTCCAGTAGAACTGCGAATCCGAATAAAATTAACAACTATACTATATAAAAAGACAGGAATTAACAACTATATTGGAAAAGACTTCAATCAACATTCAAGTTGGCGATGAACGTTTATTTTTGCAAAAATTTTTGTTATCGATCATTACTGCAATTTATTTTTGTCAATCATTTAAAAGATTCATGTTGTTGTAGGTGTTTTCGAATGCTTGTATATATAGATGAATAGACGTGGCTATTCGGTTTTTTTTGGTTTAGTTTGTATTTTGTTGTTGCTGAAATCTTGTTGCTACAAAAATCTTTTTGCCACCAGATAGATGTGGCCGGTTTTGATTACTGAATTCAGTTCATTAGTTGTATTGGACTTTATTTAGTCTATTTGGTCTAAAATTTTATTGCAGCTGGCTGATTTGTTAGTTAGTTTAGATTGTTTTCGTCGGCTTGTTCACAACTGCCATTTATTGGAAGATCATGTTATAAGTGGCTTGTTAGTTTAGCATTGTAGCATGCAGTCAGTGTGGTTACTTGTGAAAATATGGGTTTCTGGTTGTGGAAATGGGTGGATTAGTTGCCGAATTAGTAGCCAAAACATAGTAGTTGTTACATTAGATTTTGTTTGTTCTATTTGTTAAGATTTACAAATATGAAAGATATTGGTTAGAATTTAACATGACGGCAAGGATATTAGCAGGAAAAGAAGACAAATTTGATCAAATGTCAACAGATTTGTTTCTATAGAAATTAATAGTTTTTTAATCGAATCACAAATTTTTAATAATAGAGGCAGGGAGAGAGTGACAGTGACACAATACTCAGGCCAACTTTTGGTATTACGAAGATAGTTAACTAAAATTCCCGATTCGCCGTCTGGTCGCCGCCCCTGCAGCGCACTAGCCGTTCGCCCAATTCGTCGCCTTCCCACGCCGCCCACGCGATCCTCCCCTGCCCTCTCGTTGCAGGCCGTCGCACCCCGTCGCCGACCGCCGCTGCTCACTTGTGCGGCCGCCTTGGCATCTGTACCGTCTCATCGCCATGGCCGCCTCCTCGTCCGCTCGGAGGAGGATCGAATCCATCCACCGCCACCTCCTCCCGACCCCGCTTTCGACCATCCTACGCCCGGTACAAACAAAGAAACGCCATCTCTACACAACTTGATCTCCCCCTCTCCTCGCTGCAACCCTAATTCTCGTTGTTTTTTTCCCCTTTTTTGCTTTAGATTGTTTTCTTTAAGATTGTTTCCTCTTCTGCAGAGCCCATCAAGTCCTTCTGTTCTGGAATCGAACCCGGTGATCATTGGTGGGATGGTGCTGGATATCCACGCCAAGCCCTCCGTGCAGCCCAATCCGGGCACCACCGTCCCTGGAAAGGTACAAATTGTTAATTTGGAGCAAACTTGTGTTGTACTGGATTGCAAGAAGTGAAGCGTAAATAGATTGAAGGAGCAGTAGCAAATAGGGAATTCGGCAAAATATTAACTAGAGTTGTAATATGTATCCCCGGAAATTTACTTTCTTGGAAAAAGATTCAGTTTAATGGAATAGGAATGTATAAGGAAATTGCAGAAGTAGGGTTTTTTGATGTTGCCACCAGTATGTTTGGCCAAGATGAAGCTTCTTCAGTAAGCCACTTTATTGGGGCTTTACCTTTTATCGGAAGAAGCCATTGTAAAGCTCTTTTTTTTCCTAGTTTTGGGATCTTTTGTTTAAGATCTTGGCTATGGGCTTCTAAATACTTGTTTTCCTATGGGGAATGAGCACTTCATGATATGAAAATGTTAATGGTAGTCTTTCATGCTGGTTAAAGCAGATGAGTTGATGATGCCCTATCCCTTCAAGTTTGAGATTCATGTCAACTATTGGGCAGTATTTGTAGTAAGGTCAAGGTCTACATGAATGCTGAGGTCATCCTAATATTGGGAGTTGACACACAATTTCTTTCCATGTCTCTCTTTTACCCTAACTAGTCAATATATCCACATTATTCCTTGGTAAATTTATAAATTTTTTTAAATTTACAAATATATAATAATACTAATATTGCAACATTTTAAAATTAATATCTCTATATATAGTCATAGTTGTATCTATTATAGGTCTGACTTTCTAAAAGGTTTCTGAGTAACTATATGTAATTCAAAACAGATTTGGAGTTGTATTTTATACCGAGTTCTAAAATTTATATGATTAATCTATACCTTTGTAACTTGATTTCACAAATTACTGAATCGTCAGATCTTTCTCTTATTTTTTCCTAAATTTTTGGTTAATATGGGAATTTCTAGTTTTGGTAGTAAACGTGGTGCCTCAGTGAATATAGTGCCTCCAATATCACTTGTTTTTATTATATATATTAGATAGATGCTGAATTAATATCTATGCCCTAATGCTAACTTAATAGGAATGATGCTGGTAGTGGAATGAAAAATTTGTTGTGTGAGGTCTAAAATTTGGAAAGCTATTCATTTGAGAAGGGATAAGTCCAAGTTTGGTCTCTCTACTTTCTCTACTTTGGCATGAGTTCGTTTTTAGTCCAGTGCTTTAAAACCATCGAAATATTATCCTTGTACCATCAAAACAATGCACTTTTCATTCGCCATCCGGTTTTTTTGATGGTATTCTATGTGTGAGAATTTTTTTTAGTTTCCTGGATTGCACATATGGCAAGAATAAGTGATATAAGCCGGAGGGGGAAATCAGAACAAATTAATGCATGCTAAATAGTTAGTGATTGTGTTGGTTAGGGACATTTTGGAGGGAACATTTTCTTCTTTCCTGCCTCTATTGCCTATTCTTACTATCTGTGCAGTTTAGGAAACTCAAAAAATTTGTGAGTATGGAATACCACCCACAAAAACCAGGTGGGAGATGAGAAGTGTATGGTTTTGATAGTAGAAGGATGATTTTTGAACGGCTTCAAAGTATATGATCAAAACTGGACTTGGGCCAAAGTAGAGAGACCAAACTTGGACCTATCTCATTCTAGAATGATCATTCTATCTAATTTTCTGGCCAAAAGTGAGACTATGGGGAAAAGAGATTTAGACCTTTAGTCTGTCCTCTTTTGTTTTCTGATATCCAAAGCGCGTCCATATGTGTTTTTTATGGTCATATAAGTAGTGCCCTTTGGTCCAACATTGGTTGGCAATTTATGCTTTTTTTTAATGGTTCATTGGTATAGGTCATGTGGCTTCTCAGTTTGCACTGCTTTTGTTTGACAGTATGAAATAACAAAAGATGTTTGAAGTAGAAATGTAGAATAATGTTTGTTAATGCATTTGAAATTCTTAGGTTAAGTACATCAGTGGAGGAGTAGGAAGAAATATTGCTGAGTGCATGTCAAAGCTTGGAAGTCAACCTTTCATAATTAGTGTTGTTGGAAAGGATATGGCAGGTACCATGCAGTAACTTGGTTTCTCTAATAAATTCAAATATCACTTTTTTTCGCTTCTGGTGGAGAAGATTTACTCTAATGTTTCTTTTCTTTGATTGAAGGAGATTTTCTTTTGAAGTACTGGAGGTCAGCTGGACTGTGTACAGATGGTGAGTGTAAATATAGATTGTTTTGTGGTGTGCTTTCATAATTTTTCAAGATGTGGGAGTATTCCTGATACCGATGTATTTGTAGGACAGGTGTATAGGAGATGCGACAAGGCAACCAATTAGAAGTCCAATTAGGAGTTCTATTTCTATGTTCTATTTTTGTTTCCTTAAAAGTTATTTCCTTATGTAATTTTGTCAGTTTCCTCTTAGAAGAGGAATGTTTCTGGTTTTCCCTATTTAGACAAAGTTGTTAGATTATAAATATGAGGGGGATTATCTCCTCAAGGGATATAGAAAAGAGTATTTTCCTAGAGTTATCTCTCTTCCATTGTAGCACAAGTCGGGCTGCTGTCTACCATGCACGAGAGCTGTCGCGCGAGATTAGCATCTCGCTGCGTATCCGGCCGGCTGGCGCCCCCCTTCCTCACAGATACAGCCTACGTTTTCTAGTATCTCCCTTTTCAGCCGACGATCATAACAATTTGGTATCAGAGCCCATGGCTGGGGGCCACAGCCAGTTGTCGTCTTTGCTGACGTTTTGGAGGACATCCGGTCGATGCTGGCTGCCATAATAAGGCATCAAGAGGAGCAAGAAGCTGCAACAACAACCCTCTAGAAGCATATGAAGAATAACAATGGCAAGGCAACTTCGCTGCGCGTTGATCTTCCAGCCACAGAGGCTGATTCATCAATGGCAAACAAGAATGGCAACCTCGTTGAACACCATATCCGGGCTGCACAACCAAATAGATTTCATTGTATAGATTTCCCTCTTTTCTCTAGAGAAGAGGATCCCTTGGAGTAGGTTGCGCGCTGTGAGCTGTGTTACCGATTAAATTATGTTCTCGCCGAAGACATACTTTTCCTTGCCACTTACCACATGACAGGAGCTGCTCAACGATGGTACTTTAAGTTTGAACGCAGCGAAGGAGTTCCTTCGTGGGCACGCTTCAAGAAGGCATGCTCATAGTACTTCGGACCACTATGCTGCACGAACCCAGTTACCGAGCTTTTGCTCTTGAAGCAAACTGCCTCTGTGAATGAATAAGTTAAAGAGTTTTATCGTGTGCTCAGTCGAGCTAACGATTTGACCCCCAATCATGAGATTGGATTGTTTTCGGCAGGGCTTACTGAAGTTCTTCGAATTGATGTGGAGCTGCAAAATCCAATGACACTGGAGACAGTCGTTAGAGTGGCCCGCGCCACCGTGAAACATTACCGAGTCTTGCAGGGCTCGGGTCTCCTCCCTTGCCTGTCAGCCGCCCTACCAACCTCATCGCTCTCACATGCTCGAGCTACCACACGTCGTACGGCGCCACCATTCGAACCATCCATGGCGGCGCTGTCGAGTCAAACCTCAATACTAGTTAAGACAAGACAGCAGGCACCGACTGCACGCGTCTTCCGTCAACTTGCATCCACTAAGATGGCCGACCGCCACAACAAAGGACTTTGCTTCAACTGCGACAAGCAATATAAGCGTGGTCACCGATGCAAAAAGTTGTTTTGGCTTGAGGTATTGGATGAGGACGACCAAGATGGGGACGCCGAACTCAATGACTCCAAAGAACCACAAATCTCCCTACACACGCTCACTGGCATTGGAACAGAGGATACATTGAAGCTCTGGATATGTATTAAAAACCAGTACTTCATCGCATTGGTAGACACCGGCTTGACGCATAATTTCATAAGCATCTTTGCAGCTCGTGAGGCTGGTGTGGGTTTGATGCGACGACAAGGTGTGCGAGTCCAAGTGGCCAATGGGGATCGGTTGCTTGCGGCCAGATTCTATCCGGACCTGCAAATTCAAGTGGACATAGAACCCTTTAGCGTCCAATGCTACTGTATAGATGTCGACGAATTCGATGTGGTTCTGGGGGTGAAGTGGCTGAAACCTCTAGGGGCATTTACAATTGATCTGACACCGCTCACTATGTCTATTGTTCGGGTTGGCCGAAGCATCACGTGGAAAGGGCTCCAACTGACGTCCGACGCTCCGCCTCTCCTATTATCGACTACGACATCAGACTTACTTCAAACACTATTGGGAGAATTTTGGGAGCTCTTTGCAGAACCATGTGGCCTTCCTCCTGAACGCCGTTTGGATCATCGCATCTGTCTTCTGCCAGAATCAAGTCCAGTGGTGTTTCGCCCCTACTGTTACCCCCACATACAAAAAGATGAGATCGAAAATCAATGCACAACCATGCTGCAACAAGGTAGGGGTGAACCACTGAACACCAGAACAGTGAAGGATGCTTTTCCGATCCCCCCAGTAGAATTGTTGGACGAGCTCAAAGGCGCACGATTTTTTTGCCAAATTGGATCTCCGCTTAGGCTATCACCAAGTGCGAATGCATTCTGATGATGTCCACAAGACTGCTTTCCGCACACACCATGGCCACTTCGAATTCTTGGTAATGTCGTTTGGACTGACAAACGCGCCGGCCACTTTTCAAGCAATTATGATCGAGGTACTCCAGAAGTATCTTCAAAAATTTGTCATTGTTTTCTTCGATGACATTCTAGTTTACAGTGCATCATGGTCCGAAAATCTCCATCATTTACGAGCAGTATTCGTACTACTTCAGTGCCATCATCTGTTCTTGAAGGAATCAAAATGCACTTTTGGAAATACATCTATGGCTTATCTGGGTCATGTCATCACGGAGGATGGTGTCTCCATGAACTTGGGCAAGGTCCAAGCCGTTACAGATTGACCAACCCACGTTTGGTTCGAGCCCTCTGAGGATTTTTGGGATTAGCAGGTTACTACCGACGTTTTATCCAGGATTTTGGCCGCATTGCTATCCCCCTAACACAACTTTTAAAAAAGGAAGCATTTCAGTGGTCATCAGCAGCAGAGGAGGCATTCAAAGCTCTCAAAACCGCTCTCGTACATGCTCCATCATTGCAGTTACCAGATTTTTATATACCATTCATAGTGAAATGTGATGCCTCAGGTTTAGGCATTGGTGCTGTATTGCATCAAGGGGATAGACCAATTGCATTTTTTAGCAGAGTTGTTCCCAGTCATCACGCCAAGAAGGCAACATATGAGAGGGAACTAATCGGCTTGGTCAAAGCAGTACGGCACTGGAGGTCGTATTTGTGTGGCAGGACATTTGTGCTATGTATAGACCACTATAGTTTGAAGTTTCTTCTCGATCAGCGTCTCAACAATTCCTCAACATCAGTGGGTTAGCAAGCTATTTGGGTTTGATTTTTTCGATAGAATATCGACCAGGGCAGTTCAATATGGTGGCAGATGCTCTATCTTGACGTGATGCAGACTCACCGGCCTTACGCATGCTGTCCACACTACACTTTGAACTATATGATGTAATTCAGATAGAGGTTTCTCAATTGGAAGAGTTCCCACAACTTCGACAGCAAGCGGCTGAAAGTAACCTTCCTACCGGGTGGGATTTTCATGACGAGTTGTTTCTTTACAACCGACGAGTGTTTGTTCCACCCTTTTCGTCCACTTTGCACAAAATCATTGTTGTGGCCCACGGAATGGGACATGAAGGTGTCCAAAAGACAATGCATCGCATTAGAACGAGCTTCTTCGTACCCCATCTGAAGGGTCTAGTGCAAGCATTTGTTAAGAGGTGCCCACAATGCCAAAGAAACAAGGTTGAACACTTGCATCCTACAAGATTGTTACAGCCCCTTCCAGTTCCAACTTCAGTTTGGTCCGATATTGTGATGGATTTCATTGACGGGTTTCCCAAAATCCACGGCAAAACTGTGATCCTTATTGTGGTTGATAGATTTTCCAAGTTCTCCCACTTTATTCCCTTGACTCACCTGTATACAGCAAGTTCACGGAAATTGTGCGGCTGCATGGTGTACCAAGCTCCATTCTTAGCGATAGGGACACTGTGTTCACAAGTAATTTTTGGACGGAACTCTTCAGTTTGATGGGCACGAAGTTAAAGTTTTCATCGGTTTTTCATCCCCAAATGGATGGCCAATCTGAGGTGATAAATTGAACAATTGAAATGTATCTTCGTTGTTTGGCTTGTGATCACCCGCACAAGTGGCTTCAATGGTTACCTTGGGCTGAATATTGCTACAACTCTTCGTTCCACATGGCTTTACAGGCTACACCCTTTGAGGTCGTTTGGTTGACCCCCACCATCTTTAGTGCCTTATGAAGTGGGCTCGTTGGACAAACAAGCCGTTGACCAACAACTTCAGCAGTGTGATGCTTTTCTCCGCGATGTTCGCAATCGTTTGATTGAGGCTCAACAACGCATGAAGTCTACATATGACGGCCTACATCGAGATGTCAATTACACTGTTGGATAGTGGGTTTGGCTTCGGCTCCAGCGCCGTCATGCCACGACAATCATGTCAACTGCACTAACAAAACTTTCTCCGACATATTTTGGCTCATACAGGATTATTGAGAAAATTGGCTTAGTTGCTTATTGTCTAGCTCTTCCAACAGGTGCTCGCATTCACAATGTTTTTCATGTCGGTTTGCTCAAGCCATTCTCAGGAGAAACGCCCAAGACAATTCCCCCTTTGCCACTAATTTTTCAAGGGAAGACACCGCCCAGTCCATAGGCTGTGCTATGTTCCAGAGTCGCTCAAGGACAGCGGCAATTGCTGGTGCAGTGGGCTGACCAACCGATAGCTGATGCCTCTTAGGTTCCATTGCATGACTTTATGAGCTTGAGGACGAGCTGATTTCGAATGGAGGGGGAAATGATACGGATGTATTTGTAGGATTTGTGGAGACGCGACAAGGCAACCAATTAGGAGTTCTATTTTTGTTTCCTTAAAAGTTATTTCCTTATGTAATTTAGTCAGTTTCCTCTTAGAAGAGGAACATTTCTGGTTTTCCTTATTTAGACAAAGTTGTTAGGCTATAAATATGAGGGGGATTATCTCCTTGAGGGATATAGAAAAGAGTATTTTCCAAGAGTTATCTCTTCCATTGTAACACAAGTCTGGCTACTGTCCGCCGCGCACGAGAGCTGTGCGTGCGACTGGCAGATTGCGTGAGACGAGTTCCTCGCTGTGTATCCGGCCGGCTGGTGCCCCTCTTTCCTCATAGATACAACCTATGTTCTCTAGTTTCTCCCTTTTCAGCCGACGACCGTAACATTTCTCCCTAGTTTTTTTGAGCATCTGTTTTTAGGATTGTGGACAATTTCTTGACTCATTTGCATGTTGAAGTTGCTTTTAGAGTTTTAGTAATTATCTAAGATCATCCATATACGGTCTTAAAATATTCTTGACTTTCTTCCCTTTTCTTTCTAAAAAGTAAAGGACTCTTCTCATTTTTCTCCATTTCTTTTTGTATCTGTTTTATCTACTTACTGACAGTGTTTCACATTGTGCTATTTAAAAAAGTAGCTAACTGAGTATCAAAATAGTTCCAAGTTATATAGGATAATTATTTCCTTGGTGTCAGCTCTTAGTATGCTGATATTGGTTGATTTTATTATTGAGCTTAAGAAAAATTGGTGCAATGCATGACTATACATGTCCAGTAGAAAAGAAGAAAAACTCACCATATCATTAGAATATATCTATCTCATGGCTGTCATAGGCCAAAAATGTGCTAGCTGCCATGTGTAAGTGTAACAAATTGAAATTCTTAGAGGATTGACAATTGCTTTGAAATAGATATATTTTGATTTCTTGTCCTGATCTAGCTGATCGTAAAATTGAGCTACCATGTTGATGACTGTGCCAAACCATAGTTACATGGAACTCGGTGCGTCCGGTCGAGGTATGTGGTCTCAAGTCGTGGGTGGCCGTGGATGCGGTTTGAAGGGGAGCAGGGGTCTTCCAGACGCTAGTTCAGAGCATGGAACGTGATCCTCATAAATCCGGATTGATTACCCAATGAAAAATTATTTAAAAAGTTCAACCATTTAGTGTAGTCTAAATATTTATTCTTTAAAAAAAGATCACACCAACTCCATTTAATCTAGCCACATAAAATCCATCTCTCCTCCCAAACAACCTTTCCGTTTTTTCCTCCTGACCTCTCGTGATCAAATCACTCCCCCACCACCAAATCACTATTCCATCACTGCCTAACTCTTATCACTCCTTCCCGATCAGCGACGGCTCCAAGGCAAGGCTCCATGGCCCAACGGCAATTGCAAGGCAAGGCCTTGATGTTGCTGGGTTGTAGTGCCTGAATGGATCCTTGCGGCTCCTTGGCTAACGATCTTTTCGCATAGAATAAAACTCTCTCCTTGGCTTACTGACAAGGCTTAGGGTTTTCTCTTCACAGTCTACTAGACCTTTATGTTGGGACAACCAATCCATGCCCAATATAATGTCTAAGCTTTGTCATTCTAAAACTAGCAGATTTGCCGCGAATTCCACCCCTTCTATACTGAAGGTTACATTTGGGCAGATCGAGTAGACAGGTAATCTAGCTCCCGGAGTTTGTATAGTCATGGGTACTCTAAAGGTACTAGATGCATTCCCACTTTTGATGCAAAAACTTTTGATATGAATGAGTTTGTAGCTCCAGGATCAAACAGTAAAGGTAGATGCAGACTGGGTCAGAAATCTATCTAGTAGAATGTCGGTAGCGCTACCTGCTTCTTGAATGGAAGTGTAGTTCAATCTGCCTCCTCGGGCTGCCATCGGTGCTCTTCCTCTTCTGCCTCTGGTAGTCATGGCTCCTCTTCTTGGTATGTTTCCCATGAGGTTCTGCAGTGGTGATGTCAAGGCTCTGTGTGCTATCGGCTGTGTTCCTGCTTGAAATCTGGGTATGAACTTTGGAAGTTGAATCCATGGGCAGCAGTCTCGGCGATGTCCATATTGTTTACAATGATAACACTGAATACGGGAATGAGGACAATTCTTCTGGAGGTGATTTCCTTTGCAGTTGGTGCACAACGTTGTTATTGGTCTGGGAGTCTGGAATGATGGTCGAAAACTGGAGGCGGTAGGGGCTCTCCTTCTGGTTGAGTTTAGTTGTGGCCGCACTTGTTGGAGCATCCTTCGCTTCCGGCTCTCTTCCCTTATATTCTTTTTCTTTTCTACCTTCAAAGCTCTATTCACTAGTGTTTGGAATCCTGTAAACTTATGGGAGATGATTTGGTACTGCAAGTAATGCTGAGGTCCCTTTGCGAAGTGTGCTATCTTTCTTTCCCCGTCCCTTAGCCAATCTTCGGCAACCATGGGGTCAGTTGCACTGGAAAAGGTTGGTGGTCTAGTCTTTTGAAAGCCTGTCAGTCTAGCACCTACAGTAGTTCCTTCAGTGGTTCCAGTAGGCAATTTCTGAACTATCTGAGCTAGCAACTGGGTATGGGCTGACTGGGCTTCCTGTCGGTTATTCTCCATTAACAAAAGAATTTCCTTCAAATTGGGTTGCTCATTCTGGGGAGGATTGGAACTCTGGGATCCTTGTTGAAACAAAAGTTCTCTTGCCATAGGATCTTCCTCTTGCGTAGTCTGTTCTCTGCCCTCTCTGCAGCTTCGGGATCTTCTCCTTGTGTCGACCATGATGGCTTTGAAGAGAATCTAGACAAATCTAACTAACTAAGGCCCACTAAGACAGCAATGCAGAAATTAATGCAGATTACATTAATGCATAAAATACTTAAACTACTAGCCATAGTACACAAGTTAACTATTGCAAAAGCAACAGCGAATCGCAAGGGCATCACCAGCTCTATCTACACTATCCCCAGCTAAACCCCTAAGACACTCTGAAAAAGCAGAACGCAGTCTCGCTACCTTACCGAATTTTTTTAGAAAAACCAAGACTTTGAAATCAAAATTTTTAGAAGCTACAAGCTCATTTTTACCGAAATAGAGTTTTCAAAGTAATAGTTTTTAAATAAATTACGCCTTCCTGGCGCAACCAATCTCTAAAGGTGTCGTCGTCCTACAGTCAAGTTCTCATGCTGCTCTGATACAGTTTTTGTCGCATCCCGACCTAGGGACAACGACTACTCCCGTGGGGACCAAGCTCACTAGAGCTGATCCCATACATGCCTACCATTGACTTCCCAGGATAAGTCAATCACAGGAGTATATTTATATCACAGCAGAGTAACTTACAAAATATTTAATTAGTGTGGCCTGCTAGCCTTAATACAACATAAAGATATTACAATGCCTTCGCGGCATACATGGTCTAGCTAAAGCAAAATAAAAACAACTACACAGCAGAAGATAGGTGATCCTCCCACAGTAAGAAGTTGATGGCAGAACAACACACATTAGGGCTCTGGCGGAACTGGCTCTCTTTCTGGATTCAAGAAGTTCTCCACACCTTCATCTTGATCAATGGGATGCTCCATCTACTGGGTTGTGGGTTGCAAGGGTGAGTACTTACGTACTCAGCAAGTCATAGGTAAGAATAGATACATATAGTAGTGATGATATGAACTTATGCTAGTGAAGAAGTGTGGATGTTTGTAAAATAGTCTTTTCCTTTATGTCACATTTTATGGCAGCATTTTTCATAACATAGCATCGTTATTTATGTTATCACTATTTATAGTATTACCGCGACACGTCGACACACGACAGCCCACGGCAGCACCCCTTATCATGACAACACATGTCATTTGGGTAATCTTGACTTATCCAATTTTATTTAGAAACATACTTGTGTTACACCCCGTGGATTTAATCCACCGCAGCAGACTTATAAACCCGGGAGCTCGGAGTATTTGAATACGTTTTTTATCTCTGCAGAGGTACCAATTTATCCACAAGATATTCCACTTTCATGCCCATCCTATCAATATGATTAGACCCTTCCTCACAACCATGTGAGTGGCAAGGTGGAGATAACAAGAACTTTTGCCATGTTTTACACAATTCACCCGACCCTGCGGTTCCACAGAAACCACAATTGTGGCGGGGTTACACAACCCCCACTAATTGCCATCTTCCCACTCAGGGTCAACGTGCATTATCACATCCAGTGATATGTGTTGGAGCCGCACTCCGTGTAAATCGAGAATATGTCATATAGGGGTTCCATGTGTAATCCACATATTACTTGTTCAGGCCTGTCCCATACCAGGCTTACAGTTAGCACGTTGTTCATGCCACTAGACGCACAACACAAGGTTCTAGTCCTTATATGCCAGTGACCAGACCATCCACAACCATGCACATCCAGTGCCACCACCATTCCATACCAAAAGACTATTCATACCAGAAAACCAAAAGACCATTCCATACCAAATACCATTCCATACTTTCATACCAAAAGACCTGATCACGGCTAGGGGTTTTATTTCATGAATATATATAAGTATATATATAATAGTTCATGGCTCATTATTTGATCATTCCACTTTTATCAAGCATCCAGCTTAGTACTGCCAAATTATATCTCAACCATTCTTTCACATGCAATATTACTTATATTCAAGGTTATATTATAGCAACTCTTAAGATATAGGTTCAAGATGTTCAAGAATATGACTTGCCTTCCGCGTCGTAAGAAACAACAGTCGATGTCGGGTCAGCGACAAAGTCTTCGAACTTGGCTCTTGATCTACTCTCCAACAAACAAGCACACAAAGATCACAAATTATTTTAAATGCTTTAAAATCTATATGCAACATGCTCTTAAGAGAAAAGATCTTGGCGATGATGAAACGGACTAAGATTGCAAGCTGTTCTGGGTCGAAACCCTGGAATTTATAGAATCTGGGCAAGGATGGGTGTTAGAAACTCTTAGGGCTTCAAGGCTGCAATATGGACATCAAGTCTGCAGTTGGTTTGGTCAAAAACAGTGAATGTCAACATATCGACATTCGGTTCACGGCCTGACATAGCTTCAGAGAAAGTTAGCGGGCTTATCTCAAGTTATGACAGTTGAAATAAATGTAGAACATGGTTCTACAAACTTGGTAGACAAAGTTGATTTCAATTTGCACAGATAGAAGTGGTCAAATTGGCCCAATGCCACTGGCTGACATAGACTAACAAGGGCTGACAATGTCAAAGAATTGCATTGGCATGGTTCGGAGATTCCCCGTAGGCAAAATGGGTTCTGTTTCAAGCATTGGGTGCATAATGCTGAGGTAGCTATTTGACAAGGTGGTTTTCACAGAAAAGGTCTAGAAGTCAAGGATTTTGCAAAGACATCCCTGGACACAGTGAGCTGAATGTCAATGCATTGCCAAAAACTAGGGTTTTGATGCTTTGTCTGATTTAGGTCTTGATTGCTTCGCCAACTATGTCTGGGAGGTAGGCGAAAGTAACAGGGACTCATTGGTGGTGGTTTCAGGAACTGAGGTGGCCGGACGACGATGAACGGCGATGATGAACTACGGTGGCGACACGGCACAGTGAAGCCACTGGACAAGATCTTAGCATAGCGATATCTAGTGATTCTGTGCAGAACTAGAAGTCGGGGTAGAAGAGAAATATGCTCAGGAAACAAAGGCGAAGCTGTGGGACAAAGTGGCGTCGACGACGGTGGCAGGCGGCGACCGGGCGACACGCTGGCGGCACGGCAGCGATGGGTAAAACACTTAAATTACAATTTGGTGCTGCGTTGCTGCAATCTGGAGTTGCTGGAGCTAGCTAGGGCTATAAGATACTATCTGTTGCATTGGACTTGGCTGGGAGTTGAATGATGGTGAATGGTGACGAACTGCGCCGGAGAAGGAGACGGTTTCAACGGCAATAAGGCTATGGGGTGGATTAAACCCAAAATTGATGGCACGGGTGAGTTTCTAGGTTGCTGTAGATGGTGGAGCTGAGGGGAATCGGCCTGAGGCGGCGTCGGCGAGAAATTCAACGCCGCAGTCGGAGAAGGGCTAAATTGGGCGAAATCGATACACAACCTTAAAGCTCAATAGCTCGCTGTGAGAGCAGTAGGGAGGTGAGGTGAAGCTTCTGGTAACGTCAATTCGGCCGGAGGAACGGTGGTGCGGCCTAGCGACGTGAGCCGGTCGCCGGTGGCGCGCGAGAAAGGGAGAAACTCCAATTCGAGCTTAATTTCGAAATCTTGATGCACAGGCTTGTTGGGAATACTTCACTTATCAATTTCTTCCACTACACGGAAAGCTAATTTGAACTGGAGTAGATGCAATTGCTGGAACAGGGCGTTTGCTAATTACGGCGATTGTCGGCGATAGAATTCACTGGGGCTCGATTAAATGCTGTAATATGATGAGGTAAATAGGAGACATGTACTGGTCACTTCAATTTAGAGGTTGATACAGTGAAATGGCTTAGTGGCTTGCTCCTCGGTGGTTCGCCGGAGAAGGAGAAGACGAAGAAAAGGTGGATTTAACGGCTAAAGTAGCTTTGAAGTGCAATGGTGAAGACAAGTCGATTTGGGCGGCTATTTATAGGCGCGGGATGAAGCTTGCTACGCTGGAGGCTGTGGAACTTGCGCCGATGGAGCTTCGGGTTGAAGCAACGGCGGCGACGACGAGATGGCAAAAGGGGCTCTGTAGCTGCGTCAGGCGGTCGATGGCAGTAGTGTTGGAACTTGGTGCTAGATGGTGCAGAAGCAAGGTGACATAGCTAGCCCGGCAACGACACGTGCACGCGAGTGGATTCAAACTCTCTCGCTAGCGCGCGCTGTTGTTGAGCTGGCCACCGGTGCTGCCACGGCGACGATCCTGGTGTGGACACGTGCGCGCATGCAAGCACAACCGTGTATGAGCACAGGCGAAGGCGGTGCTGACCGGCGGTGAGGAGCACGGCGAAGAAGCGTGGCGCAGCTGTGGTCGAAGCACTGTGCCGGCGGTGAGGTCGAAAAGACTGAGTTTTGGTCGAAAGTGGGCTGGTGGCTCTGGTCGAAAAGGGGATTGGACCCAATTGCAAAATCTGAAAATTGGCTTTGGATTGAATTGTAAACTCTGAGATTTGGGATGATTAGGGCTGATTTTGACTTCAAAATTCTGGCAAACTTTATTCAACAAATATTTTGGCAAGGGTATTTGATGAAATTCAGATCATTTGAATAGTTTTCGGATAAAACGAAAACAAGATAATCAGGGTACTAATAATTTGGATTTTGTCGAAACTGGAATTCTGAGACTTAGGGTGAGATTTTGATGTTCCGACAAAAGGAGATTTTGTATTGAATAACATTTGGGAGGTGTTCCCTGAAACAGATTTGAATTTGGAGTTAATTTGCAACATTTAGCCTTTTCAGGCTTCTGGAGAATCAGAAAAGGACTGATTTGTGATACTTGGACTGATTTGCGAAAAGGGCTTAGATGATAGAATCTGGCTGCCAACTTTTTGGATTAAGGTATTGGCTTACCCATGATCATAATCCAAGAATAATTTGCTCTTGATTAGGTGAAGATTTGGCTAAATCTGAGTTCAGAGTATTTAGGGTACTTAATTAATTTCCTGTTTTCGAAAACAGAAAGGATTGACAAATTTGGGAGTTAGGGATCGAATTGAATCTGGTTTCTGAAGGCTTTTATACTCAGAATAAATGGTAGGTCAAATCTGGAAAGTCAGATCTTGATTTGGGTTCACAGGGAAGATTTTGAGATTTTTGGGGCTTAGAATAGATTAGGGTTGAACTGATCTTGCTACTACTACAGAGATATATGCATGCATGATTTTCATGAAAAGGAAATTTTCACCCCCAAAACCAGGGTGTTACATGGGTCTTGTGGCAACGGCGACCATGACAGCAGCAAGCACCAAGGCATGCTCCCCTCCTCTTCCTCTCCTCTCCTCTCATCCTCTCCTCCTTCGATTTGCCGATCCAAGTCAATCTAGTAGTGATCCTGACCCGCGATTTGGATCGCCGACCAGGGGTTGTAGATCGCAGGGGTCCCCGACAACCTTGGTAACTATGAGCCAAACCTAGAGTGAAGTTTTGGGAATTTCAAGCTGTGTTGCCCCAATTAACTTTGGAACTTGCCTCAATAACAAAGCTTAGTATGTCAAAAGGGACCTTTAAGTTTGGACCCTTGGCTAAAACAGCAAAATAGGCATTTCTTTTGCATTGGCTGACCAGTTATCACATTGGAGAACCAAGCCAAGCAATAATGAAGTTGCGGCCTAAATTGGGCTTGCGCAACTTGGATAGCCCCAAGAACGGTCAACCCAAGAAAGAAGAATAAGGAACAACACACAATGGAATTGTTCAAAAGTCTCAATTTGTAATTGTGCTTGGTCTGCCTCAAAAGGATGGCCTTAAGTATATATTTATAGGCCTAAAGACAGAAATAAAGTAGACTACTAATTCAATTAAGATTCTAAAGAAAAAAGTGTCTGCGCAGAATCTGTAACTTTTAGAAGCTCATAACTTTCAATCTGTAGCTCCTATTCGTGATCTGTTTGAACAAGTGGGTTCGAGAATGCAAGGAGAACATAATAGTGTTGACTTGACGTATTTTTGCTTGTTTGACACATGCTCAAACTCGATGTCCTCATCATTGTCGTCTTTTACTTTGATTCTCCAACTTTGTTCTGAAATTCAGTTTTTGATTGGAATTAGGAACGTGCTTGGCTTCATTGGCAGTAGAACCAGTAGATTGGTCCCACCTTGAGATGCCTTTGATGGCATGGACATCGAGTTGCAATTTTCATGTCTTGACCATCATGCATAGCTTCCCTTCTAACATCTATAACTTCTTGCATAGACCTTCGAATGGCGCACGTCTTCCAAGATTGCATTGTTCTAAAAAACAGTCCGAGCAGCCGCATAAGCTGTAAGTGGTCCTTCTCCATGCACCTTTTATAATAAGCGGTTGAAATAAGCAGATTTGGCACTTAAAATGGGCCGACTAGGCAGTCAAGTGGCCGCTTAAGCCAGCGCATAAGCGGCTTAAAATTATATAATTGCACGAGTTTTTTCTTTTATCTTCTTTTATTAGTGCCAGGTAATCTAACTCACCATCAACAATATTTCTTTATGAAATCGTCTGTGTTGCCTTGATTTTCTTGTTGAATTACATGCAATGGATTTTACCTTACTACATATATATATATTTGTTGTTTAAAGATAAACAATCCGCTTACAAGTCTGCATAAAGTGCTCGCTTACCGTTGAAGTGCTAAGTAGCGGGGTGACTGCTTACATCAACCAAAGACTGAAACAAACACATGTAAGAAAACCTGTATGCAATAGATCTAATATACTACACACACATATCACATATATGCTACCAATCCAGATCTAATACTACATAGAAGGGGAATGACTAGGCTATGCTAGCAAAATTTCAAAAATTCTACTGGAAAACTATAAGTATTAGACCATAAATTAGATTATTACTGGCAGTGGAAGGAGAGTTGCAATAGAGATTGATCCAACTATGTGTGCATCCAGCAACTGATCCTGATCAATACAGCAATGGCAACAGTACCTCTGTCGATATCCACACGTCCTAGGGTGGATGATTGTGTGCTGGTGCTATCACCGATATGCACGTTTAGAGTTTAGGGGTTTTAGTTATGGTGGAGGTGGCGGATGGGGTTTCTTTGATTTGAAAGCCCACTACGCCTCTCTTTATATAGCACTCTGCAAGTGGAGTACTATGTTAGGTTTTCAATACGATTTCAAAACACATGTAAGAAAACCTGTATGCAATAGATCTAATATACTACACACACATATCACATATATGCTACCAATCCAGATCTAATACTACATAGAAGGGGAATGACTAGCTTTGCTAGCAAAATTTCAAAAATTCTACTCGAAAACTGTAAGTATTAGACCATAAATTAGATTATTACTGGCAGTGGAAGGAGAGTTGCAGTAGAGATTGATCCAACTATGTGTGCATCCATCAACTGATCCTGATCAATACAGCAATGGCAACAGTACCTCTGCCGGTATCCACACGTCCTGGGGTGGATGATTGTGCGCTGGTGTGCTATCACCGATATGCACGTTTAGAGTTTAGGGGTTTTAGTTATGGTGGAGGTGGCGGATGGGGTTTCTTTGATTTGAAAGCCCACTACGCCTCTCTTTATATAGCATTCTGCAAGTAGAGTCCTATGTTAGGTTTTCAATACGATTTCAAAACCCATAACAGATTCTATATGAATTGAGTAATTTCAACCTGTATGGTGTGTGATCTTATAAGTTCATGTATACTTGTCCATAGCCTAAAACACTTACCCGAACCACATGTTGATAGTGACCCTTAGTAGGATATAACGACCATTCAAGTATATATAAAGATCATATTCAATGAATATATATAATGTACTTATGTTGATCTCTTCGCCAAATGATACTAGATTAAACCCTAAGGTAGGATATGTATCACCTTTGTACGGTTCAATCCTTGATCTCATAGTGAATTGTCTTCCTGTAATTGACACTCAACTACAGACGACATGGCCATATATTTTGTAGTTCATTTATATTTAGGTAAGTGTATTGTTACGGTGCTAGGTGAGTTGTCACGCTAACGGACCGCTTGAACGCCTAGATGACTAGGCGCCTACTTAGACGACAAGTTATACTGTAAACCAACAATAAAATAACATAGTATGATTGCAAATTAACCAAATCTAGCCCATCTAGAGAGGCCCATCCAGAGAGGAAAAGACTAAAGGAAATAAATACAAAGAGGCCCATCTAGAAAGCCTAATCCTAAACCTTTCCCCAATCCTTTCTAGTCGTCACCTTATTTTCAGCCGTTACCTTACTCCCTCTCTTTGTCTCTACTCTCTACCTCCATCCTCTATCCTCTCTTCGACGGCTGGGCGTGGGGGATCACAGCGGCTAGGTGCAACTAATCATGGTGGCTATGGGTGATGGTTGGGGGTGACGGCAATGGCGAAAGCCTGGGCCTCATATGGCGAGACGACCAGACCAGACGTCAGGTCTCCACCGACTGGATGCCTAGTCAGTGCAACGGCATTGCCTAGGTGACGCTGTAACAACTATGCGTGCATTAGCTAGATAAATTAAAGGGGGCCTAATGGACTAAATTACAGTAGGTTCCAACTACAAAGCAATAAATAGATCAAGTGATAATCTGTTAACTAATTGGCTAATACTAAATCTTCCAGACATGCACTTCAGTGTGTTTTAGCAATTTATCTTAGATCAGAATTTTTGTAGCAGTTTGTAAATGCACTGCAGAGAAGTTTCTAGTGTTATTTTGAAATCTCATCTCACCCTACATGCTATCTATGAAATTTTATTAATTTACCTGTTCTGTTTAAATTTGTTTTTGCTTCTTCCAGAAAATTTTGTTGTTTTTATATTAACTAATGCTACTCGATAATAATTACATAGGAATACTGCAGGTTCATGATGTTACAACACCAGTGGTGTCAAATGTATTTGATTGCAGTGGAGAGTTGATCGCTGGTGTTGCTAGTGTTGTAGCAGTTGTAAGAATTCTTTTGACAGTCGATGTGGATGAGTACTTCCAAAATGTGTGATACTGTCTGATCAATTACCTTTGTTCCTTGTTCCTTTTTGCATTTGGACAGGAAAGTTTTCTTACTCCTAGTTGGATAAATCATTTCTGTTACAATATCTCCTCTGCACCTCTACTAATGCTTGATGCAAATTTACCTCCTCAGTCACTTCAAGCTGCTTGCAAAAGTATGGTCCACCTTAACTTTTCTTACTTAGCATTGGCAACAAGCTCCAAAATACTGCTTTTCGGTGTTCAATAAATTGGATATAATAGATAATATTTACTGGCTGGATATCATTTTATTGGCAATGTTAAAATTCCCACTCATAATATCAATAAATTTATATCTGCGCATCCCTTTGCATGTATTAGTTGGAGATCAGTCTACATTTAGTGGCTATTAATCTACTGTGGATTTTTTTTTTGTATTATGTGTTATAAGCATCCTTTCTAGCAGCTTTCGTGTAAACTTCTTGTGTCCTTGTTATATGTCTAGATGTTTTTATTATTGTTAATATATGGAATAGGAATTATTGCTTGATATAACATTATGTGGAGCTGTTTTTCCAGTAGCACACGATTCAGGGGTCCCAATCTTTTTTGAGCCCGTGTCAGTGGTAAAGAGTTCAAGAATTGCACCTGTTGCAGAATATGTAAGTGTGGAAGGATGAAATGTAGCCGTTATATTAGTACACATTATTCAAAATCTCACCACTTCAGACTCATTATTTTCTGTGATGATTCAGATAACCTGTACTTCCCCAAATGAGATTGAGCTTGTTGCCATGGCTAATGCATTATCACCTCCAGAGCAATATAATTTTGTCAAAATGGAGCACAGCAAAAACAATGAGCAAGCTGTAGAATATATGTTTAAAATGCTCAGCCCAGCAATGTTTTTTCTTCTGGAAAAGGGCATCAAATTGCTTCTGGTGACACTCGGGTCAAATGGAGTTTTTGTATGTTGCAAAGAACACTCTAGCTATGTAAAGAAGTGTGAACCGACACCTTTCTCAACACAGCTACTTGAAAATTTGGGAAGTTCTCCATCCAAACTACGCGCTAAATTTTGTAGAGAAGGCTCTTCTAGAACTTGTGTTTTCCATTTTCCTGCACTGTCTGCCTCCATCATCAGCCTCACAGGTGCAGGTGATTGCTTGGTTGGTGGAGTCCTTTCAGCTCTATGTGGAGGCTTGGATATTATGCAAAGTGTTGCTGTTGGAATTGCTGCAGCAAAGGCAGCTTTGGAATCTGAAGCTAATGTACCCACTAATTTTACTGTTGGAAGCATTGCAGGTGTGCAGCAGTAATCTTTTACCAAGTTCTTTATATTCTGGAATTAGTACTTGATGTATTACACTGATACTTGAATATGATCATCATTAGTGAAAATGTCTACTTTGAAATTGACCAGTATGTCTTAGTATGAATAGTCTCAGGGTTCTGAAAGTGCTCATCTGCCTCTAAATGTAGTTGAGGTTTCAATATATTTTAGTAATATAGCATGTGGCAAGCATGTAATCAATGACGCCAGCTGTGTACCAAGTGTTGTCATCCTGTAAGATGAAAATTTGTTGGTACAAAATGTTACAAGAAGGTTAGACAGCCGTAACTCAGTTTCTATTTAATGTATATCTACTTGTAGCTTTGGAGTACATATGAAAGGCAAAACCACGGCGTAATAATTGAAATTTGGCTGTATGAGTTTGCTTGTAACTTTATGATTTCCTACTACAATTTTCATAAATTTACTTGCAGTTGTCTGCAAGCAAGAGCTATGATTTTATTTATCTGTACAATGAACTAACTTCAAGCATTAATTTAGTTCTACTTGAAACTGGAGAAACATTAGAAAAATGAAAGTTAGTTTCAGATGAATATTTTGAAGTTAGATTGAAAACTCATTATTTGAAATTCACTCTGTCTGCAGACTGTCAATGTAGAATATTAACTTGGTGTGCCATCTTACTACTAACTTTTCAGAGCTGTTCTTCAATCATCATTATTTCTTGCTATCTTTGGTTCCATCCATTTCATTTTCTATTTTATCAAGCAAATATTGATTTTTCTTCTGCAGATGAGGCAAGAAGGATTTTGTCATCGGCTAATCAGCTTTGGTGCAAATGAAAAATAGAGTACCACTGTCAGCCTTCAGTTATGTGTATTTGATTCCTCTTCAACTACAGACTGTCCTCATGGGAAACCTCTGAATATTCATGTAATTGCTGTATGCAGCATCTGATGACCAGGAGCAGAGCAGGTGACCGCAATATAGAGATCCTCCATAATTTGCCAAAAGCTCTTCTCTTCTGTAAGAGAGAAAATTGGCTGTAGCTCAAGGGTTGTCATGCCCAAATTTATTTGAAAGATAGATATGGTATTAAAGCTATCAGACATTATTAACTTGATTATAACATTATTTAGCTAACGCTGGTGGTTAGTTTGCTCATAAGATGTGCTATCTGTTCTTTCATGATGCTCCCCTTGCCCTTTGTTTGTTGAGAAATTCTGGATTATTAGTTTTTGAATATTGGGACACGATTATTGAGTTCTGAACCACAGCTTGTTCATTTCTCTGGAATCAGGATCTAAATGAATGCCTCCGCGACATAAGTTTCTAATCAGGTGAGGTATTGTATCTATGAATACCTCTGTGGTGGTGGTGTTTTTAGAAGGTATGAACTATATCAGGATTCAATTTTGTGGTGGCTTGTTATCGGAAATCCTGGTTCAACAGGTACTGACTGGTATTGTGTTAGTGTTGTGTTATTTGTAAATAATACAAGGTTAGTGTCGTGCTATTTGTAAATAATACAAAAACTGTAGATAATCCAACGTGGAAGAAGCACAAAGCCTTGCAAAAATATGAAAAAAAAAAAGGATAAAAAAAAGTTGATCAGTACTCATCGGAAAACGTTTATCAATTATCTCAAAATAGTTCGGGAAACTGGTTTTTGGAACCCTGGAGTGTACTGTACAAAAGAAGCTTGCCAGTGCCAATACTGTGACCGTTAAATCCATCTATAAGTGTCATAAAATACATAATTTGTGCCTCGGCCTTCTTGTCATAGGGTTTCGCTTGGGTGTATACTACAATACAACACATGCTAATAATGGAGAAATAAATGGGTGAAGCAACAATTTCTTGGTTAATATGACATATTAGGGTCAGCATGCGCTCTGCTTACATTACCGGAAATCCTTGCGCACATGTAGCTGAAAATCCTTGTCCATAATGCTACATGAGAAGCTGAAAATCTTTGTCCATAAGGCTACAAGAGAAGCTTGAAGCTTGCTCATGCTAGATTTACCGACATGTTTCAAAACAAATTTGTTAGAAAAAATTCAAACAATGTAGCAGTTTCAAGTCGGTACCGAGATGCTAATACATGTTTGTCATAGAGCCATGGCGGTCGTTCTCTGATTTGAACTACTTGGCCACCTTAGCCTTGGCATGAAATTAACATTGATGGAGCTTTGTTCGAGACCGATATTGGTGGTTGTAGGGTGACAATTCGTCACTGCCGCAGCCCCATGGTATTAACATATCTCTGGTTCACTTACCATCCAAGCTCCATGGTATATAGATGGGATGGAATTCGCCATTAAGAGAGGCTTCCGTCATGTAATAGGAGGGGGACGTGTAGCCACAACTAGAATTCACAAGTCACAACTGCATGCAGAATTCAACAACTGGAGCAAAAATTTAATAATTTGATTTCATCGCATCTTGTGTAGTTCTTAGATACAAAATTTAACAATTGGAGCAACAATTTGAAGAGAATTTTAATGAGCACTATTTTGTTGGATGCGTTGGTTTTTATTGAGTGATGTTGACATTGTTTGTTGACAAACCTAGGCCTAACTAGAGCTGGCAATCAGGCTCTCCTACTCTCAAAAATCTCTCTCTAAAAAATACACAAACATTTTTTTTTTCAAAAAAGCTCTTATCCTCTCTCCGAATTTTTTTTTTCAAAAAATCTCTCATTCTCAAAAATCAATATGGATCCTAGCATCATCGATTTTGAAAACCACGGTACTGATGGCATCAATGGAGAGGGAGCCGGTGGTTATGCCACTAATGAGGAGGATGATTTGACGACATCACCTTCAAAATCATTGACCCAAGTAGAAAAAAATATCAATTGCTACTTGTAAATATTGCAAAAAAAAAATTATTTGTGGAATTGGACATTTACTCTGTTAGAAAAAAGTTGTGCCAATGAACAATTATATCCACATCGCCAACAAACACAATTAAGTTTCAACCCTGATGTCTCTACAAGTACTTGGACCTATGACTATGATAAGTGGATAAAAACTTCCTAAATTCACTATAAGAATCCAACCCTTTCTTGACGGCATAAAAACGTTAGGAAAACTACCAAAACTGTCAAGACACCCTTTCTTGACAGCTTGCCGTTAGGAAAAATAGCTCAAGAAAACCACGTCAGAAAAAATGACGTTTCCTGACGGTTGGCCGTCAACATAAATTTTCTGATGGTTCTTCCTAATGGTAACAAAATTCCATATGCTGTCGGATGAAAATTTCAGGCTTTTTTTTGACGGTATCTTGGAAAACCGTTAGGAAACATGTTTTAAAAAAATTAGCAGCCGTCAAGAATAGTGTTGGCTGTCCCGACATTCTATTTTTTGGCTGTTAGGTAACACTTTTTCCCGATGTTCTGTTTACTAGCCAGGAAAATTTTCCTTACGTATGGCCGTCACGAGAAATGTGTTGCTGCAGCCAACAAAAATCTACCTATTTCCTGACGGTTGACCATCCGAAAGAAGGTTCCTATTTTGTTTTTACTTTCCATATTATAGTATAATTTGTCCGAATCTCCATTATAATTCATAATTAAGCAATTATTATATACACAACATGCATCTACAGTGGATGCATACAAATTAGCACTGTTGATCATAAACTTCATATATAAGTAGTTCATACATTAAGCAATAAGTGGTTTACATGGATGATACTAAACTAGGAAAAAAGACTCGTTCCATCACAACCATACAAAATACAATTCTTGTCCAAACTCAAACCAAAAGAGATCCATCATAATCAACATAGAATTGTTACCATGAGCAATTGATATCTTGATGAGATCCGACATGTGTGCCAGCAGTAGTAGCCTAGAAAACAAAAATAGAATTAAAAACAATTATAAAAATGTGGAAGGACTATACTAGATTGTAAGCAATTCTAAGTTCCCATCCATATTCAATTTCCCATTCATATTGATGTACATTATTCAAAAGTAAAGATAATTCAAGTTCTCATCCAAATATTAATTATTGAGATGATTGTAAGCAATTAAGTGAATCTGATCAGAGAGAGGAAGAAAAATAGGAAAACAGACTTGATTTACCAGCTGTCCAAATCTTGAAGTGTCTACCTGCCCTGGTGGAATATACATTCCCATATTTTCATAAAGAGCCTATAAAAATGTTACTTAATTAGTCAAACTTATAAACTGTTCCGCTACAACTATAAATAAACTATATGCACAAAGTGATTACCATAATCAATTGCTGATGTCGTTCATTACGGTTCTTAACTTCTGCCACCTCCTACCTGACTCAGTTAGCTTTTGCCTCAACTCATTGATGGTACGCGTAAGTTCTTCATTTTGTCTTTGGAGTGTGTGATAAGACACAAATGTTGATGGCCTTTATCTTCTTTGATTTAACTGTAACTAAAATGTCAGCCTTCTTCAAAGCACCATTTCCTATAGCAAAATGCCCATGCTTCAAACCATCGGTGCTATTATACATGACAACAGGATTAAAACTTTGGCTCTGCTAATCATTTGGATGTTCTTCTTGGTGGCCTTATCTTCTTTGATTTAACTGTAACTAAAATGTCAGCCTCCTTCAAAGCACCATTTCCTATAGCAAAATGCCCATGCTTCAAACTATTAGTGCTATTATACATGACAACAGGATTAAAACTTTGGATCTGCTAATCATTTGGATGTCCTTGGATTCCATGATAGTATTCGTCCTTAAGAAAACAACAAACATTTGGAATTCATATTCAATATGAATAGATAATCTGATACATGAAGTTCATTGTATGGAATGATGACATACAATGAATTTTTTGGCCTTCTATCTGCTGACTTTAGCACCACCTTCGCTGTTATACCTACTCGAGCCACTCTTTAGGAAGATATGTGTCTACATGCTCAGCCTTATTTGGTCCATATGTGAATTCCTAGATCACATGGCACATGGTTAATATTGAGTTAGGAAACAATTGCCAAATCAGAACTTGCTAAGATTAACATTTTTGCTATTTACCAGAAATTGTTGGGCAGTTGAAAATGGCCAAGATCCACCTCTGTTTTGAGCAATGTCTCCTGATTTGAAATATGACTCTTGCCCCTTTTTTCGTTTTTTCTTATATTCATTTGATGATGTCCACCAATGACAAAGGGACTCCCACGACTCAGCTGTGCACCAATATGGCTTGCATTACTTGTATATCATTATGGATTGGATTAGTCTTTCTAGTAACTATTCTGAATTCTCTCATTTCTTGAATTTGTTTAGTATTTAGCTCAAACTCTAGAAGAAGTTGGCGCCTCTTTGTCTGTAATTTTTTGTTTTAAATCTTTGTAATGCTTCTTGATGGCATCAACACGAGCTTGGTACATCACTTTCCTAAAATGCTCCTTGCAGTATTGCTTCAGTACACGGTCTGCTTCATCCTTTTCATCTTCATTCACTTCGAAAATAAACTGTAGAACATGCAAAAAGTAGCAATTAATTAAAAATAGGTTAAAAAACCATCATTTGAGAGGACCATCCAGTACCATAACATGATTTGCACTGCATGAGTTAAAGTTTCACAAATGAAAATAGAAGCTCCAATTGAAGATCTGGCAGAAGTTGTGATTTCAAAGTACATATGTTCCATATAAATTTCAGCCTGAATGTTCACATTGAAGAACAGGGCACAAAAATCAACAACCAGAGGTACAACTAGAAGATAGCAAGCAAAATTCACAACCTAACTTACCTATGTCACTTCTGTGTTGGATATATTATTCCATGGCTCTTTCTGCAGTTTCAGTTCAGTTCAGGTTTCTGAAGTTTCAGAATACTTAGCACACACTATGCAGTTTCTGACTACTTAGCACACACCATGTATATTTCTGAAGTTCCAATTTTAAAATTTCATCATCACATTGTAAAAATAAGAGGATATAAAACCCGAAACTATGCATGGTGCATGCATTTGAATTTCTATTTCCTCTTCTGTGAAGCATTGTGGTCCACGAAATATTCTTTTGTTCTTCCGAAACTTATTGCGCTCAGTTCAAAATGGATGGTTGTCTGGAAGGAAGCGACAATGGCAGTCAGACCAACAAGGCGTGCTTCCATTAGTGAGTCAAAAAGCCTCCAAATCACCTATGCATATTGAACATGATACAATACCATGTGTGCTCCACCCAGCAAAAATTCCATAAGTGGGAAAATCATGGATTGACCACATATATGCTGCCCTCATTGTGAAATTCTGCTTACATGCAGCATCCCATGTCGTCACTTCTTCACCCACAACTTAATCGACTCATCAACCAAAGGCTGCAATAGAGCATTAAATTTTTTTCCCCAGATGTTCGGGACCAAGAATAACGAGGGCTAGAAATATGTTTTCGCTTCATGCATACGCTTGGTGAAAGATTGTATGGTACCACAAAAACAGGCCAACATGAGTATGCAGCACCACCCAAATTAAATAGTGTGAACCAATCCGTTGCTAGACCTAACCACACATTTCTCGATTCCTGTGCCAAACTTAGAAAATCTATGTCAAATTAATGCCATGCCTCACAGAATGGGTGCACCATTAGATTTGGCTTGAATCAACGACCTTCTTTGTGCCACCACATCTGTGTTGCTCTCCTCTACTGCATATAACCTCTACAATCTTTGTGTGATTGGGATGTACCTCAAAACCTTGTGTAGAATTATACTGTGGCCATCCTCATAACGGGAAGTGCTACAAAAGTCATAACAAACTTTCCCTCCATTTTGTTTGTAGTAGAGCATGCAATTATTATAGCACACATCCTGTGTACTGTGATGGTGGATGATTGTGATCCAGTGTTCATGGCTGTATGGCTGTGTGATCTTGTGATGTAATGTGTGAAGAAAATCGAGTAAGCTACACTAGCAATATTTCAACAATTTTACTCGAAGGCTGTAAGTAATAGATCATAAATTAGATTGTTACCAATAGCGGAATCAGATTTGGTGAAGCGATCGAATATTCACAGCAACCGTTTGCGGATCGTCCTGATCAACAGATGTATATGACAACGACCGCTCACGGATCGTTCTAATCAGCGCAGCAATTGCAGCAGCGCCTCTACCGGTATCCACACGTACTGGGATGGAACGTCGTACGATGGTGTGCTAGCACCAACGCGTACAACAAGGGGTTAAGGGCTATCAAAAGAGATGGCAGCTATGACTTTTGTGATGATTCTCAAAGGCCATCATACATCTCTATATATAGGGCCATGCAGAAGAAATCCTAACAAATTAGGCTTCCTAATATGATACGAATCTTATCTGAACTGCCCATGCAGAAAAAATCCTAACAGATTAAGTTTCTTGATAAGATTCAAATCTTATCCGAACTGCCCCATGCAGAAGAAATCCTAACAGATTAGATTTCTTAGTGTAATTCAAATCTTATTCGAATTCGTATCTGATACGTATATTCCATAACAGACCCAATCCGGATCTGATACGAAAACCCATAACAAACCCAATCCGAATGCATAAGGAGTCTAATATTAAGTCTCCGAATCTGACAGGAAACCCATACCAAACCCAATCCAAATGGATAAGGAGTCTAAACCCAATCCAAATACATAAGAAGCCTAACATTAAGTTTCCAAATCTGATATGAAAACCCAAAATAGACTTAATCCGACTTGCATTGTTCCAACCCGTTAAGTGTGTGACCCTGTAGGTTCATGTATATTTAGTCATGACCCGGGAATACTTACCCGAATTGTAAGTTGGTAGTGGCCCCTACCAGGACATAACGACTATCCAAATACACACAAAGATCATAATCAGTAAACCTATATAATGTCTTCACGTTGATCTTCTTGCCATACGTACCAGATTAAACCCAAGGTAGGAAATGTGCCACTCTTGCACAGTTCAATCCTTTTTTGATCTCATAGTGAATTGATCTTCCCGTAGTTGACATTCAACCACAAACGGCATGGCCATGCACCTCTCAATTCATCTATATCGAGGGGCCCAGCGATCTCTCTCATTATATGAGATATACAAATTCCATCTTAACCATTCATATTCCTCCGCATGGCTGATAGCATACCCGAATATTACTTTTATTACTACTTAGTTAAAAGTAGCGTTTGGTAGTATCAAAGTATACTACTACACATGTAGGAAACTATAATGGTCTCAGGTCTAAAGATTAATCATAAACATTATTTGAGACCAACTAGTGACACTTAAATAACAAATCCAAACAATGTCTCAAAATGGGTCTATCCAACATTATATTCTCAAATATATGTCCACATTATTGATTTGATATCTTATATCCATGGTCCGTGAAACATAACCATCAAACAATAAATGCGCTAATCCATTAATCAATAATGTCCTATTTAAAAATAATGGATCAGGAACTATATTAGAATAATATCATCAAACAAATTTAGAGTCTCACGAACAAGTCACATACTTGTTGATCAAATTAAGATGATATTTTATTCAAAAATAACATATTATTCAAATGTTCATAAATATAACAAAGATAAATACAACTATGTGATTTTCTCTAAGACATATCACTGACAACCTCCCACTTGGACTAGAGTCAATCACAAATGTATCTAATACCTATTGCTCTAGTATGCACCTCATGCTTTGGTTGCGGGAGAGGCTTTGTCAACGGATCAGCAACATTCAATTCCGTGGACACTTTGCAAATCTTCACATCATCTCTATTCACGATTTCTCGGATGAGGTGATAACGCCTGAGTATATGTTTGGATTTCTGATGAGACCTTGGTTCCTTAGCTTGCGCAATGGCTCCACTATTATCACAATAGAGATCCACTGGGCTTGAAATGCTAGAAACCACACCAAGTTCAGAGATGAACTTTTTAACCAAACAGTTTCTTTGGTAGCTTCAGAAGCAGCAATGTACTCTGCTTCTGTTGTAGAATCAGCAACAGTTTCTTGCTTAGAACTCTTCCAGCTTACAGCTCCACCATTAAGACAAAACACAAAACCAGATTGCGATTTGAAATCATCTTTGTTGATTTGGAAGCTAGCATCGGTGTAACCACTAACAACGAGCTCTTCCTCACCTCCATAAACCAGGAACACATCCTTAGTCCTTCTCAAGTATTTAAGGATGTTTTTTACAGCAATCCAGTGACTCACCTGGATCTGATTAGTATCTGCTCGTAACACTTAGAGCATAGGAGACATCTGGGCGTGTACAAAGCATGGCATACATAATAGACCCAACAGCAGAAGCATATGGAATCTTATTCATTCGGTCCCGCTCATCACATGTCGAAGGACATTGACTCTTGCTAAGACTAATGCCATGTGACATAGGCAAAAAACCTTTCTTGGAATCCTGCATGTTGAATCTATTCAATACTTTGTCAATATATGTACTTTGGCTTAATTCAATTAGCCTTTTAGATCTATCTCGGTAGATCTTAATACCCAAAATATATGTTGCCTCACCTAAGTCTTTCATAGAAAAGCTACTTTTCAATGATGACTTCACAGACTCAAGCATAGGAATATCATTTCCGATCAAAAGTATGTCATCCATATATAAGACCAGAAAAACAAGTGCGATCCCATTTGCCTTTTTGTAAACACAAGGCTCTTCATTTTTTATGAAGCCAAACTGTTTGACTACATCAAAACGAAGATTCCAACTCCGAGATGCTTGCTTCAAGCCATAAATGGATTTATGAAGTTTGCATACTTTCCCAGTATTTTCTGGATCGACAAAACCTTTAGGCTGTGCCATATACACATCCTCACTTAGGTTTCCATTTAGGAAAGCCGTTTTGACATCCATCTGCCATATCTCAATCAAAATAGGCAGCAATAGCTAGGATGATCCTGATTGACTTTAACATAGCAACGGACGAAAAGGTTTCATCATAATCAACACCTTGAATTTGCTTGAAACCTTTCGCAACTAATCGTGCTTTATGGATATGAACATGACCATCCATGTCAATCTTTTTCTTATAAACCCATTTGCACTCAATAGTTTTTACACCATCAGATAGATCAACCAAGTTCCACACTCGATTGTCATGCATGGATTCAATTTCGGATCTCATGGCTCCAAGCCATTTCTCAGAGTCAGGGCTCATCATCGCTTCTTCGTAAGTCTTGGGCTCATCATTGTCTATTAATAATACTTCACGCTGTTCCATTGTAAGGAACATGTACCTTCCAGATGCGTGACGTACCCTTTCAAACCTACGTGTAAGCGGTGCTTGTCCTGCATTTTCTACATTATTTTGCAGGTCTTGCTGAGCTTCAGTGGGTGCTGAAATAATTTCCAGTGGTTCCCGAATTTCTTCAAGTTGCACTGTGCTCCCACTTATTCCTTTTGAGAGACTTTCTCCAAAAAGACACCGTTTCGAGCAACAAACACTTTGTTTTCTTCTCGATTATAGAAATAATATCCTTTTGTTTCCTTAGGATATCCCACAAAGAAGCATTTATCTGATTTGGGTTTGAGCTTATCAGTCATTAAACGCTTTACATAAGCCTCACAACCCCAAATCTTAAGAAAAGACAACCCGGGACGCTTTCCATTCCATATCTCATATGGTGTCTTTTCTACGGCTTTTGATGGAACCCTATTGAATGTGAACGCAGTTGTTTCTAGAGCATATCCCCAGAAGGACAATGGAAGATCAGTTTGGCTCATCATTGATCGAACCATGTCCAACAAGGTCCTGTTCCGTCGTTCTGACACACCATTCCATTGAGGTGTTCCCGGCGGGGTCAATTGTAGAACAATTTCGTGTTGTTTTAGATGATCACCAAATTCTTGGCTCAAATACTCCCCTCCACGATCAAACGTAGGGTTTTGATTGTCTTGCCAAGTTGATTCTGTACTTCATTCTGAAATTCCTTGAATTTATCAAACGTTTCAGATTTATGCCTCATTAAGTAGACATATCCATATCACTAAAGTCATCGGTAAAAGTTATAAAGTACTGAAAACCACCTCTAGCTGTTGAACTTAATGATCCACATACATCGATATGAACAGGAGCCAATAAGTCACTTGCCCTTTCACTTTCACCTGTGAAAAGTGCCTTTGTCATTTTGCCAAGTAAACAAGATTCACACACATCAAATGATTGAAAATCAAATGAGTCTAGAAGACCATCTTTCAGGAGTTCCATGATGCGTTTCTCATTTATATGGCCTAAACGACAATGCCTATTAAACGTGGGATTCAAATCATTGGGCCTAAGCCTCTTAATACATATGTTATAGACAGGTAATTCAAGATTTAGTTGATAAAGCCCATTTTCCAATGAGGCATTGCCATAAAACATATCATTTAAATAAAAGGAACAACGATTGTTCTTTATTCTAAATTCATAACCCAGCGTGTCCAAACACGACACGGATACAATGTTTTTGCTTATGGAGGGAACATAATAACAGTTATTAAGTTCTAAAACTAATCCTGAAGGTAAAGCTAATATAAAAGTTCCAACAGCTAATGTTGCAACTCTTGCTCCATTGCCAACGCGAAGTTGAACCTCGCCCTTAGCCAAATTTCTACTCCTTTTAAGCCCCTGCATCGAAGTGCAAATATGAGCAGCCGATCCGGTATCAAATACCCAAGAGTCGGGAGAAGTAGCTAAATAAACTTCTATAACATATATACATGGAGTCTCACTTTCCTTCTTTTTCTTTAAATCTTCCAGGTATTTCTTACAATTCCTCTTCCAATGGCCAGATTCCTTGCAATAGAAGCATTCAGTAGTAGCGGTGGCACCTGGCTTGGACTTTCCTTTGGAATTAGGCTTAGCACTAGAGGATCTTTCTAGAGCTTTGCCCTTTCCCCCTTGCCCTTCTTAAAACTTTTTCCCTTTTGAACCATCATTACATTATTAGAAATTTTCTTAATGTTCTGTTCCGTTGTTTTAAGCATCCCATGCAATTCAGTCAATGATTTCTCCAGATTATTCATGTTATAGTTCATAACAAACTGGTCATAGCTCGGAGGGAGCGATTGGAGAATCATATCAGTAGCCAACTCTTGACTAAGGGGAAAAACAAGCTTTTCCAAATTCTCAATGTAACCAATCATTTTGATCACATGAGGATGACATCCCTTCTGCCAAATTGCAATCATGCAATTTCTTAGTAGTTTCATATCTTTCCACCCTGGCCTGCTCCTCGAATAAGTTTCTAAGAGACACGGCTATGTCATAAGCTGTCATGTTCTCATATTGCTTCTGAAGCTCAGAGTTCATGGTGACTAGCATTAAACAACCGGCATCAAGTGCGTCATCGGTATGCTTTTTATAAGCATCCTTTTGAGCACGTAGAGCACTAACGACTGGTTCATCAGGTAGAGGAGTCTCTAGAACATAATCCTTTTTCTCTTGTTTGAGAACAATTCTCAAGTTTCTATACCAATCAATAAAATTTGTTCCATTGAGCTTTTCTTTATTAAGGACAGATCGCAAACTGAAATTGTTTGAGCTACCACTATCCATGGTCTACAACAGTAAAGAAATGCAAAATTTTAGCATTATATTTATGAAAAGCCTTTTATTAAACAATTCAATAAAAGATGTACCAACTATATATATTTTAGAATAAAAATCCCTCAACAAATATATATAGTGGGCCAAGATCCATATTTCACTAAGTTCTAGTGAGATTTGACATCACTGCTAAAAACCTAGTTATTTAGGCAAACAACTCCTTACTAATTATATCATATATAACTCTTGTTTGTTGGGTGTCATCCCAACACCATGCCCCAAAGCCCAAAACCGTTTTGATGACCTTGTTAAGTTAAACCAATTCTATGCATATGGGTGTCCAACACACATCTTGCCTTATTAAGATAATTGATGGTGCCCTGATTTGTCAGACCCACCAAGCAACGATCAAAATCTTGACAGGTGCAGCAATTGGAAGGGTATAATAAACTTAATTTTTATGAGGGGTTAAAACATGGCAAAACATCCATATGTACGAAAATAATCATCAGCTAGATGATCTAACAGGTGCAATTTCGACTATATTTAACTTCCGTTGGCAATAACCTTGACCAGGAAAGACCGCGACTGTTTTCACTCACACCATGAAGGAAAGCGTTCCGCCAAGCGGGGCTTATTAAGAAAAACCTTATGATGTGTTCTTTCCTTAGACACCAAAGTTGACAGCTTCTGGTTGTCAAGTATAATCTTTATGTTTCATGAGGGGTTAAAAGATGTCACATCTATATGCATGAAAATAACCATCAGTTAGATAATCTCACATGCATAACTACGACTATATTTAACTTCCGTTGGCAGTAACCTTGGCCAGGAAAGACCACGACTGTTTTCGCTCACACCATGAAAGAAAGCGTTCCACCAAGCGAGGCTTATTAAGAAAAACCTTATGATGTGTTCTTTCCTTAGACACCAAAGTTGACAGCTTCTGGTTGTCAAGTATAATCTTTTTGTTTTTGAATTAATCACATTAATCAAATTTTCGAACCAATCTGATTGGTTTAAATCCCCTTAAGTCATTCATATTAACTCCAATATGAATATCTAGAATAGGCAGCCAATGTCATATATAGATCCAATCTATACACATATGATTTAGAAGATCAAATCTACTATTGCCATATAAACCCTAACATCACCTCCCTCTGGCCCATGCTAGGATCATTAGACATTAGTTCATATTAAAGTCGGCCAAAAAATAGTTCATCACAACACTTGGATGTCAAAATAGACATGTATAACGAAACTTATACGGTAACAGATTGAATAAACTAGTAGATCTAATCTACTATAACTTCATATATCACATATATATATTATTAATCCAGATCTAATACTATACAGGATGGCTCTGATACCACTGAAGGAAACCGAGTAAGCTACACTAGCAATATTTCAACAATTTTACTCGAAGGCTGCAAGTAATAGATCATAAATTAGATTGTTACCAATAGTGAAAGCAGATTTGGTGAAGCGATCGAATGCTCACAGCAACCGTTTGCGGATCGTCTTGATCAGTAGATGTATATGACAACGACCGCTCACGGATCGTTCTAATCAGCGCAGCAATTACAGCAACGCCTCTACCGATATCCACACGTACCGGGATGGAACATCGTACGATGGTGTACTAGCACCAACGCGTACGACAAGGGGTTAAGGGCTATCAAAAGAGATGGCAGCTATGACTTTTGTGATGATTCTCAAAGGCCATTATACATCTCTATATATAGGGCCATGCAGAAGAAATCCTAACAGATTAGGTTCCCTGATGTGATACGAATCTTATCCGAACTGCCCATGCAGAAGAAATCCTAACAGATTAAGTTTCTTGATAAGATTCAAATCTTATCCGAACTGCCAATGCAGAAGAAATCCTAATAGATTAGATTTCCTAGTGTAATTCAAATCTTATTCGAATTCGTATCTGATACGTATATTCCATAACAATGTGATGATGAGTATGGATACCTCATGGTAGTAATGACCTGTAGTTCCTGGTGGTTTGGGGTGGGTCTGATGCATATTCTCTGTTATCTTGTACTAAGTTCTCTAATTGAACAAACCAAGATATGCTAAAACTTGGGGTTGGGTTTAGCTTTCACCTCGCTGTTGGTGTTGAATCTCCCTTGCTTGCTCCTGTGTTGCTCCTGCGGTTGATCCTATGAACCCAAACGAACAGGGGATGAGAAAATTGCTAAATTCTTGCTCTAGTTTGCTGCTCTCCCCTCTTGTTCTACAAAACTTACTGCTTTACCTTAATTTCTTACAATTTGAGCTAAATTTGTGATTGTGGTGAAATGTTGAATTTGTCCTGTGCTACTGTGTGTGTAATTGTGTTGTAAGGCTGATTTTATCTGGTGCATGTGTGTGTAAACCGCCTTACTTTGGGCTGAAGTGGCTAGGTTCACTGTTCTAGCGAATAGGTGTTTGTGTGCATGTGTACCTTTTTGTGATTTTCTAAAATATTAGGCTTTTTGTGTAAAGATTACAGTGTGGCCGGAAAGAAAAAAAAATCTCAGGGGCTGTTCTGTAAAGTTGAGAGAGAATTGGGCCTTTGGGCCCAAGGCCTGGTGCTGGGCTTTTTAAAAGAACATATTTTCTTTTCCTTTTATTTTGTTTTATACCTCCTTAGGCTCAAAACCATCAAGAAATGACCCGAAATGAAAACAAACGACCCAATTCCTAAATGCTGGATGATGACAACTTAAATATAGGGCGAGCAGTGGTACTCGCCAAAAAGGCTGAGACGCAGCTGCAGAGTTCCTTAAAACAGATACTACTACAAGTCTGACAGCTAAAATTTTAAAATCCCCCTAAACTTGAAAATCTTGTTTTGTTTTTCGTCAGCAGCATGACCCCTAGAGAGCTTCGTGGCCTCGACTGTTGACCATCTTCGTGGTCCTTACATCCTTCCCCGTTAGAAAAATTTCGTCCTCGAAATTTAAAATTTGTCTCACTCAAACAAATAGAGGGGTATCGATACTTTAGTTCCTCTTCTCTTTCCCATGTCGCTTCTCTTTCTGGATGATTATTCCACTGAACTTGCAATATCTGATTGTCTTGTTGCGAAGCTTCTTATCTTCATATCTTCAGTTGCTAAAATCCGTGTAGGACGCTCCTCATAAGTTCATATAGTAATTGGTTTGATGTAGATAGTAATTGGCTATGGTTTGTATAGTAATTGGGTGTGGTTCGGAAGAATTAAAAGTTTCAGTACAACTTAATTGATTACAATTTAACTTTAAAATTCTTCCGAGAATGATGTGGAGAGTTATTTATGCAAAATACGATTAGTGTGGTTATTTTTGCAATTCTTTTTTTTTTTTGGTTATTTCCAAAAAAATTTCCAAAACATATAACCTTTCCGAATAAAGATAAAATAATAAAACAAAACACTATGAGAAGACATCTTAGCAGGAAAACAATACTCACAATAGAAATATCTACACATACATAACATAAATGCAGAATATGTAGTCATGTTCATAATTTGTCTTAGGGGTCACTATATGCACAACCTCTCAAACACATACCATAGTTAGTACCAAAAACATAAATATGTACAAGTTAGGGGGAGTCCACGTATCACCACTTAACAAAATATATCACAAGATGAACAACACAAAGTTAGATGTGGTGGTGTTTGGCTACGAAAGTCTTAAGCCAAAGCACACGGTGCTGGTCAGACATAGCCACAAGTGCTATACCTTGCGCCTTGTTGTCCAGCAAACTCGTGAAGGCTACAAGCAGAGTTTCCTCACTGAAGTCACCTCACTGAAGTCAGGTGTGCCCATGATAGCTGAATACAACTCATGATGGATTTCTTGTGGCATTGTGTCTATACTGGCAGTACATTTCATCCAGTAATGTACACAATTGTGTAGTTCACAAAGAACAACAAACTAATATTATAATTTTTATTTGAACTGTTAAACACAAATTGGATTCACAGTGATATCATCCAGTGCTCCAGTGCTTCACAGTTTTTTTCAAAACAATGACCACTCTCACCACAGCTCCACCCCTTCATTAGAACCTAGTTTGCACCAAACTGACCACCTAAGCTCAGAACATAGTCACATACCACAGAAGAACACATAAACCAAAGCACTGGATCCAAGTCCGTAAGCTTCCAGCATCAGACCCTAAAATCAAATCATGCACCAAATTTATTTGTGTAAGCAAGACCTCAATTCCCACCATAATGAAAATCCCTAACTACCACTAGAAACTCCAAAAACAGTCGATCCTTTGCCACGCACAAACACCAATGGTGTGAAGCAAAATGACCAAAGCAATGGCGAACTCAGCTCCAACATCATCCAAAATCCAAACAATCACTGAATCCTCACAATCACGAAAAAGCAAACATGAACAAAAACATTTGCTTAATCTCCCACCTCCAATTCCAAATCCTCAAACAAATGCCACTGACAGCCAAAGAATGGAGCAGACACTCCACCACAAGCTTCCAGCTTCACACATCAACACCTCGAAGCAAAATATATAAAGCAACAACACTCAAATCCGAGCCAACCACCATAATCTCAGTAAACAAACAAAAAAGCATATCAACACAAACATATCCCGACCTCCCAGCTCCAAACTCCCAAAAAAAAAGTCATTACAGGCCTACACAAGCTTCCAGCTCCACATAGACCAACTCCTCTAAGCGAAACAAATAAAGCAATCACAGGCTCACAGTAACACAAGCATCTACCTCAAAATCCCCAACCAAGTGGCACTGCGAACCTGGACGCAGAGAACAGAGACCTCCACAGCACCACAAGCTTCCAACTCCCACACATCGAACCGAACAAGCAGCAAACACAGCAAGGAGCGAATTGAACAAGTAGAAAACTCGTAGTAGTTGCTATAGCAGTTAAGAGCTCAACGCGTGAGCGGGTTCCTCACCGGCGAGGAGGCGGCGAAGTCGTTCATGAGCCAGAGCACCTCGTCTTTAGTGGCAGCCGAGGAGTAAGAGCAGGGAGCAGTGAGCTGCGCGTGATCCAAAGCTTCTGCAAAGCTCGTCTCGTGGATGGATCAGGGGAGCAAAACCCTAGAATTCGCCAATCGCGAGATGAGTGGCGGACTAGGCGAGAGTGTGCGTGGAGGTGGGGAGGCGAGGAAGAGGGCGAAGGTTTCGATAGCGAGAGTAACCCTAACACGGCGCTCTCTGGATCCCTTCGCTGCACCACGCATGCATCAGGGTGCCAGATACGGTCCAGATGATTGTATCCACCGGCCCTGGCTCGGGACCAACTTTTGCACCGTGGGGGCAAACCCAAATTTATAACCATCCAACGATTGAATTTTCTCTCCCTCAAACCAGACTGACACAGATCCAATCATCCAAATACACCAATAACTGTCTAAGGTTAGCGGAGACGTCAAAAAAAAAAAAAAAAAAAAAAAAAAAAAAAAAAAAAAAAAGAGATTTCGGTTTATGTCACTAGTGAAATCAGAAATTCAAGAAATGCCACTAAAAATCGACTAATTGGTTGTGTGTTACTGGATTTTGAAATTTCTTTTGGAAATGCCATTTTAACAAGATGAAGCTCTGACGGCGTTAGGTCAACACGTTTAACCAGTAAAAATGATTGTAATACTCTTTTGCAAAATAACAAAACTTTGATTTGAGTGGCATATACACAAATCATACACTTTCATCGGGGAATTAGACTTGGGGTTGATGTGCTGAATTTTTTTTCGTAATAACCCAAAAAAAACAAATTCGAAAAATAACCCATACATTTTAAAATTTGCAAAAATGGCTTTCTGTCGCGAATCGGCCGGCGCGACTGATCTTCGGTCGCTAGTTGGGCTAGCGACTGAAGACGTGGCACAGCCCAACACCCCGCTGGCCTAGGTGTCATGCCATGCCAGCTTTCAGTCGCTAGCCTGGCTAGCGACTGAAATGGCTTTTTAACCTTCGCCAGTCGCTTTCACTGTACGGGCATTTTCATTTTTTCGAAATTCCAGAAAATATTTAGTTTGTTTAGAGAGAGAGGGAAGAGAAGAAGAGAAGAAAGAGGAAGGAAAGAGGAGGAAAACTGTTTTCGGAGGTTCTTCAAATCTGTTCACTGAGGTATATTTTCGTTAACTCGTATATTTAGATTAATTAGATCGTTAACTCGTAGTATTTAGATAGGATTTAGATTATAATTTTATATGGATGGTAAATGCGTGAACGTGATGACTAAAAAATTTAAAGAACCTGTATATTAGTGTATGATCGTAGATTAAAAAATTTGAAGAACCTATACATTATTAGTATGTGATGGACTAAAAAATTTATGTTTTTCAAATTTGAATTTTATTAGTATGCACGTAGATTAAAATATTTGTTAGTATGTAGATGTAAATGTTTGTTAGTACGTATATTAAAATGATTGATAATATGTAGATTGAAAAGTTTCTTTTATATTGGGTTAAGGTTGACTTTTAGTTAGGGTTAGGGTTAGGGTTGGTTTTCAGTTAGGGTTAGGATTGGCTTTTAGTTAGGGTTAGGGTTGGTTTTCTGTTAGGGTTAGGGGTAGGGTTGGCTTTCAGTTAGAGTTAGGGTTAGGGTTAGGATTAGGGATCGCGGCCTCATTGCTCTAGTTGTCACCGCCGTCGCGCTCGCCTTCTTGGCCTTGCCCGCACAGGTTTAGAGGGAGAGAGGCTATTTTTTTTTAGGGTTGTAAGGTCTATAAATTTAATTGTTCACTTCACCTTTTTCCCAGGCAAAAATCGTGTAGCCCAATAGTGACTGAAATGCAGTGTTGAAAAATTTCTGTTGTTTCAAAAACCATGTTTTTTGTAGTACTTTAAGCAATGTTGGTCTTCTAATTATACACTCTACTACAATATAAGATATAAATTAGTTTTGACACATCTCATAGTCGCAATATCGTAGTATAATTCCGCTACAGTTATTGCGCATCGTCGCACTATCCTGTTTAAACCTAACACATAATGACAAATTGATTAGGCTATGGAGCAACCCAGTACGGTTTGTGTTTATTACGGAGCTAGTATAATTCGTAATGGAGCAAACGGTCATAATCTTGGTGGTTGTATGCATGTTTACGGTCAAATGAGACAACCACAGTTAATGTCTTTCAATGATTTGGAGATGTGGTTAGTCGACCTGTTACAACTAAGTCCTGCGACGAATAATCTTAGGGTCGAAGGCATGATTCCCGAGGGAAACAAATGGGTGCTCAAGAGACTGAAATATGACAAATCATGGGGTTCGTTTGGAAGATTTGTGACAAATCCAAGCTATGGTTGCGGGGTCATCATACTATACGTTGAAATCATACGCGCACATAGCTCGGAGGGCAACCATTCCGTAGGAAGAGAAAAGAGCAGCACTAATATCAGCACCGGAGGTCACGATGGCGGTGGCGGTGCCGATACCGGTGCAGGTGGCAGTACCAATGCCAGTGCAACTGGCAGTGTACCTTTGCAAACTGTAAGAGATACAACTCCGTTTGGGGGCCATCAAGTAGATGCAGCTGAAGAATTACTAAAATTGGAGGAGAATTTTAATGAGGAGGAGTATATTGATCCGTCAGAAGCGTATGAATCTCCTGATGAACCCACAGAATAGTAGAATCCTATAAATGAATGGACTGATCCATCATCTTTGATTTCTGCTGTGGTTCGTGATGAGCTGAGTTCGCGATTGTCCTATAATGAATCAACCGTCCAGCTTAGACAGTTGTTTCGGAGTAAGAAAGATGCAAAGAAAGCCATAACTGTGTGGGCTGTTTCACTAAATAGGCCATTCCAGGTGGTTAAATCAAATCCGAGCCTGTGGACTGTGAGGTGCTTAGTCAAGAACTGTCCATGGTACGTACGTGTCACTCGGCCACGAGATGACCCGTTCTTTCAGGTGACAAGAGTCGAAGACCACGGATGTCTAGCTGAGGGCATGGTGCAGCAGCATAGAAATATCACTTCCAGTTTTGTTGCCAGTCTGATACTGTCAGTAATAAAGGAAAATATGGCAATGACACTGAAAGTGATAATTGCACATGTCGCGGAGAAGTACGGTTATAAGATCAAGTACGCGAAGGCATAGAGGGCTAAACAGAGGACGCTAGAAGGGCTTTTTGGGACATATGTTGAGGCATACAACTTCGTACCGAGGCTGTTGTGGCGCATATGCGAAGCAAATCCAGGCACAGTCACCGAAATTGTTGATACGCCGGCAATCGGCTCGGAGGGTGTTGTCATTCCTGGGTGCATGGTACAGCGGAGATTTTTCTGGGTATTCCAACAGTACGTTGCATCGTTCAGGTACATGAGACCCGTGCTTTGCATTGACGGAACATTTTTGACTGAAAAATACCAGGGAACTTTGCTGACTGCCGTGGCTGTTGATGCCAATGACTAGCTTCTCCCCATAGCATATGCCGTGGTCGAGGGGGAGAACTACAACAGTTGGCTGTGGTTCTTGGGCAAATTGAAGAATGAGGTCATCAAAGACCGGGAGTGTGTGTGCTTGATTCACTATCAAAATGGAGGAATGCTGAGTGTGATCGAGTACATGCAATCAGGAGTGGATCCATTGCTGAGTTGGGATGACTTGCAGATGTTGCATCTAGGCCTTTATGCCTAACTCTAATTTTGATGATTAATGAAAACAAAGTGTTTTAGACTGACTGTGTTTTTGAGATGTTTGATACAGAGCTCTGTTGGGAAGAAATGCAAGATGATCAAAATAAACCCGACGTAGAATGGATCAAGCACAAGTCGCAAAGAGCAAAAGACGAGATGTAAATTACAAACATGCAAAGGACCTAAGGTAATATAATTTTATTTTTACCAATCTCGGTGTTTGGAGGTTGATCGGTTAAGGATTTTATTTTTAGATTTAACCGTACTATAAAGAGGGGTTGCAAAGTCCTCTCTACATTTCCAACATGAACCGAGAAATTACTAAGTCATTGCATTGCATCATTTGTGGTTGGATTTGATTTGATTTTGGTTTTGAAAGATTTGGATTTTCAGTTGAGTTTTTGACAATAGAAGAGTTTTTTAATTTTCTAGAAAGATCTAGACAGATCTGGCCTTTTCTTTTGTTGACAAAAATGTAGTCCTTAAAATTATCTTTCAAACGAGCTATTAAACTCTCAATTTGGACTTATGGTTTTAAAGTTATGACTATTTTTGTTCAAGTTGATTGTCAGTTTGTTAAACTGACTATCAGTTTGAATGTCAGTTCAGTTAAACTGACAGTTGTCCAGAAAGTGTGTTTTTTGAGCTGAAATTTTTGTACTAAACTGACTGTCAGTATGCTCATGCTGACTGTTAGTTTGCATTTCGACCTCAGCTGGTTTTATCTGAGTTTTTATTTGATCTGGTCGATGTTTTGATCGAACTGACTATCAGTTTGCCGAACTGACTGTCAGTTTGGGGTTTCAGTTTCCATATACGACCACAAACGGCTAGCTATTTTTTATCCATAAATTTTGTCGGCCGTTGTGTATATAACTGACTGTCAGTTTGGTGAACTGACTGTCAGTTTGGTGAACTGACTGTCAGTTTGAGTTGTTGATTTTCAGCCCGAGCTCCAACATCTCTTTTGATCCTTGAGGTTATAAATAGAGACTTTGAGCTCGTATTTTTTACAACAAGCAGCCCTCTTCTCTCTTATACACTTGAGCATTTGTTTTCTAGTTGAAAATCTTGATCTGTTGATCAAGTCGAGAGTTTTCAGATCCACCGAGTGCTTTCGTTCGTTTCATTTTGCATACTTAGAGTTTCTCAGTGATTGTTTGGAGGTCTAGAGAAGATCTTGCTGCCTATTACTCTTGGTGAGCGCCCTCATCTAGACGGTTTGGAGGCGTGGCCGTAGATCTCTCCAGTTCGGAGATTGTCGGAGAGACTCAGCGCATTTGTACAAGGCATCGGTGCTCGCCTTTCCGGAGTGGACAAGGAGTAACCACTAATGGATAATATCTTTAGTGGATATTGGAGCAAGACTCAATTTACTTGAGTGCTTCAACGAGGATTACGGGAGATTGAGCGAGTCTCTGAGACCTCGGTAAAAATCATTGTGTTCGTTCTCTTTTCCTCTTTCTCATATTATTATTTGTTCTTGATTTCTTTATTTGCAAATATTTGTTTTAAATTGAAGTTTTAAAAGCCTCCTATTCACCCCCCTCTAGTCAGCATCCTTGATCCTACAGCAGAGTCGTTGGTGCTCTCGGCATCTTGCTGTGAATTTTCACACTCGTTTCAAGAGTAGGTGCCTGATGCAGGTATTCAAACGGCTTGCCAAACATAACCAAGAGGCAAAGTTCTCAAAAATATGGAAGTTGCTGAGGAAGGTACGTTGGCGGAATTGCAAGAGGCAGGCGCTCGAGAAGATGGCGGCGTTACCGGCGCGGGAAGCCGCCGGGGTCGTCTCAGTTTCAGTCAATGGATTTAGCCCAAACCAATGGAGAAGTGGTCGTTGCTGCACGACACAGGCGGGGCTCCGTACGAAATCATGACGACAAATCTGGCCGAGGTGTACAACTTCGTCTTGAAAGTTGTGCGATGCTTACCACTCACTGCAATAGTTGAGATGACATTCTATCGCACAGTAGCGTACTACGACAGCAGGAGTTTGGCGGCATCAAGTCTTGTGCATGACCCCTTAGTACACTGGCCCAGAAAGATCAATGATTCCTCGAATTTTGGACAAGAAAGTCGTTGACACATGATGTCTCAGTGCTGAGTCGTTTGAACAGAAAATACGAGGTTCGGCTAAGGCACAAACATGTCCGTGGCACATTGCGAGTTGGTCGGGTCCACGAATGTCGAATTTCAAATGCAGATGCCCAATACACATGCAACAAGCCTCAACTGCTGCACATTCCTTGTGCGCATGTCATCGCTGCCTGCTTCGTTCCTGGGATCGATCCGGCACAGTATATCTCAACCTATTATATTCTGCAGTACTTGTGGAAAACCTGGGATGGTGTCTTCAATGGATTTGCGGCGAGGGGAAACTATCGAGCATTGTCACCGGAAGATACTATCACGTGGATCCCAGACAAGAGGCTTCTCGTAGGCCATGTCGGCGGACGTCAATCCAGGAGGATACAGAATGATATGGATGCAACGGAGCGTGAAGACAACCTACGTAGATGCAGCGCTTGCAGGCAGCCTGGTCATAGAAGAAATCGATGCTCGCAGGTGGCAGGCGCATCGACCTCGTTGCAAAACTAAAGCAATACAACTTACCTATATGAGTTGTACTGAATTTTCCTAAATAAAACTGTAATGTTGTAATGTTTGAACTACTGAATGTTTTGTCGTGAATTGTACTGAATTTCCCTAATGCCTTCTTGTGAATTTTTGTAAGTACTACTAAATGTTTGTTTATTAACAGTAATGTTTCAACTTCTCAACCAATATGTGACAACTGCAGGTATGGCCGACGACCATCAGCTTCCCGAGCTGATTGCACAGCACCATCAGGAGCGTCACCGTACTCGACGCCTTCTACAGGGCACCGTTCTCCCAGCTCTGCGCATGAGGACACCGCGTGAGATGTGGCCTCTAGATGAGCGCTTCGCGCCTTATTTGCTCGAGGCCGGACTGTTGCCGTTCGCCCGCATGATAGATCGGGCGAGACAATTCCCTTTCGACCGAGCCCTCGTTACTGCGCTTGTGGATCGGTGGAGGCCCGAGACACACACGTTCCACTTCAGTTTCGGTGAGCTCACTATCACGCTGCAAGATGTCAGCATGTTGCTTGGCTTGCCTATCCCCGGGGAGATATATGTCCCAGCGGCCACTGAGAGAGTTGCATGGCGCTAGATTCCCTACAACACTTCGAGGGAGTAGGGCCAGTGGGCGGGAGGGGGGGGGGTTGCGCAGGACGCGGGAGTTCCCCAGAGTTACCTTCGCGTAGTGCGCGATGGTGCGCTCCCTGTGGCCGCTCCAGAGGAGGTCTTCAGGCGCCACCTTGAGGCGTACTTGCTGCACCTGTTTGGTGTGGTTGCTCTTCCCTAGAACCCATGGAGACATCTACGAGCGGCAGTACATTCAGCTCGCCAGGAGTATTGCCGACTCAGCCCTGGGGCACGTGCCGCGGTTCAGTTTCAGATCCTCCGTGCTCTGCCACACCTACAGGGGGTTGTGCGACGCCACGAGCAGAGACCAGGTGAGCTCTCTTTTCGCTGGGTGCGCCATCCTCTTGCAGATGTGGTCGTACGAGCATTTCCCCATCGGTCGATTGTTGGTTCTGCGGGATCAGTTCACGTTGGCCAGGGATGCGATGGACGGCCCCGTGATGGGATGGAGGTGGGCTAGGCTGAGTTTGAGGTGGGCCACAGATCAGGCGCACCTCTGTTATCCTTCGTACGCCACGGGCTTTGATCTGCTCCTCGACGACAGCGTCATCTGGGATCCGTGGACCACCGCGAACCTCCAATCCGTCGCTCTAGTTGGCCTTTCTTCTCTTTGTATACAGGATGTTGTGTACTGGCGTACCCAGGTTCTGCTCGTCTTCTCGCACATGATTGAGGGGTACTCGCCTGAGCGAGTTATGCGCCAGTTCGGCCTGCGCCAGCTTGTCCCCGTGCCACCTCCTCGACAGATCCCGCACCATATCCATGAGTACGTCAAATATGTATTACATTCACATGTTATTTTACACATGATTTCTGTCACTAACTAATTGCTTTGTCTGCAGGCAATCCAGGAAGGGTCGAGTGAGGGAAGATTTTGTTCGTCGGCAGCGGCCCTATGTGCAGGAGTGGATGGATTGGGCCCACACACGCACGGTCGAGGAGCATAGGCCGTATAGCCATGACATTCATTTTTCATATTTGTCCTGGTACCGACCTCGCACGATCTACCGATTGGTGGGCGGTCCACCAGCTGCGCCTGATGAGCCCGTCCCTCCCGCCACCATCGATGACCGCTACGACTGATGCCTTACTGGGCGAATCCACTCTTCTGTGAGTTTCTTAGCTCTTTGCAACCTGACTTTCACATGGATTGTCGTTCTATAATTGCATTAATTCGTGTGCACAGCTAGACATCCTCGGTGGCGTCTCTGCTGGTGCACGGGACATGATGGTCAGGTCCCGCTCGGACCCACCATGCCCAGCAATGATGTGTACGCATATTGTTCGGAGGTCGAGCAGCAGGTCGATCAGATTCTGGTCGGCTTCAGAGTGCTGCTGCCACCTCACTTGACCGTGATTCCCCCAACATCACCGTCGGCGCTGGGTCCTTCGCCACATGTGCCACCAGCGGACCGTCCGTCGTCGTCGTCACACCCTCCACCACTACACACGGGTTTCGTGCCTGCTGATAGCTCTTCGGATGAAGAGCTCGATACTCCTGCATGGCACCAGCCTCTCAACCAAACACAGCAGCATCCTACGCAGTCGACACAGCAGCATCCTAGCTTCCTTGCCGATGCTCCGCCGCCTACGCAGCCAACACAGCCTTCCTAGGCTCCACCGTCTGCGCAGACACCACCAGCGAGGAGGCGGCGCGTCAGGGATCGTTAGCCCCCTTCTCGGTACACATGATATTTACTTGATTCGTCTTATATTTCTGTATATTTTCCCCATGATTTTTGCGCATATCAGTCATTAACCTCGGCATATGTCTAGATTATTCCAGATTTGTCGCCAAATCGACCGGATTACTTGTTTTTCTAATTTTTATCGCAGGTCGACGAGGATTGGATGGATTTTCGGCTAGCGGATGCGCGTCCTCGACTTAATTTGGCCATCGGACGATTCCTGATGCAAGTGCGCGTTCCCGCGGACGCGTGGGATCTGACCGCACCGAAATCGGAGTCTCCGGGGGCCCGGAATTCCAAACCCTAGCCACGAGGTCCCATTTCTAATTCTCCAAAACCTCGAGGGCTTTTCTGCAAAAGTGCCAAATTTCCCTTTCTTCTCCTGGCCGCCGGCCATCTCAGGATTTTTGAGCCCGGCATTTAGTTTTTTTACTTCGTTCTTCTTCTTCCCCAAACCACTCTTCCACACCTCCCTCCACCTCGCCGCCGGTGGCCGGGCCGTACGCCGGCGGCGCTCCACCCTCTTCTACCTCCCTCAACTTCCCTTCTCCTCCCCCTTCTTTTTCTTTTTCCTCCTTTCTTCTTCCTGCCTCTTCTTTTCCCCAAATCCTCTGCCTCTCTACTCCCTAAAAATCTCCACAAACTCCCCGATCTCCACGGCCTCCTCGCCAGCCTCCAACCCGAGCCGTGCGCCCCAGATCCCGAGCCGGCGCCGCCGAGCCGCTCCTCCATTCTCGGCCATCTGCCACGGCGCCGCCGCATCTCCCCTTCGTGGCCACCACCGCGCTACCACATCTGCTGCGCGCCGCTTCCTCGCGCCACCATCGCGGATCTTGCCCGATCCCGCCTCCAGCGCCGCCCACAAACCGCCGGGGTCGCAGCGCCGCTCGACGCCGCCACTTTCCACCGGCGCCGCGCCTCCTCTCCACTCCACGGCGCCGGAGCCGCTCCTCCCTCTCGGCCATCTCCACGGCGCCGCCGAGCCGCGCCTCCACGTTCACGATCCCGTGACCCCACCATCTCCGCGCCGCGCTAGCCGCAGCTCCTCTGCGCCGCCCTCATCACTCGGCGCTGCGCCCCCGAGCTCTCCACTCCGGCACCAGATCTCCAGGTGCCGCGCCATCCTCCATCCTCGCCAAGGTCCTGTGGCCATCTCCCTCCTCGTCTTCTTCTCCGACCTCGGCCACTTCGACGGCAACTCCCTCTGTTTGGCACTGTCTTCGTCGCCGACGTTCTTCACCAAGTCCACATCCAAATGGGCAACGATTCCTCTCTCTCTGATTCTTTTTCTCTCCTTCACCCCCAAATTGTCTTCCTGTGATGCATGTACAGAAAAGAGAATTAGACCTGAATTGTGATGAATCAAATGAAGTGTGAACTGTTTGCATTGATTTCAGGAGTTTACTGAATCTGCTAGAGTTCTTGTGTTTGGATTTGTATGAGTTCTGTTTCGAATTTGTCTTGCTACTTAAGTTGAACTATACCTCTGATTGGGAGCTGGATTGGCTGGATTAAACTAAATTGGATCATTTCAATTGTATAGACGATTTTTGCTTCCTCTGGTCACGTGATGTACAAAAAACTGAACCCAATTTGCTGCTTGACAACTTGGTTCTGCTAGGTTTGGATTGCTGTATGTAGTCTTTTGAAAATCTGTTCCTGTTAATCTTCTCCGCCTGAATTGCTTTCACACGGTAGTGTTCACTCGGCATACGAATTTTATTCACCGCTGGCCTAGAGTACGAGTTCAGAATTTGATTTCTGATAGTTGCACTCTAGTCGGTGAGATGAGTCGAGGTGAACCAACCCACATCCCTCTTGGCGGTTTTATTTGATTTTTCTGATTTGGATTTAGTTAGGCATATTTTGCTCTCATCTAGTCCTTTGGGAGAGAACGACATACTCGCCTTCTACTGTGACCTCGTCCGCTTGCGAGGCCCCGTATTAGGTGGTATCAACACACCATCGGAGTATTAGGCCCCCCCATAGAGGGGGAGGAGGGGGCAGTAGCCTGATGTAGGGTTTTGTCGGACTGTTTAGTTTTTTCGTACATTTTTGTCAGGTTTCCAACCTTTTGAGAAAAACACTGTCGCACTTTTGTACTGTTCTACTTTTGTCCGACTCTGCATTTCTACTTTTCAGCCTTTATACTTTCATCTTTTCAGCTTTTGTACGATTAGTACTTTCAGCCCGGATTCGAATCCCACTCCACTCAAACGTGCAAATTAGTTAAATGGCCATTTCTTGCCCTAGCTCAAATCTAATTTGTGTCTCAGAATCTTGATCCTAGATTTGCCCGTGCCCTAATTCCAGAAGTTGATGCCAAAACTTTGTCGTCTTGCCCCTTTGTATGACAGGGCACTTCAGATTTTTCGAGAACCCTAAAAAGGCTAAAACCCACATCTCATCTCCAAACTTCAATCTAATTCAAGGAGTATCTCCCATTCACTATTCTGAGCAAGTTTTCCTTCTACAAGATTTCCAAAATCTCATCCGAGACCTCAGTTTCAAGCCTCACCATTTTCCAAAACTCTAATAACCCTAAAGTGCCCTGTTTTCAAATTATCCCAAAATCATCGAATCTTGTCGAATTTCATCAAAACTCCTGCTGAATAAGCTCCTGGAATAAAGTTACACTTGTGTGTGAAATTATATCTCAAATCAGCCCTCCCAATCTCAAGATTTGCAAACAAGTCCAAATCCTTGCATCTGGGTCCCTGCCTCTTTCGACCACGACCAGAGGCTACAGGGCGGGACTAGAGACATTTCAGTCGCTAGCCGGGCTAGCAACAGAAACGCGTGAGTTTCAGTCGCTAGCCGGGCTAGTGATTGAAAGCTGGCGTGGCACGGCACCTGGGCCAGCAGGGCATTGGGCCGTGCCACGTCTTCAGTCGCTAGCCCAGCTAGCGACTGAAGATCACTCGCGCGGGCCGATTCGCGACAGAGGGCCATTTTTGCAAATTTTAAAAGGTATGGCTTATTTTTTGAATTTTTTTGGGTTATTACGAAAAAAAATTCTGATGTGCTTGAGATGAATGTAGAAGCAGATGAGGCACTAGATGAGGCGGTCGGTGCTTTGGACGAGGAAGAGAATGACGCAGGCGTCGGAGAGGAATTGGAGTAACGGCGCGATGTAGGACGCGAGGAAGTGTGGCGATCGCCGGTGAGCCACCGCTCGATGCACCTCGCGTGGAAGCTCTGGCCGCATGTCGGCATGACGCACCTCCTTCGCTGACCTCGCCTCCCAGCACTTCGATTGATTTGGAGTCATTTGCATTCAACCACCATAGAAAAGAATCAAAATAAACAAAACTTAAATTGGAATAGAAAAATCAGTTTGCAATTGTCATCACAGAGCAATTAGAAGGGAGAGGATAAAGGAGTAGGAAAGTTGTTGCCCAATCCTGCAGTAGAGTTGATGTAGAGTAACAGTTGTTGAGATTGAGGGCTTTTGGAGCTTGTGGAAGTTGGTTTGCTAATTGTTGATGAAGACGACGCTGAGGAAGATGCTTGAGGTCGCCGAAATTAAGGAAGAAATAGGGCCCATGAACTTGTGACCGGGGATGGAGAAGACGACTTGAAGTCACTGTTGGTGAGCAGCGATTGGATGCAGATGTGTGTGTGTGAGGAGGGAGAAAAAGAGGGGAAGTGGTCGTGTCGGTGCAAATGGCAGCTTAGGTGGCTTGGTTTAGGGTGACGGCGACGGCGCAAATGGTGAAGCGCAGATCTAGTAGCGGTACGGCTGTGAGGTGGAAGTAAGAGGGTGGCGGTGTGAAGGCGGCACACAAGCGGTGGTGGCGGTGCTAGATCTAGCGGCGGTGAGAGGGGAGCAAAGAGGAGAGAGAAAAGAGAGTGAAGACGGCGGATGTGACGCGGGACGACAGCTTGGAACTAAGGGAAGCGGCGGCTTCTCTGGGTCAGGGGTATAATAGGTATTTTTGAAAAATCTGACACGCCCAGTAAGAAAAAGTCAAACTTTATTGACGGAGTGTAACATCAATGGCATTTTCAAAAACTATTTTGAATTCCAGTAGCATGTAACCAATTCGTCGTTTTTTAGTGGCATATCTCGAAATAGGTATTTTCTCAGTGGCACAAAACAAAAATTCCTTAAAAGAATTATTTCTCCGGTCTCCAGGGAAATCATACGAAAATTTTTCCGCCATTCTTTCCCCGTGAAAAAAGTCATGCACCCAATATGATACCTGAAGAGTACAAAGAAACTGTTAGGAATTGTTTATTTTTCTGACAGTCCCGAAAAACCGTTAGTAGTTCTTATGTTTTCTATCATTTCTATCATTTTGGCTACAGTCCCGAAAATTATGTTTTTCTGACATATTCTTGCGGGCCCGTCAAGAAAACCTTCTGGCCATCAGGAAATAGACGGATCCTAATAGTGATTTGTTGTTTGTGAAGGTTTGTCAATTAGATTAGGCGAAGCAGAAATTTTGAAGACATGATTCAAAGGGATTTCATCCTCTGTATAAAAAAGTGACATAAATACTACTAGACACTATATTTTAGCATGTTGTCACAAACAAGTAGAAGTATTAAAAGAAAGTTTTTCAAAAGTTAGTTTGCCTATTGAACTTGCAAAAGATATTTGGTTTGCCACACATAAAAATTTGATTATCTTAATATAGTTGCACACTATTTAGATGATAACTACACTTTAAATAAGAGATTAATAGGTTTGAAATTAATGGGAGAAATTCTTCTATGTCACTATAAAAGTTATGAAGTTATGATTTGTGAGGATAACAAGATGGGGTTGAACCCACATGTAAATGAGACATCTAGTGACAAATAAAATTTTGTAGCAGAACTAAAAAATTTGCCACAAAATTAATAGATATTGCACATGCTACATAGGTCATCATTGAACATATTGATATTTGTCTAATTTGCACATATTTTCTGCATATTTCCCCCCACATTCATGCACATTTTAGTTATAAAACTCAGCATTTACATGAAGTATACTTGTTTTATCATTTGTTCGATTAGATTATCCGTTTCTTGACTCTTTGTCATAGGTCGGCAGAAATTAGGAATTTTTTGGTAAATTGGAAGCACTTCATCGACTTATCTTGATCCAAGGAATAGTCTGGAACGCAGTGGCACGATTGCGTAGGAGCTAATTCGGAGTCTCTGAGGAGGTAGAACACTAATAACTAAGAGCTAAAGGATCTCATTGTAAATTCCTTAAAGTCCAAGCCCCAAAATGAAAAAATACCAAGACTCAGAAAACTTCGGCTGGCTGATCGCACTCGGAGAGGCGCGGTTGAGTAATAACCGCAAGCGAACGGTTGAACGTTGAGCACTTGAGGGTCGAATTCCACGAGAAACAAGCGTATTCATCTTTTAGGCTAACAGATTACTGATTAAGCCTGAACGATTTGAGGGTTTGTTTTTCTACCGCTAAATCTACTATTAAAGTTATAAATCTAGGATTTAAAGCAGCAAAGAGCAAGTATGAAATTTAGAGTTTTAGAAACAGAAAGGAAAACGTAGGGTTTCGGGAATTTCATAACCATCAGGCATAATTCTATCCAATATTGGAGAATTGCAAATTAGTTTCAATTGTTTTCCAAGACAGATTAAGTTACCAGTACGATCGCTGATACAACGGTCAGAGGATCACTTCCACGGTTACGTTTGGCGAGAGCCTTTCTCCTGTTCAGGGTCTCGCGTCAAGGTGCTAAGGTCTCAAGAATTCTCCTAAATTCTTGCTAAGGCTCAACTGTTACATCTGTTGTCAAAATGAGAATTTAGGGTTTAGAGGAAGAAAACATAAGGAACTAATTGCAAAACTTAAGATCAAGGCCGAGGAGGAATTACGCCTTCCAGATTAGGTTATCCCTAACCCTAGAAGTGAATTACTCGGAAAAACCATAAAAATATAGAAATAATAATAAATAAATGAAAACTTAGTTGATTGCTTCAAATAGGTATGTCGTCATTGTCGGCTTACAAATGTGAAAAAATAGAATAAAAATAGAGATGGGGGCTCTAATAAACTAAACTAAGCCCTAAAAGCATTGCATAAAAATTGTGCCAAAAATTTCTCTATTTATGATACAATGGATAAACATGTCCAAATATAACTCTTGACATGTAGGCGACGGAATCCGGCTTCAAACGGCGTGAGAAACCGATAAATTGGAGTTAAAACCACCAAAATCGACCAAAACAGCCCTGGAAACCGAGTCAGGCACGACTTGTGGCACGGGTGGTGCCCGTGATCATGCTGGGCTTGGTCCAGGGCAACACGACCAGTGATGTTCGACTAGGCAACCAGGCGTGTTCGACCAAATGACCAGTTCGTCTGTCCAGGTGTCTTTGACCATGGCATGTTTGATCAGGATTCTTCGTCTGGTTTACGTTGTTCAGGTGTGTTCGACCAGGTGTCTCCACCATCTCGTGTTCGATCAGGGTTCCTCTTCGTCCAGTTTTCGTATCTTTCGTCGAAACTGGTTTAAACAAACTCGAAACATCCTCAAATTTTGTAGGTATGATCCCTGGAACATAACGAACTCAATTGTGAAAGTGGATTATAAAATGATACAAAAAGTTTCATAAAATGTCACGTCAGAGGAGTTTTTAGTATGTTTTTAGCACATTTTCATTAGCAAACCTAGGGTAAAAACACTACCAATTTAGCGCTTATCAAATTCCTCCAAGCTAGAATTTTACTTGTCTTAAAGCAAAGGATATGAATCAATTTTCCAAATATTGGAATGCTTAGGTTAATCAGATTTTCAATAAACAACTTCCGGCAAATCACATCACATCGAAGCATATGAAATAATTGATCTAAGCAATTTAAACTTTCCAAAAACAAATATTCGACTTATCAAATCTCAACCTTAGAAAAGAGAGAGCTTAATCGACTAAATCATTTGATAACTTCTTTCATATAGGGTTTAAAACAAACAATAGCTAAAGAAAACAATCACTATGCTACAATTTATACAAAGTTGCTAGATTGCCCTAATTAGAGAGAGAAATTAAAACACTTTTTATTACTGATTTTTTTATTTATTCATTTTTTATTTTCTTCTTCAACTTTTTTATGCTCTTGGCCAGAATGTTTTGTACTAGATCATTCCGTCGTGGTTAGAGGAGACACAGCTGAAGGCGCTTACTTAAATACAGTTACAGATAGTGTCGGGGGAAATCTCCGCGGGACTAAGTCCAGGTAAGTTGTGTCACGATTTGCCCGGGGACGTGGCCTCCGGCCCCTCCCCGGGCGCCGCCATTTGGCTCCCGGGACGTGTCCTCCGGTGCCGTCCCGGGCGCCGCCATTTGCCCGGGGACGTGGCCTCCGGGGCCTCCCCGGGCGCCGCCTTTTGGCCCTCGGGACGCCTGGGGACGTGGCCTCTGGCCCCTCCCCGGGCGCCGCCTTTTGGCCCCCGGGACCTGGCCTCCGGCGCCGTCCCGGGCGCCGCCATTGGCCTGGGGACATGGCCTCCGGGGCCTCCCCTGGGCGCGGCCTTTTGGCCCTCGGGACGTGGCCTCCGGTGCCCTTCCGGGCGCCGCCATTTGGCTCCCGGGACGTGGCCTTCGGTGCCCTCCCGGGTGCCGCCATTTGGCTCCCGGGACGTGGCCTCCAGTGCCGTCCCCAGCGCCGCCATTTGCCCGGGGACGTGGCCTCCGGCCCCTCCCCGGGCGCCGCCTTTTGGCCCAGGGACATGGCCTCCGGGGCCTCCCCGGGCGCCGCCATTGGCCCGGGGACGTGGCCTCCGGCGCCGTCCCGGGCCTCATCGCCCTCCTAAAGGTAAAGTCTCGAGCTGTTTATCACGTGCAGGTCACGCGAGGAGCGCCTCGGGAACTAGCGACCACCTGTCAAGCATCCAAGGCGTTTGACTGGGAGAAGGACGGTCCTACCCTTCAATCCGACGGTGGCTTCCGGGGTAGTTTAGGTTTTTTGCTTCTTTTTGGGGCTATAAATAGCCCTTGTACCCCTCTGTTGTAAACGATCGGTTCTCTTTTATTGGAATAGCCAAACTCACAGACGTGCTCCGGAAGCCTCTCCCCCGGAGAGAGCCTCCCCAGCCAACTCCGGTCGGGAGCGTGTCGACAGGACTAGGGCCCCCACCGGGACCCGAACCTGTATAAACCCGTGTGTCATTTTTTGTGCTTGTCCGGCAGGGGAGGACCGGCCATCCGGTCAACCCGCACCGCGTAATCTTCGCTAGGATCATTCTCAAAACCTGCCGGGGTATTAGCAATACCACGACAGTTGGCGCCGTCTGTGGGGACTCGTGACAAGACGCCATGGCTCCCCCAAGAACAAGGGCTCGCACCCTTCCCGGCGACCCGGGTCTCGGAGACCCGGCGCCGTCCGCCCGGGACACTGCTGTCCCGGCAGTCCCTTCCAGAGGCGACCTGGCCCAGGTACCGCCTCCCTCCTTTCCTCTTAACTTAGGTGCTTCCACCTCCAGGTCGTTCCCGGTGACCGCGGGGACCTCGGCCGGGACCTAGTCTCCCCCCGACGGCTCCCCCGGCTCCCCGGGATGCCCTGCTCGAAGCTCTCGTGGAAGGCCAGCTCCGCGCTCAGCGCTCTATGGACGAGCTCCTTAGCGTGTTGGAGCGGCCTCCGGCCCCCACATTTGCGTCACACCCGTATCCGGGGAACATGCCCCAATTATGGGTTACCCGGCGGCCCCTCCGGCCTCTGGGGGGTTGTCCGCCCCGTATGATCCTGCCGGGGGGTTCCCTCCCCCTGCGGGATATACGTCCGGACCTTTCCCGGCACCCGGGCCCGTCCCGGTGCCGGGAGGTTATTTCATGCCGAGGCCCTTCGTGGCATCAGGGGGGTACCCCGTTCCTGGCCTATTCCTGGGGCCGGGAGCCCACTTCATGCTGGGGGTTTACCCTACGCCGGGAGCCAGTCCCGCCCCCCGCGTCGCGTTTACCGCACCGGGGGCGGTTGACAGAGCAGCCCCCGTGCCGCAGCGGACTTCCCCCCGCATGGGCTCCCCGGTTCCGGACGTCGCCGCGGGGGCTCCCCCCTCTCCGGTTCCGGGTGTTACAGGGCCTACCCCCTTCCCGGTTCCGGTCGTGGCCACCGGGGCACCCTCCACTTCGGTTCCAACGGTTGCCATGGGCGCCCCCTCCCCGGTTCCGGATAATACAGAGGCTTCCCCCTTTCTGGTCCCGGGGGTCGTCGCAGGGGGCTCCCCCCAACCGGCTCCCGAAGCCTCCGGGCCGGCAGCTATAGCGCATGAGCTCCCTCCCTCAGCGGGACAGGTCCGTTTCGCCCGGGGGGAGGTCGAACGAATGCATTCACCAGGGCGCGGGGAAGAACTTCCCCCCGGCCGCGGGTGCGGGGAGCCTCGCTCTCGCACTGGCCGGGGGAAGAGACCCGCTGAAGAGCCAACCTTTCCAGTGGAGAGCCCGGACGTCCGGGAACTTAGTCCTGGCCCAGAGGAAAAGCGTCGCCACCGCCATTCTGGCGGACCTCTTGGACCGCTCCCAGACTCAGACAACGAAGGTCCCGTGAAAGAAGACAGCGACCGGGGCTCTCCTCGGGAAGTGCAGGGGGCCAACCAGCCCCTGTGCCGAAGACTTCGCAGCATCAGGTGTCCGCGGCCCTACTGCGCTCCGCACATCGAGCACTATAACGGTGAGGCAGACCCTTACGAGTTCGTGCAGGTCTACTCCACAGCCATCTCCGCAGCCGGGGGGACGAGACGGTACAGTGCAACGTCTTCCCCCTCTACCTCACCGGCATTGCCCGCTCCTGGTTCTACAACCTGAAGGCCGGCTCCATCAAGTCTTTCTCGCAGCTCAAGCGGGAGTTCTGTGCCAACTTCCAAGGGAACTACGTGCGTCCCCTGGACTCCTCGCAGCTATACACTGTCCGGCAGAGGACTGGGGAAAACATCAGAAGCTTCTTCAAGCGCTTTGCTCAGGTGAAAAGCAAAGTGGCCCATGTCCCCGACTCTACGGTCATCGAAGCCTGCAAAAGCGGCATCCTCCCGGGGGAGCTCCACCAAAGGCTCTCCCGGAGCTGCCCCTCTTCCGCCGATGAGCTCTTCAACGTACTCGAAAAGTTCGCTTGGGCGGAGGAAGACGACATCTGGAAGAAGACCCAGGGGGCTCCCGCCCCCGTCGACCGGGGGGCCAGGGATCCCCCCAAACGCCCCAGGCAGGGGGGGCGTAGCGAGCCACGGCCTCGGGACACCTTTGTCCTCGAGGGCGGAGACGGCTCGCGCGACCCCCCGAGGGCCAACCGCCCCTTCCCCAAACCGAAGGGCCATGGGGGAGGACAGTCTTCGCGCGGCCGGGAAGGCCCCGCGGGGAGAAGGCGGGAAGGACCGTGGTGCAGCTTCCACAGGTCCAGTACCCACGCTACCCGAGATTGTAGCTAGCTGCTGCAGCACTTCGCGGACTTCCTCGACCAGCGCGGGCAGGGGGGGGACTCCGGCCTCCTTGCCCCCTCGGCCAGCTGTTCCTGCCCTTCCCGCTCCTGTGGGGGGTCAGCAGACGCAGGAGGGGGAGCCTTCAGAAGCTGTCCCCTTTCAAACTTCGCAGCGGCACATCAACGTCATCGTGGGAGGATCTGCCTCCGGGCGGGACTCTAAGCGCCAGCGTAAGGAGTACGCGCACGAGGTCAAGATTGTGGGGGTGCTACACATGTCCCCGCCACCGAAGTGGTCGGACGTCCCCCTCACCTTCACGGCAGAAGACGCGCGGGGGGTTCGCTTCCCCCACGACGACACGCTCATTGTCTCCGCGACCATCTACAACTGCCATCTGGCCCGGATCCTGGTGGACGGCGGGAGCTCCGCCGATATCCTATTCCTGAAGGCTTTCAAAGAAATGCAGGTGGATGAGAAGCCCCTGCAACCTGCTGCCGGGCCCCTGCAAGGTTTTGTCCTGGGGAAGGCGATCCACCCCGTGGGCAAGGTAGATCTTCCAATGACCTTCGGCACCCCGGAGAACTACCGGACCGAGCTGGTCCGCTTCGACGTAGTGGACCTCCCCTCCTCCTACAATGCGATTATGGGGAGGACGACAATTAACCGGCTGGGGGTTGCCACCCATCAAAACTATCTCTGCATGAAGATCCCTGGGCCGCATGGTGTGATCAACGTCTGGGGAGACCAAGACATGGCCCGTGCTCTGTACGAGCGCGCTGCGGCCACAATCGGAAGCGTCAACCTCATAAAGACGCCAGGGGGGAGGCTTCTCCCCCGGAACTAGACGCTGCTGCGCCACCGCCCGGGAGGCCCCTCCTCAAGCCGCGTCCGGAAGGGGGCCTCCGTAAGGTCCTGCTGTCCCCGGGCAACGAAGAAAAAACCGTCCGGATCGGGGTGGAGCTCCCCAAGGAGCACGCAGCGCAACTTGCGGCCTTTCTGCGCGAAAACTCCGATGTTTTTGCGTGGAAGCCTTCGGACATGCGGGGCGTCGCCCGGGAGGTCATTGAGCACAAGCTCGCAGTGGCCCCCGGTCACCCCCCGGTCAAACAGAAGCTGTGGAAACTCTCCCTTGAGCGCCAAGAGGCAATCAAGGTGGAGATCACCCGGCTCCGAGAGGCGGGGTTCATTCGGGAGGTCCTGCACCCCTAGTGGTTCGCGAACCCCGTCCTTGTCAAGAAATCAACAGGCAGGTGGCGGATGTGCGTGGACTTCACCGACCTTAACCGCGCCTGCCCCAAAGACAACTTCCCGCTCCCGCGGATTGATCAGCTCGTCGACTCCATTGCGGGGTGCGAGCTCATGAGCTTCCTAGACGCCTACTCGGGCTACCATCAAGTCCCGATGGCGGAGGGGGACGAGGAAAAGACGAGTTTTATTACTCCCCTCGGAACCTTCTGCTACGTCCATATGCCCTTCGGGCTCAAGAACGCGGGGGCAACCTTCCAGCGCCTCATGACGTTGGTTTTCAAAGAGCAAGTCGGCCGCAACGTTGAAGTCTACGTAGACGACGCGGTTGTCAAGAGTCCCCGCGCAGCCTCCCACATCGACGACCTGGCTGAAACCTTCCGCAACCTCCGCGCGTTCGGGCTCAAACTCAACCCGGAGAAGTGCGCCTTCGGGGTGCGAGGGGGGGAAGCTCCTAGGTTTCCTCGTGTCCCAGCGGGGCATTGAGGCAAACCCCGAGAAGATCCGGGCGTTCCTAGATATGCCCCTGCCGCGCTCCGTCAAGGATGTCCAGCGGCTCTCCGGCCGCCTAGCCGCACTCAGCCGCTTTGTCTCTCGGTCGGGGGAGCGGGGCCTCCAGTTCTTCAAGATCCTCCGAGGGCTCGAGGGGTTCTGTTGGACCCCCGAGGCCCAGGAAGCGTTCGACGACCTCAAGAAGTACCTCACGAGCCCTCCAATGCTTGTGAGTCCATCTCTGGAAGAGCCCTTGCTCCTCTACCTCGCCGCGACTCCCGTCGCCGTCAGCGTGGTCTTGGTGAAGGAGCAAGGGGGGCAGCAGCGTCCGGTGTACTACGTGAGTGAGGCCCTCCAAGGGGCCAAAACTCGGTACACGGAGATGGAGAAAATCTGCTACGCCCTCCTCATTTCGTCCCGGAAGCTTCGGCATTACTTCCTGGGGCACCCCATCACCGTCCTGTCGTCCCTCCCCCTCGGGGAGGTACTGCGGAACAAGGAAGCCACCGGCCGGATCGGGAAGTGGGGGGCCGAGCTCGCCCCCTTCTCCCTGTCCCTTACCGGCCGCTCCGCCATCAAATCGCAGGTCCTCGTCGACTTCGTCGCAGAGTGGACTCCCGCCTCTGGGTCCGGGGACGAAGATCTCCCTGTGCCGCCCCGACGCAGTGATCATTGGACCCTTATGTTCGATGGGTCGCTGTGTCTCACCGGGGCTGGTGCGGGAGTAGTCCTCCGGAGCCCCGAGGGGAAGGAACTCGAGGACGCCGCGCGACTCGAGTTCCCCGCAACCAACAACGTCGCCGAATACGAGGCTTTGCTCCTCGGGATGCGCCTCGCGCGCTCCCTGGGGATCCGGCGCCTCCTAGTCAAGGGAGATTCTCAGCTCGTAGTTTGCCAAGTGGACAAGTCTTACCTGTGCCATGACGCAAACTTAAGTCTTTATTTGCAGGAAGTGCGAAAGATGGAGAGGCATTTCGACGGCCTCGAGGACCGGCATATCCCACGGAGGGACAATGACCGGGCCGACGCCTTGGCCCGGGCGGTAAGCGCCCGGGAATCGCTCCCCAAGGGGGCTTTCCTGGAGATCATCACGAAGCCCTCGATGGCCTCCCCGGACACGGGCGACGAGCCTCATGTCCCGGAGGTCGCCGAGATCACCCGGACTCCGTCTTGGATGGACCCCCTCATCTCCTTCATCAAGGGGGAGGGGGACCCTCCTAGTGAGACCGAGGCTAAACGCCTCCGGGCTAAAGCCCAGGCATATCTCCTGCTGGAGGGGAGGCTCTACAAGCGGAGGGCTTCCGCCCTCCTGCGCTGCCTCCCCCGGCCGGAGGGACTTCAACTTCTCGAAGACATCCACGCGGGGAGCTGTGGTTCTCACCTAGCCCCGCGTGCCATCGCGGCCAAAGCCCTCCGGCAGGGCTTCTACTGGCCCACGGTCATGCGCGACGCGCGAGACCTTGTCTCCGCCTGCGAGGCATGCCAGAAGATGGCCAAGGGCTCAAACCTCCCCCCTATAGCGTTGCAGACGATCCCCATCACTTGGCCCTTTGTGCGCTGGGGGATGGACCTCTTAGGGCCCTTCCCCCCAGCGCCCGGGGGATACAAGTATGCGGTAGTCGCAGTCGACTATTTTACAAAGTGGGTTGAGGCGGAGCCTTTGGCCAGCATCACGTCCCGGGCCGTTCAGTGGTTTTTCTGGAAAAACGTCATATGTCGTTTTGGTGTCCCCCGGGAAATCACCGTGGACAACGGGACCCAATTCGACTCGGCTTATTTCCGGGAATTCTGCGAAGGCCTCGGGCTCGTCATCCACTTCGCCTCGGTGGCCCATCCCCGGAGCAATGGGGCTGTCGAGAGGGTCAACGGCGTGATCCTACAGGGGTTGCGCCGGAGACTCGAGCAAACCGCTTCTAAGCGGGGTGCATAGGCGGAGGAGCTCCCTAGCATCCTTTGCTCCATGCGCACGACCCCGTCCCGAGTGACGGGGCGTACTCCCTTCTCCTTGGTCTACGGGGCGGAGGCAGTCCTCCCCCCGAAGATCGGCTTCCGGTCACTGCGGGTTGAGCTCCTGGAGGGAGCTACGCCCTCAGCGTACCAGGCCAACGAGGCCAACCAGCGTCTGGAGATCGACCTCGTGGACCTCGTGGAGGAGGAACGCGACCGAGCGCTCCTCCGCCACGCCATCAACGAGCAAGAAATGGCGCGCGCGTACAATCAGCGCGTGCGCGAGAAAGCTTTCCGCCTTGGGGACCTTGTCCTCAAGCGCGTGACGGACCCCCAGGCCCAGGGTAAGCTCTCCCCCAAGTGGGAGGGCCCCTACAGGATCTCCGCGGTCCTGGGCTCAGGGGCCTACAAGCTCTCCAACCTTCAAGAGCAGGAGCTGAAGCACACGTGGAACTTGCGTTTACTTCGCAAGTTCTATGTTTAGCCTTACGGGCCTGTCCCCTCCCCCGGAGCGTTCACGCCGGAGGGGGAGGAGGGACACTGTATTTTCCTCCCCTTTCGCGGCTTCGCAGGGGGAGGCCTTGTACTTCATTTTATTAGCAATACATAGGTCTTGCTTTTCAAACTGTCTCATTGCAGGTCTCTCATTACCGCCCCTGCTGGCGATGCCCTCCCCGCGAGGATGCCCTCCCTGTGAGGATGCCCTCCTCGTGAGGATGCCCTCCCCGCGAGGAAGTGGGCCAGGCCCAACAAGTCCCTACAACGGGAGTCCCACTCCCGTAGGGCGGCTTACGATCAGCCCTCGTGGACTGAGGGTGTAAGCGGCAACCCGGTCACAGTGGCCGCGGTAATGAGTCACTTTGGGAGACTAGTCCCCTGCCCAAACACTCAAGACCCGTCTTCGGGCACTTCCTCCTCCGGGAGTAGACGCTCTCCCCAGTGGGACGTCCAATGGCCTTCTTGGATCTATCTTCCTCCTACGGGAGTCGACGTTATTCCCGGCTCCCCGTTTTCACGGCGACCGGATGATCGGCCCCTTGCGGCCTGATCGGATCTATCTTCCTCCTTCAGGAGTCGACGTTATTCCCAGCTCCCCGTTTTCACGGCGACCGGACGATTGGTCCCCGGCGACCTTATTCCCGACTCCCCGTTCTCATGGCGACCGGATGAATGCCTCCTGGAGACCTTATTCCCGGCTCCCCGTTCTCACGGCGACCGGACGATTCTCCCGGAGAAGTCACGGATTTCTCGGACATTTTCTTCGCCGAAGACCCTATCCCCGGCTCTCCGTTCTCACGGCGACCGGACGATTGTCTCCCGGAAGGTCTTCTCCTTGAAAACCTCGTTTTAAAAATTTTTCTAACTTAGAAAATTTCCTATCCTACAGGTGACTTCCATCCCAGGGGCCTTGTTTCCCCCACAGCGCGCGGAGCTATTCTCCGGCCTGCTGTGGGCGGGGGGGATAAGGAACCCCCGGGTGTCGACCGCACCGCCCACGAGCAAACTTAGCTCATCCTTGTTAAGATGAGTCTTCCGGACCATCCAAGAAGAAGAAAATAAAGAGGCAATGAAAGGAAGCAAAACACAGCTTTATTGATTGGCAAACCTGGAGGACATCTTCCCCCTCCGGTGGGCTTCGGAAACGATACAACCCGGGTTCTAACCCGGGGGATTCTCTAAGCCCTAAGGCTCCTACGCCTAATACTCCCGGAGGCTCTCCGCTAGCTCCCGAGTCAAGTCCCGGTACAATGCCCGTACACGGCGCCGAGCGTCCCAGAGCACATCTTCAGGCCATAACTCGTATCCCGCCGGTGGAACTATCCGGAGGGGAGGTATCATCCGGAGCCCCGGTCGTGGAGGGGACAATTCGGCGCGATGATTGTCAAAATTGTCCAAGTGCCACTCCGGACGCCACCTCAACCGGATCGGCTCCTGGACGCTATCCTCGCCGCAATTCCCGGAGACAAGGCTTAGCAAGATTAAAGCCGCTTGGGCGTCCCCCGGGGAGCCCCTCCCGGACCTTCGCCACAGAGCAACCTCCCAGGAACCCTGGTAACAGTAAATTCAATTCAAAGACTTAGAAAATATTCTAACTTCATTGCGTTCAAAATGTTTCTGTACAAGTGTCCGGGGCTTCTTCTAAGAAGCTACCGGAATCAAAAGTCCTAAAACAAAAAAGGGCCCTAGCTAAGACCCGGGGGGAGGCTCATACATGTTCGTTGGCGTCCTCCCCCCGGGGGGCTTCTTCCAAGGCTGGGGCTGGGACGTCTCCCGCCGGAGGCGCCGGAGCCGGGAACCACGCCCGGATGATCCGGTCATAGAACCCTCTGGCAAGCTGCTCAACCTCCCGGTGCGAAGGCTCGAAGGAGTCCGGGAAGCTTCAGGGGATGCGGCCCCCGATCGCCCGGGCGCCGACTCCCCGGAACTCGACGAGCCCCGCAGTAGCCGCGACGACGGGGATAGCCCGGCCCCGCGCCCGAACGTCGGCAGCCTCCGAGATGGCGGAGACCTGTGCGTTGAGAAAACGCACAGCCTCCGCGATGGTCGTCGGCGGCACCTCCCTGCTCCCGTAGCCTAGGCTTACGCCAAGGTCCTCGAGGGCCGACCGGACGGAGCGGCCCGCGTCTGCCACCGCCCGGACGCTCGAGCTCTCGAGCTCCCGGAGTGCCTCCTCCCTCGCCTTGGCCTCTTCCCGGAGGCGGCCGTTGACGGCCTCGGAAATATGGACCTGGGCCCGGACCCGGGTCAATTCCACGAGGGCTTCGTCGCGTTCCCAGAGGGCCTCTTCGCGCTGTCCTACGGAGGCCGTGGCCCGGCCCTCCGCCTCCTTAAGCAGCCGGGCGACCCGCTGCTCAAGGCCCCAGGTAACAGCTGCCACCTACAAAATATATAGAGATAGAAAAATCTCAAAGTGCAGGGGATGAATGAAGACGTCATCGACTCGGGTTACCTGGGCCCCGAGGGACGGAAGCCCCTCGAAACGCTCATGGAGCGTCCCTCCCGCGACGAAGGCCTGCACCTTCCGGGTATGCAGGCCCTCCGAGTAGCGGGCGACCTCCCTCGCAGGAAGCAGAGGGGTCTCCCGCCCGGCGCCGCCAGCGCGGCCGGCGGGGGGTCCCCGGACCTCAAGGTCCGGTAGCGCGGCCGGCGTCACCGGCGTCTTCGTCGATGAGGAAGTGCCCCCCGAAGACGTGGCCGAGGAGCTCTCGGCGGGAGCCCCCGCCCGGGGGGGAACCATCAGGCCTTTCCCTGCCCCGGGCCGGAAGGTCCTCGGGGCCTCCTCCTCCGGAGGAACCTCGTAGACCGAGGGGCTCCCCCCCTCGTCCACCGGCCAAACCCGCGGAGGCGAGGCCTCCGCGAATCTCACCTCCAGCCTCTCCGGCTCCAAAGAAGCCGGAAGGGGCAGGAGGGGCTCCACCAAGAGCGGCGACGGGGCGTAGTTCTCCGAGTCGGACGCCGCCCCGCCCGCGGTCGCCTCCTTCCCCCGCGCCTCGATGGGGCCCTTCGGGGGTGGAGGTGTTGCTTCCTTCCGGGCCGGTGCCCGGGCACGCTCGCTCCCGGGGGTCTCGTCTCGGGGCTTTGCCGGTGTCGCCGCCGGCGTCGTCGATGGGCCGGGGGTCTTTTGAACCCGAGCCTTCTTGGGCTCCGAGCCCCCGGCAGCCTCCTTCCCCCGTTTGTGCGACCTGGGGGTGGGGAGAGGCTTCCTCTCCGGCAGCTTTAGCCCGTAGGCCGCCGCTACCAAGTTCTTGGGAGGGCCCTCCCCCACGGCGCGCACGACGCGCTCGTGCTCATCGGCGAAGTACCTCCCCAAGAGGTTCTCGGCCTTCTCCCGCGCCGCCGGGTACGGCCGGACTACAAGAGGTAAAGAGTTAGTTAAAATTTTGAAAATTCGTAAATACAATGCAGCAGGTTCCCGGAGCTTACGTCGCGTCACCGGCTTCACCAGGGGCCGCTGCTCGGGGCCCATGCCGATCCCCCTCTTCCCGCCGGTGAAGGGGGAGATCCGGAGGAGAGCCATCTCCTCGGCGGCGTCCCGCATCGAGCGGGTCTTCTTGGAGAGGATCACCTTGCCGAGGAGCTCGAACTCCTCGTCCGTCCACACCGGAGGCTTCGGCGCGGACGACCGGCTGTAGGTGGGGGGCTCCGGGGCGTACACCACCGCCTCGTCCCGGACCCGGAGGTAAAACCACCTCCGGACCCAGTCCCCCTAGTGGTCCCGGGAGGCCGCCGCCGGGTAGTCGATCACCCGGGACGGCAACATTTGGACCATCACTGAGCTGAAGGGGAACTTGGCGCCCCCCTTCACCAGGTGGGAGGTCCGCGCTGCCGGTTCGTAGAAGTACTGGAAGGCGCGAAGGGTGGGCTCCCGCCCGGTCGCTGTCTCGTAGAGCCAGATGAAGAGGCCTATCCGGACGAGCGTGTTGGGGGTGAGGTGGTTGAGAGCCACCCCGTACTCCTTGAGAAACTCCCGGAGCATGGGATGCACCGGGAGCCGGAGCCCCACCTCCAGGAAGGCCACGACCTCTCCAGGCCTGGGGCAGGGAGCTCCGTCTTTCTTCACGGGGACTCGGATGTCCCCGTCCGCTACGACGCAGCGTTCGACCAAGGACTTGGCGTCCTCGGCCATGAACTCCGACGCCCAGAGGAAATCCGGAGGGATTTCCTCCGGGGGCACCTCCGTGGTCTTTGCTCGACCCTTGGGTGCTATGAGGTTAGTCTTCTTTTTTGTTCGGTGGCTAACCTTTCAGGAGGCTACTACTAAAACTCCCAGACGTCTGCTACCGGAAAGAGCTACCGGGAGAGGGCTACCGGGAGAGCAAAAATCGCTGAGGCCAAAAATTTGGAATGAGCTTCCGGCCCCCCCAAGGTCCTATTTATAGGGGCGGGACGTGGTCTAGATGCACGCCACGTGGCAACCGCGGATCAATCTGGACCGTAGAAGATTCAAACCGTGCGCGGGAAACTAAGGGACGGGCGCGTGAATCGAGGCGCCGGTTCGAACTGCGCGCGTATTTATGGTGAAACGGCACGGCCTTAATCGTGGGGCACGGAAACCGAAGCACCGCGGCTCCGGTGACGTGTGCCATACCCACCGGGGACTCGAGCATCGTCCCCGGCGTGCATGGGGGGCTGCTGTCGGGGGAAATCTCCGCGGGACTAAGTCCAGGTAAGTTGTGTCACGATTTGCCCGGGGACGTGGCCTCCGGCCCCTTCCCGGGCGCCGCCATTTGGCTCCCAGGGACGTGGCCTCCGGTGCCCTCCCGGGCGCCGCCATTTGGCTCCCGGGACATGGCCTCCGGTGCCGTCCCAGGCGCCGCCTTTTGGCCCCCGGGACTTGGCCTCCGGCGCCGTCCCGGGCGCCGCCATTGGCCTGGGGACATGGCCTCCGGGGCCTCCCCAGGCGCCGCCTTTTGGCCCTCTGGACGTGGCCTCCGGTGCCCTCCCGGGCGCCGCCATTTGGCTCCCGGGACGTGGCCTCCGGTGCCGTCCCTGGCGCCGCCATTTGCCCGGGGAGGGGCATTGGCCCGGGGACATGGCCTCCGGGGCCGCCCCGGGCGCCGCCTTTTGGCCCTCGGGACGTGGCCTCCGGTGCCCTCCCGGGCGCCGCCATTTGGCTCCCGGGACGTGGCCTCCGGTGCCCTCCCGGGCGCCGCCATTTGGCTCCCGGGACGTGGCCTCCGGTGCCTCCCGGGCGCCGCCATTTGGCTCCCGAGACGTGGCCTCCGGTGCCGTCCCCGGCACCGCCATTTGCCCGGGGACGTGGCCTCCGGCCCCTCCCTGGGCGCCGCCTTTTGGCCCCCGGGACCTGGCCTCCGGCGCCGTCCCGGGCGCCGCCGTTGGCCCAGGGACATGGCCTCCGGGGCCTCCCCGGGCGCCGCCATTGGCCCGGGGACGTGGCCTCCGGGGCCTCCCCGGGCGCCGCCTTTTGGCCCCCGGGACGTGGCCTCCGGCGCCGTCCCGGGCCTCATCGCCCTCCTAAAGGTAAAGTCTCGAGCTGTTTATCACGTGCAGGTCACGCGAGGAGCGCCTCGGGAACTAGCGACCACCTGTCAAGCATCCAAGGCGTTTGACCGGGAGAAGGACGGTCCTACCCTTCAATCCAACGGTGGCTTCCGGGGTAGTTTAGGTTTTTTGCTTCTTTTTGGGGCTATAAATAGCCCTTGTACCCCTCTGTTGTAAACGATCGGTTCTCTTTTATTGGAATAGCCAAACTCACAGACGTGCTCCGGAAGCCTCTCCCCCGGAGAGAGCCTCCCCAGCCGACTCCGGTCGGGAGCGCGTCGACAGGACTAGGGCCCCCACAGGGACCCGAACCTGTATAAACCCGTGTGTCATTTTTCGTGCTTGTCCGGCGGGGGAGGACCGGTCATCCGGTCAACCCGCGCCGCGTAATCTTCGCTAGGATCATTCTCAAAACCTGCCGGGGTATTCGCAATACCACGACAGATAGGCAACTTTTTCGATTTCCTAAGCCCCTATAAGCAATCTCATTGTTCGCATACCTTGCCTTCACTAGTTGATCGATGATTCATCACCGCCTCCCCCCAGAGAGTCACATATACGTTACAAGAGACTAGACAAAACCGCATCCTAAGCACCCATTTTATTATGACAAAGAAATTTTTTTGTGTGCATAAGTTAGACGGGAGCAATTTCAAGTTTTGCTTATTAGATATGTTCGTCCGAGGAATATTGGGCAAAAGGATGGAGGGAAGTCCATTAATAAACCAATAGAATGAGTCCGCTTCCTTCCTGCAAAATCCCATGGTGAGCAGTGAAGGTAGGTCAAGGGTGGCTGCAGGCAAATATTCCTGATGTTCACTAGCAGTAAACCCTACAGAGGATGCTATGTGAGTGATCAAGCCACCTAAGACTATGGGTGTGAGTTTGCGCAAATCCTTGCCGATTAGGTCAAGGAGATGGGCAAAATAAGCGGCGGATGAGAGTTGAATTTTACCTATCATAGCCCAGAGAAATTCAACCTCAGTTTCTAAGACCTTTTCTTGGTTACTAACGCGGCCCAAAATTGTCCCAGCCATGAGACGCTGCAAGTAGCGAAGGCGGGATTGCAAATTGCGGCCGCTTTTGATTTACCGAGAAATAGGTGTTGCCCTTCCTCAGTTATTGCTTGCGAAATTTTACTAGGGGTGCAAATTAGAGAACCATGAAAAGTGCCCCTAGTTTTTAACCTAAAATATTGGCAAATTCGTCAATTGTGAAGTTGTAATCCTCATTTCCAAATCTAAATCTCATGCCCTCGGTTTGGCTGGAGGAACGCGTATGGTATTTTGTTCAAAGGAGGCTAGAATCTCTCAAACGACTCTGTGGAAAGTTGGAAATGGTACCCCAACAAGCATATCCCAACCCACATCATGAATGAGGCGGAGCACATCATCCTCAATCCCTAGAGACCTAATGGCATAAGCATCTAAAAATTTAGTTGGCCATAAGGGTCTCTTTTTCAAATGCAAAAATCTATTAAGATGGTCACGATTAGTGAAATAGATGTGCAGGAAGTCAAGGTCGGAGAAGGTTTGTGGAGACATACCTCTATGGCGCTTTGTTGTTTTCTTGACGTTATGTCGGGTCGTCATATTGTTGTAGAAGCTTCAAATTCGTATGTGTTGTGGTGCGAGGAGTTGGAATCCGCGTTCGGATCGAATTTTTAATGGTTGGATGGAGAGATCTAGGGCTGTTTTTTGTTGGAGAATGCGTTGCTAATCTAGCGATAATTTTAAAATTATCTACCCGAAATCCCAAGAACCATGCAAGCAAAAGATCATAGATCAGAAGTTTACCACTAGACGCACGGTTGTGACAATGCAGCAGTGGAAGAAGAGTCAATGTCGCAACCGGATTGTGATCAGCAGTGCAGCAATAGCAGTCGCACCTCTACGGAAGTCCACACGTCTGGGGAAAGAGCACCGCGTGTTCGTGTGCTAGCACCAGCGCAAGCGGCTAGGGTTTTACGAGATCTATCTCGTGGATGGTGGCGGCGGTCAAAATAGATCAAATATATTTTGCATGCCCACCTCACCTTCTTTTATAGGGCTTTGCAGATAAGTCCTACTCCAATGCGAACCCTAATCCCTATGGTAAACCTATTACCAATAGGGATCCGTTTCGGATCTCATCCGAACTAATACTCCAACCCGTTAAATGTGAGACCTTGTAGGTTTGTGTATATTTGCCCGTGATCGAAAACAACTTCCCAAATCACAAGTCATAATTGATCCCTAGCAAGACATTATGACTACCCGCATATACACGAAGATCATATCCGATGAACCTATACAACTTATCATGGATTATCTCTTTGCTTTACGATACTAGATCAAACTCAGGGTGAGAAACGTTGTGATCCTTGAATAGCTCGGTCCTTTCTTGATCTTGTAATGGACTAACCCTTTTCATAGTTGACTCTTAACTATATTCGGCACGACCATACACTTTCTTAGTCCAATTACATCGAGGGGCCCAGAGATATCTCTCTCAAGATATGAGGGGCAAATTCCATCTCGACCATTCACTTTCAACCACATGGTTCATAACATATATGTATGTTACCTTTATGACTATTTGGTTAAGAGCAACGGTTGATGACACCAAGGTATGCTATTACACATGTATAAAATCGTGATGATCTCAGGTCTAAAGATAAACCAAAATAACTGTTAGAAACAAATTGATTATACATATCATCTCAATAGTGTCTCAAGTTGGGTTAATCCGACCAACATGTTCTTCAATATGTGTCCACGACATTGACTTGATATCTGTAATGACCACGAAACTGGTCAACTAATCGGAGGCCACGTGGCTGGCCAGCAGAGGAGTCACAATGCTGACAGGGCTAAGACCTAAGTCTAAGCGCTGAAAGTATTTTAGTTTATGGAAAGATTGCTGTCAAATTGTGCAGTATCTGTCATGAGTTCCTTGCAGCCACCTCTCAGCCTGAGCGAGTGCCGCTGCTCACCCTTGTAATTGCTTGTCATCATTCAACATTTAGGAATCAGGTCCAAATTCGGGTCGTTCTTTTTCATTTCGGGCCATCTCGGGCTAGTTTCAAGCCTTAGGAGCCATAAAGCAAAAATAAAAAGAAAAAGTTTTTCATTTAGAAATTCAGCCCAAAACCAGGCCTTGGGCCCAAAGGCCCAATTAGTCACAGTTTGCATTTCAGTCCCTAAGACTTTCCCATTTGCAGCCACATGGTAAAACTTTGCACAAAACCCCCTTAGGTTCACTGATTTTACAAGTCAGCCCATGTGACACCAAGCTTGCTCAGAGGCTGCCACTTGCTCACCAGAACAGTGATCACAGCCACCTCAACCCCTCAGTAAGTCGGTTGCATGCGTAGTACACCAGATAAAGTAGCATTACAGCACAATTGCATACAGTTTCACATACAGCAACACAAATTCACATAGCAGCTCATCAAGGGATTTCACTAGGAGCAGCATAGGAGCAAGAAGGAGAAACCCAATTCAAAAAGCAAGGTGAAATCGAGTCCTAATTTCAGTTCTAGCATATTTTTAGTGTTCTGTTAAGAAGTCGTGTAGGAAGCAGTAAGGTTTGCATGAAACCCACCCCTAAACACCCACTGGAACCACAAAACATTGCTGCCACATGAGATGCTTGCACCATCATCATAAATCGCATAGATAGCAGTAGGAAGACACTTCACAGCCATCCCAAATCACACAATCATCACAGCATCACAGAACCAAGCCAAACAGAGCACACCAGCATACAGAACAAGACCAAGAGGCCAAAATCCAAAACCCTAAGACCTCGGCGCAGAATCTAAGTATAGAAGAAACTCACCTGAGGCAGAGGCGACGGGGACCAGGCAGCCAGCGAGCCGGCCAGCGGCGTACCCACGCGCGCGCGGCGGGTTACCGCGCGGCCAGGCGCGGCTGCGAGGTGCGAGAGGGGAGGCGAGACGGCGCGGCCCGGGCTACGGCCGGCCGCGACGTTTGCGCTGGGGAGATCGTCGGGATTCGCGGCAACCGAACTAGGGTTAGCGTTGTGGCCACGGGTCCCATCGAGTGCGAGGAAAGGGGAGAAGACGGTGCATGAACCGGAGAGAGAGAGAGGGCCACGGGAGGAGCTGCGGCGGCGCCGGAGCTGGAGACGGTGGCCCAGGGCCGAGCTAGGGTTAGGGGCGGCTGTGTGTGGTGTGTGTGGTGTGCTGTGTGTGTTAGGCGTGTGTGCGTTGTGTGTGTGTTTTGTGTGTGTGCGCGTGTGTTGCGCGTGCGTATGCGCGGGTGGGCCGAGCCAAGCGCAGGTGGGCCAAGGTGAGTACGTGTGCGGGTTGGGCCAGTTTGGGCCCAACCAAGAGCTTTCTTCTTTTTATTATTATTACTTATTTCTTTTCTTTTCTTTTTCTAATTCCAATTCTATCTTAGATTCCAAATTTGAAACTTTAATAGTTACTATTTAATCATTTGATTTAAAAATTGTTTTAACATCAAGAATTTCTTAAATTATGTTTAGTTTAATAGGAATTTAACTAACTAAATATCTGTATATACACATACATATATTTTCACTCTTTTAATAAATCAATTTAAATTATTTCCATTTCATTTATATATGACCTATTAGTCAAACGAAATATTTACCAAGTTATATATTACCCTTACTTCAAAATAACTCATCAATCTGATTTCCACATTAAACAGTCTTCACACTAAATTAATATCTTGACTCAAATTATTTTAGATTTATATTTCAATAATTGTAAAACTACAACTTACTTTTATTTCAATAATTTATAAACAAATGCAAATAGTATTATTTGATTTGGGAGTTACTCAACTCGAGGTTTTTATTACATCATGCAGTTCAAATATATTTCCTATAACTAAAATTTTTCTCTCCTTGGAGTGTCGGCTAGTCGTGTTCGACCATGGGTCCGGGGAACGAACGCATAGATGCATTCATTCTTGCATTTTGTATGTCCTGTTATAGCAATATTCTAAATATATGTATGTATATGTATATATGTTGGGGGAAATCTCCGCGAGACTAAGTCCAGGTAAGTTGCATCACATTTGCCCGGGGACGTGGCCTCCAGTGCCTGCCCCGGGCGCTGCCTTTTGGCTCCCGGGACCTGGCCTCCGGTGCCGGTCCTGGGCGTCACCATTCGCCCGGGGACGTGGCCTCCAGTGCCTGCCCAGGGCGCCACCATTTGGCTCCCTGGACCAGGCCTCCGGTGCCGGTCCCGGGTGCCGCCATTTTCCCGGGGACGTGACCTCCGGTGCCTGCCCCGGGCGCTGCCTTTTGGCTCCCGAGACCCGGCCTCCAGTGCCGGTCCCGGGAGCCGCCTTTGGCCCGGGGACCTGGCCTCCGGTGCATGTCCCGGACCTCATCGCCCTTCTAAAGGTAAAGTCTTTGGTTGTTGATCACGTGCAGGTCACGCGAGGAGCGCCTCGGAAATCAGCGGCCACCTGTCAAGCATCCAAGGCGCTTGACCGGGAGAAGGACGTTGCTACCCCTCAATCCGAGGTAGCGTCCGGGGTAGTTTAGTCTTTTTGCTTCTTTTTGGGGCTATAAATAGCCCTTGTACCCTCTGTTGTAAGGGGGGGGTGATTCATTATTATTGGTGTTGGGGGAAATCTCCGCGAGACTAAGTCCCGGGCACCGCCTTTTGGCTCCCGGGACCTGGCCTCTGGTGCCGGCCCGGGCGCCGCCATTTGCCCGGGGACGTGGCCTCCAGTGCCGGTCCCGGGCGCCGCCCTTTGGCTCCCGGGACCTGGCCTCCGGTGCCGGCCCAGGCGCCGCCATTTGACCGGGGACGTGGCCTCTGGTGCCTGCCCCGAGCGCCGCCTTTTGGCTCCCAGGACCTGGCCTCCGGTGCCGGTCCCGGGCGCCGCCATTTGCCCGGGGACGTGGCCTCCGGTGCCTGCCCTGGGCGCCGCCTTTTGGCTCCCGGGACCTGGCCTCCGGTGTCGGTCCCGGGCGCCGCCATTTTCCCGGGGACGTGGCCTCCGGTGCTTGCCCTGGGCGCCGCCTTTTGGCTCCTGGGACGTGGCCTCCGGTGCCGGTCCCGGGCACCGCCATGCGCCTGGGGACGTGGCCTCTGGTGCCTGCTCCGGGCGCCGCCTTTGCCTGCCCCGGGAGCCGCCATTTGGCTCCTGGGACCCGGCCTCCGGTGTCTGTCCCGGGAGCCGCCTTTGGCCCGGGGACCTGGCCTCCGGTGCATGTCCCGGGCCTCATCGCCCTTCTAAAGGTAAAGTCTCTGGTTGTTGATCACGTGCAGGTCACGCGAGGAGCGCCTCGGGAATCAGCGACCACCTGTCAAGCATCCAAGGCGCTTGACCGGGAGAAAGACATTGCTACCACTCAATCCGACGGTAGCGTCCGGGGTAGTTTAGTCTTTTTTGCTTCTTTTTGGGGCTATAAATAGCCCTTGTACCTCTTGTTGTAAGGACAAGTGATTCATTATTGGGATAGCCAAAACTCACTGGTGTGCTCTGGAAGCCTCTCCCCCGAGAGAGCCTCCCCAGCCGACTCCGATCGGGAGCACGCCGACAGGACTAGGGCCCCCACCGGGACCCGAACCTGTATAAATCCTCGTGTCAATTCTTGTGTTTGTCCGGCGGGGGAGGACCGGTCACCCGGTCAGCCCGCGTCACGTTTTCTTCGCTAGGATCGTTCACAAAACCTGCCGGGGTATTCGCAATACCATGACAGTTGGCGCCGTCCGTGGGGACTCGTGACAAGACGCCATGGCTCCCCCAAGAACAAGGGCTCGCACCCTTCCCGGTGACGCCGGTCTCGGAGACCCGGCGCCGCCCGTCTGGGACACGGCTGTCCCGGCGCTTCTGCCCGGAGGCGGCCAGGCCCAGGTACCGCCTCCGGCCTTCCCGCTTAACTTAGGTGCTTCTACCTCTAGGTCACTCCCGGTGACCGCGGGGACCTCGGTTGGGACCAGTCTCCCCCCGACGGCTCCCTCGGCTCCCCGGGACGCCCTGCTTGAGGCTTTAGTGGAGGGCCAGCTCCGCGCCCAGCGCTCTATGGATGAGTTGCTCAGCGTGTTGGCGCGGCCTCCGGCCCCCACATTTGCGCCGCACCCATACCCGGGGACTATGCCCCCGTTTATGGGTCACCCGGCGGCCCCTCCGGTCTCCGGAGGTTTGGCCTCCCCGTATGACCCTGCCGAGGGGTTCCCTCCCCTTGCGGGCTATACGTCCGGACCCTTCCCGGCACCCGGGCCCGTCCTGGTGCCGGGGGGCTACTTCCTGCCAGGGCCCTTCATGGCGCCTGGGGGATACCCCGTTCTGGGCCCGTTCCCGGGGCCAGCGGCCCATTACGTGCCGGGGGTTTTCCCTACACCGGGAGCCAGTCTCGCCCCGCGCGTCGTGTTTATCACACTGGGGGCGATCGACAGAGTAGCTCCCCGGCTCCGGACGCTGCCCCGGGGCCCCCCTGACGCCGGTTCCGGATATTACAGGGGCTTCCCCCTTTCCGGTTAGGGTCGTTGCCATGGGGGCTCCCTCTACTTCGGTTCCAAACGTCGCCGTGGGCGCCCCCTCCTCGGTTCCGGATAATACAGGGGCTTCCCCCTTTCCGGTCCCGGGGGTTTTCACGGGGGGCTCCCCCTAGCCGGCCCCGGAAGCTTCCGGGCCGGCAGCCTCCGAGCCGGCAGCTACAGTGCCTAAGCTCCCTCCCTCGGCGGAACAGGTCCGTTTCTCCCGGGGGGAGGTCGAGCGAATGCATTCACCTGAGCGCGGGGAAGAACTTCCACCTGGCCACGGGCGTGGGGAGCCTCGCTCTCGCATCGGTCGAGGGAAGAGACCCGCTGAAGAGCCAGCCTCTCCGGAGGAGAGCCCGGACGTCCGGGAACTCAGCCCCGGTCCGAAAGAAAAGCGTCGCCACCGCCACTCTGGCGGACCTCTCGGACCGCTCCCAGACTCCGATAACGAGGGTGTGTCCCCCGTCAAGGAAGACAGCCACCGGGACTCTCCCCGGGAAGTGCAGGGGTCTAACCAGCCCCTATGCCGAAGACTTCGCAGCATCCGGTGGCCGCGGCCCTACCGCCCTCCGCACATCGAGCACTATAACGGTGAGGCTGATCCTTACGAACTTGTGCAGGTATACTCCACAGCCATCTCCGCGGCCGGGGGGGACGAGACGGTACAGTGCAACGTCTTCCCCCTCTACCTCACCGGCATTGCCCACTCCTGGTTCTACAACCTGAAGGCCGGCTCCATCAAGTCTTTCACGCAGCTCCAGCGGGAGTTCTACTCGAACTTCCAGGGGAACTACGTGCGTCCCCTGGACTCCGGCAGAGGACTGGGGAAACCATTAGAAGCTTCTTCAAGCACTTTGCTCAAGTAAAAAGCAAAGTGGCCCACGTCCCCGACTCTACGGTCATCGAAGCATGCAAAAGCGGGATCCTGCCGGGGAAGCTCCACCGAAGGCTCTCCCGGAGCTGCCCCTCCTCTGCCGATGAGCTCTTCAACGTACTCGAAAAGTACGCTCGGGCGGAGGAAGACGACAACTGGAAGAAGACCCAGGGGGCTCCTGCCCCCGCCGACTGCGGGGCCAGGGATCCCCTCAAACGCCCTAGGCAGGGGGGCGTAGCGAGCCACGGCCTCGGGACACCTTTGTCCTCGAGGGCGGAGGCGGCTCGTGCGACCCCCCAAGGGGAAACCGCCCCTTCCCCAAGCCAAAAGGCCATGGGGGAAGACAGTCTTCGCGCGGCCGAGACGGTCCCGCGGGGAGAAGTCGGGAAGGACAGTGGTGCAGCTTCCACGGGTCCAGTACCCACTCTACCCGAGACTGCCACCAGCTGCTGCAACACTTCGCGGCGTTCCTCGACCAACACGGGCAGGGGGGGACTCCAGCCTCCTTGCCCCCTCGGCCAGCTGTTCTGGCCCTTCCCGCTCCCGTGGGGGGCCAGTAGGGGCAGACGCAGGAGGGGGAGCCCCAGAAGTTCTCCCCTTCCAAAATTCTCAGCGCCGCATCAACGTAATCGTGGGAGGGTCCGCCTCCGGGCGGGACTCTAAGCGCCAGCGTAAGGAGTACGCGCGCGAAGTCAAGGTTGTGGGGGTGCTACACACGTCTCCGCCACCCAAGTGGTCAGACGTCCCCCTCACCTTCACGACGGAAGATGCGCGAGGGGTTCGCTTCCCCCACGACGACGCGCTCATCGTCTCCGCGACCATCTACAACTGCCACCTGGCCCACATCCTCGTAGACGGCGGAAGCTCCACCGACGTCCTATTCGTGAAGGCCTTCAAAGAGATGCAGGTGGATGAGAAGCTCCTGCAACCTGCGGCAGGGCCCCTGCAAGGGTTCGTCCCGGGGAAGGCGATCCATCCCGTAGGAAAGGTGGATCTCCCTATGACTTTCGGCACCCCGGAGAACTACCGGACCGAGCTGGTCCGCTTCGACGTAGTGGACCTCCCCTCCTCCTACAACGCGATCATGGGGAGGACCACGATCAACCGGCTGGGGGCTGCCACCCATCAAAACTACCTCTGCATGAAGATCCCCGGGCCGCACGGCGTGATCAACGTCCGGGGAGACCAAGACATGGCCCGTGTTCTATACGAGCGCGCTGCCGCCACAATCGGAAGCGTCAATATTATCCAGGCGCCCGGGGGGAGGCTTCTCCCCCGGATCCAGACGTCGCTGCGCCACCGCCTGGGAGGCCTCTCCTCAAGCAGCGCCCGGAAGGGGGCCTCTGGAAGGTCCTACTGTCCCCGGGCGACGGAGACAAAACCGTCCGGATCGGGGCGGAGCTCCCCGAGGAGCATGCAGCGCAACTTGCAGCTTTTCTGCGTGAAAACTCCGATGTTTTTGCGTGGAAGCCTTCGGACATGCAGGGCGTCGCCCGGGAGGTTATTGAGCACAAGCTTGCGGTAGCCCCCGGTCACCCCCCTGTCAAACAGAAGCTGAGGAATCTCTCCCTCGAGCGCCAAGAGGCAATCAAGGGGGAGATCGCCCGGCTCCGAGAGGCGGGGTTCATTCGGGAGGGCCTGCACCCCGAGTGGCTCGCGAACCCCGTTCTCGTGAAGAGGTCAACCGGCAAGTGGCAGATGTGCGTGGACTTCACCGACCTTAACCGCGCCTGCCCCAAAGACAACTTCCCGCTCCCGCGGATTGACCAGCTCGTCGACTCCACAGCGGGGTGCGAGCTGATGAGCTTCCTAGACGCCTACTCGGGCTACCATCAAGTCCGGATGGCGGAAGCGGGAGCACGACCGCAGCGTACCAGGCCAACGAGGCCAACCAGCGGCTGGAGATCGACCTCGTGGAGGAGGAACGCGACCGAGCGCTCCTCCGCCACGCCATCTACGAGCGCGAGATGGTGCGCGCATACAACCAGCGCGTGTGTGACAGATCCGTCCGCCTTGGGGACCTTGTCCTCAAGCGCGTCACGGACCCCCAAGCCCAGGGTAAGCTCTCCCCCAAGTGGGAGGGCCCCTACAGGATCTCCGCGGTCCTGGGCTCGGGGGCCTACAAGCTCTCCAACCTTCAAGAGCAGGAGCTGAAGCACGCGTGGAACTTGCGTTTACTTCGCAAGTTCTATGTTTAGCCTAACGGGCCTGTCCCCTCCCTTGGAGCGATCACGCCGGAGGGGGAGGAGGGACACTGTATTTACTTTTCCCTCCCCCTTCGCGGCTTCGCGGGGGAGGCACTGTATTTCATTTCATTATCAATACAACTGGATTCTTTTCAACTCTCATTGCAGGTTCTTCTCATTACCGCCCCTAACGGCGATGCCCTCCCCGCGAGGATGCCCTCCCCGCGAGGAAGCCCTCCCCGTGAGGATGCCCTCTCCGTGAGGAAGTGGGCCCAGACCCAGCAAGTCCCTCCTGTAGGGCGGCTTACGATCAGCCCTCGTGGACTGAGGGTGTAAGCGGCAACCCGGTCCCCAGCGGCCGTGGTAACGAGTCACTTTGGGAGACTAGTCCCCTACCCAAACACTCAGACCCGTCATCGGGCACCTCCTCCTTCGGGAGTTGACGCTCTCCCCAGCGGAACGTCTCTGGCTTTCTTGGATATCTTTTCCCCGGAGACTTTATTGCCGACTCCCCGTTCTCACGTCCACCGGACGATTGTCTCCCGGAAGAACTTTCTCTGGAATCTTCCTCAGGATTTCTGGCCCTATTCCCGGCTCCCCGTTCTCACGGAGACTGGATGATTGTCTCCCAGAGAAATTACGGATTTCTTGGACATTTCTTTCCCGGAGACCCTATTCCGGGCTCCCCGTTCTCACGGTGACCGGACGATCATCTCCCAGGAAGCTCGCCTCCGGAAATCTCATCGGTTTTTCTTGGGTTTCTTCCACACGAGGCCTTATTCCCGGCTCCCCGTTCTCACGGTGACCGGATGATTGTCTCCTGGAGGGTCTTTCCCTTGGAAACCTCGTTTTAGAATTTTCTAACTTGGAAAAATTATTATGCTACAGGTCATCTTCACCCCGGGGGCCTGGTTACCCCCATAGCGCTCGGAACTACCCTCCGGCCCGCTGTGGGCGGGTGTAGCTTCTAGGCCCCTAAAGAGTGTTTTAGTAATTAATGACAACTACAAATGCTATACTAACGTTACCTGCCTAGTTGTGTCAAGAAGAAAGTTAAAAGACAGGTTAATGAAAGGCAAAGAAAGAGCCTCATGATGAAGAAAGGGCATTGATCAAAAAGGCAAAGGTACGAAATAGGGTCTTTTCCATTTTTACCGGTCTAAGGTGATTAGAGAAGAATTTTGACCGGATTTTAGGATAGTTGCCGTACTATTAAGAGGAGCATGTGGTGTATCACGAAATACTTCATATATGTGCCACAAATCATAAAATCAACTTGCATTGCATACTAGAAGGTCATATGCTTTGAAAATGCTTGTTTCAGCTCATTTTTGCTCAACTCTGTCTCAGTCGGTCTGACCGTTTGTTAGACCGGTCTGACCGAATATACGGACTGACCGAATAGGGTTTCGGAGACCGACGTTATGTCAAAGTATAGTGTATACATTTAAAAGGTCGGTCTGTCCGTAGGTATAAACCTAGGTCAGTCTCCTGGTACTTCATGTCCTATCTTTCTGGTGTTTTGTGTTTTGACGGTCTGACCGTTTGTTAGACCGGTCTGACCGAGAAATCAGTCTGACCGTGTTTTTGAACTACGGTCTGACGGTATGGCCGGTCTGTCTGTATTTATCGGCCTGACCGTATAAAGTGTCCAGAAACTATGTCGTCTCTGGACAGTTTCACGGTCTGACCGAAATTGGCTCCGGTCTGACCGTGTGTGTGCCTGACAAGGGCAGTTGAGCATTTATTGCGCCTGTTTTATGCCGTTACAATTGCGGCGGTCTGACCGAGCATATACCTGCGGTCTGACCGCCAAGTGATCTTTTTCTCCCAACGGCCTGTAATGGCTATATTTATTGTGGGGGGTATATATACTCCCATGCACAGCCCTGTTCACAACTTTTGGCATAATTTTGAGTATTGTCATCATCCTTGAGAACTTAAGCAAGTTTCATACACTCTAGGGTTCAAATTCTCGAATTTGTGAGAGTGTGCATTTGAGATCTTCTAGTGCATTGCATTTAGATCATTAAATCAATCTTGTGGCACTAGAAGAAGGCTAAGTGATCATCACCGGCTTGTTACTCTTGGAGTTTGCCGGCTCCTAGACGGCTAGGAGAAAGGTTTTGGTGAGCTCTTCAAGGAAGATTGTGAAGAAGCCTCAAAACGTCTTGTGAAAGGGTTGAGCACGCCTTGCCGGAGCGGTAAAGTGCATCCTTAGTGAAATCGAGGTTTGGATAACTCATCACACTAATCCGGCTCAAGATCTGGGTCACTTCTCGAGAGAAGGTTGACTAGATAGGGGAGCAGTTAGAGATTTGGGTTTGCCTCAACGTGGATTAGGGGTGATCGGCAAATCACCGAGACCACGGGATATATCCTTGTGTTGAAATTGTTCATTGTTCATCTTGTGTTATTTATTTGCTCTCATTTACTATTAATTATTTGTTTTATTGATAATTTGTTAAAATCGCCTATTCACCCCCCTCTAGTCGATATCCTAGATCCCTTTCAGCGGGGGGGATAAGGAACCCCCGGGTGTCGACCGCACCGACCACGAGCAAACTTAGCTCATTCTAATGAAAAGGAGTCGTCCAGACCATCCAAGAAAAAAAAACAAAAGAAGACTCAAAGAAGAAAGCAAACACAGCTTTATTGGTCATTCAACCCGGAGGACATCTTCCCCCTCCGGTGGGCATCGGAAACGATACAACCCGGGTCAAAACCCGGAAGCTCTCTACATCCTAAGGCTCCTACGCCTAATACTCCCAGAGGCCCTCCGCTAGCTCCCGGGCCAGGTCCCGGTACAATGCGCGTACGCGGCGCCGAGCTTCCCGGAGCACATCTTCGGGCCAGTACTCATAGCCCGCCGGTGGAAGTATCCGAAGAGGGGGTACCATCCGGAACCCCAGACGCGGAGAGGACAATTCGGCGCGATGATTGTCAAAATTATCCAAGTGCCACTCCGGATGCCACCTTAGCCGGATCGGCTCCCTGATAGTGTCCCCGTTGCGCCTCCCGGAGATGAGGCTAAGTAAGATCAAAGCGGCTTGGGCTTCCCCCGGGGGGCACCTGTCGGGGCTCGTGGGCCTCGCTCTCGGGGAACCTCCTCCCGGGAACCCTGGTAACATTGCATTCAATTCAAGACTTAGAAAAACTTTCTAACTCCATTGCATTCAAAATGTCTTTTTACAAGTGTGCGGGGCTTCTTCTAAGAAGCTACCGGGATCAAAATCCTAAGAAAACAAAAGGATCCTATCTAAAACCCGGGGGGAGGCTCATACTCTTTCATTGGCATCCTCCCCCCGGGGGGCTTCCACCGGGGCCGGGGCCGGGGCATCCGCTGTTGGAGGCGCCGGTGCCGGGAATCTCACCCGGGCGATCCGGTCGTAGAAGCCCCCGGCGAGCTGCTCGACCTCCCAGCGCGATGGCTCGAAGAACTCGGGGAAGCTCCGGGGGATGCGGCCCCCGATCGCCCGGGCGCCCACCCCCCGGTGCTCGACGAGCCCGGCCGCGGCCGCGACGACGGGGATCGCCCGGCCTCGTGCCCGGGCGTCCGCTGCCTCCGGGATCACAGAGACTTGTGCGTTAAGAAAACGCACAGCCTCCGTGAGTGTGGCCGGGGGCGCCTCAGAGCCACCCCCGGAGCCTAGACTCACGCCAAGGCTCTCGAGGGCCGAGCGCACGGAGCGGCCCGCGTCTATAACCGCCCGGACGCTCGACCCCTCGAGCTCCCGGAAAGCCTCCTCCTTGGCCTTCGCCTCCTGTCGGAGGCAGTCGTTGACGGCCTCGGAGACTGGACCTGGGTCCAGACCCGGGCCAGCTCCCGGAGAGCTTCGTCCCGTTGACCCAGGTAGGCGGCAGCCTTGTCCTCCCCGTCCTTGAGCAGCCGGACGACGCGCTGCTCAACGCCCCAGGTAATCGCCGCCCCCTACAAATTCCAGAGTTAGAAAAATTTTGGATGTAGGAAGCCAAAAGAAAGCGGCAACCGCTTCGGGTGAATACCTGGACTTGGAGGGACCGGCGCTCCCCGAAGCGCTCGTGGAGCGTCGCCCCCGCAATGTAGGCCTGGACCTTTGGGGTCCGCAGGCCTTCCGCGCAGCGCTCAACCTCCCCTGCGGAAAGCAGGGGGAACTCCCTTCCGGCGCTGGTCCCGTCGCTGCCGGTGACGGCCCCCGGACCTGGGCGCCCGGCATGATCTCGGTCGGGGTGGCGGTTGTCGTCGTCTTCGTCGCCGAAGAAGTGCCCCCCGAGGAAGTGGCCGAGGACGTTTCGGAGGGGGTCCCTTTCCGGGGGGGGGATCATCAGACCTTTCCCCTTCCCGGGCGGGAGGGCCCCCGGAACCTCCACTTCCGGAGGGACCTCGTACACCAAGGGGCTCCCCCCCTCGTCCACCGGCCACTCAACCCGTGGAGGCGAGTCCTCCGCGAACCTCACCTCCGGTTTCTCCGGCTCCAACGGTGCCGGGGGCGCCGGGAGGGCCGCTACGGAAGACGGCGAGGGGGCGTAGTCCGCCGAATCGGATGCCGCCCCGCCCGCGGCCGGTTCCTTCCCCCGAGCCTCAACGGGGCTCTCCGGGGGACGGGGTGTTGCTTCTTTCCGTGGGTCTATCCGCCCCGTATAACCCCAGTGCGGGGTACCCTCCCCCTGCGGGTCATACGTCTGGACCCTTCCCGGCACCCGGGTCCTTCCCGGTGCCGGGAGGTTACTTCATGCCCGGGCCCTTCGTGGCACCGAGGGGATACCCCGTTCCAGGCCCATTCCCGGGGCCGGGGGCCCATTTCATGCTGGGGGTTTTCCCTACGCCGGGAGCCAGTCCCGCCCCTCGCGTCGCGTTTACCGCACCGGGGGCGGTCGGCAGAGTAGCTCCCGTGCCTCAGCGGACTTCCCCCCGCGTCGGCTCCCCGGTTCTGAACGTCGCCGCGGGGGCTCCCCCCTCGCCGGTTTCGGATATTACAGGGGCTTCCCCCTTTCCGGTTCCGGCCGTCGCCACGGGGGCTCCCTCCACTTCGGTTCCGAACGTCGCCGCGGGCGCCCCCTCCCCGATTCCGGATGATACAGGGGCTTCCCCCTTTCTGGTTCCGGGGGTCTTCGCAGGGGGCTCCCCCCAGCCGGCCCCAGTAGCCTCTGGGCCGGCAGCTACAGTGCATGAGCTCCCTCCCCCGCAGAACAGGTCCGTTTCTCCCGGGGGAGGTCGAGCGAATGCATTCACCCAAGCGCGGGGAAGAACTTCCCCCTGGCCGCGGGCGCGGAGAGCCTCGCTCTCGCACCGGTCGGGGGAAGAGACCCGCCGAAGAGCCAGTCTCTCCGGAGGAGAGCCCGGATGTCCGGGAACTCAGTCCCGGTCCAGAAGAAACATATCGCCACCGTGACTCCGGCGGACCTCTCGGACCGCTTCCTGACTCCGATAACGAGGGCGTGTCCCCCGTCAAAGAAGAAAGCGACCGGGACTCTCCCCGGGAAGTGCAGGGGGCTAATCAGCCCTGTGCCGCAGACTTCGAAGCATTCGGTGGCCACGGCCCTATCGCCCACCGCACATCGAGCACTATAACGGTGAGGCCGACCCTTACGAATTTGTGCAGGTATACTCCACAGCCATCTCCGCTGCTGGGGGGGACGAGATGGTACAATGCAACATCTTCCCCCTCTACCTCACCGGCATCGCCCACTCCTGGTTCTACAACCTGAAGGCCGGCTCCATTAAGTCTTTCGCACAGCTCAAACGTGAGTTCTGCACGAACTTCCAAGGGAACTACGTGCGTCCCCTGGACTCCTCGCAGCTGTATACTGTCCGGCAGAGGACAGGGGAGACCATCCGAAGCTTCTTCAAGCGCTTCGCCCAAGTGAAGAGCAAGGTGCCTCACGTCCCCGACTCTATGGTCATCGAAGCGTGCAAAAGTAGGATCCTCCCGGGGGAGCTCCACCGGAGGCTCTCCCAGAGCTGCCCCTCCTCTGTCGATGAGCTCTTCAACGTACTCAAAAAGTACGCTCGGGATGAGGAAGACGACCTCTGAAAGAAGACCCAAGGGGCTCCCGCCCCTGCCGACCGGGGGGCCAGGGACCCCCTCAAGCGCCCCAGGCAGGGGGGGCGTAACGAGCCATGGCCTCAGGACACCTTTGTCCTCGAGGGCGGAGGTGGCTCGAGCGACCCCCCGAGGGGCAACCGCCCCTTCCCCAAGCCGAAAGGCCATGGGGGAGGACAGTCTTCGCGCGGCCGGGAAGGCCCCGCGGGGAGAGCCAGGGAAGGACCGTGGTGCAGCTTCCACGGGTCCAGTACCCACGCTACCCGAGACTGCCACCAGCTGCTGCAACACTTCGCGGCGTTCCTCGACCATCATGGGCAGGGGGGGGGCCTCCGGCCTCCTTGCCCCCTCGGCCAGCTGTTCTGGCCCTTCTTGCTCCCGCAGGGGGCCAGCAGGGGCAGACGCAGGAGGGGGAGCCTTCAGAAGCTCTCCCCTTCCAAACTTCTCTGCGCCGCATCAACGTCATCGTGGGAGGGTCCGCCTCCAGGCGGGACTCTAAGCGCCAGCGTAAGGAGTACACGCGCGAAGTCAAGGTTGTGGGGGTGCTGCACACGTCTCCGCCACCCAAGTGGTCAGACGTCCCCCTCACCTTCACTGTAGAAGACGCGCGCGGGGTTCGCTTCCCCCACGACGACGCACTCATCGTCTCCGCCACCATCTACAACTGCCACTTGGCCCGCTTCCTCGTGGATGGCAGGAGCTCCGCCGACGTCCTATTCCTGAAGGCCTTTAGGGAGATGCGGGTGGATGAGAAGCTCCTGCAGCCCGCGGTAGGGCCCCTGCAAGGGTTTGTCCCGGGGAAGACGATCCACCCCGTGGGCAAGATGGACCTCCCTATGACATTCAGCACGCCGGAGAACTACCGGACCGAGATGGTCCGCTTCGACGTAGTGGACCTCCCCTCCTCCTACAATGCGATCATGGGGAGGACCACGATCAATCGGCTGGGGCTGCCACCCATCAAAACTACCTCTGCATGAAGATCCCCGGGCCGCACGGCGTGATCAACGTCTGGGGAGACCAAGACATGGACCGCGCCCTGTACGAACGCACCGCCGCCACAATCGGAAGCATCAACATCATTAAGGCGCCCGGGGGAGGCCTCTCCCCCGGAATCAGACGTCGCTGCACCACCTCCCAGGAGGCCCCTCCTCAAGCCGCGTCCGGAAGGGGGCCTCCGAAAGGTCCTGCTGTCTTCGGGCGATGGGGACAAAACCGTCCGGATCGGGGCAGAGCTCCCCGAGGAACATGCAGCTCAACTTGCAGCTTTTCTGCACGAAAACTCCGATGTTTTTGCCTGGAAGCCTTCGGACATGCAGGGCGTCACCCCGGAGGTCATTGAGCACAAGCTCGCGGTGGCCCCCGGTCACCCCCCGATCAAACAGAAGCTGAGGAAGCTCTCCCTCGAGCGCCAAGAGGCAATCAAGGGGGAGATCGCTCGACTCCGAGAGGCGGAGTTCATTCGGGAGGTCCTGCACCCCGAGTGGCTCGCAAACCCCGTCCTCGTCAAGAAATCGAATGGCAAGTGGCGGATGTGCGTGGACTTCACCGACCTTAACCGCGCCTGCCCCAAGGACAACTTCCCACTCTCGCGGATTGACCAACTGGTCGACTCCACCGCGGGGTGCGAGTTGATGAGCTTCCTAGACGCCTACTCGGGCTACCATCAAGTCCGGATGGCGGAAGGGGCCGAGGAAAAGACGAGTTTCATAACTCCCCTCAGAACCTTCTGCTACGTCCACATGCCCTTCGGGCTGAAGAACGCGGGAGCGACCTTCCAGTGCCTCATGACGCTGGTCTTCAAAGATCAAGTCGGCCGCAACGTCGAAGTCTACGTAGACAACGCGGTCGTCAAAAGTCCCCGCGCAGCCTCCCACATCGACGACCTGGCGGAAACCTTCTGCAACCTCCGCGCGTACGGGCTGAAGCTCAACCCGGAGAAGTGCGCCTTCGGCGTGCGCGGGGGGAAGCTCCTGGGTTTCCTCGTGTCCCAGCGGGGCATAGAGGCAAATCCCGAAAAGATCCGGGCGTTCCTGGACATGCCCCCGCCGCGCTCCGTCAAGGACGTCTAGCGGCTCTCCGGCCGCTTAGCAACGCTAAGCCACTTCGTCTCGCGGTCGGGGGAGCGAGGCCTCCAATTTTTCAAGATCCTCGGGGGCTCGAGGGGTTCCGCTGGACCCCCGAGGCCCAGGAGGCATTCGACGACCTCAAGAAGTACCTCATGAGCCCTCCAATGCTCGTGAGTCCGTCTCCAGAAGAGCCCTTGCTCCTCTACCTTGCCGCGACCCCAGTCGCCGTCAGTGCGGTCTTGGTGAAGGAGCAAGGGGGACAGCAGCGTCCCGTGTACTACGTGAGTGAGGCCCTCCAAGTCCCCGGTCGTGAACTCCGACGCCCAGAGGAAATCCGGATCGATTTCCTCCGGGGGCACCTCCGTGGTCTTCGCTCGACCCTTCGGTGCCATCAGGTTTGGTTTTTTCCGGTGACTAAAGTTTCAGGGAGCTACACCTAGAGGTTCCGGACGCTTGGCTACCGGGAGAGCTAAAGGCGTTGGGGTTGGAAGTTTCGAATGAGCTTCCCGGGCCCCCCAAGGCCCTATTTATAGAGGCGAAGCATGGCCCAGATGGGCGCCACGTGGCACTTCGTGGCACAATCTGGGCCGTTGAAGTTCAAATCGTGCGTGGGAAACGAAGGGATTGGCGCGCAAACCAAGGCGCCGGTTCGAATCGCGAGCGCATTTATGGCGAAGCAGCGCAGTCATAAGCGCGCGGCATGGGAACCGAAGCGTCACGGCTCCGGTGGCTTGGTCTGGAGATTTTTCCGGTGACATGTACCATACCCACCGGGGACTCGAGCATCGTCCCCGGGGGGCATGGGGGGCTGCTGTTGGGGGAAATCTCTGCGAGACTAAGTCCAGGTAAGTTGCGTCACATTTGCCAGGGGACGTGGCCTCCGGTGCCTGCCCCGGGTGCCGCCTTTTGGCTCCCGGGACCTGGCCTCCGATGCCGGTCCCGGGCGCCTGCCTTTTGGCTCCTGGGACCTGGCTCCCGGTGCCGGTCCCGTGCGCCGCCATTTGCCAAGGGACGTGGCCTCTAGTGCCTGCCCCGGGCGCCGCCTTTTGGCTCCCAGGACCTAGCTTCCGGTGCCGGTCATGGGCGCCGCCATTTGCCAGGGGACGTGGCCTCTGGTGCCTGCCCCGGGCGCCGCCTTTTGGCTCCCGGGACTTGGCTCCCGGTGCTGGTCCCGGGCGCCGCCATTGGCTCGGGGACGTGGCCTCCGGTGCCTGCCCCGGGCTCCGCCTTTTGGCTCCCGGGACCTAGCCTCCGGTGCCTGCCCCGGGCGCCGCCATTCGCCCGGGGACGTGGCCTCCGGTGCCTGCCCGGGCGCCGCCTTTTGGCTCCCGGGACCTGGCCTCCGGTGCCGGTCCCGGGTGCCGCCATTCGCCCAGGGACGTGGCCTTCGGTGCCTGCCCTGGGGGCCGCCTTTTGGCTCCCGGGACCCGGCCTCCGATGCCGGTCCCGGGAGCCGCCTTTGGCCCGGGGACCTGGCCTCCGGTGCATGTCCCGGGCCTCATCGCCCTTCTAAAGGTAAAGTCTTTGGTTGTTGATCACGTGCAGGTCACGCGAGGAGCGCCTCGGGAATCAGCGACCACATGTCAAGCATCCAAGGCGCTTGACCGGGAGAAGGACGTTGCTACCCCTCAATCCGACGGTAGCGTCCGGGGTAGTTTAGTCTTTTTGCTTCTTTTTGGGGCTATAAATAGCCCTTGTACCCCCTGTTGTAAAGACAAGTGATTCATTATTGTTAAGTAGCCAAAACTCACAGATGTGCTCCGGAAGCCTCTCCCCCGAGAGAGCCTCCCCAGCCGAATCCGGTCGGGAGCACGCCGATAGGACTAGGGCCCCCACCGGGACCCGAACCTATATAAATCCTCGTGTCAATTCTTGTGTTTGTCCGGCAGGGGAGGACCGATCACCCGGTCAGCCCGCATCGCGTTTTCTTTGCTAGGATCGTTCACAAAACCTGTCGGGGTATTCGCAATACCACGACAATATATATATTTATGTTTCTCAGGAACTGACGGTAGCGAGGAACATCGGGGTAAATTGCCGAACTCCGATTTCAATCCCGTCTACGCAGGCAAGTTCCTTCTTGATCATGTTGAAATTGCTCGAACTAATTTCTTATGATATAGTTCCATATCTAGTTAAAAGTTATCACTTGCATGAAAAGAGTATTTTTCAAAGATTGATTAGATGATTTAGGGAGATCATATGTACATGATATGACATACATGGGATATTGAGTATGATAGAGGAAGCCTCTGCATTTGAGATCGCGACAGGAGGACTTCCTTATCCATACTATGGTGGATGAAAATTAATAAGGACTGTGACAAGCTGACTCTTTCATCCAGCGCTGTAACACCCGTATCAACCACAGACTTGGTATGGGACGGGTCTAGTCAAGTATCTTATCTAGAAACTAAGGTCATCTCCACAGGAACATATTATATATGTATAAGCGCCACGGGTTGCTCAGAATAACTTAGGGGGTGTCACGGATCGCTCAAAATAATTCAGATGGGTTCCGCGGGTCGCCCAAGAAGTACCCAGGACGCTATATGCTCACCCGGTGGAGTGGAGATGCTTAGTGGATGGATTTGAAAAAGACTTTGTTCTCTTGACGGTGTCAGGCATTATCAGAAATGCGGAGTAATGTTGACGAACACCGACATGGAAGTCAAGAGATTCTGTGGGTAAAGTGGTACTCCTCTGCAGAGTAAAACGTGGATATTCACTCCTTGTTCTCAGGTTGAGAACTACGTCGCGGCAGGAAAGGAGGCCTACAGGTGGCCTCAGCCCTGTGGTGTAAAGTGCTCAGTAGAATTGTTCTAAACAATCAAATGGAGATTTTTTCCAACAAATGTTTTAAAAGTAAAACTTATACTCCTTGACTTATTATATGCTTAAGAATGTTCTCCTTGAATATAGTTAACCTAGATCATCCTCCATTATGATTGATGCTTGCTGAGTACTTTTGTACTCACCCTTGCTATGTAAATCTTTGGTAGACTTAGAATTTTCAGTTGAGGAAGAATCTACTGAAGAAGGCAACGGAGGAGCAGAGCTCACCCAAGACCCCGAAGATCCGGAGATGGACATCTACAATTACGACTCTACTTACTTTGGATCTGGAGACGAGGAATTCTGAAGACTACCGCGGACTAGTCCTTTTGCTAGTAAGATGTATAGTTTTTGGTAAAAACTGATGTTTTGTAAAAGGGGTTGTTTCTAATAACAAACCCTTGATGTTGTAATATGTTTAACCTGAAATCCATGCTTCTGTTTCGCTACTCTAAATTGGACATTGTTCGGGAAAACATGCTTTTGTCGGGCAATGTTCATAGACCAGGTATGCTACCACGTGGGTGGGATGCCGGGTCGCGTCAATATCTCATATCCATGGTTCATGAAACTTGACTATCAATCAATACTTGTGTTGACTTATATTGCATTATTATTCCATATAATGCCGAAAGTTAAGGATGTTTAGAATAAGTATCACTGATTATGCCGTAAATAAATTGAGACAATTCATATATCATAATAAAGAGTTCCACGAACAAGTCACATATTTGTTGATCAATACAAATGATACTTTATTCAAGAAATGCAATAACATTTTATTTGCAATAATTCATAAACATATCATGATACAACCACCTCCATGATTGCCTTAGGGCATATCTCTATCATTTTTGTGGTGTTTTGTGGAGGTTTGGAGTTCAAATAATGGAGTTTGTGCTGTTGGTAAGGTTGGAGAAGATGGGTTTTCTTTATATATGGGTTGTAGGTAGGAGTTGTAGGTGTATGAGAGAGGATAGGAGCAATAGATGAAAATTTCAGCATAAAACAGGACAAACATAGAGCAAACTGAGCCCAGAACGACCTTGGGCACGGGTCATGCTTGGCCCAGGGCACGGGTCGTGCTCAGCTTTGTAAATTTTTTTATTATTTTTTTTTGAAAACGAGCAAATTGAGCAAATTGAGCCAGCACGACCTCGGGCACGGGTCGTACTCGGCGCAGGTCATGGGTGTAGGATCAAGGATGCCGACTAGAGGAGGTAATAGGAGGTTTTTAAAAACTTTTATGAATAGTAACTTTTCACAATTAAAGCCTAAATGAGCTAGGTGCAAATAAAACTAAATCAAATCAACAATAGATTGCATAAGTGAAAAATGAGAGAGAGAATTTCCCAATCGAATTGATTGTCTCGGAGACTTGCCCGGTCTCCCCTACTCCTCATTGAAGCAGTCAAGCGAATAAGTCTTGCTCTAATGTCCACTAAGGTTGCTCCTTCTCCTCTCTGGAAAGGTGAGCACCAAACCTTTCACAAACACGCTGAGCCTCTCCGACAAGCTTCGTCAATGGAGAGATCAACGACCACGCCTCCTTAGTTGCGAGATCTTCTCTTGACCTCCAACAATCACCGAGAAACTCTAAAGATGCAAATGATGCGAATGAATGTTCTTGGAGGATCTCTTACAATCACAATGAATGATTTTTGATCAAAAGATCAAGTGTTTAGTACTAGAAGACTTGGGCTCAAGTGTATATCAGAATATGGCTCAAAGAGATGGTCATTTTGTGCTCACAAACATATATAGCCCAAGCCTCTTAACTAGTCGTTATGGTCGTGCAGGAAAAAAAATCAGTGCATGTTGATAGTCAGCCTCAAAGACTGACAGTCAGCATCGACCTCAAACGGCTAGTTATGACATAGTCAGTAGCCGTTGAAATTTTTGTCTGTACATGTGCTGACAATCAGCATAGGTCAAAAACATTTTGACTTAAAAACATGCGTCTCTGGAGAAACGTCTGCACGCATGCTGACATGCATGCTGACATTTAGGCTATATGTTAGCATCACTATGATGATAGTCAGCATAGTGTAAATCTATTTTGGCTAAAAAAAACATATCTCTCTAGACAAATGTCAACATTGAAACTGACATTCAATGCTGACTGTCAGCATTGATCAAGACCAGTTTTATATAATTAAATTTAACCTTTATTTAAAAAAATTGGTTTAAATATTATTTTGGTCGAATGAACAGTGCTCGCATGGCCTTTGGTCGAATGAACAATACTCGAAAGCCCAGTAGTTGAATGAATAGTACTCGCATGACCTCTGGTCGAATGAACAGTACTCGAAAGCCCAGTGGTCGAATGAACAGTGCTCAAATACTTGATGTTCAAAAGACCAGTGTTCATATACCTGCTGCTCGATTTGCCTAGTGGTCGAAAGTCAACATGAAAGGCTGACTGTCAGCCTTGCTGACAACTTTACAAATATAGATTTAAAGTCCAGTTTCAGTCCCTTTTTAAAATCTTTATTTTTCTCAGACTCGACCAACATTATGAATGAATGTGAATGCAACATATGACCTAAGACTTTCGCAACCCCTCTTAATAGTACAGTTAAACTAAAAAGAATTTCTATAAATCCGGTCAATACTCCAAACACTGAGACCAGTAAAATGCAAAACATTTACCTTAGGCTTTTCAACTTCCGTTTTGCGACTCCCGTTTGGCGTTTCATCTTTTCACCTAATCTTATTGATCATACTTAAAGAAAATAGATTAGTCCAAAACACTTGTCATTTATCATCAAAATCAAGATTAAGGGACTAGATGAAACAACGGGTCATGCCACTGGTCGTGCTCAACTCTGGTAGTTTTCAAAATTTTGTTTTTTTTTTGCTTTTCAAAAATTTCAGCCCTAGTTTGTGTATGTTTTTCAGCAAATAGGTTTTGGAGCACTAAACGACGTCAGAATTGAGTGATTCTTGCACCGCTGTGTTCATAAGAGATAAAACTACATGTTAGTATACCAGGTTGCCTCCCGACTAGCACTGGTTTAACGTCCCGCTCGAAAGAATGTTCTCAGTCGTTCAGAAATAGATGGAATCGAAAGAATAGACCAAGTTAAGTACACTTACCTCGTCTCCCGCATTGTATAATTTGATGCGATGAATGTTTACTTTGAAAGTGGTACTGTCGTGCACTTGAAGCTCTACGACACCATACGAGAAGATTTTTTTTCTATGACGTAAGGCCCAGTCCATCGCGATTTCAATTTTCCTGGAAACAATTTCAACTGCGTATTGAATAATAAAATCAAATCGCCTTATTTAAACTTACGATTGAGGATCTATTTGTCGTGCCACTTCTTCATGTTGTCTTTGTAAATTAGGGCACTTTCGTAGGAGTTGTTCCGAAGCTCCTCCAGTTCATGCAATTTGAGGATTCGCCTTCGCCCCGCTTTGTTGAAGTTCCAATTGAGTTCTTTTAATGCCCATAACACCCCGTGTTATAATTCAATAGGCAAATGACAATTCTTACCAAATACAATTTTGTAAGGTGTCATACCTAGCAGAGTTTTGAATGCGGTGTGATACGCCCAAAGAACACTGGATATTGTGAGCGCCCAATCAGTTCATGACGGTGTCACTACCTTCTGCAAGATTGTTTTGATTTCTCTATTCGAGATTTCAACCTGTCCACTTGTTTGAGGGTGATATGCAAGAGTAAGTTTATAAATAACCCAATGAGTTGTTGTTGCCTCTTCGTGTGCCACAGCCTCGCCACCTCCTTTTTAGCTTCCACTGGTTTGCTTACTCCACCACCCGACCCTGCAGCTCAGAGCCACTAGATTCGGCCTGACGTCGCCTTCTTTCTGCTTCTCTTCCTCTTTTCTCTACTTCTCAAATCTGTAATGAAACCAACACCAAATTGACCATGCCACCTTCCTCTCTTCTCTCCTCAATTCAACGCCGCTGGCGAGCTCTCCTCCTCTCCTCTTTGTGCACCACCTCGCAATCTCAGAGCTGTCGCCGCTGGGTGCTCCTCTCCTGTTGCCGCTCTGAGCGCTACTTTCTCTCTCCTCTCTTCATCTTCCTTTCTTCGACGATCACCAGATCCGCTTCTTCTTCTCTTTCTCGGTTTGCTCCTTCCACCAGTTGCCTTCTTCATTGGCACTGCCACCTAGATTTGGCAGATCTCCACCACTTTGACTACTCCATTGCTGCTTCAATCATTCCCTCCAATGCTACCACGACTTCTCCTCTTTGACCACCTCGTCATCGAGCTCCTCACCGACGCTCAACGACCTCGATCGCCATCCCTCCCTCGACCACGCCAATGATGACCAGCTCCCTCCTCGTGGACCACATCCTGTGGGCCGACAACGACAAGCTCCCTCACTAGTACAGAAAAGCTTTCTTCTAACGGTAAAAAACACACTTCTACTAACAGTTTTTGTACCGTTAGAGATAGACATGATAGAACAAGACAAGAAATTTTCTAATGGTAAATAACCGTTAGAAAAAGTGGACTAGTCTAACGGCATTTTCGTAGATAACCGTCAGAAAAACCATTCTAGTCTAATGGTTAACTAGCACTATCCGTTAGAAAAAAATAGTATTCTCACGGTTGCATAGAAGTTTACCGTCAAAAAAACATACAATGTTCTAATGGTTAATTAGTAGTATACCGTAAGAAAAATGAACAGTATTCTCACGGTTATGTGCAAGTTTATCGTCAGAAAAACTGCACTCTTCTAACGGTTAATTAGGTGTATACCGTCAGAAAAATATACACTCTTCTAATGGGTAATTAAGAGTATACCGTTAGAAAAAAAGTAGTATTCTCACTGTTGTTTAGTAGTTTACCGTCAAAAAAACGTACACTCTTCTAACGTGTAATTAAGAGTATACCGTTAGAAAAAAGTAGTATTCTCACTATTGTTTAGTAGTTTACCGTCAGAAAAACTTACACTCTTCTAACGGTTAATTCGGAGTATACCGTTAGAAAATGTTGTTGTTTTCTAACTCTGTTTGCTATTTAGCCATTAGAACAGGCTGGATACTGATACCGGCCTAGACCGTCTCGCAAGAGAACGAGGACGATGCAATAAGGCGAGTATTCTAAGTTGTTCTTTCCTCATGGACTAGAGAAGTAAAATGTGAAGAACTAAACTAAATCGAATGACAAAAGAAAATAAACTAGACGAAAGAAAAAGAGAAAATGCCAGAAGAAATAAAGAGAAAGAGGGGTGGTCTTGCGACGTTCGGTCAATGTTAAATCCATACGCGTGATCATGAGTACAAGCGATAGAGTCATAATCGTTTAGTAGTCTCGCGAGAGGGGCGAACGCAACTAAAACGACTGCGTCCATCAATGGTATCTACGAACATGCACGTAAAGGAATAACACAGACCTGCTCCCCGACTCCTTTCAACCATGACCACTTTCAACCATGACCACGAAACAATGAACCCCGCAACTCACTTCATCAGATAACCAGGTCTCCAGTATCAGAAACTCACAAACTCCAAACAAAAGTGAATCAGCTCGTTGGCAGTGAATGCATTGGGTTTGATGCAAATAATAGACAATGATTCAACATCACATGCCAGAACATAGGAATTCGAGAATGATGATCAATACATTTCAATAGCCAAACATAACACAATATTCCAGTGTTTAGCACAAGCATCAAACAACAATGTTACTTCAATTGATAGTTAAACACAGAGGAGCAATTCAGCAATCCCAGATTTATCACATAGAAAGAAATAACAGTTCAAACACGGGATTTCAATTCATCAACTAAGCTGCTATTCCTTGAGGTTAAACAATTCCAGGGGCTCAAGCCACATAGAGAAGATTCTAATTAAACTGCACAAGACTAATGGGAGAAATTCTGTTAAGCATCAATCTCATCATCATGTCTAGAAGCAATCGTTCCTCCAATTCATCCAAGCAATAGAATTCAGTTCTTTACAAGCATTGCAGGAAACAGGAGAGAGGGAGAAGAGAAGGGTTTGAGAGCAGGTATTCACTGAAGTGGTCGACGATGCAGTGTGGATGTGGTCGTCGAGGTTGAGGAAGCAGCTGGAGCTCAGCTGCTGCTGGAGGGCTTCTGAGTCGGTGAAGAAGTCGGGGAAGTAGAGCTCGTTGTTGCCGGTGAAGCCGAGGTTGAGGTCGTCAGTGCCGTGGTTGACGACGAAGCTCGGGGCAAAAGGTTCACCGGTGAGGAAGGGGGTGGCCGCTGTCCTGGACTCGGCCTCAGGCCCATGGGTGGTGGTCGATGACGAGGATGAGGGAGGTGTGGTGTGAACGTGGCACGGTGTCGGAGATGGTGGAGGCGGCGGCATAGGTTAGTCGGCGGCGCGCGCGGGCGATGGCGGCGCGGTGCTGGAATGGCGGCGCGGCGCGAGGGAGGGGCGGCTCTGGCGCGGATTTGGCCAAATCTGGCGGCGGCGCTAGTGCGGGAGGCGCAGCGTGGCTGTGGAATTGGGCGAACCGCCGGCGTGGCGGCAGATCGGCGGCGGGGGCTGCTGGTCCGGTGGCGTGGCGCTGGATCGGCGACAGGAGGCACGGCGGAAGCGGCGCGCACACGGGATCGGTGGCGAGGGCGGTTGGAGGCGCGGCTCCGGTGTCGTGGAAGATGATCCGGCGGCACGGGATGGATCTAGGTGGTGGAGGCCACGAGGGGCGGCGCCGGAGAGGTGGATTTGAGGGCTTTTGATGTGGGAGAGCTAGAAGGAGGCGGATTTGGGGGAAGAAGAGGAGATCTGGGGCGGTGTAGCGCGCGGGAGGCGCGGGAGCGGCGATGGGTGAAGGAGGCCACGGCTCGGGCGCGGGAAGTGGCGGAGAAGAAGAGGAGAGGTTAGATCCAAGTGGATCTGGCGAGATGGAGGAGGAACAGGGGCCGGCGTTGGATGTGTGCGTGTGTAAAGTGGCTGCACAAATGGCAGTGGCGGCTCAAGGTGGAATGAATCTAGTGAGAGAAGGGAAAAGTGGCTCCGCTGACGGCGTATGGTCTGGTCTTCGCCGGCGTGGTGGTAAGAGGTGTGGATCGCGATGAGGGAGGTAGAAGAAGAAGGTAACAAAGAAAAATCAGGCTCAGGGAAAAATGGTGGCTTGCGGCTAGGGTTATTCCAAGTCTTGGCATTTTTGCAGAAAGGTCCTAAGAGTTTTGGAGAATTACAATTTGGATCTGGTGGCTAGGGTTTTGGGATTTCAAGCCCTCGGAAACTCCGATTTCAGCACGGTTGTGTCCTACGCGTCCGTAGGAACGTACACTTCCATCAAGAATCGACCGAGATCGGATTAAGTCGATGGGGCGTGTCCGTTAGCCAAAAATCCATCCAATTCACGCCAACCTGCGATAGAGATTGTAAAACAAGTAATCTGGTCGATTTGGCAGCAAAATCTGGAATAATCTAGGTATATGCCAAGGTATATGACTAATATGTGCAAAAAGCATGGGGAAAATGTACAGAAAAATCAAGCGAATCAAGTAAATATCAGATACACAATACAGTACAGATACAAAAAAGGGTACATTCACATATACATTGAATAGATTGACACATTAGACAGTTATTCACATTCAATTTATTCACATATATACGAACCAATACAAATACTAACCAATATGGACAGTTTATTCACAGTAATTGCATACAAATACTAACCAATAAGACTATAAACAATCTATGCACAGAGAGTACACGAAAAAGAGAAAAATTATAACAAGTGAGCCAAAAGCTTGCCATGGCTGTTGGTTGGGCGCAACTTCGTCTATAACATATTGTGCCCAGATTTGTCGGAGCTCTCTAATCTTTGCATTGTCGTATTTGTCTTTGGACATGGCGATCTGCAAGCATGTATGAATACTCAGTAATTAACTTCCTAGTTTTGAACGTGACACCCAATTTTCAAATTTGAGTTAGCTAAGATGCTTACCTGGGGAATTGGGCAAAGTTTGTCTACACTAGGTCGCACATGTAGCACAGCACATAAAACCCGCATTCCCACGAGTTTGGCTGCTGATGGCACTGAGATAATTGCATATGCGAAGACATGTTAGCTATTCTTTCCATAAACTAATTAATCATAAACTAAAAGACTTGTGAGTACCTCATATTCTTTCCAAGAAATTCGGGAGTCCTGCGGTGCGGCATGCCTCCCTCCAGTGGACACATAATTTTCAAAAGCCCTGCATTTCAGTTAGCATTGCCGGTTAATGTGTTATCATTAGCTAGTGAGCTCAAAATTTAAATCAAACATGTTACTTACGTGTCCATATTCCCCTTGACGACATATTCGTTCAGTAACCTGACGCGCATCGAATCGAGGTAGTACACCTCGTTCCTCCATAGACAGATCACGAGGAGGACCCAGTGGCCCCTACATTGTACGTAAAAGAGAACCGCTAGCTCAAAGTATATCTCAGGTGTAACATACAAGATTGTAGCTTCTAGGCCCCTAAAGAGTGTGTTGGAAATTAATGACAATTACAAATGTTGAACTAACGTTACCTGTTAAGTTGTATCAAGATCAAACTCAAAAGACAGGATAATGAAATGCAAAGAAAGAGCTACATGATGAAGAAAGGACATTGAGCAAAGAGGCAAAGGTACGGAATAGGGTCTTTTTTCCTTTTACCAGTTTAAGGTGATTAGAGAAGAATTTTGACCGGATTATAGGATAGTCGCAGTACTATTAAGATGAGCATGTGGTGTATCACTAAATAGTTCATCTATGTGCCACAAGTCATAAAAACAACTTGCATTGCATACTAGAAGGTCATATCCTTGAAAAATGCTTTCATCCTTCCAAAACAGCCAAGATCAGTCTCTGTCGGTCTGACCGATTGTTAGCCGGTCTGACCGCAGAAACAGTCTGACCGAATGTTGTTTCGGACTGACCGACAGTAGTGTTGTAGTGTGTTTACTTTCTTAAGGTCGGTCTGTCCGTAGTTAATCTTCAAGTCAGACTCCTGGGGTTTCATGATCACTTTTTAAGGAACCTAGTGTGTTAATACGGTCTGACCGATTGTTGGTCCAGTCTGACCGCTAAAACGGTCTGACTGAGTTTTAATACTACGGTCTGACCGTGTGGCCGGTCTGTCCGAAGTTTTCGGTCTGACCGTAAATCATGTCCAGAAACCATGTCGTCTCTGGAAGGTTTCACAGTCTGACCGCCATTGGCTTCGGTCTAACCGTGAGAGTGCCCGACAAGGGCAGGTGAGCATTTATTGCGCCTGTTTAATGCCGTTGCAATTGCGGCGGTCTGACTGAGCATATACCTGCGGTTTGACCGCCAAATGATCTTTTTCTCTCAACGGCTTGTAACGGCTATATTTATTGTGGGGGTATATATACTCCCATGCATGGCCCTGTTTAGGACCTTTGGCTTATTTGTGATCATTGCCATCATTCTTAAGAGCAAAAGCAAGTTTCATACACTCTAGTGTTCAAATTCTTGAATTTGAGAGAGTGCATTTGAGATCTTCTAGTGCATTGCATTTAGATCACTAAATCAACCTTGTGGCACTAGAAGAGCGTTAAGTGATCATCACCGTCTTGTTACTCTTGGAGTTTGCCGACTCCTAGACGGCTAGGAGGAAGGTTTTGGAAAGCTCTTCAAGGAAGATTGTGAAGAAACCTCAAAACATTTTGTGAAAGGGTCGAGCACGCCTTGCTGGAGTGGTAAAGTGCATCAATAGTGGAATAGAGGTTTGGATAACTCATCATACTAATCCGGCTCGAGATCTAAGTCACTTCTTGAGAGGAAGTCGACTAGATAGAGGAGCGGTTAGAGATTTGAGTTTGCCTCAACGTGGATTAAGGGTGATCGGCAAATCACTGAGACCACGTGATATATCCTTGTGTTAAATTGCTTGTTGTTCATCTTGTTTTAGCTACTTTCTCTCATTTATTGTTAATTGCTTGATTAGTTGTTAAATTGTCAAAATCGCCTATTCACCCCCTCTAGTCGATATCCTAGATCCCTTTCAATTGGTATCAGAGTTAGGACTCCATATTTAGAGGATTTAACCATCCCGGAGTAGGATAACGATGACTAGTGAGGGTCGGATTAATATTGGCAAACCACTACTCTTTGATGGATCAAACTATACCTATTGGAAAACTAGGATGATGGTCTATCTTAAAGCCATGGGTGGAAAAATTTGGAAAGTGGTGGATGAGGGCTTCACAATTCTAGATGATGATGACATGACTAACCTAGATAGAGAAAATGCCTTAGCTAATGCTCAAGCCATGAATTTTCTTTATAGTACTCTAAATCTAGGTGAATTTAATAGAATTTGTAAACTTGAAACAGCTCATGACATTTGGAGAAATCTTATGGATATTCATGAAGGAACCTCAATGGTCAAGGATGCTAAATTATTTATCCATAAGGGACAATTTGAAAAATTTGCTATGTTGCCCAATGAGGATGTCTCGGAGATGTTCAATCGACTAAATAACATTGTAAATGAGCTAAAAGGGTTTCGTATGGATGTCACAAATGTGGAGTTTTGTCATAAATTTCTTAGAGCTTTACCTTCAAAATATGACACTATTGTGACCTTACTTGTGTGATTTAATTTGAAGAGTGTGACTCCTTTGGAGGTCTTGAGTAAAATTCTCACTCATGACATATTTAAGAAATCACAAGAAGAGGTGCAAGATGAGGCTTCCGACTCCAAGAAGAAGAATATAGCACTCAAGGCCCAAGCCTCCAAAAGGGAAGATATTGAAGAAGAAAGCGATGAGAGAGACACCGATGAGGAGATGGCTCTCTTCGTAAGAAGGTTCAAGCGGTTCATGAAAAAGAGATATCAAGGAAAGTCCTTCAAGAAAGGACAATCATCAAAAAGGAATCCATTTGAAGAAAGAAGATGTTTTGATTGCGGTGAAAAGGGCCATATCTCCGCACAATGCAAAAACAAGGAAGAAGAAAAATTGGTGAAAAAGAAGTACGAAAAGGAAGGAGAAAGCAAGAAGAAGGTTTTCAAGAAGTATTACAAGAAAAAGAAGGACGGACAAGCTTGCTTCATTGAATGGGATTCGGATGCTTCAAGTTCCGATTCCGAAGATGAAGATGAAGCATCACCTAAAGGACTCGCCGGAGTAGCTATCAAGGAAGCTCCATTTCTATTCTCCACTCCTCATTGCCTCATGGCTAAAGGAGAATCTAAGGTATCATGTGACGAAGATGAGTACTCTTATGATGACTTAGTTGAGATGATCACCGGTTTTGATGACTATATGAGTAAAGAAAAAGAAAAATTCAAGGAATTGAAGAAGAGATACAAAACTCTTCAAAATTCCTATGAGGAGCTGAAAACATCTCATGAGAGTCTCAAAGAAACTCATGAGATGCTTAAGGAAGCTCATGACTCATTAATTACTCATAAAGCCAACAAAACGGGTAATGACATAGGCATCACTTGCAATATTCTAAATAACTTGCTTATGATTTCTACTTCTAGCATATCTACATCTTGTGAAGATTTAATTGAATTACCATCTAGACCTAAAGTTGATGACCATGTGCTTAGTCTTGAAAACATGAACTTAAGGACAAAATTGAAAAACTAACAAATGATCTAGCTAAATGCTATGTAGGGGAATCAAAATTAAGACATCTACTAGATAGTCAAAGGTTTTCCTTAAGAAAAGAAGGACTAGGTTACATTCCTTAAAAGGGGAAACATGCATTTCTCCCATCTAAAACCGTATTTGTAAAAGAAAAGGGATATTGCAACAAATGTAAAAGTTTAGGTCATATTGAGAAAAATTGCCATGCTAGCAAAACTAATTCATCTCTTATATTCAACTCTTGCTATGTTTTGAAGAAAATGAACAATGGCGATGTTAAAGCCAAATTTGTTGGAACCCTTATAATTGGTGCCAAAAAGAAAGTCATTTGGGTCCCAAAATCCTTGGTAACTAACCTCCAAGGACCCAAAAAGATTTGGGTACCTAAAAAGAACTAACTTTGTTTTGTAGGTAAATTACAAGGCCGGAGGACAACATTGGGTGCTCGATAGTGGATGCACTCAACATATGATCGGTAATCACAATATGTTCTCCTCTCTCAATAACGAAGGTGCGGAATATGACAAGATCACATTTGGAGATAATAGCAAAGGAAAGGTAAAAGGTTTAGGTAAAATTGCCATTTCAAATGATCTCTCCATCTCTAATGTATTGCTTGTCGAATCTCTTAACTTCAATCTCTTATCCGTAGCTCAACTTTGTGATATTGGATTTATATTGCTTTTTATCCAAAAGAAGTGATTATCACTAGTATTGATGTAATAGGTTGATCTTCAAAGGTTTTAGACATGGCAACCTCTATTTAGTTGATTTCAATTCAAATGATGCAAATCTCGGTACATGCTTGTTCTCTAAATCATCTAAAGGTTGGCTATGACATAGAAGGCTTGGACATGTTGGAATGAAACAACTAAATAGATTAGTTAAACATGATTTAGTTGTTGGATTAAAAGATGTAAAGTTTAAAAAAGATAAATTATGTAGTGCTTGCCAAGCCGGAAAACAAGTTGCAAATTCACATCCAACCAAAAGCACAATGTCAACTTCTAGTCCACTTGAGTTATTGCACATGGATTTATTTGGTCCAACTACCTTTGTTAGCATTGGTGGCAATAGTTATTGTCTTGTCATTGTGGATGATTTTTCGAGATATATATGGATATTCTTTTTACATGACAAGTCAATTGTATTTAACACTTTCAAAAGTTTTGCACAAAGGGCCGAAAATGAATTTAGTTTCAAGATCAAGAAAGTGAGAAGTGACAATGGCTCCGAATTCAAGAATACCAAGGTTGAAAACTGGTGTGATGATAAGGGCATCAAACATGAGTTTTCGGCCAAGTATACACCGGAGCAAAATGGAGTAGTCGAACAAAAGAACCGGACATTGATAGACATGGCAAGATCCATGCTTTCGGAGTACAAAGTTTCGGACACCTTTTGGGCCGAAGCAATCAACACCGCATGCCATGCATCGAATCGACTTTATTGTCATCGGCTACTAAAGAAAACTCCTTACGAGCTTCTCATCGGAAGGAACCAAACATTTCCTACTTCCGAGTGTTTGGATGTAAGTGCTACATTTTGCGAAAAGGTACACGCTTATCTAAATTTCAAAGTAAATGTGATGTAGGATTTTTATTAGGATACTCATCAAATAGCAAAGCATATCGTGTCTATAACCAAAACTCCGGTTTGGTTGAAGAGACGCATGACGTAGAATTTGATGAGACTAACGGCTCTCAAGAGGAGCAAGACAACTTGGATGATGTAGGTAATGAAGGGTTAAGGGTGGCGATGAAGAACATGACCATTGGGGATATTAAGCCGAAAGAAGATAGTGATCAAGATGAAGATCCATCCACTCAAGCTATCCCCTCTTTGTCAACACCTCAACATGAAGATCAAATAGTTGAAGTGGTTAATGTGAAAGATTCGCCTCAACAACAATCGGAAGTAACATCTACCTCTACTTTACAAAACCCGGTTGATCATCCAAGAATTCATCACTCAATTTCTAAGGATCACCCCGTTGATCAAATTGTTGGTGATTTGCATAAGGGTGTTCAAACTCGCTCTCGTCTTGCTTCATTTTGTGAAAAATTCTTTTTTGTCTCCTCTTTTGAGCCCACACATGTAGATGAAGCTTCAAAAGATCCGGATTGGGTGAATGCTATGCATGAAAAATTAAACAACTTCACCCGCAACAATGTTTGGGAATTGGTGGAAGAACCAAATCCGGATGAACACAACGTCATCGGAACCAAATGGATTTTTAAGAACAAACAAGATGCAAATGGAGTGGTAGTAAGGAACAAAGCAAGATTGGTGGCCCAAGGATATTCTCAAGTTGAAGGTTTGGATCTCGGTGAAACCTTTGCTCCCGTAACTAGACTTGAAGCTATTAGAATCTTGCTTGCCTTTACTTCATCTCATAATATTAGACTTTATCAAATGGATGTCAAAAGTGCATTTTTAAATGGAAAAATTAATGAATTAGTGTTTGTTAAACAACCACCAGGATTTGAAGATCCTACAAAACCAAATCATGTTTATAAACTCTCCAAGGCTTTTTATGGTCTTAAACAAGCACCTCGTGCTTGGTATGAAAGATTTAGAGACTTCTTAATTTCAAAAGGCTTTAAAATTAGGAAAGTTGATACTACCTTATTTACTAAGAAAATTGGAAATGATTTCTTTGTATGTCAAATTTATGTTGATGACATCATATTTGGATTTACTAATCAAGACTTTTGCAAGGAATTTGGTAACATGATGTCCAGGGAATTTGAGATGTCTTTGATAGGTGAACTAAGTTTCTTCCTCGGACTACAAGTTAAACAACTCAAGGAAGGAACTTTCATCAGTCAAAGTAAATATGTGAAGGACCTGCTCAAGAAGTTCGGACTTGAAGAAGCAAAGCCAATCAAGACACCAATGGCCACAAACGGTCACCTTGTCTCTGACGAAGGAGGTAAACTGGTAGACTCAAAGTTTTATAGATCCATGATTGGTAGTTTACTGTATCTTACCGCTTCTAGGCCCGATATCATGTTTAGTGTTTGTATGTGTGCAAGATTTCAAGCCTCTCCTAAAGAAAGTCATTTAATGGCCGTTAAGCGCATTTTGAGGTATCTAAGATATTCATCCAGTATAGGGTTGTGGTATCCAAAAGGTGCTAAATTTGAATTAGTTAGATATTCTGATTCCGACTATGCGGGATGTAAAGTGGATGGAAAAAGCACCTCAGGTAGTTGTCAACTATTAGGAAGATCTTTAGTCTCTTGGTCCTCCAAGAAACAAAACTCAGTAGCTCTATCAACCGCCGAAGCGGAATATGTTTCCGTGGGTAGTTGTTGTGCACAATTGCTTTGGATGTGGCAAACTTTGTTAGATTATGGGATCAAATTTGAAAAAGTGCCTCTTTTGTGTGATAATGAGAGTGCAGTGAAGATAGCCACAAATCCAGTTCAACACTCTAGGACCAAGCATATAGATATCCGACACCACTTCCTTAGAGATCATGTTAGTAAAGGTGATGTGTTGGTGGATAATGTAAGGACCGAAGATCAATTAGCGGATATATTCACTAAGCCTTTAGATGAAAACTGCTTTTGTAAACTCTAAAATGAGCTAAATGTCATTGATATATCAAATGTGGCTTGAAATGTTGAACTCATATTGATTGTGCTTAATTTGTTACTTGATTGCATGAACTTCTCATTTTAAGAGTATTTTAGGCTTTTTATCGGCAATTGAGTAAAATTAACCAAAACTTGTTGATTTGTATTATGGTTACTTCCCTTTTGGCGATATTGTCTATATCTTACTTATAGTTATCCTATATATATCTCTTACCTCTTATCTGAATCTCATATGAGCATCTATCAATCAAATCCCCCAAGTTTTTCTGTCCTTCCAGCGATCTGACCGAATATCTATTGCGGTCTGACCGAATGCATCTCCAGAGAGCATTTCAAAATCTCTTCTTCCAGCGGTCTGACCGGTCTATTTCCTACGGTCTGACCGAATTTACTCGACCAGAGACTTTTTATCCCGAATCCTTGTCCTTTTCACTCTCCTTCACTTTTGTCTCCTCCAAGTGCGCCCCAAAATCTTTTGCAGTTTTCTTCCCCGGTCAAACCCAAGCGAAGCACGGACAAACCGTTGGTCAAGATCTCATCCAATCATGTCTTCTAGGTATCCTTCTCGGATTCTTCGTTTTTATCAAATAGTTTCCTCTTTATTTTGGGATTTAGGGCAAATTTGATGAATCTCGTATAAATCTGTTCAAAACCTCAAATTGATACTTCCTCTTGATGCACTGATTGTTTAGCCTTGTTTATCTATCCACATTGCGCCCTAAAAGCAACTGAATCCCAAAAAGGGGGAGATTGTACCTTCTAGGCCCCTAAAGAGTGTGTTGGAAATTAACGACAATTATAAATGTTGAACTAACGTTACCTGTTAAGTTGTGTCAAGATCAAACTCAAAAGACAGGATAATGAAATGCAAAGAAAGAGCTACATGATGAAGAAAGGACATTGAGCAAAGAGGCAAAGGTACGGAATATGGTCTTTTTCCCTTTTACCAGTCTAAAGTGATTAGAGAAGAATTTTGACCGGATTATAGGATAGTCGCCGTACTATTAAGATGAGCATGTGGTGTATCACTAAATAATTCATCTATGTACCACAAGTCATAAAAACAACTTGCATTGCATACTAGAAGGTCATATCCTTGAAAAATGCTTTATCCTTCCAAAACAGCCAAGATAAGTCTCTGTTGGTCTGACCGATTGTTAGCTGGTCTGACCGCAGAAACGGTCTGACCGAATGTTGTTTCGGACTGACCGACAGTAGTGTTGTAGTGTGTTTACTTTCTTAAGGTCGGTCTGTCCGTAGTTAATCTTCAAGTCAGACTCCTGGGGCTTCATGATCACTTTTTAAGGAACCTAGTGTGTTAAGACGGTCTGACCAATTGTTGGTCCGGTCTGACCGCTAAAACGGTCTGACTGAGTTTTAATACTACGGTCTGACCGTGTGGCCGGTCTGTCCGAAGTTTTTGGCCTGACCGTAAATCATGTCCAGAAACCATGTCGTCTCTGGAAGGTTTCACAGTCTGATCGCCATTGGCTCCGATCTGACCGTGAGAGTACCCGACAAGGGCATGTGAGCATTTATTGCGCCTGTTTAATGCCGTTGCAATTGCGGCGGTCTGACCGAGCTTATACCTGCGGTCTGACCGCCAAATGATCTTTTTCTCCCAACAGCTTGTAACGGCTATATTTATTGTGGGGGTATATATACTCCCATGCATGGACCTGTTTAGGACCTTTGGCTTATTTGTGATCATTGCCATCATTCTTAAGAGCAAAAGCAAGTTTCATACACTCTAGTGTTCAAATTCTTGAATTTGAGAGAGAGTGCATTTGAGATCTTCTAGTGCATTGCATTTAGATCACTAAATCAACCTTGTGGCACTAGAAGAGCGTTAAGTGATCATCACCGGCTTGTTACTCTTTGAGTTTGCCGGCTCCACTACTACAGAAATACATTCCACTAACCCATATCTTCTAACGGTTGTAAGCAATCTGGGAAAAATCCGATAGAATAGGACGATAGCGGCGGAGAAGAGGCTTTTTACTATCGGTTATACACTGGTACACCGTTAGTGAAACGCAAACATTTTTTTACTATCGGTCATTACTGTCCAAACCGATATAATATATGAAATAGTACTATCGGTTTTCCATTCGTAACTGATAGTAAAATTACTCACTTTATACTATCGGTTAGTACTGTACAAACCGATATAATATATTAAATAGTACTATTAGTTTTTCATTCGTAACTGATAGTTAAATTACGCACTTTATACTATCGGTTCATATTTTACCAACCGATATAATATATTAAATAGTACTATCGGTTTTTCTTGCGTAACTGATAATGAAATTACTGACTTTTTACTATCGGTTTTTACTGAACTAACCGATATAATAGAGTAAAGTTTACTATCGGTTATATAAAACCAACCGATAGTAAAATGTCGTCGTATAAACTAATTGTTATGACAGTGGGGACCTTATTTTACTATCGGTTTGTGTTTTCGAACCGATAGTAAAATTGTACAAGTTAATTAGGTCGACTCCTGCTCTGCGCTCTGCATGTTGGAATCATTTCTACCGTATGTGCATCCACGCTCCAAGCTAGGATGATCTGGAGAAGCTAGCTGAGAGGTTGATCATAATTCCATCCCCCTCGGTATTGTCATCTTCTCATCACCTCTCTCTCTCTCTCTCTCGATCACTCTTTCAGACTCTCCCTCTCTCTCTCTACTTGCAATTCATTAAACTAGATACATGTAGCTCCAAACTAGCTAGAAGGCTAGGTTGGGTAGTTAGCTATAGCTTGCTGAAGTTAAGCAGCTAGCTAGCTGGCTCTTCCAATTAATGTATCAAGTTAACTAGGGTTTCATATATGCAAATCCATTTAATGTAATTAAGCAGCTGTACACACATATGGCCTAGCTAATTATGTTTTATGCATATATGCATGCCCTGAGTCATTAATTATTTATTTGAATTTGTCAATTTTGTGAAATAATTGTAGATGGACTGAGAATATTAGATGTATGGAATAAAACGTACTACTGTTGAGTATTTGGAGGGTGTGAATGGGTTTATTAAATTTGCTGAGCAAGAAAAGGCGAAGAAGGGAGAGAAATATATGCATTGTCCTTGTATAGATTGTATGAACTTAAAAAGGTTCGGCAACTCTGATCAGATTAGAAGTCATTTGATTCGTCGTGGTTTTAACGCACGCTATACCCGTTGGATATGGCATGGTGAAGATCTTGAGGAAATTAGCACCGCTACCAGTCAGCAGCACCCGGAAGTGGATTGCAGTAATGATGATCATGATCAGAACATTGGTAATGTTCATTCGGAAGTCCATGTAGATGACGACAATTTAGATGAAATGTTACGTGATGTAGAAGAAGACTACAGCAAAAACGATTTAGCTAAATTTGAGAAATTAATTGTTGATTCTGAGAAGCCTTTGTTCCCAGGATGTGCAAAATTTACAAAGTTGTCTTCTGTGTTGAGATTATAAAACTTGAAGGCAAGCAACGGTTGGAGCGATAAGAGTTTCACGGCTCTATTGGATCTGTTAGCGGACATGCTTCCAAAGGGAAATGAGTTGCCAAGATCGGTTTACTAGGCCAAAAAACTATTGTGTTCATTGGGAATGAAAATCGAAAGAATACATGCATGCCCAAATGATTGTGTTCTGTACCGTAACGAGTACGAGGATTTGCATGTTTGTCCAAGATGCGGTGCATCGCGGTATAAGCATGGGGACAGAATTTATCACAATGGATGTGATGAGGTAAAGAAAGGGCCTCTGGCCAAAACTGTGTGGTATTTGCCTGTGATTCCCAGATTGAAACGGCTGTTTGCAAATCCGAAAGATGTGAAGTACTTGCGTTGGCATGTTGAAGGTGAAAAGGATCTAGGATATCGACTAGAGGGGGGGTGAATAGGCGATTTTACCAAATTACAATAAATCAAACAATTTGTAGTAAACGAGAGCAATTTAAATAACACAAGATGAACAATGAGCAATCTCAACACAAGGATATATCCCGTGGTCTCGGTGATTTGCCGATCACCCCTAATCCACGTTGAGGCAAACTCAAATCTCTAACCGCTCCTCTATCTAGTCAATCTTCTCTCGAGAAGTGACCTAGATCTTGAGCCGGAATAGTGTGATGAGTTATCCAAACCTCGATTTCACTAAGGATGCACTTTACCGCTCCGGCAAGGCGTGCTCAACCTTTCACAAGACGTTTTGAAGCTTCTTCACAATCTTCCTTGAAGAGCTCTTCAAAACCTTTCTCCTAGCCGTCTAGGAGCCGGCAAACTCCAAGAGTAACAAGCCGGTGATGATCACTTTGCCTTCTTCTAGTGCCACACGATTGATTCAATGATCTAAATGCAATGCACTAGAAGATCTCAAATGCACACTCTCACAAGTTTGAGAATTTGAAACCTAGAGTGTATGAAACTAGCTTAGGCTCTCAAGGATGATGACAATGCTCAAGATTATGCAAAAAGTCATGAACAGGGCCGTGCATGGGAGTATATATACCCCCCACAATTAATATAGCCGTTACAGGCCGTTGGGAGAAAAAGATCACCTGGCGGTCAGACCGCAGGCACAAGCTCGGTCAGACCGCCGCAATTGCAACGGCATTAAACAGGCGCAATAAATGCTCAACTGCCCTTGTCAGGCACACATACGGTCAGACCGGAGCCTATTTCGGTCAGACCGTGAACTGTCCAGAGACGACATAGTTTCTGGACACCTTATACGGTCAGGCCGAAATATACGGACAGACCGGCCAAACGGTCAGACCGCAGTTCAAAAACTCGGTTAGACCGATTTCACGGTCAGACCGGTATAACAAACGGTCAGACCGTAATAGCTCAAAATTCCTGAAGGATAAATCAAGAGGTTCCAGGAGTCTGACCGACAAAATTACTACGGACATACCGACCTTAAACAGAAATACAATATGCAAAGACACAACTTCGGTCAGTCCGAGATTTTAAACGGTTAGTCCGATAATTCGGTCAGACCGGTCTAACTCACGGTCAGACCGACTGAGATAGACTGAGCTGAACTGAGCTGAAACAAGCATTTTGAGGAATATGACCTTCTAGTATGCAATGCAGGTTGATTTTAAGATTTGTGGCACATAGATGAAGTATAATGTGATACACCACATGCTCCTCTTAATAGTACGGCAACTATTCTAAAATCCGGTCAAAATTCTTCTCTAATCACCTTAGACCGGTAAAAATGGAAAAGATCCTATTTCGTACCTTTGCCCTTTTGATCAATGCTCTTTCTTCATCATGAGGCTCTTTCTTTGCCTTTCATTGACCTGTCTTTTAAGTACTCTCTTTGATACAACTAGACAGGTAACGTTAGTATAGCATTTGTAGTTGTCATTAATTATTAAAACACTCTATAGGGGCCTAGAAGCTACAGAAGGTCGGAAACAAGACGGAAAACTAAGACATCCAGCTGATTCCATTCAATGGAGAAACATTAACAGAACATTCGGTGAGTTTGGCGGCGAAGTGAGGAATATAAGGTTTGGGCTGAGTACGGATGGTATGAATCCACACGGAAATATGAGCACTTGGCCGGTTCTTTTATGCATCTACAATCTTCCTCCTTGGTTATGTATGAAGTGCAAGTACATCATGATGTCGTTACTAATTTCAGGACCCAGACAACCCGGGAATGATATTGACGTGTTTCTATCACCGTTAGTCGAGGACTTACATAAATTGTGGAGCGAAGGGGTGCGGGTGTGGGATGCACATAAGCGTGAGAATTTCATATTGCGGGCCATGATATTTTGCACCATAAATGATTTCCCGGCTTATGGAAATTTGTCGGGGTATAGTACGAAAGGAGGCAAGGCTTGTCCTATTTGCCTGGATGAAATTGAAAGCATGCGGTTATTGAACTGCAGAAAAACAGTGTACATGGGTCACCGCAGATTCCTTCCGATGCATCACGCCTACCGTAAGAAGAGGAAGTCATTCAATGGGAAGCCTGAGAAAGGATTAGCCCCAGTGTTTGTGACTGGTAAGGAGCTTTACTTGCACGTGAAGGACATCAAAGTTGAGTTTGGTAAATGTTCTAAACCTCCAGGAAAAAATGTTTGGAAGAAGAGATCGATTCTTTGGGATTTGCCATATTGGGAGCACTTACATGTTCGACATTGCATTGATGTCATGCACGTAGAGAAAAATGTTTGTGACAGTTTGACTGGTTTGTTGTTGAACATTCCATGAAAGACGAAAGATGGCATCAACGTTCGCCGTGACATGCTCGACATGGGCATAAGGACTGAGCTTGCACCGTTGGAGAAGGGAAAGCGGACATACCTCCCCCCGGCCTGCTATACTTTGTCAAAAAGAGAAAAAACAGAACTTTGTCAGTGCCTACATGGTGTCAAAGTTCCATGCGGGTATTCTGTGAACTTGAAAAAACTTGTGTCCATGAAAGACTTGAAACTGGTTGGTATGAAGTCCCATGATTGTCATGTACTGATGTCACAAATGCTTCCCATTGCTATCAGAGGCATTCTCCCAGTCAAAGTCAGAGAGACAATTACAAAGCTATGTTATTTCTTCAACACAATATCTGGCAAGGTACGTAAGCGTGTACTCCTAGCAAGTTAATTAGTTCCATTCGTGGAACTTGTCAGATTTTTTGGATCTGAATATTTGTTGCAACTGTGTCCTTGCAGGTAATTGATATGGATGGACTGGACAATTTGCAACGCGATGTGACTACCACTCTTTGTCAGCTGGAGATGTATTTCCCTCCATCCTTTTTTGATGTTATGGTCCATCTAATTGTTCACCTTGTCAGAGAAATTAAGTTTTGTGGACCCGTGTTCCTGCGCTACATGTATCCATTTGAGAGATTTATGGGTATCTTGAAGGGATATGTAAGGAATCGACATCGGCCTGAGGGCAGTATCATTGAAGGTTATGCCGCCGAGGAGGTGATCGAATTTTGCACCAACTATATGGCCGGGGTTGACCCAATTGGCGTTCCTACGTCCCGGCATGAGGGCAGGCTTCAGGGCATTGGAACGATTGGATTTAAAGCAGTCGTCCCCTCTAGTGATCTGTATGCAAAAGCCCATTTTTGGGTCTTACAGCACATGACGGGGGTGGAGCCATACATACACGAGCACAAGGAAATGTTACGGAAACAGAATCCCTCGAAGCCAGAGATTTGGGTCACCAGAGAACATAATAGGAAGTTTGCTGGGTGGATCGAAAATAGAGTCTTGCAAGCTTCTGAGGGCGTCGTAGATGAAGTTATTACATGGTTGGCCAGAGGGCCTAGATTTACTGTAGGGACTTGGCAGGGGTATGACATCAACGGCTATTCATTTTACACAAGAACTCAGGACGAGAAGAGCACTATGCAATGTAGTGGAGTGACACTACTTGCTATTTCGGAGGATGCCAGGGCAGTAAGGGCACTCGACTCATATTATGGTGTTATTGAGGAAATATGGGAGATCGATTATGTATTACTTAAGATTCCTCTGTTTCGATGCCAATGGGTCAAAATCCCTCGAGGTGTTAAAGTCGACAATTATGGGTTTACTCTCGTCGATCTCAGTAGAGTCGCACACAAAGATGATCCATTTATACTTGCTGAGCAAGCCACACAGGTGTTCTACATCGTTGACCCGGCCAACCCAAAGTTGCACGTTGTCCTTCACAGTAAGAGACGTATTGTTGGGATCGAAGACGTTGTGGTTGAAGAAGAGTACGATCAGTTCGACGAACTACCTCCATTTTTAGATGGAATTCTTCAATCTGTCCCTACCGAAGATATTGACGAAACAAGTTACCTGCGAGACGACCACGAAGAAGGATTATGGGTGGACAACCATTCTTGACTAATTTGCAATATGTAAGTGACGTATATTACTTGGATCTTTAATCGAAGAATTCTTCAAATCATTTTTCAAAAATTCTTTGGGAAAACATACGTGATGCATTGAGAATCATTTCTGCAAATTTTCATTTCAATTAGAGTATATACTTGATTTGAGCAATAATTGATTTTTTTCACAAATATATATGAAAACTGCAAATTTTCATTCCATGATTAGTCTTTACTGTTAATTTATTTCAAAATTATTGGAAGTCATTTGCATGGGGTTTCAGGTGTCTTTACAAGTGCAAAATGATGTACTGAGACCCATCTGTAATTGTTCTTAGGAAATACCTTTAGATCAATTTAACAGTATTCTACTATCGGTTTCAACCTCCAAACCGATATGAAATTAACATATACTATCGGTTTATTGTCATAAAACCGATAGTAAAATACAATGCAAAATGATGTACTGAGATCTTCTGTAATTCTTCTAAGGGAAATCCTTTAGGGTCAATAACATTGTATTTTACTTTCGGTTATAACTGTGAAACCGATATGAAATTAAACTATACTATCGGTTTATCGTTCATAACCGATAGTGATTTATACTGTGTTATGAGCCCCTGTTCTTAGTTTACTATCGGTTTAGTGTTTACAACTGATAGTGATTTATACTGTGTTATGAGCCCCTGTTTCTTAGTTTACTATCGGTTTGGTATAACAAAACCGATAGTGAACAGTGCCAACACTGCAAACCCTAACTTACATGTTTTTACTATCGGTTTGGTGGTTATGAACCGATAGTAAATATTCATAGATTAGGTTATAACCTTGCACGATTTTCCCTCTAGTGCAACTGATCACATTCCAATTTCCAAATACTCGCGTGGAAAACCCTAGATTCGCCGACGTTCGCTTCTTCGCTCCTCTGCGCCACCATTGCCGATCAGAATCTGGTTCTCCACCGCCTCCGGCACTGCATTGCGCCACCGCCTCCGGCCACTCCACGATCGACTTAAGTGTTCTTGACCAAATCACTCGCATGTATTGCTTAATTTTGTATGCAATGATTCATATCCCGTTCAATGGATTACAAATATAAACCTAGAGTAAAATTCATGAACTATAAACTTGATAGCTGTGAGAATGACAAAATTGATGAAAATCACTAGCAATTTGTCATACAGTGTAGTCCACTATCGGTTTCTTATTCAGAACCGATAGTAAATACCTTAAACTGAACTTTCTTTTAATTATTTCCCATTTTCTAATTTTCATCTGAAATTTTGGTTCATTTACATTTTAACATACTTTATGTTCCTACTGAGAGACTAGTATAGTTTGCACTGCTAATCTTATAGATTTTGCTGAATACAAACTTGATTACTATCGGTTTGACTTGGAAAACCGATAGGAAATAGTAGTGCCATCATAGTTTGCACGGCTAATTTGAATTTTCTGTGAATTACTTCCCATTTTCTAATGTTCATCTCAAATTTAGGTTCATTTAAATTTTAACAGACTTTATTTTCCTGTAGAGAGATTAGCATAGTTTGCACTGCTAATCTTTTAAATTTTTCTGAATACAAACCTTAGTACTATCGGTTTTCCTTTCAAAACCGATAGGAAATATAGTATGTCTTAGTTTGCATTGCTAATCTGAATTTTCTGTGAATTACTTTCCATTTTCTAATGTTCATCTCAAATTTAGGTTTATTTAAATTTTAACAGACTTTATTTTCCTGCAGAGAGATTAGCATAGTTTGCACTGCTAATCTTTTAAATTTTCCTGAATACATACCTTAGTACTATCGGTTTTCCTTTCAAAACCGATAGGAAATAGAGTATGTCTTAGTTTGCACTGCTAATCTGAATTTTTTGTGAATTACTTCCCATTTTCTAATGTTCATCTCAAATTTAGGTTCATTTAAATTTTAACAGACTTTATTTTCCTGCAGAGAGATTAGCATAGTTTGCACTGCTAATCTTTTAAATTTTCCTGAATACATACCTTAGTACTATCGGTTTTCCTTTCAAAACCGATAGGAAATAGAGTATGTCTTAGTTTGCACTGCTAATCTGAATTTTCTGTTAATTACTTCCTATTTTCTAATGTTCATATGAAATTTTGGTTCATTTAAATTTCAACAGACTTTATGTTCATGCAGAGAGACTAGCGTAGGGCACAACAATTTTAGTTATGAACTTTGTTATGTACCTTTCTTCATATCAATTGATGGTTTGTTCATGGAATTTTAGATAAAGCCATGTCGGCATCTTCCTCGGCTGATAGTAGTGATTCGGCGAGGGCGAACGTAGATGGCGCTGCCTCGTCCCAGCGCAAGAGGAAGGCGCGAGGCCCGACGATGTTGGGTCGTTTGGTCAAACGCGCGGATCTTTCATATGAGTTCAACCAGTTCGGGAGACTATGCTGCCTATGTTGGCTTGTTGGCGAAGGAAAGGGTGAAGATCACCGTCTAGAGCTGGAAGGATGTCAAGGCCGACGAGAGGGATAGGCTGTGGGCGGAAGTGAAGGTAAAATTAATCAAAATCACTGAACTCTTGAGTAATCACATTCCCTTGGTTTATCCCAGAGATTAGGTAAGTCCTATTTATATGCACCATTTGAAACAGGCCACGTGGAACATCCCAGACGATGGTCCCAAGATAGCTTGCTTGAAGGACATGAACAACACGCAGAAAACCTTCAAGAGCGTCCTCGTCAGTACCTTCCTCGCTAAAGGCGAATCTCCATGCGAGAAGTACCACTTCATAATGGAGGAGGTATGGGAGCAATTCGCCCAACAGAAGGGGACTCCTGAGTTCAAGGTATGTATGGTTCTTTGCTTGGTTACACCATTGTATGCAGTAAGCAGTGGTGCATTAATTTTCTTGTTTCTGGTACGAAGGCCCTCAGCTAGAAGAACAGGGCAATCCAGAGGAGGAACGACCACCCACACCGGCTCGGCTCTCGCGGCTATGCGGGGAAGGAGGAGCAGTGGAAGAAGGCTGAAGACGAGGCGTCGAATTTCGTCGACTCCCCTGACCTACCACTCTCCGAGATCCGTGATCAGCGATGCAAGCGCTGGTGGCTGGCCACAGGGACCGTGTCGGCCACGGGGACTGTGGCGTTCCCAAACCCCAGGGACGTCGAGGTCGTGCAGTGACTCGTAAGTTGGCTAACTATGATCACTAGTGTGCGCACAAGTTTGTATATATTTCTTCCTCACAATGGAGAGCTTTCAATGTAACAGATCTCTTGCTCGAAGGAGGCGACCGAGGGATTGTTCACTCCCCATAGGGAGAACGACATCCTTACCCGGGCTCTAGGGAACAAGGAGCATCCAGGGCGGACGCGAACCGTGGGGGCTGTGGTGTCATGGAAGGAAGGCTTCTCGGAGTCCGGGCAAAAGGCGAAGAAGGCTGGCAGCTGGAAGGAAAGGGAAGTGGAGCTATCTCAGAAGATACGGGCAGATGTGACTGCACAATTCGCGGACATGTTCGCTCAAATGAACGAGAAGTATGAACGCCTCAGCCGAGTTGTGCAGTCTAAGGGTTTAGATCCAGCTGCCGAGGTCGACGCTGCCAGGCCGAGTAGTTGCAGCTCGAAGGTTCACGTGGATCCGATGGACCTGATCGAGGTATTGCAACTCTTGAGCTATATATGTACGTAGTTCGGCTGATGCCACTCCCGTTACGTTAGAATTGTTTCGCTAACCTGTTATAATTGTTGCAAATTGCAGAAGCCGGAGAGCTGTAGCCTATTGATCAACATAGGCGACAAACCTGTTGCGGTTGCAAACGGGGTCGTATACCAATCTTGGGAGGATGTCTGGATCCACTGCGTACCTCTGGAGCCTGGATTGGTAAAGGTACAGGTGGACATGGCCCTCCCGGGCTACAGCTCTTTTCCGTTGCCCGTCCCAAGAAGGGTGTTAGACTACAGGAGGTAAACTCTAGCCATTCTAGCTTACAACTCAGTTAATATACTCAATTTGCAAAATCTAACTTATGCGTTTGTACTTAAAGTGAACGATGGGTACCAGCTCACTTCCTGAGGACACCACCCCCGCCACAACGCATGAGCGAACTCCTTCGGCCCCCATGCCTCCTCCAACGGCCTCAAACCCTTCGCCATCAAATGAGGCCGGCGGCACCACACCCCAACCTTCGAAGGTATACACTTGCTCCCCGCCCAAAGGCAACGGCAAGGCCAAAGGCAAGGGCCAGGCCAAAGGCAAGGCCAAACAAAGCCAGCCGGGTTCGTTCAAGAACGGGTCCCCACTCGTGTCGGAGTACCTTCTGCGCAATATGGATCAAATAACCAGAAGTCTCCACGAGTGTTACCTGACCCGGTCTAGGCGCCACATCAACTTCTTGGTTCACTTCAGGCCAGCCCATTTTCACCGTGAGCCCGGGAGCATATCGGTGGCCCACGAGGATTTGTTCGACCTCCTCAACTGGCGGGAGCTTGATATGTCCATCATACGGACTGGAGTGCTGTGAGTTTGCTGTTGTCTGAAGTTATCACAGTTCGTTTCATAAATCTAATCACTTTGTATGCACTACTTACTAATGTCTACTTTGCATCCAGGTGCATGTATAGGCTGGCGTCGATGAGGGCATGTGACAAGGTGGGTTTCCTCGACCCAGAGAAAATAAGCCTCACGATGCTAGAGCACGACCAAGCACATGCAGAGGAATACATATCAAGGGCACTACTAGCGCAGTAGGACCGAGAGTTCATCCTTGCGCCGTACCACCAAAGGTTAGTGCATTTCCTACTAATTTAACTCATTCTTGTATGTTACGCCTAACATATGTATGAAACGGTTCGCTTATATATGCAATGTAGGGGCCACTGGGTCCTCGCCGTCATTTGCCCATGGATGAATGAGGTCTATTGCCTCGATTCGATGAGCGACAAGGTGGCGCATGTTTTCACCCTCACATGGCACATAGACGCGTAAGTAACATAGTTGTCTTAAATTTTTCTCTGACTAGCTAATTAATGATAACATATTAACTGGCAATGCTAAATGAAATACAGGGCTTTCAAAAATTATGCTAGTGCTGGAGGGAGGCATGACGCGTCGAAGGGCACAACAATTTCTTGGAAAGAATATGAGGTAATTAATACGGATGGAAGTACTCATGATGAGTCTTTTAATTTAAGCTTAATTAGTTCTTTCGAGTTAATGTGGGTTTATGTCTTTGCATATGCAATTTTTCCAGTGCCATCAGCAGCCACAATCGTGGGAATGTGGCTTCTATGTCATGAGATTCATGTATGACCTGATCAGGAGAAACTTTTCCCAATTCCCTAAGGTAACCATTTTTCCTGACTCAAAGTCAAACTTTAATTGGATGTGACGTACGATCCTAACTTCATACACGCATATATGCAGAGCGCCATGTTGAAAGAGCAATATGAGTTGCCTCAATTGAAGGAGCTGCGAACAATTTGGCTCAATATGTCATGGAAGAAGTGGCTATCAACGATTGATAGTAACTGACTTGTGTTGATTGCTGTATTTGTGAATATATATTGAATGTGTTGATTGCTGTATTTGTGAATAAACTCAATATGTGAATAGATTCATTGATGTATTTGTGAATAAACTCGATCAATATGTGCATAAATTCAATCTGTCCAATGCATGTGTATATTACTGTATTAGTGTATTTGTGAACAAATTCAATATGTGAATATTGGTGAATATTTGTAAATATTGGTGTATTTGTGAATAATCCAATGTATCTCTGTATAGCTGTATGTATATGTGCATGATTCCAGTACTAACCGTGCCAGTACAAAACCGATAGGGAAAACTAATATTACTATCGGTTATATACTACAACCGATAGAATAAATATTACAGTACTATCGGTTCATATGCAGCAACCGATAGAATAAAGTTTTCAGTACTAAACGTGTCTACAAAATACTATCGGTTATATAATATAACCGATAGAATAAATATCTCAGTACTATCGGTTCATATACAACAACCGATAGAATAAAGTTTCCAGTACTAACTGTGTCTACACAATACTATCGGTTTATATATAACAACCGATAGAATAAATTTTCCAGTACTAACTGTGTCCAGACAATACTATCGGTTTATATAAGAGCCGATAGAAAAAAACATTAACATTACTATCGGTTTAGATCCTAGCCGATAGAAAAAGCCTAAACAATACTATCGGTTTATATACGAGCCGATAGAAAAAACGTATACAATACTATCGGTTTAAATTCGAGCCGATAGAAAAAATAGTCGATAGCGATTAGTGAACGTTGGGAATGTAGATGTTTTACTAATGGTTTTTGAACCGATAGAAGTGTGCTGCACCTCTACTATCGTGCCGACCACTATCGGTAAGAGAACCGATAGTAGAGTGGATTTTTAACCGATAGTGAAAAGCATTTCTGTAGTAGTGTCATCGTCCAGAGCTGGAAGGACGTCAAGGCCGACGAGAGGGATAGGCTGTGGGCGGAAGTGAAGGTAAAATTAATCAAAATCACTGAACTCTTGAGTAATCACATTCCCTTGGTTTATCCCAGAGATTAGGTAAGTCCTGCTTATATGCACCATTTGAAACAGGCCAAGTGGAACATCCCCGACGATGGTCCCAAGATAGCTTGCTTGAAGGACATGAACAACACGTGGAAAACCTTCAAGAGCGTCCTCGTCAGTACCTTCCTCGCTAAAGGCAAATCTCCATGCGAGAAGTACCCCTTCATAACGGAGGAGGTATGGGAGCAATTCGCCCAACAGAAGGGGACTCCTGAGTTCAAGGTATGTATGGTTCCTTTGCTTGGTTACACCATTGTATGCAGTAAGTAGCGGTGCATTAATTTTCTTGTTTCTGGTACGAAGGCCCTCAGCGAGAAGAACAAGGCAATCCAGAGGAGGAACGACCACCCACACCGGCTCGGCTCTCGCGGCTATGCGGGGAAGGAGGAGCAGTGGAAGAAGGCTGAAGATGAGGCGTCGAATTTCGTTGACTCCCCTGACCTACCACTCTCCGAGATCCGCGATCAGCGATGCAAGCGCTGGTGGCTGGCCAGAGGGACCGTGTCGGCCACGGGGACTGTGGCGTTCCCAAACCCCAGGGACGTCGAGGTCGTGCAGCGACTCGTAAGTTGGCTAACATCCTGGTTGGAATCATAGAGTGTGGTAGAAAAAACTATGATCACTAGTGTGCGCACAAGTTTGTATATATTTCTTCCTCACAATGGAGAGCTTTCAATGTAACAGATCTCTTGCTCGAAGGAGGCGACCGAGGGATTGTTCACTCCCCATAGGGAGAACGACATCCTTACCCGGGCTCTAGGGAACAAGGAGCATCCAGGGCGGACGCGAACCGTGGGGGCTGTGGTGCCATGGAAGGAAGGCTTCTCGGAGCCAGGGCAAAAGGCGAAGAAGGCTGGCAGCTGGAAGGAAAGGGAAGTGGAGCTATCTCAGAAGATACGGGCAGATGTGACTGCACAATTCGCGGACATGTTCGCTCAAATGAACGAGAAGTATGAACGCCTCAGCCGAGTTGTGCAGTCCAAGGGTTTAGATCCAGCTGCCGAGGTCGACGCTGCCAGGCCGAGTAGTTGCGGCTCGAAGGTTCACGTGGATCCAGTGGACCTGATCGAGGTATTGCAACTCTTGAGCTATATATGCAGTTCGGTTGATGCCACTCCCGTTACGTTAGAATTGTTTCACTAACCTATTATAATTGTTGCAAATTGCAGAACCCGGAGAGCTGTAGCCTATTGATCAACATAGGCGACAAACCTGTAGTGATTGCAAACGGGGTCATATACTAGTCTTGGGAGGATGTCCGGATCCACTGCGTACCTCTGGAGCCTGGATTCGCAAAGGTACAGGTGGACATGGCCCTCTCGGGCTACAGCTCTTTTCCGTTGCCCGTCCCAACGGACGAAATGCGGACAATTGGCGAGGCATTGGGCTCGTACATACAGTGGCCCTAGAAGGGTGTTAGACTACAGGAGGTAAACCCTAGCCATTCTAGCTTACAACTCAGTTAATATACTCAATTTGCAAAATCTAACTTATGCGTTTGTACTTAAAGTGGACGATGGATACCAGCTCACTTCCTGAGGACACCACCCCTGCCACAACGCATGAGCGAGCTCCTTCGGCCCCCATGCCTCCTCCGACGGCCTCAAACCCTTCGCCATCAAATGAGGCCGGCGGCACCACACCCCAACCTTCGAAGGTATACACTTGCTCCCCGCCCAAAGGCAACGGCAAGGCCAAAGGCAAGGCCAAACAAAGCCAGCTGGGTACGTTCAAGAACGGGTCCCCACTCGTGTCGGAGTACCTTCTGCGCAATATGGATCAAATAACCAGAAGTCTCCACGAGTGGTACATGACTCAGTCTAGGCGCTACATCAACTTCTTAGTTTACTTCAGGCCAGGTCATTTTCACCGTGAGGCCGGGAGCATATCGGTGGCCCACGAGGATTTGTTCGACCTCCTCAACTGGCGGGAGCTTGATATGTCCATCATACGAACTGGAGTCCTGTGAGTTTGCTGTTGTATGAAGTTATCACAGTTCGTTTCATAAATCTAATCACTTTGTATGCACTACTTACTAATGTCTACTTTGCATCCAGGTGCATGTATAGGCTGGCGTCGATGAGGGCATGTGACAAGGTGGGTTTCTTCGACCCAGAGAAAATAAGCCTCACGATGTTAGAGCACGACCAAGCACATGCGGAGGAATACATATCAAGGGCACTATTAGCGCAGCAGGACCGAGAGTTCATCCTTGCGCTGTACTACCAAATGTTAGTGCATTTCCTACTAATTTAACTCATTCTTATATGTTACGCTTAACATATGTATGAAACGGTTCGCTTATATATGCAATGTAGGGGCCACTGGGTCCTCGCCATCATTTGCCCATGGATGAATGAGGTCTATTACCTCGATTCGATGGGCGACAAGGTGGCGCATGTTTTCACCCTCACATGGCACATAGACGCGTAAGTAACATAGTTGTTTTAAATTTTTCTCTGACTAGCTAATTAATGATAACATATTAACCGGCAATGCTAAATTAAATACAGGGCTTTCAAAAATTATGCTAGTGCTGGAGGGAGGCATGACGCGTCGAAGGGCACAACAATTTCTTGGAAAGAATATGAGGTAATTAGTACGGATGGAAGTACTCATGATGAGTCTTTTAATTTAAGCTTAATTAGTTCTTTCGAGTTAATGTGGGTTTATGTCTTTGCATATGCAATTTTCCCAGTGCCATCAGCAGCCACAATCGTGGGAATGTGGCTTCTATGTCATGAGATTCATGTATGACCTGATCAGGAGAAACTTTTCCCAATTCCCTAAGGTAACCATTTTTTCTGACTCAAAGTCAAACTTTAATTGGATGTGACGTACGATCCTAACTTCATACACGCATATATGCAGAGCGCCATGTTGAAAGAGCAATATGAGTTGCCTCAATTGAAGGAGCTGCGAACAATTTGGGCTCAATATGTCATGGAAGAGGTGGCTATCAACGATCGATAGTAACTGACTTGTGTAACATATATTGAATGTGTTGATTGCTGTATTTGTGAATAAACTCATTATGAGAATAGTTCATTGATGTATTTGTGAATAAACTCGATCAATATGTGAATAAATTCAATCTGTCCAATGCATGTGTATATTACTGTATTAGTGTATTTGTGAACAAATTCAATATGTGAATATTGGTGTATTTGTGAATGATCCAATGTATCTCTGTATTGCTGTATATATATGTGCAAGATTCCAGTACTAACCATGTCGAGTACATAACCGATAGGAAAAACTACACAGTACTATCGGTTATATACTACAACCGATAGAATAAAGTTTTCAGTTCTAACTGTGTCTATACAATACTATCGGGTTCATATACAACAACCGATAGAATAAAGTTTCCAGTACTAACTGTGTCTACACAATACTATCGGTTTAGATCCCAGCCGATAGAAAAAAACATACACATTACTATCGGTTTAGATCCGAGCCGATAGAAAAAACCTACACAATACTATCGGTTTAAATCCGAGCCGAAAGAAGAAATAGTCGATAGCGATTAGTGAACGTTGGGAATGTAGATGTTTTACTAACGGTTTTTGAACCGATAGAAGTGTGCTACGTTTCTACTATCGTGCCGATCACTATCGGTAAGAGAACCGATAGTAGAGTGGATTTTTAACCGATAGTGAAAAGCATTTCTGTAGTAGTGCTCCTAGACGGCTAGGAGGAAGGTTTTGGAGAGCTCTTCAAGGAAGATTGTGAAGAAGCCTCAAAACATCTAGTGAAAGGGTCGAGCACGCCTTGTCGGAGAGGTAAAGTGCATCAATAGTGGAATCGAGGTTTGGATAACTCATCATACTAATCCGGCTCGAGATCTAAGTCACTTCTTGAGAGGAAGTCGACTAGATAGAGGAGTGGTTAGAGATTTGAGTTTGCCTCAATGTGGATTAGGGGTGATCGGCAAATCACCGAGACCACGGGATATATCCTTGTGTTAAATTGGTTATTGTTCATCTTGTTTTAGCTACTTGCTCTCATTTATTGTTAATTGCTTGATTAGTTGTTAAATTGTCAAAATCGCCCATTCACCCTCCTCTAGTCGATATCCTAGATCCCTTTCAAAGATTGAGTTAAATTAGTACGAAATGCACTAACCTTTGGTGATACGGCACCAGAATGAACTCCCTGTCCTGCTGCGCCATCAGTGCCCTGGATATGTAGTGCTTAGCGTGTGCAGCGTCTTGCTCTAGCATCGTGAGGCTTATTTTCTCTGGGTCGAGGAAACCCACCTTGTCACACATGGCCTCTGATGCTAGCCTGTATATGCACCTGCATGCAAAGGACGGCATTAGTATTGCACAGAAAGTTACTACATTTCAAATGAACTACAGCAATATATAGGATCAGTAAACTCACAGGACTCCAGTCCGTATGATGGACATATCGAGCTCCTGCCAGTTGAAGAGGTTGAACAGATCCTCGTGTGCCACGGATATGATCCCGGGCTCACGGTGGAACTGCCAAGGCCTGAAGGGAACTAAGAAGTTCAGGTTGCGCCGAGCTCGGTGTAGGTACCACTCGTGGAGGTCTCTGGTTGATCGATCCAATTTGCGCAAAGCTGTCTTTGACACGAGTGGGAACCCATTCCTAAACCTCTCCGGTTGTCCCTTTCACCCTTTGCCCTTGCCTTTGCCCTTTCCTTTTGTCGGGGATTGAGCGTGTACCTTCGAAGGCAAGGGCGGGGTGATGGCGGCTTTCTTCGGAGGTGAAGGGGCTTTGTTGGGAGGTGAGGATCCACTGGTTGGGGTCGAGGCTGTCTTTGCTATGTTCAGGTCGCAGGAGATCCCTCATGCCCTGCTCTGGGGGTGCAGTCCCCTGGTAGTACGTCGGCAGGCCAGTTTAATTAATGAACACGTATGTTAGATTTTGCAAGTTGAGTGTACTGAGTAGGATGTAATCTAAAATATGTAGGATTTACCTGCTGTATTACAACACACTTCTTGGGCCACTGTATGTAGGAGCCCACTGCCTTAGCAAGTGTCTGTATTTCCTCCGTTGGGACTGGCAACGGAGAGGTGTTGTAACTCGGCATGGCCATGTCCACTTGTACTTTTGCGAACCCCAACCCCAGAGGTATGTAGTGGATCCAAACATCCTCCCCAGACGGATATATGAACCCGTGGGCAACCACTGCCTACTGGTCACCTAGGTGAGTCAGTAGGCTGTAGCTCTCCGACTTCTGCAAATTTATAACAATTAAAACAGGTTAGCGAAACAACTCTAATAGAACGGGAGTGGCATCAACTTAAGTGCACAGCTGAAGGCTTGCAATACCTCAAGTAGATCCATTGGATCCGCGAGGACCTTCGAAGAGCAACTGCTCATCCGACCCCGCGGGGTATCGTCGCCCTGGGGATCTGGATCTGCACTCTTGGCCATCATTGCATTTTTCAGCTGGGCAAACTCTTCCCTCATATGTGCGAACGTGGACTCGACCTCAACCTGCACCTCAGCCCGTATCTCTGCCCGTACCTCAGCCCGTATCTTCTCGGAGAGCTCCCTTCCTTCTCCTTCCAGGAGCGGGCCTTCTTCCTCGGTGGAGCCGGATCTGCGAAACCGGCCTTCCATGACACGATAACTTCCACGGTCCGTGTCCGCCTGGAATGCTCCTTATTTCCTAGAGCCTGGGTAAGGATGTCGTTCTCCCTCTGTGGGGTAAACAATCCCTCCATTGCCTCCTTCTCAAAAGAGATCTGTTACATTTGAAGCTACCTTGTGAGACAAATACATATATACACTTGTGCGCACACACTTTACGAGGTTAGCCAACTTACCATTCGCTTCACAACCTCGGCATCCCTAGGGTTTGGGAACTCCACAGACCCCGTGGATGACACGTACCCTCTCCCCCTCCACCACCGCTTGCACCTCGCATCCCAGATCTCGGAGAGCGGCAACTCAGGGGAGTCGACGAGAGAATTTTGCTCGTCTTCCTTCCTCCACTGCTCCTCCTTCCCTGCATAGCCCCAGGATCCGAGCCGATGCGGGTGGTCGTTCCTCTTCTGGAGCGCCTTATTCTTCTCGCTAAGGGCCTTGAACTCGTCGGTCCCCTTCTGTTTTGTGAATTCCTCCCATACCTCCTCCGATATGAAGGGGTACTTCTCGCAAGGAGATTTCCTCGCAGTGAGGAAGGTACTGACGAGCTAGCTCTTAAAGGTTTTCCATGTTGCGTTCATGTCCTTCAAACAGGCCGTCTTAGGTCCATCGTTGGGGTGTTCCACTTGGCCTGTTTTCAAACAATGCATACAAGCAAGAGTTAGTTAAACTTTAGGATAAGCCAAGATAACATGATTACGAAAGAGTTCAGCGATTTCGATTAATTTTACCTTCACTTCCGCCCACAACCTATCCCTCTCGTCCGCCGTCACGTCCTTCTAGCTCTGGACGGTGATCTTCACCCTTTCTTTCGCCAACAGCCCAATGTAGGCCACGTACTTCCTAGCATTCTCTCCGATCGGCCTCCCAAATTGGTTGAACTCACAGGAAAGGTCGGTGGATTTCGCCAAATGGCCCAACGTCGTCACGCCTTGCCCCACCCTCTTGCGCTGGGACAAACTAGCATCTTCAGTTATGTTGCCCCTCGTCGAAGCACTAATATCATCCGATGAAGACGATGACATGGCTTTCCCTAAAATTCCATCAACAAACCATAAAAAATTTAATGAAAACAGAAACCAAATAGTATTACAAAGCAAAAGGACCTATTTTAAATATTTGTTCTATCGGTCAACACATCAACTACCGATAGAAGATAAGCTTTCTTCTAACAGTACAAACATGGACTACCGTTAGAACATATTTCTGAGCATTTTCATCTATACATTTTCATAGGAAGCAGGCAACATATGGAAATTAATTCTTTTTGAAGTTCCATAACTCAGTTGAGGATTGGAGACTAATTAGGGTTGCTAATGGGTTGTCAGAAAAAATAGTACTAAAAGGAAACAATTGTTGAAGTGTTAACCAATTTTTTCTATCGTAAACACATGAGCTATTGATAGAACATAACAATTTTTTCTATCGGCAAAGACATGAGATACCGATAAAAGATGTTTATGAACACCACCAACATATAAAGTACATTATATGGCAATTGGAAACAATTGATCACACATACAACAGTATAGATAATTACAAATCTCAAAATAGGTTCATAGGAAGCAGGCAACATATGGCAATTAATTCTTCTTGGAGTTTCATAACTCAGTTGAGGATTGGAGACTAATTCTTCTTGGTTTCAATGAGAGTGTAAAAAACTGAAAGTATTCTATCTATTTCTCATTGCATGGTTCATGTCCTTTCACATCCTAAGTTTTATGACTTGTTGAACTTGTATGATAAAATGAACACACATAGAAAACAGGGTACTGATTGTTTCTTGGCCTATGTAACATAGCAGGCCATGACACAATTAGAAGGAAGTAAATGTAACAATTGACCTCATAATATGATTCCGCTGCAGTGCAAGTCACAGCAGGGAACTAAAATAGGTGGTTTAGATGGCATGGAACAAGAAGATATGAAACATAACCAAAAAAATAGTACTAAAAGGCCAAAAATTGTTGAAGTATTCAGAAATTTTTTCTATCGGTAAATACATGAGCTACCGATAGAATATAACAATTTTTTCTATCGGCAAAGACATGATATACCGATAGAAGATGTTTATGAACACCTCCAACATATAAAGTACATTTTATGGCAATTGGATACAATTGATCACACATACAGCAGTATAGATAATTTCAAATCTCAAAATAGGTTCATTACACCACTGAAACATATTGTGTCAACCCTAGTTTAAATCAACAATGCCTGCGGAATTTACTAAATCCTACACAATAGGGAACCCTAGTTTAAATCCAAAAATGAGCGGAGAAAAATAGCGAACCATAGTGTAAAAAACACAAAGATCAGATAAGGAAGATGCCGGAAAAAGAACAATGAACTAGGGCGATCAATTGTGGCGATGCAGAGGCGGTGTAGAACGCAGTGGCAGTCGGCGAAGGACGAAAATAAGGACTGGCGGCAGTGGTGAACCGTAATCTAGGCGGCGATCGTGGTGCGGCAGTGAGGAAGTGGTCGTCGGCGAGGGTAGGGGTTTTCGCTCTCGAAGAGACACAGTGCTATAAGTTGGAACGGTTCGACTGGAGGGAAACTCTTGGGCAAAGTTTAATAAAGTAGTGAGAGCCTTTTCTAATGGTACAAACAAGAAATACCATCAAACTAATTATTTTCTTCTAATGGTACAACCCAATAATACCGTCAGACCATGTTTGTGCACTTTTCTCACGATAGTTTGAGAAAATTCCGTCAGAGTTGCCAACTTTTTCTAACGGTACAAACACAAAATATTGTTAGAACAAGTAAATTTTTTTCAGAGCTTAATTTTTGAAGTGGGCAGGGCATTGGAAAATGATGTTTCAGGCCTGTTGAAGAAGCAAGAGGCTGCAATGGGATTTTGGTAAGAAAATTTGAAGGGAAGAATTAAGTTCTTAGAATATAAGGGTACTGTACATGTTAGAACTCATGCTGTGGACTAAAATTGAGATATATTAATGCTGTGAACTAGCTTATAATTAAGTTCTAAACAAAAATGTATTGCCTGATGTATTTATGATAAGTTCCTCACCATGATGCACAACTTGTGGGCTGTTTGCTTGGAATTTTTCCTTCAAATTGAAAATAGTCATCAATGGTTCTCAACCCATAATTCTTCTTTGTGATCATCTCGCAGGTATGTTGTTTCATCGATATCTTCAGTAGGGATAGATTGAATGTCCTCTAAAAACGGAGGTATTTCGTCGAACTGGTTATACTCCTCTTCGTCGACAACGTCTTCGACCCCAACAATACGTCTCTTGCTGTGGAGGACAACGTGCAACTTTGAATTGGCCGGGTCAACGATGTAGAATACCTGTGTGGCTTGCTTTGCAAGTATGAATGGATCGTCTTGGTGTCCGACTCTATCGAGATTGACAAGAGTAAACCCGTAATTGTCAACTTTAACACCTTGAGGGATTTCGACCCATTGGCATTGAAACAAGAGAATCTTAAATAATCCGTAATCGAGCTCCCATATTTCATCAATAACACCGTAATATGAGTTCAGCGCCCTTACTGCCCTAGCATCCTTGGAAATAGCAAACAGTGTCACTCCGCTAAATTGCGTATTGCTCTTGACGTCCTGAGCTCTTGTGTAAAATGAATACCCGTTAATGTCATACCCCTACCAAGTCCCTACAATGAATCTTGGGCCTCTAGCCAACCATGTCACAGTTTCACTTATGGAGCCCTCGGCAGCTCGCGTGACTCTTTTTTGGATCCACCTAGCAAATTTCCTGTTATGTTCTCTAGTGACCCAAATCTCTGGCTTCGAAGGATTCTGTGACCGTAACATTGCCTTGTGCTCGTGTATGTATGGCTCGACCTCCGTCGTGTGTGGTAAGACCCAAAAATGTGATTTTGCGTCCACATCACGGGTGGGGACGATAGCTTTGAATCCAATCGTTCTGATACCCTGAAGCCTGCCCTCGTGTCGGGACTTAGGAACGCCAATTGGGTCAACCCCGGCCATATAATCTGTGCAAAATTCAATCACCTCCTCGGTGGCATAACCTTCCATGATACTCCTCTCGGGCCGACGACGAATCCTTACATATCCCTTCAATACACCCATAAATCTCTCAAATGGATACATATAGCGCAGGCACATGGGTCCACAAAACTTAATTTCTTTGATAAGGTAAACAATCAGATGGACCATAACATCAAAAAAGGATGGAGGGAAATACATCTCGAGTTGACAAAGAGTTGTAACCACGTCATGTTATAAAGCGTCCAGTCCATCCGGATCAATTACCTGTGAGCATACAGTTGCGCCAAATATTCATATCAGAAAAATCTTCTAATTAAGCTCCACAAATGGAGCTAATTAACTTATAGTAGGAGTGCATGTACTTACCTTGGAAGATATTGCGTTGAAGAAATAACATAGCTTTGTGATTGTCTTTCTGACTTTAATTGGGAGAATACCTCTAATAGCAATGGGAAGCATTTGTGACATCAGCACATGATAGTCGTGGGACTTCGTGCCAACCAGTTTCAGGTCCTTCATGGAGAAAGGTTTTTTCAAGTTTGCGGAATACCCACATGGAATTTTAACACCGTGCAGGCACCGATAGAGTTCGGTTTTTTCGCTTTTGGACAACGTATAGCAGGCCAGGGGGAGGTATGTACGCTTTCCCTTTTTCAAAGGTGCAAGCTCAGTCCTTATCCCCATTTCCACCATGTCACGACGAACTTTGACACCATCCTTTGTCTTTCCTGGAATGTTCAACAACAAACCAATCAAACTGTCACAGACATTTTTCTCTACATGCATGACATCAATGCAATGTCAAACTTGTAAGTGCTCCCAGTATGATAGATCCCAAAGAATCGATCTCTTCCTCCAAACATTTTTTTCTCGAGGTTTACAACACTTACTAAACTCAGCTTTGATGTCCTTTACGCGCGAGTAAATCTCCTTACTGGTCAGAAACACTGGGGCTGATCCCTTCTCAGGCTTCCCGTTAAATGATTTCCTCTTCTTATGGTATGCGTGATGCACCGGAAGAAACCTGCGGTAACCCATGTACACTGTTTTCTGGTAGTTTTGCAACCACATACTCTTAGTTTCATCCAGGCAAATAGGGCAAGCCTTGGCTCCTTTCGTACTATATCCCGACAAATTTCTGTAGGCCGGGAAATTATTTATGGTGTAAAATATCAAGGCCCGCAAGATGAAATTCTCTTTCTTGTATGCATCCCACACCTGCACCCCCTTGCTCCACAATTTCTGTAAGTCCTCGATTAAAGGCGCTAGAAACATGTCAATATCATTTTCCGGGTTGTCTAGGTCCTGATATTAGTAACGACATCATGATGTACTTGCGCTTCATGCATAATCAAGGAGGAAGATTGTAGATGCATAAGAGAACCGGCCAAGTGCTATGCCGACTGCTCATATTGCCGTGTGGATTCATACCATCTGTACTCAGCCCGAACCTTATATTACTAACTTCGCTGCCGAACTCATCAAATGTTCTGTTGATGTTTCTCTATTGAATAGAATCAGCTGGGTATCTCAGTTTTTCGTCTTGTTTCTGGCCTTCAGCATGCCAACACAAGTACTTTGCGACTTTCAGATTTGCAAGCAGCCATTTCAATCTAGATATCACAGGAAAGTACCACACAGTTTTGGTCAGAGGTCCTTTCTTTACCTCGTGACATTCACTGTCAATCTAGTCCCTACGCGTATACCTCGATGCGCCGCATCTTGGACAAACATGCAAATTGGAGTACTCGTTATGGTACAACACACAATCATTTGGGCATGCGTGTATTCTTTCGATTTCCATTCCCAACGGACAACATTTTTTGGCTTGGTAAGTAGATCTTGGCAACTCATTTCCCTCTGGAAGCATGTCCGCTAGAATATCTAATAGTGCCGTGAAACTCTTATCACTCCAACTGTTGCCTGTCTTCAAGTTATATAATCTCAGCACAGAAGATAGCTTTGTAAATTTTGCACATCCAGGGAACAGAGGCTTCTCAGAGTCAGCAATCAGTTTCTCAAATTCACAAAAGTCATTTTCGTTGTAATCTTCCTCTACATCACATAACATCTCATAACATCTCATCTAGATTGTCATCATCATCTACGTGCACATCAGAATGAACATTATCAAAATTCGGATGATCATCGATATTATTGCAATCCACATCCGGATCCTACTGATTGGTAGCGGTGCTTGTTTCCTCAAGATCTTCGCCATGCCATATCCAACGGGTGTATCGTGCATTAAAACCACGACGAATCAAATGACTCTTAATTTGATCAGAGTTGCTAAACCTCTTCAAGTTCATACAATCTGTACAAGGACAAAGCATATCTTTCTCCCCCTTCCTCGCCTTTTGTTGCTTATCAAATTTAATAAACCCATTCACACCATCCAAATATTTAAGAGTAGTATGTTTTATTCCATACATCCAATATTTCCTGTCCATCTACAATTAACAAAATTTAATGAGTCAGGCATGCATGAAACCTGTCCAATTAAGCTATGTATATGTACATGTACAACCTCTTACAATTGATATGTTAAACCCTAGCCTGACGAAATTAACACTAATTAACCTAACTACACAATACAAGCTAGTGAGCTCTAAAACATGAGGCATTTCCAGCTAGCTCCCAAGCTTGAAGCTACAAGCTTGGAACTACACAATACAGTTATCTTGCAAGTAGGGAGGGAGGGAGATCTAGAGGGAGAGAGAGATAAGTGATGACAATTAAGCTTACATTAAAGAGAGGAGTCCAATCAACTTCCTTCCAGCTTGCCCTGATCACTCTAGCAGTGTAGCTTCGAGCGTGGAACTCTCATCGCAAACAGAGGGAGACATAGTGCAACAGAACAAAACAGAAGCTCAGCAATGGTTGAGTGGGTTTTTACTTATACTGGACCTATTTCTAATGGTAAATACATGAAATCACTGTTAGAATATGTTCTTGTAATTTCGTACATACATCTTCTATCGGTAAATACACACACATATATACCGTTAGAACAGGTACAGGTACATGGCTGAAACAAAAGCAAGCTGGTCCATGCATGACATAGCAATCTAAGTACACACATGCACACCAGTTCACAAATTGAAGTGCATGCCTAAAGCACATATGCAAATACAGGTGTTTGTTCTAACGGTAAATATATGTATTTACCGTTAGAACAGGTACAGGTACATGGCTGAAACAAAAGCAAGCTGGTCCATGCATGACACAGCAATCTAAGTACACACATGCACACCAGTTCACAAATTGAAGTGCATGCCTGAAGCACATATGCAAATACAGATGTTTGTTCTAATGGTAAATATGTGTATTTACCATTAGAAAAGGTACAGGTACATGGCTAAAACAAAAGCAAGCTGATTCATGCATGACAGAGAAATTTAATTACACACATGCACACCAGTTCACACATTCAAGTGCATGCCTGAAACAAAATATTTGTCTTAACAATCAAATAATCATATCTAAACATAATGTAACACCAAACAGATCATAACTAGAAGATAAAGAAATATTTCAAGAGATGCTAATTTGTAGATTAACTAAGAGACACAAAAATACTTTTCTTAGGTACTTGGTACTTCATCTTGCCAAAGAAATTAAAAATCTCTACTTACATGAGATCTTGGTTTGCCTCCATTCCTTCAAGAAAATAGAAGAGGAAACATAAAAAATGAGTACTATTTAAACTCATTCTAGTTAATGGCTGAAACAAAAGCAAGCTGATTCATGCATGACACAGCAATTTAGGTACAAATATACACATGCCAGTTCACAAATTCAAGTGCATGTCTGAAACAACAATACAAATACACACCCACCTACCAATACAATTAAATACACAAATACACCCATGTACATACTCAAGTTCATGTCCCAAATAGCAATACAAATACACAAATATACAACAATATACAAATACAACAGTTCACACATTCGATGTATATTACAAAAGTCACGTCTGAAACAACAGATCATTACGGGGACCCAGTGGCCCATACATTTTACATACAAGAGAACCTTTGCAAGTTGTGACAATTAACTACCGACTACAAGTTAGACCTGATACATTACATATCCATTCATCTGAAACAGCAAATGTATGAACCACACTTGACTTAACCATAGGAGTTCAGTTCAAAGACGCCCGAGGAGCTGGAACTGGCATGGAGTTACATTTGTATCGGTGATTTCCTCGGGCTCACACTCAACTCAACTCAACTCAACTCAGTTCTGAGTTGAGTTGAGTTGAGTTGAGTGTGAGCCCGAGGAAATCACCGATACAAATGTAAGATGCTTTTTATAGGTCCTGATTTGAGAAACACGCTGGGCTTGAGGATCTTCTCGACCAACCCAACTAAGATCTCGCCCTTCACGTCCTTCCAGCTCTGGACAGTGATCTTCACCCTTTCTTTCGCCAACAAGCCAATGTAGGTAGCGTACTGCGACGAAGAACCGTGAAATACGTTGGCCCTCATGAGCATCGTCCAAGGACTTGCACTAATAATAAATAGGCATTCTAGAGCAAATTAAGACTGTTTACTGCTTCCTAAATGGCTCCCTATCTGAGAAGGACTACCAACTGAAGGTTAGGTTGTGCTTTTTCATAGTAACATCAACTTGCAACTGAGAGATCAAGATATTACATTTCTACTCTATTTCATCAGAAGAAATTACCTTCCCAATATACATTAATTATTTAATGAACTTTTTACAAATATCTTGATCATTGAGCAAGCTAGTTGGTATTTGACTATGTTATTGGCATTGAGCAACCTATTGAGAGATCAAGATATGTTTGTATCTCATGATATTTGTAAATATCTTGATCAATGATCTTTCAATTTCAATGTCATGATCTTTCAATTTCATGAGATATTTGTGTATCTCATGATACTTGTAAACTGCATATTTCAATTTCAATTTCAAGATCTTTCAATTTCAACTTTAATTTCAATTTCAATTTCATGATCTTTCAATTTCAATTTCAATTTCGCGATCTTTCAATTTCATTTTCAATTTCATTTTCAATTTCATGATATTTCAATTTCAATTTCATTATCTTTCAATTTCAATTTCATGATCAAGATATTACACTAGCTACTATATCTCATGCTCTTTCAATTTCAATTGTTTGTAAGTCCAAGTTGGCATTGAGCAACCTACTGAGAGATCAAGATATTACATTTCTACTCTTATTGGCATTTTTTTCAAGTTAGCTAGTGTTTGTCTTACAAATATCCTGATAATTTTCTTCATTTGAATTTCAAACAATTGAATATTATCAACCCCACAATGATATTATTTAGTTGTTTTAGTAAAAAACAGGAACAAGACATCGTACATAATCATATTGAAAAGAAGACACATCAATTAAAATGAAGGATAAAAAAATTGCAGGATAATTGCCATCATAGGTTTAGAATAATCTAATATTGCCGAAATTTTGCTTGTCTTGCTTGTCATGCCGAAATCAAGTCAAAGTGGCCGTCGATGGAGGTGCGGAGGTGCAGCGGTCCTCGGTGGAGGTGTGGCCTCTGTCCATGGAGGTTACGGGTTAGGGCTAGTCGCGCCCGAGGAACTGTTCGAATGGAAGAGACATACCCGGGTATTTGTAGAAGTCGAAGAGTTCTAACGGAACACAACAGCCTACCCATTAGTAATTAGTGATCTCTTCTAACGGTATAAATCTTCAGTTCAGTTAGTAAATCACTTTGCTTTTTCTAACGGTAATCAAAATACTACTGTTTGTAATTGTGTTCCTCTTCTAACAGTACATATATTCTTTACTGTTAGAATAAAACTATTTCTAGAAGTTGAACGGTTCTAACGGTACCCAACAGACTACTGTCAGTACTTCTTCATCTCTTCTAACGGTAAATATGTTCAGCAATGCTAGAATAAATCATTTTGCTTTTTCTAACGGTAGAAATAATACTACCGTTGGTAATTGTGTTCCTCTTCTAACGGTATATATACTCCTTCCCGTTAGAAAAACCCGAACAACTTCTTCTAACGGTACTTTTCATAGAAACCGATAGTAAAAATACCTCCCACATGCCTTTTGCTATTGCGAAGCACCTTTTCTAACAGTTTTCTTCTAAATCGCTAATAACCGTTCGAAGACAGGGGTTAGTAGACTGCATTTCTGTACTAGTGCTCGATGACCACCCCACTCCAGGCTCGACCACGACCAACTTCAGCTTCACCGACGGTTGCCTCTTCCAGTGTTACTCCATGAATCTTGAAAGTATCACAATGCTCAAGAAACATATGTAAATGTAAAGATGGATTTTTAGCGGGAAGGCCGCTAAATTGATTTTTTTGAACCAAATTCAAAAGTGCAGGTTTAATTTCAATTTAATTGATTCAATTAGTGGTTTAAGAATACTTGATTGCAACCCCATGCTGAGTGGGATTGCATAATCCTTGAGTCTCTTTTAGTCCTCCATCGTTGGTTGTTCTTTGATCTCTTCAAAAATTCGTTGCAATTCCTCCGATCTTACCTGCCTTGCCTTGTGCTGAAGTCAGCGCGCGGTTTTGTTAGGTTTGTCTGAGTTATCTAGATTTTCACTACTTCCCTAAAAGGTTAGTGGTGCAGAAAAACAAGAAAAAGAAAAATAGAAGGAAGATTGAGAACTGAGATTGACTTATATCAGTGAAAATTAATCTAAAAAGATAAATTACCATTGTTCCCCGGCAACGGTGCCAAAAACTTGATTGCGCGTGGAGAGGCACGCGTGATTGTGAAGTAATAACCGTAAGAGAACGGTTGAACGTTGAGCACTTGATGGTCGAATTTCACAAGGAACAAGCGTATTCATATTTTTAGGTTAATGGACCACTGATTAAGTTTGAACGAATTGGGGGTTTGTTTTTCTACAACTAAATCTACTACTAAGGCTATCAATCTAGGGTTTAAAGCGGTAAATAGAAAGTATGAAATCTAGGGGTTAAAAAGCAGGAACGAAAACCTAAGGTTTCGAGAATTCCATAACCATTAGGCGTAATTCTATCCAAGGTTTGAGAATTGCAAGTTAATTTCAATTGTTTTCCAAGACAGATTTTGACTCTTAACGGTAAGAAATCATGACAATTTTTGCGTGAACAAGGTACCAATTCTCACACCCTTCCTTCCTCGGTGAAATATATGCTTCTTGATAGAGATAAACATAATCCTATGCTTGTAAATGCCAATATAATTGATAAACCATCAAGCACATGGATCAATACATTGACACTGCATCGCAATGCATTATGATATTCTATTGATGAGCTATTTGGTATTGAGCCCCAACATCAATTAAACCTATCTGTGATGAAAACTGAAAAATTTGAACTGCTAGACAATAGGCTTAGTTCTCCCACTGCACCAAACATTCAAAATCACTATTGGGAACCTCCATAAAGATCATGCTAGGGTCTATGTCGAGCAGGACGTTAAATCAGCGCTTGTCGGGAGGCAACCCGATGCTTTTTCTTTCTTTTATTTTTCGTTTCTTCTTTCTCTTTGTTTTATTTTTTTCTTTTTCTTGTTCAAAGCCAATCAAATCCAGATTATGACAATCAGCTCCACATCACATCATCTTCCTCAAAAGGAAAATTGAAATCGTGATGGACTGGACCTTACGTGATAGAAAAAGTCTTTCCGTATGGTGCTGTAGAGCTTCGGCCGCACGACGGTACCATTTTCATGGTAAACATGCATCACATCAAGTTATACAATGTGGGAGACCAGGTAAGTGCACTGAACTCGATCAATTCTTTCAATTCCATCTATTTCTGAACAACCAAGAACATTCCGTCGAGCGGGACATTAAACTAGCACTAGCTGGGAGGCAATCCGGTATACTAACACGTAGTTTTCTCTTTTATGAACATAGTGGCGCAAGAATCACTCAATTTCGATGTCGTTGTACCACCCAAAACCTATTTTTCACAAACTAGGGCTGAAATTTTTGAAAAAAACCAAAAAAATAAAAAATTTCCAAAACCAACTGAACCAAGCACGACCAATGGCATGACCAATGCTGGGCTTGGTTTGATTGATTTTAAAAAAATTTAAATAGAGCTGAGTACGATCAACGGCACGACCTGTGCCCGTGGTCATGCTGGGTTCGATTTGCTCTGTTTGTTCATTTTTAAGAAAAACCTGGTAAAAAAAAAACCCAGAGTCGAGCATGACCCGTGCCCATGGTCATGCTGAGCTCGGGTGGCTCACCTATTTTGGCTGTTTTGAGCTGATTTTTCATTTTTTCCTATTTTCTTCTCCCATACACCTACAACTCCTACCGACCACCTCTATTTAAATAAATCCATCTCCAACTCTTCCAAATAACACAAACTCCATTATTTGAGCTCCAAACTTCCACAAAATCAGCCTTAGATCTTTCCATCCAACCATTAAACCTTTGATCCGACCGCAGATTCTGCACGACACCTTTGGATCTAAAGCTTCTACGCCAATAACAACGCCCCGACGCAATGTTAAGAAAACCACAAAGCGCCAAAGATGTATGTCTCCACAAACCTTCTCCGATCCTGATTTTCCGCACATCTATTTCACTAATCCTAATCATATTAATCAATTTATGCATTTGAAAAAGAGACCCTTATGGCCAACTAAATTTTTAGATGTTCATACCATTAGGTCTCTAGGAATGGAGGATGATGCGTGACAGAGATTATTACCTGAGTTAATCGCCCGTGTCTTTCCATGGTCGCACATACCGTATCATAGTTGCACATGCTTTCTATGGTCACATAAAATTACAGAAAGAGACTTAAAATACCTGTCATTACCTTTCCATGGTCACAGTGACCAAAGAAAGAGATAATGGGATGATCCAAGGATATTCTAGACATAACCCATCAAGGATGTTTAATTCTCGTAATTTCACTAGCTACGGAACTCTATAGCCTTGATGCTTATTGTTGCAGAGTCCATGGTCTTATATATATTATTATTATATTACCTATGAGTATTATGGTCGCGGAGACATCTGCCTGATACAAATACATGGTCGCAGTCAATATGCGACCAAATTATTGGAGATTTATACGATTAAGTTAACATCCACAATAACCGTTCCTTGATCCTTATGATTATTCCCAAGATAATCATAAACCCCTTTTTATTGACAAAATAACCATCGTGAAGATAAGGATGGATGTGCAGTTTCTATAACCGCATGTTATGAACTGACAAATAGCAACCGACAACATCTGATGGCCACCACTACTACACAACAGTTGTTAACAACTACCAGGCATCCCTTCGATGAAACAGCTGACACCCTTTCGACAAGTATAAATAGGGCAGAAAGTTAGAAGAGAAGGGGGAGATCCTTTGGGAGTAGAATTCTCAACAAGACAATTGAGAGTTATATAATACTTTCTCTTTGTAATCTCTTATACTCATAATGAAAAACCAACAGGAGTAGGGTTATTACTCAACTATTGAGGGTCCGCATCTGTATAAATTTCTGTGTTATTAGATCCATAGATACATTGATTTCTCTGGTGATTGTATGGATTGTCTCCCTACTAAACAAACTAAATTCGTGTAAGTTCGACAAGGAACCCTGGTTCCAATCGTCGACAGCTGGCGCCAACTTGGGGAGCAATTCAAGACATTTTCTTATTCACCAGGGTTCATTGTATTAATGGATCCTTTCCCTTGTTTACATGATTCCGAGAACAATTTCGATCTCGAGGATTATGTTGATGTCATGGATGAGGACAATGTCCCCATCGAAGATGACGATGCTACCCTCAAAACTTATCCAGAGGAAGAATCATCTTCGGTTCTAGTCACATCTGTCAACCAGGAACCCGAGAAAGCAATTCACTTGCCTTCTATGAGTTTTGACACATCCGAGGGTGAGTACGTGCCACAACCCATTGTCTGAGACAATACAGGAGATGAAGACCTTGAATTTAGTCTGGAAATTTTGCCCCAGACAATTTAAAGTCTTGACGAGGATTATAACCTGAGTTAATGACTTTTGCCATTCTATAGTCGCAAGGGCTACAGAATGAGATTTAAATTATTTGCATACCCCTCTGTTGTCTCAGGGACCTAAGAGGGAAACAGTAGGATAGTCCAAGATATTCTGGACATGACCTATTTTATGGTCTTAGCCTGTATTGTAGCGGGGTCTGTAGTCTTGAGACACCCACAATACTAAGGTCGAGAAGTCCATGGTTTCACATACCCACAAATACCCTGGTCACAGAGATATCTTCCCGTGGTCGCCCACGTCGTGGAGAGTGAGATAAAGACAATACTTGGTTGAAGTTAATACGCGACCATGACAACTGAAGAGCTAAAACATTCAACGGTGATATGGTTAGACCTATTTGACCATACCTAGTAGTTAAACCTGTTCGACCACTACCGCCGCCTTGGATATCTTCATTAATTTCTAGTAACTGTTAAGGACTTAAAGGCTCAAATATAAACAAGCATAATTGCACATTATGGCTGGTGCACGTTTGCCTCCCAGCGACCCTTTAATCCCTTAACCGACGATCGGCGACGAGCTATAAAAAGGGGCATCGCCGGGAGAGAAGGGACAGATCTAATGGGATAGATCTAACGAGAGATCCAAGATACAAGACCTAAGAGATAGAAACAGTAGATTGTTATACACTGTGTAACAAAGAATAGGAGAACGCTCTTAGTTTATCTAAGAATACCTCTTATTCTCCCCTTGTAAACCTTGATATTCATAAGGAAATACCAACAGGAGTAGGGCTATTACTCATTCTCAGAGGGCTCGAACCTGTATAAATTCCTTTCTTTCTTAGACATAGCTACCCTAATTTACTTGAGTTTCACCTTAGATCGGCTTCACATTTCATCATCTAATTTTACGTAAGTTCGACTAAGGACCAAAGTCCCAATCATCAACAAGTCTCTCTTTGATTTCGAGTCTAACTCAGACAAAGAGGAGATGCTTTCTTCATCTGCAACTTCTGTTCGGCGGGAAGTTGTCGACGATTTGGACTCGGGGTCCCCTGTCGATCTCACGCAGATTAGTGAGTTGTATGTGAGACCTTTCAATGTGTCCTCAGGTAAGTTAGGATAAGCAATGAAATAAGGACGCGAGAATTTATACAGGTTCGGGCCCTCGATGGTGGGAGTAATAGCCCTACGTCCTGTTGTGATTTCACTATGTATGAGAAAAGAGTTTATAGGGAGAAGAGATTATCACAGGCGATGATCTCTCCTTATGCTTATATCTATCTAACTATATCTAAGTCTTAAAGAGTTGTTGACTTGTTGTCTTTCTCGTCTTGTCTCTCTCTGTCTTACATCGTGCATCAGCCATCCTTTTATACTGAATGAAAGGATGCCAATGCGAAGCAGTTCTGGATGGTTGCCATGATGCAGTTTGTATAACCGCACCAACTTCCTTCGCCGGTTAATCACGTGCCATTATAGATAACCGCACATGTTAACCTCCTGACGGTCGACTTCACACGTGGGAGAAGTTATCTTGACCCTGAGAACATGTCCACTAAAGTCTTTAGACATTCCCAGGTTACCTTGATCGCGTACAGTCAGTGACCTTATGATCGCGTATTGCTTGCGGTCTTATGATCGTGCAAGGGCTGCGATCATAAACTACCTCTGTGTCCGTCTGCGACCATAGTGGCTGCTAAGACACATAGACACATATCATATTCGAACCTGACTTGAATCCGATATGTGTTAACCAAACTAGCTCTGGTGATAATCCTCGTCAGCTAGCCCCCAAATTTGAAGAAATGAAAAGACTTATTTATTTCAAATTTAGTTTGCATCGAATTATGTAACCCGACGCTTCACCTTCTTCGGTTGGCACTATTACGCCGTGTGGCGGTTTATATCCCAAGAAAACCTTTGGGTTTTTGTTGATAAGTAATCATGAATTTATTGACCCGCGTAACCAAGAAAAAAGCCGTAAGTGCGTTTTAAGAACTCGAGGTGCCCTCGAATGCGAACCGTCGCCTTCGGGCTCTATAAATAGCGAAGCCTTTTAGTTCTAGAACTCACCAGCTTTCCTTTGGCTAAGTCTTTTAGAACTTTTTTTCATTCCTGACTTCACTTTCCCTCCTCTACTCTCTCCTTAATGGCGAACCGAGACTCCAAGAAGATTGTTAAGACTGATGAGGAAGAAGTAGAGTCAAGAGCAAGAATCGACCAAGACCTTCAGAAGGTAATTCTCTTCAAAAAAGCTCTAATGTCAATCTCTCCTGGATCGTTTCCAAAGCAATACATTTTGGAATGTTTAGGTACTTGAAGAGTTGCTCCCTCCAAAGAAGAGATCCATAAATGACGAAGGATCTTCCAGTGGAGTTGCATCAAAGATACTAAAGGGTGCTGGCACCTGTGTTGCCACATTGCCCCTTTCTTGGGCCCTTGCAACCCCTCCAGTTGCATCTTCATCTTCACCTTTGGAGATCCACAATAATCCTTCAAGTGGTCGTCCTCTTTTGTTGGGTGATCAACTTTCTGGGGAAAGTCTCGCACTGCCGCGACCAGATCCCCTTCAAAGCTTGGCTTTCTCCTCTACTCCTCAGGTAATCATCTTCAACTTCTCTGCTGGTCAAGTTTTATGAAGCTAACCCATGCATGTATAGGAAGTGAAGGCTCCTGGAGCCCCCAGCGACCAGCTTGCTGAGATCCAGACTCTTCTTAGGGAGAAATCTAACTTGATTAGAACTCTCCAAGAAGAAAAAGAGACGTTGAAGAAGAGTTCTGAGGAGATATCCTCAGTCATTCTGCACCTGGCAGAATGTTATGATGGAGCTCGCGAAGAGGTGCGTAAGCTTCGGTTAGAAAGAAATCGTGCCCAAGAGTAGCGAGACCTCTCAGACACAATAAGGAATAGTTGTACTCCTTTAATTAGAGACGACGTCAATAGGATTAGAGACGTCGCTAGTTCTCTTGGTGCAGCCAGTGTTGAGTCCACTGATGTCGCTATGTACCTAGGAGAACTTTGTAAACTACTTTTGGATCAGGTCGATGCTTTGGTCGCCTGTGTCCCTTTTGTGTGTAATGATTGTAAAAAATAAAAAATTTCTTTTTCTTACATGCTTGACTCCTTAAGTGATTATGTATAACTTATAATCACCAACTACTGCTCTCTGTGTGAAAAATGATAATAGGAAAAACTCTTCTGCGATCAGAACATACACAGGTATTATGTCTTTTGTCTGAAACCAATTCTAGACTTCGGTCTCAAAATAGCATTGAGGCCTTCAAGAACATGGCGGTCATAGAACAGCCTTGAAACCACACTAAGCACTGAGGTCACAAACAATACCAAGATCACAGAATTGCATTGCGATCACACATGGTATTGTGATAAAAAAAGAATTGTCATCTTTGAGATTGTGACTGTATTGAAGATATTAATTTCCCATAAAAATATTTCATTAATTTATTCGTACCATAGCCCCCGAATGTGAAATAATATGATCTTTATTATCTTGTAACAAATACATTTTGTTTCAGATTCATAACGAGGTAAATGAAATGATAACGGGTTCCAACAGGAAAAACACTCGTTATGGGAAATTATTAAAATAATGAACCTGGCGAGCCTCAGGCGTATAAAAGGAAGAGGTAGCTTGTCTGAGAATCTTCAGAATCAAAATCCTCTTTTGCCTTAGCCATTCTCGCCACAAAAACCCCTCGCTTCACACCTAGCTCTCATCGCCTCCAAAAAAGCCGTCGCCTTTCCACTGATCGCATCGTCGATGGCGTCCTGGAGCCGATCAATCCACCACAATGAGGAGAGCCTGATGGCACTCAAGAAGGAGGAGATCCTTCCCCCGTTGCTGCTAATCAATTGGCGGCCGGCGGAGAAGAACGAAGAAACCCCAGTCGTTCGTGAGAACGAACTGGTAATCTTCGAAGAGTTCTTGTGATGCGGGTTCCGATTCCTAGAAAGCAAGTTCCTTCAAGAGGTTCTCACACACTACGGGCTGGAGCTGGTAAATCTGCACCCAAATGCCATCCTGATCCTGGCAATTTTTCAGCACTTGTGCGAGGCCTTCGTCGGAGTGCTGCCCAGCGTGGATCTTTTCTGACGTTTCTACTTCTCGGCATGGTCAAAAAGTGCCAATGCCACGGGCTATATATACTTCCGCATAAGGGAGAAGAAAGAGTATCCCTTTCTCGCTTTGTGGGATTCGGTGCACAGGTGGCACCACAAATGGTTCTACTGCACCCTCCTTCGGAGAGTGGCCTCTGGTTTTAGAGCAATCGACCAGAGAAGCGCGGCGAGATGGACACCCTGCCTGCTTAAGTCAAGAGTTGAAGAACCAGGCCCAAGCAATTCTTCACCTAGTCCATTAGGGATTGACAGTGCGGGATATCATCCGTGACTTCGTGAAGAACAGGGTGAGCCCCCTGCGGAGGAGGGAACACCCGACTTGGGAGATAGAGTCCATGGCAGATAATACCTTGGACTATAATACAGGTATGCCCTCTGGTCTATAAAACATGCAATTTTACCGATGAAAGATGTCATATCAAGTAATTTGCTTTTTTGTGACGCAGTTTTATCGTTGTCCGAGATCGAAAAACGGACGAATAGCCTTCTGCGGCCATATAATGCCGCAACAGAAAGAACTCAAGGATCACCCTGTCCTCAGAGCTTAATCAACGGCAGCGACAATCTGAAGTAAGAACGTCAAAAGGTATGACCATTTTTGTGGAACTTGTTCAAGATCGCCTGTTGATTTTGATCATCAAGTTGAACCCTTGAAATGATGCAGCTGCTGAAGGGGCGATCCGCCGGGACGAAACGTCCTAGTGATGACATCGGATCTTCTGGGGGGTCAACGCCGAAGAGTGTAAAGAAAACCTCTTTGAAGAAGAAGATAAAGGAGCCGACCCCCGATACCTCAGTGAAGATCAAAAGAGGGGCTTCTTCGAAAAGGAAGAAAACAATCGCAAAGAGTACTGCAGTAAGGTTCTGTATTCCCCCTGTTGTACCAAGTACAGATAGGAGTTACTTCTTAGTCGTACAGGGTGAGGGAAGCGAGGATGAGGAAGACGAGGTCCGTCTCATCTGTCGCAAGAGGAAGGCATCAAAACTCCCTGGAGATTAGCATCCCAGAGAGGTCAGCCTCTCCTACTATCGCCGAAGTTCTGTCCTCCATGGCAGGGGTGGAAACGGCGGCGAAGGATCCTGTGGTCGCAGAAGATCTTGCGATCATGGAGGAGACTCCCAATCTTGAGGCTTGCGCAGCTTCAGGGCTGGTAACCCCTCTTTCGACTAACAAAGGGACGTCTGTGGTAAGAACTTCACAGTCTTTAAATTTTCACTTCCTTGCATCCTTGCATATACCAATCGTATTGTGAACATGCAGGGGGCAGAAGACACTGTCCTGTTCAAAAAAAGGAAAACAAGGACCAATGTTGATGACACTTCAGCAGGGGCACCCACTGGGCTTCTTTCTCCCCAGAGCGCATCATCGAGACCCAAATCTGCGTTGGGGTTTCGACTCAAGTAAGAACGTCATATCTTGTTACCTCACATTTGCCTGAGCACAAGGAAGTCACAAGTTATGGTTTTTCCAGGACCTTTGTGTTTAGTGCCCCACCGACCTCCTCAAAAACCGGCGCAACTCCTACCTTGGAGGTCGAGGGAGACACAGGTACAAACACAATGACTGAGGAATCCTCTCAGGCCATTGTGGAGGAAATAATTGTGGACCACCAATCCACTGGGATGGAAACCACAACATTGACCATAGGAACGAGCCAGCAAGAACAAACATTTGCTACTCCTGTTGTCAAGGAAACAACTAATCTCGAGGTTCAACCTCTGAGTGAACCCGAGGATGCTTATTTTAAGGACTTCATAGAGGTAAGTAAAAATTCCTTTACTCTCTATGAGTCAGACGATCTTAGGAATGTTCAAGTTCAAACAACAGGTCTTACTGTGTCTCAGGATCTGACCTGAGTGGTAACCAAGTCAAAAGCTCTGGCAACGCATGTTGAGGTCGCACAATGGGAGATCAGCCGGCTACAACAGTAAGTATCTGTGGCTTAGTTATCTCGGCCTTGAACTTCATCTAAGTAACCACCTTCGTTGTCATAGGGAAAATTCTTGCTTGACAAAGAGCATGGCTGATCGGGAAAACCAGGAAAATGCCATGGCTTTGAAACTTTCCTGTAAGTTTTTCTTTCGATCGGGTGGAACTATTGCTTTACATGAACGGTTATAAAACCAACTAATTTGCCCATACAAGAGGAACAAATAAGCTCCCTTTCAAAAGAAAAGGTTGACCTTCATGCCACCATTGAGCTTCAAAGTTCCAAGATTGACGCTGTTTGTGAGGAGAACAAGACCTTAAAGGCGACTATCTCATCCTGCAGCAACATTCAATCTGGAGTCTTCGAAAAACTGAAGACACTTGCGAGTTTGCTGAAGGCAGATATAGTCGAGCCTCAAAAGGACAACTTAAGCCTCAGCGATTCATGCAAACTGGTCACGGCTCAAGCTGAATCACCCCTCGAGTATCTCCTTGGAGATACAAAACGGCAAGAAGAGGCAATGAGGACCAATGTAAGATCTATAGCCTCTGCCATTCTCTGCAAGTTAAGGCTTCACCACGTTCTGAATTTAGACTTGAATCCAGTGGTGGGAGATGCAGAAATCGAGAGTGATGATCAGCTTGAAGCCATTTCAGAAGAAGTCAAACCTCTGGTTGAAGATCTTATGAAAGAATTGGGCTTATTGTAGTATCACTATAACGAACAATGATCCTCTTATTTTTGGCTATACCTGCAAATATACAGTTATACTATGTGAATGCATGCCTTAGGTTTTCTGAAAAAGGTGTACTTGCTTTCGTTTTATATTACGGCCATATTCTTTCAGCCCCCTCCTGAGATCATAAGTACTGGAGACTTAGTGCTATAATCTCAGGAAAAATATGGGTTTTTGAAGATCAGATATATCTAGTGAGTTTCTTATACGTTTAGAAATGGTTTACAAAGAAATGTCTTGACTTAGATACGATCATCTGGTCGGACCGATACTGATCTTAATACAATACCAGGTCTTATTACGGACATGCAGCCACTCGAATGATCAGAAACATGCTAGTAAGTCCCGTATGCGTTTAGAAATGGCTTATTTAGGGATGTATTATCTAGATGCTGTTGGATCTAGGTTGATCTAGGTATCTAGGTTTTGATGATTAATGACGATTTGGATAAATCCCTAATGATTAAAGTTAATCTGGAGAATGTCATATTTTATTATTAAATGACAATTTATAAATCTTGATTTAGCACAAGTAAACTAAATTGATTATTGATAAACCCTGAAATGGATGTTTCCTTAGTTATGGGTTTAATATTGATGCATATGTAGAGGGGGAGCTCGGTGGTTGCATCAATCTTATGCTAAGTGTAAATTGGAATGTCATGAGATAAATACTGAAGTCTGATGGCTCCTTATTGAGGTTTTGACATCGATGCATATATTGAGGGGGAGCTTATCATATTGGTCATCTGATCTAATTGCCATCATGACATGTGTAGTATAGATCGTGTGTGTATGTCTTTATCATATACGATTCTATATGGTTGTGTATTTCATCTCATACTCATTTGTTATCTGTTGAATATGGTTTTGTCATTTCACCGAAAAGAGAAATTGTTGAGTTAACTCTTGTGTGGAGTAATTTCTCTGGTGGTGATTAATGATGACCTATATATGAGACTAACATTGTGCATAAAGTGTATGTGTTGTAGTCTCAGAATGGTTGCGAGATGAAAGCAAGCAAGGGAGTGAAGAGGATGATCTCGATATGAGTCATCTCGAGCGAGGTCACGCCTAGCGAGGTCGAGCTCTACAAGGACTAGCTTCGAGTGGTTGAGCTTCACGAGGTCGAGCTTCATCGAAGATAAAATCCAAGATTAAGGATCATTTTCTTAGGATTTTACCGGTTTCAGTGTTTGGAGATAGACTGGGTTGATAGGATTCTTTTTGATAGTTTGACCGTACTAGTAAGAGGGGTCGGAAACTAGTAGCTTGAATCTATCTAATGTGGAAGCTCAAATGCATTCATATCATCTTGCATTAGTGTTTTATCGCCTCTTGCATTGCTAGAGAGTCTAAGTGTAGTTTGTGGTGCATTAGAGAAAATGCTTTGAAAACTGCACTTAGTATTGATCACCAGCTATTTAAATTGGTTTATTTTCTAGAGCTGGTCATGGTTGTAGTTGCACATTCTGATCGTATCCTTGTTTGGTACGTGGTCATGGTCGTGTCGCTCGTTTGGCAGTTTTCTGTTTAGGGTTTGGTCGTGGTCGTGGGAGTTTGAGCTGGTCGTACTAGTCTTCGGCTCGCTTGCGTACACTCGACCAAATCCACTCGACCATCTATTTTCGACCGGATGTTCGACTTGTGTGGTCGTGGTCGCTACTGAGTGTCAGCAGACATATCTGTGAGAAAACAGACAAATTGCATTAGAAATGATTTTTGTGTTGGACATTTTGGTAGCAGGAAGGTTTTTGAATTTCCTAGAAATATAGAGGCCTTTCTAGGTCTTACTCCTGTTGAAAAAATTGTAGTCCTTTGAGTTATCTTTCCGACAAGCCAAAAATCACCTCAATCGAATCTCTAGATCAAAAGTTATGCTTATTTTACTCTCAATGTGTTTTGGCCGGACAGTGTCCGAAATGGCTGGACAATGTTCGGCCTGTACAAAATTTTTGTGTGTATTGCAAAATGTGAATCAGAGACGTTTGCATCCGTCCGGGGGATTTTGTCCGGGACGGGCCGGACTTTGTCCGGAATAGCTGGACATTGTCTGGCTTGTACAAATTGTTTGAGCCAAGAGTTAACAGAGACAAATATATTTGTCTGGGGGCTTTTGTCCGGGATGGGCCGGACTTTGTCCGGCATGACCGGACATTGTCCGGCCTTTACAAAAAAAATCCCCCAATGGTAAGTTTGCAATGGTCAAAATTTGTACAAGATTTCACCTGTTCATGGCAAACGGCTAGTTTTCTTTGAGGGCTATATATATCTTGTGTTTGCCTTCATTTGTGGTTGCAAAAGAAGTTGATTTCTCTATTGAAAAGCTAGCCAAGTTCATTGCATATGAGATATTGCATCTAGAGGCTAGATTTGAGCCCAAAATCCTTAGTGGATTTGAGAGAGAGCATTTGGGAGAGGTTGTGAGTGTTTTGTGCACTTTATCTCCATTTTCATGCTAGTGTTAGAGTGTTGAGCATTCATTTGCATCTTTGAGCTTATAGCACGAGATTCGTTCAAGCGAAAGCGCATCTGACTTGTTACTCTTGGCGATCGCCTTCACCTAGACGGTGTCGGAGGAGAGTCGCGATCTCTCCATTGAAGTTTGTCGGAGAGTCCGACAAGAACTTGTGAAAGGTGTGGTGCTCGCCTATCCGGTGTGTAGAAGGAGCAACCCTAGTGAGATATCCTTCGTGGATATAGAAGCGAGGCTCACGAGTGAGCGCTTCAACGAGAAGTAGGGGAGACCGGGCGAGTCTCCAAGACCTCGGTAAAAATATTGTGTCAATTGCGTATCTCTTATTAATTTCATATTTACCTTGACACAATTGTTTAACTCATTAGTTGCTTGGTGTATTGTATAATTCATATTGAGTTTTTGCAACTAGTGTTAAATTGTTGTTGCATGTTGAATTACTTATTCCATATGGTTGAATGCAACTAGTTGATTAGATTGTTGTTAAACCCTTTGCATCCCTAGGTTATCCTAAACATCTTTTAAAGTTGCTTAGTTGAGAAAGAAATTTTAAAAGCCTCCTATTCACCCCCCTCTATTTGGCATCCTTGATCCTACAGATGTGACCATGAGATCGGCCCGCGAATCCAACCTAGTTATCAGAGTAGGATGGTCATTGGCGACCAGCCCCCGAGCATAGCTCGGTATGGGTATGGCAAAAGAAAACAACCATAACCTAAATCCCAGAAAAGTACACATAATTTTTTTAACAAATCATGCTAATTGAAAAGGATAAAAGAAATGGATAACTTACACATAGAACTTGCGTAGTTGATCTATGTTCCAAGTGTTGGACAAGATCCTGGTCGCGGTACTGAAACCACAGTATAAGGGCCTTCCCATTGAGGGGAGAATTTATTGCGGTTAGACTGGTTTTGTATCTTTCGCAAAACCAAATCGGCCACGTGAAGACTACGAGGCTGCACTCGTTTACTGTGATATTTACCCAAAGATTGTAAATATACTGCAGACTGGATCAACACCTAATCACGTTTATCTTCGAGGAGGGTAATATCTTGGGTTCGCTATTCGAGCTGATTAGTTTGATCGAATTGATCGACCCAGACAGACCCAACGCGGATTTCCATAGGTAAGACAGCCTCAACGCCATATACTAGTTGAAAAGGTGTCTCACCCGTGGCCCGACTACAAGTAGTGCACAGTGCCCATAGAACAGAGTAGAGTTCATCTACCCAAGCCCCGAGTGCATCTTAAGGCGATCGAAAACACATTTCTTTATGCCTTGTAATATCTGCCCGTTGGCATGTTCAACGGCACTATTGCTTTGTGGATGAGCTATAGAAGCAAAGCACACTTTGGTTCCAATATCGTCGCAATAGTCCAAGAAGAGACCGCTAACGAACTGGGAATCATTATCGGTAATGAGGCGACTTGGAACACCAAATCGTGTGACTATATTCTTACGGAAGAATTTCTTCATCGCAGTAGCGGTAACGTTGTGGACTTGTTCAGCCTAAATCCACTTCGTAAATGTGTCAATGGCTACGAACAAGAACTTGTACCCATTGACCGCTTGGGGCATAGGAGCCACTATATCTATTCCCCAGACCGCAAAAGGCCATGTTAGAAGAATAGTTTGTACAGCATATGCAGGCTGATGAACTTGCCTCGCATGAAATTGACACTGTGGGAATGTCTTGACCAGATGCTTGGCATCATCAAGTGCTGAAGGCCAGTAAAAACCCTGTCGGAAAGCTTTTCCAACCAGTGTACGAAATGACGCGTGTGTACCGCATACACCGTCATGAATTTCTTTCAAGAGAGATTCACCTTCCTCTTGAGATATGCAGCACATGAATACTCCTTGAGGACCTTTTCTGTATAAGACTCCATCTATAAGTTTATATAGGCATGTTTTTCAAATTAACCGATCACTCTCGGTTTCGTCCTTGGGCAAGGTCCCATGTTCGAGATAGCTCCGCAATGGTCGGGTCCAATCTCCTTCATGTCCAAGGTTGGCGACGCAAACTGTCACTGGATCATCGTCGATCAAAGTCATGATTGAGGGATGTTCCAAGTGTTCAATGAACACTCCTGCCGGAGCGGATATGTGTGAGTACCCAATTTTAGAGAATTGGTCTGCGAGAATATTTTCCTTTCACGGGATGTATTAGACTTCGAAATGATTGAAGTATTTTTCCAATTTCCTCACTTCCCACAGGTAATGAGCCATTGTCTCATTGGAGGTGCTATACTCCTTGTTTACTTGGTTTACGACTAGCTGTGAGTCTCCCCTCACCACTAATCGAATGGACTCCGAGGAATCTAGTTGCTCGGAGCCCTGCAATAAGACCTTCATACTCTGCTGCGTTGTTGGTCGCAACAAAGTGTAATTGAATGACATACTTGAGTTGGTCACCCTGAGGCGTGATTAAGACCACTACAGTGTCCGAGTGTTGAAAACTACGAGAGCCGTCAAAATACATCGTCCAATGGTCGATGCATTGTAAATCTTTGGGTTCTTCCGCAGGAGGGTCAGGATTAGTCCATTCGACCACAAAATCCATAAGAATTTGAGATTTAACCGCTGTGCGAGGGTGAAATGGATGTCAAATGCTCCAAGTTCCACTGTCCACTTTGCGATGCGACCAGATTTCTCTGTGTTTCGGATGATATCACCCAATGGAATGGACGAAGGCACAATAATTTTATGTGCTTGAAAGTAGTGTCGTAGCTTGCGGGAAGCCATCAGAAGCGCGTAAAGTATCTTCTGGACCTCAGGGTAACGTTCCTTTGGACTGTGAAGTACCTCGCTTACATAATAAATTGTTGTTGTACACCCTCTCTTTCTGCGACCAGAACCGCACTGACTGTGTGAGGGGTGGCCGCGAAATAAAGGAGTAGTGGCTCTCCTAAAATCGGAGAGACCAAAAATGATCCTTATTGTTCAATGGCCCTAATTTTCTCAGGATTAACCTCTATTCCTCTCGAACAAATAAGGAAACCCAAGAGTTTGCTAGAAGAAACCCCGAAGGAACATTTTTCTGGGTTTAATTTTATTCCATGCTTGTTTAGATTACAAAAGGTTTCAGCGAGATCATCTAGATGACTCGAGCTTTTCAAACCCTTTACAACCAAATCATCGATGTAAGCTTCAAGATTACGCCCCATCTGGGAAAGAAAGGTCTTTTGCATCAAGCGCTGGTACGTGGAGCCAGCGTTCTTGAGACCAAATGGTATTCTGACGTAGCAGTAGGTGCCAAATGGTGTGATGAAGGCATTCTTCTCTTCATCTTCTTCTGCCATGCTAATCTGATGGTACCCTGAATAAGCATCCAAGAAGCTCATCAGTTCGCAACCCGCTGTAGAGTCGACCAATTGATAGATGTGAGGAAGGGGAAACTCATCCTTCGGAAAGGCACTATTTAGGCTGGTGTAATTGACGCACATGCACCACTTACCATTTGACTTTAGGACCATGACCAGGTTTGCAAGCCACTCAGGATGATTGACTTCGCGAATAAATCCTACTTTTTGGAGTTTATCTAACTCCACTTGGATGGCTTCTTGCCGATCAACAGCAAAGCATCTGAGCTTTTGCTTTATTGGTTGCTGTCCAGGTCGAATTGCTAACCTGTGCTCAATTACGTCCCTTGGGACTCCAGGCATGTCGGATGGTTTCCACGCAAATACATCTACATTTGCTCGGAGAAAAGTAATGAGCTCCAGTTCCTACTTGTCGTCCAGGCTTGATCCTATCCGAATGGTTCTAGATGGATCATCTGGGTACAATAGAACTAGTTTTAACCTTTCGTCTGGTCACGGGGCGACTTTGATCGTGTCGGAAGCTGTGGTCGCAATCTTGATCTCCTGAAGGGGAAGTTGATCCACTAGTTCCAAGGACAACCGATCACAAGTTAGCGCCGTATTCTGACTGCCTCGGACCGAGATAACGCCTTTGGGACCAAGCAACTTGGCGCACTGATAAGCGTAGTGCATCACCATCATGAATTTAGCAAGAGTTGGCTTGCCAAAAATAGCGTTATACGCCGAATCACAATCAATTACATCAAAGGTAATCAATTCTGTTCGGAAGTTATCTGGTTCTCCCAGTGTTGCTGGGAGTTCCACCTGTCCCATAAGCATCATGGAGAGACCAGGAATTATCCCATAAAATGGATGGATTATGGGCTTGATTTTTGAACGAGAGATCTGCATCTCATCTAGTGCCTTGACTAGTAAAATGTCCAAGGAACTGCCCCTGTCGATTAGAACTCTTTCGACTCGAGCATTGCTAATAATTGGGGTGATGACCAAAGGTAGTCTCAATGGTTGTGTAAGCCTAATAGGACAATCAACTCGATCAAAAGTCAAAGGAGTTTCTGACCAACGGGGATATTGAGGCACACCAAGGGGAGCCTCTGCTTGATTTACCTCGCTGTAAAACGTCTTAAACTGACGCTTAGAAACAAAAGAAAAGGAACCTCCAAAAATAACATTAACATGTCTGCGGGTTAGTCTATTTTCCCAGCTGGTTGTTGTCGCGGCCACCAGAAGAGGTTTTATTCTTGAATGGAAATTTGTTACCTTTTCCCGGTGGTGGCTTCTCTGCAACGGCGACCTCCCGGTATTGTCCAGATCGGTTTTTCTTGGACTTCTTTGATTTTCCGCCCGATGATGATTCTGACTTCTTGCTTGAATCCCCTTTCTTAACATCCTTAAGACCTGGCTGAGGCGGTAAGTTTCCTTTATCCACCATCCTATTCCATTCCACGGCCTCAGCCGCATCGGAATAGCGGTCAACCATATCAAAGAGAACGACTGCTGACCGAGGCGGATGGATAAGTAGATCTTCGTTAAATCTCTGATATCGTACGGCATGTTTAAATGACCTAATAACAGAGTTGTCAAATATATTCGAAATAGTATTCCTCACCCAGACAAATCTCTTGACAAACTGCCGAAGAGTCTCAGTAGAGGTCTGGCGCAGATGATGGAGATCATCCTCTTCGCCAGGCTTCTGGTAGCAGTTCTGGAAATTGTTGAGTATAGCGTCACATAACATTTCCCAATTATAAATTGAACAACCAGGTTCTTGCCAGTCCCTCGAGGACTGTTGGTAAGTAATTTGCCATGACGCGATCATCCCCACCTGCCGCTTAAATAGCGGTGATGTAGATCTGAAGGAATTCGGATGGATTCTGAGTTCCATGAAATCTCTCAATGGTATAGCAGTGATGTATGAACTATGGAGAGTTCTGCAGCTTTCAAATTGGTTGTAGGTGACCTCACCCTGGGGGGATACGCCTTACGGTCCCAGACGAGAATGGTAGGCACACGATCTTGATCGCGCGAATTTCCAACTCGTCGGGACTTGTCGTGTCGAACTGATCCTGGTGATAGTCGATTACGCCTGCCATGGCTAGAGTAAGAATACTCCCTTTCATGGGAACGAATCGTAGACCAAGATGAAGCTGTTGGAGTTACATCGGATGCAACTTCATCCAGCTTATCCGCCAGGATTCTGGCAAAAGCCGTCTTATCCACGTCTTTGACATCAGGAGGAAAATTACGTAGGACTTTTGCGATAGAACGAAGTCGTCCATGTGTACTTCTCCTCGGTGTATTAGGTGTCACCATTTCTTCATCTGTCGGTGGATAAGCTAAAGAAGGCGTCTGGTCACGCCTGCGACCATGAGGATGACGGGAGGAGCTAGAGGCGGCATCATAACGAGATTGCGCATTTTGCAAAGCTTCCTTTGCGGTCCTGCGAAGCTCGTTATCTCGTTGCTCACGATCTTGATCCTCCTTTTGCTTTATTTCCTGTTCCTCCTTTTGTTTGTTCCTCCCTGGCAAGTCGCTGCTCAGGAGTTTCCTTCGATAAAGCAGCAAACTCTCAGGGGAGCAAGGTCGCAGAGGGAGAAAACATCTCTGTTTGTTCCGAATCGGATTCAAAATCAAAGAGAGACTGGAGGTTATCAGGATCAAACCTCCCAGGACTAAGCTCTATGTTACCATCATCGACATCCTTAGTAACGACGTGTTGTGGTACATATTCGGCCTCCAAAGTGGTAGAACTCACATGGGGCTCTTGATCTATCTTCTCTGTCTCTTGGTCAATGGACATGACCTGAGTCAGAGAAGATGCATCCTCAGGATGTCCCCCAAGAACTTCTTCACGATCAACCCCTTCCATAGGAATGGGATTGCTAGGTGAGGGCATCCGAATATGGGCATCATCATCAAGATCGAAATCATTCTTGAAATCGTACGCCCCAGACATGTCTTACCGAAACTCCTGATGAACGGAAGGCACTTTGAGAAAGGCCCCACGGTGGGCGCTAGTTGTCGATGATTTGGACTCGGGGTCCCCTGTCGATCTTATGCAGATTTGTGAGTTGTATGTGAGACCTTTCAATGTGCCCTCAGGTAAGTTAGGATAAGCAATGAAATAAGGACGTGAGAATTTATACAGGTTTGGGCCCTCGATGGTGGGAGTAATAGCCCTACATCCTGTTGTGATTTCACTATGTATGAGAAAAGAGTTTACAGGGAGAAGAGATTATGACAGGTGATGATCTCTCCTTATGCTTCTATCAATCTAACTATATCTAAATCTTAAAGAGTGGTTGACTTGTTGTCTTTCTCGTCTTGTCTCTCTCTGTCTTACATCGTGCATCAGCCATCCTTTTATACTGAATGAAAGGATGCCAATGTGAAGCAGTTCTGGACGGTTGCCATGATGCAGTTTGTATAACCGTACCAACTTCCTTCGTCGGTTAATCACGTGCCATTATAGATAACCGCACATGTTAACCTCCTGACGGTCGACTTCACACATGGGAGAAGTTATCTTGACCCTAAGAACGTGTCCACTAAAGGCTTTAGACATTCCTAGGTTACCTTGATCACGTACAGCTAGCGACCTTCTAACCGCGTACTGCTTGCGGTCTTATGATCACGCAAGGGTTGTGATCATAAACTACCTCTGTGTCCGTCTGCGACCATAGCGGCTGCTAAGACACATAGACAGATATCATATTCGAATCTGACTTGAACCCGATATGTGTTAACCAAACTAGCTCGGGTGATAATCCTAGTCAGAAGTCGTTGCACTTTCTGAGGAAACCCCAGAGAAATGCGTTGCAGGGAAGAAGGAGAACGCAAATAGAAAGAAGATGAAGCGCGCGAGCAGCGAGAGGCTGAGGTTCACAAGGTCGCAGAGGAAGCTCTACGTCTTGCACAATCTCACCACGATATCGCCACCCGTGACTTTGGTCCAGGAACTTCTCGCCACTAACATCTTGATGGTCGTAGACGTGATCAAATGCAGCTCTCAGCTCCGGAGTACTCCCCGACAGCTGAAGCGACAATGGCAAAAACTCCTCAGGAACCTAGAAGGAGTACACAGGATCGTATTCGTGTGATTGCGGAAGCACTTCACAATCCTCTTGGCTTCGGGAATGATGACAAGGTAGCATTTGTAAGGGTGCTTGTGGAAAACCTTGATGGAGTTGCATCAGATGTAACTCCAACAACATCATCATCACGTTTGACAACTTACTCCCGAGAGTGGGATAGTTCTTACCAAAGCCAGAGACGATGTAATCGTATACACACTACTTCAGCCCGACACGACAAAGCCCAACGAATTGGTAGTTATCGCGACTGTAACTGTGAACCAGTGCGCTCGTGCTTTGGACCATGTCTCAAGTTTCCTCAGGCTAACTCTTTCCACGACCAAGGCGATAGTCGCAATGATCAACAACCGCGTGTTTCATGAATTTTTTTACGAATAACCCAATAAAAAAAGAAAATCAAAAACTAACACAAAACTTCTAAAAATTTCAAAACTGACCTTCAGTCGTGACGTGGGCCTCACGACTGATCTTGAATAGTGAGCTGGGTTCGCGACTGAAGACGTGGCATGGCCCAATGCACCACTAGCCCAAGTCGCAGGCCACGTCTGCTTTCAATCGTGAGCCCGGCTCATGATTGAAACCCGCAGCCTTTCAGTCGTGAGCCCGGATGGCGACTGAAAGCTGAATTTATATGCATTTGGGCATAGTAAATAGTCACTTTTACAGTCATTTTAAAAAAACTATTGGCAAGAGAGAAGAGAAGAAAGAGAAGAAGGGGAAGGAAAAGAGGAGAAAAAAGAGGAGGTAGTTTTCGGCAATTCACCAACTTCCGGTTTTCGACAATTTGTTGATTGAGGTATAGTTTCGTTAAGTCATAGATAATATGTAGATTTAAATATTATTTGATATTATTCTAGGGTATTACAATTTAGAAATTTAATTTTCTGCTTCACCCTAGGATTTAGGACAGGTAAAGATTTAAATTTCTGCTTCACCCCAGGATTTAGGATAAGTAAAAATTTAAATTTTTGTTTCACCCTAAGACAGGTATTAAAGGATTGAATATCATTTTTTCATTGACTAGTGATTGATCAAATAACGATAATGCATAAAAAATATCGGTGCACGTTTTAGTAGTACATAAAAAGAATCAATTTTTAGATAATTAGAAATTTAATTTTCCACTTCACCCTAGGATTTAGGGCAGATAAAAATTTAAATTTCCACTCCATCCTAGGATGCAGGTCAGATAGTTTTGTGCGGTGACAATGTCTGGTACGGATTTAGGTTATTTTATATTACTCGCAGTTTTTGCACATCATCATATGAAAATATTGTTTTGTTTAAGATAGAACCTAGTATGACAAATTGATTAGGCACTTTCTTGTTTTAACCTAACATAGAATGACAAATTGATTAGGCTATGGAGCAACCCAGTATGGTTTGTGTTTATTACGGAGCTAGTATAATCCGTAATGGAGCAAACGGTGATGATCTGGGTGCGCGTATGCATGTTAATGGTCAAATGGCACAATCACAGTCAATGTCTTTCAATGATTTGGAGATGTGGTTAGTCGATTTGTTACAACTCAATCCTGCGACGGATACTCCCAGGGTTGAAGCCATGCTACCGAAGGGAAATAAATGGGTGCTTAAGAGACTGAAAGGTGACAAATCGTGGGGTTCGTTTGGATGATTTGTGACATATTCAGCCTATGGTGGCAGAGTTATCATATTTTACACTGAAATCTAAAGCGTACATAGTTCAGAAGGCAGACATTCCATAGGAAGAGCAAAGAGGACCGTTAATGTCAGTACTGAAGGTGGCAGTGGTAGTGGCAGTGGCAGTGCCGGTGCCAGTGCCAGTATCAATGCCAGTGTGCCTATGCAAACAGCAGGAGTCTCGTGTACAACTTGGTTTGGTGACCATCAAGTAGATGCAGCTGATGAACTGCCCAAATTGGAGGAGAATTTAAATGAGGAGAAGTACACTGATCCGTCTGATATGTATGAATCTCCTGAGGAACCCACGGAACAATAGAATCCTATAAATGAATGGACTGATCCATCATCTTTGATGTCCGTTGTGGTTCCTGATGAGATGAATTCGCAATGGTCCTATAATGAAGCAACCTCCAGCTTAGGCAATTGTTTCGGACTAAGAATGATGCAAAAAAAGCCATCACTGCGTGGGCTGTTTCACTGAATAGGTCATTCCGGGTGGGTAAATCAACTCCGGGCTTGTGGACTGTGAGGTGCTTAGTCGATAACTATCCATGGTATGTACGCATCACGCGGCCACAAGATGAGCTTTCTTTCAGGTGACCAGAGTCGCAGACCAGAGATGTCTAGTGGAGGGCATGGTGCAGTAGCATAGAAATATCACCGCCGATTTTGTTGCCGGTCTGATACTATCAGTAGTAAAGGAAAATATGGCAATTGCATCGAAAGTGATTATTGCACATGTCGCAGAGAAGTACGGGTACAAGATCAAGTACGGGAAGGCATAGAGGGCTAAATAGAGGGTGCTGGAGGAACTTTTTGGGACATATGTGGAGGCATACAACTTAATACCAAGGCTCTTTCGGCGCATATGCGAAACAAATCCAGGCATAGTCACCAAAATTGTTGATACGCCAGCAATCGGCTCAGAGGGTGTTGTGATTCCTAGATGCATGGTACTACAGAGATTTTTCTAGGCATTCCAACAGTTTGTTGCATCGTTTAGGTACATGAGACCCGTGCTTTGCATTGATGGAACATTTTTGACCAAAAAATACGAGAGTACTCTATTGACTGTCGTGGAAGTTGATGCCAACGACTAGCTTCTCCCCATAGCATATGCAGTGGTCGAGAAGGAGAACTACAGCAGTTGGCTGTGGTTCTTGGGCAATTGGAAGAATGAAGTTGTCAAAGATCGGGAGCGTGTGTGCTTAATTCATGATCGAAACAGAGGAATGCTGAGTGCGATTGAGTACATGCAATCAGGAGTGGATCCATCACTGACTTGGGATGACCTGCAGAGTCGTTGGTGCTTTCGACATCTTGGCACGCATTTTCACACTCGTTTCAAGAATAGGCGCTTGATGTAGGTGTTCGAATGGCTTGCCAAGCAGAACCAAGAGTCGAAGTTCTCAACTATATGGAAGTCGTTGGATGAGAGTACGTTGAAGGAAATGCAAGAGCCAAGTGAACCAGAAGATGGCGGCGTTACCGACGAGGGAAACCATAGGAGGCGTCTCAGTTTCAGTCAATGGATTTAGCCCAAACCAATGGAGAAGTGGTCGTTGTTGCATGACACAAGTAGGGCACGGTACGGAATCATGATGACAAATTTGGCCAAGGTGTACAATTTTTTCTTGAAAGGTGTTCGATGCTTACCACTCACTGCCATAGTTGAGATGACATTCTATCGCACAGTAGCATACTATGATAGTAGGAGTTTGGCGGCATCAGTACTTGTGCACAACCCTTTAGTACACTGGCCCAAAAAGATTAATGATTACCTTGAATTTCGAATGAGAAAGTCATTGACACATGATGTGTCAGTGCTAAGCCGTTTGAACGGAAACTACAAGGTTCGACTAAGGCACAAACATGTCCATGGCACATTGCGAGCAGGTCGGGTCCACGAATGCTGAATTACAAATGCAGATGCCGAATGTTCCTGCAAAAAGCCTCATCTACTGCACATTCCTTGGTCGCATGTTATTGCTGCCTACTTCGTTCATGGAATCAATCCGGCACAGTATATCTCAACTTATTATACTCTGCAGTACTTGTCGAAAACTTGGGAGGGTGTTTTCCATGGGTTTGCGGCGAGGGGAAACTATCGAGAGCTATCGCCGGAAGATTCCATCACGTGGATCCCAGAAAAGAGGCTCCTTGTGAGCCATGTTGGCCGATGTCGAGCCAGGAGGATACACAACGATATGGATATAGCGGAGCGTGAAGATGACCTCCGTAGATGCACCGCTTGCAGGCAGCCTGGTCACACAAGAAACCAATGCCCACAGGTGGCATGCACATCAACTTCTTCGAGAAACTAAAGCAATATGATTTTTTCTATATGAGTTGTTGTGAATTTCCTTAAATAAAACTGTAATGTTGCAATGCATTGTTGTGAATTTTTGTAAGTAATACTGAATGTATGTTAATTAATTGTAATGTTTCAATTTGTCGACTAATATGTGATAACTACAGGTATGGAGGACGATCATTAGCTTCTCGAGTTGATTGCACAACACCATCAAGAGCATCACCGTGCTCGGCGCCTTCTACAAGGCATCGTTTTGCTAGCTTTGTACATGAGGACACCGCAGGAGATGTGGCCTCTGGATGAGCGGTTCGCGCCTCATTTTCTCGAGGCCAGATTACTTCTGTTCGCCCGCATGGTAGATCGGGCTTGGCGATTCCCCTTCGATCGAGCCCTGGTTAGTGCGCTTGTGGACCGATGGAGGTTCGAAACGCACATCGCCCACTTTAGTTTCGGCGAGATCACCATTACGCTATAGGATGTCAGCATGCTGCTCGGCTTGCCTATCCGTAGGGACATATAGAGCTGCATGGTGCCTGTATTTCCTATAGTGCTTCGAGGTCGTAGGGCCAGAGGGGGGGTTGCGCAAACTGTGGAGTTCCCCAAAGTTACCTGTGCGCCGTCCGCGATGCTGCATTCCCCGTGGCCACTCCAGAGGAGGTCTTTAGGTGCCACCTTGAGGCGTACTTGCTGTACCTGTTTGGGTGGCTGCTCTTCCCTAGCACCCATGGAGACATCGCGAGCAGTAGTTCATTTAGCTCACTAGGAGTATTGCGGACTCCGAGCTGGGGCACATGCCGTAGTTCAATTTCGGATCCGCTGTGCTCTGCCACACATAGGGGATTGTGTGATGCCATGAGCAGATACCAGGTGAACTCTCTTTTTGCGGGGTGCACCATACTCTTGCAGATGTGGTCGTACGAGCATTTCCCCATCAGCTGACCGCTGGTGCTATGGGATCAGTTCGCGTTGACCAGTGATATGAGGGACGGCCTCATGATGGGATGGAGGTGGGCTGGACTGAGTTTGAGGTGGTCCACGAATCAGGCGCACCTCTACTATCCTTCGTATGCCACGAGCTTTGATCTGCTCCTCAATGACAGTGTCATCTGGGATCCGTGGACACAGCAGCACGTGCAGTCCGTCACACCAGTTGGCCTTTCTTCTCTTTGTACAAAGGATGTTGTTTACTGCCGTACCCAGGTTTCTTCTGGTTTTCTTGCACATGGTTGAGGGGTACTCTCCTGAGTGAGTTATGCGCCAGTTCGGCCTACGCCAGCATGTTCTGGTGACGCCTCCACGACATATCCCGCACCATGTTCACGAGTACGGGCTTGTCCAGTGTGCATTACTTTCACACGTGACTTTATAAATGATTTATGTCACTAATTTATTTTGTCTGTAGGCAATGGAGAAAGGGACGATTTTGTTCGTCGGCAGCGGCCCTATGTGGAGGAGTGGATGGATTGGGCCCACACATGGACGGTCGTGGAGGATAGACCTTATAGCCACAACATCCATTTTGCGTACCTGTCGTGGTACTGACCTCGCACTTTCTACTGATTGGCGAGCGGACCACCAGCTGCACCTGATGAGCTTGGCCGTCCTACCACTATCGACGAGGGCTTCGATCGACACCTTCCAGGGCGAATCTACTCCTGTGTGAGTTCTTTAACTCTCTACAACCTTACTTTCACATGGATTGTCATTCTATAATTGCATTAATTTGTGTACGCAGCTCGACACCCTCGGCGCCGTCTCTACCAGTGCACGTGACATGGCGGTTAGGATCTGCGACAGTGGGGGCATGCCCAGCGACGATATGTATGCATATTGTGCAGATGTCGAGCGGCAAGTTGATCAAATTCTGGTCGATTTCAGAGTCCTGCTGTCACCTCACTTGACTATGATTCCCCCACCATCACCGTCGGCGCTCGGTCCTTCATCGCATGTGCCACCAGTGGACCGCCCATCGTCGTTGCGCCCTCCACCTCCACAGTCATGTGTCGTGCCTGCCGACAGCTCTTCGGATGAAGAGCTCAATACTCCTGTGTGGCACCAGCCTCTCAGCGTGACACAACAGCATCCTACGTAGCCTTACTTTCTTGGCGATGCTCCACGACCTGTGCAGCTCACACAGCCTTCCCAGGCTCCGCCATCTGCGTAGACACCACCGGCGAGGAGACAGCTCTTCAGGGATCATCAGCCCCCCTCTCGCTACACACCATCGGAGTATCAGGGCTGGCCACAGAGGGGGGAGGGGGCAGTAGTTTGATGTGGGGTTTTATCATACTTTTCATTTTTCTGTAGGCTTTTGTCATCTTTTCAACTTTTATACGATACATATTTCATACTTTTTTACTTTTCTACTTTTGTACGATTCTGCATTTCTGCTTTTCTACTTTTCAGCTTTTATACGATTAGTCTTTTCTACTTTTCAGCTTTTGTACCTTTCATCTTTTCAACAGAGACATATGCTTTCCTACAGATATATCCAACCAACGATTGAACTCTTCGTGCATTGCCATTCTATAAATTAAGCCGTTGAGCTTAGAACACAACTCACACTTCCCTCACACGCCCATCCGAACATGTCGGGCGATAGTAGTTGTGGCTGGAGAAGAAGGCGCACCAAGGTAAGTACATAATCAGGTCGCATAAATGAAGCGCCAATTTATGCATTACTTTCTATGTTATTCACTTTTGTTCGTAGGATGAAGGACAAAGTTTAGGGCCATGTCGTTGCAACTACGGTTTGTTGCCGAAGACTACCACATCCTCCGTTTAGGGTGACTACGGGAGGAGATTTTTAGAGTGTCCGAGGGAAGATGCTCGTAAGTGAACTTTCCTGCTTTGGCTCGATCCCGAGTGGAGCGCAAAGGCTACATGTACGATATTCTGTCTTCTATGTAGAAAGAAGAGATTTCGTGAGCAGCTCGACTTCATGGAGGAGCTGTCGATCGACATGCACGACGTTCAACACATGTGTTGCTGTAAACGTCCTTGTTATTGCTCTTGCCATGGAGACACATACCCAACAACGCATCCTACGGAGGAGTTCAACTGGCCCGATGATGCCTCCGACACAGATGACTTTAAGTGCAGATGTCGAGGTGATATTACAATAAGTACGCCTTTGGCCTATGACACTGCTGGTAGAAACTACTTACATTGTGGCCGCGAAGAGGAGAGGCATAGATGCAATTACATGTCGTGGCTCGATCCATATTGGAATGAGGTAGAGAGGAATACTATAAATAATCTTCTATGCGAGATTGACACTCTCTACTCGGATTAGGTGGCGCACCGCAGTTTGATCACCTTTTGCTGCTGTGGGCCTCGTTCCAATTGTTTTTGCAACTGTCACAGACGCGTGTAACTTTCTATTTTATCTACCCCATCAAGACTTTGTACTGAAAACCAAAACCCTAGCCTTTGTACTCTTCTATTGAAACCGAAACCCTAACTTTCAGTCTCAAGGGAGGGTTGCAACTGAAATCCTAGCTCATGAGCATGCTGATCCTCGCTACTTGATTTGTCGGCACTTGCCGATTGACGCTTCCAAGAAGAAAAACGCACCCATACTCTTGACTAGATAGTACTGCATCGATATGAAAATTAATAAATATCTCTGCGAAGCTTTCTCTATGTTTTACTAAATAATCTTAACAAATACTTTTAAATCTTACAAAAGTAGCATTCATAAAGAATTACCTTGTTCAATGGCAACAAATTACACAAATTGGTTGTAGTCTACCTGGTAGGAGACTGGTCTCTCTGCCTTATGACTAGGGTTCAAATCCCACTCACTACCATTGAAAATACTTTTAAGTTTTTACAAGAATCAAGATACAATTCTAATCCTTAAATTTTATAATTATATATTAATTAAAATTATATAAAAATAATATAATATTATGGAGTAAGTTGTCTCCAAGGTACAACTTTTATATTAAAAATATATCTTTTTACAATCATAGGACACTTATTACCCAAATATACAATAATGTGATATCTATTGTTTGCATTTAAGCAATCAATGATTAAGTGAAGTATTACTTTGTGCAATGCTAATAACTTTCACAAATTTGTCCTAGCCTAGCTGGTTAAGAGATTGATCTCTCACCCACTGGTCCATGGTTCAAATCCCACTTACTACCATACCAAATATTTATGCACATATATATATATATAGCTTTCAATCGTGAGCTAAAGGTCAGTTTTGAAATTTTTAAAAGTTTTGGGTTAGTTTTCGATTTTCTTTTTTTATTGGGTTATTTGTATTAAAAATTCCGTGTTTCATACGTGGGTTGTAAGGCTTTCTCGTCAGGACTATGTGTCATGGTCTGGCCTAATAAGTTTAAACGTGGCATAATCGAGAGATTCAATGATACTCAAAATCCATCTGATTTCTCCAGATTTATGTCACTGTCATTCAAGCGGCAGGAGGAAACAAACATGTTGTGGCAAATTATTTGCCAATGGTCCTTGAGGGTCCGACTTGGACTTGGTTGTTTAATCAACCGAAGGATCAATTTACAATTGGGAAATATTGTGTGATGCAATCCTCAACAATTTCCAGAACTATATGAGAAGCCTAGCAAACAAGATGATCTTCATCAACTACGCTAAACTTCAACTGAGACTCTTCAGTAGTTCGTCAAGAGATTTGTAGGAGTGAGAAATATCATTCCCAATATTTCTGACACTTCAGTTATTAGAGCCTTTAAACATGGCATTCGATGCCGAATGTTCACAGAGGATTTAAGTATCCATCCGCCGAGATCAGTGTCAGAACTTTTCAATATGGTTGATTGATATTTCGACATGGCTGAGGTTGTGGAATGGAATGGAATAGGATGGTGGACAAGGGTAACTTGCCTCCTCAATCTGGTCTCAAAACCGAAAAGAAGGATGATTCAAACAAGAAATCTAAATCATCTGTGGGTAGAAAGTTCAAGAAGTCCAAGAAGAATGGAACAGGCCAATTCCGAGAGGTCGCAATCATAGGTAAGTAACAGCAGGAAAAAGGTAAAAAAGTTCCATTCAAAAATAATAAACCTCCTGGTGGTCGCAACAACGATCATGCAGACAAACAGACTAACCCGCAGGGAAGTAAGAGATGGTGTCCATTACACAATGTTTCTGGACATGACCTCAAGAATTGTCGCACCTGGTTGAAGCGCATGGAGGACTTTTATTAAGGTAATGCACCTATGCCAACTATACCAAAACAGGGACAATCCTGTGGAACTAAAGACGCTGATGGAGATGAGGACATGTCATACCAGGTACCAAATAATCATGTTAATATAATTTTTGGTGGATCTTCATCTTATTTTTCTAGCTGTCAATTTAAATCTATTTACCGGGAGGTAAATAATATTGAAACTTCTCCTGGAGAGCCTCAATTTCCCCACTGGTCAGAGACTTCCCTAACCTTTAGTCGGGAAGATTTCCCTAAAGGATTGTCGCGGCCACGACAACTCCCTTTGGTAATTTCCCCCATTATTAGCAATGTTAAAGTGGGACGAGTACTGGTTGACGAAGGAAGCTTTCTCGACCTATTGTTTGCAAAAGCACTTCACGAGATGCAAATACCTCATTCAAAAATCAAACCAGTGGTTCACCCATTTTTCGGGATAATTCCTGGTCCTTGGATGATGCCCATCGGCCAAATTGTACTTCTCATGACACTCAGGGGACCAGAGAACTTTCGAAGAGAGTTAATTACTTTTGATGTAATTGATTTTGATTTAGCTTATAATGCAATCATTGGTAGACCTTCGCTCACCAAGTTCATGGAGGTAACGCATTATGCTTATCAATGCGTCAAGGTGCCAGGACCAAAAGGCGTGATCACAGTAAGAGGCAGTCAAAATACGGCTCTCACTTGTGATCGCATATCCTTGGAATTAGTCAACCAACTTCCCCTTCAGGATGTTAAGGTGGCGACCAAGGAATGAGATGCGATCAAGGTAACTCCGCGACCTGATGAAAAACTTAAGTAGGTTCCCTCATTCCTAGATGACCCATCTAAAACCGTTCAGATTGGGTCGGAGCTGGACGATAAATAGGAACTTGCGCTCATTACTTTCCTCTAAGCTAACGTAGATGTGTTTGCGTGGAAACCATCTGACATGCCTGGAGTCCCAAGGGAAGTGATTGAGCACAGGCTAGCAATTCAGCCTGGACAACGACCAATCAAGCAAAAGTTTAGATGCTTTGCTCCTTATGGACAAGAAGCCATCCATTCAGAGTTAGATAAACTCCAGGAGGCTAGTTTCATTCACGAGGTTGACCATCCAGAATGGCTTGCAAATCCGGTCATGGACCTAAAATCAAATGGTAAGTGGCGCATGTGTGTCGATTACACTAGTCTCAATAATGCCTACCCGAAGGACGATTTCCCTTCCCCACATCGATAAGTTGGTCGATTCAACAGTGGGTTGCGAACTGATGAGCTTCCTGGATGCTTACTTAGGATACCATCAAATTAGCATGGTAGAAGTAGATGAAGAGAAAACCGCCTTCATCACACCATTTGGCACCTAATGCTACATCAGAATGCCATTTGGGCTCAAGAATGCTAGTTCCACGTATTAGCGCTTGATGCAGATGACCTTTCTATCTCAATTAGGGTGTAATTTAGAAACTTACGTTGATGATCTGGTTGTAAAAATCTTGAAAAGCTCTAGTCCTGTAAATGATCTTACTGAAACTTTCTGTAATTTGAATAAACATCAATCAAGTTGAATCCTGAAAAGTGCTTTTTTGGATTTTCTTCTAGTAAACTTTTAGGTTTCCTTGTTTGTTCAAGAGGCATTGAGGTGAGAAAATCTGGACCATTGAGCAAATGTGATCTCCTTCAACAATGAAGGAGGTACAAAGTCTAACTAGTTGAATGGCAGCTCTGAGTCACTTCATCTCGCTTCTTTAAGGTTCTACGTAAGCACAATGATTTTCAATGGTCGGACGAAGCCGAAAAAGCCTTTCAGGAAGTAAAAGCATATTTATTAAGTGCTCCAGTGTTGGTTTCCCTAATCATGGGAGAGCCATTACTCATTTACTTGGCTGCTACCCCTCACGTGGTCAGCGCAGTTCTGGTCACGGAAAGGGGAGGTATGCAATGACCAGTATATTATGTAAGTGAAGAACTGAATGGACCGAAAGAGCGTTACCCTGAAGTCCAAAAGTTACTTTATGCTCTCTTAATGGTTTCCAGAAAGCTGCGACATTACTTTCAAGCACATAAGATTTTCGTACCCTCATCCTTTCCCTTAGGGGACATTCTCCAAAATCTAGAAGTAACTGGTCAAGTTGTGAAGTGGGCAGCAAAGCTCGGAGCATTTGATCTCCATTTCACTGCTCGAGTAGCAATTAAATCTCTAATTCTTGCAGATTTTGTGGTCGAATGGACTAATCCCGAACCACTTATGCAAGAACCATCAGATTTCAAAATTACCGACCACTAGACGATGTATTTTGATGGCTCTCAAAGTTTTTCAAACTCGGGGGCTGGAGTGATCTTAGTCACACCCCTGGGCTACCAACTCCAGTATGTCATACAATTACACTTTGTTGCTACCAATAATGTAGTAGAATATGAAGGTCTTCTAGCCGAGCTTCGAGCAGCCAAATCCCTTGGAGTCCATCGATTATTGGAAAGGGAGATTCACAGCTAGTCGTAAACTAGGTGAATAAGGAATACAACTGTTTCAATGAGACAATGGCTCTATACTTGGATGAAGTGAGGAAATTGGAAAAACACTTCAGAAATTTTGAAGTCCAATTCGTTCTACGAAGAGACAATATCTTGCAGACCAATTATCGAAAATTGGTCCCTAACGTGCATCCGCTCCGGCAGGAGTGTTCATTGAACACTTAAAACAGCCCTCAATCATAGAGGCACCAGAGGCGATGACTAATGTCACCACCCTCGAGCATGAAGCAGATTGGATCCAACCATTGAGGATCTATCTCGCACATGGGACCTTGCCTGAGGACGAAACCGAGGCTGATCGGCTAGTTAGAAAAGCACGCATGTACAGAATGGTTGAAGGTGTTGCATCTAGGTTTTCATGCCTAACCCTAATTTTGATGATTAATGAAAACTAAGTGTTTCAGACTGACTGTGTTTTTGAGATTGTTTGATATAGAGCTCCGTTGGGAAGATATGCGAGATGAACAAGATGAACCCAATGCAAAAGAAATAAAAGCATAAGTCGCAAGAAATAAAAACGAGACGCAAGTCGCAGAAACGCAAAGGACCTAAGGTAATCCGTGATTTTATTTTTTACCGATCCCGGTATTTGGAGTTGATCGGTTTAGGAAAATTGTTTTTAGTTTTAACCGTACTATAAAGAGGGGTTGCAAAAGTCCTCTCTACATTTCCAACATAAACCAAGAAACTTAGGTCATTGCATTGCATTCTTTTCGGATGGATTTGATTTTGAAATTTGTTTTGAAAGATTTGGATTTTCAGTTGAGTTTTTGACAGAGAAGAGTTTTTGCGTTTTCTAGAAATATCTAGGCAGATCTGGTTTTTTCTTCTGTTGACACAAATGTAGCCCATAAAATTATCTTTCAAACGAGCTATTAAAATCTCAATTTGGACTTGTGGATTCAAAGTTATCACAGTTTTTATTTATGTTAACTGTCAGTTTGCTCTGCTGACTGTCAGTTTGAATGTCAGTTCAGTTAAACTGACAATTGTCTAGAGAGTGTGTATTTTGGGCTGAAAATTTTTGAACTAAACTGACTGTCAGTTTGGTGTAACTGATTGTCAGTTTGGATTTCGAGCTCAGTTGATTTTATTTGAGTTCTTATTTGATCTGGTCGCTTTGTGGTCGAACTGACTGTCAGTTTGTGAGACTGACTGTCAGTTTGGGATTTCAAATTTCCATATACGACCACAAACGGCTAGCTATTTTTTATCCGTAAATTTTGCCAACCGTTGGTTTTGGAACTGACTGTCAGTTCCTCATACTGACTATCAGTTTGTACTGATTTGTTTCCTTTTTCGACCGCAAACGGCTAGCACTATTTTCTCCGGATTTTTCTTCTCTCCGGTCGTGACCTAAACTGGCTGTCAGTTTGAGCTGCTGATTTTCAGCCCGAGCTCCAATGTCTCTTTTGAGACTTGAGGCTATAAATAGGGCTTGAGCATTTGTTTAATACACCAAGCAGCCTTCTAGTCATATTCACTCTTGAGCTTTAGTGTTTTATACAAAATCTTGATCTTTTGATCAAGTCGAGTGCTTTTCTGATCCACCGAGTGCTTTCGTTCATTACATTTGCATCCTATTAGTTTCTCGGTGCGTGTTTGGAGGTTTAGAGAAGACCTTGCTGCCTATTACTCTTGGTGAGCGCCCTCACCTAGACGGTTTGTGGCGTGGCCGTTGACCTCTCTGTTCGGAGATTGTCGGAGAGGCTCGGCAAGTTTGTACAAGGCATCGATGCTCGCCTTTCCGGAGTGGACAAGGTGCAACCACTAGTTGATAATATCCTTTGTGGATATTGGAGCAAGACTCAATTTACTTGAGTGCTTCAACGAGGATTAGTGGAGACTAGGCGAGTCTTCGATACCTCGGTAAAAATCGGTGTTTGCTCTCTCTTTCTTGTCTTTTCAATATATAAATTGCTTTTGGTTCTTCTTGTTGTAAAAACTTGTTCCTCATTTGAAGTTTTTAAAAGCCTCTTATTCACCGCGCTCTAGTCGGCATCCTTGATCCTAAAGAAGGAATATTGTAAAGGAAAGGTGCTCAAGGAGTACTTTTGCGTTGTATACCTCAAGAAGATGGACAAATTCTTCTGAGAGAAATTCATGGAGGCATGTGTGGTGCACATGCATCCTATAGGATGTTGGTTAGAAAAGTTTTTCAACAAGGTTATTACTGCCCTTCGGCACTTAATGATGCCATGCAATTGGTCAAAACATGCCCGCAATGTCAATTTCATGATCGGTAAGTTCATCAGCCAACACATGCAGTACCACTAGTACAGAAAAGTTTTCTTCTATCGGTAAAAAACACCCTTTTACTATCGGTTTCTGTACCGATAGAGATAGACACGATAGAACAAGCCCAAACATTTTCTATCAGTAAATAACCGATAGAAGAACTACACTATTCTATCGGCATCTTACGAGTGTACCGATAGAAAACCCGTCGTAGTCTGACGTTTAGCGGCAGGGAAAGTACCACTCTTCTAACGGTTAATTACGAGTTTACCGGCAGGAAAAGTCACACTCTTCTAACGGTTAATTTTGAGTGTACCGATAGAAAAACGACAGTAGTCTCTCGGTTGTGGATGAGTTCACCAGCAGGAAAAGTCACACTCTTCTAACGGTTAATTTTGAGTGTAGCGATAGAAAAAACGACAGTAGTCTCTCGGTTGTGGATGAGTTCACCGGCAGGAAAAGTCACACTCTTCTAACGGTTAATTTTGAGTGTACCGATAGAAAAAACAACATAGTCTCTCGGTTGTGGATGAGTTCACCGATAGAAAAAGTGGTAGTAGTCTCTCGGTTGTGAATGAATTTACCGATAGAACATTCACATATACAGTACGTTATTTACATTCACAATACAGTACATTCACATATACAGTACAGATGCAATACAGTATAGATTGGATACACAATACAGTACAGATGCAAACAAGGGTAAATTCACAGAACAGATTGACACATTAGACAGTTATTCACATATATATGGACAAATACAAATTTCAATCCAATGTGGACATTTATTCACATATGTATTTATTCACATGTATATAAACAGTCTATGCACAGAGTACACGAAAAAGAGAAAATTGTCATGGCGGATGGTTGGGCGCAACTTCCTCCATGACATATTGAGCCCAGATTTGTCGAAGATCTCTAATCTTTGCATTTTCGTATTGGTCTTTCGACATGGCGATCTACAAGCATGTGTGAATACTGAGTAACTAACTTCCTAATTTAGAATGTGACACCCAATTTTCAAATTTAAGTTAGCTATCGATGCTTACCTGGGGGAATTGGGCAAAGTTTGTCTGCACTAGGTCGTACATGTAGCGCAGCACATAAAACCCGCATTCCCACGATTGCGGCTGCTGATGGCACTGAGATAATTGCATATGTGAAGACATGTTAGCTATTGTTTCCATAAACTAATTAAGCATAAACAAAAAGTCTCGTGAGTACCTCATATTCTTTCCAAGCTAGTAGGGAGCCTTGCGGTGTGGCATGCCTCTCTCCAGCAGACACATATTTATCAAAAGCCCTGCATTTCAGTTAGTATTGCCAGTTAATGTATTATCATTAGCTAGTGAGGTCAAAATTTAAATCAAACATATAAGTTACTTACGCCTCCATATTCCCCTTGACCACATATTCGATCGATAATCTGTCACGCATCGAATCGAGGTAGTACACCTCGTTCCTCGGCGGACAGATCACGATGAGGATCCAGTGGCCCTTGCATTGTACGTAAAAGAGGACCACTAGCTCAAAGTATACCTCAGGTGTAACATACAAGATTGAGTTAAATTAGTACGAAATACACTAACCTTTGGTGGTACGGCACCAGAATGAACTCCCTGTCCTGCTGCGCCATCAGCGCCTTGGATATGTACTACTCAGTGTGCGCGGCGTCGTGCTCTAGCATCGTGAGGCTTATTTTCTCTGGGTCAAGGAAACCCACCTTGTCACACGCAGCCTCCGATGCTAGCTTGTACATGCACCTGCATGCAAAGGACGACATTAGTATTGCACAGAAAGTTACTACATTTCAAATGAACTACAACAATGCAGAGTTAGCAAACAGAGTTAGAAAACAGCAATACATAGCATCAGCAAACTCACAGGACTCCAGTCCGTATGATGGACATATCGAGCTCCCGCCAGTTGTAGAGGTCGAACAGATCCTCGTGTGCCACGGATATACTCCCAGGCTCACGGTGGAACTGCCCAGGCCTGTAGGGAACTAAGAAGTTCAGATTGCGCCGAGCTCGGTGTAGGTACCACTCGTGGAGGTCTCTGGTTGATCGATCCAATTTGCGCAAAGCTGCCTCCGACATGAGTGGGAACCCGTTCCTGAACCTCTCCGGCTGTCCCTGTCGCCCTTTTCCCTTGCCTTTTGCTGGGGACTGAGCGCGTACCTTCGAAGGCAAGGGCGAGGTGATGGCGGCTTTCTTCCGAGGTGAAGGTGTGGATGCGCTGGGTGGGGTCGAGGCCGTCTTTGATGTGTCCAGGGTCGCACGAGATCGGGCCTCATGCCCCGAGCTGGGGGTGCAGTCCCCTGGTAGCCCGACGGCAGGCCACTTCAATTAATGAGCACGTATGTTAGATTTTGCAAGTTGAGTGTACTGAGTAGGATGTAATCTAAAATGTGTAGGATTTACCGGTTGTATTAGAAGACACTTCTTGGGCCACTGTACGTAGGAGCCCACTGCCTCAGCAAGTGTATGCAGTTCCTCTGTTGGGACTGCCAACGGAGAATCGTTGTAGCCCGGCATGGCCATGTCCACCTTTGCAAACCCCAACCGCAGAGGTACGCAATGGACCCAGACATCCGGCCCAGACGGATATACGAAGCCATGTCCAACCACTTCCTGCCTGTCACCTAGGTGATTCAGTATGATGCAACCCTCCGGCTTCTGCAAATTTGTAAATATTAAAACAGGTTAGCGAAACAACTCTAACAGAATGGGAGTGGCATCAACTTAAGTGCACAGATGAAGGCTTGCAGTACCTCAAGTAGATCCACTGGATCCGCGAGGACCTTCGAAGCACAACTGCTTATCCGACCCCATGGGGTACCGTCGCCCTGGGGATCCGCATCTGCACTCTTGGCCAGCAATGCATCTCTCAACCGTGCAAACTCTTTCCTCATTTGTGCGACCTCAGACTGCACCTCAGACCGTATCTTATCAGAGAGCTCCGCCCGTACCTCAGCCCGTATCTTATCGGAGAGCTCCGCTTCCTTTTCCTTCCAGGAGCGGGCCTTCTTCCTCGGTGGAGCCGGATCTGCGAAACCGGCCTTCCACCACACAATGGCTCCCACGGCCCGTGTCCGCCCGGGATGCTCCTTATTTCCTAGAGCTCAGGTGAGGATGTCGTTCTCCCTCTGTGGAGTAAACAATCCTCCACTGCCTCCTTCTCAAAAGAGATCTGTTACATTTAAAGGTACCTTGTGAGACAAATTGCCTTATATACACTTGTGCGCACATAGTTTACGAGTTTAGCCAACTTACCATTCGCCTCACAACGTCGACGTCCCCAGGGGTTGCGAACTGCACAGACCCTGTGGATGACATGGACCCCCTCCTCCTCCACCATCGCTTGCACCTCTCATCCCGGATCTCGGAGAGCGGCAACTCAGGGGTGTCGATGATAGGATTTTGCTCGTCTTCCTTCTTCCACTGCTCCTCCTTCCCCGCATAGCCCCGGGATCCGAGCCGATGCGGGTGGTCGTTCCTCTTCTGGATTGCCTTATTCTTCTCGCTAAGGGCCTTGAACTCCTCAGTCCCCTTCTGCTTGGTGAATTGCTCCCATACCTCCTCTGATATGAAGGGGTACTTCTCGCAAGGAGATTTCCCCACAGCGAGGAAGTTATTGACGAGCCAGCTCTTAAAGGTTTTCCATGTTCCGTTCATGTCCTTCAAGCAGGCCGTCCTAGGTGTATCGTCGGGGATGTTCCACTTATCCTATTTTCAAAAAATGCATACAATTAATCACGAGTTAGTTAAACTTTAGTATAAGCCAAGAGAACGTGATTACGAAAGAGTTCAGCGATTTCAGTTAATTTAACCTTCACTTCCGCCCACAACCTATCCCTCTCGTCCGCCGTCACGTCCTTCCAGCTCTGCACAGTGATCTTCACCCTTTCTTTCACCAACAGCCCAACATAGGCCACGTACTTCCCAGCATTCTTTCCAATCGGCCTCCCAAATTGGTTAAACTCACAAGAAAGATCCATGCGTTTGGCCAAATGGCCCAACGTTGTCGCGCCTCGCCCCACCCTCTTGCGCTGGGATGTAACAGCTGCATCTTCAGTTACGTTGGGGTTGGCCCTCGTCGAACCACTAGTACCATCCGATGAAGACGACGACATGTCTTTCCCTACAAAACCATCAACAAACCATCAAAAATTTAATGGAAACACAAACCAAATCATTTTACAAAGAAAAAGGACCTATTTTAAATATTTTTTCCATCGGTAAACACAAAAGCTACCATGCAATACAAGATAAGATTCTATTTCTCAGTGTTTTCGTCTACACATTTTCATATAGGAAGCAGGCAACATATGGCAATTGATTCTTCTTGGAGTTCCATAACTCAGCCCAGGACTGGAGACTAATTAGGGCTGCAAAAGGGATGTCCGAAGAAAATAATACTAAAAGAAATACATGCATAAATTACTTCCTGAACTGTTCAGAAATATTTTCTATCGGTAAACACATGATCTGCCGATAGAACATAACAATTTTTCTATCGGCAAACATGTGAGATACTGATAGAAAATAACAATGTTTTCTATATATGGAATTTTGTTGATAAGCCACTATTCACTGTCATCACATAACATTCTCAATGATTTTCTATACTAATATTCATGGGCCAGCATTATTATTTCACACGTAAATATGCACACAAGCATCTAAGTGCCACTGTGCATAATCTGACAAACCTAATGCTAATGGAATATAAAGATATTGAAGTAGCACAGAAAGTAGGTCACAACCAAAAAAGGAATAATATGGTCTATAGCACCCTCTCTTAGTTATCTTTAGCATTACCTGTATGCAAGTCATCAGGACTTCATCACATCTATTAGTTTGGGAAAAGTCATATATGTATATGCATTTGAAACAGATACATCGAAGACCCATCCACATTGCCATATATTCATACCAAGTGAGTAAAAATTCCCAACCAAACTAGTACATTGCATGCCTCATGTCCTTCCAGATCCAAAGTTTTAATACTTGTTCAGAAATATTTTCTATCGGTAAACACAAGAGTTGCCGATAGAGTAGACAAATTGTTTCCATCGGCAAATACAGGAGATACCGATAGAATATGTGTAAGAACAACTCCAACATATAATGTGCATTACATGGCAGTTGCATACAATTGATCACACATACAGCAATATAGATAAGTTAAAATCTCAAAATAGGTTCATTACAGCACTGGAACATATTATGTCAACCCTAATTTAAATCAACATTGCCTGCGGAATGTACATAATCCAACACAATAGGGAACCCTAGTGTAATTGCAAAACTCGAAGAATTAGTATGTACAAAACACTAGGATCAAATAAGGAAGATGCTGGAAATAGAACGACGAATTAGGGTGACGAGGATTGACACCCGGGTCACTTCTAATAAACTTTTGGTTCAAGACAGGTTCGAACCAGACATGCATCTAGCGATGCGAACTCAAGCTATTCTGAGGGGCATCACCATGAGGTCGCAAGCTTTACGCGATCAGGTCGCGGGTTTCATGCGATCAGACCGACAGCCTTGTGCGGTCAGAAGTTCGTATGCTATACGCGAACTGGATATCCGAGATGTTGCGCGGTCAGCCCACATTCCGCGGTCAGAACATTCTCGACCAGAGTGCTTGGAGTTTATTCGGTTATCCTTATATCAGGATATTCCAAGCATCCCGAGTATTCCTCCACGTTGAAGACTAACCGTCAGAGGTTAATATATGCGGTTATTCATGATTAACACGTGTTAATAACCTCCGTAGAAGTTAATAGCGGTTCTCCAGGAACCGCATCCAACCGTTTGATGCAGTTTTTTTCATATGGCACCCTTTCGACCAGTATAAAAAGGGGGCAAAGTACATCAAACGGGGGATCCAAGACATTTGGAAGAACAAGACCCCTGATACAAGTGAGATACAAGGTATCTCAACCATTCAAACAACCAAGTCTACGGCTTAGATTAGACAATACTTACAAGTCTCTTAGACTTTCTTTCTGTACACTTATATAGGGAAAACTTTCGCCTGTGAAGGTTCCTTCCTGCTAGTTTGTAAAGCTTTATCACATATAGTGAAATTCTAACAGGACGTAGGGCTTTTACTCCCACCATCGAGGGCCCGAACCTGTATAAATCTCTCTGTGCTCCTGTTCACCATTGTTCTACATACCTTCCCGGAGGGTCATCTTGAAAGGTCTCACAACTACAAATTTTGCATAAGTTCGGCTGAGGACCCCGAGTCCGAATCGTCGACATAGGGTATTTACGGCGATCAGTTGTGGTGATGGAGAGGCGGTGTAGAACGCAGCGGCGGCCGGCGAAGGACGAAAATAAGAACCGGTGGCAGTAGCGAACCAGTGTCCAGCCGTCGATCGTCGTGTGGGAGAGAGGAAGTGAGTGGTCACGGCGGAGGTTGTGGTTTTCTTCGCTCTCGAAGATACGCAGTGCTCTAAGTTGGAACTGTTCGACTGGAGGGAAACTCAAGGGCCGTGTACGAGTAATGAAGTAGTGGATGACCTTTTCTATCGGTACAACAAAATAATACCGATAGAATTATGTCCGTTTCTATCGATACAACAAAATACTACCGATACAACAAAATACTACCGATAGACCAAGTAAATTTCCCGAAAAAATATTTGAAGTAGTGGATTCCTTTTTTCTATCAGTATAAACAATAAAATCCCGTGAGACCAATTTTCCCCAGAAAATTTTTTTAATTAAGTTCCTGAGATTATAGTATTGGGTTCCATTTTTCTATCGGTAAAAACAACAAAATACCGTCAGAAAATGAAAAGGTACACACAATTTAACATCAAACAGACCGTTCTTGAAAGCTGCAGAATGATAAAGAAAGAGGGAAGATAGTTGGAAAATTGGAAAATTGACATAAAAAGAAATTGTTCATTCATTGTTGTTTTATCACTTATAAAAAAAATAAAACCCAAAATACTAGGTCAAGGGGTGGTCTTAGCCCTGGATGCATGTAGAATAGAGTCAGTTTGACTTGCAGCCAGGACGCATGACTCCTCTAGCGACAAGTTGTCCCTAGGATCAACTACTACCGCGTCGAGAAGGCCTGCGACCTCCCTCAGCTTCGCTATGGTATCCTTCATAGTCAAACCACAGCCAGCGATGGTCATATCCGCGGCTTTCTTCTCCTCGCGAAGACGCCTTGTCCTCTCCCTAGCATTGTCACCATCCATCTTCATGCGCTAAATGCGCTGGAAGAGATCGTCAAGGTCAAGCCGTAGTTGAGTGTGCTTGTCCGTAAGGAGCTTGTGCTCCTCCTGGAGGGCCCTCAGGTCGGCCTTCACTTTGCCAGTGTCTTCCACGGCTCCCATTCTCTGTGCAAATCGACAGGTCAAGAATGTACTGAACATGGATTAACAATACAGGGGTAAACCCAGGAGATTTAGAGTTCTTACCAGGGAGGGCGTGGCTGACGATCCCATGGAGGTTGCCATTGTGAAAGAGAAGATGAGGAGTCAAAGCGTTCAAGAATTAGAAAAACAACAAAATACCGCGACGCATTGTGAGGTACTTATAGAATTTCCAAGGCGACGCATGGCGACACGGTTGAGAATTCAAAGCGCCAGTGTATTTTTCTATCGGTACAAACAACAAAAACTGTCAGACAACAAAATACTGTGAACTAATGAATTTATTCTAACGGTAAAATATAATTATACCGATAGAATAAGTAAACTTTTCACAGCGAAACTTTTGAAGTGCCTGAGACACATTAAAGTAGTGGATGTCCTTTTCTATCTGTAGAAATAATAAAATATCGTCAGAAAAATTGATTTTTCGAGAGCTTAATTTGAAGAAGCAAGAGGCTGCAATGAGATTTTTGCAAGTGCTATTTGAAGGGAAGAATTAAGTATTTACAGGATAAAGGTACTGTACATGTTAGAACTCATGCTGTGGAGTAAAATTGAGATATATTAATGCTGTGAACTAGCTTATCATTAAGTTCTAAAGAAAAATTTACTGCCTGATGTATTAATGATAAGTTCCTCACCTTGCTGCAGAACTTGTGGGCTGTTTGCTTGGCATTTATCCCTGAAATAGAAATTAATCATCAATGGTTTTCAACCCATAATCCTTCTTCGTGGTCATCTCGCAGATACGTTGTTTCGCGATATCTTCAGTAGGGATAGATTCAATGTCCTCTAAAAATGGAGGTATTTCATCGAATTGGTTATACTCCTCTTCGTCGACAACATCTTCGACCCCAACAATACGTCTCTTGCTGTGGAGGACAACATGCAAGTTTGGATTGGCCGGGTCAACGATGTAGAATACCTGTGTGGCTTGCTTTGCAAGTATGAATGGATTGTCTTGGTGTTCGACTCTACCAAGATCGACGAGAGTAAACCCGTAACTGTCAACTTGAACACCTCGAGGGATTTCGACCCATTGGCATCGAAACAGGGGAATCTTAAGTAATCCGTAATCGAGCTACCATATTTCGTCAATAGCACCGTAATATGAGTTCAGCGCCCTTACTGACCTGGCATCCTCGAAAATAGCAAACAGTGTCACTCCGCTATATTGCGTGCTACTCTTGGCGTCTTGAGCTCTTGTGTAAAATAAATACCCATTGATATCGTACCCCTGCCAAGTCCCTACAGTGAATCTTGGGCCTCTAGCCAACCATGTCACAGTTTCACTTACGAAGCTCTCGGCAGCTCGCGTGACTCTTTCTTGGATCCACTCAGCAAATTTCCTGTTATGTTCTTTGCTGACCCAAACGTCTGACTTCGAAGGATTCTGTGACCGTAACATTACCTTGTGCTCGTGTATGTATGGCTCGACCTCCGTCATGTGTTGTAAGACCCAAAAATGTGATTTTGCGTACACATCACGAGCGAGGACGATAGCTTTGAATCCAATCGTTCCGATGCCCTGAAGCCTACCCTCGTGTCGGGACCTAGGAACGCCAATTAGGTCAACCCCGGCCATATAATCTGTGCAAAATTCAATCACCTCCTCTGCGGCATAACCTTCCATGATACTCTCCTCGGGTCGACGATGAGTCCTTACGTATCCCTTCAATACACCCATAAATCTCTCAAATGGATACATGTAGCGCAGGCACACGGGTCCACAAAACTTAATTTCTCTGATAAGGTGAACAATCAGATGGACCATAACATCAAAAAAGGATGGAGGGAAATACATCTCGAGCTGACAAAGAGTTGTAACCACGTCGCGTTGCAAAGCGTCCAGTCCATCCGGATCAATTACCTACGAGGACACAGTTGCGCCAAATATTCATATCAGAAAAATCTTCTAATTAAGCTCCACAAATGGAGGTAATGAACTTATAGTACGAGTTCACGTACTTACCTTGTAAGATATTGCGTTGAAGACATAACATAGGTTTGTGATTGTCTTTCTGACTTTAACTGGGAGAATGCCTCTGATAGCAGTGGGAAGCATTTGCGACATCAGGACATGACAGTCGTGGGACTTCGTGCCAACTAGTCTTAGGTCCTTTATGGACACAAGTTTTTTCAAGTTCGCGGAGTACCCACATGGAACTTTAACACCGTGCAGGCACCGACAGAGTTCTATTTTTTCGCTCTTGGACAACGTATAGCAGGCCGGGGGGAGGTATGTACGCTTTCCATTCTCTAAAGGTGCAAGCTCAGTCCTTATCCCCATTTCCACCATGTCACGACGAGCTTTCACACCATCCTTTGTCTTTCCCGGAATGTTCAACAACAAACCAATCAAACTGTCACAGACATTTTTCTCTACATGCATGACGTCAATGCAATGTTGAACTTGTAAGTGCTCCCAGTATGGTAGATCCCAGAGAATCGATCTCTTCTTTCAAACATTTTTTTCTCGAGGTTTAGAATGCTTACCGAACTCAGCTTTGATGTCCTTCATGCGCGAGTAAATCTCCTTACCGGTAAGAAACACTGGAGCTGATCCCTTCTCAGGCTTCCTGTTAAATGATTTCCTCTTCTTACGGTACGTGTGATGCACCGGAAGAAACCTGCGGTGACCCATGTACACTGTTTTCCTGCAGTTTCGCATCCACATGCTCTCAGTTTCATCTAGGAAAATAGGGCAAGCCTTGGCTCCTTTCGTACTATACCCCGACAAATTGCCGTAGGCCGAAAAATCATTTATGGTGAAAAATATCAGGGCCCGCAAGATGAAATTCTCTTTCTTGTATGCTTCCCACACCTGCACCCCCTCTCTCCACAATTTCTGTAAGTCCTTGATTAAAGGCGCTAGAAACACGTCAATATCATTTCCGGGTTGTCTGGGTCCTGAGATTAGTAACGCCATCATGATGTACTTGTGCTTCATGCATAACCAAGGAGGAAGATTGTAGATGCGTAAAAGAACCGGCCAAGTGCTGTGCCGACTGCTCATATTACCATGTGGGTTCATACCATCTGTACTCAGCCCGAACCTTATATTCCTAAGTTCGCCGCCGAACTCAGCAAATGTTCTGTTGATGTTTCTCCATTGAATAGAATCAGCTGGGTGTCTCAGTTTTCCGTCTTGTTTCCGGGCTTCAGCATGCCAACGCAAGTGCTTCGCGACTGTCGGATTTGCAAACAGCCGCTTCAATCTAGGTATCACAGGCAAGTACCACATAGTTTTCGCCGGATGTCCTTTCTTTACCTCGTGATGTTCACTGTCAATCCAGTCCCTACGCGTATACCTCGATGCGCCGCATCTTGGACAAATATGCAAACTGGAGTACTCGCTACGGTACAACACACAATCATTTGGGCATGCGTATATTCTTTCGATTTCCAATCCTAACGGACACAACAGTTTTTTGGCTTGGTAAGTAGATCTTGGCAACTCATTTCCCTCTGGAAGCATGTCCGCTAGAAGATCTAATAGTGCCGTGAAACTCTCACCACTCCAACCGTTGCCTGCCTTCAAGTTATATAATCTCAGCACAGAAGACAGTTTTGTAAATGTTGCACATCCAGGGAACAGAGGCTTCTTAGAATCAGCAATCAGTTTCTCAAATTCACAGAAGTCGTTTTCGTTGTAATCTTCCTCTACATCACGTAACATCTCATCTAGATTGTCATCATCATCATCATCTATGTGCACATTGGAATGAACATTATCACAATTTGGATGATCATCGATATTATTGCAATCCACATCCGAGTCCTGCTGATTGGTAGTAGTGGTGCTTGTTTCCTCAAGATCTTCTCCATGCCATATCCAACGGGTGTATTGCGCGTTAAAACCACGACGAATCAAATGACTCTTAATTTGATCAGAGTTTCTAAACCTCTTCAAGTTCATACAGTCTGTATAAGGACATAGCATATTTTTCTCTCCCTTCCTCTCCTTTTGTTGCTCAGCAAATTTAATAAACTCATTCACACCATCCAAATATTCAAGAGTAGTACGTTTTATTCCATACATCCAATATTTCCTGTCCATCTACAATTAACAAAATTTAACAAGTCAGCCATGCATGCATGAAACCTGCCCGATTAAGTTATGTATATGTACATGTACAGCCTCTTACAACAGATGTGTTGAACCCTAGCCTGACGAAATTAACACTAATTAACCTAGCTAACTACACAATACAAGCTAGTTAGCTCCTAAAACATGACGCATTTCCAGCTACCTAGCTCCCAAGCTTACAGCTACAAACTTGGAACTACACAATACAGCTAGCTTGCAAGTAGAGAGGGAGGGAGATCTAGAGGGAGAGAGAGATAACTGTTGACAATTAATCATACCTTAAAGAGAGGGGCGCAATCAACTTCCCTCCAGTTTGCACTGATCACCCTAGTAGTGTAGCTGCGAGCGTGGAACTTTCATCACAAACAGAGGGACACAGAGTGCAACAAAACAAATTAAAGAGCAGCTCAGCAATGGTCGAGTGGGGTTTTCCTTATAATGGAGCTTTTTCTAACGGTAAATACATGAAATAACCGTTAGACTAACTAAGGTTATTTTCCGCTCACATATTCTATCGGTGAAAACACACATATACCGTTAGAGAATGTACATTACTGAGCAAGTACAGGCCTTGTTCTATCAGTAAATATGTGTATTTACCGTTAGATGATGCATGAATGAGCAAATATATGTGTTTTTCTATCGGTAGATATGTGTATTTACCGTTAGATGATGCATGATAGAGCAAATGTATGTTTTTTCTATCAGTAAATATGTGCATTTACCGTTAGAGGAGGTACTTGTACCAAACGCACATGACACCAGTTCTCACATCCAAGGAATCATATCAATGTAACATCAAACAGATCTTAACTAGAAGATAAAGCAATATTTCAAGAAATGCTAATTTGTGAATTAACTTGGAGACACAAAAATACTTTTCTTAGGTACTTGGGACTTCATCTTGCCAAAGAAATTACACATGCCAGTTCACAAATTCAAGTACAAACATACACATGCCAGTTCACCAATACAAATTCAGGTACATGTCTGAAACAGCAGTACAAATACACACCTACCTACCAATACAATTAAATACACAAATACTCCTTACACATTCAAGTTCATGTCCCAATTAACAATACATGATACACAAATATACAACAATATACAAATACAACAATTCACACATTCGATGTATATTAGAAAAGCCACGTCTGAAATTAACAACAGATCACGACGAGGACCCAGTGGCCCGTACATTTTACATAAAAGAGAACCTTTGCAGGTTGCGACAATGCAACTAGCGACTACAAGTTAGACCTGATACATCACAAATCCATTCATCCAAAACAGCAAATGTCTGAACCACATTGGACTTAACCATAGGAGTTCAGTTCGAAGACGCCCGAGGAGCTGGAACTGCCGTCGACTTACATTTGTACGTATTGGTGGTTTCCTCGGACTCAAACTCGATCAACTCAACTCAACTGAACTCAACTCCATTAACAAAAAGAACCGACCTTCCAAGATGTTGTTCTGTGTAGTGATGGTGTAGAATGGCTGTGCAAATAACAACAATTCTTCTTCTCCAAGCAGGTAAGCATCTGGCCACAAGCTGGTGCATGCAAAAAAATGTAAGATGCTTTCTATAGGTCCTGATTTGAGAAACACGCCGGGCTTAAGGATCTTCTCGACCGAGCCAACCAAGATCTCGCCCTTCACGTCCTTCCAGCTCTCGACGGTGATCTTCACCGTTTCTTTCGCCAACAAGCCAACGTAGGCGGCGTACTGCGATGAAGAACCGTGAAATACGTTGCCCCTCATGAGCATCATCCAAGGACCTACAAATATCATAATTATATTGAAAAGAAGACACATCAAAATGAAGGATACAAAAAAAGTAGAATAATTGCCATAATCGGATTGGAATGATTTACGTACCTTGCTTGGGATGCCGAAGTCTAGAGGGCGTCGATGGAGGTGCGGAGGTGCAGCGGTCGCCTGTAGAGGTGTGCCGGCCGTCCATGGAGCTTACGGGTTAGGACTACGAGCCCCAGATGAATTGTGAGAATGAAAGAGACATACCCGTGTATTTATAGTACTAGATAAGTTCTATCGGTACAAAAACCGCATACCGTTAGTCATTTTATATATATTCTAACAGTACAAAAATCAATTACCGATAGAATAAAAACATCTGTAGAAGGCGAATGGCTCTATCGGCACAATACATATTACCGATAGGAATTTTTGTCCACACTCTGTCGGTATATACGTACATTGCCGATAGAATAATACTAGTTGTAGAAGGCGAACAGTTCTAAAATATTTTTGCTATATTCTAACGGTATAAACATTCATTACCGATAGAATAAAGCTATTTGAAGACGAACAGTTCTAAGCAATTTTCAATATATTCTAACGGTACAAGAATACATTACCGATAGAATAAAAATATTTGTAGAAGGTGAACGGTTCTATCGGCACACTATATATTGCCGATAGGAATTTTTGAGGTATTCTGTCGGTAGACTCATACAGTACCGATAGAATAAGTCTATTTGAAGAAGTCGACCAGTCCTATCGGCGTACAACATTCTCCCGTCAGTACTTATGCATCTCTTCTAACGGCAAATATATTCATCACCGCTAGAGTAAATCATAGTGTTTATTCTATCAGTAAGTTTCTTACAAACCGATAGAAAAAATACACCCGTTGGCCTTTTATGACCGCGTGGCACATTTTCTATCGGTTTTCTATTAAATCGCTAATAACCGATAGAATATAGGGGTTAGTAGACTGCATGTTTGTACTAGTGTACAAACTATTCTCTTAACATGGCCATTCGCCGTATGGGGAATAGATATTGTGGGTCCTATGTCTTAAGCAGTCAATGGATACAGGTTTTTATTCATAACCATTGATACATTTACTAAATGGATTGAGCCAGAACTAGTCTAAAACATTACCGTCGCTGCAGCGAAGTTCTTTCATAAGAACATTCTAACACGGTTTGGTGCTCCAAGTCGTCTCATTGCCGATAACGGATCCCAATTTGTTAGTGGTCTTTTTCTAGACTATTGCGACAATATCGGAACCAAAATTTGTTTCGCATCTGATGCGACAGCGGCCCGATCTTGTGATAGGTTCTACTTTGCAGAACGAAGACGTTCGTGTTTCAAGGCTTCCAATCAGCGGGGATTGAATCCTTGCAATCGCTATACCCACACACCTGTCGTTATCAATCTTGCTCACGCCCAGATGACCTTACCACAAGGGTTAATTTCTGCACACAGTAGAAGAAACGAGCAAGAACAAGAAAGAACGCAATCTGAATTTCAGAATGAACAAATTGAGGTTATCTTTCATCAAACCAGGTCAGCGACACTACTCGATGAATACTTGTCTCTCACACAACGGGGAAACAACGTAGCAAATAACCTACCGAAATAGTATAGGGGGTGGCGGCCATATGTAGCAAGATTATGGTGGCCAGAGAACCCACCCCCACGTAACCCTAGGGATACACGGGCCTTGGGCCCAAAGTAGAGGTGCCACAGCACCCGACAGAATCTGTCCATGAATTGTTTCATTGATTACAGGCGATCCAGAAGGAATTTGGCAGTGGGGCCAGATCCGTTGGAAAGGTGGCAATGTGGGCTTCTCCGTAAAGTGCTCATTCACCCCAAACGGATTCCGTACGTGGCCTGGAGTCCATTTGAAGTGGGCATGCTCCTGAATGGCCGAATCAGGCTCGCGGATGACTTGGGTTTCATCTTGGGCTTGTCTTGGAGCGTGGATGACTTGGGCTTCTTCTTGGGCTTGTCTTGGAGCGTCGTGGTACGCTGGACCTTCAGTGTAGATGGCTTGAAAGGCTTGACATGTGAGTTCATGCCGACTTGATGTTCTCCATGGTCTTCAGGCGATGGAGTGGAAGGAGCGGCATTCATATCTGTGTTGTTGATGTCCTCATCAGCATCCATTGCTCATCTACAAAGTAATGGTGCAGTAGAACATGCCAATGGGCAGATTATACAAGGGGTTAAAAAACGTGTTTTCGACTGCCTTAAATTGCGCTCGGAGGCTTGGGTGGAAGAGCTCTACTCCGTTCTATGGGCACTTCGCACTACATCCAATAGAGATACAGGCGAAACGCCTTTCCAACTGGTTTGCGGTGCAGAAGCCATGTTGCCAATTTAAATCCAAATTGGCTCTGTTCGCGTAGATAACTTAAATATCATAAATCAAAGTGAAACACGTGAAGATGAAATCACTCTTCTTGAAGAAAAACGTGATCAAGCATTTATTCGTTCTGCAGTATATTTACAAGCTTTGTGTAAATATCACAGTAAGAGGGTGCGACCATGTAGTTTACACGTAGGAGGCTTAGTTTTTAGAAAAATTCAAAACCAGTCTGGTCACAACAAATTCTCCCCTCAATGGGAAGGCCCCTACATTGTGGTCTCAATGCCGCTGACGAGGATTGTTAGCCGTCTTTGAGCTCCCATGGTCACGCTGGCATCCCATGGTCGCCAATAACCATGGCCGCAAGCACTTCCTATGGTTGCCAAGGGCCAGAAGGAGGGACATTGGGTAATCCAAGGACATTCTGGATATAACTCAAAACTCATGCTTATTTTGCACAAATTCAAGACACTTGTTATCATAAAACCCATGTCTGATGTTGTATCCGAGAACAATATGGTCGCAGAGATAGTCTCTACGACCATCCTCTCTCATAGATACAACGGCTGATCACATTACCGTGGTCGCAATAGTACGCGATCATCCTTTATCATTACCTCACCATGATCCTTATGATTAATCCCGAGATTATCATAAGTCCCTGACAAGGTAACCCATCAAAGGAGGTTAAGATGGTAAGGCAGTTCCACGATGGTAGAGTCAATACTGCCAAACCACCATGTACCCATGATCTACGGCAGCTAACATGCACCCACGACCTCACAAGCAACCACTTCAGGGCGGTTAAGAGAGATCGTGGGGCGTGCCTTCAGGAGAAGAACCGACGACCTCTTCGACAAGTATAAGAAGGCTTTCAAGGGAAGGATCAGGGGACAGACGATCGACGACAGAGAGAAAACTAGGCTTAGCAAAGATAGGATTAGCTAGCTCATACACTTTGTAACAACCTCTCTATAACTCTTTTCTCACATAGTCAAATACACAGGACGTAGGGTCGTTTCTCTTCTAAAAGGGCCCGAATCTAGATAATTCTTTCTGTGTCTTAGATTCATAGATACTTTGAACATCTTGAGAACTTGTCTGATTGGCCCCTTTATTCATCACACTCTTCTTTGCATAAGATTGACAGAAGAACCCCAGGGTTCCAATCGTTGACAGCTGCGACCTGGATTGGCTCGCTTAGCTATGGAAGACAGAAGAATTTTATCTAATGCTTGGAACATAGACCAGTTGCGAAAATTTTATATGTAAGATTTTCCATTTCCATTATAAATTTCTTAAAACAATAAAGACCTTTTTTCATTTTATGTTATGGTTACATTCCCATTTTTGTCCTTATTCTTTTCTCGGGCCATGCCCAAGGGCTGGTCGCAATAAGCACTTTATTATAATGTTTAAGTGGATTCGCTGGCCGATCTCATGGTCGCATCTAGTTAAGACATCTCTTTATAAACTGTTTCTTCACTCTTAAGAGACATACTCATATGTTTCAGATCATTCAAGCTATAGTTTACTTTAACTATCATGCGACCATTATACCATGCCTTCAGTATAAATGGTCACAAGAGGAGGCTAGGAAACACAACTATAGCATTAAGTCAGAAAACTAAGTGCTTAACATATTTTCAATCATTAAATTTTCTGCTAATTATATATATTTGCAAGGTACAAAGACTTCAATAAACCAGGTAAATGTTTTCATCTGTATTTATAATTCCATTGTCATGAGATACAATAAAAAATATACATCAAGAAAGATCAAGCTCGTGGAGGAGACTTTCTATTAAAGGCCTAACTTCATCCATGATTGCACTCAACTAATCCTCGCTATCAAAAGTTGCATCTTCCGCCATAGGATTAAGATTTAAATTTGGACCATGGTGATGCCTTAGCTTGCAGAGGATAGCAGAAGCTATAGCTCCAACGTTGAACTTTAGTGCCTCAATCTGCCTCCTCGCAATTTTGGGAATATTAGCGACCAACGAATCATTTTGAGCTGCAATCAATTTGCAACACTCACTAAGGCTTAAATTATCCTTCTTAGGATCAATAATATCTGCCTTTAATAAGTCTGCGGCCAACCTCAATTTCTTGAAGGTGTTCAGCTCAATACTGCTATATCTCCTAATTGTTGCTTCTAAAGCACTCTTTTCATTGCGAGCAAGCTTAGTAGTATCCTTGGCCTTCTCACTGGCTGCCTTATGACGCTCAATAACAGTATTGAGCATATCAATATCAATTTCTCTTTGGATAAATTTCTGCTCGAAGTGATTTTTCTCTTCAGCCAGTTTATTGATTTGCTCTTCTTGTGCTGACAAGAAGAAGAAATAAATTCAATTAAATTCATAAAGTTTACAAAGGTAATGCAAATTTCTACCAAAAGTAAACTTACTTACTATCCTATTTTGTTGTTTTTTGCAAAGCACCAGAAGACGTTCAGATTTTTCCTGAAAAGAGTTGTATAGCTCTGATGCTTGCTGACAGGTTGCTGCCTTTTGGCCTCTTTTAATTCAGCCTCGAGCGCCAGAATCTTGGCAAGCCTTCCGTCACTTGCCCTCTGGATTTCAATCAATTCTTTTCTTAAAGAGGGAAGCTCAATCGTCGCAACTTCCTCATTGCTGCGCCTAATAGTCATCTCCTTAAGAAGAGCGAGTTTTTCCCTACGACAATGAGTATTATTACAGTCTCTAAAAGACTACGATTAAAAGCAAGATACTTACTGCTTCAATTGGCCACTTTCAGTTTGCGCGACATTCGAGCGCTCCACTAGTAGGCCAAAGGTGGTCGCTACACGAGCCATGTTCTGCATAAAACAAAAAATACTGGGAATAAGATTCCTGAGGAAATAAAATGAAACTTTAAGGTAAAGATTTTTACTTACCTCTAAGAATTCATTAAGGAACCTCTCAGATAGGTCCCAAATCTAGTCACTTGGCTAGAAAAAGCCAAGCTGTGAGGCGCTGCCGGGGATTCAAATCCTGAGTAGAGCGCTGGATCTGAGCAGTTTGAATTGCCATTTCTTCTGTCCTCTCCTCTCCTTGTTCTCCAAAATAGGAGGGAGGCACAGTTTCTTCAACTAGAGGGGAAGCATAGGTATCTGCCTGTTCATTCATCCCCATGGTCGAAGTCGCAATTGCAACCTCAGCTTTTCCATCATTGACAGGTTCATTCAATTAAGTATCTTTAACCACCTCGTCAATGATGACCTTAGGTTCTTCTTTGGTGGCCAGTGAAGCTACGACTTTAGTAGTCGTAGTAACTTCATTTGCAGCTGTCATCCTTGTTGCTACTTCATCTATAGCCTCCATCATTTTTGCTTCAGCTGATGCAGTAGGCAGTGCAGTAGACAAAGGAGCCCTGTACTTACAGGCATGATAAATTATTCCTAACTAAATATTATAACCTAGTTGGAGAAGAGGCGAATATTTACCTGATACTGAGTCCCATAAAATTGCAGGGACTCGAGGCCACACCCTTAGGAGACAAGAGCGTGGACAGTGCCTCTGGAGTAAAATCATCAGAGGCAATTCTTGTCCTCCTCAACTGAAACAAGGAGGCATCTTCCTCCTCCTCCACATCGCTTCCCTCTCCCTGCATGACCTTAAGTTAATTCATAGTCGTATTAGGTAAAGTTTGAGAAGCTAAAAACATTACCATGACAACTCTCTTAGTCACAATGTGGGGGTCAGTTGTAGTTGCAGCCGCGACTTGCCTTTGTTGGCCCGCTATCGCCTTAGTTGCGAGAACTTATGTGGTCGCAGCTGCTGATGTCGCCACAGGGATCCCCGTTGTGGCAATGGTCGCAGTCGCCGCTGCTAAGGTCATGGGAGGGGAGATATGATTTATTTGCAAGGCTCTTAACTTGGCCAAATTCTTGGTTGCAGAGGGAGCCTTCTTCGGCTTCTTTGATGAAGAACCACCAAAGGGTTCTACATCGTCGCCGGTAAGCCTTTTTTGGGCTGCTTGGCGCGTGAACAACTATACAAATCCAAAATGAATTTCTTTAGTAAATTATACCTCAAAATCAAATATGCATAGGTTTTTTGAAAGGGTAATACCTTTCGATGCGCCTGGCCGAACTCGTCGGTGTTGCCCACCAGGCTCTGCAGCCTCGGCGCATTAATATCGCCTTCCTCGACCGGATTATAAGACTTCAGAAGGAAATTTGTTCTTATTTCGACATTAGAAATAGACAGGACTGTGAAAAATAACAATCAAAATAAGAGAAAAAAAAATCAATTCTAAAGGAAAAAAAGATTGTGAAAGAATTTACCAATCTGACCAATCCTAGGATTGGGACAATTACCCGGGTGGTAGTCCCTGGTAGCATCCTCCAGGACCCTAACCTCCGAGGCGGGATGATCCCTCTTCCTTATAGGGATGATCCGGTTCTTCACGAAGTCCTGGATCACATTGCGAGCAGTCAAGCCCTTATTCATCAGGTATTTAAGTACATGGGCTTGCCTTTTCTACTCATCATCAAGGAGAGGAGCAACATCCTTCTCCCTACTTTTCTCTGGTCGCCGATCTATGAACCAGAGATGGCTCTTCTTAGGAGCCAAACAATAGAACCACCGCTGGTACCACTTGTGAACATAATCACAAAGTGGAAAATGCAAGAGGTCCTTCTTCTCCTGCAGCCTAAAGTAGACACACCCAGAAGCAGCGGTGCCTTTCAAGCTCGCCAAGAAATAGTATTGGTGGAAAAGAGCAACACTGGGCAAAACCCCAATGTATGCCTCACCCAGATGCTGAAAGACTGCGGGAATCAAAATGGAATTGGCATTCAATTTTACCAATTCCAAATCATAATGAGCGAGAATTTTCCAAAAAAAGTCACTCTCTGGGAGATGAATCCACAACGCAGGAAATCCTCAAAGATCACCAACTCGCCCTCTTGCACCACAGGGTTTTCTTCATTTTCCCCAGCAAGACGCCATGGGATCAACGACCTTGAATGGAGAGAACCCTCCTTTTCCAAGGCCAGCAGATTCTTTTCTATTCGGTGGCTAGAACGCATCCAGCAAGCCATCGATTAGAGTTTGAGAAGAAGGCTAAAGCTTAAGAACTCAGAAGAACTAAGAAAAACTTAGGGGCTCTTAGAAAACTTTGGAAATTCTGAGAGTAGTTTTATGCCAAAGAAAACTTAAAATGTAAAGTTTGCAACTGTTGTGTTTACAACGTGAAAAATTTCTTGACCAAAGGTTTGCATTTAATGCCTGTCACAACAAATCTGACACACGCACCCAAAGTTTTTCTTGGGCTTTGTTGGAATTCAAAACAAAAAGTCACCTTTTTAGTACTCGAAATGCCTTTTCGAGGAAAAGAAACTTTTTCATTTCAAATTCGGGGGCTAGCTGACGGAGATTATTATTCGAGTTAATCACCCATGTATTTCCATGGTCGCACCTACCATTCCATGGTCAAACATACCGTCTCATAGTCGCACATGCCTTTCTATGGTCGCATAAAATTACAGAAAGAGACTTAAACTACCTGTCATTACCTTTCCATGGTTGCGAGACTAAGGAAAGAGATAATGGGATGATCCAAGGATATTATGGATATAACCCATCAAGGATTTTTAATTCCCATAATTTTAGTAGCTAAGGAACTCTATAGCCTCGATGCTATTGTTGCAGAGTCCATGGTCTTATATATATACTGTGAGTATTATGGTCGCAGAGACATCTGCTTGATACCAATACATGGTCATAGTCAATATGCGACCATACTATTGGAGATTTATATGGTCAAGTTAACATCCACAATAACCGTTCCTTGATCCTTATAATTATTCCCAAGATAATCATAAGTCCCTTTTTACTGACAAAATAACCATCGTGAAGATAAGGATGGATGTGCAATTTCTATAACCGCATGTTACGAACTGGCAAATAGAAACCGACAACAACTGATGGCCACCACTACTACACAATAGTTGTTGACAACTTACCAAGCGTCCCTTCGATGAAACAACTGACACCCTTTCGACAAGTATAAATAGGGCAGAAAGTTACAAGAGAAGGGGGAGATTCTTTGGGAGTAGAATTATCAACAAAACAATTGAGAGTTAGATAATACTTTCTCTTTGTAATCTCTTATACTCATAATGAAAAACCAACATGAGTAGGGTTATTACTCAAGTATTGAGGGCCCGAACTTGTATAAATTTCTGTGTCATTAGATCATAGATACATTGGTTTCTCTGGTGATTGTCTGGATTGTCTCCCTACTAAACAAACTAAATTCGTGTAAGTTCGACAAGGAACCCTGGTTCCAATCGTCGACAATGTGCTCTGCCTCATTCATAATGTGGGTTGGGATACGCTTGTAGGGGTATTGGTTTCGACTTTTCGCGAAGTTGTTTGGGAGATTCTGGCCTTCTTTGAACAAACTACACTACACGTTCCTCCCGGCCAAACAGAGGGTGTGAGATTTAGGTTTGGGAATAAGGATTATTGGTCCTAGTTCCTCACAAGCCGTCAAATCTGACCTACCAGTGCATATGATTTTGCCGCTCTGTATGCTTCTATATAATTGTTGTGCACTAGTTTCTCTGAATTTAGGTCAGAATTTACAAATTACAGGGCTATGATGGATTCAAGGATGGACCACCTCATTGGCCGCATGGATCGCCTCTACGACTATCATGTACATGCAGCCCACATCCTCCCAAACGGTACATAGCCAGGCGCACGTACCCACCATGGGGACCATCTTCACAACCTCAGCCTTCCTCCACAACCCTATCCACCACCTACCTATCCATACTATCCTCTGCCGTATTTCTATCAACCACCTCCACCACCCTCCAACGATTTTTTATTTTTATTTTTATTTTTTTTGTTTCTTTTTGTTTTTCTTTTCAAGTTTTAACTTGCAACGCCTTGGACTGAACCATTGGAGCTATGTGGACCACAACACTCTCTTTCACCACATCATCTTCAACAATATCCACCTCCAGACACTACTACCGCAAACGGTAATCTGTATCTCTCCGAACATTAAGGACAATGTCTAATTTAGCTTGGGGGTAGTCACTTTACCGTTTTCTTAGTCTTCAGTGAATCATCATTTCCACCCTCCTGCCATCATAAACTGAAAAAATAAAAAAATATATATCAAATTGGAACACTTGGTTTTGAAGATGATCCTTAATCAATTAGATGACTATGCTATCACATCTTTGCATATGATCAATTGAACTTAGCTTTCTTTAAAAGTTTCAAATACCAATGTTTAGTTTTGTCTTAACTTAACCATTAAAGATTTCTCGTGGTATTGCAAATACCCCGGCAGGTTTTGTGGATGATCCTAGCGAAGAAAATACGACGCGGGCTGACCGGGTGACTGGTCCTCCCCCGTCGGGCAAGCACAACAAATGACACGAGGGTTTATACAGGTTTGAGTCCCAGTGGGGGCCCTAGTCTTGTTGGCGTGCTCCCGACCGGAGTCAGCTAGGGGAGCTCTCTCGGAGAGAGATGGCTCCGGAGCACACCTGTGAGATTGTCTATTCCTAGCAATAATGAGCAAATTGTCACTTACATGAGGTTTTACAAGGGCTTATATAGCCCCAAAAGATGCAAAAAGACTAAACTACCCCACCTGCTGCCGTTGGATCGAAGGGTAGCAGCGTCCTTCTCCTGGTCAGGCACCTCGGATGCTTGACAGGTGTCTGCTGATTCCCAAGGCACTCCTCGCGTGACCTGCACGTGACCTGGGACCGGAGACTCCTGTCTCCGGAAGGACAGCAATGCCCGGGGCAGGCACCGGGGGCCTCGTCCCTGGGCACATGGCGGCGCCCGGGACAGGCACTGCGGGCCTTGTCCCTGGGCAAAAGGCGGCGCCTGGGACAGGCACCGGGGGCCTTGTCCCCGGGCCAATGGCGGCGCCCGGGAAAGGCACTGAGGGCCTTGTCCCCGGGCTAAAGGCGGTGCCCGGGACAGGCACCGGCGGCCTTGTCCCCGGGCAAAAGGCGGCGCCCGGGACAGGCACCGGCGGCCTTGTCCTCAGGCTAATGGCGGCACCTGGGACAGGCACCGGGGGCCTTGTCCCCGGGCTAATGGCGGCTCCCGGGCAAAAGGTGGCGCCCGGGACGCGCCCGGGACAGGCACCGGGGGCCTTGTCCCCAGGCAGAAGGCGGCGCCTGGGACAGGCACCGGGGGCCTTGTTCCCGGGCTAATGGCGTAGGTTCTTACCTGGACTTAGTCTCGCGGAGATTTCGCCCAACAACAGCCCCCCATGCCCTCCGGGGACGATGCTCGAGTTCCCGGAGGGAATGGTTCATGTTACCGGAAAAATCGGGACAAGCTACCGGAGCTATGAAGCTTCGATTTCCATGCCGCGCGTTTATGACCGCGCCATTGTCTCGATGGGAGCTCACCGTTCGGCCATAATGGCCACTCGTGGTTCGAACTGACGCCTCGTTTCACGCTCCCGTCCCTTCGTTTCCCGCGCGCTGTTTGAATTTCAATGGCGCGGATGCACCACGAAGGGCCACATGGCGCCCATCGAGGCCATGTTCGGCCCTTATAAATAAGGCCTCGGGGGGCCCGGAGAGCTCATTCCAAACCTTCAAAGCTTCAAACTCCCTTAGCGCCCTTAGCTCTCCCGGAAGCTCATTCCTGGAAGCTTAGCCTCCAGAACCCCTAGATCCCCCCATTTTCTGAAGCCTAAGCCACCGGGAAAATTAGATGGGACCCAAGGGCCGTGCCAAGGCCATGGAGGTGCCACCAGAGGAAGTCACCGCGGACTTCCTCTGGCCCTCTGAGTTTACGTCCGGGGACCTAGAGTCCCTGATCGACCGGGGGGTGGTCACGGAAGGGGAAGTCCGGATCCCCGCGAAGAAGGACGGAGCCCCCCGCCCCAGGCCCAGGGAAGTGGTGGCCTTCGAGGCATTCCTCGAGGCCGGGCTCCGGCTCCCAGTGCATCCGTTGCTCCAGGAGTTCTTGAAGGAGTACGGAGTGGCTTTGAGCCACTTGACTCCGAACGCATTCGTTCGGATAGGGCTGTTCATATGGCTGTTCGAGACGGCCACCGGACGGGAGATGATGCTCTGGCTCTTCCGGTACTTCTACAAGCCGGCGGCGAGAAGCTCCCACCTGGTGAAGGGAGGGCCGAAGTCGCTCGGTGATGGTCCAACTCCTGCCATCCCGGGTAGCGGAGTACCCGGTGGCAGCCTCCCGGGACCACTGGGGGGATTGGATCTGGAGGTGGTTCTACCTCCGGGTCCAGGACGACGAGGTGGCGTACTCGCCGGAGCCTCCTTCCTACAGCCGGTCGTCCGCCCCCAAGCCCCCGGTGTGGACCGAGGAGGAGCTGAGGCTCCTAAGCAAGGTCGTTGGCTCCTGGGGCGTCCGCTCGATGAGGGATGCCGCCGAGGAGCTTGCGCAACTGAAGATTTCCCCCTCGCGCACGGGAGGGTAATCGGGATGTGCCTGGCCCAGCGGCCCCCGCAGAAGCCTGTGACCCGATGTAAGCTCCCGGTTACCTCACTCGTTTTCTTGTGAATTTTTCTAACTCTTTACCTTTTGTAGTTCGGCCGTATCCGGCCGCCCGGGAGAAGGAGGAGAACCTCCTCGGGAGGTGCTACGCCGACGAGCACGAGCGCATCATGTGCGTCGTGGGGGAGGGCCCTCCCCGGAACCTGGTGGTCGAGGCCTTCGGGCTAAGGCTACCGGCGAGAAAGCCCCTCCACACTCCTGGTTCCCACAAGAGGGGAAAGGAGGCTACTGGGGGCTCTGAGCCGAAGAAGGCCAAGACTCAGAAAGCCCCTGGTCCATCGACGACGCCGGGCTCCACGCCGGTGAAGGCCCGGGATGCAACTCCCGGGTCAGGGCGAACACTAGCGCCGGCCCGGAAGGAAACAACGCCCCCTCCCCCAGAGAGCCCCGCAGAGGCTCGGGGGAAGGGACCAGCCGTCGACAGGGGGCCGTCCAATTCGGCGGACTACGTCCCCTCGCCACCTTCAGCGATAGCCCTCTCGGCGGCCCCGGCTTTACCGGAGCCGGAGAGGCTGGAGGTCCGGTTTGCGGAGGCCTCGCCCCCGCGTGTGGAGTGGCCAATGGACGAGGGGGGAAGCCCCTCGGTCTACGAGGTTCCCCCAGAGACGGGGGTCCCAGGGGCCCCGCGGCCTGGAAAAGGAAGGGGCTCCTGATCCCTCCCCGGGGAGGGACCCCCTCCGAGAGCTCCTCGGCCACCTCTTCGGCGGCCACATCCTCGGCGGCAAAGACGCCAGCCACCGCCACCCCGGTCCACATCACCCCGGTGACTCATGCCCGGGGGCCCGTTGTCGGCCGAGACGGGTCCGGCGCCAGGAGGGAGACCCCCCTGCTTTCCGCAGGGGAGGTTGACCGTTATGCGGAGGGCCTGCAGACCCGGAAGGTCCAGGACTACGTTTCGGAAGGGACGTTCCGCGAGCGTTTTGGGGAGCTTCAATTTCTCCAAATCCAGGTACTTCCCCGAGCCGGTGGGTGTTTTCCTTCGGCTCCCCCCAACTTGAATTTTTCTAACTCTTGAGCTTGTAGGGGGCGGCCATTACCTGGGGGCTCGACGAAGCGGAGGAGAGGGCCGCTGCCTACCAGGAGCAGCGGGATGATGCCCTCCGGGAGCTCGGCCGGGTCTGGGCCCAAATCCACGCCTCCGAGACCGCCAACGACCGGCTCCGAAGGGAGGCCAAGGCGAAGGAGGACACCCTCTCGGGAGCTCGAGGGCTCGAGCGTCCGGGCGGTGACGGACGAGAGCTGCTCCGTTCGCTCGCCCCTCGAGGGGCTTGGCGTGAGCCTAGGCTCCTGGAGTAGCTCCGAGGCAGCCCCGGCTACGCTCACGGAGGCTGTGCGTTTTCTCAACGCACAAGTCTCCGTGCTCCCAGAGGCCGCTGATGCCCGGGGGTGAGGTCGGGCGATTCCCATGGTGGCGGCCGCGGTCGGGCTCATGGAGCACCAGGGGGTGGGCGCTCGGTCAATCGGGGGCCGAATCCCCCGGAGCTTCCCGGAGTTCTTCGAGCCATCAAGGCGAGAAGTGGAGCAGCTTGTCGGTGTCTTCTACGATCGGATAATCCGGGTGAGATTCCCGGCACCGGCGCCTCCGGGAGCGGATGCTCCGGCTCCTGCGGGAGCCCCCCGGGGGGAGGATGCCAATGACCAAGTATGAGCCTCCCCCCAGGTCTAGATAGGACCCTTTTGCTTTTTTAGGTTTTTGCTCCCGGTAGCTTCTTAGAGGAAGCCCCAGACACTTGTACGAAAATATTTTGAATGCAATAGAAATTGAAATTTTTCTAAGTCTATATGAATGCAATGTACCAGGTTTCCCGAGAGGTTCCTCCCGGACGAAGGTCTTGGAGAGGTTCCCTGGGGGTGAGGCCTTTGAGCCCCAGTGGGTGTCACCCAGGGGATGCCCATGCTACTTTAATCTTGTTAAGTCTCTTCTCCGGGGAACGCAGCGGGGGCGTTGTCCAGGAGCCAATCCGGTTGCGATGGCATCCGGAGTGGCACCTGGACAACTTCGATAATCATCGTGCTGAACTACCCCTTCCACGTCCGGGGTCCCGGATGGTTCCCCCTCTTTGAATACTTCCACCGGCGGGCTACGAGTATTGGCCCGAGGACCTGCTCCGGGAAGCCCAGCGCCGCATATGCGGCTTGTACCGGGACCTGGCCCGGGAGCTATTGGAAGGTCTCTGGGATTATTAGACGTAGGTACTTTAGGACGTAGACTTTTCCGGTTATAATCCGGGTTGTATCGTATCCGATGTAGTGATGCCCACCGGAGGGGGAGGATGTCCTCCGGTTGAATGATCAATAAAGCTGAGTGTTTGGTTTGAGATTTCTTTGATAGAGCTAAGTTTGCCCGTTTATCTTTGAAGGTATGGAACGGTGTGATTCCCGGGTGCTCCTTATCCCCCCCTCCACAGTGGGCCGGAGGGTAGCTCCACGCGCTGTGGGGGTGACAAAGCTCCCGGGAGAAAGACTCATTGCTTAACAATTTTTCCAAGTTTTTCCAAGGTAAAGAATTTCAATTTTTCCAAGATGAAATTTCCGGAGATAATTTTTCCGGGAGAAAACCATCCGGTCGCCGTGAAAATGGGGAGCCGGGAGCGAGGTGTGGGACCCTCATTTGAGGAATCCGGTGGCAACCGCCCAGATGGATTGCACTCAGAAAGGTACATCACAAGCTCACAACAACAGGATTTACTTTAAACAATAAAACAAATAGATAAAACAAGTACAAGGTCACGAGGACCACTATTACATTATCATAAAGCCAAGAATGGCATTAATTAAAGCTGATACAAAAGTAGAGAGTTTTTCAAAATCAAGAATAAAAAACAATAACATGAAAGCAATAACAAGGGTCTTCATTTCCTTCTGCAGCGGTTCGGCTCGGGCCTTCACCACATCAGACTCAACTTGGCGCATGACCCTCCTAGAAGCTCAAATCATCTGGAAAAGTTCCTTCCTCTTCTCGGTGCTCAAGGCTAAAGGGATCGGGATCCTCGAATCCTTTCTTCTGAATTTGTGTGAAAAGGCAAGGGTGAGCATGTTTTTACACAATGCTCTGCAAGTCTCGTTATGAGAATGCAGATATATAGATGAGGGGTTTTCAAGGAAAGGGGTCTTGGTTTCATATATATATAGGAATAGAATAGATTTTCACACTTAGTTTTGAAGAAAAGGTTTTTGTTTTCAAAAGCGGGGCTTTTAAAATCCTAAGCTAGATTTTCAGAAAATGTTATGTGTGGCGGTCTTCCATGAGTCACCACTTTACTCAGATTTTGTGAAAAGCTTTCCAAAAGCTACTTCTGCTGCATCGACGCGGATAGAATCCACCGCGCGCAGACTCCATAACCTGGGAGCTCAGAGTATCTGATACTTTTTTATACTTTGCAAAGGTGTACCACCTTAATCCACCGATCACTCAGCTTTCAAGTCAAGCCAGCTCCATGCGACTTTTATGCATGTGACAAGGCTGAAGTGACACAACAGTTTACAGTCCTAGCATTAAAAATTCTCTGCCCGGTAAATAGACAGTTAAGTCTCAAGTACCGTTGTGGGTCCTCCCCACTGCCTTACTTCCTAGCCTGGGTCTATGTTCTCGCAAGACACATAGCCTCTCTTGATTACAGCCGCGCACGACTTAATCTGGCATAGGGCGTCTTCCTTCTTTCCACCTTTTCCTCTCATGATTTTTCTGAACTCACATCGCTCATGGCCCTCAGCGGCCCACCAGTTCTCGCAAGAAACCGGATCGACAACCATTGCAGGGAAAAGCTAATACTAAAGAAAGCTACTAAGTTGCGCCCGTCCCATTCTGGGCAAGTGGTTGGTACGTTTTTCATGCCGCATGGAAGTACAACACAAGGTTCTAGTCCTTATGAATCTTTAGTGAGGAGTCTTTCACATTCCCAGTGCGCACACAGCACCATCCAATCAAACCATCCTTACTATCGATTCCAATCACATTTTCTTTCACAAAAAGGGTTTTGAATATGCTTTTCTCACATATGACCATTCAACATTTAACATATAATCTCGAGCATAGCATAGCCTAAGCATGATATTCTAGGGTGACAAGGGTGCAGGGATATTCAATGTCAAAAGGGGTTTTACAATCATTTAGGTCATATCTAATCACTTTATTTTAATATAGTTCTTATTTGAATATAAGGCATGCATATCTTTGAAAACAATTAACATACTTCATTTCAAAATAATAGGCGAGACATGATCAAGGGATTGAGACTTGCCTTGCAATGTTGGGTCTAGTTACTTAGACGATTCTTCGAAGATTTCTTCCGCTCCTTCAATCTCTGGTTCTACGGCGGATACAGATAATACACACATACACTATATAAGCATACAGAAGATAGTCTTTATGGGAAATGATACGTAACATATATCATGCATGCAGGGGAAAGGTTTGGATAAAGTCACTTGGATGTTGATTGAAGAGATGGGCTCAAAAGGAGTTGAATGTCGAAAGGTTGACATTCGGTCCACGGCAAGACATAGCCTTAAATTGGTCTTAGGTAGGTTTTCTGGAGAAGTGGCAGTAGAGAAAGATGTAGAGTACAACTCCAGGAATCTGATGGACAAGGTGGCATTTCAATTACTCAAGTGAAACAAGTCTAAATCACTCAATGCCACTAGTGGACATGTACTGACATAGTGCTGGACATGGCCAGAAACTAGGGCATGGCATAACTTTTGACTCAGGGTTCCAATTGATGCACCACTTTGTCTAGGGGTTAGGCCTTGATAACAGGAACAAAACACTCAACAGGATCAAGGGCAGAAAGTGGCTGGAGGGCGGCCAAATCAGGCGAGTAAACATGGTGGTCTGGACATGAACTGAGGTACTGAACAGTGATCTTGGCATTGGAATATCTCTCTATTCAGGTCGATTCAGAAGTCAAGCTAGTAGACAATATTGCTCAAGGTACTGGGATCTACCTAAGGGACAAAGTGACCAGGGTTAGATCGGCCGAAGAAGAATTCCGGCGACCGGCGCTGGAGAAGACGACACTGGAGATTGGGGGTTTTCGATTTAAAGAGTTTGAACTCAATTCATTGCTCAGGGAGTGAGAGGGTGAGGTGAGGAGACTATTGGCAAAGCCAATTTGGTCGGGGGATGGCCGGAGTGGCTCGGCGGCGAGAACCAGTTCACTGGTGGCGCGCAAATTGGGGAAAGCCACAATCTTGGCTCAATTTTGAAATCCAAACTCGTAGGCTTGCTAAAGGGAGTGTGCTGAACAATTTTCATCACTGGCACGAGGGCTGATTTGGATTGAATTGGGCAGCATTGAGGAAACAGGGTATTTGGGCTTTTCCGGCGATTGCCGGCGTTGGGGTTCACCGGGGGCCAATTAGATGCTATGACACAGAGAGGGAGTTGAGAGTAACTCACTGGTGGCCTTGGTTTGGAGAGAGGAGCTATGGGCGAAGCTGGAGACAGTGGCCTCAAAAGCAGCTCATCGGAGAAGAAGGTCTTCACGGCGGCGCTAGGAAAATCGGTTGCTCTCTGGTGCTAGAAGCTGGAGCTTGCAGCTATGGGTGGTGCGAAGAAATGCTGCGGTTGAGGGGGAGCTTATATAGGCGATGGGCTGAGCTCTCGGGAGTTGAGGCAAATCCAACAGATGTGCGTGACTGACACCGGAGGCGGAATCGAGATGGTGTTGGGACGCGGCAACGACTGTGCCAGGCGAGGGGAATCACGGCAAATCCAGCTGGAGCAGGGCGACGGAATCACTGGCTTCGGCATGGCTGCAACGTGGCGCTGCTTTGCTGCTGTTGGAGCACGCGTGCGCGCGAGGAAGTTACGGCAAAGGCGTGCTGAGGTTGCTCCACGGTGGAGGCACGGTTGCGCACAGGTGGTGCTACGTGGCGGTGATGGTGGCAGCGCGGGAAACTTCGTCGGCGGCGAGTTCCTGCGGCGAGGCGAGGTGGCGGGGTTCTGGTCGAACGATGCTGGAGCTCTGGTCGTGGTCGAAAATGGCACAGGGGCCTAGTTGCGAGGTTTGGACTGAACTGCAAGGGATTTGGACCAATCTGTAAGGAATTTAGTTCGGGAATTTGGGCCTATTTGCAAATCTGGAGATCTAAAGGGCTGATCTGAGTTCTGGTTTTGCGGATGAGTACTACTAAATCTCTTGGACTCATCCAGCAGGAAAAATAGTAAGATCCGATAAGATTTGGTAGTTTTGACAAAAATCGAAAACAGGGTAATTAGGGTAAACAGGATAATTAGGGTTTGAAACTTTGGCAAGGCTGAAACTAAGGTTTTGGTTGAGCTTTTGGAATTCTTCCAGAAGGGAAAAATGTTCAGAATAGTGAATGGGAGATGTTCACTGAATCAAATCAAAATTTGGAGATGGTTTGAGACTTTTAGTCTTTTTGGGCTTCTGACAAATCTAAAAAGAATTGATCCGCGATACCTCTGGACTAAAAAGCGAAAGTGGTCTGAAAGGTGGAGTTTAACTGCCAACTTTTTAAATTAAGGTAGTGGTATACCTGAGATCATAATTCTGAGATAAGGATCAAAAATGGGGTTGAGACATCCAAGAATTCAATGAAGATACGCTGACTGGCAAGCTAAAGAGATAGCAAAATTTGGGATGTTACACGAGGTCTCCAGGAAAAAATAGATTTTTCCGGGAGAACTCTCCAGTCTCCGGGAATGAGGTCTCCGAAATTCCAAAGAATTCTCCCCGGGGGAAAACCTGTCGGTCACCGTGAAAACGGGGAACCGGGTTTCCGGGAAGCCCAATATCTCCGGGAAATTTTCCGGGAGAGAACCCCCCGGTCACCGTGGAAACGGAGAACCGGGAATAAGGTCTCCGGGGAAAAACATCCAAGAAAATCCGAGACGAAATTTCCAGAGGTAATTTTTCCGGGAGACAACCGTCCGGTTGCCGTGAAAACGGGGAGCCGGGAATATTATCTCCGAGAAAATATCCAAGAACTCTGTCTCACTGAGGAGACAATCGACTCCCGGAGGAGGATGCACCCGATGACGGGTCTGAGTATTTGGGTAGGGGACTAGTCTCCCAAAGTGACTCGTTACAGCGGTCCTTGAGGACCAGGTTGCTGCTTACACCCTCAGTCCACGAGGGGTGATCGTAAGCCACCCTATGGGAGTGGGAGTCCCTTTGTAGGGACTTGTTGGGTCGTGATAGCCCACTTCCTCACGGGGAGGGCATCGCCGTGAGAGACGGTAATGTAAAAAAACCTGCATTGAGAGAGCTAAAGAAAAATCCAGTTATATTAACAACGAACCAAAATACAACGCCTCCCCCCGCGAAACCGCGAAAGGGGAGGGAACGGTGATTACAATGTCCCCCCTCCCCCTCCGACGCGATCGCTCTAGGGGAGGGGACAGTGAGTACAAGGTCCCCCTTCCCCCTCCGGCGTAATCGCTCCGGGCGAGGGGATGAGCCCGGAGGCTAGACGTAAAACTTGCGAAGTAAACGTAAATTCCACGTGTTCTTCAGCTCCTGCTCTTGAAGGTTGGAGAGCTTGTAAGCCCCCGAGCCCAGGACTGCCGAGATCCTGTAGGGGCCCTCCCACTTGGGGGAGAGTTTACCCTGGGCTTGGGGGTCCGTGATGCTCTTAAGGACAATGTCCCCAAGGCGAAAAGCCCTCTCGCGGACGTGCTGGTTGTATGCGCGCGCCATCTCGCGCTCGTAGATGGCGTGGCGGAGGAGCGCTCGGTCGCATTCCTCCTCCACGAGATCGACCTCCAGTCATTGATTCACCTCGTTGGCTTGGTACGCCGCGGTCGTAGTTCCGTCTAGGAGCTCGATTCGCAGCGATTGAAAGCCAATCTCCGGGGGGAGGACTGCCTCAGCCTGGTATACCAGGGAAAAGGGAGTACGTCCCGTTGCTCGGCTCGGAGTCGTGCGCATGGAGCAGAGGATGCTATGGAGCTCCTCTGCCCATGCACCCCGCTTGGAAGCGGCTTGCTCGAGTCATCGGTGTAACCCTTGTAGGATTACGCCGTTGACCCTTTCAACGGCCCCGTTGCCCTGGGGATGGGCCATTGAAGCGAACTGGATGGTGAGTCCCAGGCCTTCGTAGAATTCCCGGAAATACGCCGAGTCGAATTGGGTCCCGTTATCGACAGTGATCTCCCGGGGGATGCCAAAACGACAAATGACGTTTTTCCAGAAAAACCGCTGTACCGCCTGGGACGTGATGCTGGCCAAGGGTTCAGCCTCTACCCACTTAGTAAACTAGTCGACCGCGACCACCGCATACTTGTAGCCCCCGGGCGCTGGGGGGAAGGGCCCTAGGAGGTCCATCCCCCATCGCGCGAAGGGCTAAGTGATGGGGATAGTCTGCAGCGCTACGGGGGGGGGGGGGGGGAGGTTCGAATCCTTGGCCATCTTTTGGCAAGCCTCACACATGGAGACAAGGTCTCGTGCGTCGCGCATCACCGTGGGCCAGTAAAAGCCCTGGCGAAGAGCCTTGGCCACGGTGGTGCGCGGGGCTAGATGAGACCTGTAGCTTCCCGCGTGGATGTCTTCGAGAAGCCAGAGCCTTTCGGCCGTGGGAGGCATCGAAGCAAGGCGGAAGCTCCCTGCTTGTAGAGCTTCCCCTCCAACAGGAGATATGCCCAAGCATTGGCCCAGAGGTGCTTAGCCTTGGTCTCGTTGGGAGGGTCCCCCTCCCTCTTTATGAAGGAGATAAGGGGGTCCATCCAAAACGAAGTCCGAGTGATCTCAGCAACTTCCGGGACGTGAGGCTCGTCGCCTGCGTCCGGGGAGGTCACCGAGGGCTTCGCAATAATTTCCAAGAAGGCCCTTTTGGGGAGCGATTCCCGGGCGCTAGCGGCCCGGGCTAGGGCGTCAGCCCGGTCGTTGTACCTTCGTGGGATGTGCTGGGCCTCGAGGCTGTCGAAGTGCTTCTCCATCTTGCACACCTCCTGCAAGTAGAGGCTCAAGTTTGCATCATGGCACAAGTAAGACTTGTCCATTTGGCAAACTACGAGCTGGGAGTCGCCTTTCACTAGGAGGCATCGAATCCCCAGGGAGCGCGCAAGACGCAACCCGAGGAGCAAAGCCTCATATTCGGCGACGTTGTTTGTGGCGGGGAACTCGAGCCGCGTCACGTACTTGAGTTCCCTCCCCTCGCGGCTCCGAAGGACTACTCTCGCACTAGCCCCGGCGAGACACAGGGAGCCATCGAACATGAGTGTCCAATGGTCGCTGCGCGGGGCGGCGCGGGGAGATCTTCGTCCTCGGGCTCGGAGGCAGGAGTCCACTCCGCCACGAAGTCGGCGAGGGCCTGTGACTTGATGGCGGAGTGCCCCGTGAGGGAAAGGGAAAAGGGGGCGAGCTCGGCTCCCCACTTCCCGATACGGCCGGTGGCCTCTTTGTTCCAGAGCACCTCCCCCAAGGGGAGGGATGACGGGACGGTGATGGGGTGCCCCAAGAAGTAGTGACGAAGCTTCCGGGACGCCATCAGGAGGGCATAGCAGATCTTCTCCATCTCCGTGTACCGAGTTTTGGCCCCTTGGAGGGCTTCACTCACGTAGTACACGGGACGCTGCTGCCCATCTTTCTCTTTTACCAATACCGCGCTTACAGCGACAGGGGTCGCGGCAAGGTAGAGGAGCAAGGGCTCTTTCGGAGATGGACTCACGAGCATTGGGGGGCTCGTGAGGTACTTCTTTAGGTCGTCGAAGGCCTCCTGAGCCTCGAGGGTCCACCGGAAGCCCTCGAGCCCCCGGAGGATCTTGAAGAATTGAAGGCCGCGTTCTCCCGACCGTGAGACGAAGCAGCTCAGCGCGGCTAAGCGGCCGGCGAGTCGCTGAACGTCCTTGACTGAGCGCGGCGAGGGCATGTCTAGGAACGCCCGAATCTTCTCGGGGTTTGTCTCTATGCCCCGTTGGGACACAAGGAAGCCCAGGAGCTTCCCCCCGCGCACGCCGAAGACGCACTTCTCCGGGTTGAGCTTCAACCCGTACGCGCGGAGGTTACGGAAGGTCTCCGCCAAATCGTCGACGTGAGCCGCCGCGCGGGGGCTTTTGACGATCGCATCATCGACGTAGACTTTGACGTTGCGACCGATCTGGTCCTTGAAGACCAGCGTCATGAGCCGCTAGAAGGTTGCTCCCGCGTTCTTCAGCCCGAAGGGCATGTGGACGTAGCAGAAGGTTCCAAGGGGAGTTATGAAACTCGTCTTTTCCTCGTCCCCTTCCGCCATCCGGACTTGGTGATAGCCCGAGTACGCGTCCAGGAAGCTCATCAACTCGCACCCCACGGTGGAGTCGACCAACTGGTCAATTCGCGGGAGCGGGAAGTTGTCCTTGGGGCAGGGGCGGTTGAGGTCGGTGAAGTCCACACACATCCGCCACTTGCCATTCGACTTCTTCACGAGGACGGTGTTCGCGAGCCACTCGGGGTGCAAGACCTCCCGAATGAACCCCGCCTCTCGGAGTCGGGCAACCTATACCTTGATCGCCTCCTGGCATTCAAGGGAGAGTTTCCTCAGCTTCTGCTTGATTGGGGGTGACTGGGGGGTCACCGTGAGCTTGTGCTCGATGACATCCCGGGCGACACCCCGCATGTCGGAGGGCTTCCACGTGAAAACGTAGGAGTTTTCACGCAGGAAAGGCGCGAGTTGTTCCGCATGCTCCTCGGGGAGCTCCGCCCCGATTTTGACTGTTTTGTCCCCGTCGTCCGGGGACAACGGGATCTTCCGGAGGCCCCCTTCCAGACGCGGCTTGGGGAGGGGCCTCCCGGAAGGTATCACGGCGACGGCTGGCTCCGGGGGAGAGGCTTCCCCCCCTAGGGTCTTGATGATGTTGACGCTCCCGATCGTTGCAGTGGCGCGCTCGTATAGAGCGTGGGCCACGTCTTGGTCTCCCCGGGCGGTGATAACGCCGTGAGGCCCGGGGATCTTCACGCAGAGGTAGTTCTGGTGGATCGCGGCTCGTAGGCGGTTGATCGTGGTCCTCCCCATGATCGCGTTGTAGGAGGAGGGGAGGTCTACCACATCAAACCGGACCATCTCAGTCCGGTAGTTTTCTGGGGTGCCGAACGTCATGGGAGATCCACCTTCCCCACGGGGTGGATCGCCTTCTCCGGGATGAATCCTTGCAAAGGCCCTGCTGCGGGCTGCAAGAGCTTCTCATCCACCTGCATCTCCTAGGCGGAGCTCCCGCCATCCACTAGGATGCGGGCCAGGTGGCAGTTGTAGATGGTGGCGGAGACGATGAGCGCGTCGTCATGGGGGAAGCGAACCCCGCGCACATCTTCCACCGTGAAGGTGAGGGGGAAGTCCGACCACTTGGGTGGTGGAGACGTCTGCAGCACCCCCACCACCTTTACTTCGCGTGCGTACTCCTTGCGCTGACGTTTGGAGTCCCGCCCGGAAGCGGACCCTCCCATGATGACGTTGACACGCCTCTGGGAAGTTTGGAAGGGGAGAGTCTCTGATGGCTCCCCCTCCCGCGTCTACCCCTGCTGACCCCCTGCGGGAGCGGGAAGGGCCAGCAAGGCCGGCTGAGGGGGCAAGGAGGCCGGAGTCCCCCCCTGCCCATGCTGGTCGAGGAACGCGGCGAACTGCTATAGCAGCTGATGGCATTCCCTGTGGAAGGTGCACCATGGTCCTTCCCTGCTTCCCCCAGCAGGGCCTTCCCGACCGCGGGATGACTGTCCTCCCCCACGGCCTTTCGGCTTGGGGAAGGGCTGATTGCCCCTCGGGGCGTCGCGCGAGCCGCCTCCGCCCTCGAGGACAAAAGTGTCCCGAGGCCGTGGCTCGTTACGACCCCCCTGCTTGGGGCGTTTGAGGGGGTCCCTGGCCCCCCGGTCAGCAGAGGCGGGAGCCCCCTGGTTTTTCTTCCAGAGGCCGTCCTCCTCCGTTCGAGCATACTTTTCAAGTACGTTGAAGAGCTCGTCGGCGGAGGAGAGGCAGCTTCGGGAGAGCCTCCGGTGGAGCTCTCCCGGGAGGAACCAGCTCTTGCAAGCCTCGATGACCATGGAGTCGGGGATGTGAGCACTTTGCTCTTGACTTGAGCGAAGCGCTTGAAGAAGCTGTGGATGGTCTCCCCCGTCCTCTGCCGGACGGTATACAGCTGCGAGGAATCCAGGGGAAGTACGTAGTTCCCCAGGAAGTTCGCGCAGAACTCGCGCTTGAGCTGCGAGAAGGACTTGATGGAGCCGGCCTTCAAGTTGTAGAACCACGAGCGCGCGATCCCGGTGAGGTAGAGGGGGAAGATGTTGCATTGCACCGTCTCATCCCCCCCAGCCGCCGAGATGGCTGTGGAATACACCTGCACAAATTCATAGGGGTCGGCCTCACCATTTTAGTGATCGATGTGCGGCGGACGGTAAGGCCGCGGCCATCGAATGCACCGGAGTCTGCGGCATAGCGGCTGGTTAGCCCTCTGCACTTCTCGGGGAGAGTCCCGGTCGCTGTCTCCTTTGACAGGGGACGCGCGCTCGTTGTCAGAGTTGGGAAGTGGCCCAAGGGGCCCGCCGGTCGCTGTCTCCTTTGACAGGGGACGCGTGCTCGTTGTCAGAGTCGGGAAGTGGCCCAAGGGGCCCGCTAGCATGGCGGTAACGACGCTTTTCTTCTGGGCCGGGGCTGACTTCCAAGACGTCCGGGCTCCCCCTCGGAGAGGTTGATTCTTCTGTGGGTCTCTTCCCCTGGCCAGTGCGGGAGCGAAGCTCTCCGCGTCCGCGACCCGGGGGAAGCTCTTCCCTGGACTTAGCCGTGCGCATTCACTCGACCTCCTCCCGGGAGAAACAGACCTGGTCCGCTGGAGGCACCCTCGGGGGCGGCCCCAGGGGAGGAGGGAGCTCATGCACTGTAGCTACCGGCCCGGGGGCTACCGGGGCCGATAGGGGGGAGCCCCCTGTGGCGACCTCCGGAACCGAAAAGGCGGAAACCCCTGTATTATCCGGAACCGGGGTGGTTGCCCCCGCGGCGACGTTCGAAACCGAAGAAGGGGGAACCCCCGTGGTGACGACCGGAACCAGAAAGGGGGAAACCCCTGTATTATCCGGAACCGGAGAGGGGGGAACCCCCGCGGCGACGTCCGGAACCGGGGCGCCGTTGCGGGGGGAGGTCTGCTACGGTACGGGAGCTGCTCTGTTGACCGCCCCCGGTGCGGTAAATGTGACCTGTGGGGCGGGACTGGCTCCCGGCGCAAGGAAAACCCCCGGCATGTAATGGGCCCCCGGCCCCGGGAATGGGCCCAGAACTGGGTATCCCCCCGATGCGGTGAAGGGCCCAGGCATGAAGTAACCCCCTGGCATCGGGAAAGCTCCCAGCACCAGGAAGGCTCTGGACGGATGGCCCGCCGGGGGAGGATACCCCCCGGCGGGGTCGTACGGGGCGGCCAGGCCTCCGGAGACCGGAGGGGCCGCCGGGTGACCCATAAACGGGGGCATAGCCCCCGGGTATGGGTACTGTGTGTATGTGGGGGCCGGTGGCCGCGCCAAGACGCAGAGCAATTCATCCATAGAGCGCTGGGTGCGGAGCTGGCCCTCCACTAAAGCCTCAACCAAGGCGTCCCGGGGAGCCGGGGAAGCCGTTAGGGGGAGACTGGTCCCGACCGAGGCGACCGCGGTCACCGGGACTGACTCGGAGGTCGAACCAACAAAATTAACAGGGAAGGTGGGAGGTGGTACTTGGGTCTGGCCGCCTCCGGGCGGAAGCGCCGGGACGGTCGTGTCCCAGACGGGTGGTGTCGGGTCACCGGGACCGGCGTCACCGGGAAGGACAGCAATGGCGTCTCGTCAGGAGTCCCCACGAACGGTGCCAACTGTCATGGTATTGCGAATACCCCGGCAGGTTTTGTGGACGATCCTAGTGAAGCAAATACGACGCGAGCTGACCAGGTGACCGGTCCTCCCCCGTCGGGCAAGCACAACAAATGACCCGAGGGTTTATACAGGTTCGAGTCCCGGTGGGGGCCCTAGTCCTGTCGGCGTGCTCCCGACCGGAGTCGGCTAGGGGAGCTCTCTCAGAGAGAGATGGCTCCGGAGCACACCTGTGAGATTGTCTATTCCTAGCAATAATGAGCAAATTATCACTTACATGAGGTGTTACAAGGGCTTATATAGCCCCAAAAGATGCAAAAAGACTAAACTACCCCGCCTGCTGCCGTTGGATCGAAGGGGAGCAATGTCCTTCTCTCGGTCAGGCACCTCGGATGCTTGACAGGTGTCTGCTGATTCTCGAGGCGCTCCTCGTGTGACCTGCATGTGACCCGAGACCGGAGACTCCTGTCTCCGGAAGGACAGCAATGCCCGGGGCAGGCACCGGGGGCCTCGTCCCTGGGCACATGGTGACGCCTGGGACAGGCACCGGGGGTGCCTGTCTTCGGGCTAATGGCCTAGCTTCTTACCTGTACTTAGTCTCACGGAGATTTCCCCCAACAAGATTGTACTTATCTTTTAGATCATTATTGACTTATTCCAAATTTAAGGTTTCTAATAAACTATTATCTAAACTTAACTCTCTTATATCACGTTTTATGCTTAGATTGCTTATTGCCCTTCTCTTTAAAATAAAAATATGTAATAGTGAAGTATAATCGACCCACTGTGGGAGGTGGTGATGAATCATGGACCAGATGGGAAGGGAATATTTACTTAACTTATGCACACAAAAAATTTCCTTTGCTATAATAAAACGATTACTTAAGATACAACTTTGTCTAGTCTCTTGTAACGTATATGCAACCCGCTGGGGGGAGGCAGTGATGAATCGTCGACCAGCTGGTGATAGGGAGGTATACAGAACAACGAGATTTCTTACAGGGGTTCGAGAAACCAACTAAGCTGCCTATCTATAAGTGCACTTAAGTAAATGTCTCTCTCGACGGAATGATCCAGTTCAAAACATTATGGCCAAGAGCACAAAAAAGTTGAAGAAGAAAATAAAAAATAAATAAATAAATAAATCAGAAATAAAAGTGTTTAAATTTCTCTCTAAATAGGCCAATCTAGCAACTTTGTACAAATTATAGCATAACGATTGTTTTCTTTAGCTATTGTTTGTTCTAAACCCTATATGAAAGAAGTTGTTGAGATGATTAAATCGATTAAGCTCTCTTTTCTAAGGTTGATATTTGATAAGCTGAATATTTGCATTTGGAGAGTTTACATTGTTTAGATCAATTGTGTCATATGCATAGATGTGATATGAATTGCCGAAAATTGTTTATTGAAAATCTGATTAACCAAGGCATTTCAATTTTTGGAGAATTCATTCACATTCTTTGCTTGAGGACAAGAAAAATGCTAGTTTGGGGGAATTTGATAAGTACTAAATTGGTAGTAGTTTTACCCTAAGTTTGCTATTGAAAACGTGCAAAAACATGCTAAAAATTTCTTTGATGTGGCATTTTATGCATATTTTTATATTATTTTCACAATTCACTTTCACGGTTCTATTTTTCATGTTTCAGGGTCAAACCTACCAAATTTGAGGAAATTTCAACTTCATTTGTGCTAATTTTGACAAAAGAAACCAAAGCTGGACAGAAAGGAACCTTAATAAAATATTCCACAGTCAAAACAACTTGGTAAAACACACTTAGGCGAGAAATTAAGAACCATAATCAAACACACCTGGATGAAAAAGAGATATCATCAAACACGAATACACCTGCTCAAACAAAGTCCCGATCGAACAAGAAGACATCTGGTCGAAAAGAGGCCTGATCGAACATGAACACGACTAGTCGAAAAGAGTCCTGATCTAACATGACTATCACTTGGTCGGTTATTTGTCCGAGCGGAGCGCGATCGAGGGCATGACCTATGCCACAGGTCGTGCTCGGCTTGGTTTTCAGAGGCATTATTGGTCGAAACTGGTCAGATTTGACTCGGATTTATCTATTCTCGCATCGTTTGAATTGGATTTCATTGCCTGCATGTCAAAGAGTTATATTTGGGCACGTTAACCCATTGTATTATAAATAGAAAAACCTTTGGCTCAATTAGATATGCCTTTTAGGTATTTTTCTTAGTATGCCTTTTAGAGGCTAGATAAGTTTTAGTAGTTTTTAGATACTTTTCTTAGTAGAGTTCCCTTCTCTATTTTTCCTGTGTTTGTAAGCCGGTAAGGATGGCGACTTAATTTTGATGCAATCAAGTAAGTTTTCTTTTACTTCTTATTATTTATGTATTTTTATTGCTTTTTTCAAGTAATTCACTTCTAGGGTTAGGGATCACCTAATTCGGAAGGCGTAATTCTTCCTCGGTCTCGATCTTAAGTTTTGCAGTTAGTTCCTTATGTTTTCTTCCTCTAAACCCTAAATTCTCGTTTTAGCAACAGACATAATAGTTGAGCCTTAGCAAGAATTTAGGGGAGTTATTGAGTTCTTAGCGCTTTGATGTGGGATCTTGAACAAGAGAGATGCTCTCGTCAGTGGAAGCAATCCTTTGACCATTGTACTAGCGACTTATTGATAACTTAATCTGTCTTGAAAAACAATTGAAAGTAACTTGTAGTTCTCAGACCTTGGATAGAATTATGCTTGATGGTTATGGAATTCTCGAAACCCTTGGTTTTTCTTCCTGTTCTTTAAACCCTAGATTTCATACTTACTATTTACTACTTTAAACCCTAGATTGATAGCTTTAGTAGTAGATTTAGTTGTAGAAAAATAAACCCCCAATTCGTTTAGACTTAATAAGTGATCCATTAACCTAAAATATGAATACTCTTGTTTGTCGTGGAATTCGACTCTTAAGTGCTCAATGTTCAACCATTCACTTGCGGCTATTACTCACAATCGCACGCTCCTCTCCTCGTGCGATCAAATATGCTATGCAAGAACTACATCTAGCTTTTTCTTCCATTGCATGTACAATCACCGTCATGTGACTTGAGTGAATAAATGCCGAGTCTAGGACTTCTTTCATCATTGAGTGTTGATGCCTTCGTTCATTTTAAACGAACAGGGGCTGAGTCCTGGATTTCACATCGTCATTGCCCAAGGCCTGCCTCGTTAGGCACTTGAGCCTTTAGGCCACGTAGCCTTGAACAAACAGGGTCCTAGACTTCAACATTGTGTTCAAAAGTGTCACCTTCATCATCTCCCAAGGCTTCCTTAGTTTGGCACTTGAGCCTTTAGGCCGTGTAGCCTTGAATGAATTGGAGCCTAGACTTGGACGCCGCACCCAAAAGCGTTGCCATCGTCATCTTTTCTAGGGCCCCCTCGTTCTGTATGATAAGTGCTAACTTGGTAACACTTTTACCCTAGGTTTAGTATCAAAAACATGCAAAATCATGCTTAAAACTCCTTTGATGCGATATTTTATGTGCAAAATTTGATTATTTTCACAAATTTCTTGCACAGTTATGTTCGCCATGTTTCAGGAATCAAACCTGCCAAATTTGAGACAATTTCGACCACATTTGAGCCCCATATGACCAAGGAAACAAACTGGACAAGAGAAAGACTCCTGGTTGAGTACACACGAGTGGCACTCCTGATCGAACATGTTTTGGTGAGTAAAAGACTTTACCCGTATGAATTTGGGCGAAAAAAGACATATACTCTGTTTCGGTTACGACACGTGTCTGGCCGTAATTGCACCACGTGTCCCAGTCATGTTCGATTCAGTTTCGGTCACGACACGTGTGTGGCCGCGATTGCGCCACGTGTCCTGGTCGTGTTCGAATTGGATTCCTCGGCTTTAAATTGGTCAGGTTTGATTGGTTTTGATCCAAACTGGTTGTTTTGAGTCAGGTTTGACCAAGACTGGTCGTAATTAGGCCATTTTGATGCTGGTTTGACTAGGACGCGTTGTTTGTGGGCTGTTTTGATTCAATTTTGACTCAAACAAGTCAGGTTTGGTTGGTTTTAGCCAGATTTGGTCGATTTTAGTCATATTGGATCAGAACTGGTCGAATCTGGTCAGTTTTGACTCAGATTTATCTGTTCTTGCACCGTTTGAAGCCAGACTTCATCGCCTGTGATGCATCCAGGCCCTTTTTGGTTGATTTTGATTATTGATGACATTAAGTGTCTTGGACTAACCGTGTCTTTGAGCTATCTGTATGTAGAGCTACTTCTGTAAAGTCTACAAGTTATCCGGGAGGATCTGCAGGTCGTAGTGTCGCCCGAAGTCACAGTCCAAGGCTGCAGTGTTGCCCGAGGTCGTAGTCCAAGGTCGCGAGTCAAGGTCGCAAGTGCAAGGTCGCCAAGAAGGAAGCCGCAAAGACCTAAGGTAAGTGTTTGTTTATTATACCGGTCTCGGTGTTTGGAGTATTCACCAGTTTTATAGAAATTATTTTTAGTTTAACCATACTATTAAGAGGGGTTGCGAAATCTCTTTTAGTTTTGGCAAAAACTGAGAAACTCTTAGGTCATATGTTGCATTCATTTTATTTCATATTCTTGGTCGAAATTTGAGAAAAATATATAGATTTCAAAGTGGGATTGAAACTAGTCTTTCGAGCATTGTTCATTCAATCAGAGGTCACTCGAACATTTTTCATTTAACTAGAGGTCATTCGAGCACTGTTCATTCGACCAAAGGTCTTCCATGCACTGTTGATTCCAACAGTTACTTACTAGCCGTTAGAGGTAAGCTGTCTATTAGCTGTACTGATTTCTTTCCTTCTCGACTATAACAGCTAGCTGAAAGGTTTGGGCTATAAAAATGTGCTTTGAGTAGTAGTTTTACACATCTTCAAGCCACATTCTCATATACAACTTTGAGCAACTTTTCTATACTTTTTGAGTAGTTTTTAGAAGAAGTTTTGAGCAGATTTATAAACTTTTTCAAGCAGTGTTTATAAACACTTTTGAGCAGATTTATAACTTTTTCAAGCAGTGTTTATAAACACTTTTGAGAAGATTTCTAAACATTTTCGAGCAGTGTTTTTAAACACTTTTTGTGCAGATTTCTAAACATTTTCGAGCAGTGTTTTTAAACACTTTTGAGCAGTTTTCTAAACATTTTGAGCAGTGTTTTTAAAGACTTTTTGAGCAGTTTTCTAAACATTTTCGAGCAGTGTTCTTTAAACATTTTTGAGCAGTTTTTCTAAAGAACCAAGAATATATTTTCATATACACTTGAGCCCAAGTTCCCTAGTGCTAAAATCTTGATCTTTTGATCAAGTATCATTCATAGTGATTGAGAGAGAGAGAGCCTCCGAGAGCATTCATTTGCATCATTTGCATCCTTAGAAGTTTCTCGGTATTTGTTAGGGATCAAGATAAGATGTCACAACTTGTTAGTCTTGATGATCGCCTTCACCTAGATGGTTGGTGGCGTGGTCGTTGATCTCTTCATTGACGAAGCTTGTCGGAGAGGCTCGGCGTGTTTGTGAGAGGTTTGGTGCTCACCTTTCCAGAGTGGAGAAGGAGCAACCCTAGTGGAAATATCCTTCGTGGATATTGAAGTGAGACTCATTCATTTGAGTGCTTCAACGAGGAGTAGGGGAGATCAGGAGAGTCTCTGAGACCTCGGGATACATCATTGTGTTTGTTTCTCTTACTCTCATTTTATTTGTACAATCTAATTGTTGAATTGATTCAGTGTTTATTTCCACTTAGCTCTTTTAGGTTTTAATCTTGCAAAAGTTGTTTTCTTCGAAAAGATTTTTCTTGAGGCCATGGGGCTTGATGTTTGGGACATTGTTAAGATTGAGTGTACTCCTCCGGTTGATCCGCCAAGTCACTCCGATGATGATAAGAGAAAACTCTACTTAAATGCCCGTGCCAAAAATGCTCTCTTTGCTGGCTTGTCCCTAAATGAGTTCAACCGCGTGAGCAACCTTACCACCACTCACAAAGTTTGGACCACCCTCGAGGATATATGAGGGCACCACTGGGGTCAAGGAGGCAAAGTTGCTCATGGTCAGGCAAAGATATGAGACATTCACCATGTCACCAACCGAGTCTGTGGATTCCATGTTCACTCGGTTGAACAACATTGTGAATGAGCTCAAAGGATTCAGAGTTTTTTTTACTAACATTGAGATTGTAAGAAAAATACTTAGGGATCTTCTGGAGAGTTTTGACACTCTTGTGACAGTCCTCACCAACTCTGACTTATCATCCACAATGCCTACCGATCTCTATGAGAACCTCATCACCCATGAGATGCATTGGAAGGAGAAGAAGGAGGCGGCCGAATCATCGTAGATGAAAAAGAAGAACTTGGCATCCAAAGCCAACTCCAAAGGTGATTCAAACAATGACTCCTTCGATGAAGATCTAGCCCTTCTTGTGAAGAACACTAAAAAAGTTCTTCATAAGTTACACAAGAAGGGAGTCAACATCGACACAAGACCAAAGGGGTCAAAGCAAGCAAATTTTAAGGACATCATATGCTATGAATTTCATGAAAAGGGACATATAGCTTCAAGATGTCCAAATAAGAATTGGCCTTGGGACAAGAAGAAGAAAGATCCTAAGAACAAGAAATTCTTCAAGAAAAATAATGGCGGAAACCAAGAAGCATGCTTCGAAGAATGGATGTCCAGAGGAGAGAGCTCCGATTCTGACTCCGATGATGAAGGGGGTTGTTCCAAGAAGCTAGCCGGATTAGCTCTTGGCAACAACAACACATCGACAAGTTCATCCTTTTGCCTTATGGCTAAAGGTGATGAAAATGTATATTCTCTTGACCCTTCATAATGTGACGCGGGTGGTCTGATCTTTCGATGAGAACAACTAGCAGTCCTAAAATAAAGTCCATAGAAATATCCTCCCAAGGTGTGCTAGGAACAGGTAGAGGCATATATAAACCATGTGGATTAAGTCGTGACTTAGCTTTTTGACATGTAGTGCAGCGTGCAATGTAGCACTCGACGTCACGCCTCATCTTCGGCCAATAGAAGTGAATGGCCAAGATGTCTTCCATCTTCTTAACACCAAAGAGTCCCATTAGACCTCCTCCATGCGCCTCCTGTAACAACAAAAGACGAACAGAGCTAGCAGGAATGCATAGCTTGTTAAACAAAGTCATCATTTATCACAAATTTATTCCATCTTCTTCCTTCTTTACAATTCAGCAATACATCTTTAAAATCAGCATCATGCGCATATTGCTGTTTGTTGGTTTCTAATCCAAAAATCTTGAAGTCAAGTTGAGATAACATAGTGTGACGTCTAGACAAAGCATCAGCAATAACATTCTCGTTCCCTTTCTTGTGTTTAATAACATAAGGAAAAGATTCAATGAATTCTACCCATTTTTCATGTCTGCGATTCAATTTGCTTTGGCTTCTAATATGCTTCAAAGATTTATGATCAGAATGGATAACAAACTCTTTTGGCCAAAGGTAATGTTGCCATGTCTCCAAAGTCTGAACTAAAGCATATAATTCTTTATCATAAGTTGAATAATTTAGACTAGGTCCACTTAACTTTTCACTGAAATAAGCAACAGGTTTACCTTCTTAAATTAACACACCTCCAAGTCTAGTTCCACTGGCATCACATTCAAGTTTAAAAGTCTTACCAAAATCAGGAAGTTGGAGCAATGGTGTGTTCGTAAGCTTCTCTTTCAAGATGTTGAATGATTGTTCTTGTGCATGACCCCAAACAAACGAAACTCCTTTCTTCATGAGCTCATGAAACGGTGCAGCAATGGTACTAAAATCCTTGACAAAACGTCTATAGAACCTAGCAAGTCCAAGAAAGCTTCGCACTTGGGTGACCGTTGTTGGAATTGGCCAACTTTGAATAGCTTCGATCTTGGCTTCATCAACTTCAATGCCCTGTGAAGTAACAACATAACCAAGAAACGAAACTCGATTGGTGCAAAAGGTGCACTTCTCAAGGTTACCGAACAAATGTGCATCACGTAAAACCTTAAAAATAGCATGCAAATGTTCAAGATGTTCATCCAAGGATTTGCTATAGATCAAAATATCATCAAAGTATACCACCACAAATTTGTTGATGAAAGGACGCAAAACCTCATTCATTAATCTCATGAAAGTGCTTGGTGCATTAGTTAAATCAAAATGCATCACTAACCACTCATATAATCCGAATTTAGTTTTAAACGCTGTTTTCCATTCATCTCCTAATTTCATGCGAATTTGGTGATATCCACTATGCAAATCAATTTTAGAGAACACAACAGAGCCACTCAATTCATCAAGCATATCATCTACCCTAGGAATAGGATGACGATATCGAATTGTTATGTTATTGATAGCTCTACAATCAACACACATACGCCATGATCCATCTTTCTTTGGAACCAAAAGAATCAGAACAGCACATGGACTAAGGCTTTCACATACGTACCCTTTGTCAGGTAAGTCTTGCACTTGACGCTGAATCTCTTCAGTCTCTTGTGGATTGGTTCGATACGGTGCATGGTTGGGCAACGAGGCTCCTGGAATTAGATCAATTTGATGCTCAATCCCTCGAATTGGAGGCAGCCCCGGTGGTACGTCCTTCGAAAATACATCAGCAAACTCCTGCAAAACGTTAGCAACAGCAGGAGGCAAAGAAGAAGGCATGTCCTCAAGTGAAAACAAAACTTCTTTGCAAACTAAAGCATAGCAATCAGATGCATTAGGGTCTATCTCAGTTATTTCAGATTTCGTAGCAAGCAAAATAGAACCTTTCAACTTAATTTCATCATGGTTAGAACTAGGTTCATTCGTTTTCGGTTGAACAAGTGGTTTAGCTACGATCTGATTTTCACCTTTGTTATTCTCCTTTTCTCTATTAGCTCTCTCCAATTCATCCTTTAAAATTGCTTCAGGAGACATGGGTAGCAAAGTGATCTTTTTTTGTTTAGACATGAGAGTATATTGATTAGTTCTACCATGATGCAAAACATCTTTATCATATTGCCACGATCTACCTAACAATAAGGAACATGCTTGCATAGGTACGACATCGCAATCATGATAGGAACCAATAGAAAAGTGTACTCTCACAATGCGAGTTACCTTCAGCTTACCACAGTTGTTGAACCATTGAATGTAGTAAGGGTGATGGTGCTGATTCGTGGTCAAGCCGAGCTTCTCGACCATGTCCATGCTCGCTAAGTTGTTGCAACTTCCTCCATCGATGATCGTACGGCATGATCGGTCCTTGACAACGAACTTTGTTTGGAACAAGTTGTGAAGTTGATTCTGTTCAGCACGCTCCAGTTGTGCACTAAGCACACGCTTCACAATGATGCTCAAATATCGATCATTAATTTCAGCACCATATTGTTCATGTTCAGCTTGTTTCCCTTCACCTACATGGTCAGTTGCAAGCATAGTATATTCCTCTTCAATATCACTAGCTGAAGTGTACTCACCATCATCCTTTATGAGTAGGACTCGCTGGCTAGGACATTCATGCATGATATGACCGAATCCCTTACAACGGTGGCATTGGGTTTCTCGTGTTCTACCGTTAGAAGCAACCGATGATGAACTTTGTGCGGGGGCTTGGACTGTACTCTTACTCGTCTCAGTCACTCGTGAAAGTATTGTGGAAGCACTAGGACGTCAGTTGTTGCTGGAGAAACTCGGTGCAGGTGCTCAGCTCGATGTGTTGTATGGAGCTTTCGGTTGGGCACCTCCGAAACTCCCTCTCGGCCTCAACTTCAGTCCCTGTACTTCTCTCTCTGCCTTACAACCAAGATGAAACAGATGAGTGATAGAGTTGTATTCTTTATAGTCAAGAATGTCCTGAATGTCTCGATTTAAACCTCCCAAAAATCTAGCCATTTTAGCTTCATTGGTTTCTTCTAAACCACAATGTAACATACCAGTTTACAGCTCTTGATAATAATCCTCTAAAGAATTACTACCTTGGTTCAGACGTTGCAATTTATTCAGCAAATCACGAGCATAATATGAAGGCACAAATATATGTCTCATGACTCTCTTCAAAGCTTCCAAGTTCTAGGTATGTTCTGGTTATTGCGACAATATTCACTCCACCAAACAGATGCAAATTCAGTAAACTCGCTAGTAGCAGCCCTAACTTTCTTATCTTCAGAAACTTCAAAGCAAGCAAATTTTTGTTCTATAGCTAATTCCCAAGTGAGATAGGCATCAGGGTCATACTTTCCGCTAAATGAAGGTATAGTCAATTTAAGCTTACCGAATGAGTCATCATGACCACGTACCTCTTATGGTGGAATTCTTCTCATACAGTTGCGATTGAAATGAAGACGCCGATGGTCACGATCATTGTTGATATTGAATCCTCCATCGGACTCCGTATCAGCAGCATATTGATTTCCTTCAGCATTGAAATCATCTTCGACCTCATCAGCCCATGCTTGGCGTGGAGGTACATTATTGGTAGTAGCAACAACAGGGGCAGCAGCAAGGGCAACCGGTGCTTCTTTCTGCTCCAATTGCTCCATTAGAGTGGCGAGTGTAGCAAGCGCTTCGTTATTGCGGTCTAGAATCCCTTCGATACGCTCAGTGTGCATATTCAACAAGCGGTTGAAGTGTTGTATGATGCCCTTCATACGAGGTGTAAGTGGGCTGTCGTCCTCCTCGCTTTGATGACCTGAACCTGACATGGTTAGTAGCAAACAAGGAAATAAAATCACAGTGATATATCCCTATCAACTACTAGGTGTAGGTGGCTCGAACTCTCTCACAGTCAAGCTTCTTATCAAGCTCTTACCGATTCTTACCAAGCAGCAGGTGGTGATCGGCTACTAGTAACAGTCTCAAACGCTCCAAAGATTGGTTAAAGCGATTGCAAGCGATCGGTACCTGTACGTTGGTAGAAAGTGTAGCTTGGACAGGCTCAAGTATGTAGCAAAGGTTAGCAATGATCAGTTCAGAGAATGCAAAGTTGAAAAGTTGCTCAAAGTACTAGTCACTAGTATGCTGGCCTATGCTAAACCAAACTAGAGACGTGAGTGAGGGCACAAAGGTAAAAAGCTCATATTTTTTTCTTTTTTTTTGACGTCAGCAGCAGCAAGTTAGCAAAGTTCACGAATGGCTGTGGGGAGGCTATGGCGACGATATGGCACAATGGTCGAAAAAGTAGAAAATTGCAGGGGTAAATCAGTAATTAAAAGTTGATCCTTCTCTCTCTCTCAACACTTCGGTCACAATTGCAAAATTTAATCCTTCTCGGATTTTTTTTATTTTGATTCTTTTCTTTTTTTATATTTTTTTTTTGAGTCAACAACCTTTTTTTTTTGAAATCGACAAGAAATTGGTGACCGGTTTTCCGAGACAGATACGAGATTGACTACCTTCCTCTTACCAATCCGAAACCACTAGGAATCGGATTCCCCTTTCTTTACTGGCACACACAGATGCAAGGTAGATGGATGCAGCGGCAAGTGGCCAGGTGTTGTAGCAGCGAAGCGAAGGCATGATCTCAACTCAAAACTATAAAGGTTACACGCTAAGACCAGCAACTCGACACGACGATGCAACAAAGATTCAACCAAGCAAAAACCAAAAAGATATTGCAGGCGCAAATTGGTTTGGACAAGGAAGATCTAACCCTAATTTTTTTTGTGGACTTTTCGGTATAAGACAGCACTCAAGAAAAAAAAGGTAGGATATTCTCACTGATCAACCGTGCTCTGATACCAAATGATGTGACGCAGACGGTCCGATCTTTCGATGAGAACAACAACTATCGATTTGTGAAGACGACTCTCACGATCCGGCTACCAACTGTACACAACTGATACACCCTAGCAATCGCTGAATCAACTTCGGATTGTTATCAACCGAACTAGAAGCACGATCGACCTGACCACGAAGATCTATTCCTGCAAGCAATCGAAGAACAAGCAAGAACAAGATAAACAAGCAATCTGAAATTGCAGATATAGATTGAATCACAAAAAAGAGTTGGGGTTCCCAATACAGATATTGATGGTAATCTAGCCGACCAAGAAGAATATCTCAATAGCTTCACGAAGGAAAGACTATGACTAAACAAAACTCGCAGAACCTAATGGTTCGGCCAGATTATATAGAGGAGGTAAAAGAGGTCGGTGGCCAGGTAAGGAAACCTGAAACTGACATGGATTCTTTCCCTACTCGGACTGTAACTCGATACATGGGCCTTGATCCAACCAAAAAGGTGACGCAGCACCGACTAGGCCCAATCAGAATCTGGTCGAAATTTGTTTTGTCAATTTCTGGCGATCCAGAAGAAATTTGGATGTGGGGCTAGATGCATTGGAAAGATCTCGTCGTGGGCTTCTCCGTGGAGTATAAGAACGTCCCAATCAGGCCTTGTATGAGGGAGTTATGGTCGTTTGAAGGCAGGCTGCTCCTGGATGGCTGAACCAGACTCCAACTCAAATCCATCCCGGACTCCAACTCGACTTGGGCTCCTTGCTGGTCCTTGCATCCTTGCTGGTCCTCTCCATGGTTCCTAAGAACAATATTATCACTATTAGGTAGTAAACCGTTCTCAAAACCATATATATAAACTTAGGAACGAGTTCACTTGGCAATGCAACAATCGGGCTTTGCTGCGCGTTATTGGTCCTTGTGTAACAAGCGGAGGATTATGGTTGTTGCATGTATCCGAAGAAGTGATGTCCTCATCACTTCATATGATTATCTAGTTGAAATGATTAGTGAATTAAATGATGCGTTTGGAATCACAAAGAAGTATAGAGCACTTAAAGAAGAGCACTCTTCTTTACTTGCTCTTTACTCCAATTTAAAAGACTCATATGAAAGTCTACTCATCAAGGATCTCACTAAGGTAGATGTAGCTATTTCTTGTGACTTAGTTGATGATATACCAAATGTAGTCTCTAAAAATGATATGTCAACTAGTTGCAATAATCTACATGATACACCATGTTCATCCAGCTCTAGTGATAAAGAATTGAAATGCCATGTATCACCCTCTAATGAAATAATCTTAAATGAAAACAATGAACTAAAGGCTAAAATAAAAAACTTAGTAAAAGTTTAGAAAATTGTTACAAAGGGAAAGCATCTCTTGATCTTCTTCTTGTGAGTAAAAATGCTCATTTAGAAAAGAAGGACTTGGATACTTTCCAAAGAAAGAAAATAAACCAAACACAAAAACCATTTTTGTAAAAGCATGCAACAAATTTTTTGGTAGGTGTCATGAAATTGGCCATTCACATGATGCTTGTCCTTTAATGACTTTAACTCATTTTGATGCATGCTACATGCTTAAGAGGTCAAAGAAAGGATATGTGATAGTAAAGTTGTTGAAGCACCCATGCTAAATAAAAAGAAGAAATCTATTTGGGTGCCTAAAACTTTGATTGATAACATTGAAGGACCCAAAAGGGTTTGGGTACCTAAACAGATTTGATTCTTTTCTTTTTGTAGGTGTCGTGGTATAAAAAAATACCCTCGCAGGTTTCTCGGACGTGTGTAACACATGTACGGCGATGCGAGCTGACCGAGAGACCAGTCACCTCCCGTCAAGCAAGCTCAGAGATTGACATTGAGAGTTTATACAGGTTCGGGTCCTGGTTGGGACCCTAGTCCTGTAGGCACCCCCCCCCGGACGTAAGTCCGCTAGGGAGGTTCTCTCTAGGGGAGAGAGGTCTCCAAGGGATGTCTGTTGCTTTGTGTAAAATGAATTGGAATTCCCTTTTACAAATGAGATACAAGGGGGTATATATAGGCCCCAAAAGATGCAAAATGACTAAAAAGCCCTAGTTGCGCTCGCTGGATCTAGGGGCATCGTTGTCCTTTCACCGGGCAAGAGGCTTGGATGCTTGACTAGTGTCATCGCCAGTTCCTGAGGCACTCTTGATGTCACCCATCTGTGGCTTTCTTCGAGAGACGTATGTGGCTTTTCCTGGGAAGACTTCGTGACTTTCCATGGGAGGTGTCCGAGATTTCCCAAGGGAGGCGTCCAAGATTTTCCCCGAGAGGCCTCCGTGACATTCCATGGGAGGCGACCGAGGTTTCCCCGAGAGGCCCCCATGACATTCGACGGGAGGCCTCCGGGGTATTCCCCGAGAGGCCTCTGTGACACTCCACGGGAGGCATCCGGGGTTTTTCCCGAGAGGCCTCCATGACATTCCACGGGAGGCGTCCGGGGTTTTCCCTGAGAGGCCTCCTTGACATTCCACGGCAGGCATCCGGGGTTTTCCCCGAGAGGCCCCCGTGAACTTCCACGAGAGGCGTCCAGGGTTTCCCCCGAGAGGCCTCCGCAATATTCCCCGGGAGGTGTCCGAGGTTTTCCACGGGAGGCCTCCGTAACATTCCACGGGAGACGTCCGGAGTTTTCCCCGAGAGGCCCCCATGACATTCCAGAGGAGGCGTCTGGGGTTTCCCCCGAGAGCCCTCTGCGACATTCCCCGAGAGGCGTTCCGAGTTTTCCCTGGGAGGCCTCCGTAACATTCCACTGGAGACATCCGGGGTTTTCCCCGAGAGGCCTCCGTGACATTCCACGGGAGCCGTCTAAGGTTTTTCCCGAGAGACGCCCGGGGTTTCCCACAGGAGGTGTCCCCTTGCGAGAATCACTGGTCATTCCCCCAACAGCAGCCCCCCAGGCCCTCAGGGGCACAAAGTGACCCCGGAGGGTATGTGTCAATCCATCCCCAGAGCGACGCTTCGGGTTCCGGCACCAAAATCCCGCGCAATTCCTCGGTTTGTGTGCGGCGCACGAGTGGCTTGTTGATTCCTGCGAGACGTCTCGTTCCACGCATGGCATTTAAATTTCTACGGCTGAGCTGCGCCCATGGATGCATGGCACCCATTTGGGCATCCCCCACCACTTATAAATAGGGGGGCGTGAGCGGTTAAGGGCATTTGCAAACCCTTAGCTCAAAACATCCTTCGCCCGGTAGCTTTGTTGCTCTCCCGGAGACTTGATTGTCTGGTTATCTACCTTGTTCTCCTGGAAACTTGATTGTCCAGTTAGCCACCTTGTTCTCTCAGAAACCTTGTAATGGCACCGAAAGGTCGTGGCAAGGCATCTGAGTTGCCCCGGAGGAGGTAACCTCGGACTTTTCAGGACCCACCGAATTTTCTTCCCGAGAACTCGAGGTCCTCTTGGACCGGAGGGCTTTTGCTGGTGGGAACATTCGGCTCCCCGGGCCGGGGGAGCTGACACCCAACCCTCGGGAGGGGGAGGTGGTCGCTTTCGAGGCCTTCATTGAAGCACGCCTCCGTCTCTCGGTGCACCCCCTGCTCCGGGACTTCCTCCAGGAATATCGACTCTTGCTCAACCACCTCACCCCGAACACCATCGTCCAGATGGGGCTGTTCGTGTGGCTGTGCGAGACAGCAACCGGGGAGAGGCCCACTCTCCGGCTCCTCCGCTACATCTATGAGCCTTCAGCGAGAGGCCCGCTGGTCATGAAGGGCGGGCCAAAATTGGCCTTCGGCTTGGTCGTGATCTAGCTGATGCCCGTCCGTACAGACGAGTATCCGGTTCAAGCCTCCCCGGACCACTGGGGAGATTGGCTCTGGAGGTGGTTCTACCTCCAGGTAGGCGACCCAGAGGTGACCTACTCCCCGGAGCCCTCGTCCTACTGCCGGTCAACCGGCTCGGTGGCCCCCGAGTGGATCGAGGGGAGATGGACCTCCTCACCCGGATGGCGGAGGCCCGGCTCCGGAGGTCCATGTGGGATCTCGCGAAAGAGATGGCGCTCCTTCGGATCGCGCCCTTCAACATCCGCCAGGGGACCGGCGTGACCGCAGCGCATCGCCCGATCCAGATGACGATGGTGAAGCGTAAGCCCTCCGGACTCATACCCTTTGAGAGAGCCTTTTTCTAATTCCTTTTTTGCAGTCTGGTCCTACGACTGCTCCCGGGAGGTGGTGGTCAACCTCCTCGGGAGATACTACGGGGATGAGAATGAATGGGTCGTGCGCGTCGTCGGGGAGGGTCCTCCCTGAAACATAGTGGCGGAGATGTTTGTCGACGATTCGGACTCGGAGTCCTCAGCCGAACTTATGCAAAATTTGTAATAGCGGGACCTTTCAAGATGACCCTTCGGGAAGGTACGTAGAACAATGGAGAACAGAAGCACAGAGACGTTTATACAGGTTCGGGCCCTCGATGGTGGGAGTAATAGCCCTACGTCCTGTTGGGATTTCACTATAGGTGATAAAAGGTTACAAGATGGTAGAAAAATTCCTTCACAGGCGAAGGATTTTTCCTATGTAAATGTACAGAATAAAGCCAGGAAGGCTCGTAAGAACTATCTAATCTAGGTTGTAGACTTAGTTGTTTGAGTGGTTGAGATGTATTGTATCTCTCCCCCCCCCCCTGCTTGACACTCCATACCACCCTTTTATACTGGTCGAAAGGGTGCCATGCAGTAAACTGCATCAAGCAGTTGCTTGGACGGTTGAATACGGTTTTTAGAAAACCGCTCTTTAACCTCTACGCAGGTTAAACACGTGTTATTCATGGATAACTGCACGTATTAACCTTCTGACGGTTGATTCTCCACGTGGGGGAATCTTTGGGATACTTGGAATATTCCCGCTATAGGAATAGCCGGACTGATGAATTCCAAGCACCCTGGTCGAGAATGCTCTGACCACGGGATGTTGGCTGACCGTGCGACATCCTTGACATTCTGTCCGCGTATAGCATACGAACTTCTGACCACACAAAGCCTGCATCCTGATCGCGCAAAGCCTGCGACCTCGGGCCAATGCTTCTCAGAATAACTTGAGTTCGCACCGCTAGACACGTGTCTGGTTTGAATCTGTCATGAACCAACAGTGCATTTATTTGAACTGACTCGGGTGTCAATCCTCGTCAGCTAGCCCCCAAATTTAAAGAAAACGAAGAGACGTTCACTTTAAATTTAAAGAAATGCATTGGATTATTAACCCGATTCTTCAAATCCTTCACTTAGTGGCGCACTAAGTAGGACAGTTGGTTCCCCGAGACGGGCTCTGGGTATTATTCGACAAGTAATGATGGCGCTGTTGAAATGTTTTTTAACCCGAGGTAAAATTGTAAATGTTTTTAAGAACCCGAGGCATTTAGAACGTGAACCGTCACCCTGATGGCTATAAATACAGGGTCTTTGAATATGTAAAACTTCACAATTTCTTCTCACGGCTAAGTTCTTTCTAAAAAACATCTTCATTCTTCCCTTCATACACTTCCCGATGGCAGATCATAACATCATCGAGATTGAGAGTGATGAAGAGGAAATTCTCAAGCAGGAGCCTGAAATGCTTGAAGATCCATCTCCTTCAAAGAAGAAGTCCAAGGTTGACGAAGGATCTTCCAGCAGAGCAAAGGTAGAAGATGAGCCATCATCTTTTCTTCTTGCAGCTTTCTTCCCTAGCACCCCTTGCTTTTGTTTGGGTGATCGATTTTCTAGCCAACAAGCGGTGACTATTCGGCCAGAAGATCCTCAACTTGTGTTGGGGAAGCAATTTTCTGGTGGGAAGGTTGCACTTCCGCCACCTGGCGTCCATCTTTCCAGGATGGATATATCAACGTGTCGTGAGCAGGGACAGGTAACAATCCACATCTCCTTTTTGCTGATAGTTTATGGTTAGTATAACTAACCCTTGCAAATGTAGGAGATTGGAGGCCCTAGTGGTCAGCCTTCTGCTGCTCCGCTTCTTCCCCTTAGACGGACTCTTCTGGAGGAGAAGAATACCTTGGAGAAGAAGACCGAAGAGATTTCTTCGGCAATTATGCATCTGGCAGATTGTGTTGAACGATCCCGTGAAGAGGCGCACCAGTTCTGTCGAGAGAGGGACCACGCCCAACAACAGCGGGAACTCTCTGACTTAATTAGGAACAGCAGTGTACCTCTTGTTAGGGACGATGTAGATAGGCTTAGATTAGTTGCTAGTTCCCTGGGGGTTGTCAGTGTAGATCCTACTGACAACAACATGTCCCTAGGAGAACTTTGTAAACTTCTTTCGGATCAGGTCGACGCTCTGGTCGCCGGTATCCCTTTTGTATGTAAAGAATGCAAGAAATAAAATTTTCTTTCTTCATATACATACTCTTTATATCCTCTGTGTGAAAACATGACCATAAGCAATGCCTTTACGATCACTCATACACATGTAAAATTCAACTCTGCGATTAGGACCACACCTTTTACAAAGGCGCCGCGACCATCTGATACCGCGATCAGACTCAGAGTTGCGGTTAGAAGTGAAATTTATCGCGACCAGACTTGAAACTCGACTAGACCATCACTGTGGTCAAAATCGGAGCTTAATCGAAAGCAAGGTCTCGATCATACCACAACCCGGTCAAAAAATATCCATACGTCCAAAAATTAAGTCATAGGATATTTTCGTAAAAGTTTTCAGGGTACATAAAGGAAAAACGTCCTCTGAAAAACTCTGAAAAACTCTTCAGGCTTTTGCACTTTCAGTTTCTGAAACAAAGAAGTCTTTTTGCTTCAGATCCGATGCCTGGAATACTTTAACGGGTTCGCCAGAGACAGTATCCATTATGGGAAATGAATAAAATACTCAGTGGAACGTTTGAACGAAACGTTACTCACATTAATGTGCCTCCTCGGGTCTATAAAAGGAGCAGATCTCTTCTCAAGGAAGCTGCACAGCCAAAAACCCTCATCATTTCCACCGCACAAAACCCTCATTCTTCTCAGCCTTCGTCTTCCCCAAAAGTCACCAACTTTTTCTTTCAACTCTCCACCGAACAATGGTGTCCTGGAGCCGATCCATCCATCATTCCGAGGAGAGTTTGATGTTGTTGGAGAAGGAGGAGATCCTTCCTCTGCGGCTGTTGATCAACAGGCGGCCTGCGGAGAAGGATCAAGAAACCCCGACCGTCTGAGAGGGTGAGTTGGTGGTTTTCGAGGAGTACTTGCGCTGCGGGTTCCGATTCCTTGAGAGTCAGTTCCTGAAAGACATCCTCGAGCACTATGGGTTGGAGTTAATCAATCTCCACCCCAACGCGGTGTTGATATTGGCAGTATTTCAACACCTGTGCGAGGCGTTCGTCGGAGTGTATCCTAGCGTGGATCTCTTCCGGCGATTTTACTTCTCGGCGTGGCCGAAGAGCGCCAACGCCGCCGAATGTATTTACTTTCGGCTGAGGGATAAGAAGGAGTATCCCTTTCCACCCCTGCAAGATTCAGTGCACGAGTGGCATCAGAAGTGGTTCTACTGCACCCCGCCGAAGGAGAGCGGGCTGTGGTTTGAAAACTCACGGCCAGAGAAGCCAAGTGAGTTGGACACTCTCCCGGCGATGAACGCGGAGTTCATGAAGCACGTCGAGGTGATCCTTCACTTAGTCGAAGAAGGGTTGACGGCTCGGGACGTCATCCGAGACTTTGTGAAGAACCGGGTGAGCCCCCTGCGTGAAAGGGCTCATCCAGCTTGGGAGATCAAGTCCATGGCAGACGGTACCTTGGACTACAATGAAGGTATTCATTTCTGGCACCGAAAACCTTCTTATGTTATTTCCGGAATGCACCAGTTTTAATTTGTATTTGGGAACAGTTCTGCCCTCTGCTGAGATCGAGAGGCGGACTAACTGCCTCCTCCGGGCGTACAACGCCGAGGTAGAGGGTGCCAAGGGGTCGCCTCACCCCCAAAGCTTAATTCACGCCGGCGACGACCTCAAACAGGAGCGCTGAAAGGTACCTTCTCCACTTGGCCTCTGTTTTACAGGTCTTATGTCTGTCCAGCACTAATCCCATGGGAACAGCTTCTTGGGAGGTTTGCTGAGGCGACGTTTCCCGACGAGAACGTCGGTTCCCTGGGGAAGCCGACGACAAAGAACGTGAAGAAAATTTCCTCAAGACCCAGGACGAGGAATCCCGCCCCCAAGAAAGTCAGGCTAAATCTTGGGGAAGGGTCTTCACGAAGCACTCCTCCTACCGCCCGAAAAACTGCGGTAAGATATCATATCCCTCCGATCTTTCCAGGTGCGAACTGGAATTACTTCTTCGTCGTACAGGGATAGGGGAGCGAGGAGGAGGAGGACGATGATGTCCCTCTAGTTCACCAAAGGAGGAAGATCGCGGGCTCTCCATCCGGTGACACTCCAATCCATTCCGCAGGGACAACTGCTACTGCAGAGGCAGCCGTAGCAGACCTCGCGACCACCGAAAGCCCTGTGGTCGCGGATGATCCCCTGGCCCCTGAAGCTCCCGAGGCTTCAGAGCTAGTTGCCTCTACCTCCTTGGTCGAAGGGACGACCATGGTAAGATTCTCTCTGTCTTGTTTTCTCTAATTCTCCCTATGCGTTTGATGAGTTAACGCTTATGCAGGGAGAAGAGCTTCCCCCTGCGACTCCTGTGAGTCCCAGGGAGGAAAATCCTCCACCTCCGCCGACAGGAGTAGAGGTGGTTGCACAAGATCCTGTAGAGGTTGCCCACGAGGTGCTGGCCCCAGAAGTCCAAGAGCCATCGAGGCCTTCGGATGCGACCCCGCCGACGGGACCAATTGCTCAGGTAAAGATTCCTCTCATTCGTTTTCATCTTCCCCTAGAAATGTGCTAACCGAAGAACATACCCAGGGGGGAGATGCTTTGTTCTCCAAGAGGAGGATCAGGACGGACGGCAATTGTCCCATTTCTCGAGGGGAACCTCCCTTGAAATCTCAAAAGCTAATGGGATTTCAAATAAGGTAAGAATCTTTATCCTGATTGTATTTAAATGATGGTCATGAACTGTGATTGTTCGATTCTTCTTTCCTTTGTCAGGCGAAAAGAAACAGCGCCTGGTCCTTCAACCACTTTGGGAAGGGTTGAAGTCACTGCTGGTGCAGGAGCCTCCAGTGAGGAGCGCTCCGCCCCCTCGGTCCAGGAAGTCGTCCGGGCCGTGGGAGGAGAAACAGGCACGAGGTCCCAGTCGCTACTAGCGGCGACTGGAAGCAGTGCCCAGCAGGCACTTCCACGAACTGCCCCTGCTGTAGGCACCTCCGGGCCTTCAACAAACCTTCCCATCAGTCCGGAAGATGCCTCCGTACAGAAGTTCATGAAGGTATGATGAATCCCTCTCTGGGTGTCCTGAATTGTACATAGGACACCTTTAACTCCCTTTTTTGCATCACAGGAACTATCCCGGATGATGGCCCAATCGCGTGCTACGGCGGCGAGCATGGTGGCCATACAAAGAGAGCGAGATAGCTTTCACAGGTAAGGATCATTACTCTTCAACTTGTAAAGATACAAATTGATTGTGACCACTTCTTCTGTTTTATTACAGGAAAGCGGTATTGCTGGACAAAGAAGTGGCCACAGTGAGGCTTCATTCGATCTCGGTGACTAGAAACCATGAGATTGAGAACAATAAACTGCGGTCACAACTTGCTGGTAAGTCAATTCCTGATTAGGAAAACTTGTCTTCGCAATATGCGAGTAATCTTTTCTCTTGTTGCAGCGCAAGCGGGTCATGTAGAGCAACTTAACCGGGACAATAAACTCCTCTGGGACACTATTCACACCTCCGAAAAAGCGATTGAAAAGCTGAGCCGTTCTGTCTTCGAAAAACTGAAGGCAGTGGCTCATTTTCTGAAGGCTGATGTGGTCGAAACCACAAGAGATAGCCTTAGCCAAAATGACTGGTTTGCGCTAGTCATGGCCCAAGCAGAGTCACTTCTCGAGTATCTCCCCAAGGATACACAGCAACGAGAAGAGGTGATCAGAACCAGAGTTCGGTCAGCCTCTTCTGCTATCCTCAGCCGGGTTCGACTTCACCACGGCCCAGATGCAGATCTGAATCCATTGGTGGAACCGGTTGAGGTCGAGAGTGAAGAGCAACTAGAGGCTATCATGGAGGAGGTTAGTCCCCTTGTAGATAAGCTCCTGACTGAGCTTGGGATCGAATGATCCCTATACCTGTACAGAAACAGTTGTATACAATGCAATGTATATGGAAATTCATCTTTGAAAAATGAATATATTTTTGTTTTATGTTGTTTCATATTATAAACATATCCCCCTAGCCCCCGCCTGTGATTGTAGATACTGAAGACTTAGTATTACAAACACAGGGGAAAAGTGAATATAACGACCAGGGGTGTGTGATCGAATCAACAATTATGATCACTATAACACCTAGCCTTGTTTGCAAACCAGCAGCCACTCGGATAACCAAGGACTTGCCAGAAAGCCCCATGTGCGTTGAGAAACGGCTTATTTAGGAGTGACTTATCTGAAAGTGGTTATGAGATCGGCCAGCGAATCCGACCAGGATGTTATAATGATCTAACCGCGTGCGACCAGCCCCCGAGCCGAATTCACAGTGGATGGGCATAAAGGGAAATATTCATCATATGAAAGCAAAACATTTTTTATTTTATGAAAAAATGCTAATTGAACAGGAAAAGGGGTTGAGTACTTACACGTAGAACTTGCGAAGTTGATCGATGTTCCAAGTATTGGACAAAATTCGACCATCCTCCATGGCTAACCGCGCGGATCCTGGTCGCGGCACCGAGGCAACAGTGTAAGGGCCTTCCCACTTCGGAGAGAATTTGTTGCGATTAGACTGATCTTGGATTTTTCGTAAGACCAGGTCGCCCACGTGAAGACTAAGTGGTCGCACCCTTTTACTGTGATACTTGCACAAAGCTTGCAAGTATGCCGCGGACTTGATCAAAGCGCGATCATGCCTTTCTTCTAGGAGGATAAGGTCTCGTGACCGCTGTTCAGACTGATCAACCTGTTCGAATTGTTCTGTTCGAACAGATCCAATACTAACTTCCATAGGCAATACAGCCTCGGCCCCATAGACCAAATGGAAGGGCGTCTCACCGGTGGCTCGACTAGAAGTAGTTCGTAGTGCCCATAGAACGGTATAAAGCTCGTCTGCCCAAGCCCCCGAGCGAGTCTTAAGGCGATCGAAAACACGCTTTTTGATGCCTTGTAGTATCTACCCATTGGCCCGTTCTACCGCACCATTGCTTTGCGGGTGTGCCACAGAAGCAAAGCACACTTTAGTTCCGATCTAATCGCAATAGTCTAGGAAAAGACCACTAACGAACTGGGAACCATTGTCGGTGATAAGACGGTTTGGAACACCAAATCAAGCAACAATGTTCTTATGAAAGAACTTTTGTGCTGCTGATGCAGTAATATTGCGTACCGGTTCGGCCTCGATCCACTTTGTAAACGTGTCAATGGCTACGAACAGAAACTTGTACCCGTTGACTGCTTGTGGCATAGGACCGACAATATCCATTCCCCAAACCGCGAAAGGCCATGCGAGGGGAATGGTTTGTAACGCATAGGCAGGTTGATGAACCTGTCTTGCGTGGAACTGACACTGAGGACACATCTTGACCATACGCTTGGCATCATCAAGTGCTGAAGGCCAATAGAATCCTTGTCGAAAAGCTTTTCCGACCAGTGTCCGATATGACGCGTGTGCACCGCATACACCGTCATGTATTTCTTTCAAGAGGGATTTTCCTTCCTCTTGAGATATGCAACGCATGAATACTCCCTGAGTACCCTTTCTGTACAAAACCCCATCTATGAGCTTGTACAGGCGCGCTTTTCGAATTAACCGATTGCTTTCGGTTTCGTCCTCGGGTAGGGTCCCGTGTTCAAGATAGACTCTCAATGGATGAGTCCAATCCTGTTCCTGACCGAGGTTGGTAATGGAGGCTATTACTGGATCATCCTCGACCGAAGTCATGATCGAAGGACGGTCCAAGTGTTCAATGAACACTCCTGCCGGAGCGAAAGTACGTGAGGACCCAATTTTGGATAATTGGTCTGCGAGAATGTTGTCCTTTCGCGGGATATATTTGACTTTGAAATGACTGAAGTGTTTTTCCAATTTCCTCACTTCCCCCAGGTAATGAGCCTTTGTCTCATCGGAGGTGCTGTACTCCTTGTTTACCTGGTTTACGACTAGCTGTGAGTCTCCCCTCACCACTAATCGACGGACTCCGAGGAATTTTGCTGCCCGGAGCCCTGCAAGAAGACCTTCATACTCTGCTGCGTTATTGGTCGCAACAAAGTGTAGTTGGATGACATACTTAAGCTGTTCGCCCTGAGGTGTAACTAAGACCACTCCAGCCCCTGAGTGTTGAAAACTACGGGAGCCGTCAAAGTACATTGTCCAGTAATCGGGGCACTCCAATTCCTCTGGCACCTGCACGGGTGGCTCAGGGTTGGTCCATTCGACCACAAAGTCGGCCAAAACCTGAGACTTAACCGCCGTGCGGGGCGTGTAATGGATCTCGAAGGCACCGAGTTCGACCGCCCATTTGGCGATTCGACCAGACTTCTCTGGGTTTCGGACAATATCCCCCAAAGGAAAAGAGGAGGGTACTGTGATCTTGTGCGCCTGGAAGTAATGTCATAGCTTACGGGAAGCCATCAGTAGTGCGTAAAGTATCTTCTGGACCTCAGGGTAACGCTCCTTAGGACCATGAAGTACCTCGCTCACATAGTAGACGGGTCTATGTATTCTTTCCCTATCCGCGATCAGAACAGCGCTGACCGCGTGCGGTGTGGCCGCCAGATAAAGGAGCAATGGTTCTCCTTTGTCGGGAGACACCAATACTGGCGGACTAGATAGATATGTCTTCACCTCCTGAAACGCTTTTTCGGCCTCATCCGACCATATAAAATTGTGATGCTTCCGCAAGGCTTTGAAGAAAGGCAATCCCCTTTCGCCTAGTCGCGATATGAAACGACTTAAAGCCGCCATGCGACCAGCCAGGCGTTGAACATCCTTCATGGTCGAGGGCGATCTCATTTGTTCAATGGCCCTGATTTTCTCAGGATTAACTTCAATGCCCCTGGAACACACAACGAAACCAAGGAGTTTTCCTGAAGAAACCCCGAAAGAACATTTCTCTGGGTTTAATTTTATTCCAAAGCGATTCAAATTACAGAAGGTTTCAGCGAGATTGTCCAAATGAGACAATCTCTTGGTACTTTTTACAACCAAGTCGTCTACATATGCTTCGAGATTACGCCCTATCTGGGAAAGAAAGGTCTTTTGCATCAAGCGCTGGTACGTGGAACCTGCGTTCTTGAGACCGAACGGCATTCTGACGTAGCATATGTGCCGAACGGGGTGATGAAGGCAGTTTTCTCTTCATCGTCTTCTGCCATGCTAATTTGATGATATCCTGAGTAAGCGTCCAGAAAACTCGTCAGTTCGCAACCCGCAGTTGAGTCGACCAACTGGTCGATGCGGGGAAGGGGAAAGTCATCCTTCGGACAGGCAACATTGAGGCTAGTGTAGTCGACGCACATGCGCCACTTGCCATTTGACTTGCGGACCATGACCGGATTGGCGAGCCATTCCGGGTGATCCACTTCACGGATAAACCCGGCCTGTAGGAGTTTGTCCAACTCCTCTCGGATGGCTTCCTGTCGGTCAACAGCAAAACGCCTGAGCTTTTGCTTTATTGGTCGTTATCCAGGTCGAATTGCTAACCTGTGCTCAATTACTTCCCTTGGGACACCGGGCATGTCGGACGGTTTCCACGCAAACACATCTGCGTTAGCCCGGAGGAAAGCAATGAGATCGAGTTCCTATTTGGCACCCAGAACTGTCTTGGATGGATCATCTGGGTACAAAGGAACTAGTTTGAGTTTTTCATCTGGTCGAGGAGCAGCCTTGATCGCGTCGGTAGCAACGGTGGCGACCTGAGCGTCCCGGAGGGGAAGTTGATCGACCATCTCCAAAGATAGCCGGTCGCACATGAGTGCCACGTTGCGACTGCCTTTGACCGAGATGACACCTTTAGGGCCAGGCAATTTTCCGCACTAGTAAGCATAGTGCGTTGCCATCATGAATTTAGCGAGAGTTGGCCTGCCAAAGATTGCATTATAAGCCGAATCACAATCGATTACGTCAAAAGTAACCAATTCTGTTCGGAAGTTATCTGGTTCTCCCAGTGTGACCGGGAGGACCACTTGTCCCAACGGCATCATGGAGGGGCCTGGGATTATCCCATAAAACGGATGGATTATGGGCTTAATCTTCGAACGAGGAATTTACATCTCGTTGAGTGCCTTGACCAACAAAATGTCAAGGGAGCTTCCTCCGTCGATCAGGACCCTTTCAACTCTCGCGTTACTGATGATCGGGGTAATGACCAGAGGGAGCCTCAATGGTCGTGTTAATCCCGTCGACAATCAGTGCGATCAAATGTCAAAGGTTTATCCGACCAACGGGGGTATTGAGGTTCACCAAGGGATGTCTCCGTTTGGTTAACCTCTCGGTAAAAGGCCTTAAATTGCCTTTTGGAAACAAAAGAAGAAGAACCTCCAAAAATAACATTAATATGATTTTGAGGTACCTGGTAGGACATTTCCTCGTCTCCGTCGGCGTCCCTAAGTCCGCACGCCTGTTCTTTAGGTGGTAAGGTTGGCATTGGCCCAACTACCTGGTAGAAATCATCCAGTTGCTTCAACCAACTCCTGCAATTCTTGAGGTCGTGGCCTGCGGAGTTGTGGAGGGGACACCACTTCTTGCCCTCCTGTGGATTAGTTGACTTTTCTGGCTGGTCGACATTCCGACCACCAGAGGCAGTTTTATTTTTGAATGAAGGCTTATTACCTTTGGTCGAAGGCGGCTTCTCTGCGACTGCGACCTCGCGGTACTGTCCAGAGCGGTTCCTCTTCAATTTCTTTGACTTCCCACCTGATGAAGATTCCGGCTTCTTGCTTGAATCTTCTTTCCTGGCGTCCTTGAAGCCTAGTTGAGGTGGTAGGTCCCCCTTGTCGACCATCCGGTTCCATTCGATTGCTTCGGCTGCATCAGAATATCGATCGGCCATGTCGAACAGATCGGCCACTGATCGAGGAGGGTGGATAAGCAAGTCCTCAGTGAATCTCCGGTATCGAACGGCATGTTTAAATGCCCTGATAACGGAGCCATCAGATATGTTCAGGATGGTATTCCTCACCCCGACAAACCTCTTGACAAACTGTCAAAGTGTTTCGGTTGAGGTTTGCCGTAGCCGATGAAGGTCGTCCTCTTTACCCGGCTTTTGGTAACAATTTTGGAAATTGCTGAGGATGGCATCGCATAGCATTTCCCAATTGTAGATGGAACCCTCGGGCTGATTAAACAGCCAGGTTCTAGCCAGTCCTGTGAGGACTGTAGGCAGGTAGTTGGCCATGACCTTGTCATCGCCTCCCGCCGCTTGGATGGCAGTGATATAGATTTGAAGGAACTCGGATGGGTTTTGAGTTCCGTCAAACCTCTCAATGGCCCCTGGTCGAAACTTATCGGGCCAAACGACTGCTCGTAGGCCAGGCGAAAAAGCTTTACAACCAACGTAGGGACCGTGAATCGCCCTGTGACTCTCGGCTGGGTCTCGGGCAATCCCACGCAATGGCGAAGTTACTCGTGGTTCCAAATGAGAGTGGACAGGAACTCGATCCCTACTACGAGAATCCTGCATTCGCCGGTATCTGTCCTATCGGAACGGTACGGGCAGCGGGTAACTTCATCGGCCGGAACCAGAGTGAGGACAATCTCGTTCGCGGGAACGTGTTACCGAGCGGGAAGAGGCCGCTGGGGTTGCCTCAGACGCGACCTCATCCAGTCTCTCCGCCAGGATCCTAAAAAAGGCCGGTTTCTGCGCATCCGTGACCGTAGGAGGAAAGTTACGCATGACTTCCACGATAGATCGCAGTCGACCATGGGTACTTCTCCTAGGGGCACCAGGTGTTACTGTTTCTTCGTCCATCGGGAAACGCTCCGGTGGTAAAGAAGGGGTCTGGTCGCGTCTGCGACCTCATGACCGCCGAGAAGAACTCGGAGCAGCATCGTAACAAGCCTGCGCATTTGAAGAGACTCTAGGGCAGTTTGCATAGTTCGTTGTTTTGTTGCTCGAGATCTTGATCCTCCTTCTGTTTGCGATCTTGTTCTTCCCTAGCAGCCTGTTGATCGGGAGTTTCTTCCGACAAAGCAGCAAACTGCCTAGGGAGAGAGGTTGCCGATGGGGAAAACATCTCAGTTTGTTCCGAGTCAGACTCGAAATCAAAGAGACGGTGAAAGTTATCAGGGTCGAACCTTCCGGGGCTGATTTCCGGGTCGACATCATCCTTCCCCTCGGCGGGGTCGTACGACGGACCGATTCATCGCCTAGCGCATTAAGAACCTCTGTGGGTCCTGACCCTGCGCTAGTTGATAGACATGACCTGGAGGGACGATTCAACCTATGGAAGATTCTGGCCTTCAACCTCCTCCATCGGGACAGGATCGCTTAGAGAAGGCATTGGGATATGAGCATAATCCTCGAGATCGAAATCGTTCTCGGAATCATATGCTCCAGCCATGTTTCAGCGAACCTCCGGATTAAAATTAGTACGCCTTGAGAAAGGCCCCACGGTGGGCTCCAGCTGTCGACGATTCGGACTCGGAGTCCTCAGCCGAACTTATGCAAAATTTGTAATAGCGGGACCTTTCAAGATGACCCTCCGGGAAGGTACGTAGAACAATGGAGAACAGAAGCACAGAGACGTTTATACAGGTTCGGGCCCTCGATGGTGGGAGTAATAGCCCTACGTCCTGTTGGGATTTCACTATAAGTGATAAAAGGTTACAAGATGGTAGAAAAACTCCTTCACAGGCGAAGGATTTTTCCTATGTAAATGTACAGAATAAAGCCAGGAAGGCTCGTAAGAACTATCTAATCTAGGCCGTAGACTTAGTTGTTTGAGTGGTTGAGATGTATTGTATCTCTCCCCCCCCCTGCTTGACACTCCATACCACCCTTTTATACTGGTCGAAAGGGTGCCATGCAGTAAACTGCATCAAGCAATTGCTTGGACGGTTGAATACGGTTTTTAGAAAATCGCTCTTTAACCTCTATGTAGGTTAAACACGTGTTATTCATGGATAACTGCACGTATTAACCTTCTGACGGTTGATTCTCCACGTGGGGGAATCTTCGGGATACTTGGAATATTCCCGCTATAGGAATAGCCGGACAGATGAATTCCAAGCACCCTGGTCGAGAATGCTCTGACCGCGGGATGTTGGCTGACCGCGTGACATCCTTGACATTCTGTCCGCGTATAGCATACGAACTTCTGACCGTACAAAGCCTGCAACCTGATCGCGCAAAGCCTGCGACCTCGGGCCAATGCTTCTCAGAATAACTTGAGTTCGCACTGCTAGACACGTGTCTGGTTCGAATCTGTCCTGAACCAACAATGCATTTATTTGAACTGACTTGGGTGTCAATCCTCGTCAATGTTCAGGCTAAAGCTTCCCGTCCGGGTGCCCCTCCCCACCCCCGGGTCACACAAGAGGGGGAAAGAGGCAGCCGGAGGGCCTTCAAAGCGCACCCGATTGCAGAAGAGTCCTGTGAAGGCTCGGCACAACCCCCGGCTTCATCCGCGAGGGCTGCTGACCTCACACCGGCGAAAACTCCGGCCGCCCCCTTGGCAAGGGTGCTGGTTTCCCCGGGGGGGACTCCCCCAGAGGCGGGTCTCTCCAATCCCTCCGGAAACACGACGGGGCCATCGACCCGGCCTGCCACCTTGGACAAGTCGGGCCGCCCCGAGGGTGCATTGGCCGGGGAGAGCCAAGGCTCTGCCTCGGAGATGTATGCTCCGAGCCCAACTTTGATGCCCGTGCTCCCGGAGGTCTGGTCGCAACCGCTGCGCGGCGGGGTCTCCATCCGGTTCAAGACGCCGGTGGTTCTTCTGATGGCCTCATTTTTGGCCCTAGAAGTAGGCCCTTCGGTGGACCCCCTGGTAGCATCGGCTCCCCCTCCACCTGGGAAGGGGAAAGGCCACTTCATCCGTCCTGGGGTCCTGGCCCCGCCGATGGATTTGACATCTGACTCCTCTGATGGTGTGACCCCGGAGGACGGCATCACGGTAGGCGTAGAGGTCTCCCGGTGGAGCCACCTGGAGGACATCTTCAGGGGCTACGAGGAGGTGATCTCCTCCAAACTCCAGGTGAGCACCACCCACGAGGGGCTTGAATATTTTATCATTGTTTTTTAGGGGTTTCCTTTTTCAGACGGTGGCATTGGCCCGGGACTTCTGAGCTCAACTCTCCGCACGCCCTCGGGCCGCCGAGGAGGCATTGGGCTCCAAGCGCTCCCTGAAGGAGGGGGCTCTCGGAGAGTTGGCCGCCGCCAAGGAGGTGATCATATCCGAGCGTTCTGAGAAGGAGAAAGCTCTCAGGGAGTTGGCCACGACTCGGGCTCGGCTCGCGGCCATCGGGGACACAGCCTCTTGGCTTCGGAAGGAGCTACAGGCGGAGCGAGGCATCACCCACGAGGCAGAGGCCTCGGGCGTCTGGGCTGTCGTCGTTAGGGGAATGATGATCCAGTCAACCCTGGAGGAGCTCGGGGTTGAAGTCTGGTCGGGCGACAGCTCCAACCCGGCCCCATCTTCGATCAAGGAGGCCACGTATTTTCACGATAAGCAGGTCTCCTTCATCCCGGTGGCAGTGGATGTCTGGGCCCGGGGCCTCGCCGTCCCGGACATAGCATTGGCGGCTGCCCTAGTAGAGCACCACGGGACGGGCGCCCAGGTCATTGGGGAGCTGCTTCCCCGGAGCTTCCCCGGTTACTTCGAGGCTCGGCGAGAGGGGCTCGAGGAGTTAGCCGGGACCCTCTTCGATTGGGTCAACGAGGCGATGGAGCTCGTGGGTGCGTGTCCGGCAGAGGCATGGCGACGGTGGAGGTCTCCCCGGGGGGGACAAAGATGGGCAAGTATGAGCTCTCCCCCCCCCCCCCCCCCCGCGGTTAGATAGATTTTTCTTTCCTAAGGTTTTTTGCTCCCGGTAGCTTCGTTAGAAGAGGCCCCGGAAAAAATGTACATGCTTTCTTGATGAAATGGAAAAGATTTTTTGCTAAGCCTTGTCCTGGTCGCAAACAAGTGTCCCAAGAAATCTCTCCAAGTGAGCGCCTAAGCCCTGGGGGAGGTATCCCGGGGAGCGCCCAGGCGGCCTTTGCCCTGTTGAGTCTCGCCGCCAGGGGAGATGCCGGTCGTCCAGTCCCCGGGCTCGTTTCTGGGTCGCGGTGGGGGGTGTCCTCCGGGAGCTGATCCAGCTACGGTGGCTCCCAGAGTGGTATTTGGGCAATTTTGATAATTGTCGCGCCAAGTTACCCCCTCCGAAGCTGGGGTCCCGTAGGGTCCCGCCACTTCAAATACGCCCCCGGCCAGCTACGAGTACTGGCTAGAGGATCTCCTTCGAAGGGCCTTCCGACGAATAAGGAACTTGTACAAGGACATCTCTCGGGAGCTGTCAAAGGGCCTCTGATGACAGAATTTATACAGGTTCGGGCCCTCGACGGTGGGAGTAATAGCCCTACATCCTGTTATGATTTCACTACATAGGAGAAAAAGTGTTTACAAAAGGGAGGAAGAGATGATCACAAGCGAAGATCTCTCCTTTATTCGTATCTATCTAGTTATCACTAAGTCTTCTACTCGGACTCCTAGTAATGCTTGTATGCTTAACCATCCTCTAGATTGTGCATTGACCACCTTTTTATACTGAACAGAAGGGCGCCAACGCGAAGCGGTTTTGGACGGTTGCTACTGTGCAGTTTGTGTAACCACTCCTCTTCCTACGCAGGTTTAACACGTGTAGTTAGTGGGTAACCGCACATATTAACCTCCTGGCAATTGTCTTCATATGTGGGAGAAGTTATCTTGACCCTGGAGATGTGTTTGTAAAAGACTTAAACACCCTCAAATTGTCTTGGTTGCATGTAGTCATCGACCTCCTGACCGCGCATTGTCTACCATCTTGTGATCGCGCAAGGGCTGCGATCACAATCTACCTTTATGTCCGCGCTCTCCTAGTATATAGAAGACTAGTCATCTGAGATCATAGCGGCCATTTAAGACTCATAGACACATATCAGATTTGAACTTGATCTGAACCTAATGTGTGTTAATCAAACTAGCTCGGGTGATAATCCTCGTCAGCTAGCCCCCAAATTTGAAGAAAATGAAGAGACATGTTTACTTCAAATTTTAATCTTGCATCGAATTGTGAACCCGACGCTTCAAATTTCCTAGTTTGCACTGTTGTATCGTGTGCCGGTTCATATCTCGAGAAAAACCCTGAGTTTTTCTTGACAGGTAATGATGAATTTTTTCAATCAAGGCAGCAATTGCAAATGTGTTTTAAGAACTCGAGATGTTCGTGGGAACGAACCGTTGCCTCCTTGCTCTATAAATAGAGGACCTTCCCAGTTCTTTTGAACTCATAATGCTTTCTCTTGACTAAGGTTTTTAAAGCCACTCCTCTTCTCTTGTTTTGTTTCACCCTCCCCCTTCTGTTCTTATCTCGATGGCGAACCAAGATCCCAAGACGGTTATTGAGATTGAGAGTGAAGAGCAGCTTGAGGCTATCTCTGAAGAAGTCAAGCCTCTAGTCGAAGATCTGTTGAAAGAACTAGGCTTTATTTGATTCATTGTAATGAACAATGATCTGCTTTGGTAATTGTACCTGAGAATTTACATTTATAACATGCAAATGCGTGCCTTAAATTTTGGAAAAGAGTGATATTTTCTTCATTTCATGTTATGACCATATTCTCTTAGCCCCTCCTGAGATCATAAGTACTGAAGACGTAGTATTATAATCTCAGGAAAAAATATGGGCGCTATGAATACCTAAGAAATATTTTAACTTAGATATGATCATCCGATCATACTGATACTGACCTTAATACGACACCCGGCCTTATTTCGAACTAGCAGCCACTCGAATGATCAGGAACATGCCAGTAAGTCCCATATGCGTTGAGAAACGGCTTATTGAGGGAGGTCTTATCTGGATGCGACCATGAGATCGGCCAGCGAATCCAATCAGGGTATTGTAGCAAGATGATTGTCGATGATCAGCCCCCGAGCAAGGCTCGTTATAGGTGTGGCAAATAAGGAAACGAACGTAACATGAGCCGAAGAAAAGTACTCACGAATTTTTATTAAACCATGCTAATTGAAAAGGAAAAGAGATCAGAGAACTTACACGTAAAATTTTCATAGTTGATCTATGTTCCAAGTATTGGACAGGATTTTGCCATCCTCCATTGCTAACCGAATCGATCCTGGTCGTGGTACTGAAACAACAATGTAAGGGCCTTCCCACTGGGGAGAAAACTTATTGCGGTTAGACTAGTTTTTGATGAGGACATCACTGACACGGACAAGGATTCATTGCCAGCATCTATTTCTTTGCCTCCTGTTGTTGCCACTAACCTTTTGCAGGAGCATGAGATGGAGTCGAGGACGACTCCAATTCAACAAGGGGAGGTTGATGAGGACATCGCTGACACGATTGCGACCGCCGCTCCTTCCCCTACTACTTCTTCGATGCATGGAGGCCTCAATCCACAAGCCATGCCTTTCAAGCCTTCATCAGTAGTCCAGAGCCTCATGCCAGAAGCCTCTACGCCCCAAGGAAGGTCCAACTCCAAGCCCAAGTCGCCATCGAAGCCCAAGTCACAGAAAAGCCTGGTTCGGCTGTCCAGGAGTAGTCCAACTTCAAACGGCCGTAACTTTTGTGTCCGAAGTCCTCTTTCGACAATCCACCACTCCACAGAAAGCTTATCTCCTAAGATTTCCAATGGTTCTAGTCCCACTGCCAGATTTGGCCAGGAACGATGGGAATCGCCGAAAGACATCACAGGACAGAAACTACCAAGTGCTGCGTCACCTCTTCTTTCGGCCGAAAGCCCATGTATTCCTAGGGTTGCGTGTGTGTGGGTCCCATCATGGCCGGTGCCCCTCCTCTGGCCGCCGCTCTACTTATGGCAACCGCTACCCTTCTTCTTCCTCAGGTTTTGTTAGATTGGTTTAGCTACGTGCAAACTTAGAATCTTCGAGTGGTACTGGACAACCACCTCGTCAAGATCATCAATAGAACCCCACTCTTTTGTTCTTTGTATTCATGAACCTCAGTTTCATATTTGCAATTCAGATTGCTTTTACTATCGTTCTTACTTGTTCTTCGGTTGCTTGCAGGAATTGAACCTTGTGTTCAGGTTGATCGTGCCCACGGCAAGATCATAACCCTCTGGAGTTGGTTTAGCAATTGCTAAGGCGTATCGTCGTCGTAAGGTGTAGTCGGATCGTCAAAGTCACTTCCACCAAATTGAAAGCATCCCTCTCTCTCATCGAAAGATCGGGACCCATATTCTTGATCAAGTGGTATCAGAGCACCAGATTTCTCGGTGAGAGTTTACTTCTTTACTAGATTAGTTTTTTTTTCATACCTAGAGTCCAGAAAATTGCCCTACAAAAAGATTTATTTTCCATTGTCCAAACCATCGTCATTAGCCTTGCATTGTTCTTGTCAGTTTGCATCTTTGAATTTTCGTCCATCGTTGTCGAGTGCTGGTTTTTTGTTTTAGTCTTGGTCTAGTTTAGTCTTGCATCTCGTCGCTGTGTCGAATTGCACGTCGATATCCTCGTTGTCGCGTCCAATTCGAATCTGCCGCTGTCCAGTTTGTTGTTTTCATCATATATTCCTCATACCAACTTGGATTTTTGTATTCTTGTACTTGTTGGAAACATCAGATCGTGCTCTACAACTTTTCTGTTGAGGTTGAAGTCAGATTCTGCTTTCATCTATGAGATATTGGGACATTAATGTCAACAGGGTAGAGTTTGAATCTAATACGTCTATTTCGGTATTTTCATCATAACTCTTTCATCCGAACTCGGATTGGGATAAACTTATATTTTCTGAAATCGCTGCGAGAAATCCCACAAAAAGTTAGTTGGGGTAATCTTCAAATTCGGCTATTTTTATCACGCTAAAATTTGGGCAAAGTTAGTTGTGTAATCTTCAAACTCTAGTCCAATTCGGATTCAAATTACTCAATCTAAGATAGCTTCGGTAAAATTGCCATATCTTTTGATTCCCAACTCCGTTTTTTACATTCTTATACTTGTTGGAAAGATAAAAAGATCCTCTTCAACCTTTCAGTTGGGTAGATCTTCAGATTCAGAGCTTTTGGAGTCCAAAATTGCTGAACAATGTTTCTATCCTAGTTGTGCAGCCCAAAAGAAAAAGGCAAAGTGCAACAAAAGCCACACTGTTCATAAAAAGAAAAGAAGTAAGAAAAAGGCAAGTGCAAAAAAAAAAGAGCCGCACAAAAAAAATCAGAGAAGAAACATGTGTAGCAAAAGAGGAGAATTTTCTGTGGTGCATCTTTTAGTTCTAATCCTTTGTGTTGCTAGTTGCTTGCTTGAGCTAGATCTGAGTCTAGACTAGTTCCAGCACATTGACTATTACTTTGGACTAATTTTTAATCTTGCATTATTGATCTTGAATTATTGCTACACATATAATAGCCTATCCAAGCTCCACATTCTACCCGTATGTTTGTTCGGTCCCTGGGCAATCGCTTTATCCAAGCTTCAAAGAACTTTTGACACCGCCAACGGCCGATAACACCTGCTGTACGGTAAGAACTTGTAAGAGCTTTGGTTCAGGCTTGCGAGTTGAGCGACTATTCACCACATCCTACGTAGTGATAGGAACATTATGCTTGTGATTTTGTTTCTTGTCTTTGACGAGGATTGACACCCGGGTCACTTCTAATAAACTTTTGGTTCAAGACGAGTTCGAACCAGACATGTATCTGGTGATGCGGACTCAAGCTATTCTGAGGGGCATCACCATGAGGTCGCAAGCTTTACGCGATCAGGTCGCGGGTTTTGTGCGATCAGACCGTAAGCCTTGCGCGGTCAGAAGTTCATAGGCTATACGCGAACTACACATTTGGGATATTGCGTGGTCAGCCAAACCCCGCGGTCAGAACATCTGCCGATCAGGATACTTGGGATCTATCTATTCGGTTGCCCATACAACAGGATATTCTAAGTATCCCGAAGATTCCTACACGTGGAGAATCAACCGTCAGGAGGTTAACACGTACAGTTATCCATGAATAACACGTGTTTAACCTACGTGGAGGTTAAAAGCAGTTCCAAAAACCTCATCCAACCGTCCGTGCAACCGATTGATGCAGTTTCCTTCACATGGCACCCTTTCAAACAGTATAAAAGGATGGCATGAAGCATCAATTAGGGGGAGAAGAGGGAAGAAAAATCATCTAAGTTAGCCAAGTCTACGGCACACCTCATATAGCATTTTAATAAGCCTTCTTTGGCTTATCTTTGTACACTCTTACAGGAAAAATCCTCGCCTGTGAGGACTTTTTCCTCCACTTGTAAACCTTTTACCACACTTAGTGAAATCTCAACAGGACGTAGGGCTTTTACTCCCACCATCGAGGGCCCGAACCTGTCTAAACTCTCTGTGCTCCTGTTCACTATTGTTCAGCATACCTTCCCGAAGGGTCATCTTGAAAGGTCTCACAGTTATAAATTCTGCATAAGTTCGGCTGAGGACTCCGAGTCCGAATCGTCGACAGCTGGCGCCCACCGTGGGGCCTTTCTCAAGGCGTCTTAATTGAAATTCGGAGGTTCGCCGAAACATGGCTGGAGCATATGATTCCGAGAATGATTTCGATCTCGAGGATTATGCCCATATACCAATGCCTTCTCCAAGCGATCCTGTTCCAATGGAAGAGGTCGAAGGCCAGAATCTTCCCCAGGCTGAATCATCTCCCCAAGTCATGTTAATCGACCAGGAGGTAACTGGCACAAGGTCAGAACCCACAGAGGTTCTTAATGTGCTAGGTGATGAGTCTGGCCCGTCATACGATCCCGCTGAGGGAAAATATGATGGTGACCCTGAAATTAGCCCAGGAAGGTTCGACCCTGATAACCTCCACCGTCTCTTTGATTTCGAGTCCGATTCGGAACAAACCGAGATGTTCTCCCCATCGGCGACCTCTCTCCCTAGGCAGTTTGCTGCGTTGTCGGAAGAAACTCCCGATCAACAGGCTGCCAGGGAAGAACAAGATCGCAAACAGAAGGAGGAGCAAGATCTTGAGCAACAAAACAACGAACTACGCAGAACTGCCCTAGAGGCTCTTCAAGATGCGCAGGCTCGTTACGATGCTGCCCCGAGTTCTTCTCGACGGTCGCGTGGTCGTAGACGTGACCAGACTCCTTCTTTGCCACCAGAGCATTTCCCAGTGGACGAAGAAACAGTAACACCTGGTGCCCCTAGGAGAAGTACCCATGGTCGACTGCGATCTATCGCGGAAGTCATGCGCAATTTTCCTCCTACGGTCACGGATGCGCAGAGACCGGCCTTTTTCAGGATCCTGGCGGAAAGACTGGATGAGGTCGCATCCGAGGCGACCCCGACAGCCTCTTCCCGCTCAGTGACGCATTCCCGTGAACGAGATGGTCCTCATTCTGGCTCTGGCCGACGGAATTACCCGCCGCCTATACCGTCCCGACAGGACAAATATCGGCGAATGCAGGACTCTCGTAGTAGGGATCGAGTTCCCGTTCATTCTCGTTTGGGACCCCGAGTAACCTCGCCATTAAGTGAGTTTGCTCGAAACCCGACCGAAAGTCACAGGACGGTTCACGGTCCTTACGTTGGTTGCAAAGCTTTCTCGCCTGGCCTACGAGCAGTCGTTTGGCCCGATAAGTTTCGACCAGGGGCCATTGAGAGGTTTGATGGAACTCAGAACCCATCCGAGTTTCTTCAGATCTATATTACTGCCATCCAAGCAGCAGGAGGCGATGACAAGGTCATGGCTAACTACCTGCCAACAGTCCTCGTAGGACCGGCTAGAACCTGGTTGTTCAATCAGCCTGAGGGTTCTATCTACAATTGGGAAATGCTATGCGATGCCATCCTCAGCAATTTCCAAAACTATTACCAAAAGCCGGGTAAGGAGGACGACTTGCATAGATTGCGGCAAACTTCGACCGAAACGCTTCGGCAGTTTGTCAAGAGGTTTGTCGGGGTAAGAAATACCATCCCGAACATATCGGATGGCTCCGTAATCAGGGCATTTAAGCATGCCGTTCGATACCGGAGATTCACTGAAGACTTGCTCATCCACCCTCCTCGATCAGTGGCCGATCTGTTCGATATGGCTGATCGATACTCCGATGCAGCCGAGGCAGTCGAATGGAACCGAATGGTTGACAAGGGGGACCTACCGCCCCAACCAGGCTTCAAGGACGCCAAGAAAGAAGATTCAAGCAAAAAGCCGGAGTCTTCACCGGGCGGGAAGTCAAAAAAGTCGAAGAGGAACCGCTCTGGACAGTACCGTGAGGTCGCGGTCGCGGAGAAACCACCTTCGACCAAAGGTAATAAGTCTTCTTTTAAAAGTAAAACTGCTTCTGGTGGCCGGGATTCCGACCAGCCAGAAAAATCAACTAATCCGCAGGAGGGCAAAAGGTGGTGTCCACTCCACAATTCCGCAGGCCACGATCTCAAAAACTGCAGGAGTTGGTTGAAACAGCTGGATGATTTCTACCAAGGAGCTGGGCCAATGCCAACCTTACCGCCTAAAGAGCAGGCGTGCGGGGTTAGAGACATCGATGGAGACGAAGAAATGGCTTACCAGGTACCTCAAAATCATGTTAATGTCATTTTCGGAGGTTCCTCCTCTTTCGTTTCCAAAAGGCAGTTAAAAACTTTTGCCGAGAGGTTAACCAAACGGAGACATCCCTTGGTGAACCTCAATATCCCCGTTGGTCGGATATGCCTTTGACGTTCGATCGCGCTGACTGTCCTGTGGGGCTAACTCGACCATTGAGGTTACCTCTGGTTATTACCCCAATCATCAGTAACGCGAGAGTCGAAAGGGTCCTGATCGATGGGGGAAGTTCCCTTGATCTTTTATTGGTCAAGACTCTCGACAAGATGCAAATTCCTCGTTCAAAGATCAAGCCCATAATCCATCCGTTTTATGGGATAATCCCAGGCCCCTCCATGATGCCATTGGGACAAGTGGTCCTCCCGGTCACTCTGGGAGAACCAGATAACTTTCGAACAGAATTGGTTACTTTCGATGTAATCGATTGTGATTCAGCTTATAATGCAATCTTTGGCAAGCCGACTCTTGCTAAGTTCATGATGGCAACGCACTATGCTTATCAGTGCGGGAAATTGCCTGGCCCCAAAGGTGTCATTTCGGTCCGAGGTAGTCGCAACGTGGCGCTCACGTGCGACCGGCTATCTTTGGAGATGGTCGATCAACTTCCCCTCCGGGACGCTCAAGTCGCCACTGTCGCCACCGATGCGATCAGGGCTGCTCCTCGACCAGATGAGAAACTCAAACAAGTTCCTTTGTACCCAGATGACCCATCCAAGACAATTCGGGTTGGGTCAGCCCTGGATGACAAATAGGAACTCGACCTCGTTGCTTTCCTCCGGGCTAACGCAGATGTGTTTGCGTGGAAACCGTCCGACATGCCCGGTGTCCCAAGGGAAGTAATTGAGCACAGGTTAGCAATTCGACCTGGACAACGACCAATAAAGCAAAAGCTCAGGCGTTTTGCCACCGACCGACAGGAAGCCATCAGAGAAGAGTTAGACAAACTCTTACAAGCCGGGTTTATCCGTGAAGTGAAGTCACCCGGACTGGCTCGCCAATCCGGTCATGGTCCGCAAGTCAAATGGCAAGTGGCGCATGTGCGTCGACTATACTAGCCTCAACAGTGCCTGTCCGAAGGACGACTTTCCCCTTCCCCGCATCGACCAGCTGGTTGACTCCACTGCGGGTTGCGAACTGATGAGTTTTCTGGATGCCTACTCAGGATATCATCAAATTAGCATGGCAGAAGACGATGAAGAGAAAACTGCCTTCATCACCCCGTTCGGCACATACTGCTACGTCAGAATGCCGTTCGGTCTCAAGAACGCTGGTTCCACGTACCAGCGCTTGATGCAAAAGACCTTTCTTTCCCAGATAGGGCATAATCTCGAAGCATATGTAGACGACTTGGTTGTAAAGAGCACCAAAAGATTGTCTCATTTGGACGATCTTGCTGAAACCTTCTGTAACTTGAATCGCTTTGGAATAAAATTGAACCCGGAGAAATGTTCTTTCGGGGTTTCTTCAGGAAAGCTTCTTGGTTTTCTTGTGTGTTCCAGGGGCATTGAAGTTAATCCTGAGAAAATCAGAGCTATTGAACAAATGAGGTCGCCCTCGACCATGAAGAATGTTCAACGCCTGGCTGGTCGCATGGCGGCTTTAAGTCGCTTTATATCACGATTAGGCGAAAGGGGACTACCTTTCTTTAAAGCCTTGCGGAAACATCATAACTTCACATGGTCCGACAAGGCCGAGAAAGCATTTCAGGAGGTAAAAACATATCTTTCCAGTCCGCCGGTATTGGTGTCTCCTGAAAAGGAAGAACTATTGCTTCTGTATTTGGCGGCCACCCCATACGCGGTCAGCGCAGTTCTGATCGCGGAAAGGGAAGGAGTGCACAGACCCGTCTACTATGTGAGCGAAGTACTTCATGGTCCTAAGGAGCGCTACCCTGAGGTCCAGAAGATACTTTACGCGCTACTGATGGCTTCCCGTAAGCTACGACATTACTTTCAAGCACACAAGATCACAGTACCCTCCTCTTTTCCTTTAGGGGATATTGTCCGAAATCCAGAAAAATCTGGTCGAATCGCCAAATGGGCAGTCGAATTCGGTGCCTTCGAGATCCATTTCACCCCTCGCACGGCGGTTAAGTCTCAGGTTTTGGCCGACTTTGTGGTCGAATGGACCAACCCTGAGCCACCCGTGCAGTTGGCAAAGGAACTGGAGTGCCCCGATTATTGGACAATGTACTTTGACGGCTCCCGTAATTTTCAACACTCGGGGGCTGGAGTGGTCTTAGTTACGCCTCAGGGCGAACAGCTTAAGTATGTCATTCAACTACACTTTGTTGCAACCAACAATGCAGCAGAGTATGAAGGTCTTCTTGCAGGGCTCCGGGCAGCAAAATTCCTCGGAGTCCGTCGATTAGTGGTGAGGGGGGACTCACAGCTGGTCGTAAACCAGGTAAACAAGGAGTACAGCACCTCCGATGAGACAATGGCTCATTACCTGGGGGAAGTGAGGAGATTGGAAAAACACTTCAGTCACTTCGAAGTCCAATACATCCCGCGAAAGGACAATATTCTCGCAGACCAATTATCCAAAATTGGATCCTCACGCTCATCCGCTCCGGCAGGAGTGTTCATTGAACACTTGGACCATCCTTCGATCATGACTTCGGTCGAGGATGATCCGGCAATAGCCTTCGTTGCCAACCTCGGTCAGGAACAAGATTGGACTCATCCATTGAGGGTCTATCTTGAACATGGGACCCTACCCGAGGACGAAACCAAAAGCGATCGGTTAATTCGAAAGGCGCGTCTGTACAAACTCATAGATGGGGTTATGTACAAAAAGGGTACTCAAGGAGTATTCATGCGCTGCATATCTCAGGAGGAAGGAAAATCCCTCCTGAAAGAGATACATGACGGCGTATGCGGTGCACAAGCGTCATACCGAACACTGGTCGGAAAAGTTTTTCGACAGGGATTCTACTGGCCTTCGGCACTCGATGATGCCAAGCTTATGGTCAAGATGTGTCCACAGTGTCAGTTTCATGCAAGACAGGTTCATCAACCTGCTTATGCATTGCAAACTATTCCTCTCGCATGGCCCTTCGCGATCTGGGGAATGGACATCGTCGGTCCTATGCCACAAGCGGTCAATGGGTACAAGTTTCTGTTCGTAGCCATTGACACGTTCACAAAGTGGATTGAGGCCGAACCAGTACGAAATATTACTGCATCAGCCGCACAAAAGTTCTTTCACAAGAACATTGTGGCACGATTTGGTGTTCCAAACCGTCTCATCACAGACAACGGTTCTCAGTTCGCTAGCGGTCTTTTCCTAGACTACTGCGATTAGATTGGGACCAAGGTGTGCTTTGCTTCCGTGGCACATCCACAAAGCAATGGTGCCGTAGAACGGGCCAATGGGCAAGTATTGCAAGGCATCAAAAAACGTGTTTTTGATCGCCTCAAGACCCGCTCAGGGGCTTGGGCAGACGAGCTCTATACTGTTCTATGGGCACTACGGACTACCTCTAGTCGAGCCACCGGTGAGACACCCTTCCATTTGGTCTATGGAGCCGAGGCTGTGTTGCCTATGGAAGTAAGTATTGGATCTGTTCGCACGAATCAATTCGAACAGGTCAACCAATCCGAACAGCGATCGCGAGATCTCATCCTCCTGGAAGAACGGCGTGATCGCGCCCTGATTAAGTCCGCGGTATACTTGCAGGCTCTACGCAAGTATCACAGTAAAAAGGTGCGACCACGTGATCTCAACGTTGGCGACTTGGTTTTACGAAAAATTCAAGACCAGTCTAACCGCAATAAATTCTCCCTAAAATGGGAAGGACCATACACTGTTGTCTCAGTGCCGCGGCCAGGATCTGCGCGGTTAGCCATGGAGGATGGTCGGATTTTGTCCAATACTTGAAACATCGATCAACTTCGCAAGTTTTACGTGTAAGTATTCCAATCACTTTTTTCCTGTTCAATTAGCATCTTTTCATAAAAAGCATGTCTTGTTTTCATACAATGAGTGTTTTTCTTTAAGCCCAAATTATACAAATTCGACCTGGGGGCTGATCGCCGGCGGTTAGGTTATTACAGCATTTTTCAACCGGATTCGCTGGTCAATCTCATGATCACTTCCAGATAAGTCACTCCTAAATAAGCCGTTTCTCAACGCACACGGGACTATCTGGCTAGTCTTCGGTCATCTGAGTGGCTATCAGTTTGCAATAAGGTTAAAATGTTACTTTAATCTTGACCATTGGCTTGAAGCGCATATCCCTGGTCATCATACTTATGTTTTCCCCTCTGCTTAAAATACTAAGGCTTCAGTATTCACAAAACAGAGGCGGGGGCTAGAGGAATATACTTATAGTATGAAACTTATGATGTGAATATGCACTTTCTTTTGAAAAAATAGTTTTACATACATGGCATTGTAATTACAATTGTTGGGTTACAAAATGTAAGGATCATTCGATCCTCAGCTCAGCCAAGAGTTTGTCAACGAAGGGCTTAACTTCTTCAATAACGGCGTCAAGCAGTTCTTCACTCTCGACCTCAACCGGTCCCACCAGCGCGCTCAGATTCGCATCTGGGCCATGGTGAAGTCGAACCCGGCTGAGTACGGTAGAAGCGGCTGATCGGACTCTCGTCCTGATTATCTCTTCACGTCGCCGTAAATCTCCAGGGAGATATTCGAGCAGTGATTCTGCTTGAGTTGTGAGCAGTGATGCCCAATCGCTGACACTTGGGTCGTCCTTCCTCAACTCTACCACGTTGGTATTCAAAAGGCTGGCTATGGCCTTCAGTTTTTCGAAGACCAGTAGGCTCAACTCTTTGACCGCTTGGTCGGTATGGTTGAGCGAGGACTCGAGAAGCATCTTGTCCTGGCCGAGCTGTGTAATGCGACCTGCTTGCGCTGTACAGAGAAAAGAGGTTATTAACAAGAAACGGCTTTAAGTCTTCTCAAATTGAGAATCGACTTACCAGCCTTCTCAGACTGAAGTTTATTGATTTCAGTCCGTAGTTTCTTGAACTCTGTAACTGAGTTCAGCCTTATCTTGGCTAACTCTTTCTTCAAGAATGTAACCTCTCTGCAGCAAAATTAGGTCAGTCACAATTAAAGCCTACTTATATTAACAGAAGACTGACGATCCTCACTTGCGCAAGCCGTCACGATCTTTTTGAACAGCCGCCATGCTAGCCATTGCAGCATGCGACTGGCTCGTCACCCATGACAAGCCCTGTGATACAAAGCAAGAGAGTCAAGTATGCTCTAAAGGCGATTCAAGCGCCGAAACAGGGGTGATCATACCTTCATAAACTTATTTAAAGCGGCATCATCCATGCTAGCAGGCATCCTTGCTAACGCGCCGGAAGTGCCTGCGACAGGGACAGTTGATGGGAGTGCCGGCTGGACGCCACCCCCAGAGGTCACTGGTTGCGACCTGGTCCCTGTACTTGTTTCACCTCCCGCGGTCCGGACGACTTCCTGAACCACGGGAGTAGAGAGCTCTTCATTAGAGGCTCCCTCATCAGCCCTAGCTTCAACCTCCCCAGTGGCGGTTGAAGGTGTAGGTGCTGTCTTCTTTTGCCTAACAGGAAGAATGGGTCAGGCAGCTTTTATCTAAGATTACTGTCAAGTAAGAGTTCTTACCTTATTTGAAATCCCATTCGTTCCTGGGACTTCTGGGAAATTTCCCCTTGCGAAGGAGAGCCGTCTCCGGTTCTTGCCTTCCTTATGGTAAATAAAACAGCACCCCCCTGGAAATGTCATGTTATAGGCATATTCTTAGGGAACGGGTAAAAACACATAGAAAGATTTTTACCTGGGCCACCGGGCTAACTGGTGGGGCTGCATCCGAAGGCCTTGGCGATTCCTGAGTTGCTGGAACCGTCACAGCCGGCCTTTGTTCATCTACCTCCTCCTCTGTCCGCGGAGGAGGAGGATTTTCCTCCCTGGAACCCCCAGTGGTCCCAGGGGGAAGCTCTCCTTCCTGTATGTGCATTAACTTATCAAATGTGCAGAAAGAGCCATGGAGGGAATGATCGAAAAGATCCTTTACCTTAGTCGTCCCTTCGACCAGGGAAGCAGAGATGATTGACCCTGAAACCTCAGGGGCTTCAGGAATTGGAAGGTCACCCGCGACCACAAGATCTTCGGTGGTCGCAGGGTCAGCCACGGCCACCTCTTCGGCAGCTGTGGTTTCTGCGGGGCAGCTTGGGGCATCGCTGGATGGAAGATCCGCGATCTTCCTCCTTCGAAGCATCAGAGGAACGTCATCCTCTTCCTCCTCGCTCCCCTCTCCCTGTACGACGAAGAAGTGATTCCATGTCGCGCCTGAAAAAGTAGCAGGAATGCGATATCTTACCGCAGTCTTTCTTGCGGGACGAGGAATGCTTCGTGAAGACCCCTCCCCAGGGTTCAGCTTGGTCCTCTTAGGGGCAGGACTCTTTGTCCTGGGTCTCTGGGAGACCTTCTTCACATTCTTCGCCGCCGGCTTCTTCAGAGAGCCGACATTTTCACTTGGGAATGTCGCATCCGCGAACCTCCCTAGGAGCTATTTTCATTCCAATGAAATTGATTAGTGCTGGACATGCATGAGACCTGCAAAACATAGGCCAAGTGGAAAGTGTACCTTTCGGCGCTCCTGTTTAAGGTCGTCGCCGGCATGAATCAAGCTTTGGGGGTGAGGCGATCCCTTGGGGCCCTCTACCTCGGCGTTGTACGCCCTGAGGAGGTAGTTAGTCCGCCTCTCAATCTCGGCTGAGGGCAGGACTGTTCCCAGATACGAGTTAAATTGATGCATTTCAAAAATGACATAAAAGGATTTCAATGTCAGAAATGAATACCTTCGTTATAGTCCAAGGTAGTGTCCGCCATGGACTTGATCTCCCAAGCCGGATGAGCCCTTTCACGCAGGGGGCTCACCCGATTCTTCACAAAGTCTCGGATGACGTCACGTGCCGTCAGCCCTTGTTCGACTAAGTGAAGGATCACCTCAGCATGCTTCATGAACTCCGCGTTCATCGCCGGGAGAGTATCCAACTCGCTCGGCTTCTCCGGCCGCGAGTTCTCAAACCACAACCCGCTCTCGGTCGGAGGGGTGCAGTAAAACCATTTCTGGTGCCACCCGTGCACTGAGTCTCGCAGGGGTGGGGAGGGATACTCCTTTTTATCCCTCAGCCGGAAGTAGATGCATCCGGCGGCGTTGGTGCTCTTCGACCACGCCGAAAAGTAGAATCGTCGGAAAAGTCCACGCTGGGATATATTCCGACGAAGGCTTCACAGAGATGCTGGAATACTGCAAGGATCAGCATCGCGTTGGGGTGGAGGTTGATCAGTTCCCACCCGTAATGTTCAAGGATATCCTTAAGGAACCGACTCTCAGGGAATCGGAACCCGCAACGCAAATACTCCTCAAAAACCACCAACTCGCCTTCTTGGACAGTTGGGGTTTCTCGGTCCTTCTCCGCAGGTCGCCAGTTAATAAGCAGCCGCGGAGAAAGGATCTCCTCCTTCTCTAGCGCCATCAGGCTCTCCTCAGAATGCTGAATGGATCTGCTCCAGGGCGCCATCTTTGGTGTAGAATCAAAGGGGAAGCTGGCGATTTGAGGAAGATGAAGGCTGAAGAAAGTGAGGGTTTTGAGCGGCGGGAATTCTAAGGGTTTTTTCGCGGTTGAGTGGCTTCCTCAAGAAGCTACCTACTGCTTTTTATAGACCCAAGGCGACGCATTAATGAGTAAACGGCTCGTTTCAAACGTTCCATTGAATGCTTTATTCATTTCCCATAATGGATACTGTCTCTGATGGACCCGATAAAGTACTCAGGCGTCAGATCTGAAACAAAAAGACTTCTTTGTTTTGGAAACTGAAAGTGCAAAAGGACTGAAAAATTCTCAGTACTTTTTAGAGGACATTTTTCCTTTTTTATACTTTGAACATTTTTTTCGAAAAAATCATGTGACTCAATTTTTGATATACTGGAATGTTTCTAATTGGGTTATGGTTTTATCGAAATCATGTTTTAGGCTGAAACTTCGATCCTAATCGGAGTGACGGCCTGACCAAGTCCCAACTCTGGTCGAACCTTAGTTCTGACCGCGACTTTAAAACTGATCGCGGAATCAGGGCAGGTCGCGGTGCTTTTTTTCTTAAAAGTGATTTTGATCGCAGAACTAAAATTTCCTGTGTATGAATGGTCGCGAACGTAAAGTTCATGGCTATATTTTCGCACAGAAGATGTGGAGAATATTTCATGAGAAATAAAGAACTTTTATTTCTTACATTCTTTACATACAAAAGGGATGCAGTCGATCAAAACATCGACTTGCTCCGAAAGAAGTTTACAAAGTTCCCCAAGGGACATATTGTTGTCAGTAGGATCTACACTGACAACCCCCAAGGAACTAGCAACTACCCTAAGTCTATCTATATCGTCCCTAACAACAGACGCACTATTGTCCCTAATCAAGTCAGAGAGTTCTCGCTGTTGCTGAGCGAAGTCCCTCTCTCGATGGAAATGGTGCGCCTCTTCTCGGGATCGATCAAAACATTCTGCTAAACGCAGAATCTTCGAGGCCATCTCCTCGGTCTTCTTCTCCAGGGCATTCTTCTCTTCCAGAAGGGTCTGTCCAGAAGGAAGAGATGGAGCAGTAGAAGGCTGATCGCTGGGGCCTCCTACCTCCTGCATTTTGCAAAAGTTAGTCATACTAACTAAAATTATCAGCAAAAAGGGAGAAGAATTGTTACCTGTCCCGGTGCATAACCCGTTGATACAATCATCTTGGGAGGAAGATCATCATATGGTGGAAGAGCAACCTCCCCAGAAGAAGATTGCTTCGCCAACCCAATATGGCAATCATCTGATCGAGGGATAGTCACCGCTTGCCGACCAGGATGTTGATCACCCAAAAGGATGGGGGAATTGGATGTGAAGGGATCTTTCTCTAAGGATAAAGGCCTAACTTGCCGAGAGGCATGAACGGGGAGGGTCAAAGGAACTGAAGGAAGAAAGAAACTCGCTACGTTCTTCACCTTTGTTCCACTCGAAGATCCTTCGTCAACCTTGGGTTTCTTCCTTAAGGGAGACAGGACTTCATTCGTTTGAGACCCTTGTTCGACAATTTCCCCTTCATCGCTCTCAATCTCGATGATTTCGTGATCTGCCATTGGGAGGAGTATGTGAAAAGGAAGGAGGCCAGGTAACAAGAAAAAGACTTAGGCGTAAAAGGGAAATGGTAAATCTTTACATGTCCAGGGGTCTGGTATTTATAGCCGCCAGGGTGACGGTTCGCCTCCCAGACACCTCGGGTTTCTTTAAGACATTTACAATTTTACCTCGAGATAAAAATCTCTACGGCGCCATCATTGCCCGTCACGTAATGTCAGAACTCGTCTTGAAAAACCAACCGTTTTCACTTAGTGCGCCACTAAGTGGAGAAGTTAAAGGGCCGGGTTAAAAATCCAATGCACGGTTTTTAAATTCGAAATAAACACGTCTCTTCGTTTTCTCCGAATTTGGGGGCTAGCTGACGAGGATTGACACCCGGGTCACTTCTAATAAACTTTTGGTTCAAGACGAGTTCGAACCAGACATGTATCTGGTGATGCGGACTCAAGCTATTCTGAGGGGCATCACCATGAGGTCGCAAGCTTTACGCGATCAGGTCGCGGGTTTTGTGCGATCAGACCGTAAGCCTTGCGCGGTCAGAAGTTCATAGGCTATACGCGAACTACACATTTGGGATATTGCGTGGTCAGCCAAACCCCGCGGTCAGAACATCTGCCGATCAGGATACTTGGGATCTATCTATTCGATTGCCCATACAACAGGATATTCTAAGTATCCCGAAGATTCCTACACGTGGAGAATCAACCGTCAGGAGGTTAACACGTACAGTTATCCATGAATAACACGTGTTTAACCTACGTGGAGGTTAAAAGCAGTTCCAAAAACCGCATCCAACCGTCCGTGCAACCGATTGATGCAGTTTCCTTCACATGGCACCCTTTCAAACAGTATAAAAGGATGGCATGAAGCATCAATCAGGGGGAGAAGAGGGAAGAAAAATCATCTAAGTTAGCCAAGTCTACGGCACACCTCATATAGCATTTTAATAAGCCTTCTTTGGCTTATCTTTGTACACTCTTACAGGAAAAATCCTTGCCTGTGAGGACTTTTTCCTCCACTTGTAAACCTTTTACCACACTTAGTGAAATCTCAACAGGACGTAGGGCTTTTACTCCCACCATCGAGGGCCCGAACCTGTCTAAACTCTCTGTGCTCCTGTTCACTATTGTTCAGCATACCTTCCCGAAGGGTCATCTTGAAAGGTCTCACAGTTATAAATTCTGCATAAGTTCGGCTGAGGACTCCGAGTCCGAATCGTCGACAGTCTTCTACTAACAATGTCAGGTGATGAGGATTCGCTGCATCATTCTCCCTGCACGAAGGGCATTATTGCTCACTTTGAGAGGATGACGCGGATCACCACCGAGGGCCTTACTGAGGATGTACGACTCACTAATGAGCGTATGTCGCTGCAAGAAGATCGTCTCCGGTCCATCGAGGCCGCATAGGGAGTTGCTAACACTACCCTTGCCACCATTTTGTCTAGACTTGATATGCTTGCAGCTGCTGCCCCGGGAACTTCCATGCCACCGACTCGTCTCCCAAGAAACAATAGCGGCGTACTACGTGCACAACGGGTTCCCAGCACGTCCCCGCTGCCTCGGCCACCCAGACACACATCGCTAACGCTTCGGTTCAGCACTCTAGGGCTACTGTCGCTTCGGGAGCTGAGTTAGAAGATCAAAATGGTGAGAACTACGATGACTATGCTGCTGATTTGGAGGATGAGAATGCCGTCAATTACGACAACAACCGTGACCATTGTCGGCTACGTTTTAATCGGCAAGGTATGTGACGTGATCCACCGCGACGCAAATTACGTGATTGTGATGATGTTTTCTCTAAGGTAAAATTCAATATGCCGCCTTTTGAAGGTAAATATATCCTGATGGATACCTCAGTTGGGAATTACTTGATCAAAAATTTGCATGCCATGATTTCCCTGAGGATAGAAGAGTTAGGGCTGCTACTAGTGAATTCACTGATTTTGCTTTTGTTTGGTGGAGAGAGCATTGCCGCATTCATCCAAATGATATACCCACCACTTCGGAAGCATTAAAGCGGATCATGAGACATAGATTTGTTCCCTCATATTATGCTAGAGATTTATTAAATAAATTGTAGCGCCTACGCCAAGGTACTAGTTCAGTGGAGGAATACTATCAAGAATTGCAAATTGGCATATTGCGTTGTGGTTTAATTGAGAATGAGGAAGCTTCTATGGTTCGTTTCTTAGGTGGTTTAAATCGAGAAATCCAGGACATTCTAGATTATAAGGATTATAATTTGATGACTCGTTTATTCCATCTTGCTTGTAAAGCTGAACGTGAAGTGCAAGGACGACACTCGAGGGCGAAAGCTAACTTTTCTGCAGGTGGCACTACTTCGTGGACATCTCACACCTCCGCTGTTCCGTCCGGCCGTACCACCATACAGATTTCCTCCAACAACAAACCGGCATCCTCTACTTCAATTTCTGCACCACGAGCACCCGCGCCGACGAAAAGTGCCACACACGCTCCTAAAAAAGGTTCATCGTCGTCAGTCGCTTCAACAGGATGAACAAAAGACACTCAATGCCATCGCTGCAAGGGTTTCAGCCATATGATGAGGGAGTGTCCAAGCAAGCGCGTGCTAATAATTCGCGAGGATGGCGAGTACGATTCAGCAAGCGATTTTGACGAAGAAATGCTTTGCTTGCTGAACATGAAGATGGCGACACAATTTCAGAACATGAAGAAGAGCATGTGAGCGCGGGTGATGCTGACCAATATTTGAGTATTATTGCACAACGTGTGCTTACTGCTCAGATTGCTCGTGCCGAGCAAAGTCAGCGCCACAACTTGTTTCAAATTAAAGGCGTCATCAAGGAGCTATCAGTTCGTATAATCATTGATTGTGGGAGTTGTAATAATCTGGCCAGCATGGAGATGGTGGAGAAGCCAACAATCTCCACTAGACCGCATCCTCACCCCTACTACATTCAATGGTTCAACAATTGCGGCAAGATTAAGGTAACTCGTATGGTGAGAGTACATTTCGCTTTAGGTTCTTATCATGATTATGTTGATTGTGATGTCGTACCTATGCAGGCATGTTCTATGTTATTAGGTAGACCATGGCAATATGATAAAGATTGTTTGCATCATGGTAGAATAAATCAATACTCTCTCATGCATAACGGAAAGAAGATTGTGTTGCATCCTATGACCCTTGAACAAATTTTGAAAGATGATCTTGCTAGAGCTAGCAGAAATAAAAATCAGGAACTCCCTAAATCTGAAAATCAGATTGTAGCAAGTGAGTTGGAGCAATTTCATAACAAGAATAAAACTGAACCGAGTCTTTCTAAGGAAATAAAATTAAAAGGTTTCAGCTTCCTTGCAACTAAATCTGAAATTTCTGCTTTAGATGTTAGAAATTCTATTTGTTACGGCTTGATATGCAAAGAAGCATTGTTTTCATTCGAGGATATTTCATCTTCTTTGCCTCCGGCTGTTACTAACATTTTGCAGGAGCATGAGATGGAGTCGAGAACGACTCCAATTCAACAAGGGGAGGATGATGAGGACATCAATGACATGGACAAGGATTCATTGCCAGCATCTATTTCTTTGCCTCTTGTTGTTGCCACTAACCTTTTGCAGGAGCATGAAATGGAGTCGAGGACGACTCCAATTCAACAAGGGGAGGTTGATGTGGACATCGCTGACACGGTTGCGACCGCCGCTCCTTCCCCTACTACTTCTTCGACGCATGGAGGCCTCAATCCACAAGCTGTGCCTTTCAAGCCTTCATCAGTAGTCCGAGCCTCATGCCAGAAGCCTCGACGCCCCAAGGAAGGTCCAACTCCAACTCCAAGCCCAAGTCACCGTCAAAGCCCAAGTCGCAGAAAAGCCCGGTTCGGCTGTCCAGGAACAATCCAACTTCAAACGGCCGTAACTTTCGCGTCCGGAGTCCATTTTTGACGATCCACCACACCACGGAAATCTTATCTCCTAAGCTTTCCAATGGTTCTGGTCCCACTGACAGATTTGGCCAGGAATGACGGGAATTGCTGAAAGACACCACAGGACAGAAACTACCAGGCGCTGCGTCACCTCTTCTTTGGGCCAAAAGCCCATGTATTCCTAGGGTTGCGTGTGTGTGGGTCCCATCATGGTCGGAGCCCCTCCTCTGGCCACCGCTCTACTTATAGCCGCCGCTACCCTTCTTCTTCCTCGGGTTTTGTTAGATTGGTTTAGCTACGTCAAACTTAGAATCTTCGAGTTGTGCTGGACAGCCACCTCATCAAGATCATCAATAGAACCCCACTCTTTTGTTCTTTGTATTCGTGAACCTCAGTTTCATATTGGCAATTCAGATTGCTTTTACTATCGTTCTTGCTTGTTCTTCAGTTGCTTGCAGGAATTGAACCTCGTGTTCTGGTTGATCGTGCCCACGGCAAGATCAATAACCCTCCGGAGTTGGTTTAGCGATTGCTAAGGCGCATCGTCGTCGTACGGTGTAGTCGGATCATCAAAGTCACTTCCACCAAATCGAAAGCATCCCTCTCATCGAAAGATCGGGACCCATATTCTTCATCAGTTTTGTATCTTTCGTAAACCAAATCACCCACGTAAAGACTATGTGGCTGCACCCTTTTGCTATGAAATTTTTGCAAAGCTTATAAATATACCACTGACTTTATCAGTGCTCGATCACGTTTTTCTTCGAGGAGGGTTAAATCCTGAGTAAGTTGTTCGACTTGATCAATCTGATCGACTTGATCTACTCGAACAGAACCAATACGAATTTCCATAGGCAATACTACCTTAGCGCCATATACCAATTGGAAAGGTGTCTCACCGGTCGCTCGACTACAGGTAGTACGTAATGCCCACAGAACGGCGTAGAGTTCATCTACCCATGCCCCCGAGCGCATCTTAAGGCGATCAAAAACGCGTTTTTTGATGCCCTGTAATATTTGCCTGTTGGCACGTTCGACGGCACCATTGCTCTGTGGATGAGCTACAGAAGCAAAGCACACATTAGTTCCAATATTATCGCAGTAGTCCAGAAAGAGACCGCTAGCGAATTGGGAACCATTATCAGTAATGAGACGACTTGGAACACCAAACCGAGTGACGATGTTCTTACGAAAGAACGTCTGTGCCGCAGCAGCAGTGACATTACGGACTGGTTCCTCCTCGATCCACTTTGTAAATGTGTCAATAGCTACGAACAAGAACTTGTACCCATTTACCGCCTGTGGCATAGGTCCCACAATATCTATCCTCAGACCGCAAAGGGCCACGTTAAAGGGATAGTTTGCAAGGCATATGCGGGCTGATGAACCTGTCTTGCATGAAATTGACACTAGGGGCATGTTTGGACCAAGTATTTGGCATCATCGAGTGCCGAAGGCCAGTAAAAACCTGTCAGAAAGCCTTCCCGACCGGTGTGCGAAATGATGAGTGCACACCACATACACCGTCATGGATTTCTTTCAAGAGGGACTTACCTTCCTCTTGAGAAATACAACGCATGAATACTCCTTGAGTACCCTTCCTATACAAAACCCCTTCTATAAGTTTGTACAGGCGTGCTTTTTGAATCAACTGATCACTTTTGGTTTCATCCTTGGGCAAGGTCCCATGTTCGAGATAGACCCTCAATGGATGGGTCCAATCTTCTTCATGTCCAATGTTGGTAAAGTAGACTGTTACCGGGTCATCTTCGACTGTAGTCATGATCGAAGGATGTTCTAAGTGTTCGACGAACACTCCTGCCGGCGCAGATGTACGTGAGGATCCAATTTTAGATAATTGGTCTGCGAGAATATTGTCCTTTCGCGGGATGTATTGGACTTCGAAATGACTGAAGTATTTTTCCAATCTCCTCACTTCCCCCAGGTAATGAGCCATTATCTCATCGGAGGTTCTGTACTCCTTGTTTACCAGCTGTGAGTCTCCCCTCACCACTAATCGATGGACTCCGAGGAATTTTGTTGCCCGGAGCCCTGCAATAAGACCCTCATATTCTGCTGCGTTGTTAGTCGCAACAAAATATAATTGAATGACATACTTGAGTTGGTCACCCTGAGGCATGACTAAGACCACTCCAGCCCCCCAAGTGTTGAAAACTGCGAGAGCCGTCAAAATACATCATCCAGTGGTCGGTTCATGATAAGTCTTTAGATCTTGTATAGGTGGGTCAGGGTTAGTCCATTCGACCACAAAGTCTGCAAGGATCTGAGACTTGACTGCCGTGCAAGGGGTGAAATGGATGTCAAATGCTCCAAGTTCCACAGTCCACTTCGCGATTCGACCAGATTTCTCTGGGTTTCGAATAATATCTCCCAAAGGAAAGGGCGAGGGCACTGTAATTTTATGTGCTTGAAAGTAATGTCGTAGCTTGCGGGAAGCCATCAGCAATGTGTAAAATATCTTCTGGACTTCACGGTAGCACTCCTTAGGACCATGATGTATCGCGCTTATGTAATAGACGGGTTGTTGCACACCTTCTCTTTCTGCGATCAGAACTGCGCTGACCGCGTGAGGTGTTGCCGCCAAGTAAAGAATTAGTGGTTCCCCTATGATCGGAGAAACCAGCACTGGCGGACTGGATAACTATGCTTTAACCTCTTGGAACGCTTTCTCGGCTTCATCCGACCAGGTAAAACCATTGTGTTTTCGAAGAGCTTTGAAAAAAGGTAATCCTCTTTCACCTAGTCGCGATATAAATCGACTTAAAGCCGCCATGCGACCCGCTAGGCACTGGACATCCTTCATGGTCGAAGGAGACCTCATTTGCTCGATGGCCCTGATTTTTTCGGGATTAACCTCGATTCCTCTAGAACAAACGAGAAAACCTAGAACTTTACCAGATGAAACCCCGAAAGAACATTTTTCTGGGTTTAATTTTATTCCAAATCGGTTTAAATTACAGAAGATTTCAGCAAAGATCATCCAAATGAGTCAAGCTTTTTACAACCAAATCATCCACGTAAGCTTCAAGATTACGCCCCACCTGGGAAAGAAAGGTCTTTTGCATCAAGCACTGGAACGTGGAACCAGCGTTCTTGAGACCAAATGGCATTCTGACGTAGCAGTAGGTGCCAAATGGTGTGATGAAGGTATTCTTCTCTTCATCTTCTTCTGCCATGCTAATTTGATGATACCCTGAGTAAGCATCCAGGAAGCTCATCAGTTCGCAACCCGTAGTAGAGTCGACCAACTGATTAATGCGGGGAAGGGGAAAGTCATCCTTCAGGCAGGCACTATTTAGGCTGGTGTAATCGATGCACATGCGCCATTACCATTTGACTTACGGACCATGACCGGATTTGCAAGCCATTCCAGGTGATCGACTTCGTGAATAAATCCGGCCGTTTGGAGTTTATCTAACTCCATGCGGATAGCTTCTTGCTGATCAATAGAAAAGAGTCTGAGCTTCTGCTTCATTGGTCGATGTCCAGGTCAAATTGTTAACCTGTGCTCAATTACCTCCCTTGGGACACCGGGCATGTCGGATGGTTTCCACGCAAACACATCTGTATTAGCTTGGAGGAAAGTAACGAGTTTGAGTTCCTATTTGTCATCCAGGGCTGATCCAATCCGAATTGTTCTGGATGGATCATCTGGGTATAACAGAACTAGTTTCAGCTTTTCATCTGGTCGAGGAGCGGCCTTGATCGTATCCGCGGCTGTGGTGGTGATCTTGACATCCTGGAGGAGAAATTGATCTACTAGCTCTAGGGATAACCGATCGCAAGTCAATGCCTGTCGCGCCCCGAACAGGGTACCATGACTACTCCTGTGGAGACCCAGCTCGCTGCGGCTGGCCTCATACATACATACCATTGACTTCCCAGGATAAGTCAAGCACAGGAGTTCATTGCAGCATAGTAACTTACAAAATATCATTCATAAACAGTATGGCCTGCTGGCCTGGTACAACAAAAGAGTAATACAATGCCTTTACGGCACAAATGGTCTAATTAAAACAAAAAGACAACTACTCGGCGGAAGCTAGGCGAAACCCCCACAGTCGTAAGAAGTTGACAGCAGAACAACACACATCAAGGCTCTGGCAGAATTGGCTCTCCTCCTTCTGGATCCACAAAATCTTCCAAGCCTTCGTCTTGGTCATGAAGCACTCCATCTATTGTTGATAAGTTGCAAGGGTGAGCACTTACGTACTCAGCAAGTCATAGGTAAGAGTAGAGATACGTATAGTAGAGATGACATGATCCTATGCTATTGAGGGAAAAGAGGTGAGAGGGTTTTTCCAAAAATACTTTTCTTCCAAGCTTTTCAAATCTCATGCTCATGGCAGCATTTCATGTACTTAGGGCACAATCCACGTGCCTCTTAGCTATTATATGATCACTAAATTATGGTACTACCGCGACACGTCAACACATGACAGCCCACGACAGCACCCCTTATCATGACAACACATGTCATTTGGGTAATCTTGACTTAACAAGTTTTAATTTATAAAACAATACTTGTGTCACACCCCGTGGATTTAATCCACCGCGGCATACTCCTAAAACTCGGAAGCACGAAGTATTCGAATACATTTTTAACTCTGCAGAGGGGTACCAATTTACCGGCAAGATATATCCACTTTCATGCCCTTCCTATCACAAGGATTGGACCCCTGACTCACTTCATACTGTGAGTGGCAAGGTGGAGATAACAAGAACTTTTGCCATGTTTCACACACAATTCACCCCAGACCCCGTGGTTTTCTTCACGCAAACCACAGTTGTGGCAGGGTTACACAACCCCCACTAAATTGGCATCTTCCCCTCAGGGTCAGCGTGCATTATCACATCCTGTGATATGTGTTGGAGCGCACCCCGTGTAAATCGTGAGTTTGTCATATAGGGGTTCCATGTGTGATCCACATACTACTTGTTCAGGCCTGTCCCATACCAGGCTTGCGGTCGGCACGTTAATCAGGCCACTAGACGCACAACACAAGGTTCTAGTCCTTATATGCCAATGACCAGATCATACCACAATCCATGCACTTCTAGTGCTGGCACATCCTGTGCGACCAAGCACCTCCAGTGCTTTCACCATTCCATACCAAAATACTGGTCACGGCTAGGGGTTTTATTTCATGAATATAGATTTTTATATATATATATATATATATATATATATATATATTTATCAATTCATGGCTCACTACTAAACAATTCATTTTTCCACAAGCAATCAGCCTGATGCTGCCATTTCATAATTCAACCATTCTCAATCTTTCACATGCAATATTATTTATATTCAAGGATATGTTATAGCAACTCATAAAATATAGGTTCAAGATGTTCAAGAATATGACTTGCCTTCCGCGTCGTAAGAAACAACAGTTGATATCGGGTCTGTGACGAAGTCTTCAAACTCGAACTCTTGCTCTGAACAATGATCAAACAAGCAAACAGGCATTACAATCAATCCTACTCTTACTAATCCACTATATGCGATAATGCAAGGTGAAAGCGTCTCGGCGATACAAGATTTGGGGTTTTGGGAAGCGATTAGGGTTAAACTATGGAAACCAGGGTTAAAATTAGTTGTCAAAGGTTTACAAGGTTCCAAATGTCTCAAAATATCAGAATAATATCAAGGTTGTGACTGGTTCGCCCAAAAACAGCGAACGTCTTTAGGTTGGCATTCGGTTCAAGGCATCGACATAGGGTCGATGGATGATAGAGGGCTCAACTCAAGTTGTGACAGTAGAATAAAATATAGATCACAACATCAGGAGTCTAAGGGACAAAGTTATGTTCAAAATTCATGGCTGGAAGTAGGTGAAAAGGCTCAATGCCACTGGCTGACATAGGCTGACAAGGGCTGACAATGCCCAAGGATGGCATTGACATGGTTTGAATAGTTCCCAGTGGCCAAAATGGGTTTTTATTCAAGCATATGGTGCAAAAAGTAGTGAGGCAACTATTTGACAAAGTAGTTTTTGGTTTGCATGACCAGAGGTGGGTGAACAGGGCTAATGCCACTGGCTGGCATAGTGTGGCATAGAGTTGACATGGCCAGAAACTAGGGTTTGCCATAAATTTTGATCTAGGGTTCCAAATGATGCACCACTTTTTCTGGTAGGTAGGCCATGCTAACAGGAACAGATGTCTCAACAGGATCTAGGGCAGGAGATGGCCGGAAAGTGATGAAAACCGGCGAAGAAGTTGACTGGCCTAGAGCACATGCAACATAAACAGTACAGCAACTAGGGCATAGCTATAACTTCTGTTCTAGGCCGAATTAGAAGTCGTGATAGAAGACAAAAATGTTCAGGAGGGTGAAAAACATCTAGATGGCAAAGTTTCTGGAGTTGGATCGGCTGGATTTGGAAGATACTGGCTAGAGAAATGATGAACTCAAATCTGATTTGGGCATTTCTGATTTAAAGTGATTGAGCTTAATTCCTTGCTTGTGGATGGTCTCTAGAGCATAAGAAAGCTACTGGTGAAGTTAGATTAGCTAGGGATGCACCAGAAAAGCTTAAACAGCAAGCTCAGTTCACAAGCAAAGTTCCAATTTGGGGGTTTCTAGGTTTCAGCAAAATTGATGATTCTGGTTGCTTAGGGATGTTAACCAAGGTCTAGTGAGCATATTTGATCACTGGCTCGAGAGCTAAATCGGTTTGGGTGAGGGTTAATTGCTCACCGGAGTTCTAGATGAAACACGGCGATTGTCGGTGACAGAAAGTATTTAAACTAAATTCCAAGCTTGAGAAGTATGAGGGAGATGAGAGAAGCTCACTGGGAGTGTTGGATTGAAGAAGGAGGCAGTGGTTGAAGCTAGCACCGGAGCTCCCTTTGCTGCTCACTGGAGAAGAAGAAGAAGACGGCGAGGTTGAGAACTTAGGTGTTTCTGGTGGGTGTGTGGTGTTTCACTGAGACCAGGGACTATGTATAGAGGATTTGGAGGTGTTGCAACGGCTAGAAGTGCTCGGGGAGTTGTAGCCGGCCGGATGTGACTGGATGGTGACTTCACGGCGAGCTGGCGTCGAGGTGACTCGGTTCAGCGGCCGTGAGGGCTTTACACCTGGAGTTGCTGCGATGCGAAGGCGAACTGATGGCTGGGCGCGGCGAGGTCTCCACGTGGCTACGCTTTGCTGCTGGAGCCGTTGCTGGTGGTGTGCAAACGGGAGGACATCAGCTGGCTATGATCCTCGCTGGAGAAGATCCACAGTGGCCAACGTAGAGCACACACGTGGCAGCAGGTGAGGTGTAGCGGGTACTGTAGCTGCAGGTCGGAGCAAAACAGCAGCAGTGGCGAGGTCGAGGTCGAAGCTCTCGTGCTCGTGCACTGGATCCAGGTCGTGGTCGATTGCAACAGGTGTGGTCGAAACAGCAGAGCTGGTCGAAAACTGAAGCCTGGTCGAAGTCGAATAGCCAATCTGGTCGGTTTGATTAGCACTGGTCGTGAACAGAAGGGGTGGTCGAACCAGGGACTGAATTGTGATGTTCAGTTGAAATCTGGACTGATTTGTAATTATGATCTTAGAGATGTTTAATTTGGGATTTAATTGCATGGTTGAGTATAATATTTCTATTAATACTCATTTAGCACAAATTTGGAGAAAGTTTGATAAGATCTGAGGGATTTCACCTATTTTTGAAAATAGGGTAGAATTATGGTAAAATAGATCTGGATTTTGTCGATCTCGAATTCTGGTAATTGGAGTGAGATTTTGAAGTCTGATCAGAAGGGAAATCTGTATCAAATAGCATTTGGGAGGTGTTCCCTGAAGAAATTCTAGAGTTGGAGTTGATTTGAGGATTTTAGCCTTTTCAGGCTTCCAGGTAAACAGAAAAGGACTTATTCGCAGTAAAAATTTGGACTAACCTGCGAAAAGTGTTTAGATGGAACAATCTGGTTCCCAACTTTTTGGAGTAAGTTGAGGATATATCTAAGAACATATTCCAAAAGATACTTGAATCTGGATAGGGTTAGATCATAATAACTTAGTTATCTGGAAACTGGGGTACTTAGGGTAAATCTGAATTTCCTGTTTTCGAAAACAGAAAGAGGCTTAGATACTGAAAACAGAAAGAGATCGGCCACTGACCGAGGAAGGTATTCCTCACCCCGACAAACCTTTTGACAAACTGGCAAAGAGTCTCTGTAGAGCTTTGTCGTAGACGATGAAGATCATCTTCTTTCGCGGGCTTCTAATAACAATTCTGAAAATTGTTGAGGATGGCATCGCACAACATTTCCCAATTATATATCGAACCCTCGGGCTGATTGAATAGCTAGGTCCTTGCTGGTTCCTCAAGGACCGTCGGCAAGTAATTGGCCATGATGCGATCATCCCCACCCGCAGCTTGGATAGCGGTGATGTAGATTTGAAGGAACTCTGACGGATTCTGGGTCCATCAAATCTTTCAATTGTTCTTGGCTTGAACTTATCTGGCCAGACGACCGCACGGAGGCCTGACGAGAAAGCTTTACAGCCAACATAGGAACTGTGGAGAGTTCTGCAGTTCCCATCCTGACCACTAGTGATTTCACGCGATGGGGACACGCCACGTGGTCCCAAACGAGAATCCACAGGAATTCGATCCCGATCACTAGAACTTCCCACGCGTCTGGATTTGTCGTGCCGAAGTAATCCGGATGGTAGTCGATTACGCCTACCATGACTAGAGTAAGAATACTCCTTTTCATGGGAACGTATCGTAGACCGGGAGGAAGCTGTAGGGGTTGCATCGGATGCTACCTCATCCAGCTTCTCCGCCAGGATCCTAGCAAAAGCCGGTTTGTCCGCGTCTATGAGGGTAGGAGGAAAATTACGCAAGACTTCCGTGATAGATTGAAGTCGACCATGCGTACTTCTCTTTGGTGCGCCAGGTGTCATTGTTTCTTCATCCGCCGGTGAATATTCTGGGGGCAAAGAAGGCGTCTGGTCGCGCCTGTGACCATGTGGGTGACGGGAGGAACTAGGGGTGGCGTCATAACGAGATTGCGCATTTTGCAAAGCCTCTAGGGCTGTTCTGTGGAGTTCGTTATCTCATCGCTCACGGTCCTGATCCTCCTTTTGTTTACATTCCTGTTCCTCCTTTTATCTGCACTCCTGTTCTTCCCTAGCAACCCACTGATCAGGAGTTTCCTTCGAGGTAGCGAATTCTCTGGGGAGCAAGGCCGCAGAAGGAGAGAACATCCCTGTTTGTTCTGAGTCAAACTCGAAATCAAAGAGAGAGTAGAGGTTGTCAGGATCAAACCTCCCCGGGCTGAGTTCTCGGTCATTGTCATCCTGGTCCTCGACGGGGATGCATGGTGACCGAGACTTGATTTCCAATATGGTGGAACTGACATTAAGTTCCGAACCTATCTCTTCCATCCCTTGGTCGATGGATATGACCTGGGTAGAGGAAGACGTGTCCTCATGACATTCCTTCAAATTGTCTTCGCAATTGATCTCTTCCATTGGAACGGGATCGCTAGGTGAAGGCATTCGTATGTGGGCATAATCGTCGAGATCGAAGTCGTTCTCAAAGTTATATGCCCCAGACATGGCTCACCAAACCTCCAGATGAAGGGAAAGCACCTTGAGAAAAGGCCCCACGGTGGGCGCCAGCTGTCGACGATTTGGACTCGGGGTCCCCAGTCGACCTTATACAAATTTGTGAGTTGTGAGACCTTTCAGGGCGCTCCTCCGGGAAGGTAGGATGAGTAATATCTGTATGGGCACGAGAGAATTTATACAAGTTCGGGCCCTCAATGGTGGGAGTAATAGCCCTACGTCCTGTTATGATTTCACTATATAGGAGTGTCGTGGTATTACGGATACCCCGGCAGGTTTCTTCGGACGTGCATAGCACGTGTACAGCGGCGCGAGCTGACCGAGTTACCGGTCACCTCCCACCGGGCAACGCAGCAATTGACGCAACGATTTTTATACAGGTTCGGGTCCTGGTGGGGGCCCTAGTCCTGTCGGCACCCTCCAGACGCTAGTCCGCTGGGGAGGTGCTCTCTCGGGGAGAGAGGTCTCCAAGGGAGCCTGTTGTTTGAGTGTGTTGTAAATGAATTAGACTTAGTTACAAATGATATACAAGGGGGGTATATATAGTCCCCAAAACATGCAAAAGACCAAAAAGCCCTAGCTACGGCCGTTGGATCGAGGGGCGCGAGCGTCATTCCGTCAACCGAAGGGCTTGGATGCTTGACAAGTGTCCTTGTCAGTTCCCAAAGCAATCCTCATGCCACTAGCACGTGACCCTTCGTGTCGTCAGGATCAACCGCGTGGGGCGACCGGGATTCCTCGGGGAGCTCTCCGATCCTCTGGTGGCTTCCTGGGACCCGGCGACCCTCTGGGGCACGGTGAACCCCCGGGGCTCCCAGTGGCCCACCGGGACCCTCTGATCCCCTGGTGAACCTCCGAGGCCCGGTGGCCCTCCGGGATTCTCTGAGACCCGGTGACCCTCCGGGGCCCAGGGACCCTCCGGGACCCAAGTGAACCTCAGGGGCCCAGGGACCCTCCGGGCGCCCAGTGAACCTCAGGGCCCAGGGACCCTCCGGGACCCTAGTGAACCTCTGGGCCCAAAGACCGTCTAGGATCCACCAGGCCCCCAGTGAACCTCCGGGGCCCAGGGACCCTCCGGGACTCTCCGGGGGCCCGAAGACCCTCCGGGACTCTCGGGGGGCCTAAAGAACCTTCGGGGACCCAGTGACCCTCCGGGACTCTTCGGGACCCGGTGATGCTCCGGGTCTCTCCGGGACCCGGTGACTCCCTGGGACCCAGGGCCCAGGGAAACTCCTGGACCCTGTAGGGACCCAATGACCTTCCGGGACCCTAGTGAACGTCTAGGGCCCGGAGACCCTCCGGGGACCCGGTGCCCCTCCGGGACTCTCCGGGGGCCCAAAGACCCTTCGGGGACCAGGTCACTGTCCAGGACTCTCCGGGACCCAGTGATGCTCCGAGTCTCACCCGGGGCCCGGTGACTCTCCGGGACTCTCTGGGACCCAGTGACTCCTCGGGACCCGCCAGGGACCATCTCCGCACGAAGGGCCGAGGCTGTCCGGAGACCCCGCAGGACCCAGGACCCGCTAGGGACCTTCTCCGCACGAAGGACCGAGGCGCTCTGGACACCCCACGAGACCGGGGGCCCAGAGGCCCAGGGACCCACCAGGGATCTTCCCCGCACGAAGGACTGAGGCGCTCCGAAGACCCCGCGGGACCCGGGGCCCAGACGCCCAGGACCCGCCAGGGACCTTCGACGCACGAAGGACCGAGGGCGCTTGGGAGCTCACTTCGAAGACTACCCGGAGGTACAGGATTTACCCCAACAGGAGCCCCCCAGGCCCTCGGGGACACGTCGTGGCCCTGGAGGGTATGTGTAAAACCCTTCCCCTAATGACACTGAGGTCTCCGAGGTAATTTTCCCGCACAGTGCTGCGATAGAACCCTTTCGCTTATGAGGGACCGGGGATCTACGGGTGGAAGGATCTGAACTTGGGATGTAAAGTCGCTGGGGAAGAGAAAACCGCCCCCGAGGGGCTTGGAGCCCCAGAACGGAGAAAATCCTCCCGGGACAAAGTTCACCGGGGAGAGAATGTTACCGCGTCCGAGAGGCGCGGTTGAGAAAAACCTCCTCCCGGGACCAAGTCCACCCGGGAGAGGAAGTTACCGCGTCCGAGCGGCGTGGAGCCCCCGGACAGGAAAAACCTTCTCCTGGGACCAAGTCCACCCCGGAGAGGAAGTTACCGCGTTCGAGCAGCGTGGAGCCCCCGGACGGGAAAAACCTTCTCCCTGGATAAAGTCCCCCCGGGAGAGAACGTTACCGCGTCTGAGCAATGCGGTTGAGAGAAACCTCCTCCCGGGACCAAGTCCAACCGGGAGAGGAAGTTACCGCATCCGAGCGGCGCGGAGCCCCCGGACAAGAAAAACCTTCTCCCGGGACAAAGTCCCCCCGGGAGAGAACGTTATCGCGTCTGGGAGGCGCGGTTGAGAAAAACCTCCTCCCAGGACCAAGTCCACTCGGGAGAGGAAGTTACCGCGTCCAAGCAGTGCGGAGCCGCTGAACGGGAAAAACCTTCTCCCGGGACAAAGTTCCTTCGGGAGAGAACGTTACCACGTCTGGGCGGCGCGGTTGAGAAAAACCTCCTCCCGGGACCAAGTCCACTCGGGAGAGGAAGTTACCGCGTCCGAGTGGCACGGAGCCCCCGGACGGGAAAAACCTTCTCCCGGGACAAAGTCCCCCGGGGAGAGGATGTTACCGCGTCCGAGCGGCGCGGAGCCCTTGGACGGGAAAAACCTTCTCCCGGGACAAAGTCCCCCCGGGAGAGAACATTACCGCGTTTGAGCGGCGCGGTGGAGAAAAACCTCCTCCCGGGACCAAGTCCACCCGGGAGAGGAAGTTATCGCGTCCGAGTGGCACGGAGCCCCCGGAAGGGAAAAACCTTCTCCCGGGAGAAAGTCCCTCCGGGAGAGAACATTACCGCATCTGAGCGGCGTGGTGGAGAAAAACCTCCTCCCAGGACCAAGTCCACCCGGGAGAGGAAGTTACCGCGTCCGAGCGGCGCGGAGCCCCCGGACGGGAAAAACCTTCTCCCGGGACAAAGTCCCTCCGGGAGAGAATGTTACAGCGTTTGAGCGGTGCGGTGGAGAAAAACCTCCTCCCGGGACCAAGTCCACCCGGGAGAGGAAGTTACCGTGTCCGAGCGGCGCGAAGCCCCCGGACGGGAAAAACCTTCTCCCGGGACAAAGTCGAAAAATTCCGAGGCCCGATCGAAATTTCCCCCAGTAACCGTGAGAACGGGGAGCCAGTGAAGAAACTTTTGGTCTAGAGATTCGCTCCCGGAGGAGGGAGAGCGCCATGATAGGCTCTGGAGTATTTGAGGGGGGACCATTCCCTCAAAGTGACTCGTTATCACAGTTATGAACTGGGTTGCCGCATACCCCCTCAGTCCGCAAGGGGTTATCGTAAGCCGCCTGGGGAGCGAGGCTCCCGTTGTCGGGACTTTTGGAGTGTTTGAGGGGGGGACTCACCCCTCAAAGTGACTCGTTACCGTGGTTACTAGGAACTGGGTTGCCGCTTACGCCCTCAGTCCACGAGGGGGGTTGTTAGGCGCCCTAGGGGAGCAGGGTTGCCGCCATCGGGACTTGGGCTAAGCAGGAGCCCGTGACCCTCATTCAAGGGCATCCTCTGAGGGGCATCCTCCGCGGAGGGCATCCTCGCTGGGAGAACCACCTATAGCATGGGGTCAACCCCCGGTGTGGAGTAAGCCCCCGGCGCAGGGGGAAGCCCTGGGGCAAGGAAGGCTCCCGCCGCGGAGTGAGCCCCCAGCGCGGGCAAAGACCCTACGCTGTTGGGATGGTGGTGGTGTCCGAGACGCGAGGACGCCCGTCACCGGGATGCCTCTCACCGGGAGATAGTGATGGCGCCCGGGACACGGCGACGCCTACCCACGGGGTGCTTATCACCGGAGTGGTGGCGGCGCCCAGGACGCAGGTCATCGAGATCTGTTGGGCGGAGATTTCTCCTAACACCGTGGAAGATCATCCTCACTGGGAGGGCATCCTCGCAGGGAGGGCATCCTCACTGGGAGGGCATAGCCTTGGAGGCGGTGAAAAAAATACACCCTGCAAGAGAAGATTGATACGGGAATGACTAATTTACATTGATGATTAAGTAAATTGATACAACGCCTTCCCCCTGCGAAGCGTGAGAGGGTGAGGGGGAGGCCCGGAGGCCAAGTGCAGACATCCTCGCGGGGAGGGCATCGCCTCGAGGGTCCAACGTGGGGCTCGGGGGCAGGATCCCCCCAAGTCAAGAGACATGTCATTGGGAGTCTTGGAAAGGGGGAACGTCGGTTGAGGCCTTTTCTTGGGCCAGCTCCCGGTGTCCCCCATAGGTAGTGGGGTGGGCCGCCTGTACCGACTGATGGGGCAAGGTAAGTCTCTCCCCCCTGCTCATGTTGCTCGAGGAATGCGGCGAAGTGTTGACGAAGCGCGTTGCATTCTCGAGTGGCATGGGAAGTGGACTAGTGGAAGGCGCACCATAAGTCGGCCCCAACCTCGTTGCTTCCCAGCGCGGGATTGTCCCGAGCACGGGAGGGCTGGCCTCCCCCCCTTTTGACTTGGGGGAGGGGCAGCTGCCCCGATCGGCTTTGCGAGAGCTGCCTCCGTCTTCAAGAATGAAGACATCCTGAGACATCGACTCGTTGTGATGTCCCTCCTTGAGATGTTTGCGGGGTGAGTCCCCAACATCTCTCTTTGCGGGGGGGGGGGGGGGGAGACCCCTTGGTCTTCCTTCCAGAGGTCATCCTCCTCTGCCCTCGCGTACTTTTCAAGTACGTTGAAGAGCTCGTCGGCGGAGGAGGGGCAGCTCCGGGAGAGCCTCCAATGGAGCTCCCCGGGGAGGATCCCGCTCTTGCACGCCTCGATGACTGTGGAGTCGGGGACGTGCGCCACTTTGCTCTTGACCTGAGCAAAGCTCTTGAAGAAGCTTCGGATGGTCTCCCCCGTCTTCTGCCGAACGGTATAGAGCTGCGACGAGTCAAGGGGACGCACATAGTTCCCCTGGAAGTTCGCGCAGAACTCGCGCTTGAGCTTCGCGAAGGACTTGATGGAACCGGCCCTCAGGTTGTAAAACCATGAGCGGGCGATCCCGGTGAGGTATAGGGGGAAGACGTTGCATTGCACCGTCTCGTCCCCCCGGCCGCTGAGATGGCGGTGGAGTATACCTGCACAAATTCATAAGGATCAGCCTCACCATTGTAGTACTCGATGCGGGGCGGGCGATATGGCTTTGGCCATCGGACACGTCGGAGCTGGCGGCACAAGGGTTGGTTGGCCCCCTCAACTCTCCAGGAAGGTTCCCAGTCGTTGTCCCCCCTTGCAGGGGAGACGCGCTCGTTATCAGAGTCGGGGAGAGGCCCCAGCGGTCCGCTCGGATGGTGGTAGCGCCTCTTCTCCTCAGGGTTGGGGCTAGCTTCGTGAACCTCCAGGTGTCCCCCAGAGGTGGCGGTGGCTTCGTCGACTGGTCTCCCTCCCCGGCTGGTCTGGCGGCGTGTCCCCAGCCTGTGTTGAGAGGGAGCTTCACTAGGTTTCACGGCACGCATGCGCTCCACCTCCCCCGAGTTAGTCGGGTTTGATCCACTGGGGAAGGAGGGAGCTGATGCGCGTCAGCTGACGCTGCTGGCACGCGGGCAAGGCCCGGCGTCGGGCGTGTCTCCGGGGCCATTCCGAGCGCGGTGGGAACCGCCAGCCCAGGAGCCACTCCGGACGCACCGGCAACCATCCGCGGCGCGGAGCCAGGGAGAGCCACCGGCGCGGGGAAGGCTCCCGGTGCGAGGTAAGGCCCCGGCGCAGGGACAACTCCCTGTGCGGGGTAAGGCCCCGGCGCGAGGAAGGCTCCCGATGCGGGGTCAGGCCCCGGCGCGGGGACAGCTCCCTGCGCGGGGTAAGGCCGCAGCGCGAGGAAGGCTCCTGGCGCGGGGTAAGGCCCCGGCGCGGGGACAACTCCTGGCGCAGGGTAAGTCTCCGGCGCAGGGACAGCTCCCGCCGCTGGGACAGCTGCCGGTGCGAGGACAGCTCCCGGCGTGGGGTAAGGCCCCGGCGCGGGGACAGCTCCCGGCGCAGGGAAAGTCTCTGGCGCGGGGACAGCTCCCGGCGCAGGGACAGCTCCCGGCGCGGGGTAAGGCCCCGGCGCGGGGAAGGCTCCCGGTGTGAGCGCGGGGAGAGCTCCCGGGGCGGGGACAGCTCCCAGCACGGGGTAAGGCCCCGGCGTGAGGAAGGCTCCCGGAGCGGGGTCAGCCCCCGTCGAGGTGAACATGCCCGGCGCCAGGAAGGCCGCCGAGTGTCCCACGAAAAACGAAGGCAGCGACCCCATAAATGGGAATGAGGGCTGATAGACCGGAGCCGGAGGCCACGCTAATGCGCGCAACAACTCCTCCAAGGTGCGTTGGGCGTGGAGTTGGCCTTCGAGCAAAGTGTCCCGGGGAGCCGGGTGTGCCATCGGGGGGAGAGTAGTCCCCGCCGAGGCGGTCGCGGTCGCCGAGCTGGAAACGGGAACACCTCTACGGAAGATTTCGGGAGAAGAAGGTGGCAGCTCTCTTCGGGTGTTCCCGAACGGTAGCGTCGCGACGGTGACATCTTGCTGGGGTGGCACCGGGTCACTGGGACCGTCACCACTAGAAAGGGAGAGAGCTTGAGCTCCCATTCTTGGGGGAGCCATGGCGATTCATCACGAGTCCCCACGGTCGGCGCCAACTGTCGTGGTATTACGGATACCCCGGCAGGTTTGTTCGGACGTGCGTAGCACGTGTACAGCGGCGCGAGCTGATCGAGTTACCGGTCACCTCCCACCGGGCAACGCAGCAATTGACACAACGATTTTTATACAGGTTTGGGTCCTAGTGGGGGCCCTAGTCCTGTCGGCACCCTTCGGACGCTAGTCCGCTGGGGAGGTGCTCTCTTGGGGAGAGAGGTCTCCAAGGGAGCCTGTTGTTTGAGTGTGTTGTAAATGAATTATAGTTAGTTACAAATGAGATACAAGGGGGGTATATATAGTCCCCAAAACATGCAAAAGACCAAAAAGCCCTAGCTATGGCCGTTGGATCGAGGGGCGCGGGCGTCATTTCGTCAATCGAAGGGCTTGGATGCTTGACAAGTGTCCTTGTCAGTTCCCAAAGCACTCCTCATGCCACAAGCACGTGACCCTTCGTGTCGTTGGAATCGACCGCGTGGGGCGACCGGGATTCCTCGGGGAGCTCTCCGATCCTCTGGTGGCTTCTCGGGACCCGGCGACCCTCTGGGGCACGGTGAACCCCCGGGGCTCCCAGTGGCCCACAGGGACCCTCTGGTCCCCTGGTGAACCTCTGAGGCCCGGTGGCCCTCCGGGATTCTCTGAGACCCAGTGACCCTCCGGGGCACAGGGACCCTTCGGGACCCAAGTGAACCTCCGGGGCCCAGGGACCCTCCGGGCGCCCAGTGAACCTCCAGGGGCCAGGGACCCTCTGGGGCCTTGGGACCCTCCGGGACCCTAGTGAACCTCTGGGCCCGAAGACCCTCCGGGACCCACTGGGCCCCCAGTGAACCTCCAGGGCCCAGGGACCCTCCAGGGAGCCGGTGACCCTCCGAGACTCTCCAGGGCCCGAAGACCCTCCGGGACTCTCCGGGGGCCCGAAGACCCTTCCAGGACCCGGTGATGCTCCGGGTCTCACCGGGGGCCCGGTGACTCTCCGGGACCCGGTGACTCCCCGGGACCCAGGCCCCAGGTAAACTCCCGGACCCTGTAGGGACCCGATGACCTTCCGGGACCCTAGTGAACGTCCGGGGCCCGGAGACCCTCCGGGACTCTCCGGGGGCCCGAAGACCCTCCAGGGACCCGGTGACCCTTCGGGACTCTACGGGATCCAGTGATGCTTCGGGTCTCACCGGGGGCCCGGTGACTCTCCGGGAGTCTCCGAGACCTGGTGACTCCCGGGACTCAGGGCCCAGGGAAACTCCGGGACCCGGCGGGGACCTAGTGACCTTCCGGGACCCTAGTGAATGTCCAGGGCCCGGAGACCCTCCAGGACTCTTCGGGGGCCTGAAGACCCTCCGGGGACCCGGTGATGCTCCGGGTCTCATCAGGGGCCCGGTGACTCTCCGGGACCCGGTGACTCCCCGGGACCCTGCGGGACCTGATGACCTTCTGGGACCCTAGTGAACGTCCGGGGCCCAGAGACCCTCCGGGACTCTCCGGGGGCCCGAAGACCCTCTGGGTACCCGGTGACCCTCCAGGCCTATGCAGGGACCCAGTGACCCTCCGGGACTCTCCGGGGGCCCGTAGACCCTCCAGGGACCCGGTGACCCTCCGTGACTCTCTGGGACCCGTTGATGCTCCTGGTCTCATAGGGGGCCCAGTGACTCTCCGGGACCTGGTGACTCCCCGGGACCCACTAGGGACCATCTCCGCACGAAGGGCCGAGGCGGTCCAGAGACTCCGCAGGACACAGGACCCACTGGGGACCTTCTCCGCATGAAGGACCGAGGGCGTTCGGGAGGTCCCCTGGGACCCGTGGCCCGGAGGCCCAGGGAACCACCGGGGACTTTCTCCGCACGAAGGCCCGAGGCGCTCTGGAGACCCCACGAGACCAGGGGCCCAGAGGCCCAGGGACCCACCAGGGATCTTCTCCGTACGAAGGACTAAGGCGCTCCGAAGACCCCGCGGGAGGTACAGGATTTGCCCCAACAAGGAGAAAAAGTGTTTACAAAAGGGAGGAAGAGATGATCACAGGCGAAGATCTCTCCTTTATTCGTATCTATCTAGTTATGACTAAGTCTTCAGGTTACTCGGACTCCTGGTAATGCTTGTATGCTTAACCGTCCTCTAGATCGTGCATTGACCACCTTTTTATATTGAACAGAAGGGTGCCAATGCGAAGCGGTTCTGGACGGTTGCTACTGTGCAATTTGTGTAACCGCTCCTCTTTCCTATGCAGGTTTAACACGTGTAGTTAGTGGGTACCACACATATTAACCTCCTGGCAGTTGTCTTCATACGTGGGAGAAGTTATCTTGACCCTAGAGATGTGTTTGTAAAAGACTTAAACACCCTAAAACTGTCTTGGTCGCATGTAGTCATCGACCTCCTGACCGCGCATTGTCTGCGATCTTGTGATCGCGCAAGGGCTGCGATCACAATCTACCTTTATGTCCACGCTCTCCTAGCATATAGAAGACTAGTCATCTGAGATCATAGTGGCCATTTAAGACTCATAGACACATATCAGATTCGAACCTGATCTAAACCTAATGTGTGTTAATCAAACTAGCTCGGGTGATGATCCTCGTCAGGGGGGTTGTCCTCCGGTTCAATGTTAAAATCAATAAACTTTCCCTTGTTTATGTTGTTTTGTCGATTTTTTCGATGCGTTCGTCCAGGTCCAGCATAGTCCCCCCCCCCCACAACGGGGAGTAGGTTAGTAGTGCGCGCTGTGGGTGAGGAACGAGAAGCTCCGGACAACAGTAAATACTCGGGGATCACATAACTCGGTGAAAAAGAGGAAAACTGGATGGCCATTAAAATCCTTGTGAATTTTCCCCGGGTACCCCCCAGTTGAGAATTTTTCCCTGTCAAAAAATTCTGAGGACCGGTCGAAAGTTTCCCCCAGTCACCGTGAAACGGGAGCCGGACAAAAATTTTTCCAGTCGAAAGTTTCCCTTTGTCACCGCGAAATGGGAGCCGGTCAAAAAATCCCGAGGCCCAGTCTAAAATTGCCCCCGATTAAAAATTTCCCGCAGTTGCCATGAAACTGGAGCCAAACGAAAATTTTCCCGGTTGAAAAATTCCGAGGACCGGTCGAAAATTTCCCCCGATTAAAAAATTCCCCTGGTCGCTGCGAATCAGGAGCCGGTCAAAAATTTCTCCCGGTCGAAAAATTCCGAGCACCGATAGAAAATTTCCCTCAGTCGCCATGAAACGGGAGCCGAACGAAAATTTTTCCTGGTCGAAAAATTCCGAGGACTGGTCAAAAATTTCCGCTGGTTAAAAATTTCCCCTTTCGGCGTGAAATGGGAGCCGGTCGAAAATTTCTCTTGGCCAAAAAATCCTGAGAACCAGTCGAAAATTTCCCCCAGTCGCCGCGAAAGGGGAGCCGAACAAAAATTTTTCCGGGTCGAAATGTTCCGAGGGGTGAGCCTGATGAGCTCGAAGTGTTCGAGGGGGGACTAATCCCTCAAAGTGACACATTACCATAGTCCGTAGGGACTGGGTTACCGCTTACCACCTCAGTCCACGAGGGGTTATTGTAAGCCGCTCTAGGGGAGCGGGGCTCCCGTTGCCGAGATTGCTCGGGGCAGCATGGCTGTCCATTTCATCCTCACAAGGAGGGCATCCTCACGAGGAGGGTGATGCGTTGATTGTACGTGCGTGTCATTTCGCGCCCGTAGATGGCATGGCGAAGGAGCGCTCTGTCTTGTTCTTCCTCGATGAGGTCGACTTCTAACTGTTGGTTGTCTTCGTTGGTTCGGTACGCTGCGGCCGTGGCTCTATCCAGGAGCTCGACTTGCAGTGACCGAAAACTGATCTCCGATGGAAGGACTGTTTCAGCTCCGTATACCAGCGAGAATGGGGTACACCCAGTTGCCCAGCTTGGGGTTGTGCGCATGGAGCAGAGGACATTGGGAAGCTCCTCCTCCCATGCGCCCCTCCGAGAGGCGGTTTGTTCGAGTCACCGGCGTAATCCCTGCAGAATCACGTCGTTAACCCTTTCGACGACTCCGTTGCTCTGGGGATGAGCTACAGAGGCGAAACGGGGGGTGGTGCCCAAGTTTTGGCAAAACTCCCGGAAGTGCGCCGAGTCGAACTGGGTACCATTGTCGACGGTGATCTCTCGTGGGACTCCGAAACGGCAGACAATATTCTTCTAGAAGAACCACTGTATCGCTCGGGAGGTGATGCTAGCTAAGGGCTCAGCCTCTTCCCACTTAGAGAAGTAATCCACAGTGACCACCGCATACTTGTAGGCCCCTGGCGCGGGGGGGAGGGACCAAGGAGGTCCATTCCCTAGCGTTCAAAGGGCCAAGTAACATGGATGGCCTGTAGCATTGCAGAGGGTAATTTGGAACCCTTCGCCATCTTCTGGTTGGCCTCGCACGCGGAGACAATGTCTCACGCATTGTAGGCTACTGTGGGCTAGTAGAACCCCTAGCGGATAACCTTCGCTGTGACCACACGCGGTGCCAGGTGAGAGCCGCAGCTCCCCGAGTGTATGTCCTCGAGGAGCTAGAGCCCTTCCGCTCGCGGGAGGCAGTGGAGGAGGACAGAGGCCCCTCACTTGTAAAGCCTCCCTTCCAATAGGACGTATGCCCGTTCCTTGGTGTGGAGGCGCTTCGCCCCCGCATCGTCGGGAGGCTCCCCTTCACCTCTTATGAAAGAGACGATAGGGTCCATCAACGATGGCTCTCGGGAGATTACAGAGACCCCCCATGATGCGGGGCTCGTCGTCGGAGTCGGAGGTGGTGACTAAGGGCTTCGCGGTGACCTCCAAGAAAGCGGCCTTGGGGAGGGGTACTCGGGTGCTAGCTGCCCGTGCTAGGGCATCAGCACGGTCGTTATCCTTCCGGGGGATATGTCGCGCCTCCAAGCCTTCGAAGTATTTCTCCATCTTCCGTACCTCCCCCAAGTAAAGGCTCAGATTCACATCATGACACAAGTAGGACTTGTCCATTTGGCAAACCACAAGTTGGGAGTCTCCCTTATACAGGAAGCGACGAATCCCCAGGGAGCACGCAAGACACAACCCCAACAAGACGGCCTCGTAGTCGACTACGTTGTTCGTGGTAGGGAACTCGAGCCTTGCCGTGTACTCCAGAGCCCTCCCCTCGGGGCTCCGGAGGACTACCCCCGCCCCGGCCCCAGCGAGACACAAGGAACCATCAAACATGAGTGTCCAATGGTCATCGCGTTGAGGTGGTTCGGCAAGGGAGTCCCCCCCGGTCCCGGAGGCAGGAGTCTATTCTGCCACGAAGTCAGTAAGGACTTGCAATTTGATGGTGGAACAGCTCGTGAGGGAGCGGGAGAAGGGAGCCAGTTCGGCTCCCCACTTCCCAATCCGACCGGTGGCTTCCTTATTCCGTAGTACACCCCCCCCAGGGGGAGGGAAGCCGGGACTGTGATTGAGTGCCCTACGAAGTAGTGGTGAAGCTTCCTGGATGCCATCAGGAGGGCGTAACAGATCTTCTCCACCTCCGTGTACCTTGTCATGGCACCTTGGAGGGCTTCACTCACATAATAGATGGGGAGCTGCTGCCCATCTTGCTCCTTGACCAGGACCGCGCTTACAGCGATTGGGGTGGCCGTGAGATATAAGAGCAAAGGCTCCGCCTGGGATGGGCTCACGAGCATCGGAAGGCTCGTGAGATATTTCTTTAGGTGGTCGAACACTGCCTGGGCCTCGAGGGTCCATCGGAACCCTTCGAGTCCCCAAAGGATTTTGAAGAATTGAAGACCACGCTCCCCCCACCGCGAGACGAAACACCTCAGCACGGCCAGGCGGCTGGTGAGTCACCGTACGTTTTTCACGGAGTGCGGTGAGGGCATGTCCAGCAAGGGTCGAATTTTTTCGAGGTTGGCCTCTATGCCCCGCTGGGACACAGGAAGCCAAGAAGCTTCCCCCTGCGCAGGCCGAATGCGTACTTTTCTGGGTTGAGCTTCAACCCATACTTGCAGAGGATGCGGAAGGTCTCCGCTAAGTCTTCGAGATGGGTGGCCACACGGAGACTCTTGACAACCGTGTCATCGACGTAGACCTCTATGTTACGGCCGATTTGGTCCTTGAGGACTAGAGACATGAGGCGTTGGAAGGTTGCCCCAGCATTCTTGAGCCCAAAAGGCATGTGAACGTAGTAGAAGGTGCCGAGGGGAGTTATAAAACTCCTCTTTTCCTAATCCTCCTTGGCCATTCGGACTTGGTGGTAGCCCAAGTATGCGTCCAAGAAGCTCATGAGCTCGTACCCTGCGGTCAAGTCCACCAGCTGGTCGATCCGCCGGAGTGGGAAGTTGTCCTTTGGGAAAGTCTTGTCGAGGTCGGTGAAGTCCACGCACATCCTCCACTTACTACTAGACTTTTCCACGAGAACGGGATTCGCGAGCTACTCGGGGTGTAGGACTTCCCAGAAGAACCCCGCCTCTCAGAGTCTCACGATCTCAGCCTTAATGGCCTCTTGGCGCTCAAGGGAAAGATTTCTCCGTTTTTGCTTCACTGGAGGGCGGCCGGGCGTTACAACAAGCTTGTGCTCAATAATGTCCTGGGCAATGCCCTTCATATCTATAGGCTTCCACGCGAAAACATTGGAATTTTCACGGAGGAAGTCCATGAGTCTTTCCGCGTGCTCCCTGCGAAGATCTACCCCGACTTTGACAATTTTCTCCCTGCTCTCTCGGAACAGTCGGATCTCATGGAGGTCCCCCTCAAGGTGCGGCTTCGGGAGAAACTTCCTAGTGGTGGCGATCGGGGCGTCAAGGGTCGGGGAGGAGATTTCCTCCCCCGGGGCCTTGATCAATTTGACATCTCTGATCGTGGCGGCGGCACGCTCATAAAGAGCACGGGTCGCATCCTGGTCCCCCTGGGCGATGATCACGCTACGAGGCCCAGGGATCTTCATGCAGAGGTAGGCTTGGTGGACTACAGCGCCTAGACGGTTGATCGTGGTCCTCCCCATGATGGCGTTGTAGGAGGAGGGGAGGTCTACCACATCGAATCGGACCATCTCCGTTCGGTAGTTGTCTGGGGCGCCGAACGTCATGGGGAGGTCAACCTTCCCCACAGGGTAGACGGACTTCCCTGGGTCGAAGCCTTGTAAAGGCCCGGCCGTGGGCTGCAACAGCTTCTCATCCACCCGCATTTCCCTGAATGCTTTTAGGTACAGGATGTCCACGGCGCTTCCACCATCAACGAAGATGCGGGCCAATTGGTAGTTGAAGACAGTGGCGGAGACAATGAGAGCGTCGTTGTGGGGAAACAAACTCTCCTCACGTCTTTCTTTGTGAATGTGAGGGGGATGTTCGACCACTTTGGTGGTCGGGACGCGTTCAGGACCCCCACAACCTTTACTTCCCTCGCATACTCCTTGCGCTGGTGCTTGGAGTCTCGCCTAGTGGCGGATCCTCCTGTAATGACACTCACGCGTCTCTGCGAGGTCTGGAAGGGGAGCTCCTCAGTTGGGTCTCCCTCCTGTGTCTGCTTCTGCTGCTCCCCGGAGGGAGCAGGGAGGGCCGCCTGGGCCTGCGGAGGGGGCAAGGAGTTAGGACCCCCACCCCCCTGCCTGTGTCGATCGAGGAATGCGGAGAAGTGTTGCAAGAGCGCATTGCATTCTCAGGTGGCATGGGTAGTAGACTTATGGAAGGCACACCACAGGTTGGCCGTGCCCTCCTTACCATTGGGAGTTGGGCCCTACTAGCCATGGGATTGGCCCCCTCCATTGTCTTTCGGCTTAGAGCGATTGCCCTTGTTGGCTTTGCGCGAGCCGCCTCCACCCTCGAGGACACAGGTGCCCGAGGCCGTGCTCGCTGCGGTTGACCCTCTTGGGGTGCTTTTGGGAGGGGTCTTTGGCCTCCCGCTTGACAGAGGCAGGCACTCCCTATTTTTTCCAGAGGTCATCCTCCTCGGCTCGGGCGTACTTCTCGAGTACGTTGAAGAGCTCGTCTGTAGAGGTGGGGCAACTCCGGGAGAGCCTCCAGTGGAGCTCCCCAGGAAGGATCCCACTCTTGCACGCCTCAATGACCGTAGAGTCTGGGACGTAGGCCACCTTGCTTTTTACTTGAGCGAAGCACTTGAAAAAGCTCTGGATAGTTTCTCCCATCTTGTGCCTGACAGTGTAGAGCTGTGACGAGTCCAGGGGGCATATGTAGCTCCCCTAGAAGTTCGCGTAGAACTCACGCTTGAGTTGTGCGAAGGACTTGATGGATCCCGCCTTCAGGTTATAAAACCATGATCGGGCAATCCCAGAGAGATAGAGGGGGAAGACGTTGCATTGCACCATTTCATCCCCCCCCCACTGCCGAGATGGCTGTAGAGTACACCTGCACAAATTTGTCAGGATCGGCCTCACTGTTGTAATGCTCGATGTGCGGTGGACGGTATAGCCACGGCCACAGGATGCACCGGAGGCAGCGGCACAGCGGCTGGTTTACCCCCTCAACCTCCCGAGAAAACGCCTAGTCATCGTCCCCTTTGGCAAGGGAAACGCACTCGTTGTTGGAGTCGGGAAGAGGGCCCAGCGGTCCACCCACCCGGCGGTAGCGCCTTTTCTCCTCCGGGTTGGTTGAACTCACCTCTTGAACCTCAGGATACCCCCCGAGGTGACAGTGGCCTCTTCAGCTAGCCTCTTTCCCCGATCTACCCTGGTGCGTGGCTCCCTGCAACCGTGGGTCGGGCACAGACCTTGCTGCAGTAGTGGCTCCGATCGGCGGTAGGAGGGAGTCTTCCTGGGCTTTGTCGTACGCATGTGCTCTACCTCCTCCCAGGTGAAGCGAGTATGGTCCACCGGGGGAGCCCTTGGGGGCGGTCCCGGGGGAGGGAGCTGGTGCGTGTCAGCTGTCGGCCCGGAGGATGCCACCGGCGCACAAGCTAGGCCCAACGCCAGACATGTGTCGGGGGGACGACGAGGGTTGGCACAGGGAGAGTTCCCGGTGCAACAGCGACCGCCGGCGCAGGTGAAACCGATGCGGGGTAACCTCCTGGAAGAGGGGAGGTTCCGGGCAGGGGCAGGCCCCCCAGTGTGGGAAACATTCCCGGGCCGGAGAAGGCAGCTGGGTGCCCCATGAAGAACGGTGGTGGTGCCCCCATGAAAGGGAATGGGGGCGGATAAATAGGAGCCGGGGGCCGCACCAACAAGCGCAAAAGTTCCTCCAGGGTGCGCTGGGCGTGGAGCTGGCCCTCGAGCAAAGCCCCGAGCAGCGGGTCTCCGAGAACCAGGGCTGCCTCTTGGAGGGTGCTAGTCCCGCCAATGCGTCCCAAGAAATCGCTCCCGATAAGCTCCTGATCCCTAGGGGAGGTAGCCCGAGGAGCGCCTAGGCGGCCTTTACCTTGTTGAGTCTCATCGCCAGGGGAGATGCCGGTCGTCTAGCCCCCGGGGTCATTTCCAGATCGCGGTGGGGGGTGTCCTCCGGGAGCCAATCCGACTACGGTGGCTCCCAGAGTGGCATTTGGACAATTTTGATAATTATCGCGTCGAGTTACCCCCTCTGAAGCCGGGGTCCCAGAGGGTCCTGCCACTTCAGATACGCCCCCCGGCCGGCTACGAGTACTGGCCAGAGGATCTACTTCGAAGGGCCTTCCGGCGAATAAGGAATTTGTACAAGGACATCTCTTGGGAGCTGTCAAAGGGCCTCTGAGAGTATTAGGTGTAGCTCACCAGAGGGGGCTATCCTCCGACGTGTAGGATCAAGGATGCCGACTAGAGGGGGGTGAATAGGAGGCTTTTAATATTCTTTCCAATTAAACAATTTTTCAAAGATGTTCGGATAACCTAGATTTTGCAAAGGGGTTTAGAACTATCTAATCAACAAGTTGCATTCAACCATAAGGAATAAGCAATTCAACATGCAACAGCAATTTAACACTAGTTACAATTACTCAATATGAAATATACAATACACCAAGCAACTAATTAGTTAAACAATTTGTGTCAAGTCAAATATGAAATGAATAAGAGATACGCAATTGACACAATATTTTACCAAGGTCTCGGAGACTCATGACCCAGTCTCCCCTACTCCTCGTTGAAGCGCTCACGCGTGAGCTTCGCTTCTATATCCACGAAGAATATCTCACTAGGGTAGCTCCTTCTCCACATCGGATAGGCGAGCACCAATACGTTTCACAAGTTCTTGCCGGCCTCTTCGACAAACTTCAATGGAGAGATCGCAACTATCCTCCGACACCGTCTAGGCGAAGGCGATCACCAAGAGTAACAAGTCAGATGCACTCACTTGAACAAATCACGTGCTAGAAGCTCAAAGATGCACATGAATGCTCAACACTCTAGGACTAGCATGCAAATGGTGATTAAAGTGCACTAAACACTCTTAACTTCACCCAAATGCTTCTCCTCCAAATCACTCGAGATTTTGGCTCAAATCTAGCCTCTAGATGCAATATAACAAATCCAATGAACTTGGCTAGCTTATACACAGTGTTTTCAACTTCTTGAGCAGCCTCCAATGAATGCCAACACGAGGTATATATAGCCCAAAAGGAAAACTAGCCGTTTGCAACATCCTGATGAAATTTTGTACAGGCCGGACACTGTCCAGCCAATACAACAAAATACAACCATTGCAAATGTGTCAGTTACCGTTGGGCTATTTTTCTGAAGGTCGGACAAATGATCTTATGTTTGGACAAAAGCCCCGGACAGATGCATTTGTCTCTGTTTCACTTTCAAAGACGAGGCACACACAATTTGTACAGGTTGGACAATGTCCGGCCATACCGAACAAAGTTCAGCCCATCCCAGACAAAAGCCCCTGGACGAATACAAACGTCTCTGGTTCACATTTTGCAATACGCTTTGTTGGGGGAAATCTCCGTGCAATCAAGTCCAGATAAGGGGCAAGGGTCCCGGAGCCTTCATCCCGGGCGCCACCTTTTGCCCGGGGACAAGGACCTCAGTGACCCCCCATCCTGGTGATACCACCTAAAACGGAGCCTCGCAAGCGGACGAGGTCACAGTAGTAGGCGAGTATGTCGTTCTCTCCCAAGGGACTAGAAGAGAGAAAAATATGCCTAACTAAATTTAAATCCAAAATGCAGAGGAAAGAAAATAGTCCAGCTCAATTTGCCTAATGCCGGATTCAGACTTCCAGTACTTCATTGCTTCAGAACACACCAACAGATAAACAGTAATTCAGACTCAGTTCTCATTCATCTATGCAATCACAACAGTTACTAAAATGCAACACAGCAGTTCATGAGGAGAAGCAGCAAAGTAGACAGTAAGTCAAAATCAAGCTCAAGCTGCGACTCAAATGCATTCAGCTCTAATTCCTATCAAGGGTCACAGTTCAACATCAGTAGAGACAGAAACAAAGTTCTAAATTGAGGACAAACAAGCATGAACAGAGACAGCAACAAGAACTATGACACAAGAGATTAGAACACACAACTAAGATGGGTTTTTCTCAAGCATTAACTGATCATCCGCAGTCGAATTCTGTTTATATACATGCATCACAGGAAACAGATCAGAGGGGGAAGGAGAATGAGATTGAGAGAAGGGAAAATTGTCACTGAATGGTCGCTGGAGTCGAGGAAGAACTCGGCACAGAAGTTGCCGGAGTAGTGGAAGAAGGTGGCCGGAGTAGTCGCTGTGGTGGCGTTGTCGAAGTCGTTGGCGCCGGGCTAGAGAAGAGCTGGAGCAGAGGTTGAAGAAGTTGACGAGTCGATGAAGAAAGGGCTACGCCATGGCGGTGCGCCGGCGTCGGGAGATGGCGGCACGGCGTGGAGACGGCCTCGGGAGAGTGTGAGCTCACCGAGAGAGGCGGAGACGCGCAGCAGTTGGGCGACGTGGTCGTCGTCGAGGGAGGCGCAAGAGTCAGCGGCGGGATCTCAGGCGGCGGCGGCATTGGATCGGTGGATAGGGCGGATCTTGCAAGGCAGCGCTGTGGCGGCGGGAGGCGGCGCTTAAGCAGCGGCTTTGGTGATCTGGTGGAGCAAAGGCGGCACGGAGGGAGGAGACACCGGTGTGGGCGGCGCTGCAGATTCGGAGGTGGGAGACTCGGCGGCGCCGGGTTTGTGGAGGTGGATCTGAAGTGGAGAGAAGGTGGAGAAAGGGGAGAGGAAGAAGAGGGCAGGAGGAGAGGAAAAGATGGAAGGAACCAGAGAAGGGAAATAAAGAAAAAGGAGAGGGAATGGAGAAAGAGGAACAAGGCAGGAAGGTGAGGGTCCGGTGAGATGTGGTGGCGGTGCGCTGCCGGCGTACGGCCCGGCCACCGGCGGCGAGGTGGACAGAGGTGTGGAGGAAGATTTGGGGGAGATAGAAAAGAAGGTAAGAAAATAAAAACTGGGCTCAACTCCTCTGGTGGCCGGCGGCTAAGGTTAAAAACCCCCAATTTGGCATTTTTGCAATTATGGCCTTGAAGTTCTGAAAATTTAGAAATAGGACCTCCCTGCTAGGGTTTGGGATTCCGGGCCCCCGGAGACTCTGATTTCGGTGCGGTTAGATCCTACGCGTCACACGCGCACTTCCATCAGGAATCGTCCGATGGCCAGATTAAGTCGAGGACGCGCGTCCGCTAGCCGAAAATCCATCCAATCCTTGCCGACCAGCGATAAAAATTGGAAAAACGAGTAATCCGATCGATTTGGCGATTAATCTGGAATAATCTAGGTATATATGCCGAGGAATATAACTGATATGTGCAAAAACATGGGGAAAAATGTACAGAAAAATGAGGCAAATCGAGTAAATATCACCTGGGCACCACCTTTGGCCCGGGGACAAGGGTCCCGGGCGCCGCCTTTTGTCCGAGGGCAACGGTTCCTGAGCCTTAGTCCCGGGCGCCGCCTTTTGCTCGGGGACAACGGCCCCGGAGCCTTCGTCCCAGGCGCCGCCTTTGGCCCGAGGACAAGGGTCCCGGTGACCCCCGTCCCGGGCGCCACCTTTTGCCCGAGGACAACAGTCCCGGAACGTTTGTCCCGGGCGCCGCCTTTTGCTCGGGGGGCAACGGTCCTGGAGCCTTCGTCCCGGGCGCCACCTTTGGCCTGGGGACAAGGGTCCGGTGGCCCCCGTCTCGGGCGCCGCCTTTTGCCCGGCGAAAATGGTCCCAGAACCTTCGTCCCGAGCTCCACCTTTGACCCGGGGACAAGGGTCCCGGTGACCCCCATCCCGGGCACCGACTTTTGCTCGAGAGCAACGGTCCCAGAGCCTTCGTCCCGGGCGCCGCCTTTGGCCCCGGGACAAGGGACCGGTGACCCCCGTCCCGGGCGTCGCCTTTTGCCCGTGGACAACGGTCCCGGAACCTTCGTCCCGGGCGCCGCCTTTGGCCCGTCGACAAGGGTCCCAGTGACCCCCATCCCGGGCGCCGCCATTTGCCCGGGGACAATGGTCCCGGAGCCTTCGTCCCGGGCGCCGCCTCTGGCCCGGGGATAGGGTCCTGGTGACCCCCGTCCCGGGCGCTGCCTTTTGCCCGGAGACAACGGTCTTGGAGCCTTCAACCCAGGCGCCACCTTTCGCCCGGGGACAAGGGCCCCGGTGACCCCGTCCCTAATGCGGTCATGTGAGGGTCACATGGGGAGCGCCTCGGGAACTGGCGAGGACACTTGTCAAGCATCCAGCCCCCTCGACCGGAAGAAGGATGTCAGTGCCCTCTGATCCATCGGCTGGAGCCGGGGTAGTTTACTCTTTTGCATCTTTTGGGCCTATATAAGCCCTTGTATCCCTCTGTTGTAACAGAGGACAACTCATTTGACATCAATACATAAAAATGAACAAGCGTGCTTAGGAGCACTCTCCCCACGAGAGAACTCCCCTAGCGAACTCTTGTTGGGAGCACGTCGATAGGACTAGGGTCTCCACTGAGACCTGAACCTGTATAAATCCTCGTGTCACTTGCTGTGTTTGTTCGATAGGAGAGGACCAACCACTTGGTTAGCTCGTGTCATCTTTGTTTAGCTAGGAACCTCCACAAAACCTGCCGAGGTATTCGCAATACCACGACAGTTGGTGCCCTCCGTGGGGATCTTCGCGACGAACGCCAAGGCTCCCCCAAGAATTAGGGCTCGCGCCCTACCCGGTGATGCCAATCCCAATGAACCGGTGCCACCCCCTTGACGCACGACAGCCCCGGCACTTCCGTCCAGACACGGCCAAACCCAGGTACCACCTTTCACCCTTCCAGTTGTTTCTGGTGGACAGGTCTCCAGGTCTAACCCGATGACCGTGGGCGCCCCGGTGGGGACTGGCCTTCCCCCGGTGTCTCCCCCAGCCTCCCAGGACACCCTGCTCGAAGCTCTTGTGGAGGGCCAACTCCGCGCCCAGTGCTCCATGGATGAACTCCTCCGCGTTTTGGAGTGGCCGCCGACCCCCATCTATCCGCCGCAGTTCCCGTTCATGGGGGCAATGCCCCCGTTTATGGGACACCCTGTGGCCCCTCCGATCGTCGGAGGCCGGACCACTCCCAGGACTTACGATTCCACCGGGGCTTACGCTCCCCGACGGGCCCATCGTCCGGGGCCTTCCCGGCTCCCGGAGCCTTCCCGATGTCGGGAGCTTATCTCGTTCCCGGAGCCTTCCCCATCCCGGGGACTCACTCCACGCCGGGGATCTTCCCGAGGCTGGGAGCCAGTTTCGCCCAGCCGACCGCGTCTCTCGCACCGGAGGCTGCCCACCAGGTGGCTCCCGCGCCACCGTGGAACCCCAGTGAGGGCCCCTCCTCTCTGGTTCCGGACGTCGCTCCAGGGGACGGCCCGGTGGCGAACTCTGCCCGCGTCCCGATAGCACCTTCCGAGCTGATGACCGCCACGCATGAGCTCCCTCCTCCCTCGGGGCCACCTCCGAAGGCTCCCCCGGCAGATCAGGTTCGCTTTACCTGGGAAGAGGTCGAGCAAATGCGTACCACCAAGTCTGGAGAGGCTCCCTCACACTACCGGCCTGAACCCCCCCAACTCGTGGATGCGGTGAACCACATTCCTGTCCCAGCCGAGGGAAGAGGCCTGTAGAGGAAGCAACCGCCGCTTCTGGGGGGTGCCGAGACGTCCAGGAGGTTAGCTCGACTAACCCAGAGGAGAAGAAGCACTACCGTCGTGTCGGTGGACCTCTTGGACCCCTTCCTGACTCCATCCAACAACGAACACGCGTCCCCCGTCAAAGGAGACAGTGACAGGGACTCTCCCTGGGAAGTGGAAGGGGCTAACCAACCGTTGTGCCGCCGGCTCCGGTGCATTCGATGGACACGACCTTACCGATTGCCGCACATCGAACACTACAATGGTGAGGCCGATCCCTACGAGTTTGTGCATGTGTATTCCACAGCCATCTCAGCGGCTGGGGGGGACGAGACAGTCCAGTGCAATGTCTTCCCCCTCTACCTTACCGGGATTGCCCGCTCATGGTTCTACAACCTGAAGGCCGACTCCATCAAGTCTTTCGCGCAGCTCAAGTGCGAATTCTGTGCAAACTTCTAGGAGAACTATGTGCGTCCCCTGGATTCATCTCAGGTCTACACCGTCCGACAGAGGACAGGGGAGACCATCCGCAGCTTCTTCAAGCGCTTTGCTCAAGTCAAGACCAAAGTGGCTCACGTCCCTGACTCCACAGTCATTGAGGCGTGCAAGAGTGGGATCCTCCCCGGGGAGCTCCATCGGAGACTTTCCCGAAGCTACCCCTCCTCCGCCGACGAGCTCTTCACTGTGCTTGAGAAATACGCTCGGGCGGAGGAGGACGACCTCTGGAAGAAAAACCAGGGGGCTCCCGCCCTCGTTGATTGGGAGGCTAGGGACCCCCTCAAGCGCCCCAGGAAAACCTTTGTCCTCGAAGGCGGGGGCGGCTCGCGCGATGCTCCCAAGAGCAACCGTCCCTTCCCCAAGCCGAAAGGATGTGGGGGGGCAGTCATCCCGCGGCCGTGAAGGCCCTACAGCGGGAGGCAAGGAGGGCCTATGGTGCACTTTCCACAAGTCCAATACCCACGCTACCCGGGAATGCCACTAGCTTCTGCAACACTTCGCCGCATTCCTCAACCAGCGTGGGCAGGGGGGAGTCCTGCCTCCTTGCCCTCCCAGTCGGCCTTGCCGGCTCATCCTACCCCCTAGGGGGAGCAGCAAGGGAAAGCGCGAGAAGGGGGCCCAGCAGCAGAGCTTCCCTTCCAAACCTCCCAAAGGCGTGTCAATGTTATCACGGGAGGGTCTACCTCCGGGCGAGACTCCAAGCTCCAGAGCAAGGAGTAAGTGTGTGAGGTAAAGGTTGTGGGGGTGCTGGATACGTCTCGGCCACCAAAGTGGTCGAACATCCCCCTGACTTTTACAGCGCAAGACGCGCGCGGGGTTCGCTTCCCCCATGACAACGCACTCATCGTCTCCTCCACCGTCTACAACTGCCACCTGGGGCGCATCCTCGTCGATGGCGGAAGCTCTGCCGACGTCCTATACCTAAAGGCGTTTAGAGAGATGCAGGTCGATGTGAAGCTACTGTAGCCCGCAGTAGGGCCCTTGCAGGGCTTCGTCCCGGGAAAGACGGTCCACCCGGTGGGGAAGGTGGATCTCCCCATGACCTTCGGTACCCCAGACAACAACCAGACGGAGATGGTCCGGTTCGACGTGGTGGACCTCCCTCTTCATACAACGCAATCATGGGGAGGACCACGATCAACCGCTTGGGTGCGGCGTTCCACCAGAGCTATCTTTGCGTGAAGATCCCCAGGCCTCACGGCGTGATCACCGCCCGAGGTGACCAAGACATGGCCCACGCTTTGTACGAGCGCGTCGCCACGATGATCGGGAGCATCAACATGATCAAGACCCCGGGGGGAGAGACCTCCTCCCCGGTGCGGGATGCAACAGCCGTCCCCTCCGGGAGGTCTCCCCCCAAGCCACGTCCGGAAGGGGACCTCCGGAAGGTCCCGCTATCCCCGGACGACGCGGAAAGAACCGTCAAGATTGGGGCAAACCTCTCCGAAGAGCACACAGAGCAACTCGCGGCTTTCCTGCGCAAGATTCCGACATCTTCGCGTGGAAGCCCGCCGACATGCAAGGCGTCGCCTAGGAGGTCATCGAACATAAGCTCACTGTGACCCTCGGTCACCCCCCAGTCAAACAGAAGCTAAGAAAGCTCTCCCTTGAACGCCAAGAGGCTATCAAGGTCGAGATTACCAAGCTCCGGGAGGCAGGATTCATTCGGCAGGTCCTGCATCCCAAGTAGCTGGCAAATCCTATCATCATGAAGACGTCGAATGGCAAGTGGCGGATTGCGTGGACTTGACCGACCTCAACCACACTTGCCCAAAAGACAACTTCCCGCTCCCGCGGATTGACCAACTGGTCGACTCGACCGCGGGGTGCGAGCTGATGAGCTTCTTGGACACATACTCGGGCTATCACCAAGTCCGGATGGCGGAAGGGGACTAGGAAAAGACGAGTTTTATAACTCCCCTCGGGACCTTCTGCTACATCCACATGCCCTTCTGGCTGAAGAACGCGGGAGCAACCTTCCAGCGACTCATGTCACTGGTCTTCAAAGACCAAATCAGCCGCAATGTCGAAGTCTATGTCGACGACGCGGTCGTCAAAAGCTCCCGCGTGACCAGTCACATCGACGACCCCACAGAGACCTTCTTCAACCTCCGCGAGTACGGGTTAAAGCTCAACCCAGAAAAGTGCGCCTTCGGCGTACGAGGAGGGAAGCTGCTTGGCTTCCTTGTGTCTCAGCGAGGCATAGAGGCCAACCCCAAAAAAATTCGGGCCTTCCTAGACATGCCTTCCCCACATTCCGTCAAAGAGGTGCAGCGACTCACCGGCCGCTTGGTTGCACTAAGCCGCTTCGTCTCGCGGTCGGGGGAGCGTGGTCTCCAGTTTTTCAAACTCCTTCAGGGGCTCGAGGGGTTTCGATGTACTCCCGAGGCCAGGAAGCCTTCGACGACTTGAAAAGGTATCTCACGAGCCCCCCAATGCTCGTGAGCCCGTCTCCGAGAGAGCCCCTGTTCCTTTACCTCGCGGCGACCCCAGTCGTTGTGAGCGCGGTATTGGTAAAGGAGTAGGACGGGCAGCAACGCCCCGTGTACTACATGAGCGAAGTCCTTCAAGGGGCTAAGACCCAGTACACGGAAATGGAGAAGATCTGCTATGCCCTCCTCATGGCGTCCCGGAAGCTTCGCCACTACTTCTTGGGACACCCGATCACGGTCCCGTCATCCCTCCCCTTGGGGGAGGTGCTGCGGAACAAGGAGGCAACCGACTGGATCGGGAAGTGCGGGGCCGAGCTTGCCCCCTTCTCCCTCTCCCTCACAGGGCGTTCTGCCGTCAAATCACAAGTCCTCGCTGACTTTGTGGCGGAATGGACCCCCGCTCCTGGGACGGAGGGGGAGACTCTCCGTGAACCTCCCCAGTGCAATGACCATTGGACGCTCATGTTCGATGGCTCCTTGTGCCTCACTGGGGCTGGCGCGGGGGTGGTGCTTCGAAGCCACGAAGGCAGGACGCTGGAATATGTAGTGAGGCTCGAGTTCCCCACCACCAATAACATTGCTGAGTACGAGGCCCTTCTCCAGGGACTGCGCCTCGCACGCTCCCTAGGGATCCGTCACCTCCTCGTCAAAGGAAATTCCCAACTCGTGGTCTGCCAAATGGACAAGTCCTACTTGTGCCAGGATGCGAACTTGAGTCTTTACTTGGGGGAAGTGTGCAAGATGGAAAAAACACTTCGAGTACATGGAGGCCCGGAATATCCCCCAAAGGGAAAACGATCGCGGCGACGCCTTAGCCCAGGCAGCCAGTGCTCGGGAACCTCTTCTCGGAGGTGCCTTCCTGGAGATTATCGCGAAGCCCTCAGTGACCCCCCCGAACATGGATGCTGAGTCCTGTGTCCCGGAGGTCTCTGAGATCGCCTGAGTAGCGTCCTGGATGGATCCCCTCGTCTCTTTCATAAGGGGGAAGGGGACCCTCCCAGCGACACTGAGGCAAAGCGGCTTTGTGCCAAAGCACGGGCATACCTTCTACTAGAAGGGAAGCTCTACAAGCGGGGAGCCTCCGCCCTACTCTGCTGCCTTCCATGGGCGGAGGGACTTCAACTCCTCGAGTACATCCACTCAGGGAGCTGTGTGTCTCACCTGGCCCCACACACCGTCGCGACAAAGGTCCTTCGCCAGGGCTTCTATTGGCCCACAGTCGTCCGCGACACAGGAGACCATATCTCTGTGTGCGAGGCCTGCCAGAAGATGGCCAAGGGTTCCAATTTACCTTCCACAGCACTACAAACCATCCCCATCACTTGGCCGTTCGTGCGCTGGGGGATGGACCTGCTTGGTCCCTTCCCCCCGGCACCCGGAGGCTACAAGTATGCGGTGGTTGCGGTCGATTATTTCTCCAAGTGGGTGGAGGCCGAACCCTTGGCCAGCATCACCTCTCGAGCAGTCTAGCAGTTTTATTGGAAGAATATTGTGTGTCATTTTGGGGTCCCCCGGGAAATCACTGTCGATAACGGGACCCAATTCAACTCAGCATATTTCGGGGAATTCTGCGAAGGCTTGGGGACTACTCTCCACTTCGCCTTTGTGGCTCACCCTCAGAGCAACGGGGCTGTCGAGAGGGTCAACGGCATGATCCTACAGGGGTTACGCCGAAGGCTCGAGCAAGCTGCCCCCAGGTGGGGTGCATGGGCGGAGGAGCTCCCGAGCATCCTCTGGTCCATGCGCACGACGCCGAGTCGAGCGACGGGGCGCACACCTTTCTCACTTGTGTATGGGGCTGAAGCGGTTCTCCCCTCAGAGATCGGCTTCCGGTTACTACGGGTTGAACTCCTGGATGGAGCTACGACCACGACGTACCAAGCCAACGAAGCCAATCAACGGCTGGAAGTCGACCTCGTTGAAGAAGAACGCGACCGAGCGCTCCTCCGCCACGCCATCTATGAGCGCAAAATGGCACGTGCATACAATCGGCCCCTCCGTGTGAGAGCTTTCAGCCTTGGGGACCTTGTCCTCAAGCGCGTGATTGACCCCAAGCTCAGGGCAAACTCTCCCCCAAGTGGGAAGTCCCTTATAGGGTCTTTGCAGTCCTGGGCTCAGGGGCTTACAAGCTCTCCAATCTCCAAGATCAAGAGCTGAAGCATACAAGGAACGTGGACTTACTTCGCAAGTTCTATGTCTAGCCTCCGGGCCTTTTCCCTCCCCCGTCGTGACTTCGCAGGGGGAGGCACTGTCCCCCACGGCGGTTATGCAGGGGGACGTTGTATTCGCTTTCCCTCCCCCGCCGCGGCTTCGCGGGGGGAGGCGTTGTATTTCAAGTTCTATCAATACAATTGGGTTTTTTCTCCAACTTGAGTTCATTGTAGGTTCTTACCTTACCGTCTCTCAGACAATGCCCTCCTGTTGAGGATGCCCTCCCCGTGAGGACGTAGGCTATCGTAGCCTAAAAGTCCCTACGATGGGAGCCACACTCCCGTAGGGCAACTTACAATCACCCCTCGTGGACTGAGGGGGTAAGCGGCAACCCAGTCCTCAAGAACTGAGGTAACGAGTCAATTTGAGAGACTAGTCCCCCCTCAAACACTCAGACCCGTCATCGGGCTCACCCTCCTCCGGGAGCAAAATTGTCTCCCTTGCAATACGGGATTTTCGGAAAATCTTCCTGGGGAGTTACTACCCGACTCCCCGTTCTCACGGTGACTAGAGGATTTTCGAAAAATCTTTCCGGGGAGTTACTACCCGACTCCTCGTTCTCATGGCGACCAGAGGATTTCTCACCGGGATTTTCGAGAAATTTCCCTGTGAAGTTATTACACGGCTCCCCGTTCTCATGGAAATCGGAGGATTTCTTTTCAGGATCCCCTGAACTTTTCCAAGTCAAATGGGCTTATTAACATCCGGGCCCTTCACTCCTTCCCCACAGTGTGCGGAGCCAAGCTACAACCCACTGTGGGGGGAGGGTAACTCATGCCCGGACTGTCCTCCCCCGGACCATCCTTCGGACTCAGAAAATTTCAAGAACAAGTTAACAAGCAAACATAGCTTTATTGAAATATTTAACAACCGGAGGACATCTTCCCCCTCCGTTGGGTATCGGTACATTTAACCGGGAGATAACCCCCCGGTGGGCCAAGGCGTCCCAGAAATCAAAGCCCTGGGTAAACACAAGATACAACTAGGGGGGACAGCCCCCCCGGGGGCTCCTACACCTAATAATCCCGGAGGCCCTCCGATAGCTCCCGAGCCAGGTCTCGATACAAGCTTCTTATACGCCGCTGGGCCTCTTAAAGCAAGACCTCGGGCCAATACTCATAGCCCGCCGGTGGGAGTATTCGAAGTGGCGGAACCCTCTGGGACCCCGATTGCGGAGGAGACAACTCGGCGCGATGGTTGTCGAAGTTATCAAGGTGCCACTTCGGGAGCCACCGCAACCGAATCGGCTCCTGGGAGACACCCTTGCCACGCCCTCCGGAGATGAGACTTAGTAAAACTCAGGCCGTTTGGGCATCCCCCGGGTGATACTCTACGGAGCCCGGAGGCCTTACCTCCAAAGAGACCACTTGCACCACTTGGGGGTCTCTAAGGTCGCGTTCAACTCTCGGGAGCCCTCCCCCGGGAGTAACCTCCCGAGGCGCCTGGTGAATTCAATTCAAGACTTAGCAAAAAATTCATTTCATTAAAATGCTCTTTGTACAAGTCTCCGGGCTTCTTCTAAGAAGCTACCGGGAGCAAAAATCCTAGAACAAAAAAGAAGACCTATCTAAGGGCCTGGGGGGAGGCTCACACTTTGTCATCGTTGTCCTCCCCCCGCGAGGTCTCCGCCGGAGCTGTGGTGTCCGTCCTGGGGGGCGTCGACGCCGGGAATCACACCCGCACGATCCGGTCGTAGAAGCCCCCGCCGAGCTACTCCACCTCTTGCCGGAGCGGCTCAAAGAACTCGAGGAAACCTCGGGGGATCCGGCCCCAGATCGCCAGGCAGCCGATCCCCCGAAGTTCCACAAGCCCCGCGGCAGCGGCCACCACTTCGATCGCCCAGCCCCGTGCCGAGCGTCGGCGGCCTCCGGGATCACAGAGACTTGTGCGTTAAGAAAAAGCACGGCCTCCACGAGTGTCGCCGGCGCCGCGTCGGAGCTGCCCCCCGGGCCAAGGCTCACCCCAAGCCCCTCGAGGGCCGAGCAGACGGAGCGACCCGCTTCTGCCACTGCCCGGGCGCTGGATCCCTCGAGCTCCCGAAGGGGATCCTCCTTCGCCCTCGCCTCCCTCCGGAGCCAGTCCTTGGCGCCTTTCGAGGCATGGAATTGAGCCCGGACTTGAGCCAACTCCCGGAGCGCATCGTCCCGCTCCTCGGAAAAGGCGGCGGCCTTCCCCTCCACCTCCTTCAGCGCCTTCTCGAAGCGCCCCTCAATGCCCCAGGCGAGGGCCGCCCGTGTAAACACAAAAAGTCATTTGAAGCCCAAAAGTAAAATCCTAGAAAGAAATGACCTGGTGATCAGGGAACGAACCTGGATATGGAGCGACTGCAGCTCCCCGCACCGGTCGTGGAGCATCCCTTGCGAGACGTACTCCTGCACCTTCTGGGTCTGGAGCCCCTCCACGAAACGGAAGACCTCCCCTGCGGACAGCAGGGGTTCTCCCTCCTGATGGCTCCGGACCCGTCCGCGCCGGCGGGCCCCCTCACGAAGGTTGCGGGGCTGATGTGGACCGGAGTGGCAGTGGCCGTGGTCCTTGCCGCTGAGGATGTGGACGAAGAGGAGGTGGACGAGCTCTCCGAGGGGGTGCCACCCCGGAGAGGGATGAGGAGCCCTTTCCCCTTTCTGGGCCGTGGGGCCCCCGGGACCTCTGTCGCCGCAGGGACCTCGTAAGACCTAGGGGCTCCCCCCTCATCCACCGGCCATTCGACGCGTGGAGGGGAAGCCTCCGCAAAATGAAGCTCCAGGCGCTCTGGCTCCGGTAGTCCCGATGCCACCGGAGGTGTGATCGCCGGAGGTGGCGAGGGGGCGTAATTTGCCGAGTCAGGCGTCCCCTCATCACCAACCAGCTCCTTTCCCCGTGCCTCTCTGGAGGCCTCGAGGAGGCGCACGAACTCTTGCGCCTCTGCCGCCCCCTCCCCCCCCCCCCCCCCCCGGAGTGCTCTTCCGAAGGGGGCGGTGTCACCTCGCGCCTAGAAGGCGCTTCCACACGTCCCAACTCGAGGGTGGCGTCTTGGGCCTTCACGGGCGTGGAGCCTAGTGTCATCGTCGGACCGGGGGCCTTTCGAGCCTTGGCACGCTTCGGCTCAGAACCCCCGGAGGCCTCCTTCCCCCGCTTCTGAGAGCCGGGGGTCGGGAGACTCATCCTCTCCAGTAGCCTTAGCCCAAAGGCCTCGGCCACCAAGTTCCGGGGAGGACCCTCCCCGATGATGCACATGATACGTCCATGCTCATCGGCGTAGTACCTCCCGAGGAGGTCTCCGCCTTCTCCCACGCAGCCGGGTATGGCCGGACTGCAAAAATGAAGGGAGTTAGCGAAATTAACAAAAAATCAAAAGAAAATCGCCGGGTGCTTATGTCCGGTCACCGGCTTTTGCGGGGGCCACTGTGCCGGGCATATTCCAATCCCCCTCCTCCTGCGCGAGAAGGGGGAGACCTTCAGTAGCGTCAGCTCCTCCGCGGCGTCCCTCATGGAACGGACGCCTCGGGAGCCAACCACCTTGCTGAGGAGCTTCAGCTCCTCCTCGGTCCATACCGGGGGCTTGGGGGCGGACGACCGGCTGTAGGAGGGGGGCTCCGGTGAATAGGTCACCTCGGCGTCCCGGACCCGAAGGTAAAACCACCTCCGGACCCAATCCCCCCAGTGGTCCCTGGAGGCCGCCACCAGATACTCCTGCACCCGCGATGGCAAGAGCTGTATCTTGACTGAGCCGAACGGAGACTTCGGCCCTCCCTTTACCAAATGGGAGCTCCTCGCCGTCGGCTCGTAAAAGTACCAGAACAGCCGGAGCGTCGGCTCCCATCCGATGGCTATCTCGAACAACCAGATGAAGAGCCCCATCCGAACGAAGGCCTTCGGCGTCAGGTGGTTGAGTGCCACCCCATACTCTCGGAGAAACTCCCGGAGCAATGGATGCACCGGGAGCCGGTGCCCGGCCCTGAGGACATGGGGGCCTGCTGTTGGGGGAAATCTCCATGCAATCAAGTCCAGGTAAGGGGCAAGGGTCCCAGAGCCTTTGTCCCAGGCGCCGCCTTTTGCCCGGGGACAAGGACCTCTGTGACCCCCATCCCGGGCACCACCTTTGGCCCGGAGACAAGGGTCCCGGGCCTCTGTCCTGGGCGCCGTCATTGGACAAGGGACAAGGGTCCCAGAGCCTTCGTCCCGGGTGCCGCCTTTGGCCTGGGGACAAGGGTCCCGGTGACCACCGTCCCGGGTGCCGCCTTTTGCCCGAGGACAACACCGGCTTGCTACTCTCGGAGCTTGCCGGCTCCTAGACGGCTAGGAGGAAGGTTTTGGAGAGCTCTTTAAGGAAGATTGTTGTCGTGGTATTGTGAATGCCCCGGCAGGTTTTGTGGACGATCCTAGCGAAGAAAATGCGATGCGGGTTGACCGGGTGATCGGTCCTCCCCCGCTGGACAAACACAACAAGTGACACGGAGGTTTATACAGGTTCGGGTCACAGTGGGGGCCCTAGTCATGTCGACGTGCTCCCGACCAGAGTCGGCTGGGGAGGCTCTCTCGGGGAGAGGCTTCCGGAGCACACCTGTGAGATTGGCTATTCTAGCAATAATGAGCAACTTGTCTTTACAACAGGGGGTACAAGGGCTTTTATAGCCCCAAAAGAAGCAAAAAAGACTAAACTACCCCGGACGCTACCGTCGGATCGAGGGGTAGCAACGTCCTTCTCCTGGCCAGGTGCCTCGGATGCTTGACAGGTGGCCGCTGATTCCCGAGGCGCTTGCCACGCGACCCGCACGTGACGCGGAACCAGGGGCTCCTGTCCCCGGAAGGACAATGACGCCCGGGACAGGCGCTGGGGGCCATGTCCCCGGGTGAAAGGCGGCACCCGGGATAGGCACCAGAGGCCATGTCCCCGGGCGAAAGGCGGCGCCCAGGAGAGGCACCGGAGGCCATGTCCCTGGGTGAAAGGCGTCGCCCGGGACAGGCACCGGAGGCCTTGTCCCCGGGCGAAAGGCGGCGCCCAGGAAAGGCACCAGAGGCCATGTCCCTGGGCGAAAGGCGGCGCCCGGGACAGGCACCGGGGGCCATGTCCCCGTGCAAATGGCGGCACTTGGGACAGGCACCGGGGGCCATGTCCCCGGGAGAAAACTTACCTGGACTTAGTCTCGCGAAGATTTCCCCCAACAGCAGCCCCCCATGCCCTCCGGGGACGATGCTCGAGTCCCCAAAGGGTATGGTACATGTCACCGGGAAAATCTCCTGGTCAAGCTACCGGAACCGTGACGTTTCATTCCCGTGACGCGCACTTATGACCGCGCCGTTTGGCCATAAATGCACTCTCAGTTCGAACCGGCGCCTCGGTTCACGCGCTCGTCCCTTCATTTCCCGCGCGCGGTTTGAATTTCAACGGCACGGATGTACCACGAAGTGCCACATGGCATCCATCTGGGCCACGCTTTGCCTCTATAAATAGGGCCTTGGGGGGCCCGGAGAGCTCATTCCAAATTTTTCAAACTCCAGCGCCCTTAGCTCTCCCGGTAGCCCCCTCCCGGTAGTTAGCTCCCAGAAGCTTAGCCTCTGGAACCTTTAGTTCCCTCCTACTCCCGAAGCCTTAGCCACTGGAAAGAACTTGATGGCACCCAAGGGCCGAGCGAAGACCACGGAGGTGCCCCCGGAGGAAGTCACTCCGGACTTCCTCTGGGCCTCGGAGTTCACGACCGGGGACTTAGAGTCCCTGATCGACCGGGGAGTTGTCGAGGACGGGGACGTCCGGATCCCCGTGAAGAAAGACGGAGCCCCCCGCCCCAGGCCCGGAGAGGTCGTGGCCTTCGAGGCCTTCCTTGAGGCGGGGCTCTGGCTCCCCGTGCACCCATTGCTCCAGGAGTTCCTGAAGGAGTATGGGGTGGCTCTGAACCACCTCACGCCGAACGCCATCTTCCGGATGGGCCTATTCATATGGCTCTTCGAGACAGCGATCGGACGGGAGCCCACCCTGCGAGCCTTCTGGTACTTCTATGAGCCAGCGGCGAGGAGTTCCCACATGGTGGAGGGGGGACCCAAGTCCCCCTTCGGCTCGGTGATGGTCCAGATGCTACAGTCCCAGGTAGACGAGTACCCAGTGGCGGCCTCTCGGGACCACTGGGGCGACTGTATCCAGAGGTGGTTCTACCTCCAGGTCCAGAACGATGAGGTGGTGTACTCCCCGGAGGCCCCCACCTACAACCGATCGTCCGCGCCGAAGCCCCCGTGTGGACGGAGGAGGAGTTGAGGCTCCTCGGAAAGGTCATCACCTCCCGGGGCGTCCGCTCTATGCGGGACGCCACCGAGGAGATGATGCTCTTGAGGATCTCCCCCTTCTCGAGCGGGAGGAGGGGGATCGGGATGTGCCCGGAGCAACAGCCCCCGGTTAAACCGGTGACCCGACGTAAGTCCCCGATGACCTGGTTCATTTGATTTGGAAATTTTTCTAACTCTTACCTTTCGCAATCCGGCCATACCTGACGGCCCGGGAGAAGGAGGAGAACATCCTGGGGAGGTACTTCGCCGACGAGCAAGAGCGCATCGTGCGCGTCGTGGGGGAGGGCCCTCCCCAGAACCTGGTAGCCGAGGCCTTCGGGCTAAAGCTACCGAAAAGGAGCCCCTCCCTACCCTCAGGTCTCACAAGCGGGGGAAGGAGGCTGCCGAGGGCTCTGAGCCAAAGAAGGCCAGGGCTCAAAAAGCCCCCGGCCCATCGACGACGCTGGCCTCGACGCCGGTGAAGGCCCGAGACGAGACCCCAGGGACCAAGCGCGCCCGGGCGCCAGCCCGGAAGGAAGCAGCGCCCCCTCCCCTGGAGAGCCCCGTCGAGGCTCGGGGGAAGGGACCAGCCGCGGGCGGGGAGGCGTCCAATTCGGTAGACTACGCCCCCTCGCCGCCTTCGGCGACAGCCCTCCCGGCGCCCCCGGCACCTTTGGAGCAAGAGAGGCCAGAGGTGAGGTTCGCGGAGGCCTCACCCCCTCGGGTGGAATGGCCGGTAGACGAGGGGGGGAGCCCCTCGGTCTATGAGGCCCCTCCGGAGGCGAAGGTCCCGGGGGCCCCACAGCCCGGGAAGGGGAAGGGGCTCATGGTTCCTCCCCGGGGAGGGACCTCCTCCGAGAGCTCCTCGGCTACCTCCTCGGAGGCCACCTCCTCGGCGACGAAGACGCCAACCACCGCCACCCCGGCCCACATTATGCCGGGCACTCAGGTCCGGGGGCCCGTCATCGACCGCGACGGGACCGGCACCTGGAGGGAGACCCCCCTGCTTTCCGCAGTAGAGGTCGACCACTACGCGGAGGGCCTGCAGACCCGGAAGGTCCAGGCCTACGTCTCGGAGGGGACGCTCCGCTAGCGTTTTGGGGAGCTTCAGTCTCTCCAAATCTAGGTACTTACCCGAACCGGTGGGTGCTTTCTTTCGGCCCCCTAAACTCAAATTTTTCTAACTGGGGCCTTGAGCAGCGCGTCGGCCAGCTGCTGAAGGATGCGGAGGGGAGGGCTGCCGCCTTCTTGGAGCAGCGGGATGAAGCCCTCCGGGAGGTGGCCCGGGTCCGGGCCCAAGTCCATGCCTCCGAGACCGGCAACGACCGTCTCCGGCGGGAAGCCAAGGCGAAGGAGGAAGCCCTCCGGTAGCTCGAGGGCTCGAACGTCCGGGCAGTGATGGACGCAGGCCGCTCTGTCTACTCAGCCCTCGAGGGCCTTGGCGTGAGCCTAGGCTCCGGGAGCAGCTCCGAGGTGCCCCCGGCCACTTTCACGAAGGCTGTGCATTTTCTTAACGCACAAGTCTCCGTGATCCTGGAGGCCACAGATGCCCAGGTGCAAGGCCGAGCAATCCCCATGGTGGCGGCCGCAGCTGGGCTCGTGGAGCACCCGGGGGTGGGCGCCCGGGCGATCGGGGGCCGCATCCCCCAGAGCTTCCCGGAGTTTTTCAAGCCCTCTAGACAGGAGGTGGAGCAGCTCGCCGAGGGCTTCTATGACCAGATCATCCGGGTGAGGTTCCCGGCACCAGCGCCTCCGAGAGCGGATGCCCCAGCCCCGGCCCCAGTGGAAGCCCCCCGGGGGGAGGACGCCAATGACAAAGTATGAGCCTCCCCCCGGGTCTTAGCTAGGACCCTTTTTTGCTTCTTAGGAGAAGCCCCGGACACTTGTACAAAACATTTTGAAATGCAATAGAATTGAAAATTTTTCTAAGTCTTGAATGAATACAATGTTACCAAGTTTCCCGGGAGGTTACTCCCGGGCGAAGGTACGGAAGAAGTTCCCCGGGGGACGCCCAAGCCGCTTTGATCTTGCTAAGTCTCATCTCCGGGGAACGCAGCGGGGATGTTGTCCGGGAGCCGATCCGGTTGAGATGGCATCCGGAGTGGACTTGGACAACTTCGATAATCATCGCGCCGAGTTATCCCCTCCGCCCCCGGGGTCCCGGATGATCCCCCCCTCTTCGGATACTTCCACCGGCGGGCTACGAGTATTGGCCCGAGGACCTGCTCCGGGAAGCTCAGCGCCGCATACGCAGGTTGTACCGGGACCTGAGCCGGGAGCTATCAAAGGGCCTCTGGGACTATTAGGCGTAGGAGCCTTAGGACTTAGAGAATTTCCGGGTTATGGCCCGGGTTGTACCATTTCCGATGCCCACCGGAGGGGGAAGATGTCCTCTGGTTGAATGATCAATAAAGCTTGTTGCCTTGTTGTTGCTTTGAGAATCTTCTTTTGATAAGATAGAGCTAAGTTTGCCCGTTTTTCTTGGATGGTCCGGACGACTTCTTTTGACAAGATAGAGCTAAGTTTGCTCATTTTTCTTGGATCGTCCGGACGACTCCCGGGGGCTCCTTATCCCCCCCCACAGCAGGCCGGAGGGTCGCTCCGCGCGCTATGGGGGTGAAAAAGCTCCCGGGATGAAGACCTGTGGCATAAGAATTTTTCCAAGTTAAAAAATTCTGGGGCGAGGTTTCCGGGGGGAATTTTTCCGGGAGACAATGGACCGGTCGCCGTGACAACAGGGAGCCGGGAATAATGTCTCCGGGAAAAAATGTTCAAGAAAAACCTTCCGGGAGACAATCGTCCGGTCGCCGTGAAAACGGGGAGCCAGGAATAAGGTCTCCGGGGAAGAAACATCCGAGAAAACCCGAGATGAGATTTTCGGAGATAAACTTTTCGGGAGACAATCGTCCGGTCGCCGTGAAAACGGGGAGCCGGGAATAAGGTCTCTGGGAAAGAAACATCCGAGCAAACCCGAGATGAGATTTCCGGAGATAAACTTTCCGGGAGACAATCGTCCGGTTGCCATGAAAACGGGGAGCCGGGAATAGGGTCTCCGAGAAAGAAATATCCAAGAAATCCGTAATTTTTCTGGGAGAATCATCCGGTCGCCGTGAAAACAGGGAGCCGGGAATAAGGTCTCCGGGAAAGAAATATCCAAGGAATCCATCCCGCTGGGGAGACTATCAACTCCCGGAGGAGGATGTGCCCGATGACGGGTCTGAGTTTTTGGGTAGGGGACTAGTCTCCCAAAGTGACTCGTTACCACGGTCCTTGAGGACCGGGTTTCCGCTTACACCCTCAGTCCACGAGGGGTGATCGTAAGCCGCCCTACGGGAGGGACTTGTTGGGTCATGAGAGCCCACTTCCTCATGGGGAGGGCATCCTCGCGGGGAGGGCATCCTCACGGGGAGGGCATCGCCGTTAGAAGCGGTAATGTAAAGAACCTACAATGAGACAGTTGAAAAGAAAAAATCCAGTTGTATTGATAATGAAACAAAATACAACGCCTCCCCCCGTGAAGTCGCGAAAGGGGAGGGGATGGTGATTACAATGTCCCCCCTCCCCCTCCGGCTTGATCGCTCCGGGGGAGGGGATAGTGAGTACAAGGTCCCCCTTCCCCCTCCGGCGTAACCGCTCCGGGGGGAGGGGACGGGCCTGTGTAGGCTAGACGTAAAACTTGCGAAGTAAACGCAAGTTCCACGTGTGCTTCAGCTCCTGCTCTTGAAGGTTGGAAGTTTGTAAGCCCCGAGCCCAGGACCGCGGAGATCCTGTAGGGGCCCTCCCATTTGGGGGAGAGCTTGCCCTGGGCTTGGGGGTCTGCGACGCGCTTGAGGACAAGGTCCCCAAAGGCGGAAGGCCCTCTCGCGCACGCGCTGGTTGTATGCGCGCGCCATCTCGTGCTCGTAGATGGCGTGGTGGACGAGCACTCGGTCGCGTTCCTCCTCCACGAGATCGATCTCTAGCCGCTGGTTGGCCTCATTGGCTTGGTACGCTGCAGTCGTAGCTCCGTCTAGGAGCTCGACTCGCAGCGACCGGAAGCCAATCTCCGGGGGGAGGACTGCCTCAGCCCCGTAGACTAGGGAGAAGGGAGTACGTCCCGTCACCCGGCTCGGGGTCGTACGCATGGAGCAGAGGATGCTAGGGAGCTCCTCTGCCCATGCACCCCGCTTAGAAGCGGCCTGCTCGAGTCACCGGCGCAATCCCTGTAGGATCACGCTGTTGACCCTCTCGACAGCCCCATTGCTCCGGGGATGGTCCACTGAGGCGAAGTTGATGACGAGCCCCAGGCCTTCACAGAATTCCCGAAAATAAGCCGAGTCAAATTGGGTCCCGTTATCAACAGTGATTTCCCGGGGGACACCAAAACGACAAACGACGTTTTTCCAGAAAAAACGCTGAACAGCCCGAGACGTGATGCTGGCCAAGGGTTCCACCTCTACCCACTTTGTAAAGTAGTCAACCGCGACTACCGCGTACTTGTATCCTCCAGGCGCTGGGGGGAAGGGTCCTAAGAGGTCCATCCCCCAGCGCGCGAAGGGCCAAGTGATGGGGATAGCAGCGCTACGGGGGGGAGGTTCGAACCCTTGGCCATCTTCTGACAAGCCTCGCACGCGGAGACAAGGTCTCGCGCGTCGTGCATCACAGTGGGCCAGTAAAAGCCCTGCCGGAGAGCCTTCGCTACGATGGCACGCAGGGCTAGGTGAGAGCCACAGCTCCCCGCGTGGATGTCTTCGAGAAGCTGGAGTCCCTCCAGCCGTGGGAGGCAACGGAGGAGGGCAAAAGCCCCCTGCTTGTAGAGCTTCCCCTCCAGCAGGAGGTATGCCCGGGCTTTGGCCCGGAGGCACTTAGCCTCTGTCTCGTTGGGAGGGTCCCCCTCCCCCATGATGAAGGAGATGAGGGGGTCCATCCATGACGGAGTCCGGGTGATCTCGGCGACCTACGGGACGCGGGGCTCGTCGCCCGTGTCCGGGGAGGCCACCTAGGGCTTCGCGATGATCTCCAGGAAGTCTCCCTTCACTAGGAGGCGTTGGATACCCAGGGAGCGCGCGAGGCGCAGCCCGAGGAGCAAAGCCTCGTACTCGGCGACGTTGTTGGTTGCGGGGAACTCGAGCCGCGCCGCGTACTCGAGTTCCTTCCCCTCGGGGCTCCGGAGGACTACTCCCGCACCGGCCCTGGCGAGACACAGCGACCTGTCGAACATGAGTGTCCAATGGTCACTGCGTCGGGGTGGGGCGGGGAGGTCTTCGTCCCCGGACCCGGAGGCAGGAGTCCACTCCGCCATGAAGTCGGTGAGGACCTGTGACTTGATGGCGGAGCGGCCTATGAGGGAAAGGGAGAAAGGGGCGAGCTCGGCCCCCCACTTCCCAATCCGGCCAGTGGCCTCTTTGTTCCGCATCACCTCCCCCAGGGGGAGGGACGACGGGACGGTGATGGGGTGTCCCAGGAAGTAGTGGCGAAGCTTCCGGGACGCCATCAGGAGGGCGTAGCAGATCTTCTCCATCTCCGTGTACCGAGTTTTGGCCCCTTGGAGGGCCTCACTCACGTAGTATACGGGACGCTGCTACCCCCCTTGTTCCTTCACCAATACCGCGCTCACTGCGACTGGGGTCGCGGCAAGGTAGAGGAGCAAGGGCTCTTCGGGGGATGGGCTCACGAGCATTGGAGGACTCGTGAGGTACTTCTTGAGGTCGTCGAAGGCCTTCTGGGCCTCGGGGGTCCATCGGAACCCCTCGAGCCCTCGAAGGATATTGAAGAATTGGAGGCCTCGTTCCCCCGACCGCGAGATGAAGCGGCTCAGTGCGGCTAAGCGACCGGCGAGCCGCTGGACGTCCTTGACGGAGCGCGGCGGGGGCATGTCTAGGAACGCCCGGATCTTTTCAGGGTTTTCCTCTATGCCCCGTTGGGACACAAGGAAACCCAGAAGCTTTCCCCCGTGCACGCCGAAGGCGCACTTCTCCAGGTTGAGCTTCAACCCATACGCGCGGAGGTTGCAGAAGGTCTCCGCCAGGTCATTGACGTGGGCGGCTGCGCGGGGACTTTTGACGACCGCGTCGTCTACGTAGACTTCGACGTTGCGGCCGACTTGGTCTTTGAAGACCAGCGTCATGAGGCGCTGGAAGGTCGCTCCCGCATTCTTCAGCCCAAAGGGCATGTGGACGTAGCAGAAGGTTCCGAGGGGAGTTATGAAACTCGTCTTTTCCTCGTCCCCTTCCGCCATCCGGACTTGATGGTAGCCCGAGTAGGCGTCTAGGAAGCTCATCAGCTCGCACCCCGCGGTGGAGTCGACCAGTTGGTCAATCCGCGGGAGTGGGAAGTTGTTCTTGGGGCAGGCGCGGTTGAGGTCGGTGAAGTCCACGCACATCCGCCACTTTCCATTTGACTTTTTCACGAGGACGGGGTTCGCGAGCCACTCGGGGTGCAAGACCTCCCGAATGAACCCCGCCTCTCGGAGTCGGGCGATCTCTACCTTGATCGTCTCTTGGAGTTCAAGGGAGAGTTTCCTCAGCTTCTGTTTGATAGGGGGGTGACCGGGGGTCACCGTGAGCTTGTGCTCGATGACATCCCGGGCGACGCCCCGCATATCCGAGGGCTTCCACGTGAAAACGTCGGAGTTTTCGCACAGGAAAGCCGAAAGCCACGCTGCATGCTCCTCGGGGAGCTCCGCCCCGATCCGGACGGTTTTGTCCCTGTCATCCGGGGACAGCGGGACCTTCCGGAGACCCCCTTCCGAACGCGGCTTGGGGAGGGGCCTCCCGGGAGGTATCGCAACGACGTCTGGTTCCGGGGGAGAGACCTCCCCCGGCTGCCTTAATGATGTTGACGCTCCCGATCGTGGCGACGGCGCGCTCGTATAGAGCACGGGCCACGTCTTGGTCTCCCCGGACGTTGATCACGCCGTGCGGCCAGGGGATCTTCATGCAGAGGTAGTTTTGGTGGGTGGCAGCCCCAGGCGGTTGATCGTCGTCCTCCCCATGATCGCGTTGTAGGAGGAGGGGAGGTCCACCACGTCGAATCGGACCATCTCGGTCCGGTAGTTCTCCGGGGTGCCAAACGTCATGGGGAGATCCACCTTCCCCACGGGGTGGATCGCCTTCCCCGGGACGAACCCTTGCAAGGGCCCTGCCGCGGGTTGCAGAAGCTTCTCATCCACCTGCATCTCCCTGAAGGCTTTCAGGTAGAGGACATCGGTGGAGCTCCCGCCATCCATGAGGATGCGGGCCAGGTGGCAGTTGTAGATGGTGGCGGAGACGATGAGCGCGTCGTCGTGGGGGAAGCGGACCCCGCGCGCATCTTCCGCCTTGAAGGTGAGGGGGACGTCCGACCACTTGGGTGGCGGAGACGTGTGCAGCACCCCCACCACCTTGACTTCGCGCGCGTACTCCTTACGCTGGGGCTTAGAGTCCCGCCCGAAGGCGGACCCTCCCACGATGACGTTGATACGACACTGGGAAGTTTGGAAGGGGAGAGTTTCTGACGGCTGCCCCTCCTACGTCTGCCCCTGCTGACCCCCCGCGGGAGCAGGAAGGGCCGGTATAGCCGGCTGAGGGGGCAAGGAGGCCGGAGTCCCCCCCCCCCCCCCCCCCCGCCCATGCTGGTCGAGGAACGCCGCAAAGTGCTGCAGCAGCTGGTGGCACTCTCGGGTAGCGTGGGTACTAGACCCGTGGAAGGTGCACCACGGTCCTTCCCTGCTTCTCCCCGTGGGGCCTTCCCGACCGCGGGAAGACTGTCCTCCCCCACGGCCTTTTGGATTGGGGAAGGGACGGTTGCCCCTTGGGGGGTTGCGCGAACCGCCTCCGCCCTCGAGGACAAAGGTGTCCCGAGGCCGTGGCTCGTTACGGCCCCCCTGCCTGGGGCGTTTGAGGGGGTCCCTGACCCCCGGTCAGCAGGGGCGGGAGCCCCCTGGTTCTTCTTGCAGATATCATCCTCTTCCGCCCGAGCGTACTTTTCAAGTACGTTGAAGAGCTCGTCGGTGGAGGAGGGGCAACTCCGGGAGAGCCTCCGGTGGAGTTCCCCCAGGAGGATCCCGCTCTTGCACGCTTCGATGACCGTAGAGTCGGGGACATGAGCCACTTTGCTCTTCACTTGAGCGAAGCGCTTGAAGAAGCTGCGGATGGTCTCCCCCGTCCTCTGCCGGACGGTGTACAACTGCGAAGAATCCAGGGGACACACGTAGTTCCCCTGGAAGTTCGCGTAGAACTCGCGCTTGAGCTGCACGAAGGACTTGAAGGAGCCGGCCTTCAAGTTGTAGAACCAGGACCGGGCGATCCCGGTGAGGTAGAGGGGGAAGACGTTGCACTACACCACCTCGTCCCCCCCAGCCGCCGAGATGGCTGTGGAATATACCTGCACGAATTCATAAGGGTCGGCCTCACCGTTATAGTGCTCGATGTGCGGCTGGCGATAAGGTCGCGGCCACCGAATGCACCGAAGTCTGCGGCATAGGGGCTGATTAGCCCCCTGCACTTCCCGGGGAGAGTCCCGGTCGTTGTCTCCTTTGACGGGGGACGCGCCCTCGTTGTCGGAGTCAGGAAGCGGCCCGAGAGGTCCGCCGGAGTGGCGGTGAAGACGCTTTTCTTCGGGGCCGGGACTGAGTTCCCGGACGTTCGGGCTCTCCCCCGGAGATGTTGGCTCCTCAGCGGGTCTCTTCCCCCGGCCGGTGCGAGAGCAAGGCTCTCCGCTCCCGCGGCCCAGGGGAAGCTCTTCCCCGCACTTGGCGGTATGCATTCGCTCGACCTCCTCCCGGGAGAAACGGACCTGGTCCGCCGGGGGCACCCTCGGGGGCGGCCCCGGGGGAGGAGGGAGCTCATGCACTGTAGCTGCCGACCTGGAAGCTATCGGGGCCGGTTGGGGGGAGCCCCCTGCGGAGATCCCCGGGACCAGAAAGGGGGAAGCCCCTGTATCATCTGGAACCGGGGAGGGGGAGCCCGCGGCGGCGTTCGGAACCGAAGTGGAGGGAGCCCCCGCGGCGACGACCAAAACCGGAAAGGGGGAAGCCCCTGTAATATCCGGAGCCGGCGAGGGGGCAATATCCGGAGCCGGCGAGGGGGGAGCCCCGGCGGCGACGTCCGGGACCGGGGAGCCGATGCGGGGGGAGGTCCGCTGAGGCACGGGAGCTACTCTATCGACCGCCCCCGATACGGTAGACACGACGCGCGGGGCGGGACTGGCTCCCGGCGCAGGGAAAACCCCCGGCACGTAATGGGCCCCCGGCCCTGGGAATGGGCCCGGAACGGGGTATCCCCCCGGTGCCAAGAAGGGCCCGGGCACGAAGTAACCTTCCGGCACCGGGAAGGACCCGGGTGCTGGAAGGGTCCGGACGTATGACCCGCAGGGGGAGGGTACCCCCGTGGGGTCATACGGGGCGGTCGAACCTCCGGAGACCGGAGGGACCGCCGGGTGACCCATAAACGGGGGCATAGCCCTCGGGTATGGGTACGGCGCATATGTGGGGGCCGGTGGCTGCACCAACATACGGAGCAGCTCATCCATAGAGCGCTGGGCGCGGAGCTGGCCCTCCACTAAAGCCTCAAGCAGGGCGTCCCGGGGAGCCGGGGGAGCCGTCGGGGGGAGGCTAGTCCCGGCCAAGGCTACCGCAGCTACCGGGACCGAACCGGAGGTCGAACCACCTAAATTAAGAGGGAAGGTGGGAGGCGGTACCTGGGTCTGGCCGCCTCCGGGCGGAAGCGCTGGGACGGTCGTGTCCCGGACGAGTGGCGTCGGGTCGCCGGGACCGGCGTCACCGGGAAGGGCGCGGGCCCTTGTTCTTGGGGGAGCCATGGCGTCTTGTCACGAGTCCCCACGGACGGCGCCAACTATCTTAGTATTGCGAATACCCCAGCAGGTTTTGTGGACGATCCTAGCGAAGAAAACGCGACGCGGGTTGACCGGGTGACCAGTCCTCCCCCGCCGGACAAACACAACAAGTGACATGGAGGTTTATACATGTTCGGGTCCCGGTGGGGGCCCTACTCCTGTCAGCGTGCTCCCGACCAGAGTCGGCTGGGGAGGCTCTCTCGGGGAGAGGCTTCCGGAGCACACCTGTGAGATTGGCTATTCTAGCAATAATGAGCAACTTGTCTTTACAATAGGGGGTACAAGGGCTTTTATAGCCCCAAAAGAAGTAAAAAGACTAAACTATTCCGGACGCTACCATCGAATCGAGGGGTACCAACATCCTTCTCCCGGCCAGGTGCCTCGGATGCTTGACAGGTGGCCGCTGATTCCCGAGGAGCTTGCCACGCGACCCGCACGTGACCAAGGCGCTTGTCACGCAACCCGCACGTGACGCGGAACCAGGGGCTCCTGTCCCCAGAAGGACGATGACGCCCGGAACAGGCGCCGGGGGCCATGTCCCCAGGGTGAAAGGCGGCGCCCGGGATAGGCACCGGAGGCCATGTCCCCAGGCGAAAGGCGGCACCCGGGACAAGCACCGGAGGCCTTGTCCCCGGGCGAAAGGACAGGCACCGGAGGCCTTGTCCCCGGGCGAAAGGACAGGCACCGGAGGCCTTGTCCCCGGGCGAAAGGCGGCGCCTCACCCGGGACAGGCACCAGGGGCCCTGTCCCCGGGCCAAAGGCGGCGCCCAGGACAGGCACCAGGGGCCATGTCCCCGGGCGAAAGGCGGTGCAACTTACCTGGACTTAGTCTCGCGGAGATTTCCCCCAACAATTGTGAAGAAGCCTCAAAACATCTTGTGAAAGTGTCGAGCACGCCTTGCCGGAGCGGTAAAGTGCATCAATAGTGGAATCGAGGTTTGTATAACTCATCATACTAATCCGGCTCGAGATCTAAGTCACTTCTTGAGAGGAAGTCGACTAGATAGAGGAGCGGTTAGAGATTTGAGTTTGCCTCAACGTGGATTAGGGGTGATCGGCAAATCACCGAGACCACGGGATATATCCTTGTGTTAAATTGCTTGTTGTTCATCTTGATTTAGCTATTTGCTCTCATTTATTGTTAATTGCTTGATTAGTTGTTAAATTGTCAAAATCGCCTATTCACCCCCCTCTAGTCGATATCCTAGATCCCTTTCAATTGGTATCAGAGCGAGGACTCCATATTTAGAGGATTTAACCATCCCGGAGTAGGATAAAGATGGCTAGTGAGGGTCGGATTAATATTGGCAAACCACCACTCTTTGATGGATCAAACTATACCTATTGGAAAACTAGAATGATGGTCTATCTTAAAGCCATGGGTGGAAAATTTTGGAAAGTGGTGGATGAGGGCTTCACAATTCTAGATGATGAAGACATGACTAACCTAGATAGAGAAAATGCCTTAGCAAATGCTCAAGCCATGAATGTCTTTATAGTACTCTAAATCTAGGTGAATTTAATAGAATTTGTAAACTTGAAATGGCTCATGACATTTGGAGAAATCTTATGGATATTCATGAAGGAACCTCAATGGTCAAGGATGCTAAATTATTTATCCATAAGGGACAATTTGAAAAGTTTGCTATGTTGCCAAATGAGGATGTCTCGGAGATGTTCAACCGATTAAATAACATAGTAAACGAGCTAAAAGGGCTTGGTATGGATGTCACAAATGCGAAGTTTTGTCATAAATTTCTTAGAGCTTTACCTTCAAAATATGACACTATTGTGACCTTACTTGTGCGATCAAATTTGAAGAGTGTGACTCCGTTGGAGGTCTTGAGTGAAATTCTCACTCATGACATATTTAAGAAATCACAAGAAGAGGTGCAAGATGAGGCTTCCGACTCCAAGAAGAAGAATATAGCACTCAAAGCTTAAGCCTCCAAAAGGGAAGATAATGAAGAAGAAAGTGATGAGAGAGACACCGATGAGGAAATGGCTCTCTTCGTGAGAAGGTTCAAGCGGTTCATGAAAAAGAGATATCAAGGAAAGTCCTTCAAGAAAGGACAATCATCAAAAAGGAACCCATTTGAAGAAAGAAGATGTTTTGATTGCGGTGAAAAGGGCCATATCTCCGCACAATGCAAAAACAAGGAACAAGAAAAATCGGTGAAAAAGAAGAAGTTCGAAAAGGAAGGAGAAAGTAAGAAGAAGGTTTTCAAGAAGTATTACAAGAAGAAGAAGGACAGAAAAGCTTGCTTCATTGAATGGGATTCGGATGCTTCAAGTTCCGATTCCGAAGATGAAGATGAAGCATCACCTAAAGGACTCGCCGGAGTAGCTATCAAGGAAGCTCCATCTCTATTCTCCACTCCTCATTGCCTCATGGCTAAAGGAGAATCTAAGGTATCATGTGACGAAGATGAATACTCTTATGATGACTTAGTTGAGATGATCACCGGTTTTGATGACTATATGAGTAAAGAAAAAGAAAAATTCAAGGAATTGAAGAAGAGATACAAAACTCTTCAAAATTCCTATGAAGAGCTAAAAACATCTCATGAGAGTCTCAAAGAAACTCATGAGATGCTTAAGGAAGCTCATGACTCGTTAATTACTCATAAAGCCAACAAAACAGGTAATGACATAGGCATCACTTGCAATATTTTAAATGACTTGCCTATGATTTATACTTCTAGCATATCTACATCTTGTGAAGATTTAATTGAATTACCATCTAGACCTAAAATTGATGACCATGTGCTTAGTCTTAAGGACAAAATTGAAAAACTAACAAATGATCTAGCTAAATGCTATGTAGGGGAATCAAAATTAAGACATTTACTAGATAGTCAAAGGTTCTCCTTAAGAAAAGAAGGACTAGGTTATATTCCTAAAAAGGGCAAACATACATTAATTTCTTCCAACTAAAACCGTATTTGTAAAAGAAAAGGGATATTGCAACAAATGTAAAAGTTTAGGTCATATTGAGAAAAATTGTCATGCTAGCAAAACCAACTCATCTCTTATATTCAACTCTTGCTATGTTTTGAAGAAAATGAACAATGGTGATGTTAAAGCCAAATTTGTTGGAACCCCTATAATTGGGTGCCAAAAAGAAAGCCATTTGGGTCCCAAAATCCTTGGTAACTAACCTCCAAGGACCCAAAAAGATTTGGGTACCTAAAAGGACCTAACTTTGTTTTGTAGGTAAATTACAAGGCCGGAGGACAACATTGGGTGCTCGATAGTGGATGCACACAACATATAACCGGTAATCACAATATGTTCTCCTCTCTCAATAACGAAGGTGTGGAATATGACAAGATCACATTTGGAGATAATAGCAAAGGAAAGGTAAAAGGTTTAGGTAAAATTGCCATCTCAAATGACCTCTCCATCTCTAATGTGTTGCTTGTCGAATCTCTTAACCTCAATCTCTTATTAGTAGCTCAACTTTGTGATCTTGGATTTACATGTGCTTTTTATCCAAAAGATGTGATTATCACTAGTATTGATGATAATAGGTTGATCTTTAAAGGGTTTAGACATGGAAATCTCTATTTAGTTGATTTCAATTCTACTGATACAAATCTCGGTACATGCTTGTTCTCTAAATCATCTAAAGGTTGGTTATGGCATAGAAGGCTTGGACATGTTGGAATGAAACAACTAAATAGATTAGTTAAACATGATTTAGTTGTTGGCTTAAAAGATGTAAAGTTTGAAAAAGATAAATTATGTAGTGCTTGTCAAGCCAGAAAACAAGTTGCAAATTCACATCCAACTAAAAGCACAATGTCAACTTCTAGTCCACTTGAGTTATTGCACATGGATTTAATTGGTCCAACTACCTATGTTAGCATTGGTGGCAATAGTTATTGTCTTGTCATTGTAGATGATTTTTCGAGATATACATGGATATTCTTTTTACATGACAAGTCAATTGTATTTAACACTTTCAAAAGTTTTGCACAAAGGGCCGAAAATGAATTTAGTTTCAAGATCAAGAAAGTGAGAAGTAACAATGGCTCCGAATTCAAGAACACCAAGGTTGAAAACTGGTGTGATGATAAGGGTATCAAACACGAGTTTTAGGCCAAGTATACACCGGAGCAAAATGGAGTAGTCGAACAAAAGAACCGGACATTGATAGATATGGCAAGATCCATGCTTTCGGAGTACAATGTTTCGGACACCTTTTGGGCCGAAGCAATCAACACCGCATGCCATGCATCGAATCGACTTTATTGTCATCGGCTACTAAAGAAAACTCCTTACGAGCTTCTCATCGGAAGAAAACCAAACATTTCCTACTTCCGAGTGTTTGGATGTAAGTGCTATATTTTACGAAAAGGTACACGCTTATCTAAATTTCAAAGAAAATGTGATGTAGGATTTTTATTAGGATACTCATCAAATAGCAAAGCATATCGTGTCTACAACCAAAACTCCGATTTGGTTGAGGAGACGCATGACGTAGAATTTGATGAGACAACGGCTCTCAAGAAGAGCAAGACAACTTGGATGATGTAGGTAATGAAGGGTTAAGGGTGGCGATGAAGAACATGACCATTGGGGATATCAAGCCGAAAGAAGATAGTGATCAAGATGAAGATCCATCCACTCAAGCTATCCCCTCTTCCTCAACACCTCAACATGAAGATCAAATAGTTGAAGTGGTCAATGTGGAAGATTCGCCTCAACAACAACCGAAAGTAACGTCTACCTCTACTTCACAAAACCCGGTTGATCATCCAAGAATTCATCACTCAATTTCTAAGGATCACCCCATCGATCAAATTGTTGGTGACTTGCGTAAGGGTGTTCAAACTCGTTCTCGTCTTGCTTCATTTTGTGAAAATTTCTCTTTTGTTTCCTCTTTTGAGCCCACACATGTAGATGAAGCTTTAAAAGATCCGGATTGGGTGAATGCTATGCATGAAGAATTAAACAACTTCACCCGCAACAATGTTTGGGAATTGGTCGAAGAACCAAATCCGGATGAACACAACGTCATCAGAACCAAATGGATTTTCAAGAACAAACAAGATGCAAACGGAATGGTAGTAAGAAACAAAGCAAGATTGGTGGCTCAAGGATATACTCAAGTTGAAGGTTTGGACTTCGGTGAAACCTTTGCTCCCGTAGCTAGACTTGAAGCTATTAGAATCTTGCTTGCCTTTGCTTCGTCTCATAATATTAGACTTTATCAAATGGATGTCAAAAGTGTATTTTTAAATGGTAAAATTAATGAATTAGTGTTTGTCAAACAACCACCAGGTTTTGAAGATCCTACAAAACCAAACCATGTTTATAAACTCTCCAAGGCTCTTTATGGTCTTAAACAAGCACCTCGTACTTGGTATGAAAGACTTAGAGACTTCTTAATTTCAAAAGGCTTTAAAATTGAGAAAGTTGATACTACCTTATTTACTAAGAAAATTGGAAATGATTTCTTTGTATGTCAAATTTATGTTGATGACATCATATTTGGATCTACTAACCAAGACTTTTGCGAGGAATTTGGTAACATGGTGTCCAGGGAATTTGAGATGTCCTTGATAGGTGAATTAAGTTTTTTCCTCAGACTACAAGTTAAACAACTCAAGGAAGGAACTTTGTCAGTCAAAGCAAATATGTGAAGGACCTGCTCAAGAAGTTCGGACTTGAAGAAGCAAAGCCAATCAAGACACCAATGGCCACAAACGGTCACCTTGTCTCTGACGAAGGAGGTAAACTGGTAGACTCAAAGCTTTATAGATCTATGATTGGTAGTTTACTGTATCTTACTGCTTCTAGGCCCGATATAATGTTTAGTGTTTGTATGTGTGCAAGATTTCAAGCCTCTCTTAAAGAAAGTCATTTAATGGCTGTTAAGCGCATTTTGAGGTATCTAAAATATTCATCTAGTATAGGGTTGTGGTATCCAAAATGTGCTAAATTTGAATTAATTGGATATTCTGATTCTGACTATGCGGGATGTAAAGTGGATAGAAAAAGCACCTCTGGCAGTTGTCAATTATTAGGAAGATCTTTACTCTCTTGGTCCTCCAAGAAACAAAACTCAGTAGCTCGTTGTTGTGCCCAATTGCTTTGGATGAGGCAAACTTTGTTGGATTATGGAATCAAATTTGAAAAAGTGCCTCTTTTGTGTGATAATGAGAGTGCAGTGAAAGTAGCCACAAATCCAGTTCAACACTCGAACCAAGCATATAGATATCCGACTCCACTTCCTTAGAGATCATGTTAGTAAAGGTGATGTATTGGTGGATAATGTAAGGACCGAAGATCAATTAGTGGATATAATCACTAAGCCCTTAGATGAAAATCGCTTTTGTAAACTCTGAAATGAGCTTAACGCCATTGATATATCAAATGTTGCTTGAAATGTTGAACTCATATTGATTGTGCGTAAATTGTTACTTGATTGCATGAACTTCTCATTTTAAGAGTATTTTAGGCTTTTTCTCGGCAATTGAGTAAAATTAACCAAAAATTTGTTGATTTGTAATATGGTTACTTCCCCTTTGGCGTTATTGACTATATCTTACTTATAGTTATCCTATATATATCTTTTGCCTTATATCTGAATCTCATATGAGCATCAAACAAATCCCCCAAGTTTTTCAGTCCTTCCAGCGGTCTGACCGAATAACAATTGCGGTCTGACCGAATGCATCTCCAGAGAGCATTTCAAAATCTCTTCTTCTAGTGGTCTGACCGGTCTCTTGCCTACGGTCTGACTGAATTTACTCGACCAGAGACCTTTTATCCCGAATCCATGTCCTTTTCACTCTCTCCCTCACTTTTGTCTCTTTCACGTGCACCCCAAATCTTTTGGAGTTTTCTTCTCCGGTCAAACCCAAGCGAAGCACGGACAAACCATTGGTCAAGATCTCATCCAATCATGTCTTCTAGGTATTCTTTTTCGGATTCATCTCCAGTTTATCAAATCTTTCCTCTCTATTTTGGGATTCCGAGAAACTTTGACAAATCTAGTATGAATCTGCTAATGTCCTAAAATTGATACACTCTGTTGATACTCTAAATACTTATCTTTGAGTATCAACTCACTTTGCGCTCTAAAATCTAGTGATTTCCAGAAATCCCCTCAAACCCTAACTCTACGGTTGCGCCGGTCTGACCGACCCTAGTTCCGGTCTGACTGACAGCAACAGCAAAGCCAGGGCTTGCTGATCTGTTATCATCTCACTTCAATTCATACATTCTTGTCTCTTAGTATCTTATCTGTTTTATATTTTGCCAATCTCCTAGCGGTCGAGGTCCTCAAGGGAATGTCTCCGTCCGGACCAATAAGAAGAAATTGGCGAAGCGGCCAAAAAGAGCTCAACCTTCGAGCAGTAGCGACACTCAAGATGTTGATTGGGTGCCTTCTCCCAGAGACTCAGAGACGGAACAATCTTCTCACCGTGGCGGCTCCGAGCACATGGCTATGGATATTGAGAGTGAGGACGATGAGATAAACGTCCATGCATATCAAGGACCTAAGAAGAACTGGACATCAAACGATTATACAAAGGCTAGGACCACCTACGCCTATAACCATGAAAATGATGCCACTACTCCTCACTTCCACACGATGATACAGCAAGATGCATTCTATGGTCATCTGATTCACAAAAATATCTTCGAACACAAATGGATTGAATGGGCCTATATTGTGAATCAACCCATCATGGCTCCTCTGGTTCAGATCTTCAAGGAAATTGGACTGTATGATTTTGTAGAGCATAAGTGCCCATGGAACGCCACTGCCATACGTCAGTTCTATGCTACCATTGAGATCATTTGGGCGGAACAAAAGATCATGTGGATGACTGGCACTAGGAGATATGAGGCTTCATTTGAGGAGTTTGCTGTGGCAAATAAGATAAACTATGAAGAAATGAAGAAAGGCATAAATATGGAGGACGAGGATTATCTTCATGAGGATGACTGGCTCCAATTCTATGAGTAGCCAGGAGGTGCACAGAGGATCGTACCTGGCACTATTACAAGCCTTAAAGTCCTCCCAGCTGTGGTCAACAAGATTATCTGAGCCACGATCCATCCAAAGAGTGGAAACCGAGAAGCTATCCGCGACTACTATTGGAACTTCATCGACCACATCCTCAAGCGACATCGGATCAACATAGTTACTTTCATCTTGAAGACAATTGAGGATGCCTCGGTAACCACTCTTCCAAATCTGTACTTTGCTCCATACATTATGACGTTGCTGCTCCAGAAGACGAAGTTTCCTCGCGGATCTTGTGATATCAGGTACCTCGGCTATAAGCTGTTCAGTGTCAATCCGCACATCTTGGCTCGAGGCCACGGTGCACAGCCCCATCAGCAGCAGTAGCAGCAGGCTCAGGATATGCCTCCTCCTCCTCAGCCGCAGGCTCAGCAGCCAGCACAGCAGAGCCAAGCCCCCGCCTGGTTTACTCAGTTCCAGCAAAAGTTCCATCAACCGATGATGGATCAGGTTGCTACTCTTCTACAGGGGCTTGAGCTCACACGATCGGATTTGGCGGCTCTCAATGATCAATTCCAGACCTTTTCGTCGCGCCAAGATCAGTTCGAGCAGCGCTTCGATGCCTTCTCTGCTCACTTCTACTCGAGATTCCCTCAGACTCCTCCTTTCAACCCTCCAGATGATGATGCTCCCACCGATTCCTAGCTTTTCTGGAAATTGATGCCAAAGGGGGAGAAGAACTTTAGATGAATGATTTTTGACTGATTTTGGTTGACTGTTGCTGAGAACATTAGACTTTGTATGAATGAATGCCTTATATGTGGATGTTGCTTTGAATGTCTTATATGTGGATGTTGCTTTGAATGTCTCATTTTTGACTTATGTGATGTGAATGTCTTACTACTCTTGTGAATGTCTTATTACTCTTGTGATACTTCATGTTATATTGAGAATGAATTGACATATTCCCTTATATACATGCTTGAACTTCACCAAAAGGCCAAAATTTTCAGATTCATCTATTTAGGGGGAGTGTGTCTTTCTCTACTATGCCTATTGAAAAATCCTTTTAATACTCAAAATTCAATCATCTACTCTTTATGTTGTCATCAATTACCAAAAAGGGGGAGATTGTAGCTTCTAGGCCCCTAAAGAGTGTTTTGGTAATTAATGACAATTACAAATGTTGAACTAACGTTACCTGTTAAGTTGTGTCAAGAACAAACTCAAAAGACAGGATAATGAAAGGCAAAGAAAGAGCTACATGATGAAGAAAGGACATTGAGCAAAGAGGCAAAGGTACGGAATAGGGTCTTTTTTTTTCTTTTACCGGTCTAAAGGTGATTAGAGAAAAATTTTGACCGGATTATAAGATAGTCACCGTACTATTAAGAGGAGCATGTGGTGTATCACTAAATAGTTCATCTATGTGCCACAAGTCATAAAAACAACTTGCATTGCACACTGGAAGGTCATATCCTTTGAAAAATGCTTTCATCCATTCAAAACAGCCAAGTTCAGTCTCTGTCGGTCTGACCGATTGTTAGCCGGTCTGACCGTAGAAACGGTCTGACTGAATGTTGTTTCGGACTGACCGACAGTTATGTTAAAGTGTGTTTACTTTCTTAAAAAGGTCGGTCTATCCGTAGTTATACCTCAAGTCAGACACCTGGAGCTTCATGATCACTTTTTAAGGAACTTAGTGTGTTAAGTCAGTCTGACCGTTTGTTGTTCCGGTCTGATCGCTAAAACACTCTGACCGAGATTTTATACTACGGTTTGACCATGTGACCGGTCTGTCCGAAGTTTTCGGCCTGACCGTAAATCGTGTCCAAAAACAATGTCAGACCTTTGGCTTATTTGTGATCATTGCCTTCATTCTTAAGAGCAAAAACTAGTTTCATACACTCTAGTGTTCAATTTCTTGAATTTGAGAGAGTGTGCATTTGAGATCTTCTAGTGCATTGCATTTAGATCACTAAATCAACCTTGTGGCACTAGAAGAGCGTTAAGTGATCATCACCGGCTTGTTACTCTTGGGACCCTCGTCCGGGGCTCCGCGTTTTGCCCGGGGACAACGGTCCCAGAGCCTTCATCCCGGGCGCCGCCTTTTGCCCGGGGACAACGGTCCTGGAACCCTCGTCCCGGGTGCCGCCTCTGGCCCGGGGACAAAGGTCCCGATGACTCCCGTCCCGGGGGCCGCCTTTTGCCCAGGGACAATGGTCCCGGAGCCTTCATCTCGGGCGCCGCCTTTCGCCCAGGGACAAGGGCCCCGGTGACCCCCGTCTCGGACGCGGTCATGTGAGGGTCACGTGGGGAGCACCTCGGGAACTGGCGAGGACACTTGTCAAGCATCCAGCCCCCTCGACCGGAAGAAGGACGTCAATGCCCTCTGATCCAACGGCTGCAGCCGGGGTAGTTTAGTCTTTTTGCATCTTTTGGGCCTACATAAGCCCTTGTATCCCTCTGTTGTAACAGAGGACAACTCATTTGACATCAATACATAAAAACGAACATGCGTACTTAGGAGCACTCTCCCCACGAGAGAACTCCCCTAGCCAACTCTTGTTGGGAGCACGTCGATAGGACTAGGGTCTCCACTGAGACCTGAACCTGTATAAATCCTCGTGTCACTTGCTGTGTTTGTTCGACAGGAGAGGACCAACCACTTGGTCAGCTCTTGTCGTCTTCGTTTAGCTAGGAACCTCCACAAAATCTGCTGAGGTATTCGCAATACCACGACACGCTTAAAGATTTTGTACAGGCCGGATAGTGTCCGGCCAATGCAAGTTGACAGTAAAACAAGCATAACTTTTGATCTAGAGATCCGATTGAGGTGCTTTTTGGCTTGTTGGAACAATAACTCAGGGGCTACAATTTTGTCGACAAAAGAAAGACCTAGATAGGCCTAGATATTTCTAGGAAATTCAAAAACCTTCCTGCTGCCAAAATGTCCAACACAAATGTCATTTCTAATGTAATTTGTCTGTTTTCTCGCGGATATGTCTGCTGACACTCATCATAGACCACAACCAAATTGATTTAAGAACTTTACAGCCACAGGTCGAATATTCGGTTGAAAACAGGTGGTCGAGTGGATTTGGTCGAGCGTACGCAAGCGAGCTAAAGACTAGTACGACCAACTTGAACTCCTACGACCACGACCAAACCTTAAACAAAGATACAACCAAACCGACAAACACAACCACGACCACACTCCAAGCTCTAGTAAAGAAACATATTGCTCTAGGCTGCAATCACGACTAAGTGCAGTTTTCAAAACCTTTTCTTTAGTGCAACACAAAATACACTTAGATTTTTTTAGCAATGCAAGAGGTGATTAAGTACTACTGCAAGATGATATGAATGCATTTGAGCTTCCACACAAGATAGACTCAAGCTACTAGTTTCCGACCTCTCTTAATAGTACGATCAAACTAGCAAAAAGAAGTCCTATCAAACCGATCTATCTCCAAACACCGAGACCGATAGAATCCTAAGAAAACAATTCTTAATCTTGGATCTTACCTTCGGTGACGATTGACCTTGTGGAGCTTGACCTCTCAAAGCTTGTCCTCGCAAAGCTTGACCTCGCTAAGCTTGACCTCTCTCAAGATGACTCATATCTGCATCAACCTCCATACGCTCTTGCTTGCTTTCATCTCACAGTATAACTTGAGACTACAACACATACACTCAATGCACAACGTCAGTCTCATATTTAGGTTGTCATTAATCACCAGAGAAATTACTCCACAAAAGAGTTAACTCAATAATTTTTCTTTTCGGTGAAATGACAAAACCATATTCAACAGATAACAAATGAGTATGAGATGAAATACACAATCATATAGATTCCTATATGATAAGAACTGAACACACGATCTATACTACTCATGTCATGATAGCAATCAGCACAGATGACTAATATGATGAGTTCCCCCTCAACATATGTATCAATGTCAAATCCACAACTGGAGTCATCAACCTTCAGGATTTATCTCATGACATTTCGATTAATCAATCAGCACAAGCTTGATGCAACCATAGAGCTCCCCCTCAACAAATGCATCAATATTGAACCACAACATGGAGTCATCGACTTCTAGGGTTCAACAAATAACAATTCAATATACTTGTGCTAAACTAGAATTTATATAAGTTGTCATTTAATCATCAAAGCTATCATTATCCAGATTAACATTAGTCATCAATGGTTCATCCAAATCGTCATTAATCATCAAAACTTAGATATCTAGATTGACCTGGATCCAACACGAGGTAATCTCCCGGGGGAGCTTAACTTCCCTGGGTTTTCGGGCATTACTGTCCCCGGACGCCTTAACCCACCGAGGGGGGGGGGGGTTGTCCTCCAGTTCAATGTTAAAATCAATAAACTTTCCCTTGCTTCTGTTGTTTTGTTGATTTTTCCAACGCATTCGTCCGAGTCCAGTGTAGTCCCCCCCCCCCACACAACGGGGAGTAGGTTAGTAGTGCGCGCTGTGTCCCCTTGCGAGAATCACTAGGCATTCACCCAACAGTAGGTGAACTACAAGACCGGTGGAAAACATTAGGTGCTAGATAGTGGATGCATCGAACATATGACCAGTAACAAAAAGTTGTTCACCTCATTAGAAGATAACTCAAGTGAAGACCAAAAGATCACTTTTGGCAACAATTGTCAAGGAAATGTGGTAGGCTTGGGTAAAATTGCTATATATCATGATCTTTCAATATCAAATGTTTTACTTGTTGAATCATTGAATTTTAATTTGTTATCTGTTGCACAAATTTGTGATCTTGGATTTCGTTGGATATTTTCTCCTAAAGATGTTTTAGTTGAAAGTTTAAAAGACAACATGTCTCGTTTCTCAAACATCGAAGGGTTGGATTTGGCATAGAAGACTTGCACATGTTGGAATGAGTCAACTTAAAAAGCTTTTAAAACGTGATTTGGTAGTTGGCTTGAAGGATGTGAATTTTGAAAAGGGCAAACCTTGTAGTTCTTGTCAAGCAGACAAGCAAGTAGCTACTTCACATCCGACCAAGCGCACTCTTTCAACTTGCAAACCTTTGGAACTCTTGCATATGGATTTATTTGGACCTTCCGAGTTCCAAAGTATCAGGGGAAACAACTATGGTTTTGTCATTGTTGATGATTTTACACGTTATACTTGGGTCTTCTTCATTCCTCAAAAATCTGAAACCCCCCATGTTTTTCAAAGTTTGCAAAATGTGTTTCTACCCAATTTCAACTTTCCATCAAGAAAATTTGTAGTGATCATGGTGGAGAGCTTGTGAATTTGACCTTGGTTGATTTTTGTGACTCTTTAGGCATTAAACACGAATTTTCAACTTCCTACACTCCACAACAAAATGGGGTTATAGAAAGAAAAATCGAACACTAATAGAAATGACAAGAACAATGCTAAGTGAGTATGATATTCCTACTCGCTTTTGGACCGAAACCGTGCATACCGCTTGCTATTCTATTAATCGGCTTCATTTGCATCCTCTTCTAAATTTAACTCCCTATGAGCTTCTTATTGGGTGTAAGCCAAATGTCTCTTATTTCCAAGTGTTTGGTTGTAAATGCTATATCCTTAGAAAAAGAATATTTGGTGGAAAATTTCAAAGAAGAGTGAATGAAGGCTTTCTAGTCGGATACTCCACCACTAGCAAAGCCTATCGAGTTTTCAACAAAAATACAAATTGCATTGAAGAATTTTGTGATTTAGAATTCGATGAATCTAATGGCTCTCAAAAGGAACAAGTGTCTTGTGATATTGTAGGTGAAGATCTCCAAGAAACGATGAAGAATATTACTTTGGAGACATCAAACCTAGAGATGATGATCAAGAGGATGATGAAAATATAGAGTATGATGAACATAAATCATCACCTCTTATTGTTGATCCACCAAAGTCAAATCAAGTGGAAGCATCACAATTTGTAGCACCAAGACAACATCAAGCCATTATCAAAGATCACCCTTTAGATCAAGTATTGGGTGATGTTAGTAAGGGTGTTCAAACTTGCTCTCGTATTGCTTCTTTTTGTGAACATTATTCCTTTGTTTCTTCCTTGGAACCTAAATTTGTAGATAAAGCACTTAATGACCCAGATTGGGTAAATGCCATGCATGAGGAGCTAAACAATTTCACTAGAAATAAAGTATGGAAATTAGTAGAAACACCCAAGGATCATAATGTGATTGGAACAAAATGGGTTTTTAGGAATAAACAAGATGAAAATGGAGTAGTAGTACGAAACAAAGCATGTCTTGTTGCACAAGGATTTTCGCAAGTTGAAGGTTTAGATTTTGGAGAAACTTTTGCACCTGTAGTGAGATTAGAAGCTATTCGCATACTTCTTGCATTTGCATCAAATTATTTCAAATAGATGTGAAAAGTGCTTTTTTAAATGGAGAAATATCCGAATTAGTTTTTGTGGAACAACATCCCAGTTTTGAAGATTCAAATTTTCCAAATTATGTATACAAGCTCTCTAAGACTCTTTATGGACTTAAACAAGCTCCTCAAACTTGGTAAGAACGTCTTAGAGACTTTCTTATTTCAAAAGGTTTTAAAATTGGGAAGGTGGACACAACGCTATTTACAAAAGTGGTTGAAAAAAATCTTTTTTTTGTGTCAAATATACATTGATGATATCATATTTGGGTCTACTAATGAATCATTTTGTCATGAGTTTGGAGAAATGATGTCTACGCAATTTGAGATGTCGATGATTCGGGAGCTAAGCTTCTTCCTTGGACTTCAAATCAAGCAACTCAAGAACGGAACGTTCATGAGTCAAACCAAGTATGTGAAGGACTTGCTCAAGCGCTTTGGGATGGAAGATGCTAAAGCCACCAAAACTCCCATGGCCACTAATGGACATCTTGATATGGACAACGACGGAAAAGCAGTTGATTCTAAACTTTATTGATCTATGATTGGTAGCTTGTTTTATCTTACCGCATCTAGACCCGACATCATGTTTAATGTTTGCTTATGTACTAGATTTCAATCGTCTCCTAAGGAATGTCATTTGATTTCTCTTAAAAGAATCCTTAGGTACTTGAAATGCTATCCAAATATAGGACTTTGGTACCCTAAAGATGCAAACTTTGAATTAATTGGTTACTCGGATTCGGATTATGTGGGTTGCAAAATTAATAGAAAAAGCACATCTAGTAGTTGTCAACTTTTGGGGAGATCACTAGTCTCTTGGTCATCTAAAAAACAAAATTTTGTAGCTCTCTCCATTGCCGAAACAGAATATGTTTCGGCAGGTAGTTGTTGTGCTCAAATTTTATGGATGAAGCAAACCCTCTTGGATTATGGAATTCTCATTAAAAAAGTGCCACCACTCTTGTGTGATAATGAAAGTGTCATAAAAATTTCAAACAATCCGATGCAACATTCTAGAACCAAGCATATTGATATTAAGCACCATTTTATAAGAGATCATGTGGCAAAAAGGGACATAGATGTGAATTATATAAGAACTGACTTGCAACTAGCAGACATCTTCACCAAACCTTTAGATGAGACTAGATTTTGCTTTCTTAGAAGTGAATTGAATATTATTTTTTTGAATGGAAGGCAGTAGGCAAGAAGCCTACTGCTAGAATATATATATATATATATATATATATATATATATTTTTATAAAGGTAGAATAATAAAAGGTTACAATAGTCCAAGAGAAAATAGATTACATAAGATTCAACCAAGAAAAGATTTGAATTCTAATTCTTTTCAGGACTCTTTGAGCCAAAAGAAACAAATCATCCCTGAAGGCCGATTTCCAAATCAAAAAACTAGGAGGCTGAGATTGGAAAATTTTCTTGTTTCTAATCTTCCAGATGTTCCATATGGCAATAATAATGATCTCCAAGGAAAAATCCTTAAAGGGAACAGAATAATCTCGAAAATTTCCAATAATGTCCAAGAGAGAGGAGTTCACCATCAAGTTTATTCCAATGAAAGACCAAGAAAGTTTAGCAAAACCACATTTAAAAAAGATATGAGTTTGAGTTTCAATACATCCCTTCTCGCATAATTCACAGTCCAAAGAAGGAATATCCAAGTTCCTCCTAATTAACCTCTCTCTAGTATTCAAGCGTTCCCAAAGGAAGATCCAGAAAAACACTTTTGAGTTTTATAGAGCAATGATTCTTCCAACAGTCTTTAAAAATGGGATGAATAGGACAAACACCCATCAAACTTCTATAAATCTTGCTTGTTTGAAAAGACAAGGAGTTGTTGGAGAGCATGAACCAACCATCCTTTGAATGATTATTTTCCACATGACTCTGTTGAAGCAAGAGCATTTGCTGAAATTGAGAGAAAGCCAATTCAGAAAGGGGGAGATGAAAACAATCAACATCCAAGTTTGAATTCCAAAAATCCTGAACTTTGAAACTTCTAGAAGAGAAAGAGTATAATTCCGGCCATTTGTGAGATAGAATTTCGGAGCTCCAAAAATCATTCCAGAAATCACAGGTATCTCCTTTCCCCAAAGAGCAAGAAAAGAGACCTTTAAAAATGACCAAAAGATGCAAAATGTCTTTCCACCAAAAGGACCCAATCATCTGAGAATTTGAAGGCAAATTTTGAAAGTAGTAAGCATTCCAAAGAAGCTGAACCCAAGGAGATGAATCCTTATTAAAAAATTTAAACAGAAATTTCAAGAGAAGAGCCATATTCAACCAAAAGATGAAACAGCTTTGTTCATAGTAGAAACTGACCAAAAATCCAGAGGGAAGTTCAAAAGCAGAAGCCAAACCTCTTGATTAAAGCTAACTCGCCTAGAGTTAACACCTTCATCATGACGATTGAAGAACAACATGAAATCAGCATCTACATGAAGGCCTTCATTAAGAAGAATATCCCTCTGCAGAGTAGAAGGGAGACGAATTGAAGTGTCTCCAAGTCCAGAAGGGTAAACCTGAGCCTGAATCTGTCTGTTGTTCTGAAGATAGTTACCAACTACATGAATTGGATCCACCGCCTCAGGCACCACATCCACAATAGCAGTATTCTCATTGGTTTCACTCCTAGTACAGACACATCTAGTATGCAGAGGCCGATCCTGAACCACAATTTCCTCCAAACCCTCTCTGAGAAACTGTGCGGGATTAACCCAGTAATTAGCCATGTTTTTGATCGAAGAAGCAATGAGCACTGAGGAGAGAAATGAGGCCAGAAGAAACAGCGAAGAAGGAGAATGAGAGATCGAAGCAGGCGAAGAGAAACTTCGAGTGACAAGGGGTTAATGTTGCATCTAGGCCTTCATGCCTAACCCTAATTTTGATGATTAATGAAAACAGAGTGTTTAGGACTAACTGTGCTTTTTGAGATTGATTAATACAGGGTTCCGTTGGGAAGATTATCGAGATGAACAAAATGAACCCAACGCAAAAGGAGTAAAAGCACAAGTCGTAAAAATGAAGACAAGACACAAGCCGGAAAAGCAAAGGACCTAAGGTAATCCGTTCTTTTATTTTTACCGATCTCGGCGTTTGGAGATGATCGGTTAGGAAAATTGTTTTTAGTTTTAACCGTACTATAAAGAGGGGTGGCGAAAGTCCTCTCTTTATCTCCAACATAAACCGAGAAACTTAGGTCATTGCATTGTATCATTTTTGGTTGGATTTGGTTTGAACTTAATTTGAAAAATCTGGTTTTTCAGTTCAGTTTTTGACAGCAGAAGAGTTTTTCGATTTTCTAGAAAGATCTAGGCAGATCTGGTTTTTTCTTCTGTTGAAAAAAATGTAGCCCTTGAAATTATCTTTCAAACGAGCTATTAAACACCTCTTTTGGATTTATGGATTTAAAGTTATCTCTGTTTTTGTTCAGACTGACTGTCAGTTTGCTAAACTGACTGTCAGTTTGAATGTCCGTTCGTGTTAACTGACAATTGTCCAGAGAGGGTGTATTTTGGGCTCAAAAATTTTGTACTAAACTGACTGTCAGTTTGTCCATACTGACTGTCAGTTGGGGTTTCGACCACAGTGCTTTTAACTGAGTTTCTATTTGTTTTTGGTCGAGTTTGTGGTCGAACTGACTGTCAGTTTGCATAATTGACTGTCAGTTGTGGGTTTCAAGTTTCCTTAAACGACCACAAACGGCTAGCAATTTTTTATCCGTAAATTTTGTCAGCCGTTGTGCACTAAACTGACTGTCAGTTAGGCAAACTGACTGTCAGTTTGAGTTGCTGATTTTCAGCCCTAGCTCCAACGGTTCATTTGATTCTTGAGGCTATAAAAAGGGGCTTTGGGCATGAGTTTTAGAACAACAAGCAGTAGCATTTCTTATACACTCTTGAGCTTTAGTTTTCCACTTAAAATCTTGATCTTTTGATCAAGTCGAGTGTCTTTCCGATCCACCGAGAGTTTCAGTTCTTTTGCATTTGCATTCACTTAGCTTCTCGGTGCGTGTTTGGAGGTCAAGAGAAGACCTCGCTGCCTGTTACTCTTGGTGAGCGCCCTCACCTAGACGGTTCGGAGGCGTGGCCGTTAACCTCTCCATAAAGGAGATTGTTGGAGAGGCTCGGCAAGCTTGTACAAGGCATCGGTGCTCGCCTTTCCGGAGTGGACAAGGAGCAACCTTAGTAGATAATACTCTTCGTGAGTATTGAGGCAAAACTCAAGTGGCTTGAGTGCTTCAACGAGGACTAGTGGAAACTGGGCGAGTCTCCGATACCTCGGTAAAAACAGCTGTGTTCATTCTCTATCTTCTCTCTTTAATATATTAAATTGCTTTTGGCTCTTCTTGGAATAAAAACTTGTTTTTATTTGAAGTTTTTAAAAGCCTCCTATTCACCCCCCCTCTAGTCGGCATCCTTGATCTAACAGTTAACACAAGACTCGAAGAACTCAGAAAAGCTATCATAATGGTGAGTAAATTTCTTTCCTTTAATCAAGGCCATCTAGTCCAACGAAGAAAGTTTAGTGCCAAACGGGAAGGCCGCATCCACCGTCCGATCCATGAAGCCCCCCGGAACAAAAGGTGCCAAAGGAGAGGCAGAGACAGAAGCAAAACCCTGCTTAACCAAATTTGAATTTGAGAAATGGGTCTTCTTACTACGATCATTGAAGGAATGAGGACGATCCAAAGAAGAACTAACCAAACCAACAGAACAATTTTCAGGGGGAAATTGCAAACGATCAAACACCGACTTGCGAAAACTATCTTGCCCAGAAGAAGTGGGCAATTTGAACCTTTTGAATCTTTTAGAGATAACCAAATTCCAATCTTTATCTTGTTCACTCAACCATTTATTGAATTCTCTTTGCCAATGAGGACCCCCGGCCCATTATTCCAAAGAGAGAAGAAGATGGTAAAATCCTGATGAATGATCTTGTTGATTTTATAAATGGCCAAGCCAATTCTTTTATCGCAAACAGAAAATTTGAAGCTCCAATCAGTCAGACCCAACACTCTAAAATCATCAGCCTTTCCCCCAAAAAAAGCAGCAAGAATAGTACTCAATGAAACCTCAGAAGGACGAAACCTCCTTCTCCCAAAGGAGGCCACTAAAAAGAAATCTTTAGTAGCAAACCGAGGGATATTAGTAACCGAAGAGCGAAAAAAATCTCTCATATCCCTTCTAAAAAGCAAACCTTTCGACCAATCCAGAGAAGAAGAAACAAACGCCATGGATCCACACGAAACAACAAACAAAGCTCCTTCAAAAGGACTAGCTAACAGAAAGAAGAGGAACCAATCTAGGGGAAAACCAAGCTAGAGGAAGAGCAAATCAATCAAGAAACCGAAGCAAAGCTCAGATCGCCTACCAGATCGCCCATTGTTGTCAGCTTAATATGCATATGTATATGTTTTTTCTCAAGGAGAGTCTTAGTCTTGTTGGTATGCCCTCGACTTGAAGTTGGTTGGGAGGCTTCTCGAATGGAAGAAGTCTCCAAGCCACACCTCTTCTAGGTGTTCTTTGTATTACAAATGAGCTAGAGGGAATTGAATAATATTATTGATATATCAAATACAAGTTAATTGTCTGCTTTGTTGTCCTCCCACCTTTTTGTGCTTGATGTCAAAGGGGGAGAAATTCTTGTATCTGGATAACATTATTGATAGTTTATATGCTCATTGTGTATTCATTTTGGACTCTCAAATGACTCATATGTGCATTTGTATATGCATGCATTCGGGGGGAGTTCTTGTATATCTGATGCCTATGCATACAATTAGGTGGAGTCATTAAATTTTATTCATTTAAATACTTGTTGTCATCAATCATCAAAAAGGGGGAGATTATTGCATCTAGGCCTTTTTTTGGTTGATTTTGATTATTGATGACATTGAGTGTCTTGAACCAACCGTGTCTTTGAGCTATTTATATGCAAAGCTATTTCTATAAAGTCTACAAGTGATCCGGGAGGATCTATAGGTCGTAGTCCAAAGTTCCGAGCCAAGGTCACAAGCGCAAGGTCGCAATGTTGCCCGAGGTCGCAAGCCAAGGTCGCCAAGAAGGAAGCCACAAAGACCTAAGGTTAAGTGCTTGTTTATTGTATTGGTCTCGATGTTTGGAGTATTGACTGGTTTTATAGAAATTCTTTTTATTTTTTAACCATACTATTAAGAGGGGTTGCGAAATCTCGTTTAGTTTCGGCAAAAACTAAGAAACTCTTAGGTCATATGTTGCATTCATTTTCTTTCATATTCTTGGTCAAAATCTGAGAAAAATATATAGATTTCAAAGAGGGGCTGAAACTGATCTTTCGAGCACTGTTCATTCGACTAAAGGTCACTCGAGCACTGTTCATTCGACTAGAGGTCATTTCATTCGACTAGAGGTCTTCCAAGCACAGTTCATTCCAACAGTTACTTACTAGTTGTTAGAGGTTGAAGCTGTCTATTAGCTGTATTGATTTCTTTCCTTCTCGACCATAACGGCTAGCTAAAAGGTTTGGGCTATAAATATGTGCTCTGAGTAGTAGTTTTACATGTCTTCAAGCCACATTCTCATATATAGTTTTGAGCAACTTTTCTATACTTTTTAAGCAATTTTGAGCAATCTTTATAAATATTTTTGAGCAATTGATATAAACCCTTTTCAGCAGCTTTCTAAACATTTTCGAGCAGTGTTTTAAACACCCTTTTGAGAAGTTTTCTAAACATTTTCGAGCAGTGTTTTTAAACCTTTTTGAGCATTTTTCTAAACATTTTCGAGTAGTGTTTTTAAACACTTTTGAGCATTTTTCTAAACAACCAAGAGATATATTTTGATATACACTTGAGCCCAAGTTCTCTAGTACTAAAATCTTGATCTTTTGATCAAATATCATTCATTGTGATTGAGAGAGAGCCTCCGAGAGCATTCATTTGCACCATTTGCATCCTTAGAAGTTTCTCGGTATTTGTTAGGGATCAAGAGAAGATCTCACAACTTGTTACTCTTGGTGATTACCTTTACCTAGAAGGTTTGGTGGCGTGGTCGTTGATCTCTCCATTGACGAAACTTGTCAGAGAGGCTCAGTGTGTTTGTGAGAGGTTTGGTGCTCACCTTTCCGGAGTGGAGAAGGAGAAACCCTAGTGAAAATATCCTTCGTAGATATTGAAGAGAGACTCATTCATTTGAGTGCTTCAACAAGGAGTAGGGGAGACCAGGCGAGTCTCCAAGACCTCGGGATACATCATTGTGTTTGTTTCTCTTATTCTCATTTTATTTGTGAAATCTAATTGTTGAATTGATTCCATTTTTATTTGCACTTAGCTCTTTTAGGTTTTAATCTTGCAAAAGTTGTTTTATTCGAAAAGATTTTAAAGCCTCCTATTCATCCACCTCTAGTCGGCATCCTCGATCCTACAGCCTGCACATCAAGGAGTTGTTTTTGGGCATGTTTTCCTATGTACTATAAATAGAGAAACTTTTGGCTCAATTAGACATGCTTTCACTACTACAGAATTCATCATCACAGTCGGATCAAAACATTCATCACAGACGGTTCTTACCCGTCAGTGATATTCGAGTCAGTGATAATCATGTACTATCACAGACGGTTTTTGATGTTTTCAACCGTCTGTGATCTATCCATTCACAGACTGTTATAAGGTCATAACCGTCTGTGATAAGGTCAGAACCGTCTGTGATACTCATATTTCACAGTCTGTTATAAGGTCAGAACCGTCTGTGATAGTCATACTACCACAGACGGTTCTTACCCGTCAGTGATAATCTTGTACTATCACAGACGGTTTTTGATGTTTTCAACCGTCTGTGATCTATCCATTCACAGACTGTTATAAGGTCAGAACCGTCTGTGATAAGGTCAGAACCGTCTGTGATACTCATATTTCACAGACTGTTATAAGGTCAGAACCGTCTGTGATAGTCATACTACACAGATGGTTCTGTTTTCGGAACCGTTTGTGATAATTAGACTATCACAGACGGTTCTGAGAACAGAACCGTCTGTGATACTTTAGTATACACAGACGATTTTGACATCAGAACCGTCTGTGTTAGTATGAGTATCACAGACGCCTTTGATGTCATAACAGACTGTGATACTCAGATTACCAGAGACGGTTTGGATATCAGAACCGTCTGTGGTACTCAGGATGACCAGAGACGGTTTGGATATCAACACAGACGTTTTTGATCTTAGAACCGTCTGTGATACTCTTAACACAGACGGTTCTGAGATCAAAACCGTCTGTGATACTCATATTAAACCAATCTGCGATATCAGCGACGGTGTTAATCTTGAAACCGTCTGTGATAGTGTGATATCACAGACGGATCTGAGGTCCAAACCATCTGCGATGGGTTATTATCGGTGACTGTTATAATCTCAGACGGTTTGTAAGATCAAAACCGTCTGTGCATGCACAGACAGTTTTGATCTTACAAACCGTCTGAGATTATAACAGTCACAGATGTCCTTTGTACAAACTGCATTTTCATATATACAGTTCGTGAATTTCATACATGCATAGTACTCAAATATATACAGTCTCATATATATTTGTACAATTGAACTCAGAATTATATTTGTACAGTACTCAAATATATACAATTTCATATGCACAGTACTCAAATATATTTGTATAGCATTTCATATATACAGCACAGAACTCAGAAATATGTACAATTGAACAAATAAATGTAATCGACAATTAAAGTGTGTTAGATGTACAAATAAATGTAAGGCCACACTAATACGAACCTTGCGGGTCCCTAAACTTCCCCTTGGGTGATATGACCTCTGAAAGGAAAAACTCAGCGAGCATCCCTCGGACATTACCAATCTGCCGAGGGTCAAGGCTTTCTGAAGGGAAGTTGACCCCCTGCAGCAAGAGTTGGTACATAAAAAATTAGCTGAAGTTGTAAATTCTGTCAAATCGAGACAAATTAAGGGGAGCAGTTGTATACCTCGGGGAAATCTGGCCGGTGAGGGGTGATGATCAGGTCATACATATGGCGCATCACATAGAACCCACATGTATTGTCGTCCGGCTGCTGATGGCACTGCCAATTTACAGACCGAGAGTTAGGTGGGGACAAGTTATAAAGTAAAACAGATGCCAGTTGAAATTTGTACCGAAAATTGTAACCACTGAAACTTATCGGCTCGCCGCTCGTGTTGTCTCCCTACCTTGGCAAAGTACTTCGTGAAAGCCCTGTAGATAGTCAAAATTGACAGTTTGAGGATAGCCGAAATTGACAATTTGAGGACAGTAAATCTAGATGCATGCAAGACAGGTCCACATCACCTTCCGAATACATCTCGTGCGCCGCAATACGAGTACCCTTTCCTCTGCAATGAGTCAAGGTAGAACACCTTGTTGCTTTTCGGAATAAGTAGCAGCAGGATCCAGTGGTAGCTACATATTACACGTAGAGAATTAAAAATTTAATCTAAATTTGGGGGTGTGCACATGGAGACACTAATCTACGGGTGAAGTACTTATGAAAGCACTCACCTCTGGTTGTAGGGTACAAGTATATACTCCTTGTCGACCTGAGCAAGCAACCCTCTTTTGATGTAGTCGACAACGAAGTCTGTGTCGGTCCTAAACATCACCTCAGCGACCATCTGGGGGTCCAAGAAACCAATAGGTATGCCCTTGGATTTGGCATAGTTGGCCATGCAGCTGCACGGAAGTAACCAATTAATAAATGACATATATCCGTATATGCACGGATAGTAGGATACTTACAGCACCCAAGACCGTGGGATTGACAAGTCGAGCGCATCTTTGTTCAGTAAATTGTGCAGGTCTTCGAAGGTCACCGAGTAGGTCCCAACGTCGTTATGGAACTCTACCACGGTGTACTTGACCATGATGTGCGTCGGACGCTACGTCCTGGTCTGGTTTGTCGTCCTCATGTACCATGCATGCAGGCTCTGGCATGCTAACCCCATGCTCGAAATTGCGGTATCGGAGGCCATGGGCATCCCCAGAGAGAACAGCATGAGAGCTGGCGCACTCTTCTCGCTCTCCTTCGCCGGGCTCTTCTTTGCTTTTCCCCTCATAGCCAGCTTCTTGAATGGTTGCCTCTTACTCGGAGTCAGCTTCATCATCGGAGGGGTATGCTGGCTAGTAGGCCGCGTGTCGGTCTGTGATGTCTGTGATGTAAGAACCTATGTATTAGGACACTAACTCTGAGGGCTATTATTACAGTACAAATTATGAAACTGGTGGGGCAATTACCTCATACAGGACGATGTCTTTCTTGGGCCATTGCACGAACGTGTGCACCGCATCCCCGAGAGTGGTAATCTCGTCGTTCGGCGGCTTCTCCAACGGAAAATCCTTGCAATAGTCAAAGACACTGTCCACCTGGACCCATGCAAAACCCTCACATAGAGGGGCACCATGGATTGTGGCCCCCGCCGTGCATGGTTGCGCCATCCCACGGGCAGCCTCGATCGGGAAGACACCGGCCAGCACCATAAGCTTGCAGGAGGCGGGTTCCTACAAACAGTGCGCATTAACATGTTGAATTTCACCGCTTCTCACTTTTGAATGAATTAACATAGACAAACAGTGCGCATTAACGGTCATTACCTGCAGAGAGTCCACCGGATACTTTGGAGAGGGCTCCGTCTGCGAAGACCCCGGTGCAGACGCGCAGCTACTACGGTGGCCAAGAATGGGGGTCGGTACTTCCGCTTCTAGAACGGGGGTGCCCTGGGTCGCCTTTCTTAGCTCTTCATACATGGACCGCATCTCCAACAACTGCTGCAGGAGTGCTTTGTCCCGAACAGCGAACTCCGATCGCATCTCCTCCTTGAGCCGTTCATCGCGGGCTTGGTGGGATCTCTTTCTCCTCTTAGCCGCCTCCTCATCATCAGGGAAACCATACCTCCAAGGCACAGTGGCGCCGAGGCCGCGCACGCGGCCTGGATGCTCCTTGTTTCCTAGCGCCGCTGTGAGGATATCCCTGTCCCTCCTCGGGTTGAACTCTCCGGATGCCGCCTGCGCACTCAGCGTCACCTGCAAGAGGAGAACTTAGCAATACAGCCCATTGCATGCGTGTTATGAGGATAGTACGTGATCGGACAATCTTACCAGCCGGTCGATCACTTCCTTGTCCGCAGGGTTACTCACGGAGACGCTTCCGGAGGAGTTCATCGTCGATCTTGCTCGGCACCAATTGCGGGCGCGCACGTCCGTTATGCCCGCATAAGGACTGCCGGCCGAAGACTGGGAAGCCTCCTCGTCCTGCTTCCTCCACAGCGCCTTCTTCCCCATATACCCACCGGTGCCTAGTCTGTGTGGGTGGGTGTTCTTGGCCTGGTTAGCCTGGCCCTTCGCACTAAGCTCCTGGAACTCTGGCTTGGCCTTCATCTCGACGAACTGCTGCCATGCCTTGGGAGTCACGAAAGGGAAGTCATCGAAGGGGGTCTTCGACTCCTTCACATAGAGCCTGACAAGGTGGCTCTTGAAGTTCCTCCACGCCTTGTTTATTGACATCAGTGTCCTCCGGTGGATGGTGAACTGGTGATCCTTCGGAATGTGAAACGCCGCCTGCACTTCTTCCCACAGCGCATCCTTGCACTCTGGGGGCTGTCGACGATTCGGACTCGGAGTCCTCAGCCGAACTTATGCAGAATTTGTAATTGTGAAACCTTTCAAGATGACCCTTCGGGAAGGTATGCTGAACAATAGTGAACAGGAGCACAGAGAGTTTAGACAGGTTCGGGCCCTCAATGGTGGGAGTAAAAGCCCTACGTCCTGTTGAGATTTCACTAAGTGTGGTAAAAGGTTTACAAATGGAGGGAAAAGTCCTCACAGGCGAGGATTTTCCCTGTAAGAGTGTACAAGGATAAGCCAAAGAAGGCTTACTAAAATGCTATATGAGGTGTGCCGTAGACTTGGCTAACTTGGATGATTTTGGGTTTCTTGATCTTCCGATCTCTCGGTTGATGTTTCGGATGATCCCCCTCCTGATTGATGCTCCATGCCATCTTTTTGTACTATTTGAAAGGGTGCCATGTAGAGGAAACTGCATCAAACGGTTGCACGGACGGTTGGATGCGGTTTTTTGGAACTGCTCTTAACCTCCACGCAGGTTAAACACGTGTTATTCACGGATAACTGTATGTGTTAACCTTCTGACGGTTGATTCTCCACGTGTAGGAATCTTCGGGATACTTAGAATATCCTATTGTATGGGCAACCGAATAAATAGATCTCAAGTATCTTGATCGGTAGATGTTCTGACCGCGGGATATTAGCTGACCGCGCAATATCCCGAATGTGTAGTTCGCGTACAGCCTACGAACTTCTGACCGCGCAAGGCTTACGTTCTGACCGCGTAAAGCTACGACCTAATCGCGTAAAGCTTGCGACCTCATGGTGATGCCCCTCAGAATAGCTTGAATTCGCATCACCAGATACATGTCTGGTTCGAACCTGTCTTGAACCAAAAGTTTATTAGAAGTGACCCGGGTGTCAATCCTCGTCAGGGGCACTTGACCCCAGTCGGAGGTGGTGATGGGCACCCGCTCCCTTGCCACTTTGCCACATAGTGAGCGGTACTGACCGACAAGTTTGTCCGGAGCTTCTGGCACACCATTATCGTCGAACTGGACGTGCTGCTTTTCCCGCTTGTTCAGACGAGCGCATGTCGTCCGGCCTCGCCCCTTTCTCTTCTTCTGCGGGGTCACGGCGGACGAGGCGACCTCCAGCCCAGGCGTCTCATCGCCAGCGAGGTCACCCTGACTCCCCGAGTGGTGCATTTCGTCACCAGACATAGTTCCTAACATAAGTGAAAGAGATAACAGTTTAAGTAAATCTGCAACTAATAATTCTATACCAAAACCCATATACTTATAATTAACCAAGAATGACAGAAACGGTGGGGAGGCGATGGAGGTGATCGCGTCGGAGGCGGGAGGGCGATGGAGGTGATCGCGCCTGACGGTGGAAAGGCGATGCAGGTGATCGCGACGGACGGAGAGGAGGAGAAGGTGGGAGGCGATGGAGGTGATCGCGGCGGACGGTGCGAGGGCGGAGAGAGCTAGGGCAATAGTTACGAACTGGAATGAGCGGGACAATCCCCGCCTTGAACTATTAACCGCGACGATATTATTACAGTCGGTTCTCGCATCAGAACCGTCTGTAATAATCGACATAGTGATAGTCACTAGAGAGATTATCACAAACGGTTTTAAGTTGAGAGCCGACTGTGCTCTGATTATCACAGACGGTTTGGAATTGAAAACCGACGGTGCACGTCAAGAACTCGAAGAGTCGGACACTGTTGAAAACATCACAGTCGGTTATATATACATAACCGTCTGTGATAGTAATATTATCACAGTCGGTTCTCAAATAAAAACCGTTTGTGGTAATCTACTAGAGGAGAGATTATCACAGACGGTTGTGAGTTGAGAACCGACTGTGACTGAGATTATCACAGTCGGTTATAGAATCATACCCGTCTGTGCTAGGTCAAAACCGTCCTTGATAATCTCTCTATTGAACGTTAGTTTTACAACTTGAAACTGATCTGTAGCTTTCAACTCTGAATGCTCAAAAACTTGTTTTAAATGAACACTCAGATATTTCAAATGTAGTCCAAATGCTCTGTAAATTGGTTACTGTGTACGTAGATCCAATAATTGGTTACAATGTGGAGCTATGCTCAAATAAATTTAACATACAATGTACGTGGAGCATGCTCAAGTTAATGTTACATACAAATGGGAACTTTCACCGACAATTTCCACGTACACAGCCATGTTATCCTCAACTTTCCACTTGCCGCGGCCCTGCAAAGACGAGAATTACAGGAGATATAAGCTATACCGATGGAAACAGAGAGATAAGACGTACAGTTCATTACCTTTAAAGTATAACCCTTCCTAGTGATCCATACGCACGTAACTGGTTTCGTCGGTGTCTTCAGTATCGACCTGTACGCCATCTCCAAATGGAGGAATCTCATCAAATTGATTGTATTCCTCCTCGTCTACGACATTTTCAACTCCAACAATCCTTCTCTTGCCATGAAGGACGATGTGCCACTTCTTATTGGCCGGGTCAGTGACATAAATGACCTGAATGGCTTGATTTGCAAGTATGAATGGCTCATCTTTATAAGCAACGCGATCCAGATCCACAGAAGTGAAACCGTAACTGTCAACCTTCACACCCTGTGGGATTTGGACCCAGCGACATCGAAACAGGGGAATCTTGAACAGTACGTAATCGAGCTCCCAAATTTCTTCAATGAACCCGTAGTACGAGTTCAATCCACGTACTACCCTTGTTGGGCCTGTCTTGGTGAACCCCTCATGGAAAGCTTCTACGCTCACTCCACTATTTTGCACAATGCTCTTTCGATCTTGAGCTTTCGTGTAAAATGTGTACCCATTGATGTCGTATCCCTGCCATGTCTGTACAGTAAATGTGGGCCCTTTTGCCAACCATTTAAGGTTCTCACTTGCGGACTCTCCGGTGATTCGCACCTTCATCCACGCGTTGAATCGACTGTTATGTTGTCCCGTGATCCAAACCTCGGATCGGCGAGGATTGTCTTGTCGTAGCATCTCCTTGTGCTCGTCGATGTACGGAGACACCTCCGTCATGTGTTGCAAGACCCAAAAATGAGCTTTCGAGTACATATCGAAATCAGGAGTGATGGCTCTCCGTCCAATAGTGCCAACACCATCAAGCCTCCCCTCGTAATGAGACACAGGAACTCCTATTGCTTCTACCTCGGCCATGTAATCGACGCAGAACTCAACAACCTCTTCCGCTGCATAACCTTCGACAATGCTACCCTCAGGCCGGGACCGATTCCTCACGTAGGCCTTAAGTACACCCATGTACCTCTCGAATGGATACATATAACGTAAGAACACGGGTCCACATATCTTGATTTCTCTGACAAGGTGGACGGTGAGATGGACCATGATATCAAAAAACGATGGAGGAAAACACATCTCAAGCTGACAGAGAGTTCGAACCACCTCTCTCTGCAAAGAATCCAGTCCATCGGGATCAATGACCTTCGAAGAAATTGCATTGAAGAAAAAACATAGCCTCGTGATCGTCTCTCTGACCTTATGCGGCAGAATACTCCGGATGGCAACAGGAAGCATTTGTGTCATCAACACGTGACAATCATGAGACTTCATACCCAGCAATTTCAAATCGCCCATGGACACAAGCTTTTTCATATTTGCGGAGTAACCCGATGGAACTTTAACACCATAGAGACACTTACAGAGTTCTGTCCTCTCAGCCTTGCACAAAGTGTAGCATGCGGGGGGGAGGTATATACGGCCTTTATCGTCCTCTCTCGGTGCTAGCTCAGGCCTGATTCTCATTTCGATCATGTCACGCCGCACATTGACGCCATCCTTTGTCTTCCCTGGAATGTTCAGCAATAGGCCGATTAAACTGTCACAAACATTCTTCTCTACATGCATGACATCAATGCAATGACGAACCTCTAAATGCTCCCAATACGGTAAGTCCCAGAATATCGATCTCTTCTTCCAAGTGTTCTTCGTGTGGGGTTTCAATTTATTACCACCCTTTCCAAACACAACGTCTATGTCCTTCACCCGTGAGTAAACATCTTTCCCGCGCGTAGGCTTCGGGGCTGAACCATCTTCCTTGTGGCCGTCAAATTCCCTCTTCCTCTTACGGTACGCGTCATTCTTCGGAAGAAACCTACGGTGACGCATGTACACTGTTTTCCTGCAATTCTTCAGCCACACGCTCTCAGTCTCATCTTCGCAGTGGGGGTAGGCTTTGGCTCCTTTCGTAGTACGGCCTGACAAATTTCCAAGGGCAGGGAAATCGTTGATGGTGCAGAATATCATAGCACGTAGGATGAAGTTCTCTCGTTTGTATGTGTCCCATACCTGCACCCCTTCGTTCCACATTGTTAGGAGATCCTCTATCAATGGTGCTAGGTACACATCAATATCATTTCCGGGTTGTTTTGGTCCTGAAATAAGTAGAGACATCATGATGTACTTGCGCTTCATACACAACCAAGGAGGAAGGTTGTAGATACACAAAAGAACCGGCCAAGTGCTATGCCGACTGCTCATGTTACCAAAAGGATTAATTCCATCGGTACTCAACCCGAACCTTATATTCCTCAATTCTGCTCCGAAGTTAACAAATTCCCTGTCGATGTTTCTCCACTGCGAAGAATCAGCGGGGTGTCTCAGCTTTCCATCCTTCTTCCGGTCTTCCGAGTGCCAACGCAGTAATTTTGCCTCTTTACGGTTTGCAAACAAACGCTGCAAGCGGGGAATGACTGGCAAATACCACAACACCTTAGCAGGAGGTCCTTGTTTTATCTCCGCGCAGTCGCCGTCGTCTGTTCGGTCCTTAGTACGCTTATAGCGGGATGCGCCGCACACCGGACAAACATGCATATTCTTGTAGTCGTTACGGTAAAGGATGCAATCATTAGGGCATGCGTGTATCCTTTCTACTTCCATTCCCAAAGGACACAATAGCTTTTTCGCTTGGTAGGTGTTTTTTGGCAACTCGTTTCCTTCGAGGAGCATGTCCGCCAAAAGATCTAACAGTGCTGTGAAACTCTTGTCGGTCCAGCTGTTGCTTGCCTTCAATTTTAACAGTTCAAGCACAGAGGCCAACTTTGTGTACTTCGACTTGCAACCAGGGAACAACGGCTTTTCTGAGTCCTCAATCAAGCGCTTGAATTTGCCAAACTCCCTTTCACTGTAATTTCCTTCCACATCACGCAACATGTCATCTAAATGGTCATCCTCTGGCATTTCCTCGTCGAAGTCGTTGTTCGGATCCGACATGTCCTGTTCCTCAACCTGAGTGGCAGTTGTTTCTGCAGTTGGCTCTTCTCCATGGTGGACCCAACACGTGTACCCCTTTTTGAAACCACGTCGGATCAAGTGGGCGACAATTTGAGATGAGTTGGTGAACATCTTAATATTCTGGCAGTCTACATAAGGATAGTACATATATGGTAAACCCTTCTTCGCCATGTCTTGCTCAACAACCTTTTGGAAATCAAAAACACCTTTCATGTATTCCTCACCCACTCGGTTTTCATTATACATCCAGTCTCGGACCATCTGCAATTAATCAAATTCATACACATGCTAATTAGTAAATCAATGGAGATCGATATTGATGATGAAATCAAGTAATGTGTATGCCTTGGGAGCAAGTACCAACCTTGGTTCGATCCTCAAATTTTTGCCCCCAAATGCTCCTCCGGCCTTTCGAGATTTCGCTCTTCCTTGCCCCAAATCTCTTCGAACTGGACAGTGTAGGTCGAGGAAGAGAGTACGACTACCTCAAAACATCCGCCAAAAGACCTTTTATACCAGGTTCAATATAGACGGTTCTATATAATACCGTCGGTAATATCAGTGCATTATTGAAGAACAGAATATTACTGACGGGTTTCACTCTATTAACCGTCGGTAATATTGGTGCAATTTGTGTAACTATGAAAGAAATATCACAGACGGTTATGAACTCCAAACCGTCCGCTTTACTATCACAGTCGGTTTTTATCTCAGAACCGTCTGTGTATTTGATTCTCACAGACGGTTTTAAGGTCCGAACCGTCTGATTATCACAGTCGGTTTTTACCTAAGAACCATCTGTGTATGTGGTTATCACAGTCGGTTTTTATCTCAGAACCGTCTGTGTATGTTGTTATCACAGTCGGTTTTTACCTCAGAACCGTCTGTGTTATCACAGACGGTTTTAATGTCCGAACCGTCTATAATATCCCAGATTGTTTGTTTGCATTCGACTACTGGTCATCAGTTGTTCCACTTGTTTTTCATATTTGGTTCTATCTTGTTTCAATGTTAGTATTTAAAAAAATGAACGTTCAGACTATTTGGTTTTATCTTGTTTTTCATATTTGTTTTATATATATGTCTGAAATTAAAACTGTCTGTAATCTTTCAAGCAGAGACAGTTTTGAGTTAAAAACCGTCTTGATCGCAGCAGTATTTTCTTGTTAACATTTTTACACAGAACATCGTTTGGTGATTATCAGTTACATAATCAATCGAAAGCCAGATATATAAGGAAAAGAAATTTCTTATTTCTTACAATCTTTCCATACATAAGAGATACTATTAATTAAGCGACCAATTGATTAGTGTCGACCTGTTCCGAAAGTAATTTACAAAGTTCTCCTAGGGACGTATTGGCATCAGTAGGATCTACACTGGCCGCCCCAGGAGAACTACCAATGGCTCTAAGACTATCAACATCATCTCTCACCAAAGGAGTGGATTTGACATCAGTAGGATCATCCAAGAAATTAAAGTTGATACAACAAAGGTGGAGATGAAGCTGCAACTCAAAGCATGCACTCTGCCAAGTGCAGAATGGCAAAAGACATCCCCTCAGAATGCTTCTCCAGCGCCTCTTTTTTTTTTTGGAGAGTTCTGCACAAGGCAGCTTTCTCCTCCTGCACATATGCTTCTCCAGCTTCTCCTAGGGGCGTATGCTGGGAGGGTGAAGATGATTGCCAAGCTTCGGAGTGGATTTGGACGTGGAAGTGTGAGCCTTACCCCAGAAAAGCTGATGATACAAAGGTGTTGGAGAGGGGATATTGGAAGGATTATTGTGGATCTCCAAAGGTGGAGTCGATGCAACTGGAGGGGTTGCAAGGGGCAATATGGCAACACAGGCCTCAGCACCCTCTAGAGTCTTCGCTGCAGCTCCACTGTACGATCTTTCATCATTTCTAAGTCTCTTCTTTGGAGGGAGCATTTCCTCAAGCACCTGTGGATTTCGAAATGCATTTTTTTCGAGGTAATCAAGTCATAAAAGAAAGATCTGCATTAGAGTTTCAGAGAGGACTTACTTTCTGAAGATCCTGATCGAGTTCATTCCTTATCTCTTCCTCATCACTCTGATCAATTTCAATAACCTCACTGGAATCTCGGCTCGCCATCAAGGTGGGAGTTGAGGAGGGAATAAAGACAGGGATTTAGGAGCCTCGCTATTTATAGAAACAGAAGGTGACGGTTCATATGCGCGGGTGCCTCGAGTTCTAAAAAGCGCACTACTGGTTTTCAAGGTCAATAAATTCATGATATATAACTTCTCGGGAGATAAACTGCAACACGGCAAAGGAAGTTGAAGAGTCAGATTACATAATTCGATGCAAATTAAATTTGAAGTAAATAATTAAGTCTCTTCATCTGCTCAGTTATTATGTACGGTTATCAACAATTGCATGTAGAGAATTGCACTGTTGGGACTATCACAGACAGTTGGGAGTTCAAAACCGTCTGCGTTAATATTACAGACGGTTCTGATGTCCGAACCGTCTTTAATATGTCTGTTGAATATTGAACTGTTCGACTTCTACAAATACTTGTTCCCTCCATGGAGTTTTGCTTCCAGTTGAACCGCTGAGAATTTGAAAGAAATTGAGAATTTGAAGCGTCGATAACTGTTCGACAATCGCAGTCGGTCCTTACATAAAATCCATCTGTAATTTTACTATCACAGACGGTTTGGAGTTAACAACCGTCTGTGATATTGATAGAAGTTGAGAATTCGAGGCGGCAGACACTGTTGGGACTATCACAGTCGGGCCTTACATAAAAACCGTCTCTAATGTGACTATCACAGATGTTTTTTACCTCAGAGCCGTTTGTGATATTCAAAGCATGTTGATATATAACTTCTATATTCTTTTTATATTATTTGCATGTGACCTGCGACTTCTATATTGTTTCTATATTATTTCAAGGGCTCCGATCACAAGCCAAAGATCGCGATAGTCGTTCCTTGATCGCACACAGTGTACATACCTTTGTATGGTCGAATGTTCGACAAAAGCTAAAGAAAGATAAAGAAAGAGGGAAGATTGCATGCAGTCCAAGAATGTGCTGGAAAATTAGAAAGTTGACATAAGAACAAAGTTTTCAATAATTTGTTTCATCACTTACAAAAAAAAGTAAAAATACAGAATGCTAGGTCAAGGAGTGGTCTTAGCCCTGGCTGCATCTAGAATAAAATCAGTTTGACTTGCAGCCAGGACGCAGGACTCCTCCAGCGACAAGTTGTCCTTCTCAGGATCAACTACTTCAGCGTCGAGAAGGCCTGCGACCTCCCTCAGCTTCGCAATGGTATCCTTCATTGTCAAACCGCAGCCAGCGATGGTCATATCCGCGGCTTTCTTCTCCTCGCGAAGACGCCTCGTTCTCGCCCTAGCATTGTCACCATCCGTCTTCATGCGCTGAATGCGCTGGAAGAGATCGTCAAGGTCAAGCCGTAGCCGAGTGTGCTTCTCCGTGAGGAGCTTGTGCTCCTCCTGGAGGGCCCTCAGCTCGGCCTTGACTTTGTCAGTGTCTTCCACGGCTCCCCTTCCCTGTGCAAATCAACAGGTCAAGAATGTATTGAACATGGATTAACAATACAGGGGTAAGTCAAAAAGATTGAGCGTTCATACCGGGGAGGGCGAGGCTGACGATGCCATCGAGGATGCCATTGGCGCAGACAAGCTAAGGAGTCAAACAATCTGAGAACTATAAAAACTTGTAAAGTAAATGACAATTTTTCCATTGTCAATTTATAGAACTTCCAAAGCGATGCTTCGTGTTCTCCTAGGCGCCGCGCGCGAAGATCGGAGACAAATGATCACAGTTGAGAATTCGAAGCGCCGGTACTTTTCCAGTCGGTTCATACATCAGAACCGTCTGTGATAACTACACTATCACAGACGCTTCGTTGTTTACAACCGACTGTATAAATCACAGTCGGCTCTGAGTTCCGAACCGTCTGTGATAGTCTAATTATCACAGACGGTTCGGAACTCAGAACCGTCTGTATATATCACAGTCGGGTTTTAGGTTAGAACCGTCTGTGATAATTAGACTATCACAGATGGTTCTTAGCTGGGAACCGATTGTATATATCACAGTCGGTTTTTAGGTTAGAGCCGTCTGTGATAAGTATACTATCACAGACGGTTTTGTGTTCAGACCCGTCTGGTTTACTGTGACAATTGTTTTTGACGTCAGAACCGTCTGTGAGATCTGAACATATTCTCCCGACAGGCCTTCACAGACGGTTTTCCATTGAATAGTTCATACCCGTCTGTGATGTGCCGTCCTGGATGTCTGTTTCTGTGGTAGTGTTTCTTTACGCTTAGTAGTAGTTTTTAGCCACTTTTTAGTTTAGAAGAGTCCTCTTCTCTATTTTTATTGTTTTTGTAAGCCGACAAGGACGACAACTTCAATTTTCAAGCAATCAAGTGAGTTTTTATTTAATTGTTATTTTTATTTCTGCATTCTTATGGCTTTTAGCGAATAGATCCACTCTAGGGTTAGGGATGACCTAATCCGAAAGGCGTGATTCTTCCTCGGTTTTTATTTCAAGTTTTTGAGTAATTTCCTGATGTTTTCTTCCTCCAAACCCTAATTCTTTGTTTCGACAACAGACATAACAGTTGAGTCTTAACAAGAAATTGGGGAATTCTTGAATCCTTAGCGCTTTGACGCGGATCCTGAACAGGAGAGAAGCTCTCGCCAAACATGACAGTAGAAGTGATCCTTTGACTGTTGACCCAACACTCCGAACTAGAAACTTAATTTGTCTTGGAAAACAATGAAAATTAACTTACAATCCTATCCTCAGACCTTGGATAGAATTATGCCAGATAGTTATGGAATTCTTGAAACCCTAGATTTTCATTCCAGCTTGCAAATCCTAGATCAATAAACTTAGTTGTAGAAAAACAACCCTCAAAACTCGTTTAGACTTAATCAGTGATCCATTAAGCTAGAAAGACGAATACGCTTGTTTCTCGTGGAATTCGACTCTCAAGTGCTCAATGTTCAACCGTTCACTTGCAGTTATTATTACACAATCATGACCCTTCCGGTTGCGATCACTGTACATTTGCCTTAGGCCCAAGGGCCGCGTAACTTTGAACGAAGGGGGGCCCTGACGTGGACATTGCTTCATCTTCGATCAAGAGCATCACTTTCGGCGCCCCCTACGGCCCCCTCTTGTTCGACACTTGAGCCTCTGAGCCATGTATCATTAAACGAATGGGGGCCTATATTTGGACTGCCCGTCATTTCCATAACGGTCCCCTCACATTTGGTATGTGTGCCCCTGGGCCACATCACCCCGAGAAAATGGGGACCAAGTCCAGGAATTCTCAACAACATCAAGCTCACTGCATGTACCATAGAACCATGTGGCACTCCAGTGTAGGGCCTTGAGTTCTGAAGGTTTTCGGATCTTGGGCTAAGCCCTCAATTTATGCGTAGCCTGGTCCACAAGACCTACGCACTAGAATACTACAGTCCCCCTAGACGATCTATGATTACCTCTTCGGACTAAGAGGGTCGGTGACCACGGTGTCCCTAAGCCATGCCTCTAGGATTTCTGCAGTCCTCACCCCCTACATACCCAGCCCAACAGTAACGTCCTTTGGGGCTTATCGGAGTCGTCCTTACAATTAGCATTATGGGGGATAACGTTCCCCAAAGTTTATCAATGACATCTCTAGCCTGGTCCACATGACAAGAGAGTCAATCCCGAAACCTGCCCTCAGGTGTTTAGGGTCGTCAATCTCTGAATTATGGAGTCACCGAACATTATGTGCACCATAGAACCACATCATTATTCTCAAAATTCCCGAACTACTTCCCAGGTACCCAGACTACACGTCCCAAATTATTGCAGGCATCATAAGCCCAAGAGTAATAGTCCTGGAGCTACTTGAGATCATTTATGGGACTTCACCAGACCTACTTGAGGTCATTCCCGGGTGATTTTTTCCCCAGATGGCAAAATCCCCCCCCCCCCCCCCCCCCCCCCCCCCAAAGTTAAAAATTGTCAGGAATGAGGGGGCTGTTGTTGTAGTCTTGGAAATCCCGGAAAACAAAGGTAAGAAAGACAAAGGCCCTTTCTCATACAAGGATCTCTCAGGGGATCGAAGGGCACAGAGACTCGAGCTAGAGCCTGTGGTGAAGTAGCTCGGGTCCCTCCCTCCCAGAGGTCCACAGCACAGGAACGTCCAGCACGCCCCTTAACAGGCCTTACCAGGATTCAAAATGCAAAGGTCGTCTTATTCAAAACCTCAATCATCACATCCCCTCTCTCCGACTTCACACCCAGAGACCCGGGGGAGTTTGGCCTGGACAAAAAGTTGCTCGGCCCTTCTCGGGCCATTGGAGACTTGATGATCCATGAGGTTTTTATAAGTAAGTTACATTTGGACTACACCTGGCTCCCACGGGACTGGTAGTCTAGACGCTTTATGCACAAAAAGTTTGTCCTCTTTGGTGAAGCAACCCGGTGTCATCAGAGCTTTCGACACCGAATCGAGTGACTCTGGCAAGGTTCAGGTCCTCCGGGAGCAGAGGGCCCACCTGCCAAAGACTTAGAAAACATTTTTGCCCATGCTTTGTTTAGTTGGTAAGTGGCATTTTGGTCTTTTTTGCTACTTTTGTAATCTATACATAGCCCCATTTAGGCCTAGTTTAGGGGGATTATAGAGCCAAAAGAATGTAACCTTCAAGTATTCCGACTTCTCCTGAACGATCGCCTGTGACGTTCTCAGGAACATTGCCTATAATTATCATCCTGTAAACACTTTCACTTAAATAGCCAGAACCAACTTGTATGCCTTGGGGCAATCTTCCCCCGAAGATTGATCCTAACTGACTCGACGTCAATGACGTACCGACAGAAGTAAGGATCCTCCAGGATCCCAAACTTGTGTAAATCCAGGTGTCAACGTACACTTTCACTTCAGGCCCTGAACGATTCGTCCTACAATCGCATTGGGTCCCTTCGCTCTTACTTCATTCATTCGGACGTCTCGCCTTGTTCAGGAGAGAACGCGACGCGATGTTTGTTGCCGCTGGTGCAAACCCCGACATAGTCCAAAGTCCAAACCACATTATCCAACAACTATCCAAATCCAATTGGATAATCCAAATCCCAAGCAAATTTTGAGTGAAGAACTACTGGTGTGTTTTTATTGGTTCGTATGTAACTTGCTTCTTGCTAATTGGATATGCTAGTGACGCTGCCAAACATAAAGTGTGCAAAATAAGCCAACGTGGTTTGGACACGCACCACCGCTGGAGATGCAGGGATGTGGGGTTGCAAGCAGCAAATTTGACATCGTAGAACGAGTAGGCAATGCATTCGTCATGCGACATGTTTAGTGCGGCACCACGACTTTTGTGTGTTGCGGATAACAGAGGTGGCGTGTGGCATGAGTGTGGCGGCGGCGGCATGAGCTCTAATAGAAATGTCTACAACAATTGGGATAAGCAGGCTCCACGGGACATAGTTGGAGTAGGTAAATCAAGTTTTGTATTTTTGCCTTGTCACAATCTGATGTTTGATATTGAGTTTACGTGGACAATTGGATAGCCCATATTTTACCCATTTGATGTCTAAGTATCTGTAATTTATATTAAAGTCTATCTTATAGATGCCTATATCTAATAATATCCAATATATTAGAATTCAAAATAACAAATGTCCAAGTAAACGTCGAAAGTCCAATCCATTCCCACCTCTACACGCCGCCGCAAATGCCATCGAAAAAACCGACCGCCTCTTTCCCGCGAACAAATTGGCGCCAACATTTCCTTTCCGCCAAAACCCACCCACACCCTCCCTCCGATACTAAAATAAACAAATAAAGCAAAAAAATTACTCACCCAGCCAAACTTCACCTTCCCACAGACGGCGTCACGGCAGCAGCAAGCTAAAGTGACCATTAGATTAAATTAGGGTTTGGGAGCGTTTCCACTCACCGCCGCGTCTATCTCAGGTCGGCTCCTCTGTGCCGCCTTGTTTTCTTCCCATCTCCAGGCTTCCGCCGGCGCAGTCGTTAGGGTTTGATGCTGAGGAGGCTTTCTTTCACTAAGGTAAGAGCTTGTCACCTTTGGGATACTTCAGGTCTAGTGGCAATGCAGCTTGAATTTGTCATTGGAGTAAATATAAACAAGATGGCAATTTTTAATCAATCAATCAATCTATCTATATGCTGCACTGTCTGATGCTTTTTTATCTTCTTCTTAGTTAACAATGTTGGAAACCATCAGCTTTAAATGGGTAAAAGTGCCGTAGACATTGCTTGTCTTGTAATTACTAACACAGTTCGCTGTAAGATTCAGTCTTTCTGGTTCCACACTTTCTTAGTTGTATATAGTATTCATTTTTAACAGAATGAGCTAATTTTTGTTTCTATTATGAGAAATACAAGTATGAAGGTGATGCGATGCCAGGAATATGCACTAGATGATTATAATAAAGGATTTTTCTTCACTTAGTTTGCACAGATACCGACACGAGTACGGGACACGGGAATACGACATTTTCCCAAAAATGCCAACATGGCGATACAGCTAAATAAATTAATAAAATAAAAATATATGTATACATAGTTATATCATACCTATTGCTGTATCTATATGAGAGTGGATTAGTGTTCCAGCATGATGTTCAAACATGAAAAGAGACATAATGTTCCAACATAACAAAAGACGTGTTCAACATAAACAAAAGATAACTAGAACTACCGTTTTTCTTATCCTAATTTAAAGATGAATCAGACAAGTTGAGATATAGATGCGATCTGCTTTGCCGATGGTTCAAGCAGCAGAAGAGGTGCCCATACAACCTAGCACTGATGATGATTCAAGCAGCAGAGGCGGCGATGATAGACCTAATTTTTACTGCATGAGAGGTCGTGGGGGCAATGTGGAGGATATATATGGGGGTGGTGTCAGTTTAGGGTTGCTCGGTTGTGGGGTGGGCCGTGTCCTCCCTGTTTACCAACTGTGTCCCTGCTGTGTCGGACTCCAAACAAACTGTTTTTTGACCTGAAATCCATGGACACATCTGGGACACGTATCAGTGGCATGTTGGAGGCATGTCCTCCTCCGATACAGCGCCCGTCACCGGTATGAAGCCTCGGTGGTGTCTGTACAACATAGGTGACTACGAGACATTTCATACTGCTATTCCATGTAAGAGATAAATCTTGTTGCTGTATGTACTAAAATGTGACTTTAATTTTGTGCCCATTTTTACTGGCAGCTTGAACTTGTCATTGGAGTAAATATAAACAAGATGCAATTTTTAATCAATCAATCAATCTATATGCTGCATTGTCTGATGCTTTTTTATCTTCTTCTTAGTTAACAATGTTGGGAACCATCAGCTTTAAATGGGTAATAGTGCCATAGACATTTCTTGCCTTGTAACTGCTAACACAGTTGTTCACTGTAAGATTCAGTCTATCTAGTTCCACACTTTCTTTGTTGTATGTAGTAATCATATTTAATAGAACGAGCTAATTATTTTTCTATTATGAGAAATACAAGTGGGAAGGTGATGCGTTGCCAGGAATATGCACTATAGGATTATAACAAATGATTTTTCTTCACTTATTTTGTACAGGACAACCTTTGGAAGGATTGTGTTGCCAAGTTGATCTTGCTCTAAACAAGACAGTCAATCTGTAGAGTGTTATTTGAAGTGACAATGCCTGCTGCAGCTCTCACAAATCCCCATTTGAGTACTCCCAGAAGGAGATCACCTAGGCTCAAGAACATTCGCGAAGCATATGACGACTCCAAAAATGTTAATTCATGTCCACAAAATACGGATAGTGGAGTAACGAATTCTTCTGTTTTGAAGCATGTTAAAGCCAGGGTCATTGATCTTGATGAAAGTTTTGCTTCTGTTGCTGACAAGAGGTATGAATGCAAAGATGGTGAACAAGATTTTCAGGACATATCTCTCAAGGATCTTCGAGCTCGCTGTAAAGCTAAGAAACGGAAGGCTCCAGAAATTGTTTCTGAAGGAACTGTCATTAAGAATCACACTCAAAGCTGGAACCTCAAGGATGTAAAACTAAAAGAGGAATTTGATCTCAACGAGCCCCTTAGTGCCTTCAAACTTAAGAGGCAAAAACCATCCCCTACTAAAATAAAAAGGACAGATGCGCCAATATCATCTCCAGGTGCAGTAAAAATAGAAGCTGCAACACCAGAGAGAGACGAAACTCTTATTTGCAAACAAGCTTCCTCACTTGAGGCAACAATGCATGGCTCACCAATAAAGGAATGTGAAAAGAGAAGTTCAGCAAATCTTGATGGCTCCAAAACTAGTATCAGTGAGTCACTGATTATTGAGCAAAATACAGTTCTCATATTACAGTTTTTCTTGTATAGATATAGCATGGATCTATTGGTAGAATTCCTTTCTTTTTCATAAGTACTTTGCTAGAAAACAACATTTTGATGTTCTTTTTCCATTATGTGGTTAAATAATGTTTCTGTTTCCTACTCAGATTATCTTAAAGAAATAGATGGGAAGGAAATTTGTTGTGCTGAAGTGGAAGACACTACGCTATCAGCTGGGGCTCCAGTGAGCAGTGGAAACCTTGATCTACTTTGCAACATCAAAACGGAGGTTATAGATAATTACTCAGGTGAGGAAGTCGGAAAATCTAGTTGTTTCAGAAGCAACTCCCTCAAGCATTCATCTGCTGAGCCACATCAGGAGCCTAGAAGGGACCAAGACAATGGAGAGCAGCCTCCTCTTGTTTCCCAGCCGCCTGCAGTAGCTGATGTTTCTGATAATTTCCGTGAACTAAACCACGTTGTCAAGGTTGACAATTTGGATGGCATTGTGGTGCAGGGGACAGTGAATATTGTTTGTACATTGGATTTTGTCGAAGAAGTGAACTGCCATCAGAAACCATTGAATGATCTAACTAGTGCAGATATGGATAAATCTTCTTCTGGGAATGAATATTTGGTCTGTTCTGTTAACCAGGCCTGTGATGACATAGAAGTTGATGAGTACTGCTATCCAGGAGGTGTTCAAGGGAATGCACCAGAAAGTGTAAAGACTGTGGAAGAGTCATCTCCTATTGATGAGTGTGACATGGACATGGGGTCTTTATTGGTGCTCAACCAATCTGATTTATATGTAGGCACAGAGACAAAGAGTGCTTCGCTTGAGGAAGTTGTGCAAGTGATGGCAGAGGATCAGTTGGATTCACTAATCTGCAATAGTGTCAGAACAAAGGAAATGTTACTGCATATAGACATTGAACGGGCAGCCACTGACTGTACATTTGATTTTGACAAAACAGTTGACTTTGTTGAGACTGCCAATTCTGTTGCACAAGATGGACGGCTTGAAAGTATAGTATATGATGCCCTCAATAATCATGTACAGATGAAGACTGCCAAAACTAACTCTTGTGCCGGAGTCCCTAATACCACTGGAATTCAGAGCATGTTGGTAGATCAGTTCCTTGGTAATTACCCCAGTAGTGCAAAGGTTTCATGTGATGACCAAAGATTACATCCTGATGATATGGACTGGTCATCAATGGCAAAGAAGCAGTTAAATGCTACCATGGATGGTGATATTTGTAGATCTGTTCATGATCAAAGATTGGGAAAAGAATCTGTTCTCTGGCCTCGGTTATCCCATGCTTTTGTTGGTGCGGACAAAGCTGATGACGAAATGTCAGTCAGTGCAAGACAGCTTCAGTGCTCTACTCCTGAGGAAAAACTGGAACTGCCTATTGGTGCTCCAACTTCAACGGCGGACTATCAGGAAACTGATGGACAGACTAAAACGTCAGAACTTTTTATTGATGAGGAATCAATTGAAGAGCATGCTCCAAAAAAACTATTGTCCAAGAGAAAGGTCTGTTCCACACTTACCCAAGTTCCTTGGCATATGCATCCATCCATAAGTTGACTTAGGTCGCCATTTCTATTATTGTATTTTATTTATTAATTTTTTTTTTGCATTTGCAGATTATGTCACCAACTTCCCAGGAGAAACTCTGCAAGGCTTTGACTGATATTGATTTGTGTGATGGAGTTCAAAGGCTGAGTAAGCAATCCATAATATCTGTAATATGTCTCTTTATTTTTTATCATATTAATCTTCAGACTATTTCTTATTGTTGTTTTGGCCAAATTAATGATCTTAGGGGGAAAGATTTTTCCTGAAGATTGTAATAAAATTGGAAGAACATTACCTTTGCCAGCAAACAAGCAAGACCAATCATTGCTGCACATGGACAGGAGACTAAAGGGCAGGAATTCTCTCTCCCCTACAAGTAAAGGAATCCTTAAATCAACAGAATCTCCATCCCCTCACCAGACAGCTTGTTCTTGCATGAGAAGTTCATCGATTCACTTGGACTTTGAGAAAGCTGTTGAATTTTCACAAAGGCAAATGCATGACATCGAAAACATTGCAGCAAAACTTATCAGGAGCTTGAGGCACATGAAAAGCATAGTGGATGAAACGTTGTTATCAGAAGCACACTCTCTTCTTCCTAATTTCAGTATTGCTGAGGTGAGACCTTGTCATGTGGAATATATACTTATCATTTTAATGTTATGGTTTAATTCACTGCCACTGCTAACAATTGATAATGCTACAAAAATAATTAGACATTATTTTTTGTTAAGCTACACCATACATTGACTATTGAACACAGAAGTAAATGTTACCATAATATAGATATGTTTGTTTGGAGGTAATGCTGGTTATGGAATCTTTGTTTGAATGTCCAGAGTTATGCATCTATTTGTGGATACCACCAAACCGCAAAAACCAAATGTTAGCATGGTGTAGTTGTGTTTTTGCCTTCACATTTTGATTTAGCTTCATTTTTTTGTACCTCATAATATCAAGCTGAGTGCCAACTTTTTCCTGATATTAGATGCTAACGTTAGTATCCTGGTGGTATCTGCCTTTTCAAATAGAGGAAATACTTCTGAGTTTTATTTCCTGTTATTGTTTGATTTGGTTCTATTTTGTTGTGAAGTAACAAGGCGCCTTTTTTCTCTTTGGAGAGTACTTTCTCATCTATCACCACTTGGGGGCAAGTGGTGTAAATTTCATCCATAGCTTTCATGCAAACCATCTGTTAGCTTTAAAAATTTCGGATTCAAATAATGAGGTCTCAGTAGCTCATATACTCTTTTGTGCAATTTGCATATTAGTTAGTGCAGAGGTTACCTTTTTCAGTTTGAATTGGTGGTGGTTTTGACCTGTTTCAGCTCAACCATGAGAACTTGTAAGTTAATTCTGGTTCCATAGAACTCTTGGAAATTGAAAACATGCCTTTACCAGTAGATAAAATGAGTTAAGCCCTATGGCCTTGATTAAAATTATTGAAAAAAAATGCTGAGTTTTTGAGAACTTTGTTAGCCAAGAAAGTGAAGCAATTCCAATCTGGTCATAAATATAACTGATCTTTGTCAATTATCCACGTGCAGATCAGAGCAGCCTCTGAGGATGCATTAGAAGTTGAGAGGACTACGAGGAAATGGTTGGGAATAATGATGAAAGATTGCAACCGTTTTTGTAAAATACTGGTAATTATCTGTCTGCTTTAAGACTGTTGGTGAAGTTGCCGTTGTTCCAAACTTGTAGCTGATGTTTGCGCCCACCCTAAATTACATGATCAATTGCAGACACTGGCAGGGAAGAAATCTGTTTCTCATCTTGAGGCACCCAAGAACCGACGGAAGATAATATTTGCAGATGAAGCTGGAGGAAAGCTCTGCCATGTCAAGGTTTTTAACGAGGAGCAAACTTCTCTTTCTGAATGCCAGATCGATTGATGGCATCTATCCAGCAGGTAGAGTCCGATTTGATAGTAAAAGGCTAGTTCTGTCACAAATTTCAGATCGTAGTTGACTTCCATTAGTGAGCATGGTAAAATAAAGAAGCAAAACAAGCTGCTCGCTTAATTAGACCAAAAAAACTGGAGAATGCTGCCAACCATTCATGCTAAAATGCTGATGTAGAAGTAAGGAGTTGGTGTATGTTAAAGATAACAGCATCTAATGACTGGCATCTGATAACTATTGTTACTGTACCTTCAGTATTTTTTTTTTTCCCTTTTCCTGTCTGTTTAGATGCAACAATCGACATGTAAAGCGGTATCCGTAATTTTTTTATTCGAAGACCACTTACTGTAAACATGAATTGCCATACTGTAATTTTGTATTGCACCTTTCGCCCAGCGGTGTTGTTGGTTCTAGTTAAATTAAATGATATGAAGTTTGACAAATATATATATATATATATATATATATAATGTTCATTAATTCTCTCCATGGTTGCGCCATGTTGGCCTTTTTTCTCTTTGGCCGTTCGATTTGTTTCGTTGTCGGCCGTGATTCTTCCATGTCCATGGGTTGTCGTCTTGCACCACCACACCTTGTGCTTACAAGACCAGGCCGTCCGTTCGACCGTCTGCTACTGCGGCTCACATTGGCCCGCGTGGCTTGGTAAGTGAGGTGCACATACTGTTTTCGGATTTGTCTGAGTCGTCTTCTCCGACCTAATGTTTGAGTCGGCAACATTAGTTGTGATCCAATGGTGCCGTGCCACGTGTACTCCACTTTCTATCAAGCCATTGTCTCTTTCCGCCATCCTGTTCGGTTCGCGCCGATGTTTGATGCGTGCCCTGTCGTTCATGAGCTATTTGATGGCAGTACGTCGCATGTCTTCCTTCATCGTCTCAGCGTGCTCGCTCGGTTTGTTAATAAATGTTGTGTTTGCTACGATCGCACTCACTTTTTGTATTTTCCTGCGCGGCTTCATTGGATCTGCAACTGTTGTTGTCCCATTTTGTAGTTCGCCGGCACCGCACCCCGACGCCTCTTGCCCGGTTGCTTTTGCCACACCGCCTCCATCCAACCCGCGCCATCGCTTAAGCTCTGGTGCACCACCAAAGCCGTCGCCCAAGATCACTCCCAAATTGGCCAGATTTGTGCCACCTTAACCCTAGATTTTCTGCTACGTCGTCAGATCCGCGTCGCCGGCACCCCAAATCCCGTGCCGCCGCTTTTTTCACCTAGGGCACGTTGTGATTTCTAGCCACACTGCCACTCTCGTACGTTGTAGCCCCCAGATTTGTGAAGGTAGTTCATCGGCTTTGAAGGCGCCGACGAGCCCAACAATGACTATAGCCGTGGCTTCTGCTCTCATGACCTTGGCTCCTCTTCTTCGTCCGTGATAGCTTCTTCAACCTCAACGACGACCACGGCCGCGTTCTTCTCCTTCTCCGACCAGCACCTCAACAACCACGTAGCCAACGATGTCATCATCGGCCTCCGAAGAAGTTGTATGGTTAGTTTTTGCTGATATGAATTGAGATGTTTGTGATGGTTGAGATATCTATTTGCATTGATTTAATTGTTTTCTTTTTTCACTAAGTTGTCCAGTAGAGAATGAATTTTTCTAACTATATTTTGAGTGATTCTGATCTTGGAAATCAATTCCTATTGGTTGAGATCCTACCAGTAACTTAATTACTGAGTTAAATTGAAGCGAATGCAATTTTCCTTTTGTTGTTCATTGTTAATTGTAGGTGAGGTGCTCTGTTCTGTGATCGTATTACATCTGATTTTCTTTTCTTTTGTCAATTGGTATGCTCTCTGATGTTGTGAGGTACTGGAGGTTGAGTTTCATAGAATTGTGTCATTCTTCTCTGAGCTTGTGTTTGCATTATGAATAAGAGATACTGGAGATATGAATTTTAGTGATCTCTAATTCACTTCATCTTTTATGTAGTCTCTGTGATCTAAAGTATCGAAGTGTAGATTTTTGATTGATGTTTGAGCTCTGAGTTTACTTTGTGAAAATTTCTATAATCGAAATGACAAATCAATTGCTGGAGTTGTTTATGGCAGATCTAATTCCTTTCCCTATGATCTGGGAGAATCTTCAAATCCTAATCGCATACGGCTTCGCGACCTTAACCGTGTTCTGAAAGGTTTCGCCACCATGGATGGGTTCGCGGCCATGGATTGGTTCGCGACCATGAAAAGGAATTCGTTCCCTGTTCGGAATTGTAATCCGATTCGTATATATATATATAACTAAGTTTATCCGTTTAGGATTAGTTAGTTATGTGAGTCTAATATGTTTAGATTATTGAGTCTGATACGTACTCATACATTGGACTATAAATACCTTGTAATAGTCTAATTTAGATCATTGAATACAATCGAGTCTACATTGAAGTCTTAGACACATAGTTCCCTCGACGTAGGCGAGTGCGACATAACGTTCGACGTGTAAAGCCCTTTTTGAAATAAAGAGTTGTGCAATTACTTTGAGCTGTGTTTTTATCAACCTTTGGGTTTCGGTATTTCGGAGTAAGATCCCGTTATTCCGCATATTAGAATTTGGGCGAGCCTAGTGCGAAAACCAAGGCTAGGTCTCAAACGGATCAAGTTGGTATCAGAGCAACTTTCCTATCCTGTGTATGGTGAAGACTCGCCAGGGTTACAAAACCTCCGGTGAAACTCCAGGCGATCAATCGACGGTTTCTATAGCCGCGTCTCCGACAATGTTTGATGATATCTCCATTCAAACTAACCTAGCAGAACAAGTGGCTAAGCTCTCCACCGACATGGAAACTGTGCTTGCTTGGATTAAGCAGCAGGCCATGATGGTACCTCCTGAAGTAGGGAAGGTTATGGGTGTGAAGACTGATGAAGACTTGCGTAGGTGTAGCTTCTAGGCCCCTATAGAGTGTTTTAATAATTAATGACAACTACAAATGTTATACTAACGTTACCTGTCTAGTTGTATCAAAGAGAGTACTTAAAAGACAGGTCAATGAAAGGCAAAGAAAGAGCCTCATGATGAAGAAAGAGCATTGATCAAAAGGGCAAAGGTACGAAATAGGATCTTTTCCATTTTTACCGGTCTAAGGTGATTAGAGAAGAATTTTGACCGGATTTTAGAATAGTTGCCGTACTATTAAGAGGAGCATGTGGTGTATCACATTATACTTCATCTATGTGCCACAAATCTTAAAATCAACCTGCATTGCATACTAGAAGGTCATATTCCTCAAAATGCTTGTTTCAGCTCAGTTCAGCTCAGTCTGTCTCAGTCGGTCTGACCGTGAGTTAGACCGGTCTGACCGAATTATCGGACTAACCGTTTAAAATCTCGGACTGACCGAAGTTGTGTCTTTGCATATTGTATTTCTGTTTAAGGTCGGTCTGTCCGTAGTAATTTTGTCGGTCAGACTCCTGGAACCTCTTGATTTATCCTTCAGGAATTTTGAGCTATTACGGTCTGACCGTTTGTTATACCGGTCTGACCGTGAAATCGGTCTAACCGAGTTTTTGAACTGCGGTCTGACCGTTTGGCCGGTCTGTCCGTATATTTCGGCCTGACCGTATAAGGTGTCCAGAAACTATGTCGTCTCTGGACAGTTCACGGTCTGACCGAAATAGGCTCCGGTCTGACCGTATGTGTGCCTGACAAGGGCAGTTGAGCATTTATTGCGCCTGTTTAATGCCGTTGCAATTGCGGCGGTCTGACCGAGCTTGTACCTGCGGTCTGACCGCCAGGTGATCTTTTTCTCCCAACGGCCTGTAACGGCTATATTAATTGTGGGGGATATATATACTCCCATGCACGGCCCTGTTCATGACTTTTGCATAATCTTGAGCATTGTCATCATCCTTGAGAGCCTAAGCTAGTTTCATACACTCTAGGTTTCAAATTCTCAAACTTGTGAGAGTGTGCATTTGAGATCTTCTAGTGCATTGCATTTAGATCATTGAATCAATCGTGTGGCACTAGAAGAAGGCAAAGTGATCATCACCGGCTTGTTACTCTTGGAGTTTGCCGGCTCCTAGACGGCTAGGAGAAAGGTTTTGAAGAGCTCTTCAAGGAAGATTGTGAAGAAGCTTCAAAACGTCTTGTGAAAGGTTGAGCACGCCTTGCCGGAGCGGTAAAGTGCATCCTTAGTGAAATCGAGGTTTGGATAACTCATCACACTATTCCGGCTCAAGATCTAGGTCACTTCTCGAGAGAAGATTGACTAGATAGAGGAGCGGTTAGAGATTTGAGTTTGCCTCAACGTGGATTAGGGGTGATCGGCAAATCACCGAGACCACGGGATATATCCTTGTGTTGAGATTGCTCATTGTTCATCTTGTGTTATTTAAATTGCTCTCATTTACTACAAATTGTTTGATTTATTGTAAATTGGTAAAATCGCCTATTCACCCCCCCTCTAGTCGATATCCTAGATCCTTTTCAATTGGTATCAGAGCGAGGACTCCTTTTTAGAGGATTTAACCATCCCGGAGTAGGATAAAGATGGCTAGTGAGGGTCGGATCAATATTGGTAAACCACCACTCTTTGATGGATCTAACTATACTTATTGGAAAACTAGGATGATGGTCTATCTTAAAGCCATGGGTGGAAAGATTTGGAAAGTGGTGGATGAGGGGTTTGCAATTCTTGATGATGATGACATGACCAACTTAGATAGAGATAATGCCTTAGCAAATGCTCAAGCCATGAATGTTCTTTATAGTGCTCTAAATCTAGGTGAATTTAATAGAATTTGTAAACTTGAAACGGCCCATGATATTTGGAGAAATCTTATGGATATTCATGAAGGAACCTCGATGGTCAAGGACGCTAAACTATTTATCCATAAGGGCCAATTTGAAAAGTTTGCCATGTTGCCCAATGAAGATGTATCGGAGATGTTTAACCGATTAAATAACATCGTAAATGAGTTAAAAGGGCTTGGTATGGATGTCACAAACGTGGAGTTTTGTCATAAGTTTCTTAGAGCTTTACCTTCTAAATATGATACAATTGTTACCTTACTTGTGCGTTCGAACTTGAAGAGTGTGACTCCGTTGGAAGTCTTGAGTGAGATTCTCACTCATGATATATTCAAGAAGTCTCAAGAAGAAGTGAAAGATGAGGCTTTCGACTCCAAGAAGAAGAACATTGCACTTAAAGCTCAAGTCTCCAAAAGGGAAGACAATGAAGAGGAAAGCGATGAGAGAGACACCGATGAGGAAATGGCTCTCTTCGTGAGAAAATTCAAGCAATTCATGAAGAAAAGATATCAAGGGAAATCTTTCAAGAAAGGACAAACATCCAAGAGGAACCCATTTGAAGAAAGAAGATGTTTTGAGTGCGGTGAAAAGGGTCACATCTCCACACAATGCAAAAATAAGGAAGAAGAAAAATCAATGAAGAAGAAGAAATACGAGAAGGAAGGAGAAAGCAAGAAAAAGGTTTTCAAGAAATATTATAAGAAGAAGGATGGGCAAGCTTACTTCATTGAGTGGGATTCGGATGCTTCAAGTTCCGATTCCGATGATGAGGATGAAGCGTCACCCAAAGGACTTGCCGGAGTAGCTATCATGGAAGCTCCATCTCTATTCTCCACTCCTCATTGCCTCATGGCTAAAGGAGAATCAAAGGTATCTTGTGATGAAAATGAATATACTTATGATGACCTAGTTGAGATGATCACTGATTTTGATGACTATATGAGTAAGGAAAAAGAAAAATTCAAGGAATTGAAGAAGAGATACAAAGCTCTTCAAAATTCCTATGAGGAGCTACACACATCTCATGAGAGTCTCAAAGAAACTCATGAGATGCTTAAGGAAGCTCATGACTCTCTAATTACTCATAAAGCCAACAAATCGAGTAATGACATAGGCATCACTTGCAATATGTTGAATGATTTGCCCATGATGTCTACTTCTAGCATTTCTACTTCTTGTGAAGACTTAAATGAATTCCCTACTAGACCTAAAATTGAAGATAATGTGCTTAGTCTTGAAAACAACGAACTTAAAGAAGAAATTGAAAAACTAACCAATGACCTAGCAAAATGCTATGTAGGAGAATCAAAATTAAGACATCTTCTAGATAGTCAAAGATTTTCCTTAAGAAAAGAAGGACTAGGTTTCATTCCCAAAAAGGGTAAACATGCTTTTGTTCCAACTAAAACCGTTTTTGTGAAAGAAAAAGGATATTGTAACAAATGTAAAAGTTTAGGTCACATTGAAAAGAATTGCCATGCTAACAAAAGCATTTCATCCCCTATATTCAATTCTTGCTATGTATTGAAGAAAATGACAAATGGCGATATTAAAGCCAAATTTGTTGGAACCCCGATCATTGGTGCCAAAAAGAAAGCCATTTGGGTTCCAAAATCCTTGGTAACTAACCTCCAAGGACCCAAAAAGGTTTGGGTACCTAAAAGGACCTAACTTTGTTTTGTAGGTAAATTACAAGGAGGGAGGACAACATTGGGTGCTCGATAGTGGATGCACTCAACACATGACCGGTAATCACAACATGTTCTCCTCACTAAATAACAAAGGTGCGGAATATGACAAGATCACGTTTGGAGACAATAGCAAAGGAAAGGTAAAAGGTTTAGGTAAAATTGCTATCTCAAACGACCTCTCCATATCTAATGTATTGCTTGTTGAATCTCTAAACTTCAACCTCTTATCCGTAGCTCAACTTTGTGATCTTGGATTCATATGTGCATTTTATCCAAAAGAAGTAATTATCACTAGCATTGATGATAATAAGTTGATTTTCAAAGGTTTTAGACATGGCAACCTCTATTTAGTTGATTTCAATTCAAATGATACTAATCTTGGTACATGCTTGTTTACAAAATCTTCCAAAGGTTGGCTATGGCATAGAAGGCTTGGGCATGTTGGAATGAAACAACTAAATAGACTAGTTAAACATGATTTGGTTGTTGGTCTAAAAGATGTAAAGTTTGAAAAAGACAAATTATGTAGTGCTTGCCAAGCCGGAAAACAAGTTGCAAACTCACATCCGACTAAAAGCACAATGTCAACTTCGAGTCCACTTGAATTATTGCATATGGATTTATTTGGACCAACTTCTTTTGTGAGCATTGGTGGCAATAGTTATTGCCTTGTCGTTGTAGATGATTTTTCTAGATATACATGGATATTCTTTTTGCATGACAAGTCAATTGTGTTTAACACTTTCAAAAGCTTTGCTCAAAGGGCCGAAAATGAATTTAGCTTCAAGATCAAGAAAGTGAGAAGTGACAACGGCTCCAAATTCAAGAACACCAAGGTTGAAAATTGGTGTGATGATAAAGGCATCAAACATGAGTTTTCGGCCAAGTATACACCGGAGCAAAATGGAGTAGTCGAACGAAAGAACCGGACATTGATAGATATGGCAAGGTCTATGCTTTCGGAGTACAATGTTTCGGACACCTTTTGGGCCGAAGCAATCAACACCGCGTGCCATGCATCAAATCGTCTTTATTGTCATCGACTACTAAAGAAAACTCCTTATGAGCTTCTCATTGGAAGGAAGCCAAACATTTCCTACTTCCGTGTGTTTGGGTGTAAGTGCTATATCTTGCGGAAAGGTACACGCTTATCTAAATTTCAAAGTAAATGTGATGTAGGATTTTTGTTAGGATACTCATCAAATAGCAAAGCATATCGTGTCTACAACCAAAACTCCGGTTTGGTTGAGGAGACACATGATGTTGAATTTGATGAGACTAATGGCTCTCAAGAGGAGCAAGAAAATTTGGATGATGTAGGTGATGAAGGGTTGAGAGTGGCAATGAAGAACATGACCATTGGGGATGTCAAGCTGAAAGAAGATAGTGATCACGATGAAGATCCATCCACTCATGCTATCCCCTCTTCATCAACTCCTCAACACGAAGATCAAATAGTTGAAGTGGTCAACGTGGAAGACTCCACTCAACAACAACCGGAAGCACCTTCTACTTCCACTTCACAAATCCCAGTTGACCATCCAAGAATTCATCACTCAATTTCCAAAGATCACCCCGTCGATCAAATTGTTGGTGACTTGTATGAAGCTTTAAAAGATCCGGATTGGGTGAACACTATGCATAAAGAATTAAACAACTTCACCCGCAACAATGTTTGGGAATTGGTAGAAGAACCAAATCCGGATGAGCATAACGTCATTGGAACCAAATGGATTTTCAAGAATAAACAAGATGCAAACGGAGTGGTAGTAAGAAACAAGGCAAGATTGGTGGCTCAAGGATACACTCAAGTTGAAGGTTTGGACTTCGGTGAAACCTTTGCTCCCGTAGCTAGACTTGAGGCTATTAGAATCTTACTTGCTTTTGCTTCATCTCATAATATTAAACTATATCAAATGGATGTCAAAAGTGCATTTTTAAATGGAAAAATTAATGAGTTAGTATTTGTTAAACAACCTCCCGGATTTGAGGATCCTACAAAGCCAAATCATGTGTATAAACTCTCCAAGGCTCTTTATGGTCTTAAACAAGCACCTCGTGCTTGGTATGAAAGACTTAGGGACTTTTTAATTTCAAAAGGCTTTAAAATTGGGAAAGTTGATACTACATTGTTTACTAAGAAAATTGGAAATGATTTCTTTGTATGTCAAATTTATGTTGATGACATCATATTTGGATCTACTAACCAAGATTTTTGCGAGGAATTTGGTGATATGATGTCCAGGGAATTTGAGATGTCTTTGATAGGTGAATTAAGTTTCTTTCTCGGATTACAAGTTAAACAACTCAAGGAAGGAACTTTCATCAGTCAAAACAAATATGTGAAGGATCTACTCAAGAAGTTCGGACTTGAAGAAGCAAAACCAATCAAGACACCAATGGCCACAAATGGTCACCTTGTCTCTGACGAAGGAGGTAAACCGGTAGACTCAAAGCTTTATAGATCCATGATTGGTAGTTTATTATATCTAACTGCTTCTAGGCCCGATATTATGTTTAGTGTTTGTATGTGTGCAAGATTTCAAGCCTCTCCTAAAGAAAGTCATTTAATGGCCGTTAGGCGCATTTTGAGATATCTAAAATATTCATCTAGCATAGGGTTGTGGTATCCTAAAGGTGCAAAATTCGAATTAATTGGATATTCTGATTCCGATTATGCGGGATGTAATGTGGATAGAAAAAGCACCTCTGGCAGTTGTCAACTATTAGGAAGATCTTTAGTATCTTGGTCCTCTAAGAAACAAAACTCTGTAGCTTTATCAACCGCCGAAGCGGAATATGTTTCCGCGGGTAGTTGTTGTGCACAATTGCTTTGGATGAGGCAAACATTGTTGGATTATGGAATAAAATTTGAAAAAGTGCCTCTTTTGTGTGATAATGAGAGTGCGGTGAAAATAGCCACAAACCCAGTTCAACACTCTCGGACCAAGCATATAGATATCCGACACCACTTCCTTAGAGATCATGTTAGCAAAGGTGATGTGGTGGTGGATAATGTGAGAACCGAAGATCAATTAGCGGATATATTCACTAAGCCCTTAGATGAAAGTCGTTTTTGCAAACTTCGAAATGAGCTTAACGTCATTGATATATCAAATGTGGCTTGAATTGTTGGACTCATATTGAATGTGCTTATAGTTTATCTTGGTTGCTTAAACTTCCTCTTTTAGAGCTTTTTAGGCTCCTTTATCGGCAATTGAGTGAAATGAACCAAAAACATGTTAAATTGTAAGAAAAATTCTTCCCCTTTGGTGATATTGCCTATATCTTTCTTATGATTATCTTATAGTTATATATATCTCTCTCAAAATGTCTTGAGCTTCAAATCAATCAAAATCTTCCAAGAAATTCAATCTTTCCAGCGGTCTGACCGAAACATATGCGGTCTGACCGAATGCATCTCCAGAGAGCATCTTAGATTCCTGCTTCCAGCGGTCTGACCGGTCTCTCTTCTACGGTCTGACCGAATTTTCATGACCAGAGACCTTTTAACCCGAATCTCTTGTCCTTTTTACTTTTCTTCCCCATCTCTGTCTCTTTCACGTGCGCCTCAATCCTTGGATTTTTCCTCTCCGGTCAAACCCTCGTCAAGCTCGGACAAACCGTGGTTCAGGATCTTCACCAAATCATGTCTTCACGGTATATTGCTCAAATTCTTCTTCGTTTTTCTGTTTCTCTTCTGTTCATCTTGTGAGTTAGGGCAAATGTAGTGAATCTTGGTTAAACTGTGCAAACTTCCTGAAATTGATTCATTACCCTGATGCAATGTGAAGTCTATCTCATATATTTGTTCACATTGCATGTTAATTTCTCCATAATCCCAGAAATCATGCCAAACCCTAACTCTACGGTTGCGCCGGTCTGACCGCCCCTGTCTCGGTCTGACCGAATGCAACAGCAGAGCCAGGGTGTGCAGTTCTGTTATCATCTCTGTTCTCGTCATGCTTTTCTGTTTCCTGTATCTTACCTGCTTCATATATTCCAAATCGTACAGTGGTCAAGGTACTCAAGGCGCTGGCCCCACTCGGACCAACAAGAAGAAACTGGCTAAGCGGCCGAAAAGGGTTCTACCCTCGAGTAGCAGTGACAGTCATGATGACGATTGGCTACCCTCGGCCGGTGACTCAGAGACAGAGCAGTCGTCTCATCAGGGTGGATCCTCTCATGTAGGCATGGACGTCGAGAGTGAGGACGATGAGATAAACGTCCACGCCTATCAAGGCCCAAAGAAAAATTGGATGTCGAGCGACTACACGAAGGCGAGGACCACCTATGCCTACGATCATGCCAATGATGCCACGACGCCTCACTTCTACACGAGGACGCAGCAGGATGCCTTCTACGGTCATTTGGTCCACAAAAACATTTTCGAACATAAATGGATCGAATGGGCCTATGTTGTGAATCAGCCCATCATGGCTCCCTTGGTGCAGATCTTCAAGGATATAGGGCTGTATGACTTTGTACAGCACAAGTGCCCATGGAACGCCACCGCTATCAGACAGTTCTATGCTACAGTTGAGATCAAATGGGCGGACCAGCAGATTATATGGATGACAGGGTCTAGGCGCTATCAGGCCACTTTTGAGGAGTTTGCTGTGGCAAACAAGCTGAACTATGAGGAGCTGAAGGAAGGGGTCGATATGGAAGAAGAGGATTACCTTCATGAGGACGACTGGCTCCAGTTCTATGAGCAGCTGGGAGGTGGACAGCGGATTGTACCCGGTACTGTTACCGGTCTCAAAGTCCTCCCCGCTGTAGTCAACAAGATTGTACGAGCCACGATCCATCCGAAGAGTGGAAACCGAGAAGCGGTCTAGGATTACTACTGGAACTTCATCGACCACATCCTCCAAAGACATCGGATCAACATAGTCTCCTTCATTTTGAAGACTATTGAGGATGTCTCGGCGGCCACTCTGCCAAATCTCTACTATGCTCCATATATCATGTCGCTGCTGCTCCAGAAGACAAAGTTTCCTCGCGGGTCTTGCGACATCAGGCATCTCGGCTATAAGCCGTTCAGTGTCAACCCGCGTGTCTTAGCTCGAGGCCAAGGAGCACAGCATCAGCAGCAGCCGGCTCAGCCTATGCCTCCTCCTCCTCCACCTCAGGCTCAGCGGGCACCTCAGCCGAGCCAAGCCCCCGCCTGGTTTTCTCAGTTCCAGCAGCAGTTCCATCAGCCCATGATGGATCAGTTTGCTACTCTTCTCCAGGGGCTTGAGCTCACTCGTTCCGACTTGGCGGCCTTGCACGATCAGTTCCAGACATTCTCTTCCCGCCAGGATCAGTTCGAGCAGCGTTTCGACGCCTTCTCCACTCATTTCTACACTCGTTTCCCACGGACTCCTCCTCACCATCCTCCTGATGATGATGCTCCAGCTGATTCTTAGCTTTTTATGGCAATTGATGCCAAAGGGGGAGAGAGAAGAGAGTAGAAGAGTAGGAGAGAGATAATGAACAATGAACCTTAAATGTAAATGAAAACTCTTGGATGAAACTTGGATGAAAAATCTTTTGGTGTATAGAAGTTTTAATTTAACTTGCTTAGTTGGATATCTCTTTTATGATCTATGTGGATGTTATGTGGTTGTTATTTATGTTGGATGACTCTTGTATGAGAAATGGTACTTCATGATATATGTGATATGCTTATAATAGTTACATATGACCTTGTGATCATGATATATGTGATATGCTTCCTATACACATGCTTGAACTCCACTAAAATGCCAAAATTCTCTTATTCATACATTTAGGGGGAATGTCTTATTCTTCGATGCTTATTGTAAAAATACTCCTTATGCTTAAAACTCTTTCATCTACTCTTTATGTTGTCATCAATTACCAAAAAGGGGGAGATTGTAGCTTCTAGGCCCCTATAGAGTGTTTTAATAATTAATGACAACTACAAATGCTATACTAACGTTACCTGTCTAGTTGTATCAAAGAGAGTACTTAAAAGACAGGTCAATGAAAGGCAAAGAAAGAGCCTCATGATGAAGAAAGAGCATTGATCAAAAGGGCAAAGGTATGAAATAGGATCTTTTCCATTTTTACCGGTCTAAGGTGATTAGAGAAGAATTTTGACCGGATTTTAGAATAGTTGCCGTACTATTAAGAGGAGCATGTGGTGTATCACATTATACTTCATCTATGTGCCACAAATCTTAAAATCAACCTGCATTGCATACTAGAAGGTCATATTCCTCAAAATGCTTGTTTCAGCTCAGTTCAGCTCAGTCTGTCTCAGTCGGTCTGACCGTGAGTTAGACCGGTCTGACCGAATTATCGGACTAACCGTTTAAAATCTCGGACTGACCGAAGTTGTGTCTTTGCATATTGTATTTCTGTTTAAGGTCGGTCTGTCCGTAGTAATTTTGTCGGTCAGACTCCTGGAACCTCTTGATTTATCCTTCAGGAATTTTGAGCTATTACGGTCTGACCGTTTGTTATACCGGTCTGATCGTGAAATCGGTCTAACCGAGTTTTTGAACTGCGGTCTGACCGTTTGGCCGGTCTGTCCGTATATTTCGGCCTGACCGTATAAGGTGTCCAGAAACTATGTCGTCTCTGGACAGTTCACGGTCTGACCGAAATAGGCTCCGGTCTGACCGTATGTGTGCCTGACAAGGGCAGTTGAGCATTTATTGCGCCTGTTTAATGCCGTTGCAATTGCGGCGGTCTGACCGAGCTTGTACCTGCGGTCTGACCGCCAGGTGATCTTTTTCTCCCAACGGCCTGTAACGGCTATATTAATTGTGGGGGGTATATATACTCCCATGCACGGCCCTGTTCATGACTTTTGCATAATCTTGAGCATTGTCATCATCCTTGAGAGCCTAAGCTAGTTTCATACACTCTAGGTTTCAAATTCTCAAACTTGTGAGAGTGTGCATTTGAGATCTTCTAGTGCATTGCATTTAGATCATTGAATCAATCGTGTGGCACTAGAAGAAGGCAAAGTGATCATCACCGGCTTGTTACTCTTGGAGTTTGCCGGCTCCTAGACGGCTAGGAGAAAGGTTTTGAAGAGCTCTTCAAGGAAGATTGTGAAGAAGCTTCAAAACGTCTTGTGAAAGGTTGAGCACGCCTTGCCGGAGCGGTAAAGTGCATCCTTAGTGAAATCGAGGTTTGGATAACTCATCACACTATTCCGGCTCAAGATCTAGGTCACTTCTCGAGAGAAGATTGACTAGATAGAGGAGCGGTTAGAGATTTGAGTTTGCCTCAACGTGGATTAGGGGTGATCGGCAAATCACCGAGACCACGGGATATATCCTTGTGTTGAGATTGCTCATTGTTCATCTTGTGTTATTTAAATTGCTCTCATTTACTACAAATTGTTTGATTTATTGTAATTTGGTAAAATCGCCTATTCACCCCCCCCTCTAGTCGATATCCTAGATCCTTTTCAGTAGGGCAGACGAAAATGAAGACAAAGGTGACCACAAGACCGACGACATCGCCAACACCTCCTTAGCTGTTGGATCTTTTAAGGTCAACGCTATGATTGATATACCCATATATGATGGAGTGATCGATGCCGAGAAGTTAGATTCATGGCTCGATCAGTTTGAGACCTACTTTGACCTGAAAGGGTTTAGTAGTGCTCAAAAGGTCAAATTTGCACCTTTGAAGATGAAGGACCACGCCAAAACATGGTGGAAGGCTCTTGTCGGCAGTGGTGAAGCTGACGACCTTGTGTGGGGTCAATTCAAACGACTTCTGTGATAAGAATTCTATCCGATGGGTTACCTTGAGGAGAGATGGGAGCGTTGGCATAGATTGTACTAACGGCGCGACTAGACCGTCCAAGACTATACTACGGAATTCCGGAGACAAGCAATGGTCATCGGCATCTCACTGTCCGATCCTCAGGTATTTCAGAAATACACATCTGGACTTCAAAAATCGATCAGTACTGAGCTAAGTCTGTTCGGCGTCCAAGACATCACGACCGCAAGCACAATCGCTATGGCGATCAAGAAGAAGAACAAATCCCGCAACGACAAAGGCACGAAGGACAGTGCGACCTTGACAAAAAGAAAATCGAGTCCGAAGAAAAGCGCTTCGAAGCCGGGCATGGGTACTTTTTGTGAACATTGTCAAGTCGCGGGACATACCTACAAGCTTCATCCTGAACTTCGACCAAAGAAAAACGGACTAGGGAAAAGAACAACCACGGCTACTGCGACTTCACCTGACGAAGAAGTTGTTCGAGTGAATTCGGTTAATAAGGCGGATACGACCTTGTCTCTGATGGCAATGCTGAAGGAGAAGGGTTCGGATCCACTGAACAACCATCACCCAACAGAGAACTTGTTCACCATCAACATCCAGGTGAAGCATGAAGTGGTCGTAACGATATTCGATCCCGGAAGTCAGAAGAATCTGGTCTCCGCTGGACTGGTTTGGCGACTTGGTTTGAAGACAACCACACACCCACGACCATATCCGCTGGGTTGGTTTACATCCGACGTGAACCAACAGATTACGAGTCAATGTGTGTTGAAGTTTGCGATCTCTGCACGATATATTGATGAGGTGCAATGCGATGTTGTCTCTATCGATATCTGTCAGGTGATTTTTGGGAGTCCGTATCTATATGATCGAGACGCTCACTTCCATCGATATCTGTCAGGTTCTCCAAAATGATTATTCTCATATCTTGTTGAAAGACTATCACGGGAGAAGAAGCATCTCGGGTATTCTTTCAAAACGTTTGGACACATTTCGGACTGCCGACTTCTATTGTCTCTGATCGCGATACCCGGTTCCTTAGTCACTTTTGGCGATCTCTCTGGACAATGATGGACACCAAGCTAAAGAGGAGTACTGCTTTTCATCCGCAAACTGATGGTCAAACTGAGGTGGTAAATCGCACAGTCGTTCATCTTTTGAGAGGGTATAACTCGAAGCACCCAAAGACCTAAGATGAAAGTATATCGTACCTGCAGTTTGCTTTTAATCGAGCAGTGCATAGTTCGACTGGAAAGTCGCCGTTTGAGGTCTGTTTAGGATTTCTACCACAGAGTCCATTCAACATGGAGTTTGTGATCCCTACCTCAGCACAGGACAGCAAGGAAGCATCTGATCAGGATCGAGCACAAAAATTCCTGGAAGGTATTCAGCGACTCCATCGTGAGGTTGAACAAAACTTGCTGAAAGCTCAACTCAAGTACAAGGCGCGACATGATCGGCACTGAGTTGATGCGCACTTTCAAGAAGGTGATATGGTATAGTTACATCTGAGTAAGGAGAGACTTAGAGGTGAAGATAAGAAACTCAAACCCATTCGTTATGGTCTTTTTCGGATTTTGCGGAAAATGGGTAATAATGCTTGTTAGCTCGAGTTACCTCCATACATGGATATTTACTCGGTTGTCAATGTTGAGCACCTCAAACTCTTTGAGCCTTCAATGCTGGATGATGAGCTGGATACTATAGTACCATCTGTTGAAGACTTGGTTTATCAACGAGACGAACCTCTACGTGAAGATGTGATTCTGGAGAAGAAGGTGACTACCACCTGCAGTGGAAGAAAGGAGACTTTTTGAATCAGTTGGAAAGATCAACGAGCACGTGCTGCAAAGTGGTAAACCAGAGAAGATGGACAAGATCAGTTTCTACATCTCCAGTTTGATCGAGAGGTTGCAACAGGGGTTGACTCCTTCTCAACAAGGGAGTCATGATCTGGGAGGATCTTCAAGTCCTGATCGCATACGGCTTCACGACCTTAATCGTGTTCTGAAAGGTTTCGTGACCATGGATTGGTTCGCGACCATGAAAAGGAATTCGTTCCCTGTTCGGAATTGTAATCCGATTCGTATATATATATAACTAAGCTTATCCGTTTAGGATTAGTTAGTTATATGAGTCTAGTATGTTTAGGTTATTGAGTCTGATATGTACTCATACGATTGGACTATAAATACCTTATAATAGGTCTAGTTTAGATCATCGAATACAATCGAGTCTACATTGAAGTCTTAGACACATAGTTCCCTCGACATAGGCGAGTGCGACCTAACGTTCGACGTGTAAAGCCCTCTTTGAAATAAAGAGTTGTGCAATTACTTTGAGCTGTGTTTTCGATCAACCTTTGGGTTTCGGTATTTCTGAGTAAGATCCCGTTATTCCGTATATTAGAATTTGGGCGAGCCTAGTGCCAAAACCAAGGCTTGGTCTCAAATGGATCACCCTAAATCGATTCATTGTTTCTAGTGCTGCACTATTGACTTTGTGCTGAGTTATATAGAGTTGTCTTATGCTTCAATTCTTTTATCTCCAGACATTAAACTTCTATTTAGTTTAGACTGGGTTGCTTATGAATCGACTAAAAATACAAACGATTGGACCAGACAGACCAAAATGGGACCATCAGAACCATCAAAACCGTTGATTCGACCAGGCTGATGTGACCAAGTTTTTAGCACTGACACATCCAAAAACACAATCGATTCGACCAAAAAACACCAACCATACGACCATCACAACAAAACAAAACACTGGTTCGATCAAGCACAAACCGCTTACTTGACCTGACACAACAAACCAACCAGCGGACCTCGAGGATCAAGACAAAAATTTACAAACCTCTCTATTCGACCACAGCCAAACACGACCAACACAAACAACTCTGCTAGGCGACTAGACCCAAAATACTATCATCGACCAATACCAAGAACGTCAAATACAAAGGCAAATCTGCTAGGCGACGAGACACAAAATACGATCATCGACCAATAGTAAGAACGTGCAACACAAAGACAAATTTGCTAATTCGACTAGTGGACATCGAAGATCACACCAGAAAATTACTGCCAACACAAAAAAAGGGAAATTACTGTTAACGCTTGTACTGATACGACCAAGTTTTTTTTACTGTCATGTCCATCTGTTTCGATTATTCGATCCGTTCTTTACTGCCACGACCTAGATTATTATTGTAACGACCAAGATTTTAAATCATAACAAGGATCAGTACAAAAACTGCTCATGGTCATTCAGTTCAAAATTGGTCGTGTAAGTACAAGCACTGCTTGTGGTCATCAAGTTCAAAAAAGGTCGTACTAGAACATGTCTGGTCATGCTTGTCCATTTCAAAACTGATAGTATCATACTAACCCCTGGTCGTGCTCGGCCAGTTCAAAAAATACAAGACATGTACATGGTTGTCTTATGCAAAACTGGTCGAATCAACACAAAACCTGGTCATGGTCGTCCAGCGCAAGACACATCAAAACGACCAATGGATCTCGAAGATCACGCCATAAAATTACTGCCAACACAAAAAGGAAAATTATTGTTAAAGCTTGTACTGATATGACCACACTGCACGCGACCATTTTTTTTTTCCTGTCAAGATCAATATTTTTACTGTCAGTATAAGAACTGGTAATGGTCGTTCAGTCCAGAACTGGGTGTGTAAGTACAAGCCATGGTGGTGGTCGTCCAGTTCAAAAAAAGGTCGTATTCGACCAAGACTGATCGTGGTCGTCCATTTCAAAACTGGTCATATCATCCCAAGCTCTGGTCGTGCTCGCCTAGTTCAAAAAAATGCAAGCTGTTTTCATGGTTGTTCAGTGCAAGAATGGTCAAGTCAGGTCAAAACTAGGACAAAACCTAGCCATGGTCGTGCACTTCAAAACTGGTTAGATCAGCACATGACCTGAACATAATCATTCAGTTCTGGATACAATACCTTATCATCTGCAAATAGGGGTGGAACTTTAGCTTGTGGGTCACGAGCAACTTAGGCTTGGCTCGGTTTTTGGCTTTGCTCGGCCTCGGCTCGTTAACAAACAAGCCGAGTTCGAGCTGTCCTCAAAGCTCGGTTCAAAAATGAGCCGAGCCCAAGACAGGCCCCAGCTCGCTTGGGCTCGGCTCAGTATATATATATGATACATAGTCATAGACTAGTCACAGTCTCAGATCTAGGTAGAACCCCATCGTGATGAGCAGCAGCGCCATCGCCGTCGCCATTCGCACCTGGCCACCGGGCGTCGCCTAGCACCTCCGTTGCCCCGGCCGGCCAGTGCCTCATCCGGAGCCCCCCCCGGCTGCACCACGCCTCCTCCGCTGCCTCCGGTAGCTCGAGCCTCCTCCTCCGCCCCCAGCAGCTCGAGCCTCCTCCACCGCGCCACTAGTTGGCCGAGCCTCCTTTGCTGCGCCCCCGGTCGCCCGAGAGCCTCCTCTGCTGCCCCTCCGCTGCCTGGGACCCCCTCCGCCGCCGCCCCGCGCCCTTCTGCCGCCCCTAGAGCCCCCTCCGTCGCTGTTTTCCTCGCGCCCCTTTGCCACCCCCGAGCTCCCTCCGCCGCCCCTGGAGCCCCCTCCACCGCCGCCGCCTCGCACCCCTTTGCCGCCCCCGAGCTCCCTCCTCTGCCCCTAGAGCCCCCTCCGCCGCCACCTCATGCCCCTCCGCCGCCCTCGAGCTCCCTCCGCCGCCCCTGGAGCCCCCCTACTGCCGCTCTGAGAAGTGTCGAAAATGAGTTGGTCCAGCTTGCGAGTTGGCTGAGCTAGCTCGCGAGTTGGACCAAGCAGAGTTCGAGCTGACCGAGCCCTAGCCGAGCCTGGGCCAACTCGCTCGAACTCAGTTCGTTTCCACCCCTATTTGTAAATCTATTTCCTCATGCATAGAATACCTTATCATGTACAAATCTATTTCCACTAGTTTAGAAATGTAGTCTACTAACCCCTATCTTCTAACGGTTATTAGCGATTTAAAAGAAAACTGTTAGAAAAGGTGCTTCGCAGTCACAGAAGGCATGTGGGAGGTATTTTTATTATCGGTTTATATGAAAATTACTGTTAGAAGAAGCTATGCGGGTTTTTCTAACGGTAAAGAATATATATACTGTTAGAAGAGGAACACAATTACTAACAGTAGTATTTTGCGTACTGTTAGAAAAAGTAGAATGATTTACTCTAGCGGTCTGAACATATTTACCGTTAGAAGAGATGAAGAAGTACTGACGGTAGTCTGTTGGGTACTGTTAGAACCGTTCTACTTCTACAAATAGTTTTATTCTAACGATAAAGAATATATATACCGTTAGAAGAGGAACACAATTACTAACGGTAGTATTTTGCTTACCGTTAGAAAAAGCAGAATGATTTACTCTAGCTGTGTTGAACATATTTACCGTTAGAAGAGATTCAGAAGTACTGACGGTAGTCTTGTTGGGTACCGTTAGAATCGTTCGACTTCTACAAATAGTTTTATTCTAGCGGTACTGCTTATTTCTACCGTTAGAAGAGATCCCGAATTACTAACAGTAGTCTGTTGTGTACCATTAGAATTGTTTGACTTCTATAAATACCCGGGTATGTCTCTTCCATTCGAACAGTTTCTCGGGCAAACTAGCCCTAACTTGTAACCTCCATGGATGGCCGCCGCACCTCCACCGACGACTGCCGCACCTCCGCACCTCCATCGATGGCCACTTGTTTCTCAGGTGAATCAAGTACAAGATGGATCATAACCTCAACACTTTTGACTAGATTTCGGCATGGCAAGCAAGGCAAGTAAAATTTTGACAATATTGTTAGATTATTCTAAACCTATGATGGAAATTATCCTGTAATTTTTTTATCCTTCATTTTAATTGATGTGTCTTCTTTGCAATATGATTATGTACGGTGTGGGACCCTCATTTGAGGAATCCAGTGGCAATCGCCCAGGTGGATTGCACTCAGGTAGGTACATCACAAGCTCACAATAAGCGGAAAGCAGTACTTGCATAAAACATAGATAGGCAGGTACAAGGTCGCAAGGACCAATATTACATTAACATAGCGCCCAGAATGACGCTACATAGAGTTGCTACGAAAATAACAAGTTTATCCATACAAGAGTCGGTATCAAGATACCAAACACACAAAACGATACAAAAAGCGACGACTAAGATCTTCGTTTCTGATGGCAACGGCTCTGATAGGGCTTTCTCCACATCGGACTCAACTTGGCGCGAGGCCCTCCTAGAATTCTGAATCATCTGGGGCGTTCTCATCCTCTGCTTCATACTCACAACCAAATGAATCGGGATCGGCGAATCCCTCTTCTGAATTGTTTGTAAAGGCAAGGGTGAGCATGCTTTTACACAATGCTCAGCAAGTCTTTAACTTAGAAATGCAATTATATAGATGAGGTGTGATCAAGAAAAGAGGGTCAAGTCTTCTAATCATAAATAGTGTAGATTTTAATTCTTGAACTCTTAAATGAGGTTTTAATTTTCAACCGCGGAGTTTTGGAAATCTTATGATAGACTTTAAGAAAACATTGTGTGTGGCGGTCTTTCATGAATCACCACTTTTTGTTAATCATATTATGAAAGCTTCTCCCAAATCTTACTTGTGTTGAACCACATGGATAAATCCACCGCGAACATACTCCATGACCTGGGAGTATAGAGTATCTGATACTTTTCTTACGCTTTGCAAAAGTATACCTCTTTTTAAATCCACTTCTTCACTCGACTTTCAAGTCTGGCCAATTCCATGCGACTTATACGCATGTGACAAGGCCGAGCTCACACAACGCTTTTGCAGTGTAGTATTAACAGTATCCCTGCCCGGTAAATAGACAGTTAAGTCTCAAGTACTGTTGTGGGTCTTCCCCACTGCCTTACTTCCTAGCCTTGGTCTGTGTCCTCACAAGACATATGACCTCTTGATTACAGCCGCGCACGACTTAATCCAGGCGTAGGGAGACTTCCTTCCATCCACGTTTTCCTCTCATTATTTTTTTGATCTCACATCACTCATAGCCGAACTACGGCCCACCAGTTTCCACTCGAGAAACCGGACCGACAAACCATGCAAGGAACTGCTAATACCAAGAAAGCTACTAAGTTGTGCCTGTCCCATACCAGGCAAGTGGTTGGTACGTTTTTCATGCCGCATAGAGGCACAACACAAGGTTCTTTCCCTTATGAATCAATAGTGAGGAGACATTCACATACCAAATGGGCACACAGCAGCCAACCAATCAAACCATCCTCACTATCAATTCTAATTCACATTTTTCCTTTTATAAATGGAGTTTCAAATTCATTTATCACATATTAGTCAATTCGCACTCAACTTATACATTTAAATATGAGTAAAGTTTAAGCATAGCATCCTAGGGCGACAAGATTGCATAATGGTTCAATCATAAGGGGTTTTCACATGAGACTTGGGTCATATCTATTCACATGTTTCCAAACATAGTTCTTATTCAAATACTCAGCATGCATATATCTTGAAAAGCAGTTGATCTACTTTGTATCAAAATACTAGGTGAGACATGATCAAGGGTTGGCGACTTGCCTTGCAAAGCTGGGTCTAAGAAATCCGCTGGATCTTCAAATGTTCCTTCCACATCTTCCGCTCCTAGTTCTGCATTCGCATGAAAGCGCACACAACACATACAGGGCATAAGCATCCAGGAAATAGACGTGATACAGAAAATATATGTAAAATATAAACATGTATGCAAACGAGGGGATTTGGTTAAAGGCAAAACAGCGGAGAAAGGGACATTAGGGTTGGGCTCACTGGACATGACTCGAATGTGATGAAAGTCTAAAGCTCGGCATTCAGTTCGCGAACAGACTTTGTCTGAAAAGGACATAAGAGTGATCTAGGGCTTCTGGATGATCAAAATTGGTGCAAGAGGTGGCATTGGGTGCCAAACACTGTGAAGGACCTAAATGACAAAGTGGATTTTTCAGAAAGGTCCTAGAACTAACAGAAAATCACAGCAAGGCTTAGGACACAGGAAAATCGAATGCCACTGTACAGCAGCGAGCTAGGGCACATGCGTCTGGAAAAACCACGCATGTGTTGCTTTGCCAAATATGTCAGGGAGGTAGGTGGGATCAAAACAAGGTCACTGGTAAAAGGAATTTGGCTGAGGTGACTCATCGGCGACGAACGGCGAAGTTGAAATCTTCGGCCGCCTGAGACATGGACGAGCTATGGTGGCAAGGAGCTGGGGTTAATTGAACATGAAATTGATCAAGGAGAAACACTCCTGGGGTGGTGCTGATCGCTTTGGAGAAAGGAATTGAGCTGGGGTTGAGTTTCTGAGCTCGCCGGCGTTGGCGCCGGACTTGGAGAAGACGGTGAACGACGAACAGGCGCTACACAACAATGCTGATCAAATTCTCTGGACTACACCATCTAGAGGACACAAGGAAGTTGTAGGTGGGTTCGATTTGGGTGAATACACAGTGAGGCGTGCCGGCGACGTGAGGCATCCACGGCGGCGCGCGAAAAATCAGGGAATCTCTTGAATTAAGTTAAATTCAAAATGTGACTGAGCAGGCTTGCTGAGAAATGGTTAAGGATCATTTCATTCCACAGAAAGGGGTGGTGAAAAGGACTGGAGTGAGATTAATTTTGGGAATAGGGCAGAAAGCTTTTCATGGCGATCACCGGTGGTGGAGATCACCTGGGTGCAATTGGCTACTAGTACACAGGGAGATGGGTGTGGGGAGCTTACTGGTGAACTTGGATTGAAGAGAGGAGCTACGGTTTGCTCTGGCGATGGTGGCCTCAAAACCAGCTCGCTGGAGAAGAAGAAGAAACAGTGAGAAAACTGGAAATTTGGCTAAGTCTTGTAGGCGAGTTTGCAATGTAGCACTGGAGGGTTTAAATAGGCTATGAGGTGGAGCCTGCGAGGGGAAACAGCGGGGACAATTGTGCCGGGGACGAGACTGGCCGGGCGCAGGCGCGACAGCGGCGAACGGCGATGTGATGTGCGCGGGCTGTGCAGTAGCTTTGCCAGCGTTGTCGGGGGCGCGTTGGAACTTGCTCCAGGGCGGTGCAACGGTGGAGGCAATGTCGTAGCTCCAGCGGCGACACGTACCAGCATGCAACAGTAAATGCCACGGGCGCGCGCGCAAAATCTGGTGCTGGAGCGCGGCCATTTAACTGTTGGTCACTGTGGTGCTTTGGCGGGGTTCTTGTCGAAGGGAACGACCGGCCCTGGTCGAACAGGGGCTGAAAAATAAGAAAAAGGATCGATTTGCAATTTTGAAACTTGATTCCAGGGACTGATTTGTGAATCTGACATTTGGCTTAGACAAAGAGAGTTTTGACTTTGCCAATTTGGTCCACAAAGTTCAGGAAATTGCTTAGCATCTAGAATTGATAAAATTTGGAAATTTAAACATGTTTTGGAATGAACTGAAAACAGAGTAATTTGGGTAAGTTGAATTTTGAAATTTTGATAAGGCTGAAGCTAGGGTTTCGAGTGAGATTTGGAAATTCTTCCAGAAGGGAAAAATGTTCAGAAAGGTGTAGGGGAAATATTCCCTGAAACAGATTTGGATTTGGAGATGGTCTGTGACTTTTAGCCTTTTTGGGCCTCTCAGAAACCTAAAAAGGACTGATTTGTGACACTTTTGGACTGATATGCGAAAATGATCTGAACGAAGGAGTTTGGCTGCCAACTTTTTAGGGTGACTCACTGGTATAACAAGGATCTCATCCTGAAACAAAGATACATGAGGCAAGCTAGGGTTTGAGAAAAATAGGGGTGTTACATACGGTGTCTTGTTCCTGTTTTTACTAAAACAACTAAATAATATCATTGTGGGCAGATAATTTTCAATTGTTTGAAATTCAAATGAAGAAAATGATCAGGATAACAAACACTAGCTAACATAGTCAAATGCCAATAAGAGTAGAAATATAATATCTTGATCTCTCAGTAGGTTGCTCATGCCAACTTGGACTTACAAACAATTGAAATTGAAAGATCATGAGATATAGTAACTAGTGTAATATCTTGATCATGAAATTGAAATTGAAAGATAATGAAATTGAAATTGAAATTGAAAGATCATGAAATTGAAAATAAAATTGAAAGATCATGAAATTGAAATTGAAATTGAAAGATCTTGAAATTGAAAGATCATTGATCAAGATATACACAAATATCATGAGATACACAAATATCTTGATCTCTCAGTAGTTGCTCAATGCCAATAACATAGTCAAATGCCAACTAGCTTGCTCAATGATCAAGATATTTGTAAAAAGTTCATTAAATAATTAATGTATATTGGGAAGGTAATTTCTTCTAATGAAATAGAGTAGAAATGTAATATCTTGATCTCTCAGTTGCAAGTTGATGATACTATGACAAAGCACAACCTTACCTTCAGTTGGTAGTCCTTCGCAGATAGGGAGCCATTTAGGAAGCAGTAAATAACCTTAATTTTCTCTAGAATACCTATTTATGATATGTGCAGGTCCTTGGACGATGCTCATGAGGGGCAATGTATTTCACGGTTCTTCGTCGCAATACGCTGCCTACGTTGGCTTGTTGGCGAAAGAAAGGGTGAAGATCACCATCGAGAGCTGGAAGGAAGTGAAGGGTGAGATCTTAGTTGGCTCGGTTGAGAAGATCCTCAAGCCCAACGTGTTTCTCAAATCAGGACCTATAGAAAGCATCTTACATTTGTATCGTTGATTTCCTCGGGTTCACACTCAACTCAACTCAACTCAACTGAACTCAACTCAATGAGTTGAGTTGAGTTGAGTCTGAGTTCGAGGAAATCACCAATACAAATGTAACTCCACGCCAGTTCCAGCTCCTCGGGCATCTTTGAACAGAACTCCTATGGTTAAGTCAAATGTGGTTCATACATTTGCTGTTTCAGATGAATGGATTTGTGATGTATTAGGTCTAACTTGTAGTCGGTAGTTACATTGTCATAACTTGCAAAGGTTCTCTTTTATGTAGAATGTATGGGCTACTGGGTCCCTGTCATGGTCTGTTGTTTCAGACGTGACTTTTGTAATATATATCGAATGTGTGAACTATTGTATTTGTATATTGTTGTATATTTGTGTATTTGTATTGCTATTTGGGACATGAACTTGAATGTGTACATGAGTGTATTTGTGTATTTAATTGTATTGGTGGGTAGGTGTGTATTTGTATTGCTGTTTCCAACATGCACTTGAATTTGTGAACTGGCATGTGTATGTTTGTACCTAAATTGCTGTGTCATGCATGAATTAGCTTGCTTTTGTTTCAGCCATTCTAGAATAAGTTTAAATAGTACTCATTTTTTATGTTTCCTCTTCCATTTTCTTGAAGGAATAGAGGCAAACCAAGATCTCATGTAAGTAGAGATTTTTAATTTCTTTGGCAAGATGAAGTACTAAGTACCTAAGAAAAGTTTAAATATTTCTTTATCTTCTAGTTAAGATATGTTTGGTGTTACATTGTGTTTAGATATGATTATTTGATTGTTAAGACAAATATTTTGTTTTAGCCATGTATTTGTCCCTGTTCTAACGGTACATCCACGTATTTGCCGTTAGAAGAAACACTTGTAATTGCATATGTGTTTCAGGCATGCACTTCAATTTGTGACCTGCTGTGCATGTGTGAGCTTAAATTGCTGTGTCATGCATGAACCAGCTTGCTTTTGTTTCAGCCATGTACTTGTACCTTTTCTAACGGTAAATCCACATATTTACCGTTAGAAGAAACACTTGTATTTGCATATGTGCTTCAGACATGCTCTTCAATGTGTGAACTGGTGTGTATGTTTATAATTAAATTGTTGTGTCATGCATGAAACAGCTTGCTTTTGTTTAAGCCATGTACATGTACCTTTTCTAATGGTACATACACATAATTACCGTTAGAAGAAACATTTGTATTTGCATATGTGCTTCAGACATGCACTTTAATGTGTGAACTGGTGTGTATGTTTATAATAAAATTGTTGTGTCATGCATGAAACATCTTGCTTTTGTTTAAGCCATGTACCTATACCTTTTCTAACAGTACATACACATAATTACCGTGAGAAGAAACATCTGTATTTGCATATGTGCTTCAGGCATGCACTTCAATTTGTGAATTGGTGTGTATGTGTGTTCTTAGATTGCTGTCTCATGTACCTGTACTTGTTCTAACGATATATATGTGTATTTACAGATAGAAGAGGTATGTATGAAATTACACGCACATATTCTAATGGTGATTTTATGTATTTATCATTAGAAATTGGTCCAGTATAAGTAAAACCCAACTCGACCATTGCTGAGCTGCTATTTTGTTCTGTTGCACTCTGTCTCCCTCTGTTTGCGATGAGAGTTCCATGCTTGAAACTACACTGCTAGAGTGATCAGGGCAAGCTGGAAGGAAGTTGATTGGACCCCTCTCTTTAATGTAAGCTTGTCATCACTTATTTCTCTCTCCCTCTAGATCTCCCTCTCTCTCTACTTGCAAGCTAATTGTATTGTGTAGTTCCAAGCTTGTAGCTCCAAGCTTGGGAGCTAGCTAGCTAGCTGGAAATGCCTCATGTTTTAGGAGCTCACTAGCTTGTCTTGTGTAGTTAGGTTAATTAGTGTTAATTTCATCAGGCTAGGGTTTAACATATCAGTTGTAATAGGCTGTGTACATATACATAGCTTAATTGGGCAGGTTTCATGCATGTCTGACTCATTAAATTTTGTTAATTGTAGATGGACAGAAAATATTGGATGTATGAAATAAAACGTACTACTCTTGAATATTTGGATGGTGTCAATGGGTTTATTAAATTTGCTGAGAAACAAAAGGTGAGGAAGGGGGAGAAAGATATGCTTTGTCCTTTTACAGATTGTATGAAGTTGAAGAGGTTTAGAAACTCTGATCAAATTAAGAGTCATTTGATTCGTCGTGGTTTTAACGCACAATACATCCGTTGGATATGGCATGGCGAAGATCTTAAGAAAACAAGCACCGCTACCAATCAATAGAACCCGGATGTGGATTGCAATAATATCGATGATCATCTGAATTTTGATAATGTTCATTCCGATGTGCACATAGATGACGATGACAATCTAGATGAGATGTTATGTGATGTAGAGGAAGATTATAACGAAAACGAATTCTGTGAATTTGAGAAACTGATTGCTGACTCTGAGAAGCCTCTGTTCCCTAGATGTGCAAAATTTACAAAGCTATCTTTTGTGCTGAGATTATATAACTTGAAGGCAGTCAACGGTTGGAGCGATAAGAGTTTCACGACACTATTAGATCTTCTAGCGGACATGCTTTCAGAGGGAAATGAGTTGCCAAGATCACTTACCAAGCCAAAAAACTGTTGTGTCCGTTGAGAATGGAAATCGAAAGAATACACGCATGCCCAAATGATTGTGTGTTGTACCATAATGAGTACTCCAATTTTCATGTTTGTCCAAGATGCGGCGCATCGAGGTATACGCATAGGGACCGGATTGACAGTGAACATCATGAGGTAAAGAAAGAACCTTCGACCAAAACTGTGTGGTACTTTCCTGTGATCTCTAGATTGAAATGACTGTTTGCAAATCCGAAAGTCACGAAGTACTTGCGTTGGCATGCTGAAGGCCAGAAATAAGACAGAAAACTGAGACACCTAGCTGATTCTATTCAATGGAGAACCATCAACAGAACATTTGATGAGTTCGGCGGCGAAGTTAGGAATATAAGATTCGGGCTGAGTACAAATGGTATGAATCCACACGGTAATATGAGCAGTTGACATAGCACTTGGCCGGTTCTTTTATGCATCTACAATCTTCCTCCTTGGTTATGCATGAAGCGCAAGTACATCATGATGTCGTTACTAATCTCAGGACCAGACAACGTAGAAATCATATTGACGTGTTTCTAGCGCCTTTAATTGAGGACTTACAGAAATTGTGGAGCGAGGGGGTGCAGGTGTGGGATGCATACAAGAAAGAGAATTTCATCTTGCGGGCCTTGATATTTTGCACCTTAAATGATTTCCCTGCCTACGAAAATTTGTCTGGATATAGTACGAAAAGAGCCAAGGCTTGCCCTATTTGTTTAGATGAAACTAAGAGCATGTGGTTGCGAAACTACCAGAAAATAGTGTACATGGGTCACCGCAGGTTTCTTTCAGTGCATCACGCCTACCGTAAGAAGAGGAAATCATTTAACGGGAAGCCTGAGAAGGGATTAGCTCCAGTGTTTCTGACCGGTAAGGAAATTTACTCGCGCGTGAAGGACATCAAAGCTGAGTTCGGTAAGTGTTGTAAACCTCGAGAAAAAAATGTTTGGAAGAAGAGATCGATTCTTTGGATCTACCATACTGGGAGCACTTACAAGTTCAACATTCCATTGACGTCATGCATGTAGAGAAAATGTCTGTGACAGTTTGATTGGTTTGTTGTTGAACATTCCGGGAAAGACAAAGGATGGTGTCAAAGTTCGCTGTGACATGGTGAAAATGGGGATGAGGACTGAGCTTGCACCTTTGGAGAAGGGAAAGCGTACATATCTCCCCCCGGCCTACTATACTTTTTCCAAAAGCGAAAAAACAGAACTCTGTCGGTGCCTGCATAGTGTTAAAGTTCCATGTGGGTATTCCACAAACTTGAAAAAACTTATGTCCATGAAGGACCTGAAACTGGTTGGCACGAAGTTCCACGACTGTCATGTGCTGATGTCACAAATGCTTCCCATTGCTATCAGAGATATTCTCCTAGTTAAAGTCAGAGAGACAATCACAAAGCTATGTTATTTCTTCAACGTAATATCTTGCAAGGTAAGTACGTGCACTCCTACTATAAGTTAATTAGCTTGCGCGTGTGGAGCTTAATTAGAAGATTTTTCTGATATGAATATTTGGTGCAATTGTGTCCTCGCAGGTAATTGATCTGGATGGACTGGAGGCTTTACAACACGACGTGGTTTTCAACTCTTTGTTAGCTCGAGATGTATTTCCCTCCATCCTTTTTTGATGTTATGGTCCATCTAATTGTTCACCTTATCAGAGAAATTAAGTTTTGTGGACCCGTGTGCCTGTGCTATATGTATCCATTTGAGAGATTTATAGGTGTATTGAAGGGATATGTGAGGGCTCATCGTCGGCCCGAGGGGAGTATCATTGAAGGTTATGCCGCCGAGGAGGTGATTGAATTTTGCACAGATTATATGGTCGGGGTTGACCCAATTGGCGTTCCTAAGTCCTGACATGAGGGCAGGCTTCAGGGCATCGGAATGATTGGATTCAAAGCTATCATCCCCAGCACTGATGTGTACACGAAATCACATTTTTGGGTCTTACAACACATGACGGAGGTCAAGCCATACATACACGAGCACAAGGCAATGTTACGGTCACAGAATCCTTTGAAGCCAGAGATTTGGGGTCACTAGAGAACATAACAGGAAATTTGCTGGGTGGATCCAAGAAAGAGTCATGCGAGATGCTGAGGGCTCCATTGGTGAAACTGTGACACTGTTGGCTAGAGGCCCAAGATTTACTGCATGGACTTGGCAGGGGTACGACATCAACGGGTATTCATTTTACACAAGAGCTCAGGACCACAAGAGCAGTGCGCAATGTAGTGGAGTGACACTGTTTGCTATTTCCGAGGATGCCAGGGTAGTAAGGGCGCTGAACTCATATTACGGTGTTATTGACGAAATATGGGAGCTCGATTACGCATTATTTAAGATTCCCTTGTTTCGATGCCAATAGGTCGAAAGCCGTCGAGGTGTTAAAGTTGACAATTACGGGTTTACTCTCGTCGATCTCGATAGAGTTGGACACCAAGATGATTCATTCATACTTGGAAAGCAAGCCACACAGGTATTCTACATCGTTGACCCGGTCAATCCAAAGTTGCACGTTGTCCTCCACAACAAGAGATGTATTGTTGGGGTCGAAAATGTTGTCGACGAAGAGGAATATAACCAGTTCGACGAAATACCTCTGTTTTTAGAGGACATTCAATCTATCCCTATCGAAGATATCGACGAAACAGCTTCCTGCGAGATGATCACGAAGAAGGATTATGGGTTGACAACCATTCATGACTATTTTCTAATTGAAGGAAAAATGCCAGGCAAACAACCCACAAGTTGTGCATCAAGATGAAGAACTTATCATTAATACATCAGGCTATACATTTTTGTTTAGAACTTAATGATAAGCTAATTCACAGCATTAATATATCTCAATTTTAGTCCACAGCATTAGTTCTAACATGTACACTACACTTATATTCTAACAACTTAATTCTTCCCTTCAAATTTTCTTGCCAAAATCCCATTGCAACATTTTGCTTCTTCAGCGGGCCTGAAACATCATTTTCCAATGCCCTGCCCACTTCAAAAATGAAGCTCTAGAAAAAATGACTTTTTCGAACGGTATTTTGTGGTCCTACCGTTAGAAAAAGTGCCAAGTCTGACGGAATTTTCTCAAACTATCGTTCGAAAAGTGCACATATATGGTCTGACGGTATTATTGGGTTCTACCGTTAGAACAAAACAATTAGTTTGACGGTATTTCTTGTTTGTACCATTAGAAAAGGCCTCACTACTTTATTAAACTTCGCCTGAGAGTTTCCCTCCAGTCGAACCATTCCAACTTATATCTCTGTGTCTCTTCGAGCGTGAAAACCCCTACCCTCGTCGGCGACCACTTCCTCACTGCTGCACCACGATCGCCGCTTGGATTACGGTTCACCACTGCCGCCGGTTCTTATTTTCCTCCATCACCAACCGCCGCTCCGTTCTACACTGCCTCTCCATCGCCACAATTGATCACCGTAAAACACCCTAGTTTGTCGTTCTTTTTCCAGCATCTTCCTTATTTGATCTTTGTGTTTTTTACACTATGGTTCACTATTTTTCTCCGCTCATCTTTTGGATTTAAACTAGGGTTCGCTATTCTGTAGGATTTAGTAAACTCCTTAGGCATTGTTGATTTGAACTAGGGTTTACATAATATGTTTCAATGCTATAATGAACCTATTTTGAGATTTGAAATTATCTATATAGTAGTATGTGTGATCATTTATATTGAATTGCCATATACTGTACTTTATATGTTGGAGGTGTTCATAAACATCTTCTATCGGTATCTCATGTCTTTACCGATAGAAAAAAGGTTATCTTCTATCGGTAGCTCATGTGTTTACCGATAGAATAAATTTTTTGAGACAATATGTGTGATCATTTGTATCAAATTTCCATATACTTTACTTTATATGTTGGTAGTGCTCAGAAACATCTTCTAAAGGTAGTCCATGTATATACCGATAGAAAAAAGGTAATTGTCGTGGTATTGCAAATAGCCCGGCAGGTTTTGTGGAAGATCCTAGCTAACGAACAACGACGCGAGCTGACCGCGTTACCGGTCACCTCCTGTTGGGCAAGCACAGAGTGACACAAAGATTTATACAGGTTCATGTCTCAGTGGAGACCCTAGTCCTGTCAACGTGTTCCCGACTTGAGTCAGCTGGGGGAGTTCTCTCGCGGGGAGAGAGCTCCAAAGCACGCCTATTGGTTTTTTGTGTATTGATGCAAATAAATTGTTCCTTGGTTACAAAAGAGGGGTACAAGGGCATATATAGGCCCAAAAGAAGCAAAATGACCTAACTACCCCGGTCACAGCCGTTGGATCGGAGGGTACCTGCATCATTCCACCGGCTGAGGGGTTTGGATGCTTGACAAGAGTCCTTGCTAGTTCCCGAGGCGCTCCTCACGTGACCCCCACGTGACCCTGTGCAAGAGGCACTTGCGGCCTCTGCCCCGGGACGGGTCATCGGGGGCTCTTATCCCCGGGCCAATGGTGGCGCCTGGGATTGGGCCACCGGGCGAAAGGTGGCGCCCGGGACAGTACCACCGGGGGCCTTTGCCACTGGGTAGATGGCGGCGCCCGGGACCGCGCCACTGGGGGCCCTGGTCACCGGGCAAATGGCGGCGCCAGGGGCGGGGCCACCAGGGGCCCTTGTCCTTGGGCCAAAGGAGGTGCTCGAGACAGGACCACCGGGGGCCTTTGCCACCAGACAAATGGCGGGGCCCGGGGTCGGGCCACTGGGAGCCTTTGCCACCGGGCAGATGGCGGCGCCCGGGAGTACCACTGGTGAATGGCGGCGCCCGGGGTGGGGCCACCGGGGGCCCTTGTTCCCAGGCCAAAGGCGGCGCCCAGGGCAGGACCACCGGGGGCCTTAGCCACCAGGCACCGGGCCACCGGGGGCCACGGTCACCGGGCAAATGACGGTGCCCGGGGCGGGGCTATCGGGGCCCTTGTCCCCGGGCCAAAGGCGGCGCCAGGGACAGGACCACCGGGGGCCTTTGCCACGGGGTAGATGGTGGCGCCCAGGACTAGGCCACCGGGGGCCTTTGCCACTGGGCAGATGGCTGCGCCCGGGACCGAGTCACCCGGGGCCTTTGCCACCGGGCAAATGACGGCGCCCGGGGCGGAGCCATCTGGGGCCCTTGTCCCCGGGACAAAGGTGGCCCCCGGGACTGGGCCACCGGGGGCCTTTGCCATCGGGCAGATGGCGGCGCCCGGGACCGGACCAATGGGGGCCTTTGCCACCGGGCAGATGGCGGCGGTGGCCCTAGTCACCAGGCACATGGCGGTGGCCGGGGAGGGGCCACCGGGGGCCGTCGTCCCCAGCCAAAGGTGGCTCCCGGGACAGGACCACCGGGCAAATGGCGGCACCCGAGACTGGGCCATCGGGGGCCATAGTCACCGGGCAAATGGCGGCGCTCGGGACCGAGCCATCAGGGGCCATGGTCACTGGGCACATGGAGGCGTCTGGGATGTGGTCACTGGGACCGATCGGGCGGAGATTTCCCCCAACAGCAGCCCCCATGTCCTTCGGGGACACATCCTAAGTCCCTGGAGGAAATGGTCCTCGTTATAGGGAACATCTCCCCCGGAGGGAACCTCCGGTACCTTTGCGACACTTCAGTTCTCGCGCCACGCACTTGTGGTGGCGCCGCCGATCATCAGGACACCGTCGGCCTTGATTGGCGTGCGCTGTCGGCCATAATGGCCTCATGCGGTTTGAACCGCCGGCGCGTCGTTTCCCTCGCGCCCCTTCGATTTGCGCGCGCGTCGGTCGAAATGGATGGTTTGAATTTATCCTGAGCGCCCACGTGGTGCCCATCGGGGCCGCATGTGGAATCTATAAATAGGGCCTCGAGGGGCCCAGAGAGGGCGCATTCGAAACTCTAAGTTTCAAACTTTCCACCGGCGCTCTAACCTCTCCCGGCCGCCCTCTCCCGGTAACCTAGCCCCTGGAACATAGCTCCCCGGTAGCTTAACCCACCAGAAACCTAAATGGCTCCAAAGGGCTGTGCCAAAGCCCCCGATGTGCGCCCAGAGGAGGTCATCGCAGACTTTCTCTGGGCTTCCGAGTTCATCTCTGGGGACTTGGAGTCCCTCATGGATCGGGGGGTCGTCGCGGACGGGGACGTTCGGATCCCCCCGAAGAAGGAGACTGCGCCTACCCCCGACCCGGAGAGGTGGTCTTCTTTGAGGCTTTCCTTGAGGCCGGCCTTCGACTTCCGGTGCATCCGTTGCTCCAGGAGTTCCTCCGGGAGTACGGGGTGGCGCTCAACCACTTGACTCTCAACACCCTTGTCCGGATGGGCCTCTTCATCTGGCTATGTGAGACGGCCACTGGACGGGAGCCGACACTCCGGCTGCTCCGGTACTTCTACAAGCCCGCGGCGAGGAGTTCGTTCATGGTGAAGGGGGGGCCAAAGTCTGCATTCTGCTCCATCATGATACAACTCCTACCGGCTCGAGTGGAGGAGAATCCGGTGGCAGCCTCTCGGGACCATTGGGGGGATTGGCTCCGGAGATGGTTCTGTCTCCGGGTCGAGGTCACCTACTCCCCGGAGCCTCCCTCCTACTGCCGCTCGTCCGCCCCCCAAGCCCCCGATGTGGACCCCCGAGGAGTTGAGGCTCCTCAGTAAGATGGTGGGCGCCCGGGGCGTTAGGTTCATGAGGGACGCCGCAGAGGAGTTGGCTCTCCTCAAGCTCTCCCCCTTCTCGCACGGGAGGAGGGGGATTGGGATGTGCGAGGCACAGTGGCCCCACAGAAGCTGGTGACCCGACGTAATTGTCCGGTGACTCACTCAATTTTTGGGATTTTTGCTAACGCTTTTGTATTTGTAGTTCAGCCGTACCCAACCGCCCGGGAGAAGGCGGAGAACCTCCTTGAGAGGTACTATGCCGACGAGCATGAGCATGTCGTGCGCGTCATCGGGGAGGGTCCTCCTCGGAACTTGGTGGCTGAAGCCTTCAGGCTGAGGCTACCGGTGAGGACGCCTCTCCCGACCCTCGGCTCCCACAAGCGGGGGAAGGAGACGGCTGGGGGCCCCAAGACGAAGCGTGCCAAGGCGCAGAAGGCCCCCGGCCCGGCGACGACATCGGGCTCTACTCCCGCGAAGGCCTAGGGCGCAGCCCTCGGGTCGTGGCGTGCGCAGGCATCCCTGAGGCACGGGGCCATGCCGCCCCTCCCGGAGGAGGAGTCCCTCGAGGGGCCGGTGGGGACGAGGGAGTTCATGCGCCTCCTCGAGGCCTCTGATGTGGCCGGGGGGAAGGGGGCTGCCGGTGACGGGGGGGCGTCCGATTCGGTGAACTACGACCCCTCTCCATCCTCGGTGGTTGCGCCTCCGGTGGCTCCGGAGTTAGCGGAACCAGAGCGCCTGGAGGTACTCTTTGGGAGGCTTCCCCTCCACGTGTCGAGTTGCTGGTGGACGAGGAGGCGAGTCCCTCGGCCGACGCTGTCCCCGCGACTATGGGGGCCCGCGACACGGAAAGGGGAAGGGACTCCTTATCCCTCCCCGGGGTGACACCCCCTCGGAGAGTTCGTCCTCCACCTCCTCGGAGACCGAGTCCCTGGCAACGAGGGCCGCGGCCGGGGCCACGCCGGTCCACATTAGCCCCATGGCCTTGATACCGGGGCCCGCCGATGGAGACGGGTCGGGGGTACGGGGAGAGAGACCCCCCTGCTGTCTCTGGGCGAGGCTCACCGGTTGGCTGCGAGCCTCCAGATCCCGAAGGTCCAGGAGTACGTCTCGCAAGGGACTCTCAGTGACCGGTGTGGCGAGCTGTTGTCACTCCACATCCATGTAAGTTCGTTTCCGAGGTGTCCGGCTACTTTTTCCTCGAAAATTTTTCTAACTATTGGTTTCGAATAACCTTCGCATTTGTAGGGGGTAGCCCTCGCCCGGGGCATAGAGGAGCACTTCGAAAGGCTGTTGAAGGAGGTGGAGGGGAAGGCCGTCGCCTTCTGTGGTGAGCGGGATGAGGCGCCCTAGGAGTTGGCCCAGGTTTGGGCCCAACTCCATGCCTCAGAGGGCGCCAACAATCGCCTCCAAAGGGTGCCCTTCAGTAGTTCGAGGGCTCCAGCGCCCAGACGGTGGCGGAGGCGGGCTGCTCCGTTCGTTCGGCCCGGGAGGTGTTCCGGTGCAACGCCGGCCACATTTGCGGAGGCTTTGCGTTTTCTCAACGCACAAGTCTCCGTGATCCTGGAGGCCGCCGAAGCCTGGGCCTGGGGCCGGGCTATCCGGTGGTGGCTGCCGCTGCGGGCCTCGTGGAGCTCCGGGGGACCGGCGCCCGAGCGATCGGAGGCCGGATCCCCCTAGGCTTTCCCGACTTCTTCAAACCACAACGGCGGGAGGTGGAGGAGCTCACGGGGGGGGGGGGGGGCTTCTACGACCGGATAGTGCGGGCGCGATTTCCGGCTTTGGCGCCCCCAAGGGCGGACATCTCGGCTCCGGCGGCGAGGGAAGCCTCCCAGGGCGAGGACGACAATAACCAAGTATGAGCCTCCCCCCGGGCCTTTAGATAGGTCTTTTCTTTTGCTTAGGATTTTTGCTCTCGGTAGCTTCTTAGAGGAAGCTCCGGAGACTTGTACAAAGTTCTCTTCAATGAATGAAGGATTTTTTGCTAAGTCTTGATTCGCTTTGAGCAGGTGTCCCAGGAGCTAACCCCCGGGGGAGGGTTCCTGAGGGTTGAGCGCTTTTTGCTCGAGGAGCTCCCCAGGGGCCGAGGGTTCGCTCCCGGAAAGGGGGTCTGAGTCCCGGGAGGTGCAATCCGGGGGAAACCCAAGTAGCCCTGGTTTTGCTAAGCCTTGCCTTTGGAGGGCGCCGCGAGGGTGCCTCCCGGGAGCTGATCCGGTTGCGGTGGCTCCCGGAGTGGCACCTTGACAACTTCGACAACCACCGTGCCGAGTTGCCTCCTCCGAGATAGGGATCCCGGAGGGTTCTGCCGCTTCGGATACTCCCACCGGCAGGCTACGAGTATTGGCCCGAGGGCTTGCTTCGAGAGGCCCAGTGGCGCATAAGAAGCTTGTATTGAGACCTCACCTGGGAGTTGTCAGAGGGCCTCCGGTATTATTAGGTGTAGGCGCCCCCCCGGGGGGGGGGGGGGGCTGTCCCCCGTTGTATTTTCCCGCGGGAGCTTAACTCCCGGGGTTGTATCTTGTGCTTGCCCAGGGCTTGTCCCTGGGACATCTTGACCCATCGGGGGGTTGTCCCCCGGTTGAATGTTGTATCAATAAAGCTATAAATTTGCTCGTTGACTTTCATGTGATTGTCGAAAGCCAAAATATTGAACTGTCCGGGCCCGGGTTTTCCCCCCCCCCACCCTCACGGAGGGTAGCTTGGCTCCGTGCGATGGGGGTAAGGCACGAAGAGGGCCGGACGCCGATAATCACCGGAGCCATGTACCCCCGTTGGGAGCTTCCGGGGGCCGGTGAGAAACTCCCCCGGTCTCCGTGAGAACGGGGAGCCGGTAGGGAGGTTGCCAGCTGAAAAATTCCGAAGGTCGGTAATAAGTTCCCCCGGTCACCGTAAGGACGGGGAGCCAGTAGGGAAATTCTCGACCGAAAAATTCCGAAGGATTCCAACAATCGAGATTTCCAAGGCCCTTGGGGGGAAGCTCACTCCCGAGGGAGGACGAGCTTGATAACCCACGAAGGGGGAAGCTCCCGGAGGAGGATGGGCCCGATGATGGGCTTGAGTCACGGTTGAGACAGGTCCAACTCCAATGGCTGAGGAATCCTCTCAGACCATTGTGGAAGAAATAATAGCGGACATCCAATCTCATGGAATGGAAACCGTGATCCTGACCGCAAGGGTGGATCAGCAAGAAAGACCATCTGGTATCTCTGTTGTCAAGGAAAAAATGAGCCTTGAGCTCAAGCTTCAGCTGAACCTGAGAGTGGCTCATTCAGAGATTTTGTAGAGGTAAGTAAAACTTCTCTCATTGCTTTTGAGTTTGCGGACCTAGGAATGTTCAAGTCTTAGGAGCAATGTGTTATTGTGTTTCAAGATTTGACCCGGATGGCGGCTAGATCAATAGTTGTAGCAAAACATATTGAGGTCGCACAACGGGAAATCAGTCGGCTCCAACAATAAGTGTGATGCATCTTGTTTACATCAACTTGAATTTTCATCTAAGCATAACTTGTTATCTTTCTTGTTACAAAGAAAATGCTTTTATGAACAAGAGCATGGCTGATCGGGAAAGCTAAGAAGAAACTGCAGCCGCAAGGTTCTCCTCTATAGATAGGGAACTTCACGAGGCGCAGTCAGAGCTTTCTTGTAAGTTTACTTTCGACCAGAAAACATTAGTTCATTACATGAACTGCTGTAAAATTGATTATCGTGTTCATGAAGTACAAGAGGATCAAATAAGCCTTCTTTCAAAAGATAAAAATGACCTCCAGGCGACCATCGAATTCCAAAGCTCGAAAACTGACACTGTTTGCACGGAGAATGAAACATTGAGAACAACGATTTCATCGTGCAGCAGTACTCCATCAGACATCTTCGAAAAACTGAAGACGGTGGCAACTCTGCTCAAAGCTGACGTAGTTGAATCTCAGAAGAGCAATCCCAAGTTCAGTGAGTTAGCCACATTGATCGTGGCACAAGCTGAATCACTTCTCGAGTATCTTCCTAGAGATACCAAATGGCAGGAAGAGGCAATGAAGTCGAATGTATGATCTATAGCCTCTGCCATTCTCTGCAGATTGCGATTTTACCATGGCCCAGATCTGAATTTGAAGCCAGTGGTAGAAGATGCAGAGATCGAGAGTGAAGACCAGCTTGAGGCCATCTCTGAAGAAGTCAAGCCTCTAGTTGAAGACCTGTTGAAAAAACTGGGCTTATTATGATTCATTGTAATGAACAATGATCCTTTTTGTTAATTGTACCTGCAAATATACAATTATAATGTGCAAATGCATGCCTCAAGTTTTTTGAAAAGAGTATACTTATTTCGTTTCATATTATGACCATATTCTCATATCCCCCTTCTGAGATAATTAATACTGTAGACTTAGTGTTTTAATCTCAGGAAAAATATGGGTTTTTGACGATCGAAAACATCTAGTGAGTCTCTAGATGAGTAATGTCTATATGGGCACAAGAGAATTTATACAAGTTTGGGCCCTTGATGGTGGGAGTAATAGCCCTACGTCCTGTTATGATTTCACTATATGAGAAAAGGTGTTTACAAGAGGGAGGAAGAGATCGTCACAGGCAAAGATCTCTTCTATATTAATATCTAACTAACTATGTCTAAGTTTTCAGGTTAATTGGACTCCTGGTAATGTTTTTATGCTTAACCGTCCCTTAGAACGTGCATTGACCACCTCTTTATACCGATCAAAAGGGCGCCAACGTGAAACGGCCTCGGACGGTTGCTAGGATGCAGTTTTGTTAACCGCACTTAACTTCCACGCAGGCTTAACACATGCAATCAAGGGATAACCGCACATGTTATCCTCTTGGCAGTTGTCTTCATACGTGGAGAAATCCTCGTGATCCTCGGGATATGCCCGTTCAAAAGGTTAGACATTCTCGAGTTATTCTGGTCGCAAATACTCAATAACCTTCTGACCGCGCACCATCTGCACTCTTCCGACTGCGCACTGTCTGCGGCCTCATGATCGCGCAAGGGCTGCGATCATAAATCATCTTCCGCGCACGTCTAATCTGATTCTGTCTCGAACCAGACATGTATTATTTTGAACTAGCTCGGGTGATAATCCTCGTTAGCTAGCCCCCAAATTTGAAGAAAATGAAAAGACATATTTGCTTCAAATATTTATCCTACATCAAATTATGAACCCGACGTTTCAACTTCAACTGAAACTGTTCCACCGTGTGACGGTTCATATCCCGAGAAAAACCATGAGTTTTTCTTGACAGGTAATAATGACTTAATTGACCCATCATGATGGCAACCGTAAGTGAGTTTTAAGAACCCGAGACCACTACTACAGAATTCATCATCACAGTCGGGTCAAAACAGTTATCACAGACGGTTCTTACCCGTCAGTGATATTCGAGTCAGTGATAATCATGTACTATCACAGACGGTTTTTGATGTTTTCAACCGTCAGTGATCTCTCCATTCACAGACTATTATAAGATCAGAACCGTCTGTGATACTCATACTTCACAGACTGTTATAAGATCAGAATCGTCTGTGATACTCATACTACATAGACTGTTATAACATCAGAACCGTCTGTGATATTCATACTTCACAGACTGTTCTAACATCGGAACCGTCTATGATACTCATACTACCACAGACGGTTTTAATCTCAGAACCGTCTCTGATAATTTGAGTTTCACAGACGGTTCTGATGTCAAAACCACCTGGGATCCTCACATTATCAGTGACGGGTCTGAGAACAGTTTCGTCTGTGATACTCAGGTTTTGACCTCTGATAATTTGAGTATACACAGATGGTTTTGACATCAGAACCGTCTGCGATACTCATATTTTACTGACGGTTCTGAGATCAAAACCGTCTGTGTTAGTATGAGTATCTCAGACGGCTTTGATGTCATAACAGACTGTGATACTCAGATTACCAGAGACGGTTTTGATATCAGAACCGTCTGTGGTACTCAAAATACACAGACTGTTATGACATCAAAGCCGTCTGAGATACTCATACTAACATAGACGGTTTTGATCTCAGAACCGTCAATAATAATATGAGTATCAGAGACGGTTATGACCTCAGAACCGTCTGTGTATTTAGAGTATCACAGACGGCTTTGAGGTCAAAACCATCTGTGATAGTGTGATAATCTTGAATATCACAGACGGTTTTTAGGTTAGAACCGTCTGTGATAGTGTTATAATCTCAGAACCGTCTGTGATAGTGTGATATCACAGACGGCTCTGAGGTCAAAACCATCTGTGATAGTGTCATTATCGGTGACTGTTATAATCTCAGACGGTTGTAAGATCAAAACCGTCTGTGCATAATATTTTATGCGCAGACGGTTTTGATCTTACAAACCGTCTGAGATGTCCTCTGTACAAATTGCATTTCATATATACAGTTCATGAATTTCATACATGCACAGTACTCAAATATATACAGTCTCATATATATTTGTACAATTGAACTCAGAAATATATTTGTACAGTACTCAAATATATACAGTTTCATATGCACAGTACTCAAATATATTTGTACCCCTCTGTATAGCATTTCATATATACAGCACAGAACTCAGAAATATGTACAATTGAACAAATAAATGTAATCGACAATTAAAGTCAGTGTGTTAGATGTACAAATAAATGTAAGGCCGCACTAATACGAACCTTGCGGGTCCCTAAACTTCCCCTTGGTTGATATGACCTCCGAAAGGAAAAACTCAGCGAGCATCCCTCGGACAATACCAATCTGCCGAGGGTCAAGGCTTTCTGAAGGGAAGTCGACCCCCTGCAGCAAGAGTTGGTACATAAAAAATTAGCTGCAGTTGTAAATTCTGTCAAATCGATACAAAGGGGAGAAGTTGTATACCTCGGGGAAATCTGGCCGGTGAGGGGTGATGATCAGGTCATACATGTGGCGCATCACGTAGAACCCACATGTATTGTCGTCCGGCTGCTGATGGCACTGCCAATTTACAGACCGAGAGTTAGGTGGGGACAAGTTATAAAGTAAAACAGATGCCAGTTCAAATTTGTACCAAAAATTGTAACCACTGAAACTTATCGGCTCGCCGCTCGTGTTGTCTCCCTACCTCGGCAAAGTACTTCGTGAAAGCCCTGTAGATAGTCAAAATTGACAGTTTGAGGATAGCCGAAATTGAGAATTTGAGTACAGTAAATCTAGATGCATGCAAGACAGGTCCACATCACCTTTCGAATACATCTCATGCGCCGCAATACGAGTACCCTTTCCTCTGCAATGAGTCAAGGTAGAACACCTTGTTGCTTTTCGGAATAAGTAGCAGCAGGATCCAGTGGTAGCTACATATTACACGTAAAGAATTAAAAATTTAATCTAAATTTGGGGGTGTGCACATGGAGACACTAATCTATGGGTGAAGTACTGATGAAAGCACTTACCTCTAGTTGTAGGGTACAAGTATATACTCCTTGTCGACCTGAGCAAGCAACCCTCTTTTGATGTAGTCAACAACGAAGTCTGCATCGGTCCTAAACATCACCTCGGCGACCATCTGGGGGTCCAAGAAACCAACAGGTATGCCCTTAGATTTGGCATAGTTGGTCATGCAGCTGCACGGAAGTAACCAATTAATAAATGACATATATCCGTATATGCACGGATAGTAGGATACTTACAGCACCCAAGACCGTAGGATTGACAAGTCGAGCGCATCTTTGTTCAGTAAATTGTGCAGGTCTTCGAAGGTCACCGAGTAGGTCCCAATGTCGTTATGGAACTCTGCCACGGTGTACTTGACCATGATGTGCGTCGGACGCTGCGTGCTGGTCTGGTTTGTCCTCTTCATGTACCATGCATGCAGGCTCTGGCATGCTAACCCCATGGTCAAAATTGCGGTATCGGAGACCATGGGCATCCCCAGAGCGAACGGTATGAGACCTGGCGCACTCTTCTCGCTCTCCTTCACCGGGCACATCTTTGCTTTTCCCCTACTAGCCAGCTTCTTGAATGGTTGCCTCTTAGTCGGAGTTAGCTTCGTCATCGGAGGGGTATGCTGGCTAGTAGGCCGTGTGTCGGTCTATGATGTCTGTGATGTAAGAACCTACGTATTGGGACACTAACTCTGAGGGCTATTATTACAGTACGAATTACGAAACTGGTGGGGGAATTACCTCATACAGGACGATGTCTTTCTTGGGCCATTGCATGAATGTGTGCACCGCATCCCCGAGAGTGGTAATCTCGTCGTTTGGCAGCTTCTCCAACGGAAAACCCTTGCAATGGTCAAAGACACTGTCCACCTAGACCCGTGCAAAACCCTCACATAGAGGGGCACCATGGATTGTGGCCCCCGCCGTGCATGGTTGCGCCATCCCACGGGCAGCCTCAATCGGAAAGAGACCGGCCAGCACCATAAGCTTGCAAGAGGCGGGTTCCTACAAACAGTGCGCATTAACATGTTGAATTTCACCGCTTTTCACTTTTGAATGAATTAACATAGACAAACGGTCATTACTTGCAGAAAGTCCACCGGATACTTTGGAGAGGGCTCCGTTTGCCAAGACCCCGGCGCAGACACGCAGCTACTACGGTGGCCAAGAATGGGGGTCGGTGCTTCCGCTGCTAGAAGGGGGGTGCCCTGGGTCGCCTTTCTTAGCTCTTCATACATGGACCGCATCTCCGACAGTTGCTGTAGGAGTGCTTTGTCCCGAACAGCGAACTCCGATCGCATCTCCTCCTTGAGCCGTTCATCGCGGGCTTGGTGGGATCTCTTTCTCCTCTTAGCCGCCTCCTCATCATCAGGGAAACCATGCCTCCAAGGCACAGTGGCACCGCGGCCTGGATGCTCCTTGTTTCCTAGGGCCGCTGTGAGGATATCCCTGTCCCTCCTCGGGTTGAACTCTCCGGATGCCGCCTGCACACTCAGCGTCACCTAGAACAGGAGAACTTAGCAATACAGCCCATTGCATGCGTGTTACGAGGATAGTACATGATCGGACAATCTTACCAGCCGGTCGATCACTTCCCTGTCCGCAGGGTTACTCACAGAGACGCTTCCGGAGGAGTTCATCGTCAATCTTGCTCGGCGCCAATTCCGGGCGCGCACGTCCGTTATGCCCGCATAAGGACTGCCGGCCGAAGACTGGGAAGCCTCCTCGTCCTGCTTCCTCCACAACGCCTTCTTCCCCACATACCCACCACTGCCTAGTCTGTGTGGGTGGGTATTCTTGGCCTGGTTAGCCTGGCCCTTCGCACTAAGCTCCTGGAACTCTGGCTTGGCCTTCATCTCGGTGAACTGCTGCCATGCCTCGGGAGTCACGAAAGGGAAGTCATCGAAGGGGGTCTTCGACTCCTTCACATAGAGCCTGACAAGGTGGCTCTTGAAGTTCCTCCACGCCTTGTTTATTGACATCAGTGTCCTCCGGCGGATGGTGAAGTGGCGATCCTCGGGAATGTGAAACGCCACCTGCATTTCTTCCCATAGCGCATCCTTGCACTCTGGGGGCACTTGACCCCAGTCGGAGGTGGTGATGGGCACCCGCTCCCTTGCCACTTTGCCGCATAGTGAGTGGTACTGACCGACAAGTTTGTCCGGAGCTTCTGGCACACCATTATCGTCGAACTGGACGTGCTGCTTTTCCCGCTTGTCCAGACGTGCGCATGTCGTCCGGCCTCACCCTTTCTCTTCTTCTGCGGGGTCACGGTGGACGAGGCGACCTCCGGCCCAGGCGTCTCATCGCCAGCGAGGTCACCTTGACTCCCCGAGTGGTGCATTTCGTCACCAGACATAGTTCCTAACATAAGTGAAAGAGAGAACAGTTTAAGTAAATCTGCAACTAATAATTCTATAACAAAACCCATATACTTATAATTAACCAAGAATGACAGAAACGGTGGGGAGGCGATGGAGGTGATCGCGTCGGAAGCGGGAGGGCGATGGAGGTGATCGCGCCTGACGGTGGAAAGGCGATGCAGGTGATCGCGACGGACAGTGCGAGGGCGGAGAGAGATAGGCAAACAGTTGCGAAGACTGGAATGAGCGGGACAAACCCCGCCTTGAACTATTAACCGCGACGATATTATCACAGTCGGTCCAACGCTCCCAACCGTCTGTGATAATATTATCACAGTCGGTTCTCGCATCAGAACCGTCTGTAATAATCGACATAGTGATAGTCACCAGAGAGATTATCACAGACGGTTTTGAGTTGAGAGCCGACTGTGACTCTGATTATCACAGACGGTTTGGAATTGAGAACCGACGGTGCACGTCAAGAACTCGAAGAGTCGGACACTGTTGAAAATATCACAGTCGGTTCTATATATATAACCGTCTGTGATAATATTATCACAGTCGGTTCTCAAATAAAAACCGTTTGTGGTAATCTACATAGTGAGAGATTATCACAGACGGTTGTGAGTTGAGAACCGACTATGACTGAGATTATCACAGACGATTGCGACTTGAGAACCGACCGTGCACGTGTACACTTGAAGAGTCGGAGACACTGTTGGGAATATCACAGTCGGTTCTATATTCATACCCGTCTGTGATAGGTCAAAACCGTCCGTGATAATCTCTCTATTGAACGTTAGTTTTACAACTTGAAACTGATCTGTAGCTTTCAACTCTGAATGCTCGAAAACTTGTTTTAAATGAACACTCAGATATTTCAAATGTAGTACAAATGCTCTGTAAATTGGTTACAGTGTACGTAGATCCGATAATTGGTTACAATGTGGAGCATGCTCAAATAAATTTAACATACAATGTACGTGGAGCATGCTCAAGTTAATGTTACATACAAATGGGAACTTTCACCGACAATTTCCACGTACACAGCCATGTTATCCTCAACTTTCCACTTGCCGCGGCCCTACAAAGACGAGAATTACAGGAGATATAAGTTATACCGATGGAAATAGAGAGATAAGGACGTACAGTTGATTACCTTTAAAGTATAACCCTTCCTGGTGATCCATACGCACGTAACTGGTTTCGTCGGTGTCTTCAGTATTGACCTGTACGCCATCTCCAAATGGAGGAATCTCATCAAATTGATTGTATTCCTCCTCGTCTACGACATTTTCAACTCCAACAATCCTTCTCTTTCCATGAAGGACGACGTGCCACTTCTTATTGGCCGGGTCAGTGACATAAATGACCTGAATGGCTTGATTTGCAAGTATGAATGGCTCATCTTTATAAGCAACGCGATCGAGATCCACAGAAGTGAAACTGTAACTGTCAACCTTCACACCCTGTGGGATTTGGACCCATCGGCATCGAAACAGGGGAATCTTGAACAGTACGTAATCGAGCTCCCAAATTTCTTCAATGAACCCGTAGTACGAGTTCAATCCACGTACTACCCTTGTTGGGCCTGTCTTGGTGAATGGAAAGCTTCTACGCTCACTCCACTATTTTGCACAGTGCTCTTTCGATCTTGAGCTTTCGTGTAAAATGTGTACCCATTGATGTCGTATCCCTGCCATGTCTGTACAGTAAACGTGGGCCCTTTTGCCAACCATTTAAGGTTCTCACTTGTGGACTCTCCGGTGATTCGCACCTTCATCCACGCGTTGAATCGACTGTTATGTTGTCCCGTGATCCAAACCTCGGATCGGTGAGGATTGTCTTGTCGTAGCATCTCATTGTGCTCGTCGATGTACGGAGCCACCTCCGTCATGTGTTGCAAGACCCAAAAATGAGATTTCGAATACATATCGAAATCAGGAGTGATGGCTCTCCATCCAATAGTGCCAACACCATCAAGCCTCCCCTCGTGACGAGACACAGGAACTCCTATTGCTTCTACCTCGGCCATGTAATCGACGCAGAACTCAACAACCTCTTCCGCTGCATAACCTTCGACAATGCTACCCTCGGGCCGGGACCGATTCCTCACGTAGGCCTTAAGTACACCCATGTACCTCTCGAATGGATACATATAATGTAGGAACACGGGTCCACATATCTTGATTTCTCTGACAAGGTGGACGGTGAGATGGACCATGATATCAAAAACGATGGAGGAAAATACATCTCAAGCTGACAGAGAGTTCGAACCACCTCACTCTGCAGAGAATCCAGTCCATCGGGATCAATGACCTTGGAAGAAATTGCATTGAAGAAAAAACATAGCCTCGTGATCGTCTCTCTGACCTTATGCGGCAGAATACTCCGGATGGCAACAGGAAGCATTTGTGTCATCAACACGTGACAATCATGAGACTTCATACCCAGCAATTTCAAATCTCCCATGGACACAAGCTTTTTCATATTTGCGGAGTAACCCTATGGAACTTTAACACCACAGAGACACTTACAGAGTTCTGTCCTCTCAGCCTTGCACAAAGTGTAGCATGCAGGGGGGAGGTATATACGGCCTTTATCGTCCTCTCTCGGTGCTAGCTCGGGCCTGATTCTCATTTTGATCATGTCACGCCGCACATTGACGCCATCCTTTGTCTTCCCTGGAATGTTCAGCAATAGGCCGATTAAACTGTCACAAACATTCTTCTCTACATGCATGACATCAATGCAATGACGAACCTCTAAATGCTCCCAATATGGTAAGTCCCAAAATATCGATCTCTTCTTCCAAGTGTTCTTCGTGCGGGGTTTCAATTTTCCACCCTTTCCAAACACAACGTCTATGTCCTTCACCCGTGAGTAAACATCTTTCCCGCGCGTAGGCTTCGGGGCTGAACCATCTTCCTTGTGGCCGTCAAATTCCCTCTTCCTCTTACGATACGCGTCATTCTTCGGAAGAAACCTACGGTGACGGATGTACACTATTTTCCTGCAATTCCTCAGCCACACGCTCTCAGTCTCATCTTCGCAGTGGGGGCAGGCTTTGGCTCCTTTCGGCCCGACAAATTTCCAAGGGCAGGGAAATCGTTGATGGTGCAGAATATCATTACACGTAGGATGAAGTTCTCTCGTTTGTATGCGTCCCATACCTGCACCCCTTCGTTCTACATTGTTAGGAGATCCTCTATCAATGGTGCTAGGTACACATCAATATCGTTTCCGGGTTGTTTTGGTCCTGAGATAAGTAGAGACATCATGATGTACTTGCGCTTCATACACAACCAAGGAGGAAGGTTGTAGATACACAAAAGAACCGGCCAAGTGCTATGCCGACTGCTCATATTACCAAAAGGATTAATTCCATCGGTACTCAACCCGAACCTTATATTCCTCAATTCTGCTCCGAAGTTAACAAATTCCCTGTCGATGTTTCTCCACTGCGAAGAATCAGCGGGGTGTCTCAGCTTTCCATCCTACTTCCGGTCTTCCAAGTGCCAACGCAGTAATTTTGCCTCTTTACGGTTTGCAAACAAACGCTGCAAGCGGGGAATGACTGGCAAATACCACAACACCTTAGCAGGAGGTCCTTGCTTTATCTCAGCATAGTCGCCGTCGTCTATTCGGTCCTTAGTACGCTTATAGAGGGATGTGCCGCACACCGGACAAACATGCATATCCTTGTAGTCGTTACGGTAAAGGATGCAATCATTAGGGCATGCGTGTATCCTTTCTACTTCCATTCCCAAAGGACACAACAGCTTTTTGGCTTGGTAGGTGTTTTTTGGCAACTCGTTTCCTTCCGAGAGCATGTCCGCCAAAAGATCTAACAGTGCTGTCAAACTCTTGTCGGTCCAGCTGTTGCTTGCCTTCAATTTTAACAGTTCAAGCACAGAGGCCAACTTTGTGTACTTCGACTTGCAACCAGGGAACAACGGCTTTTCTGAGTCCTCAATCAAGCGCTTGAATTTGCCAAACTCCCTTTCACTGTAATTTCCTTCCACATCACGCAACATGTCATCTAAATGGTCATCCTCTGGCATATCCTCGTTGAAGTCGTTGTTCGGATCCGACATGTCCTGTTCCTCAACCTGAGTGGCACTTGTTTCTGCAGTTGGCTCTTCTCCATGGTGGACCCAACACGTGTACCCCTTTTTGAAACCACGTCGGATCAAGTGGGCGACAATTTGAGATGAGTTGATGAACATCTTAATATTTTGGCAGTCTACACAAGGACAGTACATATATGGTAAACCCTTCTTCGCCATGTCTTGCTCAGCAACCTTTTCGAAATCAAAAACACCTTTCATGTATTCCTCACCCACTCGGTTGTCATTATACATCCAGTCCTGGACCATCTGCAATTAATCAAATTCATACACATGCTAATTAGTAAATCAATGGAGATCGATATTGATGATGAAATCAAGTAATGTGTATGCCTTGGGAGCAAGTACCAACCTTGGTTCGATCCTCAAATTTTTGCCCCCAAATGCTCCCCCGGCCTTTCGAGATTTCTCTCTTCCTTGCCCCAAATCTCTTCGAACTGGACAGTGTAGGTCGAGCAAGAGAGAACAACTAGCTCAAAACATCCGCCAAAAGACCTTTTATACCAGGTTCAATACAGACGGTTCTATATAATACCGTCAGTAATATCGGTGCATTTTTGAAGAACAGAATATCACTGACGGGTTTCACTCTATTAACCGTCGGTAATATCGGCGCATTTTGTGATACTATGACAGAAATATCACAGACGGTTATGAACTCCAAACCGTCCGTGATAATTACAATATCACAGACGGTTCCTAAGTCAAAACCGTCCACTTTACTATCACAGTCGGTTTTTACTTCAGAACCGTCTGTGATTATCACTGTCGGATTTTACATCAGAACCGTACGTGATTATCACAGTCGGTTTTTACCTAAGAACCATCTGTGTTAATTATAAAATCAACAATCTGCAAGATTATCACAGACGGTTTTAAGGTCTGAGCCGTCTATAATATCACAGACGGTTCCTAGGTCAAAACCGTCCGCTTTACTATCACAGTCGGTTTTTACTACAGAACCGTTTGTGATTATCACTGTCGAATTTTACATCAGAACCGTACGTGATTATCACAGTCAGTTTTTACCTCAGAACCGTTTGTGTTAATTATAAAATCAACAATCTGCAAGATTATCACAGACGGTTTTAAGGTCCGAACCGTCTATAATATCCCGGATTGTTTGTTTGCATTCGACTACTGGTCATCAGTTGTTCCACTTATTTTTCATATTTGGTTCTATCTTATTTCAATGTTAGTATTTAAAAAAATGAACGTTTAGACTATTTGGTTTTATCTTGTTTTTCATATTTGTTGTATATATGTCTGTGGATCTTCAAAGAATTTTGGACTATTACAGTCGGTCCTGAAATTAAAACCGTCTGTAATCTTACAATCAGAGACGGTTTTGAGTTAAAAACCGTCTTGTTCGCAGCAGTATTTTCTTGTTAACATTTTCACACAGAACATCATTTGGTGATTATCAGTTACATAATCAATCGAAAAGCCAGATATATAAGGAAAAGAAATTTCTTATTTCTTGCAATCTTTGCATACATAAGAGATACAATTAAGCGACCAATTAATTAGCGTCGACCTGTTCCGAAAGTAACTTACAAAGTTCTCCTAGGGACGTATTGGCATCAGTAGGATCTACACTGGCCGCCCCAGGAGAACTACCAATGGCTCTAAGACTATCAACATCATCTCTCAGCAAAGGAGTGGATTTGGCATCAGTAGGATCATCCAAGAAATTAAAGTTGATACAACAAAGGTGGAGATGAAGCTGCAACTCAAAGCACTCTGCCAAGTGCAGAATGGCAAAAGACATCCCCTCAGAATGCTTCTCCAGCGCCTCTTTTTTTTTTTGGAGAGTTCTGCACAAGGCAGCTTTCTCCTCCTGCACATATGCTTCTCCAGCTTCTCCTAGGGACGTATGCTGGGAGGGTGAAGATGATTGCCAAGCTTCAGAGTGGATTTGGACGTGGAAGTGTGAGCCTTACCCCAGAAAGTTGATCATCCAAGAAAAGCTGATGATACAAAGGTGTTGAAGAGGGGATATTGGAAGGATTGTTGTGGATCTCCAAAGGTGGAGTCGATGCAACTGGAGGGGTTGCAAGGGGCAATGTGGCAACACAGGCCTCAGCACCCTCTAGAGTCTTCGCTGCAGCTCCACTGAGGATCTTTCATCATTTCTAAGTCTCTTCTTTGGAGGGAGCATTTCCTCAGGCACCTGTGGATTTCGAAATGCATTTGTTTCGAGGTAATCAAGTCATAAAAGAAAGATCTGCATTAGAGTTTCAGAGAGGACTTACTTTCTGAAGATCCTGATCGAGTTCATTCCTTATCTCTTCCTCATCACTCTCAATTTCAAAAACCTCATTGGAATCTCGGCTCGCCATCAAGGGGGAGTTGAGGAGGGAATAAAGACAGGGATTTAGGAGCCTCGCTATTTATAGAAACAGAAGGTGACGGTTCATATGCGCGGGTGCCTCGAGTTTTAAAAAGCGTACTACTGGTTTTCAAGGTCAATAAATTCATGATAACTTCTCGGGAGATAAACTGCAACACGGAAAAGGAAGTTGAAGAGTCAGATTAGATAATTCGATGCAAATTAAATTTGAAGTAAATAATTAAGTCTCTTCATCTGCTCAGTTATTATGTGCGGTTATCAACAATTGCATGTAGATAATTCGAAGGGTGGGCACTGTTGGGACTATCACAGACGGTTGGGATATCAAACCGTCTGCTTTAATATTACAGACGGTTCTCATGTCCAAACCGTCTGTAATATGACTATTAAAGACGGTTCTGATGTCCAAACCGTCTTTACTATGCCTGGAATATTGAACTGTTCGACTTCTTCAAATACTTGTTCCCTCCCTGGAGTGTTTTGCTTCCATTCGAACCGCTCCACTTCTCTTTCTCCAAGAAATGAGGGAAAATTGCAAAATTTACATAAGAACAAATTTTTACTTCATTTTTTCAACATTAATGAAAAACAATTTCCAAGTCGACGCTTCGTGTCCCCAGGTTAGTGCACCGCGCAAACATCAGAAATGGAAAAGACACAACACACTGTTGAGAATTTGAAGTGGAGCGCACTACTTTTTTTCAAGATCAATACCGTCATGATAAATATTCTCGAGAGATAAACTGGAACACGGCAAAACAGTAGTGCCCACTTTGGAAGCTGAAGCATCAGATTACATAATTCGATGCAAATTAAATTTGAAGTAAATAAATAAGTCTCTTCATCTGCGCTGTTATTATATGCGGTTATCAACAATTGCATGTAGAGAATTGCACTGTTGGGACTATCACAGACGGTTGGGAGATCAAAACCGTCTGCGTTAATATTACAGACGGTTCTGATGTCCGAACCGTCTTTAATATGTCTGTTGAATATTGAACTGTTCGACTTCTACAAATACTTGTTCCCTCCCTGGAGTTTTGCTTCCAGTTGAACCACTGAGAATTTGAAAGAAGTTGAGAATTTGAAGCGTCGATAACTGTTCGACAATCACAGTCGGTCCTTACATAAAATCCGTCTGTAATATTACTATCACAGACGGTTTGGAGTTAAAAACCGTCTGTGATATTGATAGAAGTTGAGAATTCGAGGCAGCGGACACTGTTGGGACTATCACAGTCGGGCCTTACATAAAAACCGTCTCTAATGTGACTATCACAGACATTTTTTTTACCTCAGAGCCGTTTGTGATATTCAAAGCACGTTGATATATAATTTCTATATTCTTTTTATATTATTTACATGGGACCTGCGACTTCTATATTGTTTCTATATTATTTGAAGAGCTCCAATGGACTGCCCTCACAAGCCAAAGATCGCGATAGTCGTTCCTTGATCACACACAGTGTACATACCTTTGTATGGTCGAATGTTCGACAAAATCTAAAGAAAGATAAAGAAGGAGGGAAGATTGCATGCAGTCCAAGAATGTGCTGGAAAATTGGAAAGTTGACATAAGAACAAAGTTTTCAATAATTTTTTTCATCACTTACCAAAAAAAGTAAAAATACAGAATGCTAGGTCAAGGAGTGGTCTTAGCCCTGGCTGCATCTAGAATAAAGTCAGTTTGACTTGCAGCCAGGACGCAGGACTCCTCCAGCGACAAGTTGTCCTTCTCAGGATCAACTACTACAGCGTCGAGAAGGCCTGCGACCTCCCTCAGCTTCGCGATGGTATCCTTCATTGTCAAACTGCAGCCAGCGATGGTCATATCCGCGGCTTTCTTCTCCTCGTGAAGACGCCTCGTCCTCGCCCTAGCATTGTCACCATCCGTCTTCATGCGCTGAATGCGCTGGAAGAGATCGTCAAAGTCAAGCCGTAGCCGAGTGTGCTTCTCCGTGAGGAGCTTGTGCTCCTCCTGGAGGGCCCTCAGCTCGGCCTTGACTTTGCCAGTGTCTTCCATGGCTCCCCTTCCCTGTGCAAATCAACAGGTCAAGAATGTATTGAACAGAGATTAACAATACAGGGGTAAGTCCAAAAGATTGAGAGTTCTTACCGGGGAGGGCGAGGCTGACGATGCCATCGAGGATGCCATTGGCGCAGAGAAGCTAAGGAGTCAAACAGTCTGAGAACTATAAAAACTTGTAAAGTAAATGACAATTTTTCCACTGTCAATTTATAGAACTTCCAAAGCAATGCTTCGTGTTCTCCTAGGCGCCGCGCGCGAAGATCGGAGACAGAAATGATCACAGTTGAGAATTCGAAGTGCCAGTACTTTTCCAGTCGGTTCAGACATCAGAACCGTCTGTGATAAGTAGACTATCACAGACGCTTCGTAGTTCACAACCGACTGTATAAATCACAATCGGTTCTGAGTTCCGAACCGTCTGTGATAGTCTACTTATCACAGACGATTCTCAGCTGGGAACCGATTGTATATATCACAGTCGGGTTTTAGGTTAGAACCGTCTGTGATAAGTAGACTATTACAGACGGTTCTCAGCTGGGAACCAATTGTATCTATCACAGTCGATTTTTAAGTTAGAGCCGTCTGTGATAAGTAGACTATCACAGACGGTTTTGTGTTCAGAACCGTCTGGTTTACTGTCACAGTTGTTTTTGATATCAGAACCATCTGTGATATCTGAACATATTCTCCCGACAGGCCTTCGCAGACGGTTTTCCATTGAACAGTTCATACTCGTCTGTGATGTGCCGTCCAGGATGTCTGTTTCTGTGGTAGTGGACGTGTGTGGAAATGAACCGACGCCTTCTGGCTCTATAAATAGAAGAGCTTTTAGGTTCTTTGAACTCACGAGTTTTACATCACGACTAAGTCTTTTTAGAGCTACTTCTCCTCTCCGGTTGCTCCCTCTAACCCTCGATTCTTGTCTCGATGGTGGATCAAGACCCCAAGAACATTATCGAGATTGAGAGTGATGAGGAAGAAGTGATACCCAAACTCGACCATGACTTCCAGAAGGTAAGACTTTTTTGGAACACTGGTTTAGGTCGTCATTTTGAATTCTAATCGTTTCCAAAATACATTTTGGGAACTTATAGGTGACTGAGGAACTAACCCCTCCAAAGAAGAAGTCGAAGGTTGACAAAGGATTCTCTAGTGGAGCTTCATTCACGGGTGCAAAGGTTGGGGACGCATCATTGCGCTCTCTTTCCTTGTCCCATGTAGTTCTCCCGTCCATGCGACTCGGCAGGTTGAACCCTCATCTCCACCTTTGGAGATCAATAATAATCCTTCAAGGCTTCCATCTGCTTCTGGAGAAAGTTTCACACCTCTGCAATCAGACGATCCTCAGCTTTTGTTGGGTGATCAATTTTCTGGTGGGAAGATTGCACTCCTGCGACCAGATGGTCCTCGACTTTTGTCAGGTGATCTACTTCCCAGGGGACGTACCACATCCACCGGTCCAACTTTAGTACGAGGATTGGTAATTATCTTCATTCTCTCTGCTTGTCGTTTTACCTTTAAAACTAAGACATGCACGTGCAGGAGATGAAAATATCTGGAGCCCCCAGCGACCAGACTGCTAAAGTCCAGGATCTTTTTGGTGAGAGTGTATCCCTCGAGCAAACTCTCCAAAAAGAGAAAGAGGCTCTGGAAAAGAAGACCGATGAAATGTCTTAGGCCATTCTGCATATGGCAGAATGTTATGACAATTCCCGCGAAGAGGCGCGCCAATTCCGCTTGGAGAGGGACAATGCTCGGCAGCAGCGAGAACTCTCTGATACGATAAGGAACAACAGCGCTTCTTTGCTTTGGGATGATGTAGATAGGCTTAGAGCCATATATAGCCAGTTCTCTGGGGGCAGTCAGTGTTGATCCCACTTATGTTAACATGTCCCTGGGAGAACTTTGTAAGCGGCTATCGGACTAGGTCGATGCTTTGGTCGCCTGTGTACCTTTTTGTATGTAAAGATTGCCAGAAATAAAGAACTTCTTTTCCTTACATATTTGATCCCTTAAAAGGATTATGTAAAACTTATAATCTGGATTAAGGTTCTTTATATTCTATGCGAAGAAATGGTTACGCAAGAGTGCCTCTGCGACCAAAAATACACAGGTAGGTTTCTGTCCGAAACCGGCTCAGGACAGTTCTTTGGTCTCAGAATAGCATTGAGATCGTAGACTGCGATTAGAATCAGTGCTACGATCATAGCACCATATCTTGACCGTGGGGCGACCACAGACGTTGCGATCACCTATATTATAGCGATCACATAATTGCATTGTGATCAGTATACAAGATATAAGATTATTTCAAAGTCATAAGGGATTACTTCCTTAATAAAGTTTAAGGAATTTCTAATATTTTTATCTGTACCATAGCCCCTGAATGTGAAATAAAATGATAAAGATACATTATGGGAAAGGCACCCATTATGAGAAATTAATAAAATATTTGGCGAAGGGTTGTCTCGAGCATATAAAAAGAAAAGGTAGCTTACTGGGGAAGCCTCATAGCCAAAAACCCTTCGTTGCTTAGACATTCTTGCTGCACAAAACCCTCTTTCGCACACCTCGTCTTTGTCGTCTCCAAAGCCATCACCTTTTTCCTCAATCCTCTACAGTAATGGCGTCCTGTCGCTGATCTGTCCACCACACAGAGGAGAGTCTGGTGGCACTAGAGAAAGAAGAGATTCTCCCCCCACGACTGCCGATCAACTGGCGGCCAGCGGAGAAAGATCAAGAAACCCCAATCGTCCAAGAGGGCGAATTGGTGATCTTTGAGGAGTACTTGCGCTGCGGGTTCTGATTCCCAGAGAGCGAGTTCCTGTGGGGAATCTTGGACTACTACGGGTTGGAGTTGGTGAATCTCCACCCAAATGTGGTTCTCATCCTGGCTATTTTTCAACATCTGTGTGAAGCTTTCATCGGAGTGCTTCCAAGTATGGAGCTTTTCCGACGCTTCTACTTCTCGGCATGGTCAAAGAGTGCCAATGCCGCTGGGTGCATCTACTTCCGCATAAGGGAGAAGAAGGAGTACCCATTCCCGCCTCTACGGGATTCTGTGCACGGGTGGCGCCATAAATGGTTCTACTGCACCCCTCCGTCGGAGAGCGGACTGTGGTTCGTGAACACCCGACCGGAGAAAGACAGTGAGTTAGACTCCATTCCTTCTCTGAGCGCAGAACTGAAGAAGAAGCGCAAGCCATTCTTCACTTAGTCCAGCAGGGCTTGACCGCACGTGACATTATCCGTGATTTTGTGAAGAATAGGATGAGCCCCCTGCGTGAGAGGGCACATCCGGCATGGGAGGTGGAGTCCATGGGGGACAGCACCCTGGATTATAACACTGGTATGTCCTCTAGTCAACAAAATACGCATTTTTACTGATGAAAGATGTCATATCAAGTAATATGCTTGTTTGTGACACAGCGCTATCTTTGTCCGAAATCGAAAGAAGGACAAATTACCTCCTACGGGAGTATAATGCCGCGGCGGAGGGAGATAGAGGATCGCCTCACCCCCAGAGCTTAATTAATGCCGGCGACGATCTTAAACAAGAGCGCCGAAAGGTATGATCTTTCCCAACAAGCTCTGTTGTAAATCATCCACTTGACTTGTGTTACCCAAGGAATTTTAAATAATATAGCTTCTGGAAAAATTCGCTGGGGCGATGTGTCCAAGTGAAGACGCTGGTCCTTTGGGGAGATCAGCCACGAAGAAGGCAAAGAGGACCCCTTCGAAGCGCAAAATGAAGGAGCCTGCTCCCGAAAAACCTAAGAAGATCTTGGGAGGGGCTTCTTCACGAAAGAAAACTATAATCGCAAAAAAGACTGCGGTAAGATTTTCCGTACCCCCTGTAATCCTAGGTACGAGTGGAAATTACTTCTTCGTCATACAGGGTGAAGGGAGCGAGGATGAGGAAGACGACATTCCTCTAGTTCATCGCAAGAGGAAGGCGACTGACCTTTTGGGAACACGCATCCTAGAGAGGTCAGCTTCCCTTCAAACCGACGAAGTCTTGTCCCTGACTGCAAGGACAGGGACGGCTACAACGGGCCCTGCGACCACTGACAATCCTGTGGTTACGGGCGAAACCCCGGCGCCTGAGTCTTGTGAAGCCCCATGACTTATAACTCCTCCCTTACTAATCAAGGGAGCGACTGTGGTAAGAATCCTCACAGTCTTGTATGTTGTCGTTCCTCTGCATATACTCATAAGATTGTGTACATACAGGGAGAAGAGGACACTGTCCTGTTTAAGAAAAGGAAAACGAGGATAGAAAGCGATTCTTTCCCAGGAGCACCTAGTGGACTTATTTCTCCCGGGAGCTCATCATCGAAACCCAAACCATGGGTGGGGTTTCGAATAAAGTAAGAATCTCCCCTATCGCCATCTAGAGATGATCAGCAGGAGGCATTTTACCTTAACAATATGTTTGTTTGTTTTTAGGTGTGGGGATACTGGGCCCAATACTTCGACGACCTTGACAAGCCTTGGCACAATGCCTACAGTAGAGGTCGCAGAAGAGCCAAGTCCTACTCCCATGGTCGAAGAAGTCCTTCAGGCCATCGTGGAGGGAATAGCAGTGGAGATCCAATCCCAAGGGATGGAAACCGCAGTCCCAGCCACAGAGGGGGATCAGCAGGAAAGATCATCTACTGCCCCTGCCGTGGACACAGCAAGTCTTGAGGCTCGACCTCGCACTGATGTTGAGAGCAGCTCATTCAGCGATTACGTAGAGGTACGCAAAAAACTCTTTTTATTATTTTCGAGCTCGCAAAAATTTAGGAATATCCAAGTTTTAAGAGCAATTCCTTATCGTGTTTCAGGACTTGACCCGGGTGGTGACCAGGTCGATAGCTATAGCAAAGCATGTCGAGGTTGCGCAACGGGAGATCAGCCGGCTGCAACAGTAAGTGTAGTGCTCTTTATTCGTTTTAACTTGAATCCGTATTTAAGCGTAGCTGATCGTCTTTCTTTTTACAGAGAAAATGCCTTTTTGAATAAGAGCATGGCTGATCGGGAGAATCAAGAAGAAGCTATAGCCACGAGATGTTCTTCTCTAGAGATGGAAGTTCGTGAAGCGCAGTTAAAGCTCTCTTGTAAGTCTACTTTTGACCAGAAACCATTATTTCGTTACATAAACTGCTGTAAGAATCATCTGCCTTGTTCATGCAGCACAAGAGGATCAAATAAACCTTCTTTCAAGAGAAAAGAACGACCTTCAGGCGACCATTGAGCTCCAATGCTCAAAGATTGATATTGTCTGCACGGAGAACGAAATTTTGAGAGCAACAATTGCATCCGACAGCAATGTTCAATCTTTCATCTTCGAAAAGCTGAAGACGGTGGCAACTCTGCTCAAAGCTGATGTGGTCAAATCTCAAAAGATCAATCCTAGCTTTGGCGAGTTAGCCACATTGGTTGCGACTCAAGCTAAATCACTTCTCGAATATCTTCCTGAAGATACGAGGCGACAGGAAGAGGCAATGAGGACAAAAGTGCAATCTATAGCCTCCGCCATCCTCTGTAGACTCTGTTTTCACCACAGCCCTGATCTTGATTTGAAACCAGTGGTCGGAGATGCAGAAATCGAGAGTGAAGATCAGCTTGAGGCCATAATGGAGGAGGTCTGGCCTTTGATCGAAAACCTCTTGAAAGAACTTGGCTTATCTTAATTGTTAATGTAACAATTTTTGTACCTGCAAACATGTGATTATACAATGCAAATGCATGCCTTAAATTTTGAAAAAAGAAAGTACTTCTCTTCATTTCATGTTATGATGATATTCCCTTAGCCCCCTCCTGAGATCATAAGTACTGAAGACCTAATAGTGTAATCTCAGGAAAAAATATGGGCGTTATGAATATCTAAGAAATACTTTAACTTAGATATGATCATTTGATCATATCGATACTAACCTTAATACAACACCCGGCCTTATTACGAACTGGCAGCCACTCGAATGATCAGGAACATGCCAGTAAGTCCCATGTGCATTGAGAAACGGCTTATTGAGGGATGTCTTATCTGGATGCGACCACGAGATCGGCCAGCGAATCCGGTCAGGATATTGTAGCAAGATGGTCATCGGCGATCAGCCCCCAAGCAAGGCTCGTTATAGGTATGGCAAAGAAACGAACGTAACATGAGCCAAATGAAAGTACTCACGATTTTTGCTAAACCATGCTAATTGAACAGGAAAAAAGATTCGAGAACTTACACATAGAACTTGCGTGGTTGATCGATGTTCCAAGTATTGGACAAGATTCTGCCGTACTCCATTGCTAACTGAGCCGATCTTGGTCGCGGTACCGAAACAACAATGTAAGGGCCTTCCCACTGAGGAGAGAACTTATTGCGGTTAGGCTGGTTTTGTATTTTTTGTAAAATCAGATCACCCACGTGAATACTACGCGATCGCACCCTCTTGCTGTGATATTTTCACAAAGCTTGCAAATATACTGCTGACCTTATCAGCGCTCGATCACGCTTTTCTTCGAGGAAGGTTAAATCCTGAGTTCGTTGTCCCGCTTGATCAATCTGATCGAATCAATCTGTTCAGACAGAACCAATACAAATTTCCATAGGTAGTACAGCCTCGGCGCCATATACCAACTAGAAAGGTGTCTCGCCGGTAGCTCGACTGCAGGTAGTACGTAGTACCCACAGAACGGAGTAGATTTCATCCACCCAAACCCCTGGGCTCATCTTAAGGTGATCAAAAACACATTTCTTGATGCCTTGTAGTATCTGCCCGTTGGCACGTTCGACGGTACCATTGCTCTGTGGATGAGCTACAGAAGCAAAGCACATCTTGGTTCCAATATTGTCGCAATAGTCCAGGAAGAGACCACTAGCGAATTGGGAACCGTTATCGGTAATGAGACTACTTGGAACACCAAATCGAGTGACGATGTTCTTATGAAAGAATTTCTGTGCCGCAGCAACGGTGATATTGCGGACCGGTTCAGCCTCGATCCACTTCGTAAATGTGTCAATAGCTACGAATAAGAACTTGTAACCATTAACCGCTTGTGGCATAGGTCCCACAATATCTATCCACTTCTTAAACGTGTCAATAGCCACGTTAAAGGGATAGTTTGCAAGACATGTGCGGGCTGACAAACCTGTCTTGCATGAAACTGACACTGGGGTCATGTCTTGACCAATTATTTGGCATCATCGAGTGCCGAAGGCCAGTAAAAACCCTGTTGTGGTATTGCGAATACACTGGCAGGTTTCGTGGACAATCCTAGCGAAGAAAATACGACACGGGCTGACCGGGTGATCGGTCCTCCCCCGCCGGACAAGCACTACAAATGACACGAGGGTTTATATTGGTTCGGGTCCTGGTGGGGGCCCTAGTCCTGTCGGCGTGCTCCCGACCGGAGTCGGTTGGGGAAGCCCTCTCGGGGGAGAGAGGCTCCGGAGCACACCTGTGAGATTGTCTATTCTAAGCAATAATGAGCAAATCTCCCCTACAGGAGGTGTTACAAGGGCTTTTATAGCCCCAAAAGAAGCAAAAAGACTAAACTACCACGCCTGCCACAGTTGGATCGAAGCGTAGCAACGTCCTTCTCCCGGCCAGACGCCTCGGATGCTTGACAAGTGTCAGCTGATTCCCGAGGCGCCCCTTGCGTGACCTGCACGTGACTCGGGACCGGAAACTCCTGTCTCCGGAAAGATGACAATGCCCGGGAAGGGCACCGGGGGCCTTGTTCCCGGGCAAAAGGCGGCGCCCGGGCAAATGGCAGTGCCCGGGACAGGCACCGGGGGCCTTGTCCCCGGGCTAAAGGCGACGCCTGGGACAACCACCAGGGAACTTGTCCCCGGGAAAATGGCGGCGCCCGGGATAGGCATCTGGGGCCTTGTCCCCGGGCTCAAGGCGGCGCTTGGGACAGGCACCGGGGGCCTTATCCCTGGGCAAAAGGAGGCCCCGGGCTAAAGGCGGCGCCCGGATAGGCACTGGGGGCCTTGTCTCCGGGCAAAAGGCGCAACTTCTTACTTGGACTTAGTCTCGCGGAGATTTCCCCAACAGCAGCCCCCGATGCCCTCCGGGGACGATGTTCGAGTTCCCGGAGGGAATGGTTCATGTGATCGGGAAAATCTCCGGGACAAGCTATCGGAGTCGTGGTGCTTCGATTTCCGTGCCGCGCGCTTATGACCGCGCCGTTCGGCCATAATGGCCGCTCGTGGTTTGAACCGGTGCCTCATTTTGCGTGCCCGTCCCTTCGTTTCCCGCGCACTGTTTGAATTCCAACGGCGCGGATGTACCACAAAGGGCCACGTGGCGCCCATCGGGGCCGCGCTCGGCCTCTATAAATAGGACCTCGGGGGGCTCGGAAACCTCATTCCAAACTCTCAAACTTTCAAGCCTTTTGCGCTCTTGGCTCTCCCGGTAGCCCTCTCCAGGTAGCTAGTTCCCGGAAGCTTAGCCTCTGGAACCCTTAGGTTCCCCCCAGTTTCCGAAGCCTAAGCCACCGATAAAACCTGATGGGACCCAAGGGCCGAGCCAAGGCCGCGGAGGTGCCCCCGGAGGAAGTCACCGCGGACTTCCTCTGGGCCTCCGAGTTCACGACCGGGGACTTGGAGTCCCTGGTCCACCGGGGGGTCGTCGCGGACGGGGACGTCCGGATCCCGGCGAAGAAAGACGGAGCCCCCCGCCCCAGGCCTGGAGAGGTCGTGGCCTTTGAGGCCTTCCTCGAGGAGGGGCTCCGGCTCCCGGTGCATCCCTTGCTCCGGGAGTTTCTGAAGGAGTATGGGGTGGCACTAAACCACCTCACGCCGAATGCCATTGTCCGGATGGGCCTGTTCATATGGCTCTTCGAGACGGCTACCGGACGGGAGCCCATGCTTCGGGCGTTCCGCTACTTCTACAAGCCGGCGGCAAGGAGCTCTCACCTGGTCAAGGGAGGGCCAAAGTCCCCCTTCGGCTCAATGATGATTCAGCTGCTACCGTCCAGGGTAGCTGAGTACCCGGTGGCAGCCTCCCGGGACCACTGGGGCGACTGGATCCGGAAGTGGTTCTACCTCCGGGTCCAGGACGATGAGGTGGTGTACTCCCCGGGGGCCCCCACCTACAGCCGGTCGTCCGTCCTGAAGCCCCCGGTGTGGACGGAGGAGGAGCTCAAGCTCCTTGGCAAGGTCGTCGCCTCCCGGGGCATCCGCTCTATGCGGGACGCCGCTGAGGAGCTGACGCTCCTGAAGATCTCCCCCTTCTCGCACGGGAGGAGGGGGATCGGGATGTGCCCAGCCCAACGGCCCCCGCAGAAGTCGGTGACCCGATGTAAGCTCCCAATGACTTAGTCCATTTCGCTTAAATTTTTGTAACTCTTACCTTTCGCAGTCCGGCCGTACCCGGCGGCCCGGGAGAAGGCGGAGAACCTCCTCGGGAGGTACTACGCCGACGAGCACGAGCGTATCGTGCGCGTCGTGGGGGAGGGCCCTCCCCGGAACCTGGTAGCCGAGGCCTTCGGGCTAAGGCTACCGGAAAGAAAGCCCCTCCCTACCCCCGGTTCTCACAAGAGGGGAAAGGAGGCTACCGGGGGCTCTGAGCCAAAGAAGGCCAGGGCTCAAAAAGCCCCCGGTCCGTCGACGACACCGGGCTCTACGCCAGTGAAGGCCTGGGACGAGACCCACGGGGCCGGGCTCGCGCGGGCCGCCAGCCCGTAAGGAAACAATGCCCCCTCCCTCGGAGAGCCCCGCCGAGGCTTGGGGGAAGGGACCAGCCGTAGACGGGGGGGGGGGGGGGGGGGGGGGGGCGTCCGATTCGGCGGACTACGCCCCCTCGCCACCTTCGGCGATAGCCCTCCCGGCGGCCCCGGCGCCACTGGAGCCAGAGAGGCCAGAGGTCCGGTTCGCGGAGGCCTCGCCCCCGTGTGTAGAGTGGCCGGTAGACGAGGGGGGAGCCCCTCGGTCTATGAGGTCCCTCTGGAGACGGAGATCCTAGGGGCCCCGCGGCCTGGGAAGGGAAAGGGGCTCCTGATCCCCCCCGGGGAGGGACCCCCTCAGAGAGCTCCTCAGCCACTTCTTCGGAGGCCACGTCCTCGACGACAAAGACGCCGGCCACCGCTACCCCGGTTCACATTACCCCGGAGACTCATGTCCGGGGGCCCGTCATCGGCCGCGACGGGTCCGGCACCGGGAGGGAGACCCCCCTGCTTTCCGCGGGGGAGGTCGATATTTATGCGGAGGGCCTGCAAACCCGGAAGGTCTAGGCCTACGTCTCGGAAGGGATGCTCCGCGAGCGTTTTGGGGAGCTTCAATCTCTCCAAATCTAGGTACCTCCTCGACAAACCTTTTGACAAATTGTCGAAGAGTCTCCATAGAGGTTTGTCGTAGATGATGAAGATCGTCTTCTTTCGCAGGTTTCTGATAACAATTCTGAAAATTGTTGAGGATAGCATCGTACAACATTTCTCAGTTATATATCGAACCTTCGGGTTGATTGAATAGCCAGGTCCTCGCCGGTCCCTCAAGGACCGTCGGCAAGTAATTGGCCATGACACGATCATCCCCACCAGCCGCCTCGATTGCGGTGATGTAAATTTGAAGGAACTCCGACGGATTCTGGGTCCCATCAAACCTCTCAATAGCCCCTGGCTTGAACTTATCTGGCCAAACGACCGCACGGAGGCCTGGCGAAAAAGCATTATAGCTCACATAGGGACTGTGGAGATTTCCGCGGTTTCTAGCATAACCACGAGTGACTTCACGCGATGGGGACGCGCCACGTGGTCCCAGAAGAGAATGCACAGGAATTCGATCCCGACCACGAGAACTTCCCACGCGTCTGGATTTGTCATGCCAAAGTGATCCGGATGGTAATCGATTACGCCTACCATGACTAGAGTGGGAATACTCCTTTTCATGGAAACGTATCATAGATCGGGAGGAAGCTGTAGGGGTCGCATCGGATGCGACCTCATCCAGCTTCTCTGCTAGGATCCTAGCAAAAGTCGGTTTGTTCGCGTCTATGAGGGTAGGAGGAAAATTACGCAAGACCTCTGCGATAGATCGAAGTCGGCCATGCGTACTTCTCTTTGGTGCACTAGGTGTAATCGTTTCTTCATCTGCCGGTGAATATTCCGGGGGTAAGGAAGGCGTCTGGTTGCGCCTGTGACCATGTGGGTGAGGGGAGGAACTAGGGGTGGCGTCATAACAAGACTGCACATTCTGTTGGACCTCTAGGGCTGTTCTGCTGAGTTTGTTATCTCGTCGCTCACGGTCTTGATCCTCCTTTTGTTTGAGTTCTTGTTCCTCCTTTTGTCTGTGCTCCTATTCTTTCCTAGCAACCCGCTGATCGGGATTTTCCTCCGACAAGGCAGCGAATTCTCTAGGGAGCGAAGCTGCAGAAGGAGAGAACATCTCTGTTGGCTTCGAGTAGGACTCGAAATCAAAGAGAGAGTGGAGGTTGTCAGGATCAAACCTCCCTGGACTAAGTTCTTGGTCACTGCCATCCTGGTCCCCGACGGGGATGCATGGTGACGAGAATTGACACCCAGGTCACTTCTAATAAACTTTTGGTTCAAGACAGGTTCGAACCAGATATATATGTGGCGATGCGAACTCAAGCTATTCTGAGGGGCATCACCACGAGGTCGCAAGTTTTACGCGATTAGGTCGCAGGTTTTCGTGCGATCAGGCCGACAGCCTTGTGCGGTCAGAAGTTCGTACGCTATACATGAACTGGATGTCCGGAATGTTGTGCGGTCAGCCCACATTCCGCGGTCAGAACATTCTCGACCAGAGTGCTTGGAGTTTATTCGGTTATCCTTATATCAGGATATTTCAAGCATCCCGAGTATTCCTCCACGTTGAAGACTAACCGTCAGAGGTTAATATATGCGGTTATTCATGATTAACACGTGTTAATAACCTCCGTGGAAGTTATTAGCGGTTCTCCAGGAACCGCATCCAACCGTTTGATGCAGTTTTGTTCATATGGCACCCTTTCGACCAGTATAAAAAGGTGGCAAAGTACATCAAAGGGGGGATCCAAGACATTTTGGAAGAACAAGACCCCTGATATAAGTGAGATACAAGATATCTCGACCACTCAAACAGCCAAGTCTACGGCTTAGATTAGACAATACTTACAAGTCTCCTATAGCTTCCTTTTGTACACTTATGTAGGGAAAACTTTTGCCTGTGAAGGTTTCTCCCCGCTAGTTTGTAAAGCTTTATCACATATAGTGAAATTCTAACAGGACGTAGGGCTTTTACTCCCACCATCGAGGGCCCGAACCTGTATAAATCTCTCTGTGCTCCAGTTCACCATTGTTCTACATACCTTCCCGGAGGGTCATCTTGAAAGGTCTCACAATTACAAATTTTGCATAAGTTCGGCTGAGGACCCCGAGTCCGAATCGTCGACAGCTGGCGCCCACCGTGGGGCCTTTCTCAAGGCGTCCTAATTGAAATCCGGAGGTTCGTTGAAACATGGCTGGAGCATATGATTCCGAGAACGATTTCGATCTCGAGGATTATGCCCATATACCAATGCCTTCTCCAAGCGATCCTGTTCCGATGGAAGAGGTCGAAGGCCAGAATCTTCCACAGGTTGAATCATCTCTCCAAGTCATGTCAATCGACCAGGAAGTAACTGGCGCAAGGTCAGAACCCACAGAGGTTCTTAATGTGCTAGGTGATGAATCCGGCCCGTCATACGACCCCGCTGAGGGAAAATATGATGATGACCCGGAAATTAGCCCAGGAAGGTTCGACCCTCATAACCTTCACCGTCTCTTTGATTTCGAGTCCGACTCGGAACAAACCGAGATGTTTTCCCCATCGGCAACCTCTCTCCCTAGACAGTTTGCTGCGCTGTCGGAAGAAACTCCCGATCAACAGGCTGCCAGGGAAGAACAAGATCGCAAACAGAAGGAGGATCAAGATCTCGGGCAACAGAACAACGAACTACGCAGAACTGCCCTAGAGGCTCTTCAAGATGCGCAGGCTCGTTACGATGCTGCCCCAAGTTCTTCTCGACGGTCGCGTGGTCGTAGACGTGACCAGACTCCTTCTTTACCACCGGAGCGTTTCTGTAACACCCTGAGTTAGGGGTGAAAATTTCCTTTTTCATCAATAGCATGCATGCATGTATCTGTAGTAATAGCCAGATCAGTATCTTTCTCAAGCTCTAAAATCTCCAAAATCTATCCTGTGACCTCAAATCAAGATCAGATTATTCAGATATGACGAGGATTGACACCCGAGTCACTTCTAATAAACTTCTGGTTCAAGACAGGTTCGAACCAGACATGTGTCTGGAGATGCGAACTCAAGCTATTCTGAGAGGCATCACCACGAGGTCGCAAGCTTTACGTGTAAAGATCCACCCCACACGCGGTCAGCGCAGTTCTGATCGCGGAAAGGGAAGGAGTACACAGACCCGTCTACTATGTGAGCGAAATACTTCATGGTCCTAAGGAGCGCTACCCTGAGGTCCAGAAGATGCTTTACGCACTACTGATGGTTTCCCGTAAGCTACGACATTACTTTCAAGCACACAAGATCACAGTACCCTCCTCTTTTCCTTTAGGGGATATTGTCCGAAATCCAGAAAAATCTGGTCGAATCGCCAAATGGGCGGTCGAATTCGGTGCCTTTGAGATCCATTTCACCCCTCGCACGGCGGTTAAGTCTCAGGTTTTGGCCGACTTTGTGGTCGAATGGACCAACCCTGAGCCACCCGTGCAGTTGGCAAAGGAACTGGAGTGCCCCGATTATTGGACAATGTACTTTGACGGCTCCCGTAGTTTTCAACACTCAGGGGCTGGAGTGATCTTAGTTACGCCTCAGGGCGAACAGCTTAAGTATGTCATTCAACTACACTTTGTTGCAACCAACAATGCAGCAGAGTATGAAGGTCTTCTTGCAGGGCTCCGGGCAGCAAAATTCCTCGGAGTCCGTCGATTAGTGGTGAGGGGGGACTCACAGCTGGTCGTAAACCAGGTAAACAAGGAGTACAGCACCTCCGATGAGACAATGGCTCATTACCTGGGGGAAGTAAGGAAATTGGAAAAACACTTCAGTCACTTCGAAGTCCAATACATCCCGCGAAAGGACAACATTCTCGCAGACCAATTATCCAAAATTGGATCCTCACGCTCATCTGCTCCGGCAGGAGTGTTCATTGAACACTTGGACCATCCTTCGATCATGACTTCGGTCGAGGATGATCCGGCAATAGCCTTCGTTGCCAACCTCGGTCAGGAACAAGATTGGACTCATCCATTGAGGGTCTATCTTGAACATGGGACCCTACCCGAGGACGAAACCAAAAGCGATCGGTTAATTCGAAAGGCGCGTCTGTACAAACTCATAGATGGAGTTATGTACAGAAAGGGTACTCAAGGAGTATTCATGCGCTGCATATCTCAGGAGGAAGGAAAATCCCTCTTGAAAGAAATACATGACGGTGTATGCGGTGCACACGCGTCATACCGAACACTGGTCGGAAAAGTTTTTCGACAGGGATTCTACTGGCCTTCGGCACTCGATGATGCCAAGCTTATGGTCAAGATGTGTCCACAGTGTCAGTTTCATGCAAGACAGGTTCATCAACCTGCTTATGCATTGCAAACTATTCCTCTCGCATGGCCTTTCGCGATCTGGGGAATGGACCTCGTCGGTTCTATGCCACAAGCGGTCAATGGGTACAAGTTTCTGTTCGTAGCCATTGACACGTTCACAAAATGGATTGAGGCCGAACCAGTACGAAATATTACTGCATCAGCCGCACAAAAGTTCTTTCACAAGAACATTGTGGCACGATTTGGTGTTCCAAACCGTCTCATCACAGACAACGGTTCTCAGTTCGCTAGCGGTCTTTTCCTAGACTACTGCGATCAGATTGGGACCAAGGTGTGCTTTGCTTCCGTGGCACATCCACAAAGCAATGGTGCCGTAGAACGGGCCAATGGGCAAGTATTGCAAGGTATCAAAAAACGTGTTTTTGATCGCCTCAAGACCCGCTCGGGGGCTTGGGCAGACGAGCTCTATACTGTTCTATGGGCACTACGGACTACCTCTAGTCGAGCCACCGGTGAGACACCCTTCCATTTGGTCTATGGAGCCGAGGCTGTGTTGCCTATGGAAGTAAGTATTGGATCTGTTCGCACGAATCAATTCGAACAGATCAACCAATTCGAACAGCGATCGCGAGATCTCATCCTCCTGGAAGAACGGCGTGATCGCGCCCTGATTAAGTCCGCGGTATACTTGCAGGCTCTATGCAAGTATCACAGTAAAAAGGTGCGACCACGTGATCTCAACGTGGGCGACTTGGTTTTAAGAAAAATTCAAGACCAGTCTAACCGCAATAAATTCTCCCCAAAGTGGGAGGGACCATACACTGTCGTCTCAGTGCCGCGGCCAGGATCTGCGCGATTAGCCATGGAGGATGGTCGGATTTTGTCCAATACTTGGAACATCGATCAACTTCGCAAGTTTTACGTGTAAGTATTCCAATCACTTTTTTCCTGTTCAATTAGCATCTTTTCATAAAAAGCATGTCTTGTTTTCATACAATGAGTGTTTTTCTTTAAGCCCAAATTATACAAATTCGACCTGGGGGCTGATCGCTGGCGGTTAGGTTATTACAGCATTTTTCAACCGGATTCGCTGGTCAATCTCATGATCACTTCCAGATAAGTTACTCCTAAATAAGCCGTTTCTCAACGCACACGGGACTATCTGGCTAGTCTTCGGTCATCCGGGTGGCTATCAGTTTGCAATAAGGTTAAAATGTTATTTTAATCTTGACCATCGGCTTGAAGCACATATCCCTGGTCATCATACTTATGTTTTCCCCTCTTCTTAAAATACTAAGGCTTCAGTATTCATAAAACAGAGGCGGGGGCTAGAGGAATATACTTATAGTATGAAACTTATGATGTGAATATGCACTTTCTTTTGAAAAAATAGTTTTACATACATAGCATTGTAATTACAATTGTTTGGTTACAAAATATAAGGATCATTCGATCCTTAGCTCAGCCAAGAGCTTGTCAACGAAGGGCTTAACTTCTTCAATAACGGCATCAAGCAGTTCTTCACTCTCGACCTCAACCGGTCCCACCAGTGCGCTCAGATTCGCATCTGGGCCATGGTGAAGTCGAACCCGGCTGAGTACGGCAGAAGCGGCTGATCGGACTCTCGTCCTGATTGTCTCTTCACGTCGCCGTAAATCTCCAGGGAGATATTCGAGCAGTGATTCTGCTTGAGTTGTGAGCAGTGATGCCCAATCGCTGACATTTGGGTCGTCCTTCCTCAACTCTACCACGTTGGTATTCAAAAGGCTGGCTATGGCCTTCAGTTTTTCGAAGACCAGTAGGCTCAACTCTTTAACCACTTGATCGGTATGGTTGATCGAGGACTCGAGAAGCATCTTGTCCTGGCCGAGCTGTTTAATACGACCTGCTTGCGCTGTACAAAGAAAAGAGGTTATTAACAAGAAACGTCTTTAAGTCTTCTCAAGTTGGGAATCGACTTACCAGCATTCTCAGACTGAAGTCTATTGATTTCAGTCCGTAGTTTCTGAAACTCTGTAACTGAGTTCAGCTTTATCTTGGTTAACTCCTTCTTCAAGAACGTAACCTCTCTGCAGCAAAATCAGGTTAGTCACAATTAAAGCCTACTTATATTAACAGAAGGATGACGATACTCACTTGCGCAAGCCGTCACGATCTTTTTGAACAGCCGCCATGCTAGCCATTGCAGCATGCGACTGGCTCGTCACCCATGACAAGCCCTGTGACACAAAGCAAGAGAGTCAAGTATGCTCTAAAGGCGATTCAAGCGCCGAAACAGGGGTGATCATACCTTCATAAACTTATTTAAAGCGGCATCATCCATGCTAGCAGGAATCCTTGCTAGCGCGCCTGAAGTGCCTGCGACGGGGACAGTTGATGGGAGTGCCGGCCGGACGCCACCCCCAGAGGCCACTGGTGGGGACCTAGTCCCTGTACTTGTTTCACCTCCCGCGGTCCGGACGACTTCCTGAACCATGGGAGTAGAGCGCTCTTCATTAGAGGCTCCCTCATCAGCCCTAGCTTCAACCTCCCCAGTGGCGGTTGAAGGTATAGGCGCTGTCTTCTTTTGCCTAACAGGAAGAATGGGTCAGGCAGTTTTTTTTTCTAAGATTACTGTCAAGTAAGAGTTCTTACCTTATTCGAAATCCCATTCGTTCCTGGGACTTCTAGGACAATTCCCCTTGCGAAGGAGAGCCGTCTCCGGTTCTTGCCTTCCTTATGGTAAATAAGACAGCACCCCCCTGCAAATGTCACGTTACTAGCATATTCTTAAGGAACAGGTAAAAACACATAGATCTTTACCTGGGCCACCGGACTAACTGGTGGGGCTGCATCCGAAGGCCTTGGCGATTCCTGAGTTGCTGGAACCGTCACAACCGGCCTTTGTTCGTCTACCTCCTCCTCTGTCCGCGGAGGAGGAGGATTTTCCTCCCTGGAATCCCCAGTGGTCCCAGGGGGAAGCTCTCCTTCCTGTATGTACATTAACTTGTCAAATGTGCGGAAAGAGCCATGGAGGGAATGATCGAAAAGATCCTTTACCTTAGTCGTCCCTTCGACCAGGGAAGCAGAGATGACTGACCCTGAAACCCCGGGGGCTTCAGGAATTGGAAGGTCACCCGCGACCACCAGATCTTCGGTGGTCGCAGGGTCAGCCACGGCCACCTCTTCGGCAGCTGTGGTCTCTGCGGGGCAGCCTGGGGCATCGCTGGATGGAAGATCCGCGATCTTCCTCCTTCGAAGGATCAGAGGAACATCATCCTCTTCCTCCTCGCTCCCCTCTCCCTGTACGACGAAGAAGTGATTCCATGTCGCGCCTGAAAAAGTAGCAGGAATGCGATATCTTACCGCAGTCTTTCTTGCGGGACGAGGGATGCTTCGTGAAGACCCCTCTCCAGGGTTCAGCTTGGTCTTCTTAGAGGCAGGACTCTTTGTCCTGGGTCTCTGAGAGACCTTCTTCACGTTCCTCGCCGTCGGCTTCTTCAGAGAGCCAACATTTTCACTTGGGAATGTTGCATCCGCAAACCTCCCTAGGAGCTATTCTCATTCCAATGGGATTGATTAGTGCTGGACATACATGAAACCAGCAAAACAGAGGCCAAGTGGAAAGTTTACCTTTCGGCGCTCCTGTTTAAGGTCGTCGCCAGCATGAATCAAGCTTTGGGGGCGAGGCGATCCCTTGGGGCCCTCTACCTCGGCGTTGTACGCCCTGAGGAGGTAGTTAGTCCGCCTCTCAATCTCAGTTGAGGACAGGACTGTTCCCAGATACGAGTTAAATTGATACACTTCAAAAATGACATAAAAGGATTTCAATGTCCGAAATAAGTACCTTCGTTATAGTCCAGGGTAGTGTCCGCCATGGACATGATCTCCCAAGCCGGATGAGCCCTTTCACGTAGGGGGCTCACCCGATTCTTCACAAAGTCTCGGATGACGTCACGTGCCGTCAGCCCTTGTTCGACTAAGTGAAGGATCACCTCGGCATGCTTCATGAACTCCGCGTTCATCGCCGGGAGAGTATCCAACTCGCTAGTTTTCTCCGGCCGCGAGTTCTCAAACCACAACCCGCTCTCGGTCGGCGGGGTGCAGTAAAACCATTTCTGGTGCCACCCGTGCACTGAGTCTCGCAGGGGTGGGGAGGGATACTCCTTTTTATCCCTCAGCCGGAAGTAGATGCATCCGGCGGCGTTGGTGCTCTTCGACCACGCCGAAAAGTAAAATCGTCGGAAAAGATCCACGCTGGGATATACTCCGACGAAGGCTTCACAGAGATGCTGGAATACTGCAAGAATCAGCATCGCGTTGGGGTGGAGGTTGATCAGTTCCCACCCGTAATGTTCAAAGATATCCTTAAGGAACCGACTCTCAGGGAATCGGAACCCGCAACGAAAATACTCCTCAAAAACCACCAACTCGCCTTCTTGGACAGTTGGGGTTTCTTGGTCCTTCTCCGCAGGTCGCCAGTTAATGAGCAGCCGCGGAGAAAGGATCTTCTCCTTCTCAAGCGCCATCAGGCTCTCCTCAGAATGATGAATGGATCTGCTCCAGGACGCCATCTATGGTGTAGAATCAAAGGGAAAGCTGGCGATTTGGGGAAGATGAAGGCTGAAGAAAGTGAGGGTTTTGAGCGGCGGGAATTCTAAGGGTTTTTTCGCGGCTGAGTGGCTTCCTCAAGAAGCTACCTACTGCTTTTTATAGACCCAAGGCGACGCATTAATGAGTAAACGGCTCGTTTCAAACGTTCCATTAAATGCTTTATTCATTTCCCATAATGGATACTGTCTCTGATGGACCCGATAAAGTACTCAGGCGTCGGATCTGAAACAAAAAGACTTCTTTGTTTTGGAAACTGAAAGTGTAAAAGGACTGAAAAATTTCCAGTACTTTTCAGAGGAAGTTTTTCCTTTTTATACTTTGAACATTTTGTTCGAAAAAATCACGTAACCCAATTTTTAACGTGTTGAAGTGTTTCTAATTGGGTTATGGTTTTATCGAAATCATGTTCTAGGCTAAAACTTCGTCTCTAATCGAGGTAATAGTCTAACTGGATGTTCAACTCTGGTCGCAATTCAGTTCTAACCGCGGCCTTAAGTCTGATCGCGGCATCAGGGCAGGTCATGGTGATCTTTTAAAGCGCGATTCTAATCGCAGAACTGAAATTTCCTGTGTATGAATGGTCGCGGACTAAGCTTTTAGCCTTGATTTCGCACAGAAGGTATGAAGAATGTTCATATAGATAAAAGAAACTTTATTTATTACATTCTTTACATACAAAAGGGATACGGTCGTTAAAAGCATCGACTTGTTCCGAAAGAAGTTTACAAAGTTCCCCAAGGGACATATTGTTGTCAGTAGGATCTACACTGACAACCCCCAAGGAACTAGCGACTACTCTAAGTCTATCTATATCGTCCCTAACAACGGACGCACTATTGTCCCTAATCAAGTCAGAGAGTTCTCGCTGTTGCTGAGCGAAGTCTCTCTCTCGACGGAAATGGTGCGCCTCCTCTCGGGATCGATCAAGACATTCTGCTAAACGCAGAATCTTCGAGGCCATCTCCTCGGTCTTCTTCTCCAGGGCATTCTTCTCTTCCAGAAGAGTCTGTCCGGAAGGAAGAGATGGAGCAGCAGAAGGCTGATCGCTAGGGCCTCCTACCTCCTGCATTTTGCAAAAGTTAATCATATTAACTAAAATTATCAGCAAAAAAGGAGAAGAATTGTTACCTGTCTCGGTGATACACCCATCTTGGGAGGAAGATCATCATGTGGTGGAAGTGCAACCTTCCCAGAAGAAGATTGCCTCGCCAACCCAATATGGCAATCATCTGATCGAGGGATAGTCACCGCTTGCCGACCAGGATGTTGATCACCCAAAAGGATGGGGGAATTGGACGTGAAGGGATCTTTCTCTAAGGATAAAGACCTAACTTGCCGAGAGGCATGAACGGGGAGGGTCAAAGGAACTGAAGGAAGAAAGAAACTCGCTACATTCTTCACCTTTGTTCCACTGGAAGATCCTTCATCAACCTTGGGTTTCTTCCTTAAGGAAGACAGGACTTCATTCGACCCTTGTTCGACAATTTCCCCTTCATCGCTCTCAATCTCGATGATTTCGTGATCTGCCATTGGGAAGAGTAAGTGAAAAGGAAGGAGGCCAGGTAACAAGAAAAAGACTTAGGCGTGAGAGGGAAATTGTAAATCTTTACATGTCCAGGGGTCTGGTATTTATAGCCGCCAGGTCGACGGTTCGCCTCCTAGACACCTCGAGTTTCGTTAAGACATTTACAATTTTACCTCGAGATAAAAATCTCTACGGCGCCATCATTGCCCGTCACATAATGTCAGAACCCGTCTTGAAAAACCAACCGTTTTCACTTAGTGCGCCACTAAGTGGAGAAGTTAAAGGGCCGGGTTAAAAATCCAATGCACGGTTTTTAAATTCGAAATAAACACGTCTCTCCGTTTTCCTCGAATTTGGGGGCTAGCTGACGAGGATTGACACCCGGGTCACTTCTAATAAACTTCTGGTTCAAGACAGGTTCGAACCAGACATGTGTCTGGAGATGCGAACTCAAGCTATTCTGAGAGGCATCACCACGAGGTCGCAAGCTTTACGCGATCTAGTCGCAGCTTTACGCGGTCAGACCGTAAGCCTTGCGCGGTCAGAAGTTCGTGGGCTATACGCGAACTACACATTCGGGATATTACGCGGTCAGCCGAATCCCGCGGTCAGAACATCTGCCGATCAGGATACCTGGGATCTATCTATTCGGTTGTCTATACGACAGGATATTCTAAGTATCCCGAAGATTCCTACACGTGGAAAATCAACCGTCAGGGGGTTAACACGTACAGTTATTCATGAATAACACGTGTTTAACCTGCGTGGAGGTTAAGAGCAGTTTCAAAAACCGTATCCAACCGTCCGTGCAACCGATTGATGCAGTTTCCTTCACATGGCACCCTTTCAAGCAGTATAAAAGGATGGCATGAAGTATCAATCAAGAGGGGATCCAAGTTAGCCAAGTCTACGGCACACCTCATATAGCATTTTTAAGTCTTCTTTAGCTTATCTTTGTACACTTTTTACAGGAAAAATCCTCGCCTGTGAGGACTTTTTCCTCCACTTGTAAACCTTTTACCATACTTAGTGAAATCTCAACAGGACGTAGGCTTTTACTCCCACCATCGAGGGCCCAAACCTGTCTAAATTCTCTGTGCTCCTGTTCACCATTGTTCAGCATACCTTCCCGAAGGGTCATCTTGAAAGGTCTCACTATTACAAATTTTGCATAAGTTCGGCTGAGGACTCCGAGTCCGAATCGTCGACAAGATATGATCTATCAGTTACTTTGAACTTAAAAGTCTTCAGAACCTAGATCCAATTCTATCTCTAACTCCCAGAATTATCAACTTCTTCTGTTTTCGAAAACAGAAATACCTTATATTACTTAAAAACCCTAAGTTTCAGAAATACAGATTTAATCAAAATCTTGACCAAGTTCAGACTAGATTATTCCTGGAATATAATCATGGGTATGTCAATACCTTAATCTAAAAAGTTGACAGCCAGATTTTACCATTTAGACTCTTTTCACAAATCAGTCCAAGAGTTATCGCAAATTAGTCCTTATCTGAGATCTGAAAACCCAGAAAGGCTAAAATCTCCAGATTAACTCCAAATTCAGAATTTCTTCAGCAAATCTTCTCAAAATGCTATTTGCCACAAGTTTCTCTTCTGTGCAGATATCAAAATCGAACCCTAAATGCCAGAATTCGAAATCAACAAAACTTAAATCTTGTTTTACCCTAAATTACCCTATTTTCAGTTTGTATCAAAAACTATTCAAATGTGTCAAATTTTATCATTTACCTTTGCCAAATATCCTGTTGAATATAATCTACCAGATTAGTGAAATCAATTTCAGTTTAAACCTACCAAATCTCCAGATTTGCATTTCAGTCCAAAACTCAAAGAATTAAAACTGCAATTCAGTCCAATTTCGACCAGGCCGTATACGCTGTACACGACCAAAAGCCTCGCCATGTTTTGCTTCCTTGCGCTGTGCACGTCCGCCGCCGGTGAAGCTTCGCCTGCAACTTGATCGTGCATGCCAGTGCGCACGTGTCCTCGCTCCAGCTGGTGCCGTGGCAAGACCGCTGCTACGTCGACGACCAGTGCTTGCTCCCGCGCGCGACCAGCAGCGACTTTGTCAGCAATCCATCGCCACGTAGCCTCGCCGCGCCAGTACTTGTCGCCACCGCTTGCTACAAGCTTTGCCAGGTCCCGATGAGGCGACATTGTGATCAGTTGAAAGCTTGTCGCCGTCGCATCACCACTCTTGCTGTGTCTTCGATGCTGCTGCTCCTGCACGCAACCAGACAAGTCACAGCAACCAATCTCTTCGTTGTTCCCCTTCGCCATCTTTGCCTGACCTATTTAAACGCTTCTGTGTGCAACAGCTTCTCCACACATCACCAGGACTTAACCAATTTCCAAATTTCACCGCTGCAGTCGTCTTCTCCGGCGAGCCATCGAGGAGGCTCACGGTGACAGCTCATTCCACATCATCTCTTGCCAAATTGACAGCATCTGTGAGTTCCCCTCGTCTCCCTCATCGTGCTGTACCATCTAATTGGTTTACATTGCACCTTATCGCCGGTGATCGCCGGGATTGCTAAATGCCCTGTTCCGGCAATGTAGCTCGAATTACTCCAAATTAGCTTTCGAATCTGTAATCAAAATTTATCAGTAAGCCAAATCAAGCAAGCCTGTGAAGTTGGGTTTCGAAATTAAGCAAGAATCGAACCTTTTCCCTAAACCGAGCTTCACCAGAAAACCGGCGATCGTCGCCAGGCTTCTCCAGTGATCCTCCGGCCAATAAAATTGTACCAGAAGCTTCCCTATACCTCCTAGATGCTCTCCAAGCAATGAATTAAGTTCTTGTTGCCTGTAGCAGAAAATCCCAATCAGCAGCATTTCTTCTCCGGCGCCGATGACCGGAAAAGTGTTCCTGGCCATTTCAGCCATCGAAACCTTGTCATTTAGATGTGCCTTAGCCTCCTGAGCATTTTTGTCTTCTAGCTCAACACCTAGATCGGCCTAGATTGGAAGATATAGCTTTGCCAAGTTTTTGTCCAGAACTGATCTAGTGCAGCTAGTTCATCTTTGTTCATCATCAAATTTCTTGCTTTCCAGTCATTTCTTACCCTAGATCCTGTTGACTTAATTGTTCCTGTTACTCAAGCCTACCTCCCAGACAAAATGGTGCATCAATTGGAGCTCCAGATCAAAAGTTATGCTAAGCCCTAGTTTTTGGCATTGTCAGCTCTATGCCAGAGCTTGTCAGCCAGTGGCATTGACCTTGTTTACCCACTTCTGGTTGTATAATTTGAAATCCACTTTGTCCACTGAATTTGTAGAGTTGTGATCTACATTTTCTTCTACTACCACAACTTGAGATAAGCACTCTAGCTTTTCTTAAAGCTATGTCCAAACTTTGATCCGAATGTCGATCTGTTGACATTCGCTGTTTTGATTAAACCAGCCACAAAATTGTTATCCCTATTGCAAACCTGAAACCCTAAGATTATCTAATCACCATCCTTAGCCCAAATTCCTTGAAACCCTAGAATCTCGACTCAGTTCAGTTTGCAGTTCAACTTATCTCCAGTTTAGTTCAATCATGCTTGTTGTGCATTTCTGCATATAAGTCATAAAACATTTTAATATTAAAAGTAATTATTGTGTGATTGTTTGTCGTCAAGCAGATTCAGAAGCTGACTTTGAGGATTTTGCTGTTGACCCGTCATCGACTGCTGTATTTTACGACGCGGAAGGCAAGTCATATCCTTGGTCATCTTGAACCTATATTTTAAATGTTGTTAAAACATAACCTTGAATATAGGCAATATTGCATGTGAACGATTAAGAATGGTTGATTTATGAATTGGCAGTACTAGACTGGTTATCTGTGAAATGTGAAATAAACAAGTTTTGAGCCATGAATTATTATATGTATCTATATACTTATATTCATGAAATAAAACCCCTAGCCGTGACCAGAAAAATGGTATGGATGGCTGTAGCACTGGAGGTGCTAGACTGCAAAGGAATGCAGGCACTGAAGGTGCAGGGTTGTGGATGGTCTGGTCATTGGCTTATAAGGACTAGAACCTTGTGTTGTGCGTCTAGTGGTATGAACAACGTGCTAACCGCAAGCCTGGTATGGGACAGGCCTGAACAAGTAATTATGTGGATCGCACATGAAACCCCTGCATGAGATGTGTAGTGATGCACGATAAACACGGAGCGCGGCTCCCACACATATCACTGAAGGTGATCAAGCACGCTGACCCAGTAATGGGAATAAGAAAAGGGGTGGAGGTTTGGATACAACCTGCCACAACTGTGCCTCGCTGAGAGCCACAGGGTCGGGGGTGAATTGTAAGTGATACATAACAAAAGTTCTTGTTATTTCCACCTTGCCGCTCACAATATGAAGTGAGTCAGGGGTCCAATCATTTTGTTATGATAGGAAAGGTTTGAAAGTGGAATATCTTGCGGGTAAATTGGTACCTCTCTGCAGAGTTAAAAACGTATTCGAATACTCCGAGCTCCCGGGTTTTATAGGAGTCTGCTGCGGTGGATTAAATCCACGGGGTGTGACACAAGTACTATTTTCTAAATAAAATATGTTTAAATCAAGATTACCCAAATGACATGTGTTGTCATGATAAGGAGTGCTGCCGTGGGCTGTCGTGTGTCGACGTGTCGCGGTAGTACTATAATCTAGTGAACATGAATAATGATGTTATATTATGAAAAGTGCTGCCATGAGATGAGGTATGAAAGGAAAAGATTATTTTACAAATATCCATAATTCTTGACTAGTCTAGGTTCATATCATCACTACTATATGTATCTACTCTTACCTATGACTTGCTGAGTACGTAAGTGCTCACCCTTGCAACATTCAACTCAATAGATGGAGCCTACTTTGATCAAGATGATGGCACGGAGTACTACGTGGATCCAGAGGGAGGAGAATCAGTTCCGCCAGAACCCTGAAGTGTGTTGTTCTGCCGTCAACTTCTTTTGTGGGAGGGTCACCTATCTTCTGCTGCGTAGTTAAATATTTTGTTAAACCCTGAATGCCTTGTAGGCATTGTAATCCTCTTTATGTAATATTAAGGCCAGCAGGCCACACTGCTTAATATTTTGTGAGTACTCTGTTGCAATGTAATATACTCCTGTGTTTGACTCATCCTGGGAAGTCAAAGGTTTGTAGTTTGGGACTAGCTGCAGCGAGCTAGGTCTCTACAGGAGTAGTCGTTGTCCCAGTCTCGGGGCGCGACAAGAAAAGTTGGTATCAGAGCAACATGAGAACTTGACTGTAGGACGACACCTTTAGGAAATTGGCCGTGCCAGGAAGACGTAATTTATTTAGAAACTATTTGTTGGAAACTTTATTTTGGTAAAAATAATGAGCTTTGTAGCTCTTGAAAAACCTTCATTTCAAAATTTTATTTGGATTTTCTAAAATTCGGTAAGATTGTGAGAGTGCGTTCTGTTGTTTCAGAGTGTCTTAGAGGTTGGTGTAGACAGAGCTAGTGGATGCTCTTAATAGCTTTGTGAATCGCTGTTGCTTTTGCAATGGTTAATTTGTGTATTATGGCTAATAGCCTAAGTAATTTTATGCATTAAAGTAGTTGCATTAATTTCTGCATTGCTTTCTTAGTTGGCCTTAGTTAGTTAGATCCGTCTAAACTTTTTCAGAGCCACCATGGTTGACACCAGAAGGAGATCTCGAAGTGGAAGAGAAGATATAGGTCAGACTCCGCAGGAAGAAGAAACTATGACAAGAGACCCTTTGTTTCAGCAAGGATCTCAGAGTTCCAATCCACCTCAGAATGAACAACCCAGTCTTCAGGAAATTTTGTTGTCAATGGAGAAAAGTCGACAAGAAGCTCAGATAGCTCATACCCAGTTGTTAGCTCAGATAGTTCAGAAACTGCCTACTGGAACAACAGAAGGAACTACTTCTGCTGTAGGAGCGAGATTAACAGATTTCCAAAAGACCCGTCCACCAACATTCTCTAGTGCGACCGATCCTATGGTTGCCGATGATTGGTTACGGGATATCGAGAGAAAACTGGACACGGTCCGATGCAGCGAACGAGAGAAAGTTTTGTTTGGATCTCATCAGTTATCAGGAGCTGCAGCCGCATGGTGGATGAATTACCAGGAAGCCCATCTTGATAAAGATAATATTTCTTGGAGGGAATTTAAGGATCAATTTCGGAAATTTCATATACCTACTGGTGTTATGGCAGCTAAGCGTCGGGAATTTCGGAATTTAACTCAAGGAAGTAAGTCAGTCACTGAGTATCTACACCAATTTACTCATTTGGCTCGATACGCACCTGGAGATGTGGATACTGAAGAGAAGAAGATAGAGCGCTTCACAGAAGGACTTCAACACTATTTACAGTATCAAATTGCTTCTCATGAACTTACAGAATTTCAAACCCTAGTGAACAGAGCTTTAAAGGTGGAAGAAAAGAAGAATATGGGAGAAGAAAGCCGAAAGAGGAGGATGTTCCAGCAAACACGACCACAGTCAAATCCAATCAGAGGAAGAGTTCCTATCACTTCCAAATTCCGACCATCTTATCAGAATCCCAGACCAGCAACGACATTGTGCCCCAACTGCCGAGGAGTGCTGCCGTGGGCTGTCGTGTGTCGACGTGTCGCGGTAGTACTATAATCTAGTGAACATGAATAATGATGTTATATTATGAAAAGTGCTGCCATGAGATGAGGTATGAAAGGAAAAGATTATTTTACAAATATCCATAATTCTTGACTAGTCTAGGTTCATATCATCACTACTATATGTATCTACTCTTACCTATGACTTGCTGAGTACGTAAGTGCTCACCCTTGCAACATTCAACTCAATAGATGGAGCCTACTTTGATCAAGATGATGGCACGGAGTACTACGTGGATCCAGAGGGAGGAGAATCAGTTCCGCCAGAACCCTGAAGTGTGTTGTTCTGCCGTCAACTTCTTTTGTGGGAGGGTCACCTATCTTCTGCTGCGTAGTTAAATATTTTGTTAAACCCTATATGCCTTGTAGGCATTGTAATCCTCTTTATGTAATATTAAGGCCAGCAGGCCACACTGCTTAATATTTTGTGAGTACTCTGTTGCAATGTAATATACTCCTGTGTTTGACTCATCTTGGGAAGTCAAAGGTTTGTAGTTTGGGACTAGCTGCAGCGAGCTAGGTCTCTACAGGAGTAGTCGTTGTCCCAGTCTCGGGGCGCGACAGTTTCCCAGTGGACGAAGAAATGATAACACCTGGTGCCCCTAGGAGAAGTACCCATGGTCGACTGCGATCTATTGCGGAAGTCATGCGCAATTTTCCTCCTACGGTCACGGATGCGCAGAAACCGGCCTTTTTCAGGATCCTGGCAGAAAGACTGGACGAGGTCGCATCCGAGGCGACCCCAACAGCCTCTTCCCGCTCGGTAACACATTCCCGTGAGCGGGATGGTCTTCATTCTGGCTCTGGCCGGCGGAGTTACCCGCCGCCGGTACCGTCCCGACAGGACAAATATCGGCGAATGCAGGATTCTCGTAGTAGGGATCGAGTTCCTGTTCACTCTCGTTTGGCACCACGAGTAACCTCGCCATTGCGTGAGGTCGCTCGAGACCCAACCGAGAGTCACAGGGCGATTCACGGTCCTTACGTTGGTTGTAAAGCTTTTTCGCCTGGCCTACGAGCAGTCGTTTGGCCCGATAAGTTTCGACCAGGGGCCATTGAGAGGTTTGATGGAACTCAGAACCCATCCGAGTTCCTTCAGATTTATATTACTGCCATCCAAGCAGCGGGGGGCGATGACAAGGTCATAGCCAACTACCTGCCTACAGTCCTCGCAGGACCGGCTAGAACCTGGTTGTTTAATCAGCCTGAGGGTTCCATCTACAATTGGGAAATGCTATGCGCTGCCATCCTCAGCAATTTCCAAAACTGTTACCAAAAGCTGGGTAAGGAGGACGACTTGCATAGGCTGCGGCAAACTTCGACCGAAACACTTCGGCAGTTTGTCAAGAGGTTTGTCGGGGTGAGGAATACCATCCCGAACATATCTGATGGCTCCGTAATTAGGGCATTTAAGCATGCCGTTCGATACCGGAGATTCACTGAAGACTTGCTTATCCACCCTCCTCGATCAGTGGCCGATCTGTTCGACATGGCTGATCGATATTCCGATGCAGCTGAAGCAGTCGAATGGAACCGAATGGTCGACAAGGGGGACCTACCACCCCAACCAGGCTTCAAGGACGCCAGGAAAGAAGATTCAAGCAAAAAGCCGGAGTCTTCACCGGGGGGGAAGTCAAAGAAGTCGAAGAGGAACCGCTCTGGACAGTACCGCGAGGTCGCAGTCGCAGAGAAGCCACCTTCGACCAAAGGTAATAAGTCTTCATTTAAAAGTAAAACTGCCTCTGGTGGTTGGGATTCCGACCAGCCAGAAAAATCAACTAATCCGCAGGAGGGCAAGAAGTGGTGTCCACTCCACAACTCCGCAGGCCACGACCTTAGAAACTGCAGGAGTTGGTTGAAACAATTGGACGATTTCTACCAAGGAGTTGGGCCAATGCCAACCTTACCGCCTAAAGAGCAGGCGTGCGGGATTAGAGACGTCGACGGAGACGAAGAAATGGCTTACCAGGTACCTCAAAATCATGTTAATGTCATTTTCGGAGGTTCTTCCTCTTTCGTTTCCAAAAGGCAGTTTAAAACCTTCTGCCGAGAGGTTAACCAAACGGAGACATCCCTTGGTGAACCTCAATACCCCCGTTGGTCGGACATGCCTTTGACGTTCGATCGCGCTGACTGTCCTGTGGGGCTAACCCGACCATTGAGGTTACCTCTGGTCATTACCCCAATCATCAGTAACGCGAGAGTCGAAAGGGTCCTGATTGACGGGGGAAGCTCCCTTGATCTTTTATTGGTCAAAGCGCTCGACGAGATGCAAATTCCTCGTTCGAAGATAAAGCCCATAATCCATCCGTTTTATGGGATAATCCCAGGCCCCTCCATGATGCCATTGGGACAAGTGGTCCTCCCGGTCACTCTGGGAGAACCAGACAACTTCCGGACAGAACTGGTTACTTTCGATGTAATCGATTGTGATTCAGCTTATAATGCAATCTTTGGCAGGCCGACTCTTGCTAAGTTCATGATGGCAACGCCCTATGCTTATTAGTGTGGGAAATTGCCTGGCCCCAAAGGTGTCATCTCGATCCGAGGCAGTCGCAACGTGGCACTCACGTGCGACCGGCTATCTTTGGAGATGGTCGATCAACTTCCCCTCTGGGACGCTCAGGTCGCCACCGTTGCCGCCGATGCGATCAAGGCTGCTCCTCGACCAGATGAAAAACTCAAACAAGTTCCTTTGTACCCAGATGACCCATCCAAGACAATTCGGGTTGGATCAGCCCTGGATGACAAATAGGAACTCGACCTCGTTGCTTTCCTCCGGGCTAACGCAGACGTGTTTGCGTGGAAACCGTCCGACATGCCCGGTGTCCCAAGGGAAGTAATTGAGCACAGGTTAGCAATTCGACCTGGACAATGACCAATAAAGCAAAAGCTCAGGCTCTTACAAGCCACTGACCGACAGGAAGCCATCCGAGAAGAGTTGGACAAACTCTTACAAGCCGGGTTTATCCGCGAAGTGGATCACCCGGGATGGCTCGCCAATCCGGTCATGGTCCGCAAGTCAAATGGCAAGTGGCGCATGTGTGTCGATTACACTAGCCTCAACGCTGCCTGTCCGAAGGATGACTTTCCCCTTCCCCGCATCGACCAGCTGGTCGACTCGACTGCGGGTTGCGAACTGAAGAGTTTTCTGGACGCTTACTCAGGATATCATCAAATTAGCATGGCAGAAGACGATGAAGAGAAGACTGCCTTCATCACCCTGTTTGGCACACACTGCTACGTCAGAATGCCGTTCGGTCTCAAGAACGCAGGTTCCACGTACCAGCGCTTGATGCAAAAGACCTTTCTTTCCCAGATAGGGCGTAATCTTGAAGCATATGTAGACGATTTGGTTGTAAAAAGTACCAAGAGATTGTCTCATTTGGACGATCTCGCTGAAACCTTCTGTAATTTGAATCACTTTGGAATAAAATTAAACCCGGAGAAATGCTCTTTCGGGGTTTCTTCAGGAAAACTCCTTGGTTTCCTTGTGTGTTCCAGGGGCATTGAAGTTAATCCTGAGAAAATTAGGGCTATTGAACAAATGAGGTCGCCCTCGACCATGAAAGATATTCAACGCCTGGCTGGTGGCATGGCGGCTTTAAGTCGCTTCATATCGCGATTAGGCGAAAGGGGATTGCCTTTCTTCAAAACCTTGCGGAAGCATCATAACTTTACATGGTCGGATGAGGCTGAAAAAGCATTCCAGGAGGTAAAAACATATCTATCCAGTCCGCCAGTATTGGTGTCTCCCGACAAAGGAGAACCGTTGCTTCTTTACCTGGCGGCCACACCACACGCGGTCAGCGCCGTTCTAATCGCGGATAGGGAAGGAATACATAGACCCGTCTACTATGTGAGCGAAGTACTTCGTGGTCCTAAGGAGCGCTACCCTGAGGTCCAGAAGATACTTTACGCGCTACTGATGGCTTCCCGTAAGCTACGACATTACTTTCAAGCGCACAAGATCACAGTACCCTCCTCTTTTCCTTTGGGGGATATTGTCCGAAATCCAGAGAAATCTGGTCGAATCGCCAAATGGGTGGTCGAATTCGGTGCCTTCGAGATCCATTTCACACCCCACACGGCGGTTAAGTCTCAGGTTTTGGCCGACTTTGTGGTCGAATGGACCAACCCTGAGCCACCCGTGCGGTTGGCAGAGGAACTGGAGTGCCCCGATTACTGGACAATGTACTTTGACGGCTCCCGTAGTTTTCAACACTCGGGGGCTGGAGTGGTCTTAGTTACGCCCCAGGGCGAACAGCTTAAGTATGTCATTCAACTACACTTTGTTGCAACCAACAATGCAGCAGAGTATGAAGGTCTTCTTGCAGGGCTCCGGGCAGCAAAATTCCTCGGAGTCCGTCGATTAGTGGTGAGGGGAGACTCACAGCTAGTCGTAAACCAGGTAAACAAGGAGTACAGAACCTCCGATGAGACAATGGCTCATTACCTGGGGGAAGTGAGGAGATTGGAAAAACACTTCAGTCATTTCGAAGTCCAATACATCCCGCGAAAGGACAATATTCTCGCAGACCAATTATCCAAAATTGGGTCCTCACGCTCATCCGCTCCGGCAGGAGTGTTCATTGAACACTTGGACCATCCTTCGATCATGACTTCGGTCGAGGATGATTCGGTAATAGCCTTCGTTACCAACCTCGGTCAGGAACAAGATTGGGCTCATCCATTGAGGGTCTATCTTGAACATGGGACCCTACCCGAGGACGAAACCGAAAGTGAACGGTTAATTCGAAAAGCGCGTCTGTACAAACTCATAGATGGGATTTTGTACAGAAAGGGTACTCAACGAGTATTCATGCGTTGTATATCTCAGGAGGAAGGAAAATCCCTCTTGAGAGAAATACATGACGGTGTATGCGGTGCGCACTCGTCATATCGGACACTGGTCGGAAAGGCTTTTCGACAAGGATTCTACTGGCCTTCGACACTTGATGACGCCAAGCATATGGTCAAGACGTGTCCCCAGTGTCAGTTCCACGCAAGGCAAGTCCATCAACCTGCCTATGCGTTGCAAACCATTCCTCTCGCATGGCCATTCGCGGTCTGGGGGATGGATATCGTCGGTCCTATGCCACAAGCGGTCAATGGGTACAAGTTTCTGTTCGTAGCCATTGACACATTTACAAAGTGGATTGAGGCCGAACCAGTACGAAATATTACCGCATCAGCCGCACAAAAGTTCTTCCATAAGAACATTGTGGCACGATTTGGTGTTCCAAACCGTCTCATCACAGACAATGGTTCTCAGTTCGCCAGCGGTCTTTTCCTGGACTACTGCGATCAGGTTGGGACCAAGGTGTGCTTTGCTTCTGTGGCCCATCCACAAAGCAATGGTGCCGTAGAACGAGCCAATGGGCAAATACTGCAAGGCATTAAAAAGCGCGTCTTTAATCGCCTTAAGACTCGCTCGGGGGCTTGGGCAGATGAGCTCTATACCGTTCTATGGGCATTACGAACTACTTCTAGTCGCGCCACCGGTGAGACGCCCTTCCATTTGGTCTATGGGGCCGAGGCGGTATTGCCTATGGAAGTAAGTATTGGTTCTGTTCGGATAGATCAGTTTGAACAGATTAATCAGTCCGAACAACGGGCGCAAGATCTCATCCTCTTATAGAAGAACGGCGTGATCGCACCCTGGTTAAATCCGCGGCATACTTGCAAGCTTTACGCAGGTATCACAGTAAAAAGGTGCGACCACGTGATCTCAACGTGGGCGACTTGGTTTTACGAAAAATTCAAGACCAGTCTAATCGCAATAAATTCTCCCCAAAATGGGAAGGTCCTTACACTGTTGTCTCAGTGCCGCGGACAGGATCGGCGCGGTTAGCTATGGAGGATGGTCGGATTTTGTCCAATACTTGGAACATCGATCAACTTCGCAAGTTTTACGTGTAAGTATTCCAAATCACTTTTTTCCTATTAGCATCTTTTCATAAAATAAAATATGTTTTTCTTTCATACAATAAGTTTTTCTCTTTAAGCCCTTATCATATGCATTCGACCTGGGGCTGACCGCCGGCGGTCAGATCATTACAACAATCTAATCGGATTCGCTGGTCGATCTCATGACCACTTCCAGATAAGTCACTCCTAAATAAGCCGTTTCTCAGCGCATGCGGGGCTATCTGGCAAGTCCTTGGTTATCTGAGTGGCTACCAGTTCGCAATAAGATTAGACGTTACATTGATCCTGATCGTTGGTTTAAAACACACACCCCTGGTCGTTACGCTTATGTTTTCTCCTCTGCTTATAACACTAAGGCTTCAATATTCATAAGCAGAGGCGGGGGCTAGGGGGGATGTGCTTATAGTATGGAACTCATAATATTAAATTGCAAAATATGTACTTTCTGTCAAAAAATGGTTTTTTACATACATTGCATTATACAAAATTGTTTGGATACAAAAATAAGGATCATTCGATCCCCAGCTCAATCAAAAGCCTGTCTACTAAGGGCTTGATCTCCTCCATGACGGCATCGAGCAGCTCTTCACTCTCGATCTCAACCGGTCCCACCAGTGGATTCAGATCTGCATCTGGGCCAAAGTGGAGTCGAATCCGGCTTAGCATAGCAGAAGCGGCTGACCGAACTCTGGTTCTGATCACCTCTTCTCTTCGCTGTGTATCCTCAGGGAGATACTCGAGAAGTGACTCTGCTTGAGTTATAACAAGGGCAGCCCAGTCTTCTTGGCTGAGATCGTCTTGGGTGGTTTCGACCACGTCAGCCTTCAGAAGGTAAGCCACCGCCTTCAGCTTTTCGAAGACTGAATGGCTCAGCTTCCCAATTGCCCTTGTGGAGGCTTCGATAGAATCCTGGAGGAGTTTATTATCCGCACTGAGCTGTTTTATTTGACCTGCTTGCGCTGCAACAAGGGAAAAGATTACTCGCATATTGCTTAGACAAGTCTTCCTAGCTCAGAAGATGACTTACCAGCAAGTTGCGATCGTAGTCTGTTATTTTCGATCTCTTGGTTCCTCACCACTGAGACCGAATGGAGCTTCATTGTGGCTATTTCCTTGTCCTGCAATGCCACCTTCCTGCAATAAAACAGAAGGAATGGTTGTAACCAATTTATACATCTATAAATTGAAGAATGATGATCCTTACTTGCGCAAGAAGTCTCGTTCTCTTTGTATGGTCACCATGCTCGCCGCCGTGGCACGTGACTGGGCCATCATCCGGGATAATTCCTGTGATGCAAAAAAGGGAGTGAAAAGTGTCCTATGTGTAATTCAGGACATCCAGAAAGGGATTCATCATACCTTCATGAATTTTTGCAGAGAGGCATCTTCCGGACTAATTGGAAGATTTGTCGAAGGCCCGGAGGTGCTTACAGCAGGGACAGTAGGAGGAAGTGCCTGCTGAGTATTGCTTCCAATCGCCGGCGACTGCGACTGGGTCCTCGTATCTGGTTCTCCCCCCGTGACTCGGACGACTTCCTGGGCCGAGGGGGTGGAGCGCTCCTCATTGGGGGCTCCTGCACCAGCAGTGACTTCAACCCTTCCCGAAGCGGTTGGAGGACTGGATGCCATTTCTTTCCGTCTGATGGAGGAAAAGAAAAATCAAATAGTAACTATTTGTGACCATCATTTATGATACAACCAGGATGAAGGTTCTTACCTTAATTGAAATCCCACTAGTTTTTGGGATCTCTGAGAAAGTTCTTCTTGAGCGCGGGGACAAGTATCATCCGCCCTGATCTTGCGCTTGGAAAACAAAGGCCCCTTTCCCTGTGTGTCTTCCCCTATGAACATTTTTTCAAGAGAAAAATAAAGACTGGCAAGAAGGATCGTTACCTGGGCAGTTGATCCCATTGGCGATGACCCATCCAAGGATCTCGCTGTCTCCTGTGATCCTGTAGCCGGTACCTCATGTGTAACCGCCGCAGGATCTTGAACAACCACCTCTGCTCCTGTCCGCAGAGGAGAAGGATTTTCCTCCCTAGGACTCGGGGTAGTCGCAGGGAGAAGCTCTCCTCCCTGTATAAACATTGACTCGTCAAAATATACAGAAGGAATTGAAGAAAGTATGACTGTAAGGAATCCTTACCGAGGTCGTCCTTTCGACCAGGGAAGCAGAGACAATTGACCCTGAAGCCTCGGGGGCTTCAAGAACTTGGAGGTCATCCGCGACCCCAAGATTTTCCGCGGTGGCAGGATCTGCCACGACCACCTCTTCGGTAACAATGGTCTCTGCGGGACAGCTTGGGGCATCGCCGGATGGAAGATCCGCGATCTTCCTCCTCCGAAGGACCAGAGGAACATCATCCTCTTCCTCCTCGCTCCCCTCTCCCTGTACGACGAAGAAGTGATCCCAATCTGTGCTTGGTAAAACAGAAGGGATGCGATATCTTACCGCCGTCTTTCTTGCGGTAGGAGGAACGCTCCGTGAAGACCCCTCCCCGGGATTTGGCCTGGCCTTCTTGGAGGCAGGACTCTTTGTCCTGGGTCTTTGGGAGACCTTCTTCACGTTCTTTACCATTGGCTTCCCAAGAAAGCCAACGTTCTCACTTGGGAAAGTCGTCTCGGCAAACCTTCCTAGGAGCTGATTCACATTTTCGATAGAAATGTTTAACGCTGGACATGCATAAGACCTAAAAAACGGAAGCCAGATAAAAAATGTACCTTTCGGCATTCCTGTTTAAGGTCATCGCCGGCGTGGATTAGGCTCTGTGGGCGAGGCGATCCCTTAGGGCCCTCTACATCGGCGTTGTAGGCCCTAAGGAGGGAGTTGGTCTGCCTCTCAATTTCAGATGAAGGCAGAACTGTTCCCAAATTCAAGTCAAAATTTGCGCAATTTAAGAATGGCAAAGCTCAGCGCCAAAGAAATAAATACCTTCACTGTAGTCCAAGGTGCTGTCCGCCACGGACCTAATCTCCCATGCCGGATGAGCCCTTTCACGCAACCCGGTTCTTCACGAAGTCTCGAATAATATCTCGAGCCGTCAATCCTTGATTGACCAAGTGAAGAATCACCTCAGCATGCTTCGAAAGCTCCCAGTTCATCGCCGGGGGAACATCTAACTCGCTCGACTTCTCTGGTCGCGAGTTTTCAAACCATAGACTGCTTTCGGATGGTGGAGAGCAGTAAAACCACCTTTGGTGCCACCCGTGCACAGAGTCTCGCAGGGGTGGGGAGGGATACTCCTTTTTATCCCTCAGCCGGAAGTAGATGCATCCGGCGGAGTTGGTGCTCTTCGACCACGCCGAAAAGTAGAATCGCCGGAAAAGATCCACGCTGGGATATATTCCGACAAACGCTTCACAAAGATGCTGGAATACCGCAAGGATCAGCATCGCGTTGGGGTGGAGGTTAATCAGTTCCCACCCATAGTGCTCAAGGACATCCTTGAGGAACCGACTCTCAGGGAATCGGAACCCGCAGCGCAGGTACTCCTCAAAAACCACCAACTCGCCCTCTTGGACAGTTGGGGTTTCTTGGTCCTTCTCCGCAGGCCGCCAGTTAATGAGCAGCCGCGGAGGAAGGATCTCCTCTTTCTCTAACGCCACTAGGCTCTCTTCGGAATGGTGGATGGATCGGCTCCAGGACACCATCTTTGGTGGAGAATCAAAGGGAAAGTTGGCGATTTTGGGAAGACGAAGGCTGAAGAAAAATGAGGGTTTTGTGCGGCGAGAATGATGAGGGTTTTTGGCTGTGTGGCTTCTTTGAGAAGACATCTGCTCTTTTTATAGACCCAAGGTGGCGCATTAATGAGTAAACGGCTCATTTCAAACGTTCCATTAAATGCTTTATTCATTTCCCATAATGGATACTGTCTCTGATGGACCCGATAAAGTATTCAGGCGTCGGATCTGAAACAAAAAGACTTCTTTGTTTTGGAAACTGAAAGTGCAAAAGGACTGAAAAATTTTCAGTACTTTTCAGAAGACGTTTTTCCTTTTTATGCTTTGAACATTTTTTTCGAAAAAATCATGCAACTCAATTTTTGACGTACTGGAATGTTTCTAATTGGGTTATGGCTTTATCGAAATCGTGTTCTAGACTAAAACTTCGATTCTAATCGGAGTGACAGCCTGACCGAGTTCCAACTCTGGTCGCACTTTAGTTCTGACCGCGGCTCTGAAACTGATCGCGGAATCAGGGCAGGTCGCGGTGCTTTTTTCTTAAACGCCATTCTGATCGCAGAACTAAAGTTTCCTGTGTATGAATGGTCGCGAACATAAAGTTTATGGCTATATTTTCGCACAGAAGATGTGAAGAATATTCATGAGAAATGAGAAACTTTTATTTCTTACATTCTTTACATACAAAAGGGATACAGTTGATCAAAATGTCGACTTGCTCCGAAAGAAGTTTACAAAGTTCCCCAAGGGACATGTTGTTGTCAGTAGGATTTACACTGGCAACCCCCAGGGAACTAGCAACTACCCTAAGTCTATCTACATCGTCCCTAACAACAGACGCACTATTGTCCCTAATCAAGTCAGAGAGTTCTGGCTGTTGCTAAGCGAAGTCCCTCTCTCGACGGAAATGGTGCGCCTCTTCCCGGGATCGATCAAGACATTCTGCTAGACGCAGAATCTTCGAGGCCATCTCCTCGGTCTTCTTCTCCAGGGCATTCTTCTCTTCCAGAAGAGTCTGTCCGGAAGGAAGAGATGGAGCAGCAGAAGGCTGATCGCTGGAGCCTCCAACCTCCTGCATTTTGCAAAAATTAGTCGTACTAACTATAATTATAAGCAAAAGGGGAGAAGGATTGATACCTGCCCCGGTACATAACCCGTTAATACACCCATCTTGGGAGGAGGATCATCAGATGGTGGAAGTGCAACCTTCCCATCAGAAGATTGCTTCGCCAACCCAATATGGCAATCATCTGATCGAGGGATAGTCACCGCTTGCCGACCAGAATGTTGATCAACCAAAAGGATGGGAGAATTGAATGTGATGGGATCTTTCTCCAAGGACAAAGGCCTAACTTGCCGAGAGGCATGAACGGGGAGGGTCAAAGGAACTGAAGGAAAAAAGAAACATGCTACATTCTTCACCTTTGTTCCACTGGAAGATCCTTCGTCAACCTTGGGTTTCTTCCTTAAGGGAGACAGGACTTCAATCGTTTGAGGCCCTTGTTCGACAACTTCCTCTTCATCACTCTCAATCTCGATGATATCGTGATCTGCCATTGGGAAGAGTATGTGAAAAAGAAGAAGGCAGGATAACAAGAAAAGAACTTAGGTGTAGAGGGAAATTATGGAGTTTTACAAAATCAGGAGCCTGGTATTTATAGCCACCTGGGTGACGGTTTGCATTCCAGACACCTCGAGTTTCGTCAAAGCATTTACAATTCTACGGCGCTATCATTGCCCGTCACATAATGTCAGAACCCGTCTTGGGAAACCAATTGTTTTCACTTAGTGCGCCACTAAGTGGAAAAATTGAAGAGTCGGGTTAAAAATCCGATGCATGGTTTTAAAATTCGAAATAAACATGTCTCTTTGTTTTCTTTGAATTTGGGGGCTAGCTGACGAGGATTGACACCCGGGTCACTTCTAATAAACTTTTGGTTCAAGACAGATTCGAACCAGATATATATGTGGCGATGCGAACTCAAGCTATTTTGAGGGGCATCACCACGAGGTCGCAAGTTTTACGCGATCAGGTCGCGGGTTTTCGTGCGATCAGGCCGACAGCCTTGTGCGGTCAGAAGTTCGTACGCTATACGTGAACTGGATGTCCGGAATGTTGTGCGGTTAGCCCACATTCCGCGATCAGAACATTCTCGACCAGAGTGCTTGGAGTTTATTCGGTTATCCTTATATCAGGATATTTCAAGCATCCCGAGTATTCCTCCACGTTGAAGACTAACCGTCAGAGGTTAATATATGCGGTTATTCATGATTAACACGTGTTAATAACCTCCGTGGAAGTTATTAGCGGTTCTCCAGGAACCGCATCCAACCGTTTGATGCAGTTTTGTTCATATGGCACCCTTTCGACCAGTATAAAAAGGTGGCAAAGTACATCAAAGGGGGGATCCAAGACATTTTGGAAGAACAAGACCCCTGATATAAGTGAGATACAAGATATCTCGACCACTCAAACAGCCAAGTCTACGGCTTAGATTAGACAATACTTACAAGTCTCCTATAGCTTCCTTTTGTACACTTATGTAGGGAAAACTTTCGCCTGTGAAGGTTTCTCCCCGCTAGTTTGTAAAGCTTTATCACATATAGTGAAATTCTAACAGGACGTAGGGCTTTTACTCCCACCATCGAGGGCCCGAACCTGTATAAATCTCTCTGTGCTCCAGTTCACCATTGTTCTACATACCTTCCCGGAGGGTCATCTTGAAAGGTCTCACAATTACAAATTTTGCATAAGTTCGGCTGAGGACCCCGAGTCCGAATCGTCGACACATGGTGACCGAGACTTGATTTTATATACGGTGGAACTGACATCAAGTTCCGGACCTGTCTCTTCCATCCCCTGGTAGGGGAAGACGTGTCCTCCTGACATTCCTTCGGAATGTCTTTGCAATCGATCTCTTCCATTGGAATGGGATCATTGGGCGAAGGCATTTGTATATGGGCATAATCATCGAGATCGAAGTCGTTCTCAGAATTATATGCCCCAGACATGGCTCACCAAACCTCCAAATGAAGGGAAAGTACCTTGAGAAAAGGCCCCGCGGTGGGTGCCAGCTGTCGACAATTTGGACTCGGGGTCCTTCGTCGATCTTATGCAAATTTGTGAGTTGCGGGACCTTTCAGGGCGCTCCTCCAGGAAGGTAAGATGAGTAATGTCTATATGGGCACAAGAGAATTTATATAGGTTTGGGCCCTTGATGGTGGGAGCAATAGCCCTACGTCCTGTTATGATTTCACTATATGAGAAAAGGTGTTTACAAGAGGGAGGAAGAGATCGTCACAGGCGAAGATCTTTTCTCTATTAATATCTAACTAACTATGTCTAAGTCTTCAGGTTAATTGGACTCCTGGTAATGTTTTTATGCTTAACCGTCCCTTAGAACGTGCATTGACCACCTCTTTATATCGATCAAAAGGGCGCCAAAGCGAAACGGCCTCGGACAGTTGCTAGGATGCAGTTTTGTTAACCGCACTTAACTTCCACGCAGGCTTAACACGTGCAATCAAGGGATAACTGGACATGTTAACCTCCTGGCAGTTGTCTTCATACGTGGAGAAATCCTCGTGAACCTCGGGATATGCCCGTTCAAAAGTTTAGACATTCTCGAGTTATTCTGGTCGCAAATAGTCAATAACCTTCTGACCGAGCACTATCTGCAGTCTTCCGACCGTGCACTGTCTGCGGCCTCATGAATCATCTTTGTGTTCGCGCCCTTCAGGTCGTCTGAGACCATAGCGACGGACTTATAGGCACACGTCTAATCTGATTATGTCTCGAACCAGACGTGTATTATTTTGAACTAGCTCGGGTGATAATCCTCGTCAAGGTCATCATAGCAAGATGGTCCCCGGCGATCAGCCCCCGAGCATAGCTCGGTTATGGGTAGGACAAAAGAGAAAAAAGGACCATAACATAATTCGAAGAGAAGTACACACAGTTTTTTTATCAACTCATGCTAATTGAAAAGGATAAATGTTGGGGGAAATCTCCGCGAGGTAAGTTGCGCTGCCATTCGCTCGGGGACGTGGTCTCCGGTGCCTGCCCCGGGCGCCGCCTTTTGCTCGGGGACAAAGCCCCCGGTCTTGTCCTGGGTGTTGCCTTTTCGTCCGGGGACGTGGCCTCCGGTGCCTGCCCCGGGCGCCGCCTTTTGCCCGGGGACAAGGCCCCCGGTCTTGTCCTGGCCGTCGCCTTTTCGTCCGGGGACGTGGCCTCCAGTGCCTGCCCCGGGTGCCGCCTTTTGACCAGGGACAAGGCCCCCGGTCTTGTCCTGGGCATTGCCTTTTCCCCTGGGGACGTGGTCTCCAGTGCCTGCCCCGGGAGCCGCCTTTTCGTCCGGGGACGTGGCCTCCGATGCCTGCCCCGGGTGCCGCCTTTTACTCGGGGACCAGGCCTCCGGTGCCTGCCCCGGCCGCCACCTTTCACACGGGGACGTGGTATCCGGTGCTTGCCCCGGGTGCCGCCATTCGCCCGGGGACGTGGTCTCCGGTGCCTGCCCCGGGTGCCGCCTTTCGTCCAGGGACGTGGCCTCCAGTGCCTGCCTCGGGCGCCGCCTTTTGCCCGGGGACGAGGCCCCCGGTCTTGTCCCGGGCGCCGCCCTTTTCTCCCGGGGACGTAGCCTCCGGTGCCTGCTCGAGCGCCGCCTTTCACCCGGGGACATGGCCCCCGGTGCCTGTCCCGGGCGCTGTCGTTCTTCCGGGGATAGGAGACCTTGGTTCCGTGTCACGTGCGGGTCGCGTGACGAGCGCCTTGGTCACGTGCGGGTCGCATGGCAAGCGCCTCGGGAATCAGCGGCCACCTGTCAAGCATCCGAGGCATCTGGCCAGGAGAAGGACGTTGCTACCCCTCGATCCGATGGTAGCGTCTGGGGTAGTTTAGTCTTTTCTACTTCTTTTGGGGCTATAAATAGTCCTTGTACCCCCTGTTGTAAAGACAAGTTGCTCATTATTGCTAGAATAGCCAAACTCATAGATGTGTTCCGGAAGCCTCTCCCCGAGAGAGCCTCCCCAGCCGACTCCGGTCGGGAGCACGTCGACAGGACTAGGGCCCCCACCGGGACCTGAACCTGTATAAACCCTCGTGTCACTTGTTGTGTTTGTCCGGCGGGGGAGGACCGGTTACCCGGTCAACCCGCGTCGCATTTTCTTCGCTAGGATCGTCCACAAAACCTGCCGGGGTATTCGCAATACCATGACAATTGGCGCCGTCCGTGGGGAATCGTGACAAGACACCATGGCTCCCCCAAGAACAAGGGCCCGCGCCCTTCCTGGTGACGCCGATCTCGGAGACCCGGCGCCGCCCGTCCGGGACACGCCTGTCCCGGCGCTTCCGCCTGAAGGCGGCCAGACCCAGGTACCGCCTCCCACCTTCCCTCTTAACTTAGGTGGTTCGACCTCCGGGTCGCTCTCGGTGACCGCGGGAGCCTCGGCCGGGACCAGTCTCCCCCCAACGGCTCCCCCGGCTCCCCGGGACGCCTTGCTCGAGGCTTTAGTGGAGGGCTAGCTCCGCGCCCAGCACTCTATGGATGAGCTGCTTCGCGTGTTGGCGCGACCACCGGCCCCCACATATGCGCCGTACCCATACCCGGGGGCTATGCCCCCATTTATGGGTCACCCGGCAGCCCCTCCGGTCTCTGGAGGTTTGGTCACCTCGTATGACCCCACCGGGGGGTATCCTCCCCCTGCGGGCCATACCCCCGGATCCTTCCCGGCACCCGGGTCCTTCCTGGTGTCGGGAGGCTACTTCCTGCCCGGGCCCTTCGTGGCACCGGGGGATACCCCGTTCCGGGCCCATTCCCGGGGCCGGGGGCCCATTTCATGTCGGCGGTTTTCCCTGGGCCGCGAGCGAGTCCCGCCCCGCGCGTCACGTTTCCCGCACCGGGGGCGGTCAACAGAGCAGCTCCCGTGCCTCAGCAGACTTCCCCCCGCATCGGCTCCCCGGTTCCGGACGTCGCAGCAGGGGCTTCCCCCTTACCGGTTCCGGTCGTCGCCACGGGGGCTCCCTCCACTTCTGTTCCGAACGTCGCCGCGGGCGCCCCCTCCCTGGTTCCGGATGATATAGGGGCTTCCCCCCTTTCCGGTCCCGGGGATCTCCGCAGGGGGCTCCCCCCAGCCAGCCCCGATAGCTTCCGGGCCAGCAGCTACAGTGCATGAGCTCCCTCCTCCCCTTGGGCCACCCCCGAGGGTGCCCCCGTCGAACTAGGCCCGTTTCCCCCGGGAGGAGGTCGAGCGAATGCATACGGCCAAGTGCGGGGAAGAACTTCCCCCGGGCCGCCGGCGCGGAGAGCCTCGCTCTCGCACCGGTCGGGGGAAGAGACCCGCCGAGGAGCCAACCTCTCCGGGGGAGAGCCCGGACGTCCGGGAACTCAGCCCCGGTCCGGAAGAAAAGCGTCACCACCGCCACTCTGGCGGACCTCTCGGCCGCTTCCATACTCCAATAACGAGGGGGTGTCCCCCGTCAAAGGAGACAGCGACCGGGACTCTCCCCGGGAAGTGCAGGGGGCTAATCAGCCCCTATGCCGTAGACTTCAGAGCATTCGGTGGCCTCGGCCTTATCGCCCGCCGCACATCGAGCACTACAACGGTGAGGCCGACCCTTACGAATTTGTGCAGGTATATTCCACAGCCATCTCCGTGGCCGGGGGGGACGAGACGGTGCAGTGCAAAGTCTTCCCCCTCTACCTCACCGGGATCGCCCGCTCCTGGTTCTACAACCTGAAGGCCGGCTCCATCTAGTCTTTCGCGCAACTCAAGCGTGAGTTATGCGTGAACTTCCAGGGGAACTACGTTCGCCCCCTGGACTCTTCGCAGCTGTACACCGTCCGTCAGAGGACGGGGGAGACCATCCGAAGCTTCTTCAAGCGCTTCGCCCAAGTGAAGAGCAAAGTGGCTCATGTCCCTGACTCTACGGTCATCGAGGCGTGCAAGAGCAGGATCCTCCCGGGGGAGCTCCACCGGAGGCTCTCTCGAAGCTGCCCCTCCTCCGCCGATGAGCTCTTCAACGTACTCGAAAAGTACGCTCGGGCGGAGGAGGACGACCTCTGGAAGAAGACCCAGGGGGCTCCCGCCCCCGCCGACTGGGGGGCCAGGGACCCCCTCAAACGCCCCAGGCAGGGGGGGCGTAACGAGCCACGGCCTCGGGACACCTTTGTCCTCGAGGGCGGAGGCGGCTCGCACGACCCCCCGAGGAGCAACCGCCCCTTGCCCAAGCCGAAAGGCCATGGGGGAGGACAGTCTTCCTGCGGTCGGGAAGGCCCGCGGGGAGAAGCAGGGAAGGACCGTGGTGCACCTTCCACGGGTCTAGTACCCATGCTACCCGAGAGTGCGACCAGCTGCTGCAGCACTTCGCAGCGTTCCTCAACCAGCATGGGCAGGGGGGGACTCCGGCCTCCTTGCCCCCTCGGCCGGCTGTACTGGCCCTTCCTGCTCCCGCGGGGGGTCAACAGGGCGAGCCGTCAGAAACTCTCCCCTTCCAAACTTCCCAGCGCCGTATCAACGTCATCGTGGGAGGGTCCGCCTCTGGGCGGGACTCTAAGCGCCAACGTAAGGAGTACGCATGCAAAGTCAAGGTGGTGGGGGTGCTGCACACGTCTCCACCACCCAAGTGGTCGGACGTCCCCCTCACCTTCACGGCGGAAGGCGCGTGCGGGGTTCGCTTCCCCTACGATGATGCGCTCATCGTCTCCGCCACCATCTACAACTGCCACCTGGCCCGCATCCTCGTGGACGGCGGGAGCTCCGCCGACGTCCTCTACCTGAAGTCCTTCAGGGAGATGCAGGTGGATGAGAAGCTTCTGCAGCCCGCGGCAGGCCCCTTGCAAGGATTCGTCCCGGGGAAGGCGATCCACCCCGTGGGGAAGGTGGATCTCCCCATGACATTTGGCACCCCGGAGAACTACCGGACCGAGATGGTCCGATTCGACGTGGTGGACCTCCCCTCCTCCTACAACGCGATCATGGGGAGGACCACGATCAACCGCCTGGGGGCTGCCACCCACCAAAACACCTATGCATGAAGATCCCCAGGCCGCATGGCGTGATCAACGTCCGGGGAGACCAAGACATGGCCCGCGCTCTATACGAACGCGCCGCTGCCACAATCGGAAGCGTCAACATCAATAAGGCGCCCGGGGGGGAGGTGTCTCCCCCGGAACCAGACGTCGCTGTGATACCCTCAGGGAGGCCCCTCCCCAAGCCACGTCCGGAAGGGGGCCTTCGGAAGGTCCTGCTGTCCCCGGGCGACGGGGACAAAACTGTCCGGATCGGGGCGGAGCTCCCCGAGGAGCATGCAGCACAACTTGCGGCTTTCCTGCGCAAAAACTCTGACGTTTTCGTGTGGAAGCCCTCGGACATGCGAGGCGTTGCCCAGGAGGTCATTGAGCACAAGCTCGCGGTGACCCCCGGTCACCCCCCTATCAAACAAAAGTTGAGGAAACTCTCCCTTGAACACCAAGAGGCGATCAAGGGGGAGATCGCCTGACTCCGAGAGGTGGGGTTCATTCGGAAGGTCCTGCACCCTGAGTGGCTCGCGAACCCTGTCCTCGTGAAGAAGTCAAATGGCAAGTGGCGGATGTGCGTGGACTTCACCGACCTCAACCGCGCCTGCCCCAAGGACAACTTCCCACTCCTGCGGATTGACCAACTGGTTGACTCCACCGCGGGGTGCGAGTTGATGAGCTTCCTGGACGCTTACTCGGGCTACCATCAAGTCCGGATGGCGGAAGGGGACGAGGAAAAGACGAGTTTCATAACTCCCCTCGGAACCTTCTGCTACGTCCACATGCCCTTTGGGCTGAAGAACGCGGGAGCAACCTTCTAGTGCCTCATGACGTTGGTCTTCAAAGATCAAGTCGGCTGCAACGTCGAAGTCTACGTAGACGACGCGGTCGTCAAAAGTCCCCGTGCAGCCGCCCACGTCGATGACCTGGCGGAGACCTTCCGCAACCTCCGCGCTTATGGGTTGAAGCTCAACCCAGAGAAGTGCGCCTTCGGCGTGCGGGGGGGGGGGGCGGAAGCTCCTGGGTTTCCTCGTGTCCCAACGGGGCATAGAGGTAAATCCCGAAAAAATCCGGGCGTTCCTAGACATGCCCCCGCCGCGCTCTGTCAAGGACGTCCAGCGGCTCGCCGGCCTCTTAGCCGCGCTGAGCCGCTTCGTCTCGTGGTCGGGGGAACGAGGCCTCCAATTCTTCAAGATCCTCCAGGGGCTCGAGGGGTTCCGATAGACCCCCGAGGCCCAGGAGGCCTTCGACGACCTCAAGAAGTACCTCACGAGCCCTCCAATGCTCATGAGTCCATCTCCAGAAGAGCCCTTGCTCCTCTACCTTGCCGCGACCCCGGTCGCCGTAAGCGTTGTATTGGTGAAGGAGCAAGGGGGGCAGCAGTGTCCCATGTACTACGTGAGTGAGGCCCTCCAAGGGGCAAAATCTCGGTACACGGAGATGGAGAAGATATGCTACGCCCTCCTGATGGCGTCCCGGAAGCTTCGCCACTACTTCCTGGGACACCCCATCACCGTCCCGTCTCCCTCCCCCTGGGGGAGGTGCTGCGGAACAAAGAGGCCACCGGTCGGATCGGGAAGTGGGGGGCCGAGCTCGCCCCCTTCTCCCTGTCCCTCACAGGCCACTCCGCCATCAAGTCACAGGTCCTCGCCGACTTCGTGGCAGAGTAGACTCCTGCCTCCGGGCCCGGGGATGAAAACCTCCCCGCGCCGCCCCGACGCAGTGACCATTGGACACTCATGTTTGACGGGTCACTGTGTCTCGCCGAGGCCGGTGCGGGAGTAGTTCTCCGGAGCCCTGAGGGGAAGGAACTCGAGTACGCAGCGCGGCTCGAGTTCCCCGCAAGCAACAACGTCGCCGAGTACGAGGCTTTGCTCCTCGGGTTGCGTCTTGCACGCTCCCTGGGGATCCGACGCCTCCTAGTGAAGGGAGACTCTCAGCTCGTAGTATGCCAAATGGACAAGTCTTACCTGTGCCATGACGCAAACTTGAGTCTTTATTTGCAGGAGGTGCGTAAGATGGAGAAGCACTTCGACGGCCTCGAGGCCCGGCATATCCCGCGAAAGGACAATGACCGGGCTGATGCCTTGGCCTGGGCAGCCAGCACCCGGGAATCGCTCCCCAAGGGGGCCTTCCTGGAGATCATCGCAAAGCCCTCGGTGGCCTCCCCGGACCCAGGCGACGAGCCTCGCGTCCCGGAGGTCGCCGAGATCACCCGGGCTCCGTCATGGATGGACCCCCTCGTCTCCTTCATCAAGGGGGAGGGGGACCCTCCCAACGAGACCGAGGCTAAGGGCCTCCGGGCCAAAGCCCGGGCATACCTCCTGCTGGAGGGGAAGCTCTACAACAGGGGGCTTCCGCCCTCCTTCGTTGCCTCCCACGGCCGGAGGGACTCCAACTTCTTGAAGACATCCACGCGGGGAGCTGTGGCTCTCACCTAGCCCCGCGTGCCATCGCAGCCAAGGCTCTTCGGCAGGGCTTTTACTGGCCCACAGTTATGCGCGACGCGCGAGACCTTATCTCCGCGTGCGAGGCTTGCCAGAAGACGGCCAAGGGTTCGAACCTCCCCCCCGTAGCGCTGCAGACTATCCCCATCACTTGGCCCTTCACGAGTTGGGGGATGGACCTCTTAGGACCCTTTCCCCCAGCGCTCGGAGGATACAAGTATGCGGTGGTCGCGGTCGACTACTTTACAAAGTGGGAAGAGGCAGAACCCTTGGCCAGCATCACGTCCCGGGCCGTCCAGCGGTTTTTCTGGAAAAACGTCGTTTGTCGTTTTGGTGTCCCCCGGGAAATCACTGTTGATAACGGGACCCAATTCGACTCAGCTTATTTTCGGGAATTCTGTGAAGGCCTGGGGCTCGTCATCCACTTCGCCTCAGTGGCCCATCCCCAGAGCAATGGGGCTGTCGAGAGGGTCAATGGCGTGATCCTACAGGGGTTGCGCCGGCGACTCGAGCAGGCCGCTTCTAAACGGGGTGCATGGGCAGAGGAGCTCCCGAGCATCCTCTGCTCCATGCGCACGACCCCGAGCCAGGCGACGGGACGTACTCCCTTCTCCCTAGTCTACGGGGCCGAGGCAGTCCTCCCCCCGGAGATTAGCTTCCGGTCGCTGCGAGTCGAGCTCCTAGACGGAGCTACGACCGCAGCGTACCAAGCCAACGAGGCGAACCAGCGGCTGGAGATCGATCTCGTGGAGGAGGAACGCGACCGAGCGCTCCTCCGCCATGCCATCTACGAGCGCGAGATGGCGCATGCATACAACCAGCGTGTGCGCGAGAGGGCTTTTCGCCTCGGGGACCTTGTCCTCAAGCGTGTCACCGACCCTCAAGCCCAGGGCAAGCTCTCCCCCAAATGGGAGGGCCCCTACAGGATCTCCGCGGTCCTGGGCTCGGGGGCTTACAAGCTCTCCAACCTCCAAGAGCAGGAGCTAAAGCACACGTGGAACTTGCGTTTACTTCACAAGTTTTACGTCTAGCCTACACAGGCCTGTCCCCTCCCCCGGAGCGATTACGCCAGAGGGGGAAGGGGGACCTCGTACTCACTGTCCCCTCCCCCGGAGCGATTGCGCCGGAGGGAGGGGGGACATTGTAATTACCTTTCCCTCCCCTTTCGCGACTTCGCGGGGGGAGGCGTTATATTTTGTTGCATTATCAATATAACTGGATTTTTCTCTTCAACTGTCTCATTGCAGGTTCTTTACATTACCGCCTCTAACGGTGATGCCCTCCCCGCGAGGATGCCCTCCCCTTGAGGAAGTGGGCTCTCATGACCCAACAAGTCCCTCCTGTAGGGCGGCTTACGATAACCCTTCGTGGACTGAGGGTGAAAACGGCAACCCGGTCCTCGGGGACTGTGGTAACGAGTCACTTTGGGAGACTAGTCCCCTACCCAAATACTCAGACCTGTCATTGGGCACATCCTCCTCCGGGAGTCGATGGTCTCCCCAGCGGGACGGATTTCTTGGATATTATTCTCTGGAGACCTTATTCCCGGCTCCCCGTTCTCACGGCGACTGGACGATTGTCTCCCAGAAAGTTTATCTCCTGAAATCTCATCTAAGGTTTTCTTGGACATTTCTTTCCCGGAGACCTTATTCCCGGCTCCCCGTTCTCACAGCGACCGGATGATTGTCTCCTAGAAAAATTACGGATTTCTTGGATATTTCTTTCCTGGAGACCCTATTCCCGGCTCCCCGTTCTCACGGCGACTGAACGATTGTCTCCCAGAATGTTCACCTCCGGAAATTTCGTCGAGTTTTCTCGGATGTTTCTTCCCCTGAGACCTTATCCCATCTCCCCGTTCTCACGACGACCGGACGATTGGCTCCCGGAAAGTTTTTCCCCGGAAACCTCGTTTTGGAATTCTCTAACTTCGAAAAATTCTAATGTCACAGGTCTTCATCTTCACCCCGAGGGCTTTGTCACCCCCACAGCGCGCGGAGCTACCCTCCGGCCCACTGTGGGCGGGGGGGATAAGGAACCCCCGGGTGTCGTCCGGACCATCCACGAGCAAACTTAGCTCATTCTTATCAAAAGAAGTCGTCCAGACCATCCAAGAAAAACGAGCAAACTTAGCTCTATCTTATCAAAAGAAGACTCTGAAAGCAACAACAAGCAAACACAGCTTTATTAATCATTCAACCGGAGGACATCTTCCCCCTCTGGTGGGCATCGAAAACGGTACAAGCTGGGCCATAACCCGGAAATTCTCTACGTCCTAAGGCTCCTACGCCTAATAGTCCCGGAGGCCCTCCGAGAGCTCCCGGGTCAGGTCCCGGTACAATGCGCGTATGCGGCGCTGAGCTTCCCAGAGCACGTCCTCGGGACAATACTCGTAGCCCGCCGGTGGAAGTATCCGAAGAGGGGGGATCATCCGGGAGCCCGGACGCGGAGGGGATAATTCGGCGTGATGATTGTCGAAATTATCCAAGTGCCACTCTGGATGCCATCTCAATCGAATCGACTCCCGGACAACGTCCCCGCTGCGCTCCCCGGAGATGAGACTTAGCACGATCAAAGCGGCTTGGGCATCCCCCGGGGGGCACCTGCTGGGGCTCAAAGGCGTCGCCTCGGGGAACCTCTTCCAGACCTTCGCCTGGGAGTAACCTCCTGGGAATCCTGGTAACAATGTATTCATTCAAGAGTTAGAAAAATTTTCAATTTCCATTACATTTCTTAATGTCTTTTTACAAGTGTCCGGGGCTTCCTCTAAGAAGCTACCGGGAACAAAATTCTAAAAAAGCAAAAAGGGTCCTATCTAAGACCCGGGGGGAGGCTCATACTTTGTCATTGGCGTCCTCCCCCCGGGGGGCTTCCGCCGGGGCCAGGGCCTGGGCCGGGGCATGCGCTCCCGGAGGCGCCGGTGCCGGGAACATCACCCAGACGATCCGGTCGTAGAAGCCCCCGGCGAGCTGCTCCACCTCCCGGCGCGAGGGCTTGAAAAACTCGGGGAAGCTCCAGGGGATGCGGCCCCCGATCGCCCGGGCGCCCACCCCCCGATGCTCCACGAGCCCGACCGCGGCCGCAACCATGGGGATTGCCCGGCCTCGTGCCCGGGCATCTGCGGCCTCCGGGATCACGGAGACTTGTGAGTCAAGAAAACGCACAGCCTCCATGAGTGTGGCCGGGGGCACCTCCGAGCTGCTCCCGGAGCCTAGGCTCACGCCAAGGGCCTCGAGGGCCGAGCGGACGGAGCGGCCCGCGTCCATCACCGCCCGGACGCTTGAGCCCTCGAGCTCCCGGAAGTCCTCCTCCTTCGCCTTGGCCTCCTGCCGGAGGCGGTCGTTGACGGCCTCGGAGACATGGACTTGGGCCCGGACCTGAGCCAGCTCCTGGAGGGCTTCGTCTCGCTGCCCCAGGAAGGCGGCGGCCCTCTCCTCCACGTCCTTCAGCAGCCGGCCGATGCGCTGCTCAAGGCCCCAGGTAATGGCCGCCCCCTACAAACTCAAGAGTTAGAAAAAATTCCAGTTTAGGGGGCCGAAAGAAAGCATCCACCTGTTCGGGTAAGTACCTGGATTTGGAGAAACTGAAGCTCCCCAAAATGGTCACGGAGCGTCCCCTCCGAGACGTAGGCCTGGACCTTTCGGGTTTGCAGGCCCTCCGCGTAGCGGTCGACCTCCCCCACGGAAAGCAGGAGGGTCTCCCACCCGATGCCGGTCCCGTCGCGGCCGATGAGGGGCCCCCGGACATAAGCGCCCTGCATAATGTGGGCCGGGGTGGCGGTGGTCGACGTCTTCGTCGCCAAGGAGGTGGCCGAGGAGCTCTCGGAGGGGGTCCCTCGCCGGGGAGGAACCATCAGCCCTTTTCCCTTCCCGGGCTGCGGGGCCCCCAGGACCTCCACTTCCGGAGGGACCTCATAGACCGAGGAGCTCCCCCCCTTGTCTACCGGCCACTCCACCCGCGGAGGCGAGGCCTCCGCGAACCTCACCTCCAGCCTCTCCGGCTCCAAAGGTGCTGGGGGCACCGGGAGGGCCGCCACCGAAGGCGGCGAGGGGGCGTAGTCCGCCAAATCGGACGCCGCCCCGCCCGCGGCCGGTCCCTTCCCCCAGGCATTGGCGGGGCTCTCCGGGGGAGGGGGCGTCGGTTCCTTCCGGGCTGGCGCCCGGGCGTGATGTGGGACCCTCATTTGAGGATTCCAATGGCAACCGCCCAGGTGGATTGCACACAGAAAGGTACATCACAAGCTCACAACAACAGGATTTACTTTAAACAATAAGTCAAATAGATAAAACAAGTACAAGGTCACGAGGACCACTATTACATTATCATAAAGCCAAGAATGGCATTAATTAAAGTTGATACAAAGTAGAGAGTTTTTCATAAATCAAGAATCAAAAACAATAATACGAAAGCAATAACAAAGGTCTTCATTTCCTTCTGCAGCGGTTCGGCTCGGGCCTTTACCACATCGAACTCAACTTGGCGCATGACCCTCCTAGAAGCTCAAATCGTCTGGACAGGTTCCTTCCTCCTTCTCGGTGCTCAAGGTTAAAGGAATCGGGATCCTTTTTTTCTGAATTTGTTTGTAAAGGCAAGGGTGAGCATGTTTTTACACAATGCTCAGCAAGTCTCGTTACGAAAATGCAGATATATAAATGAGGGGTTTTCAAGGAAAAGGGTCTTGGTTTTATATATATAGCAATAGAGTAGATTTTCACTCTTATCTTGAAGAGAAGGTTTTTGTTTTCAAAAGCGAGGCTTTTAAAATCCTAAGCTAGATTTTCAGAAAATGTTGTGTGTGGCGGTCTTCCATGAGTCACCACTTTACTCAAATTTTGTGAAAAACTTTCCAAAAGCTACTTGTGCTGCATCGACGCGAATAGAATCCACAGCGCGCAGACTCCATGACCTGGGAGCTCAGAGTATCCGATACTTTTTAAACTTTGCAAAGGTGTACCACCTTAATCCACCAATCACTCAGCTTTCAAGTCAGGCCAACTCCACGCGACTTTTACGCATGTGACAAGGCCGAAGTGACACAACAGTTTACAGTCCTAGCATTAACTATTCCCTGCCCGGTAAATAGACAGTCAAGTCTCAAGTACCGTTGTGGGTCCTCCCCACTGCCTTACTTCCTAGCCTGGGTCTATGTTCTCACAAGACACATAGCCTCTCTTGATTACAGTCGCGCACGACTTAATCTGGCTTAGGGCGTCTTCCTTCTTTCCACCTTTTCCTCTCATGATTTTTCTGAACTCACATCACTCATGGCCTTCTGTGGCCCACCAGTTCTCGCAAGAAACTGGACCGACAACCATTGCAGGGAAAAGCTAACACTAAAGAAAGCTACTAAGTTGCGCCCGTCCAATAAACAGGCAAGTGGTTGGTACGTTTTTCATGCCGCATAGAAGCACAGCACAAGGTTCTAGTCCTTATGAATCTCTAGTGAGGAGTCTTTCACATTCCCAGTGCGCACACAGCACCATCCACTCAAACCATCCTCACTATCGATTCCAATCACATTCTCTTTCACAAAAAGGGTTTTAAACATGCTTTTCTCATATGTGACCATTCAACATTTATCATATAATCTTTAAGCATAGCATAGTCTAAACATGATATTCTAGGGTGACAAGGGTGCAGGGGTATTCAATGTCAAAAGGGGCTTTTACAATCATTTAGGTCATATCTAATCATTTTATTGAAACATATTTCTTATTTGAATCTAAGGCATGCATATACTTGAAAACAGTTAAAACATACTTCATTTCAAAATAGTAGGCGAGACATGATCCAAGGTTTGAGACTTGCCTTGCAATGTTGGGTCTAGTTACTTGGATAATTCTTCGAAGATTTCTTCCGCTCCTCCAATCTCTGGTTCCACGGCGGATACAAATAATACACACATACACTATATAAACATACAGAACATAGTCTTTATGGGAAATGATACGTAAAATATATCATGAATGCAGGGGAGAGATTTGGACAAAGTCACTTAGGTACTGATAGAAGAGATGGGCTAAAAGGAGTTGAATGTCGAAAGGCTGACATTCGGTCCACGGATTGACATAGCCATAAGTTGGTCTTAGACAGGTTTTCTGGAAAAGTTACAGTAGAGAAAGTTGTAGAGAACAACTCCAGGAATCTAATGGACAAGGTGGAATTTCAATTGCTCAAGTGTAACAGGTCTAAATCATCTAATGCCACTGCTGGACATGCACTGGCATAGTGCTGGACATGGCTAGGAACTAGGGCATGGCATAACTTTTGACTCAGAGCTCCAATTGATGAACCACTTTGTCTGGAGGTTAGGCCTTGGCAACAGGAACAAAACTCTCAACAAGCTCAAGGGCAGAAAGTGGCCGGAGGGTGGCCAAATCAAGCGAGTAAACACGGTGGCCTGAGTTACTGGACAGTGATCTTGGCATTGAAATAACTTCTGATTCAGGTCGATTCAGGGATTGAGCTAGTAGACAATATTGCTCAGGGTACTAGAGGCTATCTAAGGGACAAAGTGTGCGGGGCTAGATCGGCCGGGGAGAAATTCCGGCGGCCGGCGCTGGAGAAGACGACACTGGAGATTGGGGCTTTTCTATTTAAAGACTTTGAGCTCGATTCTTTGCTCAGGGAGTAAGAGGGTGAAGTGAGGGGACTATTTGTGGGGCTAATTCGACCGGAGGATGGCCGGAGAAGCTCGGCAACGTGAGCCGATTTGCTGGTGGCGCGCAAATTGGGGAAATCGGCAATCTTAGCTTAATTTTGAATTCCAAACTCGTAGGCTTGCTCAAAGGGTTGCGCTGAACATCTTTCATCACTGGCACGAGGATTAATTCACATCGAATCGGGCAACATTCAGGAAACAGGGCATTTGAGCTTTTCCGACGATCGCCGGCGTTAGGGTTCGCCGGGGGCCAATTGGATGCTATGAAACGGAGAGGGGGACGACAGGAACTTACTGGTGGTCTTGGATTGAAGAAAGGAGCTGTGGTTGAGGCTGGCGACTGTGGCCTCAAAACTAGCTCGCCGGGGAAGAAGCTGTTCACGGCGGCGCTGGGAAAGCTGCTACTCTCTGGTGCTATGGTTGAAGCAATGAAGCTACGGGGTGGTGCGAAGTGATTCTGGGCAAGGGAGGGAGCTTATATAAGCGAAGGGCTGGGGCTCTCGGGAGTTGAAGCATATCGGGCGGGATTCATGGCTGACACTGGAGAAGCGTTCGAGACGACGTAGGGATGCGGCAAGGACTGAGCCAGAGAAGGGGAATCACGCGAAATCGGGCTGGAGCAGGGCGACGGGATCATTGGCTTCGGCATGGCTGCAACGTGGCATTGCTTTGCTGCTGCTGGAGCACGCGCGCGCGCGGGAGAATCACGGTACAGGCGCGGCTACGGTGGCGACACGGTTGCGCATAGGTGGTGCTACGTGGCTGCGGTGGTGGCTGCGCAGGAGACTTCGTCGGCGGCGAGGTCCTGCGGCGAGGCAAGGTGGCGAGGCTCTGGTCGAACAAACCTGGAGCTCTGGTCGAGAGCAACGACCAGGGGCTTGGAGAGCTAGGGCTGATTTGCAATTTTGTAAACCTTCACCAGGGACTGTCCTACAAGGATTTGGACTAATCTGCAAGGTTTTCTTTCGGGATATTTGGGCCTATTTGCAAATTTGCAGATCTAAAGGGCTGATCTGAGATCTGGTTTTGCAGGTGAGTGCTACTAATTCATTTGGACTCATCCAGCAAGAAAAATGGTGAAATCCAACAAGATCTGGTGGTTTTGACAAAAATCGAAAACAGGGTAATTAGGGTTTGAAACTTTGGCGAGGCTGAAACTAGGGTTTCGGTTCAGTTTTTGGAATTCTTCCAGAAGGGAAAAATGTTCAGAATAGTGAATGGGAGATATTCACTGAATCAGATCAAAGTTTGGGGATGGTCTGAGACTTTTGGTCTTTTTGAGCTTCTGACAAATCTGAAAAGAACTGATTTGCGATACTTTTGGACTAAAAAGCGAAAATGGTCTGAAAGGCGGAGTTTATCGGCCAACTTTTTAAATTAAGGTGGTGGCACACCTGAGATCATAATTCTGAGATAAAGATCAAAAATGGGGTTGAGACATCCGGGAATCCAATGAAAATATGCTGACTGGCAAGCTAAAGAGATGGCAAAATTTGGGATGTTACGCGTGACCGGTCCCGGGGGTCTCGTCCCGGGCCTTCGCTGGCATCGAGGCCAGCGTCGTCGATGGGCCGGGGGTTTTTTGAACTCTGGCCTTCTTAGGCTCAGAGCCCCGGCAGCTTCCTTCCCCCGCTTGTGCGATCCGGGGGTAGGGAGGGGCTTCCTCTCTGGTAGCTTTAGCCCGAAGGCCTCGGCTACCAGTTTCCGGGGAGAGCCCTCCCCCACGACGCGCACGATGCGCTCGCGCTCATCGGCGAAGTACCTCCCCAGGAGGTTCTCCGCCTTCTCCCGTGCCACCGGGTACGGTCAGATTGCGAAAGGTAAGAGTTAGAAAAATTTTGAAAAATTTGTAAATGCAATGAACCAGGTAATCGAAGACTTACATCGGGTCACCGGTTTCACCGGGGGCCGTTGCTCCGGGCACATCCCGATCGCCCTTCTCCCGCGCGAGAAGGGGGAGATCCTCAAGAGCATCATCTCCTCGGCGGCGTCCCGCATAGAGCGGGTGCCCCGGGAGATGATGACCTTCCCGAGGAGCTCCAGCTCCTCGTTCGTCCACACCGGGGGCTTCGGCGCGGACGATCGGCTGTAGGTTGGGGCCTCCAGGGAGTACACCACCCCGTCGTCCTGAACCCGGAGGTAGAACCACCTCCGGATCCAATCACCCCAGTGGTCTTGGGAGGTTGCCACCGGGTAATCGGCTACCCGGGACGGTAGCATGTGCACCATCACCGAGCCGAAGGGGGACTTAGGTCCCCCCTTCACCATGTGGGAGCTCCTCGTCGCCGGCTCATAGAAGTACCGGAAGGCTCGCGGGTGGGCTCCCGACCGGTCGCCGTCTCGAAGAGCCATATGAATAGGCCCATCCGAACGATGGTGTTCGGTGTGAGGTGGTTCAGAGCCACCCCATATTCCTTCAAAAACTCCCGGAGCAATGGGTGCACCGGGAGCCGGAGCCCCGCCTCGAGGAAGGCCTCAAAGGCCACAACCTCTCCGGGCTTGGGGCGGGGGGCTCCATCCTTCTTCACGGGGACCCGGACGTCCCCGTCCTCGACGACTCCCCGGTCGACCAGGGACTCTAAGTCCCCGGCCGTGAACTCGGAGGCCCAGAGGAAGTCTGGAGCGACTTCCTCCGGGGGCACCTCCGTGGTCTTCGCACGGCCCTTAGGCGCCATCGAGTTTCTTCCGGTGGCTAAAGCTTCGGGAGCGGGAGGGACCTAAAGGTTCCGGAGACTAGGTTACCGGGAGCTAGCTACGGGGAGGGGGCTACCGGGAGAGCTAAGGGCACTGGAGTTTGAAGAATTTGGAATGAGCTCCCCGGGCCCCCCAAGGCTCTATTTATAGAGGTGAAGCGTGGCCCAGATGGGCGCCACGTGGCACTTCGCGGTACATCTGTGCTGTTCAAATTCAAACCGCGTGCGGGAAACGAAGGAATGGGCGCACAAACCGAGGCACTGGTTCGAACCGCGAGCGCATTTATGGCCAAACGGCGCAGTCATAAGCGCGCGGCACGGGGATCGAAGCGTCACGGCTCCGGTAGCTTGGCCCAGAGATTTTCCCGGTGACATGTACCATACCCACCGGGGACTCGAACATCGTCCCCGGAGGGCATGGGGGGCTGCTGTTGGGGGAAATCTCCGCGACGTAAGTTGCGCCGCCATTCGCCCGGGGACGTGGTCTTTGGTGCCTGCCTCGGGCGCCGCCTCGCCCGGGGACGTGGCCTCCGGTGCCTGCCCCGGGCACCGCCTTCAGTCTGGGGACGTGGACTCCGGTGCCTGCCCCGGGCGCCGCCTTTTGCCCAGGGACAAGGCCCCCGGTCTTGTCCCTGGCGTCGCCTTTTCGTCCGGCGACGTGGCCTCCGGTGCCTGCCCCGAGCGCCGCCTTTTGCCCGGGGACAAGGTCCCCGGTCTTGTCCTGGGCGTCGCCTTTTCCCCCGGGGACGTGGTCTCCGGTGCCTGCCCCGGGCGCCGCCTTTCGTCCGGGGACGAGGCCCCCGGTCTTGTCCCGGGCGTCGCCTTTTCGTCTGGGGACATGGCCTCCGGTGCCTGTCCCGGGCGCTGCCTTTTGCCCGGGGACAAGGCCCCCGGTCTTGTCCCGGGCGCCGCCCTTTTCGCCCGGGGACTTGGCCTCCGGTGCCTGCCCCGGGTGCCGCCTTTCGCCCGGGGACATGGCCCCCGGTGCCTGTCCCTGGCGCTGTCGTCCTTCCGGGGATAGGAGGCCTTGGTTCCGTGTCACGTGCGGGTCGCATGGCAAGCTTCTCGGGAATCAGCGGCCACCTGTCAAGCATCCGAGGCATCTGGCCGGGAGAAGGATGTTGCTACCCCTCGATCCGACGGTAGCGCCCGGGGTAGTTTAGTATTTTCTGCTTCTTTTGGGGCTATAAATAGCCCTTGTACCCCCTGTTGTAAAGACAAGTTGCTCATTATTGCTAGAATAGCCAAACTCATAGGTGTGTTCCGGAAGCCTCTCCCGGAGAGAGCCTCCTCAGCCGACTCTGGTCGGGAGCACGCCGACAGGACTAGGGCCCCCACCGGGACCCAAACCTGTATAAACCCTCGTGTCACTTGTTGTGTTTGTCCGGCGGGGGAGGACCGGTCACCCGGTCAACCCGGGTCGCATTTTCTTCGCTAGGATCGTCCACAAAACCTGCCGGGGTATTCGCAATACCACGACAATAAAAGAATTGGGAAACTTACCACCTCAGCCAGGTCTAAAAGACGACAAGAAAGAGGATTCATGCAAGAAGTCAGAATCGTCATCAAGTGGGAAGTCCAAGAAGTCCAAGAAAAACCGGACTGGACAATACTGGGAAGTTGCAGTCGTAGAAAAACTGCCACCGACAAAAGGTAACAAGTTTCTATTTAAGAATAAAATCTCTTCTGGTGGCCGCGATAGCGACCAGCCGGGAAAACAAACTAATCCGCAGGGAGGCAAGAAGTGGTGTCAGTTCCACAACTCTTCAAGACACGATCTCAAGAACTGCAGGAATTGGTTGAAACAATTAGACGATTTCTACCAAGGGGTTGGACCAATGCCGACTTTGCCGCCAAAAGATCAAGCTTGCGGGATTAGGGACGCCGACGGAGATGAAGAGATGTCGTACCAGGTACCGCAAAACCATGTTAATGTTATTTTTGGAGGTTCCTCCTCTTTTGTTTCTAAGCGTCAGTTTAAGACGTTTTACTTCAAGGTAAATCAAGTAGAGGCTCCCCTCGGCGAGCCTAAGTACCCCCGTTGGTAGGAAACCCCTTTGACTTTTGATCGCGCTGATTGTCCTATTAGGCTTACGCAGCCATTGAGACTACCTTTGGTCATCACCCCAATTATCAGCAATGCTCGAGTCGAAGTTCTAATCGACAGAGGTAGTTCCTTGGACATTTTATTGGTCAAGGCACTAGACGAGATGCAGATCCCTCGTTCAAAAATCAAACCCATAATTCATCAATTTTATGAGATAATTCCTGGTCCCTCGATGATGCCGATGGGATAGGTGGTACTCCCAGTAACGCTGGGGGAACCAGATAATTTTTGAACAGAATTGGTTACCTTCGATGTAATTGATTGTGATTCAGCGTACAACGCTATTTTTGGTAGGCCAACTCTCGCTAAATTCATGATGGCGACGCACTATGCTTATTAGTGCGGCAAGTTGCTAGGTCCCAAAGGCGTTATTTCAGTCCGAGGCAGCCGCAATGTGGCATTAACTTGTGATCGGTTATCCCTGGAGTTAGTGCATCAGCTTCCCTTTCGGGACGTCAAGATAGCGACCATGGCAGTGGATACGATTAAAGTTGCCCCGCGACCAAACAAAAAATTAAAACTAGTTCCATTGTACCCAGATGATCCATCTAGAACAATTCGGATTGGATTAGGCCTGGATGACAACTAGGAACTCCAGCTCATTACTTTCCTTCGGGAAAATGTAGATGTGTTTGCGTGGAAACCATCTAACATGTCTAAAGTCCCAAGGGAGGTAATTGAGCACAGATTAGCAATCCGACCTGGACAGCGACCAATAAAGCAAAAGCTCAGACGCTTTGCTGTTGATCGGCAAGAAGCCATCCAAGTGGAGTTAGATAAGCTCCAAAAGGCAGGATTTATTCATGAAGTCGATCATCCTGAGTGGCTTGCAAATCCGGTCATGGTCCGCAAGTCAAATGGTAAGTGGTGCATGTGCATCAATTACACCAGCCTAAACAGTGCCTATCCGAAGGTTGATTTTCCCTTTCCCCACATCGATCAGTTGGTAACTCTACTGTGGGTTGTGAATTGATGAGCTTCCTGAATGCTTACTCAGGGTACCATCAAGTTAGCATGGTAGAAGAAGATGAAGAGAAAACTGCCGTCATCACACCATTTGGCACCTACTGCTACGTCAGAATGCCATTTGGTCTCAAGAACACCGGTTCCACGTACCAGCGCTTGATGCAAAAGACTTTTCTTTCCCAGATGGGGTGTAATCTCGAAGCTTACATTGATGATTTGGTTGTAAAAATCTTGAAAAGCACTAATCATTTAGATGATCTTTCTGTAATCTAAACAAACATGGAATAAAGCTGAATCCAGAGAAATGTTCCTTCGGAGTTTCGTCTGGCAAACTACTAGGCTTTCTTGTTTGTTCTAGAGGAATTGAGGTCAATCCCGAAAAAATTAGGGCCATTAAGCAAATGAGGTCTCCTTCAACCATAAAGGACGTCCAGTGCCTAGCAGGTCACATGGCGGATTTAAGCCGGTTTATATCGCGACTAGGCGACTGAGGACTACCTTTCTTCAAAGCTCTTCGAAAACACCATGGTTTTACCTGGTCGGATGAGGTCGAGAAAGCATTTCAAGAGGTTAAAGTATATTTGTCCAGTTTGCCGATGTTGGTTTCTCCGAACTTAGGAGAACCACTACTTCTTTACTTGGCAACCACCCTTCACGCGATCAATGCGGTTCTAATCGCAATAAGAGAAGGCGTGCAACAACCCGTCTATTACATAAGTGAGGTACTTCATGGCACAAAGGAGCGTTACCCTGAGGTACAAAAATACTTTACGCGCTTCTGATGGCTTCCCGTAAGCTACGACATTATTTTCAGGTGCACAAAATCATTGTGCCCTCGTCCTTCCCATTGGGAGATATAATCCGCAATCCAGTAAAATCTGGTTGCATCGCGAAGTGGACAGTGGAACTGGGAGTATTTGACATCCATTTCACCCCTCGCACAGCAGTTAAATCTCAAATCCTTGCAGACTTTGTGGTCGAATAGACTAATCCTGACCCTCCTATGCAAGAATCCAATGATTTACCATGCACTGACCATTGGATGATGTATTTTGACGACTCTCGTAGTTTTCAACACTCGGGGGCTGGAGTGGTGTTAATTACGCCTCAGGGCGACCAACTCAAGTATGTCATTCAATTACACTTTGTTGCAACTAACAACGCAGCAAAGTATGAAGGTCTTATTACAGGGCTCGGGCAGCTAAGTTCCTCGGAGTCCATCGATTAATGGTGAGGGGAGACTCACAGCTAGTCGTAAACCAGGTAAACAAGGAGTACAACACCTCCGATGAGACAATGGCTCATTACCTGGGGGACTTGAGGAGATTGAAAAAACACTTCAGTCATTTCGAAGTCCAATATATCCCGCGAAAGGACAATATTCTCACAGACCAATTATCTAAAATTGGGTCCTCACGCACATCCGCTCCGGCGGAGAGTGTTCGTTGAACACTTAGAACATCCTTCGATCATGACTACGGTCGAAGACGACCCGGTGACAATTTGCGTCACCAACCTTTGACATGAAGGAGATTGGACTCATCTATTGAGGGTATATCTCGAACATGGGACCTTGCCCAAGGATGAAACCAAAAGCGATCGGTTAGTTAGGAAAGTACGCTTGTACAAACTCATAGAAGGGGTCTTGTACAGGAAGGGTTCTCAAGGAGTATTCATGCGTTGCATATCTCAATAGGAAGATAAGTCCCTCTTGAATGAAATTCATGACGGTGTATGTGGTGCTCATGCGTCATTTCGCACACTAGTCAGAATAGTTTTCCGACAGGGTTTTTATTGGCCTTAGCTCGGGTGATAATCCTCATTAATTATCACAGCCACGACGACTTCCTTTGGTAATTTCCTCGTTATTATCAATTCTAAAGTGGGGCAAGTATTAGTCGATGCAGGAAGTTCCCTCGACTTATTATTTTCCAAAACTCTTGATGAAATGCAAATACCTTGTTCAAAGATTAAACCAATGGCTCACCCGTTTTTGGGGATAATCCTTGGTCCCTCGATGATGCCCATCGGGCAAATAGTGTTACCAGTAACACTCAGATGACCAAAAAATTTTCGAACAGAGTTGATTACTTTTGTTGTAATTGATTTTGATTCAGCTTATAATGCCATCTTTGGTAGGCCTTCACTCGTGAAGTTCATAGTGGCAACGCACTACGCTTATTAGTGTGTCAAAACACCGAGACCAAAAGGTGTAATCACAGTTCGAGGCAGCCAAAATATGACTCTTACTTGTGATCGCATATCCTTGGACTGGTCGACCAACTTCCCCTAGGGACGTTAGGCTAGTGACTAAGAAACCCGATGCAGTCAAGGTCACTCCGCGACCAGAAAAAAACTCAAGCAGGTTCCTTTATTCCCAGATGACCCATCTAAGACTGTTCGGATTGGGTCAAGCACTAGATGACAAATAGGAACTCGCGCTCATTACTTTCCTCTGAGCTAACGCAAATCTGTTTGCGTGCAAACCATCCGACATGTCCGGAGTCCCAAGGGAAGTGATCGAGCACAGGCTAGCAATTTAGTTTGGACAATGACCAATAAAGCAAAAGCTCATACGCTTTGCTCCTGATCGACAAGAAGCCATTCATTTGGAGTTAGATAAATTCTAGGAGGTTGGTTTCATTCACAAGGTTAACCATCCCGCATGACTCCCGAACCCGGTCATGGTCTTGAAATCTAATGGTAAGTGGCGCATTGCGTCGATTACACCAGTCTTAATAATGCATGTCCGAAGGATGACTTTCCCCTTCATCGCATCGACTAGTTGGTTGATTAATAGCGGAATGCAAACTAATGAGCTTCCTAGATGCTTACTCAGGGTACCATCAAATTAGCATAACAGAAGTAGATGAAGAGAAAACTGCCTTCATCACATCATGTGGCACCTACTGCTATGTCAGAATGCCATTTGGGCTTAAGAATACTAGTTCCACGTATCAACGCTTGATGCAGAAGACCTTTCTCTCTCAATTAGGGCGCAATTTAGGGGCTTACGTTGATGATCTGGTCATAAAGAGCTTAAAAAGTTCTAATCATGTAAATGATCTCACTGAGACTTTCTGTAATTTGAATAAACATGAAATCAAATTGAATCCCGAAAAGTGTTCTTTTAGAGTTTCTTCAGGTAAGCTTTTAGGTTTCCTTGTTTGTTCGAGAGGCATTGAGGTTAATCCCGATAAAATCTAGGCCATTGAACAAATGCAATCCTCCTTCGACAACGAAGGAAGTTCAAAGCCTAACAGGTCGAATGGCAGTTTTGAGTCATTTCATATCTCGATTAGGCAAACATGGATTGCCTTTCTTTAAGGTTCTACATAAACACAATAGTTTCCAATGGTTGGATGAGGTCGAAACAGCTTTTCAGGAAGTCAAAGCATATTTATCAAGTGCTCCAGTGTTGATTTCCCCAAACATGGGAGAACCCTTGCTCATTTACTTAGCTACTACCTGCAATTCTAGTCGAAGAAAGAAAAGGCATGAGAATATTACATAAGTGAAGTTCCAAATGGACCAAAGGAGTGTTACCCCGAGGTCCAAAACTACTCTATACTCTCTTAATGGCTTCCCGAATGCTGCGACATTACTTTCAAGTGCACAAGATTTCCATCGTCCTTTCCCTTAGGGGACATACTCCGTAACTTGGAAGTCACTGGTTGAGTTGCGAAGTGGGCAGTAGAACTCGAAGCATGTGATCATGTGAATCTCAAATTATTGCAGATTTTGTGGTCGAATGGACTAATCACGAACCACTTGCGCAAGAACCAACAGATTTGTCAACCACTGACCATTGGATGATGTACTTCGATGGTTCTTGCGGTTTTTCAAATTCAGGGGCTGGAGTGGTCTTAATTATGCCTCAGGGCGACCAACTCCAGTATGTCATACAACTCCACTTTGTTGCTACCAATAACACAGCAGAGTATGAAGGTCTTCTAGCCGAGCTTTGATAAGCCAAATCCCTTGGAGTCCATCGACTAGTGGTGAAGGGATATTCACAGTTAGTCGTAAACCAGTAAACAAGGAGTACAACACCTCCGATGAGACAATGGCTCATTACCTGGACGAAGTGAGGAAATTGGAAAAATATTTCAGAAATTTTGACATCCAATTTGTTCCGTGAAGAGACAATATACTCGCAGACCAATTATTGAAATTTGGCTCCTCACACGCATCCGCTCCGGCAGGAGTGTTCATCGAACACTTTAAACATCCCTCAATCATAGAGAAGGCAGAGGCAATGACTAACGTCGCCGCCCTCGAGCATGAAGCAGATTAAATCCAACCATTGAGGATCTATCTCGCGCATGGGACCTTGCCCGAGGACGAAATCGAGGTTGACCGGTTAGTTAGAAAAGCACGGGCGTACAGACTGGTCGAAGGAACCTTGTACAGAAAGAATACTCAAGGAGTACTCATGCGTTGCATACTCAAGAAGAAGGACAAATCCTTCTGAGAGAAATTCATGGAGCATGTGTACTATAGAACACTGGTCGAAAAAACTTTTCGACAAGGGTATTACTGGCCTTCGGCATTAAACGATGCCAGGCAATTGGTCCAAACATGCCCGCGGTATCAATTTCATGCTCGGCAAGTTCATCAGCTAGCATATGCATTACAAACTATTCCCTTGACATGGCCATTTGCCGTAATGGGAATAGATGTTCTAGGTCCAATGCCCCAAGCTGTCAATGGATATAAGTTTTTATTCGTAGCCATTGATACGTTCACTCAATGGATCAAGGCTAAACCAGTCCGAACCATTACCGCCGCAACGGCGAAGAAGTTCTTTCATAAGAACATTGTGACACAATTTGGCGTTCCAAGTCATCTCATCACAGATAATGGATCCCAATTCGTTAGTGGTCTTTTCCTATATTATTGTGACAATATTGGACCAAAATCTATTTCGCATCAGTCGCTCATCCACAAAGCAATGGAGCAGTAGAATGGGCCAACGAACAGATTATACAAGGGGTTAAGAAACGTGTATTCGACCGCCTTAACTTGTGCTCGAGGGCTTGGGTAGAGGAACTTTACTTTGTTCTATGGACACTACACACCACACCCAGTAGAATCACAGGCAAAACGCCTTTCCAACTAGTTTTTGGTGCATAAGCCATGCTGCTAAATGAAATCCAACTTAGCTCCACTCGCGTAAGAAACTTAAATATCATCAATCAAAGTGAAACACACGAAGATGAACTCATTCTTCTAGAAGAAAAGTGTAATCAAGCGTTGATTTGGTCTGCGGAGTATTTATAGGCTTTGCGTAAATATCACAACAAAAGGATGCGACCACGTAACCTTCACGTGGGAGACTTGGTTTTAAGGAAAATCCAAAATGAGTCTGGTCACAACAAATTCTCTCCTCAATGGGAAGGTCCCTACACTATGATCTCAATACCGCGACCTAGATCGGCTCGATTAGCTATGGAAGATGGAAGAATTCTATCTAACGCCTGGAACATAGACCAGCTGCGCAAATTTTATGTGTAAGTTTTTCCACTTTCATTATACATTTTTACATTCAAAAATTCACTTTTTTCACTTTATGTTATAGTTATTTCCCAATTTTCTGTCCTCACTCCTTTTCTCAGGCCACGTCCGGGGGCTAGTCGCAATAAGCATTTTTCTCATAATGTTTAAGTGGATTCACTGGCCGATCTCGTGGTCACATCTAGTCAAGACATCTCTTTGTAAGCCATTTCTTTGTAAGCCATTTCTTAACACATAAGCGACTTACTAGCATGTTACAGATCACTCGAGTGGCTGTCGGTTTGCAACAAGCTTATGCATTTATATTCGAATGTTTATCCTTGCGAGCATATGATCGCATATAGCCAAGTTACTCTTTTTAAGCTGTCTTCTAACTCATAAGAGAATGACTTATATGTTCTCAATCACCTATGCCATAGTTCCTTTTCAATCCTGTGACCATAATACACCGCCTTCAATATGCATGGTCATAGGAGGGGCTAGGGAAATATAACTACAACATTAAGTCAGGAAACTAAGTACTTAAACATTCTTTTTTCTTCACATTTTCTTTCAATCAATGAAATTCCTGCTAACTGTGTGTATTTGCAAGGTACAAAAACATCAACAAACCAGGTAAACATATTCATTTTCATTCAATAAGTTCATCGTTACAAAAAATATCATAGCAGATATTACATCATGTAAGACCAAGTTCTTGAAGCAAACTTTCAACCAAGGGTTTTTACCTCATCCATCACAGCACTCAGCTGACTTTCACTATCAAAAGCGGCATTTTCACCCACAGGATTCAGATTCAGATTTGGACTGTGGTGATGCCTTAATTTGCAAAGGATAGCAGAAGCTACAACTCCGACGTCGAACCTCAATGCTTCGTTTGCTTCCTTTCAATTTCAGGAATGCTTGTGTAACAGCCCAAAACTCCATTCTTAAACCCTCCCTTTCTCAGATTTTCCCTTCCGGTCTAAATCTTCCGAAATTCTGTTTAATTATCTTCTTATTCCGATCAGCGAAATTCTTTCACCTGTTCAACCCTAAATCATCCCCCCAATATTTTCCTCATGCATGCATATTTTTAAGTTCATGGCATCATGATTTTACGCATCAAACAAATCATTTTTCCACATGAAATAATGATTCTCCTATTTGGAAATTGCATAAAGGAATATATTTAATTTAAAGTAATGCATTAAAAATTCTGTGAAAAGTTTTAAAATATTTTATTTGCACAAGTAACCAGGTTCCACAACTTCCCATGCACTGGAATTTTGCATTTCATCCCTCCTATTTTCAGAAATTTCCACACAAGCCCCTAGAATTGACAAAAACACTATTTTATGTAAAATACCACCTCTACCCTCAACCATCCTGCAGCAAGTACAATGTAGAGACCTTTTTACCCTAGCTGAATGCATTACATGTCAGCATGTCACTGTTACACCTCGTTTTCTCCCCAATGCCACTCTTTAAAGGTCTTGGCATGGCTGAAAACCCACCCAAAACAGCATATTTTCACAAGTCCTTCTGTAGAGTGGTAGAGAAAACACTTAGACAGGCAGAGCATTCAAGAGTTTTGCATTGGATTGAAAAATTTCACATAAAATATCAAAGGGGGTGATTTCTGCTCTTCTGCCGCTGGTTTGGCCGCGCTCTAGCGCCGGCCGCCGTCACCTCGTCATCGTTTCCCTCACTGCAGCCGTCGTTTGCTTGTCTGAGCTTTGTCCATCAGGTGTGCCTCCTCACTCTCTTCCTTTTTCTCTTCTGGAGCTCGGCGAAATGGTCGCCGGAGCTACCTCCACCGGTGCTTCTTGTTTTTCCTGCCGCCAGCCATCTTGGGTTTCTCGTCGTTCGGGCCATTTTCTCTCCAATCAGGCCATACCATCGTCCTCCCCTCGTTTCCAGCAGCTCACCCACCAAATCCTAGCTCAAATCGTGCACCGCCGCCCGAGAACCGCCGCCAGCGAACTCGTCTTCCTCACGGCCGGCCGTGCGCCACCTTCTCCATTTCCGGCCACCAAACTCCGCCATTGTTGTGTTTTCTTCCTCCCCTAGTGTTCCTCTTCCGATCCCCACACTTCTCTGGCCTCCCCGCCCTCTTCGGCGAGCTCCCGCCGTGCATGCAACCGTGGCTGTGTCCGTGCGCGCCACCTCGCCTCGAAGCTCGCCGTAGAAGCCTCCTCCGGCCGTACCACTTTGTCCTTTGCACTCCCCTTGCCGTGACTCCTCCACCCCTCAAGTCTCAGCTCCGGCCGACGTCTGGATCGTCGCCGGCGAACTCTTGGCCGTGGCCATGTCTTGTGTCGGCCGATTGACACTGCTACAGTGCATGAGCTTGTCCCAATGTCAGCCTCACTGACATACTTTGTCATTCTCTGCCTTCTGGACCTCCGATTGAAAATCCGTTCACGTCGTTTTGTTCATTTCGCCGTTTTCCTTCCAAATGTGTTCTTTGATCCTTGATCCGCTGTCCAGATTTCCGTTTCGCTGTTTTGAACTTCGTCGTTCCTCCCCCGATTTTGTCGCAGAAGTCTCCGATCGAAGATCCGTCTTCGCCATCAGATTCGCCTCAACTCAAATCTTCCAGATCTGAAATTTTTCTTCAGATCCGAGTCCCGGATCTTGTTTTCACCTTTTTCCAGATCCGATTTTACCCGGTTTATCCTAAAATTCTGCCAAAAGTGGTTTTTCTCCGTCCAACCTCCAAATCCAGATCCGTCTGAACCATCCTACCACAAATTGCTCCTGCCACATATTCTCCTTCAGGAACCACCTCAGATTCTAATCCTAAAACCTTGATCCGTCGTTTTCAAAAACTCCCGTTTTTCTGTCTTTTTCAGATCCAACTCCGAGGCTGTTTTGCCTAGACTTATTAGGTTTTAGATTTTGCATTTGTTAGTCTCATACTTGTGCATTTCGTTTGATCGGTGCTCTTTTCGTGTTTAGAAACCGCTCGTCCGGAAGCCGAGGAGCAGCCGATCGAGGACGTCGCTGAAGATCTTATCGCGGGAATTCAAGGCAAGTCACCACCACCTTGATCATGTTGATCCCATGTTTTCAAGTTAGCTAAGTATTTTGTTTTGCAAATATTGTGCATGTTATTTAAGCAAACTGAGTATGTTGGAATATACCTGTTTAGCTATTATACCCCAAATTGAAAAGCCATTCTTGATTCTCAAACCTTGTATAATGTTCTTGATTCCCTAGGTTAATGTTAAAGTATAATAGCAGTAATATAATTTATCTACATGAGCAAACGAAATGGTTTTCAAAACTAAAAATGCCTTTTTAAAATGTCTATCCTAGAGAGGAGATGTGTGTCAGTCGGAACATGGAAAATGCTGTGATGCTTATGATGATGATGTGATAACATGATAATGTTGGAAACAGGAAATGTTGTGAATTGTGAAAAATGTGATTAGGGAAACTCCTCTCTAGAATAGCTTAAGGACCAACCAATTTGTGCTAAACATCTAGTAGCATGTTATCGTACCTCCACAAGCCTGGTATGGGACAGGCGCGACCAAGTATCCTTGCCGAACTATTGCCCTAGCTCTGCATAGAGTCTCTAACCTAAATGATAAAGTGCACTAATACTGTTCACTGGTCAGGGAGGGAAGATCCCTCTTGGCCCACTTACACTGACGGTTGGGACGAGCCCAACCGATTCATCTGAGCGAAAGATTGTGCAACTGATGTGGTTCCAGGGCACGAGTGCTGGATGTGGTTTCCCAGCACAAACCTCTCGTGTGTTCGCTCATTATTGGTGGAGAGGGTCTCCCACTGCGGCCCAATACTGAGTGAGGGATAGGGTGAAGGTATGAGAGGGAAGATCCCTACAATGCTTCACAACTGTATTAGGAACCCCAACCGGAGGTGAGAGTTCCGGATCACTGGCCGGTGGTGAACCTTTTACGGGGCAGAGCTAGTATAATGGCAAGGTAGGGTGAAAAGCGTGTTATTCTCAACTCAGTGGCGCGCTTAAAGCAGCGTGATCGAACCTGACATAGGAGACTCATATGCTTAAAGTAGCGTGTTGGGCAAAAGACCTATGCTCGTGGTCAACAGTAGTAGTTGAGAAGTCTTGTGGGTAAAGCGGTACCCCTCTGCAGAGTTTAAAATGTATTTAAATACTCCGTGCTCCCGGATTTTGGAGTGTGTTATGGTCAATGGGTTTTATCCATGTTGTGAGGCACAAGTAGTTTTTATGAACTATTTTATCAACTGCTTTAAATTCTGCACTCTTGAACTATTATATATATATAAGGTAAGTTTTCAAAGAATGTTTTGAATGCTTTTCATGACTATCAACTGTTAATTAGGTGATGAAAAAGGTTTGGAAAAGAACCTCAATCATTTCCTTGAATTCCCTATCATGATATATATACTTGTTTTTTGTTAAGTGGTGATTTGCTGAGTACCCTGTACTCACCCGTGACTGACTTTCTCCATCAGAAGTTGAAGAGTCAAGCGACTTGGGTTCACATGAGTGTGAGCCTAAGCCTTGTGAAGACTTCTTCGAGTATGATCCGAGCTTCTAGGCGTCGCGTACCCCGGTCGAGCGACTGTGGGCGAAGATTAGCGTTCCGCTCCTTCCGCGTTTTGTTGAAAAACTGAACCGTTATTTTGTACCTCGTTGTGTTACTATTGTAAGGCCCTAGTGCCGTCATCTGTGAACCTTGTAATATTTTGTGGATTATCTATGTATTGTGCTGGTTGTTGTGATATTCATTTCTGATTCGCAACTGACTCCTGGGAAGTTGCGACAGAGGAGTGCTGTTCCGTACCGTGGTGTTCGGTACGGGGCGGGGTTCCCCACAGCTTGCGACCAGTGAGTCAGCTTGAGCGGCGACCAACTTGCAGGACTCACTGAGGCTTAAGTTATTCTTTTTTAGGGTCAATGATATCTGTCTTCAATAAGTCCGCGGCCATTCTCAACTTCTTGAAAGTGTCAAGCTCGACACTGCTACAGCTCCTAATAGTTGCTTCTAAAGCATCCCTTTCATTACGAGCAAGCCTAGCAGCGTCTTTGGCCTTGTTGATGGATGTCTTATGATGCTCACAAATATTGTGGAGCGTATCAATATCAATCCCCCTTTGGATGAATTTTTGCTCGAAATGATCTTTTTCCTTGGTCAGCTTCTTGATCTGCTCTTCTTGTACAGAAAAGAAGAAGAAATTAGTTCAATCGAATTCATGAAAATTGCCAAGGTAAGGTAAACCTTTGCCGAAAGTGAACTTACATTTCATCTTGTCTCGTTGCTCTTCACAAAGCACCAGGAGATGTTCAAACTTTTCTTTAAGAGTATTGTACAATCCTGATGCTTGTTCGAAGGTCGCATCCCTTTCTTTAGCCTCTTTTAATTCGGCTTCAAGCGCCAGAATTTTGGCAAGTGTTTCTTCATTCATTTTTAGGGCTTGAGCCATCTTACTCTGCAAAGCACTCTTTTCCCTATGACAACGAATGTTACTACAGTTTCAAAGAAACTAAGGTCATAAGCAAGATACTTACTGCTTCAACTGGCTATTTTCGGTCTGACAGACCTTCAATTGCTCCACTAGCAAACCAGATGAGGTCGCTACGCGAGCTGTATCCTGCATGAAACAAGAAATACTAGGAATGAAATTCCCAAGGAAATAAAGCAAAGCATAAAGGTAAAGAGTTCTACTTACCTCTAAGAATTCGCGAAAAAACCTCCCAAAGAGACCCTCAGATCCACTTGCTTGGCTAGAAGAAGCCAAGCTGTAAGGCACAAGCAGAGTGTTCAAGTCTTGAGCAGGGCACTGGATCTGGACAGGTTGGACTACCGTCTCTTCTACCCTCTCCTCTCATTTTCCTCCCAACTAGGAGGGAGACGCGATTTCCTCGATCACGAGGGAAGCAGAGATATTTGCCTATTCTTCCACCCCCATGGTTGAAGCCTCTATGGTGACATCAGTTTCGCGTAGGAACATCAGATGGAACATCTTTTACCACTTCGCCAATGATGGTCTCAGGCTTTCCTTCAACGGCTTATGAAACCGCGACTTCAGCTGTCGCAGTAACGTCATCAACGGCCGCCGCCGTTGTTATTCTACCTATAGCTTCAGTTGGTGGCATAGGCAATACAACAGAAAGAGCCTTGAATTCACAAATACAACAAATTATCCCTAACTAAACAATATGACTCAGTTAGAGAAGGGGCGAACATATACCTGATACTGAGTCCCATGAAGTTGCGGGAACTCGAGGCCACGCCCTTGGGAGATAAGAGTGTGGATAATGCTTCTGGATCAAAATCGCCAGAGGAAGTCCTTGTCCTCCTCCTCAAGAGAAATAGGGAAGCGTCCTTCTCCACGTCGCTCCCCTCTCCCTGCACAATCTTGAGCTAATTTACAATTGTATAAGGGAAAAATGAAGAAGCCAGAGACATTACTGTGACAACCCTTCTGGTTGCGACATCGGGGCCAGTCATGGTCGTGGCTGTGACTTGTTCCTGTGGGCCTGGTGTTGCCCTGGTCGTAGTAGATGATGTGGTGGCAGGAACCCTTGCTGCTGCAGTATTCGCAGCCTTCACTGTTGAGGTCATGGGAGGGGAGATGGGGCTTATTTGCAAAGCTTTCACCCTGGCCCAATCTGTGGTCACAGAGGGAGCTTTCTTTAGCTTCTTCAGCGAAGAACCACCAAAAGGTTCAACATCATCGCTGGCAAGCCTTTTCTGGGTTGTTGGCCGCGCGAACAACTATACAAACCCAAAAGAATTTCCTCTGGTAAATAATCTCTTAAAATTGAATTTGCACAGGCTTTCAAAAAAAGTTATACCTTTCGATGCGCCTGCCCAGACTCGTCAGTGTTGCGACCAAGCTCTTCGGTCTCGGCGCATTGTGGTCGCCTTCCTCGACTGGATTATAAGATTTTAAGAGGAAATTCATCCTCACTTCAACATCAGAGGGACACAAAACTGAAAAAGAATGACAACGATTAAAACAACATAAATTCAATCTCCAAAGAAAACTAGATTGAGAAGAAAACTTCCAATCTGACTAAGCTTAGAGTTGAAGCAATTACCAGGATTGTAGTCCCTGGTGGCATCGGCCGTCACCCTTACTTCCCAAGCCGGGTGATCCCTCCTCCTTAGAGGTGATACGGGGTGCCTGATCTGTAGGATCGAGGATACTGACTAGAGGGGGGGATGAATAGAAGGCTTTAAAACTTTTCAATTAACAACAACTTTTGAAAAGAATAAGAACAAAACAATATAGCACAATTAAAAGAAAGACAAAAGAAGACAACCACAAGGATTTTTTTCGAGGTCTCAGAGACTCGCCCGGTCTCCCCTACTCCTCGTTGAAGCACTCAAATGAATGAGTCTTGCTTCAATATCCACGAAGGATATTTCTCACTAGTAGTTGCTCCTTGTCCACTCCAGAAAGGCCAGCACCGATGCCTTTTACAATCACGCCGAGCCTCTCCAACAATTTTTGAACAAGAGAGATCAACGGCCACGCCACCAAACCGTCTAGGTGAGGGCGTTCACCAAGAGTAATAGGTTGCAAGGTCTCTTCTAGACCTCCAACAATCACCGAGAAACTCTAAGTATGCAAATGATGTGAACAGAACACTCGGTGGATTACAAAACTCACGACTTGATCAAAAGATCAAGATTTTTATCTCTAAAACAAATGCTCAAGTGTATATGAGAGAAGGGGGCTGCTTGGTGTAAGAAACATCTGCTCAAAACCTCTATTTATAGCCCAAAAGATCAAAAGAGCCGTTGTGCACGAGCTGTAAAAGTGACAGTACATGCTGACAGTCAGCATGGGTCACGACCAAAAAGAAGCAATTTACAGAGAAAACTCAGCTAACCGTTTGAAGTCGAAAAAGGAAACAAAACAGCACAAACTGACAGTCAGCAACACATGCTGATAGTCAGCGTCCATAACCACGGCTCGATAAAAATCACCGATAAAACTTTGCTAGCCGTTTGTGGTCGCATATGGAAAGAAACAGCTCATGCTGACAATCAGCATCACATGCTGATAGTCATTATCACATGCTGACAATCAGCGTCGACCACAAAAATGACCAGTTAAAACAAACTCAGAAACAAAATAGATGAGGTCGAAACTCATGCTGACAGTCAGCAACACATGCTGATAGTCAGCGTAAGTAAAAAAAATTCAGCTCAAAAAACACGCTCTCTGGATAAATGTCAGCAACAAAATTGACATTTCACGCTGATAGTCAGCATAGATAAAAACAGTTATAACTTTTGATCCAAAAGTCCGATTGAAGTGTTTTATATCTTGTTTGAAAGATAATTTAAAGGGCTATATTTTTGTCAACAAAATAAAAACCCAGATCAGCATAGATCTTTCTAGAAAATGCAAAAACACTTCTACTGCCAAAAACTCATATGAAAAACCAAATCATTTCAAAACAAATACAACCGAAAAGAATGAATGCAATGACCTAAGAGTTTCTTGGTTTATGCTGGACATGTAGAGAGAACTTGCAACCCCTCTTAATAGTACGGTTTAAATCAAAAACAAATTCCTATAAACCGGTCAAACTCCAAACACCGAGACCGGTAAAATAAATATGTATTTTATCTTAAGTCTTTTGTAGCTTCATTCTTGGCGACCTTGCGCTTGCGACAATGGCTCGCGACCTTGGACTTGCAACCTCTGACGACACTGTGACCTTGTGGTTTCTACTTTGGCAATACTGCGACCTTAGGTGAAATAGCTCTTAGGTCTCTGCATACAGATAGCTCAAAGACATGATTAGATCAAAAACACTTAATGTCATCAATAATCAAAATCAACAATAATAGGGGCCTAGATGCAACACGATCTTCACGACATAGGATCTTTGATAACTCGTTGATTCGTGTAACCTGACAAACCGATGGCGCCAACCACTGTCAATACAGTAACCTGCGACAAAAGAATTCGCCCAACCACATGCTTTGATCATTGTCTACTTGACCACGCAAAAGTAGACGCACTGTTCCTACAATCAACGAAGAAATTACAAGAACAATGGTAAAGAGAATAACTCCCAATTCTAGGCGGTGGCTTCTGAGCACAAACCCTAAACAAGAGCAAAAACTTCTCTAAAAATATTTGTGTATTCAATTCGTGGTTGTCCCAAAACTATGACCATGCCTCTCTTTTATAAAGGGTGGTGTTTACAAAAGATAGAAGGTTTAAACTGAAATTCAAATCTTAATCTAATTTGAAACAGAATAAAATCCTAAGATACTATAAGAGATAAAAGGAATCCAAAACTATTTCTCACGGATCCAGACTGGACTCTTTCCTCTTGTGCACTTGTCATTCTTTCGGGTCTCCTGGTTGCATACAATGTCAGATTTTGATGATTTTTGATGCGTTGGAAATCTCTTTCGAATACCTTTCCAACAAGTACTCACATGACCAATTTGAACATCTATACTGAAATTGGCACTTGGTCAAATTCTCTGATCAAACATCCGATCGTCGATTGGTTGGTAGGTTGATGGTCCCCAGGCTGCGACCATGTGCTTCCGACCCTGGGCTGGGACCGTTAGCGATGCTGCGACCTCGAGCCTATCTGGTTGAGCGCAGAGTTCTTCTAATCGAGAGTAAAGTTCTTTTGGTCGATCGCTAATGCGAAGGATGTCCTCATCATACTCCCCTTCTTGAAAAGGACTCGTCCTCGAGTCCGACAGTGTAGAATCGAAGGATGGAGAAAGGTCTGAAACGTTGAATGTGCTACAAAGGATGTCCTCATCAAGGCTGCAGGGATGAGGTCAAATTGATGCTCAATGCCATGCATGAGAGGTAGACCAGCAGGTATATCCTTTGGAAACACGTCCTCAAATGCCTGCAAAATACGCCCCTCATTCTTATCTTCTTCTTCCGATGCTTCGGCATAGTTTCTTGGATGAGTTAGCTGTTCTGGGTCATCTTCACTCTCAGAATCATACTCTCCTTCATCGATCACAAGAATAATATGATTATTTGGGCATTCCTTGGCGATGTAACCAGGCCCCAAACATTCAAAGCACTGAATGTCACTATTCTTGGCTGTGGAGCCAATTGAAGAGGTAGTGGATACCGAGGACTTCTTCTCACTTGTAGTAGATGTTGATTTTGCAACCAAGGAAGAATGAACAGAAGTATTGGAACTAGTACTAGCTGAAGTTGTACCTCATCCCAAATTGAAGCGTGCTTTGGTTGCATTGGTTGATGGAACTCTCAAGTTGAAGAATGGTAACCTTGCGATTGGTTTAGCATTAGTCTCGTCGAGGTCTAATCCTCCTCCATGAACACTAGCATCACCTGATGTTCATTCTCGACATAGATCCTCCAGTTTCTTATTCAATTCATTGACCATATATCTCTGAAGCAATCTCCCTTCGCAAGATGCTCATGTTCTCATTCAGTTGCGCTTTGAAAACACGGGTCATCTTATCTAGGTCAGTCTGGGTCATATAGGGTGTCGGTTCCTCCACTTCTTGCCCAGCCATGGTAAGTACAAAACTGAAACAGCAAGAAATATGTGTAATTATTTATGGAATCACTCAACCTCACACTCTCCTTACCAACCAAAGTTCTTATGTTTTTCTTCACTAGATTGAGGTGTTGTACGCACTCTGGTGGCAGTAGACAATCAAAGGTGATGGATCAAGAAAATTCATTGTCCAAGTACTGTAACAACAATGGCTTGTATGTGGAACTTGGGAGGTTCAGTGTTATCCTAAGCAATCCAAAATTCTCGATATTGTAAAGGTAGGTAACAATCCAAACTAGATCCAATGCCTAGTTGCTAATCTCAAGATATAAGTGAAAGACAAAGCAACTCACACACAAAGATGACGTAACTTGATGCAACCAAAAGAACGAGCTAACAAAAAATGAGTAATAGAACAAACAACTCGTGTTTCACAAGTTATAGAAAGACGCTAGCTAGATTGCACAATATGAAATTGGCCTATGGATTTGCACACAACGAAGCAAGAACACAATTTGATCGAACACCAATCTTTTTTTTAAGCTTTCAAAATGATGCTGACCAAAACAAAAACTGGTAATTTTTTTTTATATGTTTTTTTAGGATCAGCACACAAGCACGGGCGCAAGATACCCTACTGTTCAATCACTTTCAAGATATTAATTCAAGTGTGCACAGCTCAAATACAAATCTCAATAGCTAGTCTTATGTAGTTCAAAGTTTTCGCAAAGGACAGATTGGCTGTCAAAGGATACTAGTGATTTGAATTTTTTTTAACTCAACAAAAACAAAAGTTACACAAAGAAGTCTAGATCAGCCAACTAAACAAGGACTCTAATGGACTAAGACCTAACAAAACTCACAAAAATTTTAGATTGAATCTAAGGCGAAAGAAGAACAAATTTTTTTTTGGCTTTTGAGTGTATATGCTGCAAACAGATCTAAACTAAGGGATAAATAATCCTACCGTGTAAACTGAAGCTCTGATACCAAGATGATATGGGGTGCCCGATCTTCATGACGTAGAATCGTTGATAACTCGTTGATTCGTGTAACCTGACGAACCGATGGCGCCAACCACTGTCAATACAGCAACCTACAACAAAAGAATTTGTCCAACCACACGCTTTGATCGTTGTCTACTTGACCACGCAAAAGTAGACGCACTGTTCCTACAATCACTGAAGAAATTACAAGAACAATGGTAAAGAGAATAGCTCCTAATTTAGGCGGCGGCTTCTGAGCACAAACCCTAGAACAAGAGCAAAAGCTTCTCTAAAAATATTTGCATATTCAATTCGTGGTTGTCCCAAAACTATGACCATGCCTCTCTTTTATAGAGGGTGGTGTTTACGAAAGAAAGAAGGTTTAAATTAGAATTCAAATCTTAATCTAATTCGAAACAGAACAAAATCCTAACATACTATAAGAGATAAAAGGAATCCGGAACTATTTCTCACGGATCCGGACTGGACTCTTTCCTCTCGTGCACTTGACATTCTTTCGGGTCTCCTGGTTGCATACGATGTCAGATTTTGATGATTTTTTATGAGTTGGAAATCCCTTTTGAATATCTTTCCAATAAGTACTCACACGACCAATTCGAACATCTATACTGAAATTGGCGCTTGGTCGAATTCTCTGATCAAACATACAATCGTCACTTGGTTGGTAGGTTGTATGGTCCCCAGGCTGCGACCATGTGCTTCCGACCCTGGGCTGCGACCTTGACCGATGCTGTGACCTCGAGCCTTTCTGGTCAAGCGCAGAGTTCTTCTGATCGAGAGAAAAGTTCTTCTGGTCGATCGCTAATGCGAAGGATGTCCTCATGAAGAGGGCTGTTCAGATTCTTTACAAAATCCTAGATCACATTGCGAGTGGTCAAGCCTTTATTCATCAAGTATTTTATTACCTGGGCTTGCCTCTTCTACTCGTCTGAAAGAGAGGGGGCGACATCCTTCTCCTTGCTCTTCTCTGGTCACCGGTTCGTGAACTAGAGATGGCTCTCCTCAAAAGTGGAGCAATAAAAGCACCTCTAGTACCACTTGTGAACAAAGTCACGAAATGGGAAGGGGAGGAAGTCTCTCTTCTCCCACAGCTGGAAGTAGACACACCCCGACGCGGTGGTGCCCTTTGAACTCGCCAGAAAATAATACTTGCAGAAGAGAGAAACACTGGGCAAAACCCCAATGTAGGCCCGCAAAGGTGTTGAAAAGCTGCGAGGATCAAAACCAAATTGGCATTCAAATTTACCAATTCCAAGCCATAATGGCCGAGGATCTCCCAAAATAAGTCGCTTCCGGCAGGCGAAAGCCACAGCGCAGGAAATCCTCGAAAACAACCAATTCACCCTCCTGCACCTTAGGGCTCTCTTCATTCTCCCCAGCAGGATGCCATGGAATCAGCGACCTGGAAGGGAGGTAACCATTGGTCTCCAGAGCCAGTAAACTCTACTCCGATCGATGACTAGATCACATCCAGCAAGCCATTGGGTCAAGTTTCGAAAGAGGGAGAAGAAAGCTAGGGGCTCAAGAAGAACAGTGAGAAAGCAAAGAACTCCGAGAAAACTTAGGAGATTTTGAGAATGGTTTCGTGCCAAGGCAGGTCTCGAGACGCGAAGTTTTAATGCCACTTTCCTCGAGTTTCTGACCGTTGTTCACGCCGGGTGATTTTCTTGAGACAAAAAGATTTTTTGCATTCAATGCCCATCACAACAAACATGTTACACGCACCCAAAACTTTTCTTGGGTTTAGCAGGAATTCAGAATGAAAAGACACCTTTTCAACACTTGAAACACCTTTTTCAAGGAAGAGAAAGCCTTTTCATTTCAAATTCGGGAGCTAGCTGACGAAAATTGTTACCCCAGTTAAATCGTCCATGTATTTCCAAGGTCGCGCATACCATTTCCATGGTCGCACACAATGCTCTATGGTCGAACATACTTTCTATGGTCGCAGAATGCCAAAGAAAGAGATAATGGGGATGGTCCAAGGATCTTCTAGACATAGTCCATCAATGATATTTAATTCTCGTAATTTTAGTCATGAAAGTCTATAAGTCTCAAACACTCATTATCGTAGAGTCCATAGTCTTATTCAATACCAACGAGTGCTATGGTCATAGAGACATCTACCTACGACCATACCCTCTCGCAGAGACAAAACATGATATCAATGCGTGGTCGCAGAGGTGTGCGATCATGGTATTGAAGACTTGTACTACAATACAAAGATTATATATTATAAGTCACCATTCACAGTAACCATTCCTTGATCCTTATGATTATTCCCGAAATAAACATGTCGACGATTTGGACTCGGAGTCCTCAGTCAAACTTATGCAGAATTTGTAATTGTGAGACCTTTCAAGATGACCCTTCGGGAAGGTATGCTGAACAATAGTGAACAGGAGCACAGAGAGTTTAGACAGGTTCGGGCCCTCGATGGTGGGAGTAAAAGCCCTACGTCCTGTTGAGATTTCACTAAGTATGGTAAAAGGTTTACAAATGGAGGAAAAAGTCCTCACAGACGAGGATTTTTTCCTGTAAGAGTGTACAAAGATAAGCCAAAGAAGGCTTATTAAAATGCTATATAAGGTGTGTTGTAGACTTGGCTAACTTGGATCATCCTCCCCTGATTGATGCTCCATGCCATCCTTTTGTACTATTTGAAAGGGTGCCATGTGAAGGAAACTGCATCAATCGGTTGCACGGACGGTTGGATGCGGTTTTTGGAACTGCTCTTAACCTCCACACAGGTTAAACACGTGTTATGCATGGATAACTGTATGTGTTAACCTTCTGACGGTTGATTCTCCACGTGTAGGAATCTTCGGGATACTTAGAATATCCTGTCGCATGGGCAACCGAATAGATAGATCCCAAGTATCCTGATCGGCGGATGTTCTGACCGCGGGATATTGGCTGACTGCGCAATATCCCGAATGTGTAGTTCGCGTATAGCCTACGAACTTCTGACCGCGCAAGGCTTACGGTCTGACCGCGTAAAGCTGCGACCTGATTGCGTAAAGCTTGGGACCTCATGGTGATGCCCCTCAGAATAGCTTGAGTTCGCATCACCAGATACATGTCTGGTTCGAACCTGTCTTGAACCAAAAGTTTATTAGAAGTGACCCGGGTGTCAATCCTCGTCAGCTAGCCCCCAAATTCGAGGAAAACGGAGAGACGTGTTTATTTCGAATTTAAAAAACCGTGCATTGGACTTTTAACCCGGCCCTTTAACTTCTCCACTTAGTGGCGCACTAAGTGAAAACGGTTGGTTTTTCAAGACGGGTTCTGACATTATGTGACGGGCAATGATAGCGCCGTAAAATTGTTTTTATCTCGAGGTAAAATTGTAAATGTTTTAGCAAAACCCGAGGCGTCTGGAATGCAAACCGTCACCCAGGCGGCTATAAATACCAGACCCCTGGATATGTAAAGATCTACAATTTCCCTCTCACGTCTAAGTCTTTTTCTTGTTATCCTGCCTCCTTCCTTTTCACATACCCCTCCCAATGGCAGATCATGAAATCATCGAGATTGAGAGCGATGAAGGGGAAATTGTCGAACAAGGGTCTCAAACGAATGAGGTCCTGTCTCCCTTAAGGAAGAAACCCAAGGTTGACGAAGGATCTTCCAGTGGAACAAAGGTAAAGAACGTAGCGAGTTTCTTTCTTCCTTCAGTTCCTTTGACCCTCCCCGTTCATGCCTCTCGGCAAGTTAGGCCTTTATCCTTAGGAAAAGATCCCTTCACATCCAATTCCCCCATCCTTTTGGGTGATCAACATCCTGGTCGGCAAGCGGTGACTATCCCTCGATCAGATGATTGCCATATTGGGTTGGCGAAGCAATCTTCTTCTGGGGAGGTTGCTCTTCCACCATATGATGATCTTCCTCCCAAGATGGGTGTATCAACGGGTTATGCACCGGGACAGGTAACAATTCTTCTCCCTTTTTTGCTGATAATTTTAGTTAGTATGACTAACTTTTGCAAAAATGTAGGAGGTAGGAGGCCCCAGCGATCAGCCTTCTGCTGTTCCATCTCTTCCTTCCGGACAGACCCTTCTGGAAGAGAAGAATGCCCTGGAGAAGAAGACCGAGGAGATGGCCTCGAAGATTCTGCGTTTAGCAGAATGTCTTGATCGATCCCGAGAAGAGGCGCACCATTTCCGTCGAGAGAGGGACTTCGCTCAGCAACAGCGAGAACTCTCTGACTTGATTAGGGACAATAGTGCGTCTGTTGTTAGGGACGATATAGATAGACTTAGGGTAGTTGCTAGTTCCCTGGGGGTTGTCAGCGTAGATCCTACTGACAACAACATGTCCCTTGGAGAACTTTGTAAACTTCTTTCGGAACAGGTCGATGTTTTTATCGACCGTATCCCTTTTGTATGTAAAGAATGTAAGAAATAAAAGTTCTTTATTTCTCATGAAATATTCTTCACATCTTCTGTGCGAAAATATAGCCATGAACTTTATGTTCGCGACCATTCATACACAGGAAATTTTAGTTCTGCGATCAAAATCACTTTTAAGAAAAAAGCACCGCGACCTGCCCTGATTCCGCGATCAGTTTCAGAGCTGCGGTCAGAACTAAAGTACGACCAGAGTTGGGACTCGGTTAGGCCGTCACTCCGATTAGAATCGAAGTTTCAGCCTGAAACATGATTTCGATAAAACCATAACCCAATTAGAAACATTCCAGTACGTCAAAAATTGAGTTATATGATTTTTTCGAAAAAATGTTCAAAGTATAAAAAGGAAAAACGTCCTCTGAAAAGTACTAAAAATTTTTCAGTCCTTTTACACTTTCAGTTTCCAAAACAAAGAAGTCTTTTTGTTTCAGATCCGACGCCTGAGTACTTTATCGGGTCCATCAGAGACAGTATCCATTATGGAAAATGAATAAAGCATTCAATGGAACGTTTGAAACGAGCCGTTTACTCATTAATGCGTCGCCTTGGGTCTATAAAAAGAGCAGATGTCTTCTCAAAGAAGCCACACAGCTAAAACCCTCATTATTCCCGCCGCTCAAAACCCTCATTTTCTTCAGCCTTCATCTTCCCCAAATCGCCAGCTTCCCCTTTGATTCTACACCAAAGATGGCGTCCTGGAGCAGATCCATTCATCATCTGAGGAGAGCCTGATGGCGCTAGAGAAGGAGGAGATCCTTTCTCCGCGGCTGCTCATTAACTGGCGACCTGCGGAGAAGGACCAAGAAACCCCAACTGTCCAAGAAGGCGAGTTGGTGGTTTTTGAGGAGTATTTGCGTTGCGGGTTCCGATTCCCTGAGAGTCGGTTCCTTAAGGATGTCCTTGAACATTACGGGTGGGAACTGATCAACCTCCACCCCAACGCGATGCTGATCCTTGCAGTATTCCAGCATCTCTGTGAAGCCTTCGTCGGAATATATCCCAGCGTGGATCTTTTCCGACGATTCTACTTTTCGGCGTGGTCGAAGAGTACCAACGCCGCCGGATGCATCTACTTCCGGCTGAGGGATAAAAAGGAGTATCCCTCCCGACCCCTGCGAGACTCAGTGCACGGGTGGCACCAGAAATGGTTTTACTGCACCCCGCCGACCGAGAGCGGGTTGTGGTTTGAGAACTCGCGGCCGGAGAAGCCGAGCCAGTTGGATACTCTCCCGGCGATGAACGCGGAGTTCATGAAGCATGCCGAGGTGATCCTTCACTTAGTCGAACAAGGGTTGACGGCACGTGACGTCATCCGAGACTTTGTGAAGAACCGGGTGAGCCCCCTGCGTGAAAGGGCTCATCCGGCTTGGGAGATCAAGTCCATGGCGGACACTACCCTGGACTATAACGAAGGTATTCATTTCTGACATTGAAATCCTTTTATGTCATTTTTGAAATGTATCAATTTAACTCGTATCTGGGAACAGTCCTGCCCTCAGCCGAGATTGAGAGGCGGACTAACTACCTCCTCAGGGCGTACAACGCTGAGGTAGAGGGCCCCAAGGGATCGCCTCGCCCCCAAAGCTTGATTCATGCAGCGATGACCTTAAACAGGAGCGCCGAAAGGTACACTTTCCACTTGGCCTCTGTTTTGCAAGTCTCATATATGTCCAGCACTAATCAATCCCATTGGAATGAGAATAGCTCCTAGGGAGGTTTGCGGATGCGACATTCCCAAGTGAAAATGTCGGCTCTCTGAAGAAGCCGACGGCGAGGAACGTGAAGAAGGTCTCTCAGAGACCCAGGACAAAGAGTCCTGCCCCTAAGAAGACCAAGCTGAACCCTGGGAAGGGGTCTTCACGAAGCGTTCCTCGTCCCGCAAGAAAGACTGCGGTAAGATATCGCATTCCTGCTACTTTTTCAGGCGCGACATGGAATCACTTCTTCGTCGTACAAGGAGAGGGGAGCGAGGAGGAAGAGGATGACGTTCCTCTGATCCTTCGAAGGAGGAAGATCGCGGATCTTCCATCCAGCGATGCCCCAAGCTGCCCCGAAGAGACCACAGCTGCCGAAGAGATGGCCGTGGCTGACCCTGCGACCACCGAGGATCTTGTGGTCGCGGGTGACCTTCCAATTCCTGAAGCCCCCGAGGTTTCAGGGTCAATCATCTCTGCTTCCCTGGTCGAAGGGACGACTAAGGTAAAGAATCTTTTCGATCATTCCCTCTATGGCTCTTTCTGCACATTTGATAAGTTAATGTACATACAGAGAGGAGAGCTTCCCCCTGGGACCACTGGGGATTCCAGGGAGGAAAATCCTCCTCCTCCGCAGGCAGAGGAGGAGGTAGACGAACAAAGGCCGGCTGTGACGGTTCCAGCAACTCAGGAATCGCCAAGGCCTTCGGATGCAGCCCCACCAGTTAGTCCGGTGGCCCAGGTAAAGACCTATGTGTTTTTACCTGTTCCCTAAGAATATGCTTGTAACATGACATTTCTAGGGGGGTGCTGCCTTGTTTACCATAAGGAAGGCGAGAACCGGAGACGGCTCTCCTTCGCCAGGGGAATTTTCCCAGAAGTCCCAGGAACGAATAGGATTTCAAATAAGGTAAGAGCTCTTACTTGACAGTAATCTTAAATAAAAGTTGCCTGACCCATTCTTCCTGTTAGGCAAAAGAGGACAGCGCCAAACCCTTCAACCACCACTGGGGAGGTTGAAACTAGGGCTGATGAGAGAGCCTCTAATGAAGAGCGCTCTACTCCCATGGTTCAGGAAGTCGTCCGGACCGCGGGAGGTGAAACAAGTATAGGGACTAGGTCACCACCAGTGGCCTCTGGGGGTGGTGTCCAGCCGGCACTCCCATCAACTGTCCCTGTCGCAGGCACTTCCGGCGCGCTAGCAAGGATTCCTGCTAGCATGGATGATGCAGCTTTAAATAAGTTTATGAAGGTATGATCACCCCTGTTTCGGCGCTTGAATCGCCTTTAGAGCATACTTAACTCTCTTGCTTTGTATCACAGGGCTTGTCATGGGTGACGAGTCAGTCGCATGCTGCAATGGCTAGCATGGCGGCTGTTCAAAAAGATCATGACGGCTTGCGCAAGTGAGGATCGTCATTCTTCTGTTAATTTAAGTAGGCTTTAATTGTGACTGACCTGATTTTGCTGCAGAGAGGTTACATTCTTGAAAAAAGAGTTAGCCAAGATGAGGCTGAACTCAATTACAGAGTTCAAGAAACTACGGACTGAAATTAATAAACTTCAGTCTGAGAATGCTGGTAAGTCGATTCTCAACTTGAGAAGACTTAAAGCTGTTTCTTGTTAATAACCTCTTTTCTCTGTACAGCGCAAGCAGGTCGCATTACACAGCTCGGCCAGGACAAGATGATTCTCGAGTCCTCGCTCAACCATACCGACCGAGCGGTCAAAGAGTTGAGCCTACTGGTCTTCGAAAAACTGAAGGCCGTGGCCAGCCTTTTGAATACCAACGTGGTAGAGTTGAGGAAGGACGACCCAAGTGTCAGCGATTGGGCATCACTGCTCACAACTCAAGCAGAATCACTGCTCAAATATCTCCCTGGAGATTTACGGCGACGTGAAGAGATAATCAGGACGAGAGTCCGATCAGCCGCTTCTGCCGTACTCAGCCGGGTTCGACTTCACCATGGCCCAGATGCAAATCTGAGCGCGCTGGTGGGACCCGTTGAGGTCGAGAGTGAAGAACTGCTTGAAGCCGTTATAGAAGAAGTCAAGCCCTTCGTTGACAAACTCTTGGCTGAGCTGAGGATCGAATGATCCTTACATTTTGTAACCCAACAATTGTAATTACAATGCAATATATGTAAAACTATATTTTTAAAAGAAAGTGCATATTCACATCATAAGTTTCATACTATAAGTATACTCCTCTAGCCCCCGCCTCTGTTTTGTGAATACTGGAGCCTTAGTATTTTAAGCAGAGGGGAAAAAATAAGTATGATGACCAGGGATATGCGCTTCAAGCCAATGGTCAAGATTAAAGTAACATTTTAACCTTATTGCAAACTGGTAGCCACCCAAATGACCGAAGACTAGCCAGAAAGTCCCGTGTGCGTTGAGAAACGGCTTATTTAGGAGTGACTTATCTGGAAGTGATCATGAGATCAACCAGCGAATCCGGTTGAAAAATGCTGTAATAACCTAACCGCCGGCGATCAGCCCCCAGGTCGAATTTGTATAATTTGGGCTTAAAGAAAAACACTCATTGTATGAAAATAAGACATGCTTTTTATGAAAAGATGCTAATTGAACAGGAAAAGAGTGATTGGAATACTTACACGTAAAACTTGCGAAGTTGATCGATGTTCCAAGTATTGGACAAAATCCGACCATCCTCCATGGCTAACCGCGCAGACCCTGGCCGCGGCACTGAGACGACAGTGTATGGTCCTTCCCACTTTGGGGAGAATTTATTGCGGTTAGACTGGTCTTGAATTTTTCGTAAAACCAAGTCGCCCACGTTGAGATCACGTGGTCGCACCTTTTTACTGTGATACTTGCGTAGAACCTGCAAGTATACCGCGGACTTGATCAGGGCGCGATCACGCCGTTCTTCCAGGAGGATGAGATCTTGCGATCGCTGTTCGGATTGGTTGACCTGTTCGAATTGATTCGTGCGAACAGATCCAATACTGACTTCCATAGGCAACACAGCCTCGGCCCCATAGACCAAATGGAAGGGTGTCTCACCGGTGGCTCGACTAGAGGTAGTCCGTAGTGCCCATAGAACAGTATAGAGCTCGTCTGCCCAAGCCCCCGAGCGGGTCTTGAGGCGATCAAAAACACGTTTTTTTATGCCTTGCAATACTTGCCCATTGGCCCGTTCTACGGCACCATTGCTTTGTGGATGTGTCACGGAAGCAAAGCACACCTTAGTCCCAATCTGATCACAGTAGTCTAGGAAGAGACCACTAGCGAACTGAGAACCGTTGTCTGTGATGAGACGGTTTGGAACACCAAATCGTGCCACAATGTTCTTGTGAAAGAACTTTTGTGCAGCTGATGCAATAATATTTCGTACTGGTTCGGCCTCAATCCACTTTGTGAACGTGTCAATGGCTACGAACAAAAACTTGTATCCATTGACCGCTTGTGGCATAGGACCGACGATGTCCATTCCCCAGATCGCGAAGGGCCATGCGAGAGGAATAGTTTGCAATGCATAAGCAGGTTGATGAACCTGTCTTGCATGAAACTGACATTGTGGACACATCTTGACCATAAACTTGGCATCATCGAGTGCCGAAGGCCAGTAGAATCCCTGTCGAAAAACTTTTCCGACCAGTGTTCGGCATGACGCGTGTGCACCACATACACCGTCATGTATTTCTTTCAAGAGGGATTTTCCTTCCTCCTGAGATATGCAGCGCATGAATACTCCTTGAGTACCCTTTCTGTACATAACCCCATCTATGAGTTTGTACAGACGCGCCTTTCGAATTAATCGATCGCTTTTGGTTTCGTCCTCGGGTAGGGTCCCATGTTCAAGATAGACCCTCAATGGATGAGTCCAATCTTGTTCCTGACCGAGGTTGGCAACGAAGGCTATTGCCGGATCATCCTCGACCGAAGTCATGATCGAAGGATGGTCCAAGTGTTCAATGAACACTCCTGCCGGAGCGGATGAGCGTGAGGATCCAATTTTGGATAATTGGTCTGCGAGAATGTTGTCCTTTCGCGGGATGTATTGGACTTCGAAGTGACTGAAGTGTTTTTCCAATCTCCTCACTTCCCCCAGGTAATGAGCCATTGTCTCATCGGAGGTGCTGTACTCCTTGTTTACCTGGTTTACGACCAGCTGTGAGTCCCCCCTCACCACTAATCGACGGACTCCGAGGAATTTTGCTGCCCGGAGCCCTGCAAGAAAACCTTCATACTCTGCTGCATTGTTGGTTGCAACAAAGTGTAGTTGAATGACATACTTAAGCTGTTCGCCCTGAGGCGTAACTAAGACCACTCCAGCCCCCGAGTGTTGAAAACTACAGGAGCCGTCAAAGTACATTGTCCAATAATCGGGGCACTCCAGTTCCTTCGCCAACTGCACGGGTGGCTCAGGGTTGGTCCATTCGACCACAAAGTCGGCCAAAACCTGAGACTTAACCGCCGTGCGAGGGGTGAAATGGATCTCGAAGGCACCGAATTCGACCGCCCATTTGGCGATTCGACCAGATTTTTCTGGATTTCGGACAATATCCCCTAAAGGAAAAGAGGAGGGTATTGTGATCTTGTGTGCTTGAAAGTAATGTCGTAGCTTACGGGAAGCCATCAGTAGCGCGTAAAGTATCTTCTGGACCTCAGGGTAGCGCTCCTTAGGACCATGAAGTACTTCGCTCACATAGTAGACGGGTCTGTGTACTCCTTCCCTTTCCGCGATTAGAACTGCGCTGACCGCGTGTGGGGTGGCCGCCAAATACAGAAGTAATGGTTCCTCCTTTTCAGGAGACACCAATACCGGCAGACTAAAAAGATATGTTTTTACCTCCTGAAACGCTTTTTCGGCCTCGTCGGACCACGTGAAGTTATGATGTTTTCGCAAGACTTTAAAGAAAGGTAGTCCCCTTTCGCCTAATCGCGATATGAAGCGACTTAAAGCCGCCATGCGACCAGCCAGGCGTTGAACATCCTTCATGGTCGAGGGCGACCTCATTTGTTCAATAGCTCTGATTTTCTCTGGATTAACCTCAATGCCCCTGGAACACACAAGGAAACCAAGGAGCTTTCCTGAAGAAACTCCGAAAGAACATTTTTCCGGGTTCAATTTTATTCCAAAGCGATTCAAGTTACAGAAGGTTTCAGCAAGATCGTCCAAATGAGACAATCTTTTAGTGCTTTTTACAACCAAATCGTCTACATATGCTTCGAGATTACGCCCTATCTGGGAAAGAAAGGTCTTTTGCATCAAGCGCTGGTACGTGGAACCAGCGTTCTTGAGACCGAACGGCATTCTGACGTAGCAGTATGTGCCGAACGGGGTGATGAAGGCAGTTTTCTCTTCATCGTCTTCTGCCATGCTAATTTGATGATATCCTGAGTAGGCATCCAGAAAACTCATCAGTTCGCAACCCGCAGTGGAGTCAACCAACTGGTCGATGCGGGGAAGGGGAAAGTCGTCCTTCGGACAGGCACTGTTGAGGCTAGTATAGTCGACGCACATGCGCCACTTGCCATTTGACTTGCGGACCATGACCGGATTGGCGAGCCAGTCCGGGTGATTCACTTCGCGGATAAACCCGGCTTGTAAGAGTTTGTCTAACTCTTCTCGGATGGCTTCCTGTCGGTCGGTGGCAAAACGCCTGAGCTTTTACTTTATTGGTCGTTGTCCAGGTCGAATTGCTAACCTGTGCTCAATTACTTCCCTTGGGACACCGGGCATGTCGGACGGTTTCCACGCAAACACATCTGCGTTAGCCCGGAGGAAAGTAACGAGGTCGAGTTCCTATTTGTCATCCAGGGCTGATCCAACCCGAATTGTCTTGGATGGGTCATCTGGGTACAAGGGAACTTGTTTGAGTTTCTCATCTGGTCGAGGAGCAGCCCTGATCGCATCGGTGGCGACAGTGGCGACCTGAGCGTCCCGGAGGGGAAGTTGATCGACCATCTCCAAAGATAGCCGGTCGCACGTGAGCGCCACGTTGCGACTACCCCGGACCGAAATGACATCTTTGGGGCCAGGCAATTTCCCGCACTGATAAGCATAGTGCGTTGCCATCATGAACTTAGCAAGAGTCGGCCTACCAAAGATTGCATTATAAGCTGAATCACAATCGATTACATCGAAAGTAACCAATTCTGTTCGGAAATTATCCGGTTCTCCCAGAGTGACCGGGAGGACCACTTGTCCCAATGGCATCATCGAGGGGCCTGGGATTATCCCATAAAACGGATGGATTATGGGCTTGATCTTCGAACGAGGAATTTGCATCTCGTCGAGTGTCTTGACCAATAAAAGATCAAGGGAACTTCCCCCGTCAATCAGGACCCTTTCGACTCTCGCGTTACTGATGATTGGGGTAATAACCAGAGGTAGCCTCAATGGTCGAGTTAGCCCCACAGGACAGTCAGCGCGATCGAACGTCAAAGGTATATCCGACCAACGGGGATATTGAGGTTCACCAAGGGATGTCTCCATTTGGTTAACCTCTCGGCAAAAGGTTTTAAACTGCCTTTTGGAAACGAAAGAGGAGGAACCTCCGAAAATGACATTAACATGATTTTGAGGTACCTGGTAAGCCATTTCTTCGTCTCCATCGACGTCTCTAACCCCGCACGCCTGCTCTTTAGGCGGTAAGGTTGGCATTGGCCCAGCTCCTTGGTAGAAATCATCCAGCTGTTTCAACCAACTCCTGCAGTTTTTGAGATCGTGGCCTGCGGAATTGTGGAGTGGACACCACCTTTTGCCTTCCTGCGGATTAGTTGATTTTTCTGGCTGGTCGGAATCCCGGCCACCAGAAGCAGTTTTGCTTTTAAAAGAAGACTTATTACCTTTGGTCGAAGGTGGTTTCTCCGCGACTGCGACCTCGCGGTACTGTCCAGAGCGGTTCCTCTTCGACTTTTTTGACTTCCCACCCGGTGAAGACTCCGGCTTTTTGCTTGAATCTTCTTTCCTGGCATCCTTGAAGCCTGGTTGGGGCGGTAGGTCCCCCTTGTCAATCATTCGGTTCCATTCGACTGCCTCGGCTGCATCGGAGTATCGATCAGGCATATCGAACAGATCGGCCACTGATCGAGGAGGGTGGATGAGCAAGTCTTCAGTGAATCTCCGGTATCGAACGGCATGCTTAAATGCCCTGATTACGGAGCCATCAGATATGTTCGGGATGGTATTTCTTACCCCGACAAACCTCTTGACAAACTGCCGAAGCGTTTCGGTCGAAGTTTGCCGCAATCTATGCAAGTCGTCCTCCTTACCCGGCTTTTGGTAATAGTTTTGGAAATTGCTGAGGATGGCATCACATAGCATTTCCCAATTATAGATAGAACCCTCAGGCTGATTGAACAACCAGGTTCTAGCCGGTCCTACGAGGACTGTTGGCAGGTAGTTGGCCATGACCTTGTCATCGCCTCATGCTGCTTGGATGGCAGTAATATAGATCTGAAGGAACTCAGATGGGTTTTGAGTTCCATCAAACCTCTCAATGGCCCCTGGTCGAAACTTATCGGGCCAAACGACTGCTCGTAGCCCAGGCGAGAAAGCTTTGCAACCAACGTAAGGACCGTGAACCGTCCTGCGACTTTCGGTCGGGTTTCGAGCAAACTCACTTAATGGCGAGGTTAAAAAAAATTTGCAAGAATTTTGGATGAACTAAGCCAATTAACGAAACCACCCGGTGGATTAGAATCCATATTGGATTTTAAAAAAATTTTGCAAGAATTTTGGACAAATTTGGAATGGGTGTTGTTGTAGATGGATGGTAATTTTTGTGTGAAAATGGCTCAAAACATGCCCTTTATATAGGAGAGGGATGATAAAAATTTTCTGTGATTTTTGGGAATTTTTTTCGAATTTTTTGGAATTTTTAAAGCCCAAAAACATTAAAAAAAAACAGTAACGGCTATTTCTAACGGCTATTAATCCAACGGGCACTTTTTTGTGACACTTACAGGTGGGCCACTGCCAAAAAAAAACCTCCAACGGTCATTTTTTTGCTCTCCCGTGGCTTACATGTGGGCCAACAAAATTGGGACCCCACATGTCATTCTCTTCGGGCCATTTAATCCCCATGCGCAACACAGTTCACTGTTCACATATAATCCAACCAGTTTTTAGCCCTTCATTCAATGATATGTGGGCCCTAAAAAGTGTGGACCCACCGGTCAGTGAGTGGAGCACAACCTCGGGCGTGTGCACGTATTAAACGAGGCAAAGCACTCACGGGTTTTGTGCCACGCCGCTTCAATATCTCTGTGCAACTGACGTGTGGGGCCATAAATGATGGGACTCAGTTGTCGACGTCTTGGGTTGATTTTTTCATGGTGCATGTGCAACCTGACATGGGCACAAGGATCGTTGCGGTGGGCCCCATACCATTTATGCCGTTTACTCTCGAACCTAACACTCATTCTATGACATGTGGCCCTGTTAATTTTTGGGACCCACTTGTCAGTTCAATTATTGTGCGGGTACATTCGACTGACTATTTTCTCAGCGGGACCGACAAACTGCGTCTGCTCACGTCACCTTCTTCTCCAACAGCGACGCCGCGCTCTCAGCGAGCTCAGCTCCCGCTCACCTCCGCCCGTAGCACGCGGCCGTCCCGTCGCGCCGAGCAAACGGCGAGCAATCGTCCGCCGCCGTCGACGCGAGCCGCCCATAACGCCGTCGTTGGAGGTAGCCTTAAAAGGTTGATTGGTTTAAGTTTTTAACGAAAGAAATGTTTAATTTTAAAGTTCTCAAAAATTTATTTGAAGATTAATTGGTTCATATATTTATTGTATATAAATAAGTCATGTTTAGAATTTTACATAACTATACTATAAAATCTCAAATGCTCAAAATTAATAACCTAAGAAATTCCAACATGCCTAGATCATCACCAATCAAACTAATCAATCTCGTGCATATCTAAATAAACAAGTCTCGGCATTTCCTAGAATCAAGCATGTTGACAAGAACATGAGTCAGATTATTTTCTTGATGATATGGGAAATATAATTAGTTGTGAGACATATATAAAAATTGTCTTAACTATTTGAGGATTATAGTCTGATGAACCATGTGAAAGATTCTATTATTTAATTGGTGTCCTAATTTATTGTTAATGAGATATACAATGAACACTAACTAAATAATATCCGGATATAATGGACAATTTCATTTAAGGACGCTAGCTAACTCTTAACACATCGGCTTTTTGCAGGCATTTACCGCCCAATCTGTCTGCAGAAAATATACTCTAGTAGTCAAATAGTATTAGTCTCTGGTGGGTTCCCCCTTTGCTAGCTTTTGCTTATTTTTCGCATACTTTCTCTCATTGACTTTTATACTCTTACAAGTGAGCTGTTCACTTTTGGCTCTCCCCATCAACCCGCCAGAGGTCCAAAGTGAGCAAGAAATAAGTGTAATGTCACGGGCGTCCCTCATTAATTAACGACCCCTCAGATGGCTGCTTAGCCACGGCGTGTTCCATAGCTAGTACTGCCTTCACACCACCATTTGAAATCTAAATTTCCAGGTCCCACTCCCTAATTTGTAGGGGATGATATAACATTAATTTCTTTTATTAGACTCCTACAATATCTTTTTGTATTTTTAATTTTGAATCTTCACATGATTACTATATGACACGTGCTGCAAATACCGCATCTACATGTTGTAGATAAGATCCACAATTTTCATGACTCCCAGTCTCAAGAGGTGGTTCCCTCTCGCCACATAAAAAGTCCCAACAGGTATATGTGATGCAAGTAATTAAGAAGGATACGCTCTACTTATGTGGCACACCTCATGTACTAATCACATCTAAACTATATCAAATTAAATGGTCCAAATACACGAAAGGGATTAATTACAAGTATGAAGAAAATGTAAGGGGATAATGTAGAAATAATTGGGGCTTTAGATAATTCCCTTAATTTACTAGTTCATTTACACTGCTTCAAAACAAAATACATATTCATTTACACTTTCATTGGAAACTCTATATCTGCTTGTCATTGTTAACTAAAGTAACATCGAGAGGTCCATTTCATGATGTGTAAATCTCATTAATTATATGGTGTATGCACACATCAGTGCAATTAACCAAGTGGAGAACATATGTGGGAAACGACAGCTCATTTTTAAATGTTCGTAGTATAATGCGTATAATGGAGCAGCCAAATGTCTGTATCAGTTCAGCCAAATGGCTGTATCAGTTCAGATGGTTTGGTTTATGCAGGGTTTATGCAGGACCACAACCATGACCACGTACATTTCACAAAAATCTTACAGAAGTTGTATATGGTTTTTAACTAAGAATTTTTAAAATTAAATTTACAACTCGAAAATAAAGGGTCTAAAGGGATCAAACTATAGATTTTTAGTTTATCATGTAGTATAAGTTTTTAATTATTTATTCACACATATATAATTATTAAAACAAAAACGAGTCCGTCACCAACTTTAACAAACATAGACCTCCCCCTCTGAATCTACAAGCTATGTCTCTTGTGTGCAAGAATTTAGATATAAAATAAGAAAATAAGAAGAAAAATAGATCATTTTACCCATATTAAAATACTAAAATACTGGTCAAGAGATATGATTAATGGTCAAGATATTATATTAGTTTTGCCAAAGGCATGTTTGGAATTGATCGAGGACTCAAACATATAGGAATAGTAATAAACAAAAATCACAATTTTGTAATATTGATAAATTATCATCTGTGCAATCCTCCGAGTGCAAATTCTGAACTATTACTTTGGAAGACTAAAACATATTTTAGATTTTAGTACATTGGGCCGTAATATGGTGAGTCATGATATTATAGAACATATATTGTCACGTTTAAAAGATATTATTATTATATAAACAATTAAGAGATGATCTTTTATAAAAAATGATATAACATACAAAGTTTTAAAAAACGCATCCCCAAGCCAAAAACAAAAACAAAACAACAAACAATTTCTGTCAGTCTCTATCCCGTCAAGCATTTATCACAATAACCAGGGTGGACCCAATGATCTTGAAATATCTTACTAAGGAATTTCTGCATCTATATCATACTTTAGTCACTGTCAATTGGAAAACGTATGGCATTTTGTGTTGTGCCACTGTCATGCCTATCAACCCTGTTGAATTCAAACAAGCATATGTAGATTCCATTTTGATGAGGACTCTCCATTTAGAACATCACAAATTTTGTCCAAGTTGTGACGTCCTACGTACAGCTATACCCTCTAATTTCAGTAAAAAATACACTTACAGCTGGTCTTCTAAAAACGTAACACATTGCCATTGCAAAGTTGAAAAGTCTTAAGTCTTAAACATGAAGGGTACGTGGCAATTATAAGACACCGGCGTCCAAAGAAGGCAGCCAATTCTTTAAAAACTTATGGTATTGGAGACCTCTTTACTATTAATTTTTTTATAGAATGAGATCTTTCTAAAGATCAATTTAAGATCGAAACAAATAATTTTTTTATTATTTAAATGAAAACAATTAGATTCTTCTGTCTAAAATAATAGTCACTAATATATAGATTCTCAGAGACTGGTCTAAATCTGATTTATAGAGAATTAGATTGAGAGAATTAATCACCTATTTAAATAATAGATGGGATTATCTACTCTAATTTTAAATATGAAAGTTAGATTATGCAAATGTCTGCTAGATGAATCTTTAATACTATTTTTTTAAAAAGAAAAGGCTATCAAACAAGGAACAGGACAAACGCAGCGAAACATAGAATGCATGAAGGACATAAAGAAAATGACAAATTTTTTATAAATAATTCAAAATAAAAAAAATAATTGTGAAAATGACTCAGATCAGCAAATTTGTCGAAATGATTTAATTGGGTGCTATAAATAAATTATCGCGGTTGTGATACGCAACAGAAACCGTAAACCAGGAAAAAATATGTTTCCATCTTTTCCGTTTTGAAAATGTGGCAGAAAAGATATTTCTCCTCTTTTCTATTTTGAAAACACAACATAAAGCAAAAAAATGAATTTCTAACGAGTATTCGTGGTTGAGGGCGTGGTTGTGAAAGTAGTGGTCGAGGGAACGTGGTCGAAAATCGTTGTGGATGTGGTCGTAGGTCGAAATAGAGGTGGTCGAAAGTCGTCATGGTGAGGTGTAACTTCACTGATTTTAGTTGTCATCGACCAACCATCTCTTCGACCACTCTAGGCGTAACGACATTCAATCACCTCCACTTCAACCTACGACCACTTCCACGATGACCTTCGATCACAACCCCTCAACCACGAGTGCTCGCGAAAAATTGATTTTTTTTTTTTTGCTTTCTGTCGTGTTTTCAAAATAGAAAAGTAGAGAAATATCTTTTCTGTTGCATTTTCAAAATGAAAAAGATGATAACATATTTTTTTCTTGGTTTATGTTTCTATTTCGTATCACAGTCGCGATAATTGATTTATCGCATTCAATCAAATCATTTTGACAAATTTGTTGAACTAAGGGGTCATTTTCGTAATTATTTTTTTATTTTGAGTTATTTATAAAAAAATGTCTAAAGAAAACTAATGACCATTCAATGCTCTTTTATCACAAATAGGTATGCCAAAACTACCGTTTCTTTCACACAAACGTCAGGCGTAGTGTGGCTCAAAGCTACACGTGTGTCCGACTGAGGCGCCGACTTCGTATTATTTTAATGTGTAAATTTGCATTATTTGAGTGAAAAACATACGAAAGGGTGGCTTGCAATACTACAATTGGGTTCTCCACTGAAAGGGTTGGTGAAGGTTCTGTAGTTCCTCGTATCCAAATGTTTTCAACGGAAAATTAAATTTATGTCATTAAATTTTGGTGTTTAATATAATATATTATTAATTTTTTATATGTTTTGAATTTTTATCACCTCATACTATATATCATTTTTGATCACTCATGTTAGTTGAGACTTAATCATAATTTTAAATAAATAAAAAAGTTGAAATATAAAATTTTCAATTTTTGAATTTTCTGAAATTTTATGTTGGAGTTTTCAAAAATTGAAAATTTTATATTATGGTCTTTCTATTTATTTAAAATCATGATTAAATCTTAACTGATATGAGTATTATGATTAGTTTTTCAATTAGACTGGTAAAAAATAACATATAACATAAAGCAATAAAAATATATTGACATATAAAAAAGAGTCTAAAATTAGCGATATATTGTATTAAACAATATAATTCAGTGGCATAAAATCAATTCTCTTTTTCTATATCCTGGCATGCGACACAGAAAAAGAAGAATTATATACACACTAGACCCTCGTTAAAATTCTGTCCCTAACAGTTAAATAAGTATAATCTATATCAATTTAATAGTTGAGTATTGTTCTCACTATAAGATACATGAATTTAATCAAATATATTTTATACGAAGACGGTATGGTGCAAACACTTTTTTTTTTTTTATAATTAGACCTAGCCCAACTAGTCACCCTCCTTTCTTCCAGCGTCTTTACCCTCCAAGGCGATCCAAAAATCTATGAGCAACACCAGAAGTATTTGTAAATGGTGTAATTAATTAGCGTTTGTACAATAGTAATCTTGATTTTATGTCTTTTTACATATCAACAAGAATTAGAAGTTATACTGTAAGGCATTTTAAATAAACAAAGAATTATACTTTTGCCTATAATAAAAATAGCGAACTGGCCAAGTACAAACGTTTTACTATTTTTCATTTTTATTATATTTTTTATTTTAAGTTGTTATAGTTTCTTATTTTATTTATCACATTTTTTAAGTTGTCGTATTTTCTTATTTAAAATTATTGTATTTTCTTAATTATTTTGTGTGTACCCAAAAATCCACCACTCCCCCTTCCTTCCCCGCGAATTTTTTTTATAAATAATCCTAAAACACAATTACAAAAATGACCCAGAGTTATGAAATTTTACAAAAATGACCCGCCACATTAGCCTATCAAGTTTGGAGACCTGATAGCTGACATGTCGCATTGTGACTGGCTGCCAGCGGCATGTCGAGTGTTGAACACTCGACAAGCCGTTTGTCGTATGCTGTAGATGAGACGAGTATCTTGTTGAGTCCTCAGCACTCGACAAGTCGTTGGCACTTATCTAGGCTCAGGTCCCTCTCTCCCTTTGATCACAAGCGTGCGGGTTCAGGTCGCGCGATGCAATTTGTAGTAATAACCGTAAGCGAACGGTTGACGTTGAGCACTTGAGAGTCGAATTGCACGGGAGCAAGCGTCTTCGTCTTTTTTGGGTTAATGGATCACTAATTAAGTCTGAACGATTTGGGGGTTGGTGACGAGGGTTGTTAGCCGCGCTAAGACACCCATTGTCGCGCATACCTTTCCATGGTCGCTAACAACACTCCATGGTCGCACATGCCTTTTTATGGTCACAGAAGGCCTAGGAAAAAGATACCAGGTGGTCCAAGAATATTCTGGATATAATTCATCAATTATATTTAATTCTTTCAATTTTTAGCTATGAGACTCTATAGATCTTAAACACTTAATGGCTACGAACAAAAACTTACATCTATTGATGGCTTGGGGCATTGGTCCTAGAATATCTATTCCCCATACGGCGAATGGCCAAGTCAAGGGAATAGTTTTTAATGCATATGCCAGCTGATAAACTTGCTGAGCATGAAATTGACACTGCAGGCATGTTTTGACCAATTGTCTGGCATTGTTCAATGCCGAAGGTCAATAATACCCTTGTCGGAAAGCCTTTCTAAGCAGTGTTCTATAGGAGGCATGTGCGGCGCACATGGCTCCACGAATTTCTCTCAGAAGGGTTTTTCCTTCTTCTTGAGGTATGCAACGCATGAGTACTCCTTGAGTACTCTTTTTGTACAAGGTCCCTTCGACCAGTCTTTACATGCGTGCTTTTCTAACTAACCGGTCAGCCTCGGTTTCGTCCTCGATCAAGGTCCCATGCATGAGATAGATCCTCAATGGTTGGATCCAATTTGCTTCATGCTCAAGAGCGGTGATGTTAGTCATCGCCTCTGTCTTCTCTGTGATTAAGGGATGCTTTAAGTGTTCAATGAATACTCCTACCGGAGCGGAAGCGCGTGAGGACCCAATTTTTGACAATTGGTCTGTGAGAATATTGTCTCTTCGTGGAACGAACTGGATTTCAAAATTTTTAAAATGTTTTTCCAATTTTCTCACTTCATCCAGGTAATGAGCCATCGTCTCATCGGATGTGTTATACTCCTTGTTTACCTGGTTAATGACTAGCTGTGAATCTCCCTTCACCACTACTCGATGGACTCCAAGGGATTTGGCTGCTTGAAGCTTAGCCAGAAGACCTTCATACTCTGCTGCGTTATTGGTCGCAACAAGTGGAGTTATACGACATACTAGAGTTGGTCACCCTTGTAGGATCGAGGATGCCGACTAGAGGGGGGTGAATAGGAGGCTTTAAAACTTTTTGACTAAAAACAATTTAATAATATTTTGCACTGAAAAAGAGTTAGAAAGACAAACACAGTGATTTATCCTGAGGTCTCGGAGACTCGCCTGGTCTCCCCTACTTCTTGTTGAAGCACTCAAATGATGAGTCTTGCTTCAATATCCATGAAGGATATTTTTCACTAAGGTTGCTCCTTCTCCACTCCTGATAGACGAGCACCGATGCCTTTCACAAAATATGCCAAGCCTCTCCGACAACCTCCGTTAATGGAGAGGTCAATGGCCACACCTCCAAACTGTCTAGGTGAGGGCGTTCACCAAGAGTAACAAGTTGCAAGATCTTCTCTTGACCCCCAACAAATACCGAGAAACTTCTAAGGATGCAAATGATGTAAATGAATGCTCTCGGTGGATCTCTCTCAATCACAATGAATGATACTTGATCAAAAGATCAATATTTTAGCACTTGGGCTCAAGTGTATATCAAAAATATATCTCTTAGTTTTTTAGAAAAAATTGCTCAAAAAATTGTTTACAAACACTGATCAAAATCTGCCAAAAGTGTTTATAAAACTGATAAAAAATGTGAACAGAAACTTCTCAAAAATTTGTTCAAACACTTTTTAAAAACTGCTCGAAAATGTGAACAGAAACTACTCAAAAATGGTTTTAAAAACTACTCAAAAATAGTAGCAAAAATCTGCTCAAAAGTGTTTTAAAAACTACTCAAAAACAGTAGCAAAAATCTACTGAAAAATAGTAGACAAAATCTGCTCAAAAGTGTTTTAAGAACTGCTCAAAAACAGTAGCAAAAATTTGCACAAAGGTGTTTATAAAAACTAGTCAAAACAGTGGAGAAATCTACCCAAAAGTGTTTATAAAAAACTGATAAAAAACTGCTCAAAGACTCAAAAGTGTATAGAATAAATAGCTCGAGATGTGTATGAGAATGTGGCTCAAGGATGATGTAAATACTGCTCAAAACACCTGTATTTATAGCCCAACCTCTCAGCTAGCCATTGTGGTCGAAAAGGAAAGAAATCAGGCCAGCTAACAGCCAGCTTCAACCTCTAACGGCTAGTAAATAGCCGTTGGAATCTCTGGTCGAATGAACAGTGTTACTGGTCGAATGAATAGTATTACTGGTCGTATGAACAGTAACTGATCAAATGAAGAGTACATGAATAGTGTCTGGTCAAAAGAACAGTACTCGTGTGATCACTGGTCGAATGAATAGTGTTACTGTTTGAATGAACAGTACCTGGTCAAATAAACAGCACTCGGATGACCAGTTTCAGTTCCTCTTTGAGATTCTTGACCAAGATTGTGAATGAATGCGAATGCAACATATGACCTAAGAGCTTCTCAGTTTTTACTGGAACTAAAAGAGATTTTTCAACCCCTCTGAATAGTACGGTTTAAACTAAAAAAGAATTTCTTATAAAATACGGTCAAACTCCAAACTCTGAGACCGGTAGAATAAACAAGCACTTACCTTATGTCTTTGATGCTTCCTTCTTGGCGACCTTGCTCTTGCGATCTTGCAGACCTTCCCGGATCACTTGCAAACTTTACAGAAGTAACACTGCATACAAATAGCTCAAGGACACAATTAGTCCAAGACACTTAATGTCATTAATAATCAAAATCAACCCAAAAAGGGCCTAAATGCAACAATCTCCCTCCTTTTTGATGATTGATGACAACAAGTGTTGAAAACGAATAAAAATTAATGACTCCCCCTAAGTGTATGCATGGGCATTAGATATACAAGAACTCCCCTTGAATGCATGCATATATAAATACAGATATGAGTCATTTGAGAGTCCACAATGAATAAACAATGAGCATATAAACTATCAATAATGTCAGACAAGAATCTCTCCCTAATCTCTCCCCCTTTGACATCAAGCACAAAAAGGCGGGAGGACAGCAAAGCAGACATTTAACTTGCATTTGATATATCAATAATATTCAATTTACTACTAAGAAAGCAAAATCTAGTCTCATCTAAAGGTTTGGTGAATATGTCTGCTAGCTGGAAGTCAGTTCTTACATAATTCACATCTATGTCCCCTTTTGCCACATGATCTCTTATAAAATGGTGCCTAATATCAATATGCTTTGTTCTAGAATATTGAACCAGATTACTTGCAATCTTTATGGCACTTTCATTATCACACAAAAGTGGCACTTTATCAAAAGAAATTCCATAATCCAAAAGGGTTTGCTTCATCCATAAAATTTGAGCACAACAACTACCCGCTGAAACATATTCCGCTTTAGCGGTGGAGAGAGCTACGAAATTTTGTTTCTTAGATGACCAAAAGACTAGTGATCTCCCCAAAAGTTGACAACTACCAGATGTGCTTTTTCTATCAATTTTGCACCCCGCATAATCCGAATCTGAGTAACCAATTAATTCAAAATTTGCATCTTTAGGATACCAAAGTCCTATATTTGGATAGCATTTGAAGTACCTAAGGATTCTTTTAAGAGCAATCAAATGACATTCCTTAGGAGACGATTGAAATCTAGCACATAAGCAAACACTGAACATGATGTTGGGTCTAGATGCGGTAAGATAGAGTAAGCTACCAATCATAGATCGATAAAGTTTAGAATCAACCGCTTTTCCGTCGTTGTCCATATCGAGATGTCCATTAGTGACCATGGGAGTTTTGATAGCTTTAGCATCTTCCATCCCAAAGCACTTGAGCAAGTCCTTCACATACTTGGTTTGACTCACGAACGTTCCATTCTTGAGTCACTTGATTTGAAGTCCAAGGAAGAAGCTTAGCTCTCCAATCATTGACATCTCAAATTCCCTAGACATCATTTCTCCAAACTCATGACAAAAAGATTCATTAGTGCATCTAAATATGATATCATCAACATATATTTGACACACAAAAAGATCTTTCTCAACTACTTTTGCGAATAAGGTTGTGTCTATTTTCCCAATTTTAAAACCTTTTGAAATGAGAAAGTCTCTAAGGCGTTCATACCAAGCTTGAGGAGTTTGTTTAAGTCCATAAAGAGCCTTAGCGAGCTTGTATACATGATTTGGAAAGTTTGAATCTTCAAAATCAGGAGGTTCTTCCACAAACACTAATTCAGATATTTCTCCATTTAAAAATGTACTTTTCACATCCATTTGAAATAATTTGATGTTGAAATTTGATGCAAATGCGAGAAGTATGCGAATAGCTTCTAATCTTGCTATGGGTGCAAAAGTTTCACCAAAATTCAATCCTTCAACTTGAGAATATCCTTGTGCAACAAGACGAGCTTTGTTTCGTACTACTACTCCATTCTCATCTTGTTTATTTCTAAAAACCCATTTTGTTCCAATCACATTATGATCCTTAGGTCTTTTTACTAATGTCCAAACTTTGTTTCTAGTGAAATTATTTAGTTCTTCATACATGGCATTTACCCAATCCAGATCACTAAATGCTTCATCTATAAGTTTAGTGTTCTAAGGAAGAAACAAAAGAAAAATGTTCACAAAAAGAAGCAATACGAGATCGAGTTTGAACACCCTTACTAACATCACCCAAGATTTGATTCAGGGGGTGATCTTTGGCGAACGTTTGATGAAGTCGCGGGTTCTGTGATGCTTGATCATCATTTTCTTCAATCTCTAGTTCAAGGTCTTCTCGACCAGCATTGTTGTGGGTGGTTGCAGGTTGAGCAGCATCAGTATTTGTGGTCGCAGGTCCATGTTCAACATCATCATGAGTGGTCACGGGTGATTTATCCTTTCGACCAGGTGACTTTTGTTCTTCATTTCTTGGTTTGATATCACCCATGGTCATCTCCTTCATAGCTTCCCTCAAGCCACTGTTACCTACATCATCAAAATCCTCATGCTCTCCTTGAGAGCCGTTAGATTCATCAAATTCTACATTGCATGATTCTTCAATGCATTCTGTTGTAGTGTTGAAAACCCGATAGGCTTTACTAGTGGATGAATAGCCAACTAGAAAACCCTCGTCAACATGTCTTTGAAATTTTCCAAGATGCATGCGCTTTTTAAGAATATAACATTTGCAACCAAAGACTCGAAAATATGAAATGTTTGGTTTTCTCCCTATAATCAGTTCATAAGGAGTTTTGTTCAAAAGCGAATGGGTATAAAGACGATTGATGGCATAACATGCTGTGTAAACTTCCTCTGCCCAAAACCGGGTAGGCCTCTTGTACTCATCGAGCATTGTTTCTAGCCATTTTAATCAATGTCCGATTCTTCCGTTCTACAACACCATTTTGTTGAGGTGTGTAGGGCGCAGAGAATTCATGTTTGATTCCGAACTCATCACAAAAATCAATAAAATCAGAATTTTGAAATTCTCCACCATGATCACTACGGATTTTCTTGATGGAGAGTTAAAATTCCTTTTCAACTCTTTTTGCAAATCTTTTAAAACAAGAGGAAGTTTCAGATTTATGAGCTAAGAAAAACACCCAAGTAAATCTGGAGAAATCATCAACAATAACATAGCAAAAGCTATTTCCTCCAATACTTTGATGTTCAGCAGGGCCGAACAAATCCACACTACCACAGAAACAGACATCCAGGACGGCACATCACAGACGGTTATGAACTGTTCAATGGAAAACCGTCTGCGAAGGCCTGTCGGGAGAATATGTTCAGTTATCACAGTCGGTTCTGATGTCAATAACAACTGTGATAGTAAACAGACGGTTCTGAACACAAAACCGTCTGTAATAGTCTACTTATCACAGACGGCTCTAACCTAAAACCCGACTGTGATATATACAATCGGTTCCCAGCTGAGAACCGTCTGTAATAGTCTACTTATCACAGACGGTTCTAACCTAAAACCCGACTGTGATAGATACAATCGGTTCCCAGCTGAGAACCATCTGTGATAACTAGAATATCACAGACAGTTCAGAACTCAGAACCGACTGTGATATATACAGTCGGTTGTTAACTAAGAAGCAGCTGTGATAGTGTAGTTATGATAGACGGTTCTGAGGTCTGAACCGACTGAAAAAGTGCCAGTGCTTCGAATTCTCAACTGTGATCATTTCTGTCTCCGATCTTCGCGCGCGGCGCCTAGGAGAACACGAAGCATCGCTTTGGAAGTTCTATAAATTGACAGTGGAAAACTTGTCATTTACTTTACAAGTTTTTATAATTCTCAGACTGTTTGACTCCTTAGCTTCTTTGCGCCAATGGCATCCTTGATGGCATCGTCAGTCTCGCCCTCCCCGGTAAGAACTCTCAATCTTTTGGACTTACCCCTGTATTGTTAATCCCTGTTCAATACATTCTTGACCTGTTGATTTGCACAGGGAAGGGGAGCCATGGAAGACACTGGCAAAATCAAGGCCGAGCTGAGGGCCCTCCAGGAGGAGCACAAGCTCCTCACGGAGAAGCACACTCGGCTACGGCTTGACCTTGACGATCTCTTCCAGCGCATTCAGTGCATGAAGACAAATGGTGACAATGCTAGGGCGAGGACGAGGCGTCTTCGTGAGGAGAAGAAAGCCGCGGATATGACCATCGCTGGCTACGGTTTGACTATGAAGGATACCATGGCAAAGCTGAGGGAGGTCGCAGGCCTTCTCGACGCGGTAGTAGTTGATCCTAAGAAGGACAACTTGTCGCTGGAGGAGTCCTGCGTCCTGGCTGCAAGTCAAACTAACTTTATTCTAGATGCAGCCAAGGCTAAGACCACTCCTTGACCTAGCATTCTGTATTTTTACTTTTTTTTGTAAGTGATGAAAAAAATTATTGAAAACTTTGTTCTTATGTCAACTTTCCAATTTTCCAGCACATTCTTGGACTGCATGCAATCTTCCCTCTTTCTTTAGCTTTTGTCGAACATTCGACCATACAAAGGTATGTGCACTGTGTGCGATCAAGGAATGACTATCGCGATCTTTGGCTTGTGAGGGCAGTCCATCGGAGCCCTTCAAATAATATAGAAACAATATAGAAGTCGCAGGTCCCATGCAAATAATATAAAAAGAATATAGAAGTTGGGCTTATTTGGCTGGATGGCATTGTGGCATGCCAAACGCCTCGAGTTATATATCAATGTGCTTTGAATATCACAAACGGTTCTTCGGTAAAAAACGTCTGTGATAGTCACATTACAGACGATTTTTTTGTAAGGCCCGACTGTGATAGTCCCAACAGTGTCCGCCGCCTCAAATTCTCAACTTCTTTCAATATCACAGACTGTTTTTAACTCCAAACCGTCTGTGATAGTAATATTACAGACGGTTTTTATGTAAGGACCGACTGTGATAGTCCCAACAGTGATCGATGCTTCAAATTCTCAACTTCTTTCAAATTCTCAGCGGTTCAACTGGAAGCAAAACTCCAAGAAGGGAACAAGTATTTGTAGAAGTCGAACAGTTCAATATTCCACAGGCATATTAAAGACGGTTCGGACATCAGAACCGTCTGTAATATTAAAGCAGACGGTTTTGATCTCCCAACCGTCTGTGATAGTCCCAACAGTGCAATTCTCTACATGCAATTGTTGATAACCACACATAATAATTACGCAGATGAAGAGACTTATTTATTTACTTCAAATTTAATTTGCATCGAATTATGTAATCTGACGCTTCAACTTTCTAAGTGGGTACTACTGTTTTGCCGTGTTCCAGTTTATCTCCCGAGAATATTTATCATGACGGTATTGATCTTGAAAACAAAGTAGTGCGCTCCACTTCAAATTCTCAACAGTGTGTTGTATATTTTCCATTTCTGATGTTTGCACGGCGCACTAACCTGGAAACACGAAGCGTCGACTTGGAAATTGTTTTTCATTAATGATGAAAAAATTAACTAAAAATTTGTTCTTATGTAAATTTTACAATTTTCCCGCACGTTCTTGGAGAAAGAGAAGTGGAGCGGTTCGACTGGAAGCAAAACTCCAGGGAGGGAACAAGTATTTGTAGAAGTCAAACAGTTCAATATTCCAGGCATAGTAAAGACGGTTCGGACATCAGAACCGTCTGTAATAGTCATATTATAGACGGTTTGATATCCCAACCGTCTGTGATAGTCCCAACAGTGCCCACGCATCGAATTCTCTACATGCAATTGTTGATAACCGCACATAATAACTGAGCAGATGAAGAGACTTAATTATTTACTTCAAATTTAATTTGCATCGAATTATGTAATCTGACTCTTCAACTTCCTTTACCGTGTTGCAGTTTATCTCCCGAGAAGTTATCATGAATTTATTGACCTTGAAAACCAGTAGTGCGCTTTTTAAAACTCGAGGCACCCGCGCATATGAACCGCCACCTTCTGGTTCTATAAATAGCGAGGCTCCTAAATCCCTGTCTTTATTCCCTCCTCAACTCCCACCTTGATGGCGAGCCGAGATTCCAATAAGGTTATTGAAATTGAGAGTGATGAGGAAGAGATAAGGAATGAACTTGATCAGGATCTTCAGAAAGTAAGTCCTCTCTGAAACTCTAATGTAGATCTTTCTTTTATGACTTGATTACCTTGAAACAAATGCATTTCGAAATCCACAGGTGCCTAAGGAAATGCTCCCTCCAAATAAGAGACTTAGAAATGATGAAAGATCCTCCAGTGGAGCTGCAGCGAAGACTCTAGAGGGTGCTGAGGCCTGTGTTGCCACATTGCCCTTGCAACCCCTCCAGTTGCATCGACTCCACCTTTGGAGATCCACAACAATCCTTCCAATATCCCATCTTCAACACCTTTGTATCATCAGCTTTTCTTGGATGATCAACTTTCTAGGGTAAGGCGCACACTTCCGCGTCCAAATCCACTCCGAAGCTTGGCAATCATCTTCACCCTCTTTGCTGGTTATGTCTTTCAAAACTAACCCATGCATATGTGCAGGAGGAGAAAGCTGCCTTGTGCAGAACTCTCCAAAAAAAAAAGAGGCATTGGAGAAGCATTCTGAGGGGATGTCTTTTGCCATTCTGCACTTGGCAGAGTGCTTTGAGTTGCAGTTTCATCTCCACCTTTGGAGATCCACAACAATCCTTCAAATATCCCCTCTTCAACACCTTTGTTGTATCAACTTTAATTTTTTGGATGATCCTACTGATGCCAAATCCACTCCTTTGCTGAGAGATGATGTTGATAGTCTTAGAGCCATTGGTAGTTCTCCTGGGGCGGCCAGTGTAGATCCTACTGATGCCAATACGTCCCTAGAAGAACTTTGTAAATTATTTTCGGAACAGGTCGACGCTAATTAATTGGTCGCTTAATTGTATCCCTTATGTATGCAAAGATTGTAAGAAATAAGAAATTTCTTTTCCTTATATATCTGGCTTTTCGATTGATTATGTAACTGATAATCACCAAATGATATTCTGTGTGAAAATGTTAACAAGCAAATACTGCTGTAATCAAGACGGTTTTTAACTCAAAACCGTCTCTGATAGTAACATTATAGACGGTTTTAATTTCAGGACCGACTGTAATAGTCTCAAAATTCTTTGAAGATCCACAGGCATATATATACAACAAATATGAAAAACAAGATAAAACCAAATAGTCTCAACGTCATTTTTTTAAATACTAACATTAAAATAAGATAGAACCAAATATGAAAAACAATTGGAACAACTGACCACTAGTCGAACGGTTCGACTACAAACAATCCAGGATATTATAGACGGATCGGACCTTATCACCGTCTGTGATAGTAGAGCAGAGTGTTGATTTTATAATTATCACAGACGGTTCTGAGGTAAAAACCGACTGTGATAATCACATACGGTTTTGAAGTAAAAACCGACAGTGATAATCAGAGACGATTCTGAAGTAAAAACCGACTGTGATAGTAAAGCGGACGGTTTTGAGCTCAGAACCGTCTGTGATATTGTAATTATCACGGACGGTTTTGAACTCATAACCGTCTGTGATATTTCTGTAATAGTTCTACACAAAATGCACCGATATTACCGACGGTATTATATAGAACCGTCTGTATTGAACCTGGTATAAAAGGTCTTTTGGCGGATGTTTTGAGCTAGTCGTACACTCTTGTTCGACATACACTGTCCAGTTCGAAGAGATTTGGGGCAAGGAAGAGTGAAATCTTGAAAGGCCGGGGGAGCATTTGGGGGCAAAAATTTGAGGATCGATTCAAGGTTGGTACTTGCTCCCAAGGCATACACATTACTTGATTTCATCATCAATATCGATCTCCATTGATTGATCAAATTAGAGTGAGAGGGAGGGGAAGCTACAGTAGCAAATCCTGGTTGTAACTCATTTTCGACCTGTACTGTAGCTATTTAATTGCTTTATGATGTGTGTTATCCACGCCCCCAGCTAATTGCTTGTAGTTCAAGTAGTAGTTAACTATTTATACCGCAAACTCCGCATCAAACACTAGCTAGCTAGATTTATATAATTTATTGTGTGTCGACCGTACATAGAGTATTACTAATTAGCATGTGTATGAATTTGATTAATTGCAGATGGTCCGAGACTGGATGTATAATGACAACTGAGTGGGTGAGGAATACATGAAAGGTGTTTTTGATTTCGAAAAGGTTGCTGAACAAGACATGGCGAAGAAGGGTTTACCGTATATGTACTGTCCTTGTGTAGACTGCCAGAATCTTAAGATGTTCACCAACTTATCTCAAATTGTCGCCCACTTGATCCGACGTGGTTTCAAAAAGGGGTACACGTGTTGGGTCCACCATGGAGAAGAGCCAACTGCAGAAACAAGTGCCACTCAGGTTGAGGAACAGGACATGTCGGATCCAAACAACGACTTCGACGAGGATATGCCAGAGGATGACAATTTAGATGACATGTTGCATGATGTAGAAGGAAATTACAGTGAAAGGGAGTTTGGCAAATTCAAGCGCTTGATTGAGGACTCAGAAAAGCCGTTGTTCCCTGGTTGCAAGTCGAAGTACACAAAGTTGGCCTCTGTGCTTGAACTGTTAAAATTGAAGGCAAGCAACAGCTGGACCGACAGGAGTTTCACGGCACTGTTAGATCTTTTGGCGGACATGCTCCCAGAAGAAAACGAGTTGCCAAAAAACACCTACCGAGCGAAAAGCTGTTGTGTCCTTTGGGAATGGAAGTAGAAAGGATATACGCATGCCCTAATGATTGCATCCTTTACCGTAACGACTACAAGGATATGCATGTTTGTCTGGTGTGCAGCGCATCCTGCTATAAGCGTAAGGACCAAACCGACGATGGCAACTGTGCTGAGATAAAGCAAGGACCTCCTGCTAAGGTGTTGTGGTATTTGCCAATCATTCCCCGCTTGCAGCGTTTGTTTGCAAACCGTAAAGAGGCAAAATTACTGCGTTGGCACTCGGAAGACCGGAAGAAGGATGGAAAGCTGAGACACCCCGCTGATTCTTCGCAGTGGAGAAACATCGACAGGGAATTTGTTAACTTCGGAGCAGAATTGAGGAATATAAGGTTCGGGTTGAGTACCGATGGAATTAATCCTTTTGGTAACATGAGTAGTCGGCATAGCACTTGGCCGGTTCTTTTGTGTATCTACAACCTTCCTCCTTGGTTGTGTATGAAGCGCAAGTACATCATGATGTCTCTACTATCTCAGGACCGAAACAACCCAGAAATGATATTGATGTGTACCTAGCACCATTGATAGAGGATCTCCTAACAATGTGGAACGAAGGGGTGCAGGTATGGGACGCATACAAACGAGAGAACTTCATCCTACGTGCTATGATATTCTGCACCATCAACGATTTCCCTGCCCTTGGAAATTTGTCGGGTCGTAGTACGAAAGGAGCCAAAGCCTGCCCCCACTGCGAAGATGAGACTGAGAGCGTGTGGCTGAAGAATTGCAGGAAAACAATGTACATGCGTCACCGTAGGTTTCTTCCGAAGAATGACGCGTATCGTAAGAGGAAGAGGGAATTTGACGACCACAAGGAAGATGGTTCAGCCCCGAAGCCTACGCGCAGGAAAGATGTTTACTCACGGGTGAAGGACATAGACGTTGTGTTTGGAAAGGGTTGTAAATTGAAACCCGCACGAAGAACTCTTGGAAGAAGAGATCGATATTTTGGGACTTACCGTATTGGGAGCATTTAGAGATTCGTCATTGCATTGATGTCATGCATGTAGAGAAGAATGTTTGCAACAGTTTAATCGGCCTATTGCTGAACATTCCAGGGAAGACAAAGGATGGCGTCAATGTGCGGCGTGACATGATCGAAATGAGAATCAGGCCCGATCTAGCACCGAGAGAGGACGATAAAGGCCGTATATACCTCCCCCCTGCATGCTACACTTTGTGCAAAGCTGAGAGGACAGAACTTTGTAAGTGTCTCTATGGTGTTAAAGTTCCATCGGGTTGCTCCGCAAATATGAAAAAGCTTGTGTCCATGAGCGATTTGAAATTGCTGGGTATGAAGTCTCATGATTGTCACGTGTTGATGACACAAATGCTTCTTGTTTCCATCCGGAGTATTCTGCCACATAAGGTCAAAGAGACGATCACGAGGCTGTGTTTTTTCTTCAATGCAATTTCTTGCAAGGTCATTGATCTCGATGGACTGGATTCTCTACAGAGCGAGGTGGTTCGAACTCTCTATCAGCTTGAGATGTATTTTCCTCCATCGTTTTTTGATATCATGGTCCATCTCACCGTCCACCTTGTTAGAGAAATCAAGATATGTGGACCCGTGTTCCTACGTTATATGTATTCATTTGAGAGGTACATGGGTGTACTTAAGGCCTACGTGAGGAATCGGTTCCGGCCCGAGGGTAGCATTGTTGAAGATTATGCAGCGGAAGAGGTTGTTGAGTTCTGCGTCAATTACATGGCCGAGGTAGAAGCAATAGGAGTTCCTGTATCTCGTCACGAGGGGAGGCTTGATGGTATTGGTACTATTGGACGGAAAGCCATCACTCCTGATTTTGATATGTACTCGAAAGCTCATTTTTGGGTCTTGCAACACATGACGGAGGTGTCTCCGTACATCGACGAGCACAAGGAGATGCTACGACAAGACAATCCTCGCCGATCCGAGGTTTGGATCATGGGACAACATAACAGTCAATTCAACGCGTGGATGAAAGTGCGAATCACTGGAGAGTCTACAAGTGAGAACCTTAAATGGTTGGCAAAAGGGCCCACGTTTACTGTACAGACATGGCAGGGATACGACATCAATGGGTACACATTTTACGTGAAAGCTCAAGATTGAAAGAGCACTGTGCAAAATAGTGGAGTGAGCATAGAAGCTTTCCATGAGGGGTTCACTGAGACAGGCCCGACAAGGATAGTATGTGGATTGAACTCATACTACGGGTTCATTGAAGAAATTTGGGAGCTCGATTACATACTGTTCAAGATTCCCTTGTTTCGATGCCGATGGGTCCAAATCCCACAGGGTGTGAAGGTTGACAGTTACGGTTTCACTTCTGTGGATCTCGATCGAGTTGCTTATAAAGATGAGCCATTCATACTTGCAAATCAAGCCATTCAGGTCATTTATGTCACTGACCCGGCCAATAAGAAGTGGCACGTCGTTCTTCATGGCAAGAGAAGGATTGTTGGAGTTGAAAATGTTGTAGACGAGGAGGAATACAATCAATTTGATGAGATTCCTCCATTTGGAGATGGCGTACAGGTTGATACTGAAGACACCAACGAAACCAGTTACGTGTGTATGGATCACCAAGAAGGGTTATACTTTAAAGGTAATCAACCGAACATCCTTATCTCTCTGTTTCCATCGGTACAGCTTATATCTCCTATAATTCTCGTCTTTGCAGGGCCGCAGCAAGTGAAAAGTTGAGGATAACATGGCTATGTACGTGAAAATTGTCGGTGAAAGTCCGTCCCCATTTGTATGTAACATTAACTTGAGCATGCTCCACATTGTATGTTAAATTTATTTGAGCATGCTTGACATTGTAACCAATTTTCGGATCTACGTACACTGTAACCAATTTACAGAGCATTTGGATTACATTTGAAATATTTGAGTGTTCATTTAAAACAAGTTTTTGAGCATTCAGAGTTGAAAGCTACAGATCAGTTTCAAGTTGTAAAACTAACGTTGAATAGAGAGATTATCACGGACGGTTGAATTATCACAGACGGGTATGAATATAGAACCGACTGTGATATTCCCAACAGCGTCTCCGACGCTTCAAGTCTTCACGTGCACGGTCGGTTCTCAAGTCGAAACCGTCTGTGATAATCTCAGTCACAGTCGGTTCTCAACTCAAAACCGTCTGTGATAATCTCTCACTATGTAGATTATCACAGACGGTTTTTATTTGAGAACTGACTGTGATAATATTATCACAGACGGTTATGAATATAGAGCTGACTGTGATATTCCAAACAATGTCTGACGCTTCGAGTTCTTGACGTGCACCGTCGATTCTCAATTCCAAACCGTTTGTGATAATCACAGTCAAAGTCGGCTCTCAACTCAAAACCATATGTGATAATCTCTCTGGTGATTATCACTATGTCGATTATCACAGATGGTTCTGATGTGAGAACCGACTGTGATAATAATATCACAGACGGTTGTGAATGTTGGACCGACTGTGATAATCTCTACGCGGTACATAGTTCAAGGCGGGCTTTGTCCCGCTCATTTCCAGTCTAAAAATTGCCCTATCTCTCTCCGCTCTCGCACCGTCCATCGCGATCACCTCGATCGGCTCCCACCTTCTCCTCCTCTTCGTCGTCGCCTTTCCACCTTCAGGCGCGATCACCTCCATCGCCCTCCCGCCTTCCGACGCGATCACCTCCATCACCTCCCCACCATTTCTGTCATTCTTGGTTAATTATAAGTATATGGGTTTTGTTATAGAATTATTAGTTGCAGATTTACTTAAACTGTTCTCTCTTTCACTTATGTTAGGAACTATGTCTGGTGATGAAATGCACCACTCGGGGAGTCAGAGTGACCTCGCTGGCGATGAGACGCCAGGACCGGAGGTCGCCGCGTCCGCCGTGAGCCAGCCGCAAAAGAGAAAGGGGCGAGGCCGGACGACATGCGCGCGTCTGGACAAGTGGGAAAAGCAACATGTCCAGTTCAACGACAATGGTGTGCCGGAAGCTCCGGACAAACTTGTCAGTCAGTACCGCTCACTATGCGGCAAAGTGGCAAGGGAGCGGGTGCCCATCACCACCTCCGACTGGGGTCAAGTGCCCCCAGAGTGCAAGGATGCGCTGTGGGAAGAAATGCAGGCGGCGTTTCACATTCCTGAGGATCGCCACTTCACCATCCACCGGAGGACACTGATGTAAATAAACAAGGCGTGGAGGAACTTCAAGAGCCACCTTGTCAGGCTCTATGTGAAGGAGTCGAAGACCCCCTTCGATGACTTCCCTTTCGTGACTCCCGAGGCATGGCAGCAGTTCGTCGAGATGAAGGCCAAGCCAGAGTTCCAGGAGCTTAGTGCGCAGGGCCAGGCTAACCAGGCCAAGAATACCCACCCACACGGACTAGGCAGTGGTGGGTATGTGGGGAAGAAGGCGTTGTGGAGGAAGTAGGATGAGGAGGCTTCCCAGTCTTCGGCCGGCAGTCCTTATGCGGGCATAACGGACGTGCGCGCCCGCAATTGGTGCCTAGCAAGATCGACGATGACCTCCTCTGGAAGCGTCTCTGTGAATAACCCTGTGGACAGGGAAGTGATCGACCGGCTGGTAAGATTGTCCAATCATGTACTATCCTCATAACACGCATGCAATGTGTTGTATTGCTAAGTTCTCCTGTTCCAGGTGACGCTGAGTGCACAGGCGGCATCCAGAGAGTTCAACCCAAGGAGGGACAGAGATATCCTCACAGCGGCGCTAGGAAACAAGGAGCATCCAGGCCGCGTGCGCGGCCTCGGTTCCACTGTGCCTTGGAGGCATGGTTTCCCTGATGATGAGGAGGCGGCTAAGAGGAGAAAGAGATCCCACCAAGCCTGCGATGAACGGCTCAAGGAGGATATGCGATCGGAGTTCGCTGTTCTGGACAAAGCACTCCTATAGCAGTTGTCGGAGATGCGGTCCATATATGAAGAGCTAAGAAAGGCGACCCAGGGCACCCCCCTTCTAGCAGTGGAAGTACCGACCCCCATTCTTGGCCACCGTAGTAGCTGCGCGTCTGCGCCGAGGTCTTCACAGACGGAGCCCTCTCCAAAGTATCCAGTGGACTTTCTGCAGGTAATGACCGTTTGTCTATGTTAATTCATTCGAAAGTGAAAAGCGGTGAAATTCAATATGTTAATGCGCATTGTTTGTAGGAACCCGCCTCCTGCAAGCTTATGGTGCTGGCCGGTCTCTTCCCTATCGAGGCTAGCCGTGGGATGGCGCAACCATGCACGGCGGGGGCCACAATCCACGGTGCCCCTCTATGTAAGGGTTTTGCACGGGTCCAGGTGGACAGTGTCTTTAACCATTGCATGGGTTTTCCGTTGGAGAAGCCGCCGAATGACGAGATTACCACTCTCGGGGATGCGGTGCACATGTTCGTGCAATGGCCCAAGAAAGACATTGTCCTGGATGAGGTAATTCCCCCACCAGTTTCATAATTCGTACTGTAATAATAGCCCTCAGAGTTAGTGTCCTAATACGTAGATTCTTACATCACAGACATCACAGACCGACACGCGGCCTACTAGCCAGCCGACCCCTCCGATGACGAAACTGACTCCGACTAGGAGGCAACCATTCAAGAAGCTGGCTAGTAGGGGAAAAGCAAAGAAGAGCCCGGCGAAGGAGAGCGAGAAGAGTGCGCCAGCTCTCATGCCATTCGCTCTGGGGATGCCCATGGCCTCCGGTACCGCAATTTCGAGCATGGGGTTAGCATGCCAGAGCCTGCATGCATGGTACATGAGGAGGACAAACCAGACCAGGACGCAGCGTCCGACGCACATCATGGTCAAGTACACTGTGGCAGAGTTCCATAATGACGTTGGGACCTACCCGGTGACCTTCGAAGACCTGCACAATTTACTGAACAAAGATGCGCTCGACTTGTCAATCCTATGGTCTTGGGTGCTGTAAGTATCCTACTATCCTACGCCTGTTCGTGCATATACGGATATATGCCATTTATTAATTGGTTACTTCCGTGCAGCTGCATGACCAACTATGCCAAATCTAAGGGCATACCTGTTGGTTTCTTGGACCCCCAGCTGGTCGCCGAGGTGATGTTTAGGACCGACGCAGACTTCGTTGTCGAGGGTTGCTTGCTCAGGTCGACAAGGAGTACATACTTGTACCCTACAACCAGAGGTGAGTGCTTTCATCAGTACTTCATCCGTAGATTAGTGTCTCCATGTGCATACCCCCAAACTTAGATTAAATTTTTAATTCTTTACGTGTAACATGTAGCTACCACTGGATCCTGCTGCTACTTATTCCGAAAAGGAACAAGGTGTTCTACCTTGATTCATTGCAGAGGAAAGGGTACTCGTATTGCGGTGCACGAGATGTATTCGAAAGGTGATGATATTAATGTGGACTTGTCTTGTATGCATCTAGATTTACTGTCCTCAAATTGTCAATTTTGACTATCCTCAAACTGTCAATTTTGACTATCTACAGGGCTTTCACGAACTACTTTGCCGAGGGAGGGCGACAACACGAGCGGCGAGTCGATAAGTTTCAGTGGTTACAATTTTTGGTACAAATTTCAACTGGCATCTGTTTTACTTTATAACGTGTCCCCAGCTAACTCTCGGTCTGTAAATTGGCAGTGCCATCAGCAGCCGGACGACAATACATGTGGGTTCTACGTGATGCGCCACATGTATGACCTGATCGTCACCCCGCACCGCCCAAATTTCCCCGAGGTATACAACTGCTCCCCTTTGTATCGATTTGGCAGAATTTACAACTGCATTGAGCTAATTTTTTCTGTACTAACTTTTGCTGTAGGGGGTCGACTTCCCTTCGGAAAGCTTTGACCCTCGGGAGATTGGTATTGTCCGAGGGATGCTTGCTGAGTTTTTCCTTGCGGAGGTCATATCAACAAAGGGGAAGTTTAGGGACCCGCAAGGTTCGTATTAGTGAGGCCTTACATTTATTTGTACATCTAACACACTGACTTTAATTGTCAATTACATTTATTGGTTCAATCTCAATTGTACATATTTCTGAGTACTGTGCTGTATATATGAAATGCTTGTACATGTTTCTAAGTTGTGTGCATGTATATATGAGACTGTATATATTTGAGTACTGTGCATGTATGAAATTCATGAATTGTATATATGAAATGTTATTTGTACAGATGACATCGGTGACTGTTATAATCTCAGACGGTTTGTAAGATCAAAACTGTATGTGCATATGCACATACGATTTTGATCTTACAAACCGTCTGAGATTATAACAGTCACTGATAATTACACTATCACAGATGGTTTTGACCTAAAAAACGTCTGTGATATCACACTATCACTATCACAGATGGTTTTGACCTCAGAACCGTCTGTGATATCACACTATCACAGACGGTTCTGAGATTATAACACTATCACAGATGGCTTTGACCTAAAAACCGTCTGTGATATCTCACTATTACAGACGGTTCTGAGAGTATAAACCGTCTGTGATAAGGAAACAATCACAGACAGTTTCAAGATTACCACCGTCGCTGATAATGACAATATCACAGATGGTTTTAACCTCAAAGTCGTCTGTGATACTCTAAATACACAGACGGTTCTGAAACAACCGTCTGTGATAAGGACGCTATCGCAGACGGTCCTGAGGTCATAACTGTCTCTGATAATTTGAGTATTACAGACGGTTTTGATCTCAGAACCGTCTCTAATAATATGAGAATCCCAGATGGTTTTGACATCAGAACCGTCTGCGATACTCATATTATTACTAACGGTTTTGAGATCAAAACCGTCTGTGTTAGTATGAGTATCTCAGACGGCTTTGATGTTATAACAGTCTGTGTATTAGGAGTATCACAGACGGTTCTGAGGTTATAACCGTCTCTGATAATATGAGTATCACAAACGATTCTGAAGTCATAACCGTCAGTAATATTTGAGTATCACAGACGATTTTGATCTCAGAACCGTCAGATATAATGTGAGGATCACATACGGTTTTGACATCAGAACCGTCTGCGATACTCATATTATTACTGACGGTTCTGAGATCAAAACCGTCTGTGGTAGTATGAGTATCTCAGACAGCTTTGATGTTATAACAGTCTGTGTATTAGGAGTATCACAGACGGTTCTGATGTTATAACAGTCTGTGTAGTATGAGTATCACAGACGGTTCTGATGTTATAATAGTCTGTGTAGTATGAGTATCACAGATGGTTCTGATGTTATAACAGTCTGTGTAGTATGAGTATCACAGACGGTTGAAAACCGTCTGTGATAGTACATGATTATCACTGACTCGAATATCACTGACGGGTAAGAACCGTCTGTGATGATTGTTTTGACCCGACTGTGATAATGAATTCTGTAGTAGTGCCATATGCAAAGTTGCAATGGTTTGCAGGTTGAAAGAATGCGCTTGGTTGGATGTGAAATAACTACTTGTTTGCCCGCTTGACAAGCGCTACAGGGTTTGTCCTTTTCAAAATTCACATCCTTCAAGCCAACTACCAAATTACGTTTTAAAAGCTTTTTAAGTTGATGCATTCCAGCATGTGCAAGTCTCCTATGCCAAAGCCAACCCTTCGAAATTTGAGAAACGAGACATGTTGAATGAGATGCATCTTTTGAGTTGAAATCAATAAGATAGAGATTTCCAAAACAAAAACCTTTGAAGATCAAAAAGTTGTCTTTTAAACTTTCAACTAAAACATTTTTAGGAGAAAATATGCAACGAAAACCAAGATCACAAATTTGTGCAACGGATAACAAATTAAAATTCAATGATTCAACAAGTAAAACATTTGATATTGAAAGATCATGAGATATAGCAATTTTACCCAAGCCTACCACATTTCCCTGACGATTGTCGCCAAAGGTGATCTTTTGGTTTTCACTTGAGTTATCTTCCAATGAGGTGAACAACTTTTTGTTACCGGTCATGTGTTCGGAGCATCCACTGTCTAGCACCCAATGTTTTCCACCGGTCTTGTAGTTCACCTACAAAAACAAAAGAATCAAGTCTTTTTAGGTACCCAAACCCTTTTGTGTCCTTCGATGTTAACAATCAAAGCTTTGGGCACCCAAATAGATTTCTTCTTTCTACTTAGCATGAGTGCTCTAACAAACTTTGCTATCACATATCCTTTCTTTGACCTCTTAAGCATGTAGCATGCATCAAAATGAGTTGAAGTCATTAAAGGACAAGCATCATATGAATGACCAATTTCATGACATCTATAACAAAATTTGTTGCATGCTTTTACAAAAATAGTTTTTGTGTTTGGTTTATTTTCTTTCTTTGGAAAGTATCCAAGTCCTTCTTTTCTAAATGAGCATTTTTGCTCACTAAGAAGAAGATCAAGAGATGCTTTCCCTTTGTAACAACTTTCTAAACCTTTGCTAAGTTTCTTGATTTCAGCCTTTAGTTCATTATTTTCATTTAAGATTATTTCATGGCATTGCAAATCTTTATTAGTAGAGCTATATGAGTATGGCATATCGATTAAATCATTACAACTAGTTGACATATCAATTTTATAGACTACATTTGGTATATCATCAACTAAGTCACAAGAAACAGCTACATCTACCTTAGTTGGTGAGTTAGTGAGATCCTTGATGAGAAGACCTTCATAAGATACTTTTAAAGCAGAGTAAAGAGCAAGTAAAGAAGTGTGCTCTTCTTTAAGTGCTCTATACTTCTTCTTTGTGATTCCAAAAGCATCATTTAATTCACTAATCATTTCAACTAGATCATCATATGTGTCGCGCCCCGAAACTGGGACTACGACTACTCCTGTGGAGACCTAGCTTGCTATAGCTAGTCCCATATAAACATACCTTTGACCTCCCAGGATAAGTCAAGCATAGGAATATATTCACATTGCAGTAGAAATACTTACAAAATATTAAGCAGTGTGGCCTGCTGGCCTTAATATTACATAAAGAGATTACAATACCTTCGCGGCATTCAAGGTTTAGTTAAAGCAAAATAAAACTTCTACACAGCGGATGATGGGTGTCCCTTCCACAGTAAGAAGTTGACGGCAGAACAACACATCAGGGATCTGGCTCTCCTTCTACTGGATCCAAGAAGTTCTCCACACCTTTTTCTTGATCTTGATATGCTCCATCTTCTGGGTTGTAAGTTGCAAGAGTGAGTACTTACGTACTCAGCAAGTCATAGGGAAGAGTAGCTACATATAGTAGTATTGTTATGATCCTAGACTAGTCAAGAATTATGGATGTTTGTAAAATAATCTTTTCATTCATATCTCATCTCATCTCATGGCAGCACTTTTTATAACATAGCATCGCTATTCTTGTTGACTAAATTATAGCACTACCGCGACACGTCGACACACGACAGCCCACGGTAGCACCCCTTATCATGACAACACATGTCATTTGGGTAATCTTGACTTATCAAATTTTATTTAGAAAGTATACTTGTGCCACACCCCGTGGATTTAATCCACCGCAGCAGACTCCTATAAACCAGGGAGCTCGGAGTATTCGAATACGTTTTTAAACTCTGCAGAGAGGTACTAATTTACCCGCAAGATATTCCACTTTCAAGCCTTTCCTATCACAGGGATTGGACCCCTGACTCACTTCATACTGTGAGTGGCAAGGTGGAGATAACAAGAACTTTTGTTATGTATCACTCACATTTCACCCCTGACCCTGTGGATCTCTCGCAAACCACAGTTGTGGCAGGTTGTACCCAAACCTCCACCCCTACTCATATTCCCATTGCTGGGTCAGTGTACAAGATCACCTTCAGTGATAAATGTGGGAGCCATTCTCCGTGTAAATCATGCATCACTACACAACTCATGTAGGGGTTTCATGTGCGATCCGCATAAGTACTTGTTCAGGCCTGTCCCATACCAGGCTTGCGATTAGCACGTATTTCATACCACTAGACGCACAACACAAGGTTCTAATCCTTATATTCCAGTGACCAGATCATACCACACACCATGCACCTACAGTGCCTGCACATTCAGTGCAGCCAAGCACAACCAGTGCTAGTACCACCATTCCATACCAAAATTCTGGTCACGGCTAGGGGTTTTATTTCATGAATATATATAAGTACGTTTATAATAGTTCATGGCTCACTATTTGATCTTTTCACATTTCACAAGCATCCAGCTTGTACTGCCAAAATATATCTCAACCATTCTTTCACATGCAGTAATACTTATATTCAAGGTCATATCATAGCAATTCATAAAATATGGGTTCAAGATGATCAAGACTATGACTTGCCTTCCGCGTCGTAAGAGACAGCAGTTGACGTTGGATCAGCACTGAAGTCCTCGAACTCGGGCTCTTGATCTACTCTCCAATCAAACAAGTAACCAAGAATCACAAACCTTTTCAATACATTAATATACTATATGCAATAATGCAAAGATGAATGTTTCGATGATTCTGAATGATTGGATGATTCTGAAATGATTGGGTTTAGAGGCTGATTAGGGTTAAGTTATGGAAACCAGGGTTAAGATTAGTTGTCAAAGGTTTACAAGGTTCCAAATGTCTCAAAGTATCAGAATGATATCAAGGTTGCGACTGGTTCGCTCAAAAACAGCGAACGTCTTTAGGTCGACATTCGGTTCAAGGCATCGACATAGGGTCGATAGATGATAGAAGGACTATCTCAACTTGTGGCAGTAGAATAAAATGTAGATTACAACTCCACAAGTCTAAGGGACAAGGTTATTTTCAATTTTCACGACTGGAAAGAGGTGAAAAGAGCTAATGCCACTGGCTGACATGCTCTGGCATAGGGTTGACAATGTCAAAATCTAGGGCTAAGCATAAAATGCAGTTCAAGGGCTCAAATCAAGTTGTGATAGAAGAAGAAATTGTAGATCACAACCTCAAGAGTCTAAAGGACAAATTCATGCTCAAAATGCACATCTAGAAGGAAGTGAAAAGGGCTAATGCCACCGGCTGGCATAGCCTGGCATTGGACTGACATGGCCAGAAACTAGGGCTTGCCATAACTTTTGATCTAGGGCTCCAATTGATGCACCACTTTGTCTGGGAGGTAGGCCTCAGTAACAGGAACAAATCACTCAACAGTATCTAGGGCAGGAGATGGTCGAAAAGTTATGAAAACCGGCGATGAACTCGGTGACTGAAGTTCCAAGTCACAGCACTGGACAGGAATTAGGGCATAGCTATAACTTCCGATTTAGACCGAATTGGAAGTCGAGCTAGTAGACAAAGTTGCTCAGGAGATCAAGGCACATCTGGTGGACAAAGTTTCTGAAGCTGGATCGGCCGGGAATAGATTTCCGGTGGCCGGCGCCGGAGAAGAAGACATAAGATTTCGGGATTTTAGCTACAGGTCAATTGAACTCAATTCCTTGCTCAGGGAGTATCTAAGAGGTATAAGGAAGCTGTTGGTACAATTAGATTGGCCGGAGGTTCACCGGAGAAGCCTGGCGACGGTCGTCGGCAACTGGTGAAGTTTCAATTTGGGAACAGCTTCGATTCGAGTTCAATTTTTAAATCCGAATTCACGGGCTTGCTAAGTAGTGCTCACTGATCATTTTTGTCTATTAAATCGAAGGCTAATTTGGATTAATTCAAGTTGCAAAGCCGGAACAGGGCATTTTGGCATTTCTGGCGATCACCGGCGATGAGATGCATGGAAGTCCAATTAAAAGCTACAGCACGATGAGAGTGACGAGAGAAACTCACTGATGTTGTCAATTTGAGGGTTGAGGCTGCGGTTGAGGCTGTCACCGTGAGCCTCCGTGCTGGACCCACCGGAGAAGAAGACGACGGTGAGGAAAGAGGTACGGTTTAGTTGCTGGAGGGCTTTGGAGAGTACTGCTAAAGGTGAAGAAGCTGCTCTGGGGTTGCTATTTCTAGGCAAAACAAATACGAAGTTCACTGCTTGCTTGCGCCGGTGAAGAAGAAGGCTTCGGGTTGAAGCAACGGCGAGCAACAAGTTTCTCTCTGGCGTGCAGCAGCTGGTGAGCTGGACAAGGTTTGCCACAACAAGGACTGAGGTGCAAACACGTGTGCGCATGCAAACACGGTTGCAAAGATCACAGGCTTGAGCGGCGCTACTTGACGGCGAAACACGGCGACAATTGCTCCTAGTCGCGGTCGAGGTCAAAGTAACACTGTGCACTGCGGTCGAGATCGCCGTGCACTGTTGATTTGGTTGCAATCAGTGGGTGAGGTCGAAGAGCTAATTCCTGGTCGTGAGCAGCTACTCCTCTGGTCGCGGCAGCTGGTGGCTGTTGGTCGAAAACAGCCATTTGGACTGAATTGTAAAATCTGAAAATTGGCTTTGGACTAAATTGTAATTTCTGATTTAGAGATAGTTGAATTGAAATCTGATTTCACAGATGAGTATAAACTTTTACCTTATACTCATCTAATAAGAGATTTGGTAAAATCTGGCATGATTTGATGATTTCTGATATAAACTGAAAATAGGGTACTTTAGGGTAAAATAAGATCTGAGTTTTGTTGATTTCGAATTCTGGCATCTAGGATGAGATTTGGATATTCTGATAAAATAAGATTTTGTATTGATTAGCATTTGGGAGATGTTCCCTGAAACAGATTTGAATTTCGAGTTAATCTGAAGATTTCAGCCTTTTTGGGTTTCCAGATATCAGATAAAGGACTAATTTGCGATATAATTTGGACTGATCTGTGAAAAAGACTTAGATGATGTTGGGGGAAATCTTCGCGAGACTAAGTCCAGGTAAGTTGCCTTTTGGCCCCCGGGACCTGGCCTTTGGCGCCGGTCCCAGGCGCCGCCATTTGCCCGGGGACGTGGCCTCCGGTGCCTGCCCCGGGCGCCGCCTTTTGCCCGGGGACGTGGCCTCCGGTGCCTGCCCCGGGCACCACATTTTGGCTCCCGGGACCCGGCCTCCGGGGCCGGTCCCGGGCGCCACCTTTTGGCTTCCGGGACCTGGCCTCCGGTGCCTGCCCCGGGCGCCGCCTTCTGCCCTGGGACGTGGCCTCCGATGCCTGCCCCGGGAGCCGCCTTTTGGCCCCCGGAACGTGGCCTTTGGTGCCTGTCCCGGGAGCCGCCTTTTGGCTTCCTAGACCTGGCCTCCGGCGCCTGTCCCAAGCACCGCCATTTGCCCTGGGACGTGGCCTCCGGTGCTTGTCCCAGGCGCCGCCTTTTGGCTCCCGGGACCTGGCCTCCGGCGCCGGTCCCGGGCGCCGCCATTTGGCTCCCGGGACCTGGCCTCCGGCGCCGGTCCCGGGAGCCGCCTTTGGCCCGGGGACCTGGCCTCCGGCGCATGTCCCGAGCCTCATCATCCTTTTAAAGGTAAAGTCTCTGGTTGTTGGTCACGTGCAGGTCACGCGAGGAGCGCCTCGGGAATCAGCGACCACCTGTCAAGCATCCAAGGCGCTTGGCCGGGAGAAGGACGTTGCTACCCCTCAATCTGACGGTGGCTTCCGGGGTAGTTTAGACTTTTTGCTTCTTTTTGGGGCTATAAATAGCCCTTGTACCCCTCAGTTGTAAGCATGTGGTTCATTTATTGGAATAGCCAAAACTCACAGGTGTGCTCCGGAAGCCTCTCCCCCGGAGAGAGCCTCCCCAGCCGACTCCGGTCGGGAGCACGCCGACAGGACTAGGGCCCCCACCAGGACCCGAACCTGTATAAATCCTCGTGTCAATTCTTGTGTTTGTCCGGCGGGGGAAGACCGGCCGCCCGGTCAGCCCGCGCCGCGTAATCTTTGCTAGGATCGTTCACAAAACCTGCCGGGGTATTCGCAATACCACGACAGTTGGCGCCGACCGTGGGGACTCGTGACAAGACGCCATGGCTCCCCCAAGAACAAGGGCTCGCACCCTTCCCGGTGACGCCGGTTTCGGAGACCCGGCGCCGCCCGTCCGGGACACGGCTGTCCCGGCGCTTCCTCCCGGAGGCGGTCAGGCCCAGGTACCGCCTCCCGCCTTTCCTCTTAACTTAGGTGCTTCTACCTCCAGGTCGCTCCCGGTGACCTCGGCCGGGACCAGTCTCCCCCCGACGGCTCCCCCGGCTCCCCGGGACGCCCTGCTTGAGGCTCTCGTGGAGGGCCAGCTCCGCGCACAGCGCTCTATGGATGAGTTGCTCAGCGTGTTGGCGCGGCCTCCGGCCCCCACATTTGCGTCGCACCCATACCCGGGGACTATGCCCCCGTTTATGGGTTTCCCGGCGGCCCCTCCGGCCTCCGGAGGTCTGGCCGCCCCGTATGATTCCGCTGGGGGGTTCCCTCCCCCTGCGGTATATACGCCCGGACCCTTCCCGGCACCCGGGCCTGTCCTGGTGCCGGGGGGCTACTTCATGACCGGGCCCTTCGTGGCACCAGGGGGGTACCCCGTTCCAGGCCCATTCCCGGGGCCGGGGGCCCATTTCATGCCGGGGGTTTTCCCTACGCCAGGAGCCAGTCCTGCCCCTCGCGTCGCGTTTACCGCACCGGGGGCGGTAAACAGAGCAGCTCCCGTGCCTCAGCGGACTTCCCCCAGCATCGGCTCCCCGGTCCCGGACGTCGCCGCGGGGGCTCCCCCCTCGCCGGTTCCGGATGTTACAGGGGCTTCCCCCTTTCCGGTTCCAGTCGTTGCCACGGGGGCTCCCTCCACTTCGGTTCCAAACGTCGTCGTGGGCGCCCCCTCCCCGGTTCCGGATAATACAGGGGTTTCCCCCTTTCTGGTGCCGGGGGTCTTTGCAGGGGGCTCCCCCCAGCCGGCCCCGGAAGCTTCCGGGCCAGTAGCTACAGGTCCGTTTCTCCCGGGGGGAGGTCGAGCGAATGCATTCACCTGAGCGCGGGGAAGAACTTCCCCCTGGCCGTGGGCGGGGGGAGCCTCGCTCTCGCACCAGTCGGGGGAAGAGACCCGCTGAAGAGCCAGCCTCTCCGGAGGAGAGCCCGGACGTCCTGGAACTCAGCCCCGGTCCAGAAGAGAAGCATCGCCACCGCCACTCCGGCGGACCCCTTGGACCGCTCCCAGACTCCGATAACGAGGGTGTGTCCCCTGTCAAAGAAGACAGCGACCGGGGCTCTCCTCGGGAAGTGCAGGGGGCTAACCAGCCCCTATGCCGGAGACTTCGTAGCATCCGGTGGCCTCGGCCCTACCGCCCTCCGCACATCGAGCACTATAACGGTGAGCAGACCCTTACGAATTTGTGCAGGTATACTCCACCGCCATCTCCGCAGCCGGGGGGGATGAGACGGTACAATGCAACGTCTTCCCCCTCTACCTCACCGGCATCGCCCGCTCCTGGTTCTACAACCTGAAGGCCGGCTCCATCAAGTCTTTCACGCAGCTCAAGCGGGAGTTCTGCGCGAACTTCCAGGGGAACTACGTGCGTCCCCTGGACTCCTCGCAGCTGTACACCGTCCGACAGAGGACTGGGGAAACCATCAGAAGCTTCTTCAAGCACTTTGCTCAGGTGAAGAGCAAAGTGGCTCACGTCCCCGACTCTACGGTCATCGAAACCTGCAAAAGCGGGATCCTCCCAGGGGAGCTCCACCGAAGGCTCTCCTGGAGCTGCCCCTCCTCCGCCGACGAGCTCTTCAACGTACTCGAAAAGTACGCTCAGGTGGAGGAAGACGACATCTGGAAGAAGACCCAGGGGGCTCCTGCCCCCGTCGACCGGGGGGCCAGGGATCCCCTCAAACGCCCTAGGCAGGGGGGGAGTAGTGAGCCACGGCCTCAGGACACCTTTGTCCTCGAGGCCGAAGGCTGCTCGCGCGACCCCCCGAGGGGCAACCGCCCCTTTCCCAAGGCGAAAGGCCATGGGGGAGGACAGTCCTCGCTTGGCCAAGAGGGCCCCGCGGGGAGAAGCCGGGAAGGACCGTGGTGCAGCTTCCACGGGTCCAATACCCACGCTACCCGAGATTGCCACCAGCTGCTGCAACACTTCGCGGCGTTCCTCGATCAGCGTGGGCAGGGGGTCTCCGGCCTCCTTGCTCCCTCGGCCAGCTGTTCCGGCCCTTCCCGCTCCCGCGGGGGGTCAGCAGACGCAGACGCAGGAGGGGGAGCCTTTAGAAGCTCTCCCCTTTCAAACTTCTCAGCGCCGCATCAGCGTCATCGTGGGAGGGTCCGCCTCCGGGCGGGACTCTAAGCGCCAGCGTAAGGAGTACGCGCGCGAGGTTAAGGTTGTGGGGGTGCTACACACGTCTCTGTCACCCAAGTGGTCGGACGTCCCCCTCACCTTCACGGCGGAAGACGCGCGAGGGGTTCGCTTCCCCCACGACGACACGCTCATCGTCTCCGCGACCATCTACAACTACCATCTGGCCCGTATCCTTGTGGACGGTGGGAGCTCCGCCGACGTCTTATTCCTGAAGGCCTTCAAAGAGATGCAGGTGGATGAGAAGCTCCTGCAGCCCGCAGTCGGGCCCCTACAAGGTTTTGTCCCGGGGAAGGCGATCCACCCCGTGGGCAAGGTAGATCTTCCTATGACGTTCGGCACCCCAGAGAACTACCGGACCGAGCTAGTCTGCTTCAACGTAGTGGACCTCCCCTCCTCCTACAACGCGATAATGGGGAGGACTACAATCAACCGGCTGGGGGCTGCCACCCATCAAAACTACCTCTGCATGAAGATCCCCGGGCCGCACGGCGTGATCAACGTCCGGGGAGACCAAGACATGGCCCGTGCTCTATACGAGCGCGCCGCCGCCACAATCGAAAGCGTCAACATCATTAAGGCGCCCGGGGGGGAGGCTTCTCCCCCGGAATCAGACGTCGCTGCGCCACCGCCCGGGAGGCCCCTCCTCAAGCCGCGTCCGGAAGGGGGCCTCCGGAAGGTCCTGCTGTCCCCGGGCGACGAAGACAAAACCGTCCGGATCGGGGCGGAGCTCCCCGAGGAGCATGTAGCGCAACTTGCAGCTTTTCTGCGCGAAAACTCCGATGTTTTTGCGTGGAAGCCTTCGGACATGCGGGGTGTCACCTGGGAGGTCATTGAGCACAAGCTAGTAGTGGCCCCCAGTCACCCCCCGATCAAACAAAAGTTGCGGAAACTCTCCCTCGAGCGCCAAGAGGCAATCAAGGTGGAGATTACCCAGCTCCGAGAGGCGGGGTTCATTAGGGAGGTCCTGCAACCCGAGTGGCTCGCGAACCCCGTCCTCGTGAAGAAGTCAACCGGCAGGTGGCGGATGTGCGTGGACTTCACCGACCTTAACCGCGCTTGCCCAAAAGACAACTTCCCGCTCCCGCGGATTGACCAGCTCGTTGACTCCACCGCGGGGTGCGAGCTGATGAGCTTCCTAGACGCCTACTCGGGCTACCATCAAGCCCGGATGGCGGAAGGAGACGAGGAAAAGACGAGTTTCATAACTCCCCTCGGAACCTTCTGCAACGTCCATATGCCCTTCGGGCTCAAGAACGCGGGCGCGACCTTCCAGCGCCTCATGACGCTGGTCTTCAAATATCAAGTCGGCCACAACGTCGAAGTCTACGTAGACGACGCGGTTGTCAAAAGTCCCCGCGCGGCCTCCCACATCGGCGACCTGGCGGAGACCTTCCGCAACCTCCGCGCATTTGGGCTCAAACTCAACCCGGAGAAGTGCGCCTTCGGGGTGCATGGGGGGAAGCTCCTAGGTTTCCTCGTGTCCCAGCGAGGCATTGAGGCAAACCCCGAGAAGATCCGGGCATTCTTAGACATGCCCCTGCCACGCTCCGTCAAGGACGTCCAGCGGCTCTCCGGCCGCCTAGCCGCGCTTAGCCGCTTCGTCTCCCTGTTAGGGGAGCGAGGCCTCCAGTTCTTCAAGATCCTCCGAGGGCTCGAGGGGTTCCGCTGGACCCCCGAGGCCTAGGAGGCGCTCGACGACCTCAAGAAGTACCTCACGAGCCCTCCAATGCTCATGAGCCCGTCTCCAGAAGAGCCCTTGCTCCTCTACCTTGCCGTGACCCCCGTCGCCGTCAGCGCGGTCTTGGTGAAGGAGCAAGGGGGGCAGCAGCGTCCCGTGTACTACGTGAGTGAGGCCCTCCAAGGGGCCAAAATTCGGTACACAGAGATGGAGAAGATCTGCTACGCCCTCCTGATGGTGTCCTGGAAGCTTCGCCACTACTTCCTGGGGCACCCCATCACCGTCCCGTCGTCCCTCCCCCTGGGGGAGGTACTGCGGAACAAAGAAGCCACCAGCCAGATTGGGAAGTGGGGGGCCGAGCTCGCCCCCTTCTCCCTGTCCCTCACAGGCCGCTCCGCCATCAAGTCACAGGTTCTCGCCGACTTCATCGCAGAGTGGACTCCTGCTTCCAGGTTCGGGGACAAAGACCTCCCTGTGCCGCCTCGACGCAGTGACCACTGGACCCTCATGTTCGATGGGTCGCTGTGTCTCGCCGGGGCTGGTGCGGGAGTAGTCCTCTGGAGCCCCGAGGGGAAGGAACTCGAGTACGCCGCGCAGCTCGAGTTCCCCGCAACCAACAACGTCGCCGAATACGAGGCTTTGCTCCTCAGGATGCTCCTTGCACGCTCCCTGGGGATCTGGCGCCTCCTAGTGAAGGGAGATTCTCAGCTCGTTGTTTGCCAAATGGATAAGTCTTACCTGTGCCATGACGCAAACTTGAGTCTTTATTTGCAGGAGGTGCGAAAGATGGAGAGGCATTTCGACGGCCTCGAGGCCCGGCATGTCCCGCGAAGGGACAATGACCAGGCCGACGCCTTGGCCCGGGCAGCAAGCGCCCGGGAATCGCTCCCCAAGGGGGCCTTCTTGGAAATCATCGGTGGACTCCCCGGACACGGGCGACGAGCCTCGCGTCCTGGAGGTCGCCGAGATCACCCGGACTCCGTCATGGATGGACCCCCTCATCTCCTTCATCAAGGGGGAGGGGGACCCTCCTAGTGAGACCGAGGCTAAACGCCTTCGGGCCAAAGCCCGGGCATATCTCCTGCTAGAGGGGAGGCTCTACAAGCGGGGGGCCTCCACCCTCCTGCGCTGCCTCCCCCGGCCGAAGGGACTCCAACTTCTCGAAGACATCCACGCGGGGAGCTGTGGTTCTCACCTAGCCCCGCGTGCCATCGCGGCCAAGGCTCTCCGACAGGGCTTCTACCGGCCCACGGTCATGCGCGACGCGTGAGACCTTGTCTCCGCGTGCGAAGCATGCCAGAAGATGGCCAAGGGCTCGAACCTCCCCCTGTAGCGCTGCAGACTATCCCCATCACTTGGCCCTTCGTGCGCTGGGGGATGGACCTCTTAGGGCCCTTCCCCCCAGCGCCCGGAGGATACAAGTATGCGGTGGTCGCGGTCGACTACTTTACAAAGTGGGTTGAGGTGGAGCCCTTGGCTAGCATCACGTCCCGGGCTGTTCAGCGGTTTTTGTGGAAAAACGTCGTTTGTCGTTTTGGTGTCCCCATGAAATCACCGTGGACAACGGGACCCAATTCGACTCGGCTTATTTCTGGGAATTCTGCGAAGGCCTGGGGCTCGTCATCCACTTCGCTTCAGTGGCCCATCCCCGGAGCAATGGGGCCGTCAAGAGAGTCAACGGCGTGATCCTACAGGGGTTGCGCCGGAGACTCGAGCAAACCGCTTCTAAGCGGGGCGCATGGGCAGAGGAGCTCCCTAGCATCCTCTACTCCATGCGCACGACCCCGTCCCGGGCGACGGGACGTACTCCCTTCTCCCTAGTCTACGGGGCAGAGGCAGTCCTCCCCCCGGAGGTTGGCTTCCGGTCGCTGTGAGTCGAGCTCCTGGAAGGAGCCACGACCGCAGCGTACCAGGACAATGAAGCCAACTAGCGGCTGGAGGTCGACCTCGTGGAGGAGGAACGCGACCGAGCGCTCCTCCGCCACGCCATCTACGAGCGCGAGATGGCGCGCATACAACCAGCGCGGGCGTGAGAGAGATTTTCGCCTAGGGGACCTTATCCTCAAGTGCGTTACGGACCCCCAAGCCCAGGGTAAGCTCTCCCCCAAGTGGGAGGGCCCCTACAGGATCTCCACGGTCCTGGGCTCGGGGGCCTACAAGCTCTCCAACCTTCAAGAGCAGGAGCTGAAGCACACGTGGAACTTGCGTTTACTTCGCAAGTTCTATGTTTAGCCTTACGGGCCTGTCCCCTCCCTCGGAGCGATCACGCCGGAGGGGGAGGAGGGACACTGTATTTACTTTTCCCTCCCCCTTCGCGGCTTCGCAAGGGGAGGCACTGTACTTCATTTTGTTATCAATACATAGATATTGCTCTTCAACTGTCTCATTGCAGGTTCTTCTCATTACCGCCCCTAACGGCGATGCCCTCCCCGCGACGAAGTGGGCCCAGACCCAGCAAGTCCCTCCTGTAGGGCGGCTTACGATTAGCCCTCATGGACTGAGGGTGTAAGCGGCAACCCGGTCCCCAGCGGTCATGGTAACGAGTCACTTTGGGAGAGTAGTCCCCTACCCAAACACTCAGACCCGTCATCAGGCACTTCCTCCTCCGGGAGTAGACGCTCTCCCCAGCGGGACGTCTAATGGCTTTCTTGGATATCTTTTCCCCGGAGAGTTTATTCCCGGCTCCCCGTTCTCACGGCGACCAGACGATTGTCTCCCGGAAGGATTTTCTCCGGAATCTTCCTCAGGATTTCTGGCCTTATTCCCGGCTCCCCGTTCTCACTGCGACCGGATGATTGTCTCCCGGAGAAGTTACGGATTTCTCGGACATTTCTTCCCCGGAGACCTTATTCCCGGCTCCCCGTTCTCACGGCGACCGGACGATCAGCTCCCGGGAAGCTCGCCTCCGGAAATCTCATCGGGTTTTCTTGGATGTTTCTTCCACACGAGGCTTTATTCCCGGCTCCCTGTTCTCATGGTGACCGGATGATTGTCTCCTGGAAGGTCTGTCCCTTGGAAACCTCGTTTTAGAATTTTCTAACTTGGAAAAATTCTTATGCTACAGGTCATCTTCACCCCGGGGGCCTTGCTACACCCACAGCGCGCGGAGCTACCCTCCGGCCCGCTGTGGGCGGGGGGGGGGGGGATAAGGAACCCCCGGGTGTCGACCAAAACGACCACGAGCAAACTTAGCTCATTCTTGTCAAAAGGAGTCGTCCAGACCATCCAAGAAGAAAATAAAAGAAAACTCTCAAAGAAGAAAGCGCACAGCTTTATTGATTGTCAAACCCAGAGGACATCTTCCCCCTCCGGTGGGCAGCAGAAACGATACAACCCAGGTCAAAACCCGGAAGTTCTCTACATCCTAAGGCTCCTACGCCTAATACTCCCGGAGGCCCTCTACTAGCTCCCGGGCCAAGTCCCGGTACAATGCGCGCACGCGACGCCGAGCTTCCCGGAGCACATCCTCGGGCCAGTACTCGTAGCCCGCCGGTGGAAGAATGCGAAGTGGGGGGACCATCCGGAACCCCAGACGCGGAGCGGACAATTCGGCGCGATGATTGTCAAAATTGTCCAAGTGCCACTCCGGACGCCACCTCAACCGGATCGGCTCCCGGACGGCGTCCCCGCTGCGCTCCCCGGAGATGAGGCTTAGCAAGATTAAAGCCGCTTGGGCGTCCCTCGGGGAGCCCCTCCCGGACCTTCGCCCGGGAGTAACCTCCCGGGAACCCTAGTAACATTGCATTCAATCCAAGACTTAGAAAAATTTCTAACTCTATTGCATTCAAAATGTCCGGGGCTTCTTCTAAGAAGCTACCGGGATCAAAATCCTAAGAAAAGCAAAAAGGGTCCTAACTAAGACCCGGGGGGAGGCTCATACTTTTTCATTTGCGTCCTCCCCCGGGGGGCTTCCGCTGGGGCCGGGGCCGAGCCATCTGCTGCCGGAGGTGCCGGTGCCGGGAACCTCACCCGGATGATCCAGTCGTAGAAGCCCCCGGCGAGCTGCTCCACCTCCCGGCGCGAGGGCTCGAAGAACTCAGGGAAGCTCCGGGGGATGCGGCCCCCGATCTCCCGGGCGCCTACCCCCCGGTGCTCGATGAGTCTGGCCACAGCTGCGACGACGGGGATCGCCCGGCCTCGCGCCCGGGAGTCGCTGCCTCCGGGATCACGAAGACTTGTGCGTTAAGAAAACGCACAGCCTCCGCGAGCGTGGCCGGGGGCACCTCCGAGCCTCCCCCAGAGCCTAGGCTTACGCCAAGGCTCTCGAGGGCCGAGCGGACAGAGCGGCCCGCGTCCACCACCTCCCGGACGCTCGACCCCTCGAGCTCTCGGAAGGCCTCCTCCCTCGCCTTCGCCTCCTCCCGGAGGCGGCCGTTGACGGCCTCCGGGACGTGGACCTGGGCTCGAACCCGGGCCAGCTCCTGGAGAGCTTCGTCCCGCTGACCCAAGAAGGAGGCGGCCCTGTCCTCCGCGTCCTTGAGCAGCCGGATGACGCGCTGCTCAACGCACCAGGTAATTGCCGTCCCCTACAAATTCCAGAGTTAGAAAAATTTTGGATGCAAGGAGCCAAAAGGAAGCGACAACCACTCGAGGTGGATACCTGGACTTGAAGGGACCGGAGCTCCGCGAAGCGCTCGTGGAGCGTCCCCTCCGCGACGAAGGCCTGGACCTTTGGGGTCTACAGGCCTTCCGCGTAACGCTCGACCTCCCCTGCGGAAAGCAGGGGGGTCTCCCGCCCGGCACTGGTCATTCCGTGGCCGGTAACGGGCCCCCGGGTTGGGGCGCTCGGCATGATCTCTGTCGAGGTGGCGGTCGTCGTCGTCTTCGTCGCCAAAGTGCCCCCCGAGGAAGTGGCTGAGGACGTTTCGGAGGGGATCCCTTTCTGGGGGGGATCATCAGACCTTTCCCCTTCCCGGGCGGGAGGGCCCCCGGAACCTCCACTTCCGGAGGGACCTCATAGACCGAGGGGCTCCCCCCCTCGTCCACGGGCCACTCCACCCGCGGAGACAAGGCCTCCGCGAACCTCACCTCCGGTTTCTCCGGCTCCAAGGGTGCCGGGGGCACCGGGAGGGCCGCTACCGAAGGCCGCGACGGGGCGTAGTCCGCCGAATCGGACGCTGCCCCGCCCGCGGCCGGCTCCTTCCCCCGGGCCGCAATGGGGCTCTTCGGGGGAGGGGGTGTTACTTCTTTCCGGGCCGACGCCCGGGCGCGCCCGGTCCCGGGGTCTCCTCCCGGGGCTTCGCCGGTGTTGAAGCCGGCGTCGTCGACGGGCCGGGGGCTTTTTGGACTCTGGCCTTCTTAGGCTCAGAGCCCCCGGCGGCGTCTTTCCCCCGCTTGTGCGACTCGGGGGTGGGGAGGGGCTTCCTCTCCGGCAGCTTCAGCCCGTAGGCCTCAGCCACCAAGTTCCGGGGAGGGCCCTCCCCCACGAGGCGCACGACGCGCTCGTGCTTGTCGGCGAAGTACCTCCCCAGGAGGTTCTCCGCCTTCTCCCGCCCCGCCGGGTACGGCCGAACTACAAGAGGTAAAGAGTTAGTCAAATTTCCAAAAATTTGTAACTGCAATGCATCCGGTAGCCGGGACTTACGTCGGGTCACCTGCTTGACCGGGGGCCGTTGCTCCGGGCCCATGCCGATCCCCCTTCTCCCGCGTCAGAAGGGGGAGATCCTCAGGAGCATCATCTCCTCGGCGGCGTCCCGCATAGAGCGGGTGCTCCGAGAGATGATCACCTTTCCGTGGAGCTCGAGCTCCTCATCCGTCCACACCGGAGGCTTCGGCGCGGACGACCTGCTGTAAGAGGGGGGCCTCCGGGGCGTACGCCACCTCGTCGTCCCGGACCCAGAGGTAGAACCACCTCCGGATCCAGTCGCCCCAGTGGTCCCGGGAGGCTGCCGCCGGGTAATCGGCCACCCGGGACGGCAGCATCTGCACCATCACCGAGCCAAAGGGGGACTTGGGTCCCCCCTTCACCAGGTGGGAGCTCCTCGCCGCCGGTTCATAGAAGTACCGGAAGACGCGTAGGGTGGGCTCCCGCCCGGTCGCCGTCTCGTAGAGCCAGATGAAGAGGCCCATCCGGATGATCGCGTTCGGGGTGAGGTGGTTTAGGGCCACCCCATACTCCTTCAAAAACTCCCGGAGCAAGGGATGCACCGGGAGCCGGAGCCCCGCCTCCAGGAAGGCCTCGAAGGCCACGACCTCTCCGGGCCTGGGGCGGGGGGCTCCGTCCTTCTTCACGGGGACCCAGATGTCCCCGTCCTCAACGACTCCACGTTCGACCATGGACTCCCCGTCCTCGGCCGTGAACTCGGACGCCCAGAGGAAGACCGGAGCGACCTCCTCCGGGGGCACCTCAGTCGTCTTCGCTCGACCCTTCGGTGCCATCAAGTTTGTTTTTTCCAGTGGCTAATGTTTCAGGAAGCTACGTCTAAAAGTTCCGGACACCTGCTACCGGGAGGAAGCTACTGGGAGAGAGCTACCGGGAGAGCTAAACGCGCTAAGGTTGATAAGTTTGGAATGAACTTCCCGGGCCCCCCAAGGCCCTATTTATAGGGGCGAACCGTGATCTAGATGGGCGCCACGTGGCACTCTGTGGCGCAATCTGGGCCACTGAAGTTCAAACCGTTCGTGGGAAACGAAGGGACTGGCGCGCAAACTGAGGCGCCGATTCGAACCGCGAGCACATTTATGGCGAAGCGGCGCGGTCATAAGCGCGCGACACGGGAATCGAAGCGTCATGGCTCCGGTGGCTTGGTCCGGAGATTTTCCCGGTGACATGTACCATGCCCACCGGGGGCTCGAGCATCGTCCCCGGGGGGCATGGGGTCTGCTATTGGGGGAAATCTCCGCGAGACTAAGTCCAGGTAAGTTTCCTTTTGGCCCCCGGGACCTGGCCTCCGGCGCCGATCCCGGGCGCCGCCATTTGCCCGGGGACGTGGCCTCCGGTGCCTGCCCCGGGCGCCGCCTTTTGGCTCCCGGGACCTGGCCTCCGGGGCCGGTCCTGGGCGCTGCCTTTTGGCTTCTGGGGCTTGGCCTCTGGCGCCTGTCCCGGGCGCCGCCATTTGCCCGGGGACGTGGCCTCCGGTGCCTGCCCCGGGCGCCGCCTTTTGCCCAGGGACGTGGCCTCCGGTGCCTGCCCCGGGCGCCGCCTTTTGGCTTCCAGGACCTGGCCTCCAGTGCCTGCCCCGGGCGCCGCCTTTTGGCTTCCAGGACTTTTGCCCGGGGACGTGGCCTCTGGTGCCTGCCCCGAGCGCCGCCTTTTGGCTCCCGGGACCAGGCCTTCGGGGCCGGTCCCGGGCGCCGCCTTTTGGCTCCCGGAACGTGGCCTCTGGTGCCTATCCCGGGTGCCGCCTTTTGGCTTCCTGGAACTGGCCTCCGGCGCCTGTCCCAGGCGCCGCCATTTGCCCGAGGACGTGGCCTCCAGTGCCTGCCCCGGGCGCCGCCTTTTGGCTCCCGCGCCGGTCCCGGGAGCCGCCTTTGGCCCGGGGACCTGGCCTCCGGCGCATGTCCCAGGCCTCATCATCCTTTTAAAAGTAAAGTCTCTGGTTGTTGGTCACGTGCAGGTCACGCGAGGAGCGTCTCGGGAATCAGCGACCACCTGTCAAGCATCCAAGGCGCTTGGCCGGGAGAAGGACGTTGCTACCCCTCAATCCGACGGTGGCTTCCGGGGTAGTTTAGACTTTTTGCTTCTTTTTGGAGCTATAAATATCCCTTGTACCCCTCAGTTGTAAGCAGGTGGTTCATTTATTGGAATAGCCAAAACTCACACGTGTGCTCCGGAAGCCTCTCCCCCGGAGAGAGCCTCCCCAGCCGACTCCTGTCGGGAGCACGCTGACAGGACTAGGGCCCCCACCGGGACCCGAACCTGTATAAATCCTCGTGTCAATTCTTGTGTTTGTTCGGCGGGGGAAGACCGGCCGCCCGATCAGCCCGCGCCGCGTAATCTTTGCTAGGATCGTTCACCAAACCTGCCGGGGTATTCACAATACCACGACATCTAAATTTTTAAATGTTTTAAGGATTCATGGTCAGAGTGTATGACGAACTCTTTCGGCCAGAGATAATGTTGCCAAGTTCCGAGTACACAAACTAAAGCATATAATTCTTTATCATAAACAAAATAATTCAATGTAGGTCCACCTAGCTTCTCAGTAAAGTATGCTATTGGCTTACCTTCTTGCATCAACACACCTCCAATACCGATACCACTAGCATCACATTCAATCTCAAATGTCTTACCGAAGTCAGGTAGTGCTAGTAAAGGGGGAAGTCTGGATGGTACCTCTTCTGGAAAAACGTCCTTATATTCCTGCAAAACAACGGTAGCAACACTAGGAAGAGCGGTTTAGTCATTAGTAGAAATCAAGGATCCCTTGTACAAAAGTACAAAACAATCCAGCAATAGGTTGCTCACAACTCTCAAATCTGATTTTGTAGCTATTAAAGCTAAGCTATCTTTCTCTTTTTTCTTTTTCTCACTCATATTTGGTTTGTGGCTCTCACTCACCGATATGTGGCACTCACTCTTTTGTTCACTCACACCATCAACCTTACTGTTAGAAAGTTTTTTCATCTCTTCCGATATGATTTGCTCAGGAGTCATAGGAAGAAGAGTGATGTCCTTGCCCTTGAACTTAAAAATGTATTTGTTAGTCCGACCATAATGCTGTGAATCTCGATCATATTACCAAGGTCGTCCCAACAATAAGTGGCAAACTTGCATAGGAACCACATTGCACATGACAACATCAGTATACCCCTTAATGGTAAATTGAACCTTCACTATGGAGGTAATTTTGATTTCACCAGAAGAGTTAAGCCAACTAATGCGGTATGGATGAGGATGTTTGAGCATTGTAATTCTAAGTTTGTCCACCATCTTCTTACTAGCAACATTATAACAACTACTTCCATCAATGATGAGCTTGCATACCTTGCCTTGGACCTTAATATTACATCGCTGTCCTCATTCAGTTTCAATCATTTGAACACTGAGCACAGTCTTGATCACAAGAGTTTGACCTTGCTCAAAAGAAAAACCTTCATCTGCTTCAACTTCTTTTGCGGCGTCTTTGATAACGTCTTCGTTACTTTGAGAATCATATTCACCATCTTCTTGCACAATCATAGCTCGTTGATTAGGACATTGAGATGCCACATGTCCTAGCCCTTGGCATCTAAAGCATACAATTTGGCTTGATCGAGCAGAAGAACCAACGGATGATCGAGAGCTTGGTATTGTTGATAGTTGACAATCCTATGGACGTCTCTATTCAAGCCATTATAAAATCGAGCAATAGATTGGTTAGGTGTCTCCTTAACGTCACATCTCACAGAAGAATCTCCATCTCCTAGTTGTATTCATCAACATTTCGCGGTCCTTATTTAAGACCCTGCAGCTTGATGAACGATTCCCGAATGTAGTAAGATGGCACAAACCTCTTTTTCATGACATTCTTCATCTCATACCATGTAGCAATTTGAGGTCGATTTGCTTGTCTCCTCAACTCATGATATTGATGCCACCAAATCAACGCATAGCCTCCAAATTCGGATAAAGCATTGTCTACCTTTTCTTGTTCACTATCATTACACATGAGAAGAAGTTTATCCATCTTTAGCTCCCAATCAAGATAGACTTCTGGATCTGATGATCCACTAAACTTAGTAATGGTGAGCTTGATCTTTGCAAGTCTTCTGCCATTATGGTCATGATTACGATCACCACCACGATGTCGATTATAAGCATAATACCCTGGTCGATATTCGGCATCCGCGTGCGATGGCTACCAATTACCACAATAATAATTGGCGCCTTCAGGGTGGTCGTCGTACTGGAAGTTGTCATCATAGTAATCACCACCTCCGCCATGTCGTCGTTCTTGCTGCCCTCGGCCAGCGTCCAGATTACCATGGACAAAACTACAACCAGCTTGGTCATCTCCTCCTCGACCACCATGTCGACCAGATTAGGGTGGTCAAAAAGTATGACCACGACTAGTTTGATGTGGGCAAAAAGTTGGAGAATCGCGATGATTCTCGCCTTCTACTGAACGTGCACCTTGCAAATATTCTTCTTGTTGTGTAGCACAAATAGTTTTCCCCTGAGGTGGAGCTTCTGGGTTTATGACCGCAATTCGGAGTTGCTGCAGTTCTTCAATGACAGAATCAAACCGTCCCTCGACAAATGTCGTGAATGCAGCATGTCCTAAGTTGCTGATCACAAGAGAGATGATATGCCAAAGGATAAAAACCACAGTTGCGCTATTTATAGCAAATTTTCTTCGATATCAGATGATATTTGATCCAAAGGATGGTCGATGATGATCAGGATTTTTCTTATAACACTTGAGGCACCAAGATTGATACCAGATGATAACACGACAATTGAAACAAGACTGATTATGACCATGACTGGGGTGGTCGAAAATACAGTTTAGCTAAATCTCGACCAGCAACAAGAACTAACCCACAGATTGAAACTCGATAAAGCAAACTAAATTAATAAATTAAAATATGAAGCTTGGTGATATATTTTTGTTGGCAATTTTTCTAGACTCTAGGACTAAAAACCCAAACTACTAATCTACAGGATAAAAAGGGAAAGATTCTTGACGAGGACATCACTAGCTCGGATATGAATAAGGCTCCATCCACTACTTTCTCGCCGCCACGAGAAGATCAAGGAGAACGGCGAGTCGGCATGAATCCATGTGCTGAGCCATTCACTACGCCCACACCAGAGGATCAACGAGCTACATCAAAGGTGGAGCAACTCACGACGCATCAAGCCCAGCCCAAGATCAAGCCCAACTCGTCCGCGAGTCCAGCTCGGCCATCCAACAGTAGTCCAACTTCAAACGGATGCCCAGTCCATGTACGGAGTCCGTTTGGGGTGAATGAGCACTTTACAGAGAAGCCCACAACGCCACCTTTCCAATGGATCTGACCCCACTACAAAATTCCGTCTGGATCACCTGAAATCGATGAAATAATTCACGGACAGATTCTACCGGGTGCTGTGCCACCTCTAATTTGGGCCCAAGGCCCGTGTACCCCTAGGGTTTCACGTCCACCTCCTTGGCCGCCACCTCTGTTACATATGGCCGTCACCCTTCCCGTTCTTCCTTAGGTTTTGTTTAGATTAGTTTTCCCCATGTGTGAAACTTCATCCTTGTATTCTTGTGTCAGTTAGACCAAAAACTACAAGTTACACAACCTCAAATTTATCATGTGCTTCATCCATATTTGCAATTTCAGATTGCTTTTATCTTGTTCTTGCTTGTTCTTCAGTTGCTTGCAGAAATCGATCCTCGTGATCAGGTCAGCCGCATCTTGGCACGGTTGATAACGACTCGTGAGTGTGGTTTAGCGATTGCCAGGGCATCTAGTCTTGTTTGGTTGGTAGCCGGATCGCCAAGGTCACTCTCCATCAAATCAAAGTTATCCTTCTCACCAGAAGATCGGGCATCCATGTCTTCATCAATTGGCATCAGAGCTTCTGGTTGACTGGTGAGAATTTATTATCTTAGTTTACTAGATTGATTTCATACCTAGAGTCTAGAAAATTGCCCTACAAAAAGATTTATTTTCCGCTGTCCAAACCATCATCATTAGCCTTGCATCGTTCTTGTCAGTTTGCATCTTTGAATTTTCGTCCATCGTTGTTGAGTGCTGGTTCTTAGTTTTAGTCTTGCATCTCGTCGCGGAGTCGAATTCCACATCAATCTCCTCGTCGTCGCGTCCAATTCTAATCTGGCGTTGTCCAGTTCGTTGTTTTCATCATATCTTTTTCATACGAACTCGGATTTTCACATTCTTATACTTTCTGAAAACATCAGATCGTGCTCTACAACTTTACTGTTGAGGTAGAAGTCAGATTCAGCTTTCATCTATGAGATATTGGGCCATTAATGTTGACACTATAGAGTTTGAATCTAATAGATCTGTTTCGTTATTTTCATCATAATTCTTTCATCCGAACTTGGATTGGGATAGATTTATACTTTCTGGAATCGCTGCGAGAAATCCCACAAAAATTTAGTTGGGGTAATCTTCAAATTCGTCCGTTTTCATCACGCTAAAATTTGGGCAAAGTTAGTTGTGTAATTTTCAAACTCTACTCCAATTCGGATTCAAATTATTCAATCTGAGACAGCTTCGGTAAAATTGCCATATCTTTTGATTTCAAACACCGTTTTTGATGTTCTTATACTTGTTGGAAAGATAAAACGATCCTCTACAACTGTGGTGTTGATAAGATCCTCTAATTCGGAGTTCTTGGGGCCCGAAATTGCTAAACAACGTTTCTGTCCTATATGTGCAGCCCAAAAGAAAAAGACAAAGTGCAACAAAAGCCGCACTGTTCATAAAAAAAAAAGTAAGAAAAAGGCAAGTGCAAAAAAAAAAGAGAGAGCCACACAAATAAAAATCAGAGAAGAAAAATGTGTGTAGCAAAAGAGGAGAATTTTCTGTGGTGCATCTTTTCGTTCTAGTCCTTTGTGTTGCTAGTTGCTTACTTGAGTTAGGTCTGAGTCTAGGCTAGTTCCAGCACATTGACTATTACTTTGGACTAATTTTCAATCTTGCATTATTGATCTTGAATTTTTGCTACACTTATAATAGCCTATCCAAGCTCCACCATCTACTAACCATACATGTACGGCACCTTACAATCGTTTTGCTCACACTCGAGTTTAAGTTATCACGAACCAGCCACCAGTTGCACGTCCTGTTCGCTTCGGTAAGAACTTGTAAGAGCTAGGTAAGAAGCTTGAGCAAGAGTGACTTTTGTTCCTTGTCCACCACCTAGTAGTTGATAGGGAAATATACTATTGTGTGTTTCTTGTTTTCTACTAATCATGGCAGGTGATGAATTTAAGAAGGAGATTGAAACACAAATTGATATGTTCTGCCACAGGGAGAGACTGCTAAGAGCCACACCACCATTACTGCATCGTTCCCCACGAGTACGGGTAAAATCATTCCAACCCATCTTTCTTATAACAGATTTCGTTCTGATGCATATATTGATTGGGAAATAGCGGTAGACAAAATTTTTGCTCGATATAAAATCTATGATAAACGAAAGATTAGGAGTGCCGCTATTATTTTAACTATTTTTTGCATCAATGTGGTGGAAGGATTTGTGTGCATGTAATAAGTTACCTCACACATGGAAAGACATGAAAAGGCTTATGAGAGATAGATTTGTCAGTAAACTCTATGCTGAATTTTTGTTTAAGAAACTACAACATGTAAAACAGGGTAATAATACTGTAACAGGATACTACCAAGAATTAGAAACATGCTTGTTGTGTTGTGGTTTAGAGAAAACCGAGGAAGCTAAAGAGATTAGATTCATAGGTGGGCTTGATAAGGAAATTCAGGACATTCTTGTTGCTAAGGAATATAATTCTTTCTGTCAATTGTTTAATCTTGCTTGTGAGGCTGAAAATCAAATTAAACATGAAAGACATATATATGAAATTAATGTCTATAATTGCAAGGGTGAATTTTTTTTGGAAAAACAGCCTCTTGCCGTGTCCCCACTTGTGACTAATCTTTTGCAGGAAAGTGATAATAAGCAACAATGTGATCAACTAGAGGATTGCCATATATATTCTTGAGGAACTTGATGTGAAATTATTATTCTTGAGTCGAGGACGACTCAACTTCAAGAAGGGGAGAATGACGAGGATGTCACTAGCTCGGATATGAATAAGGCTTCATCCACTCCTTCCACTACTTTCTCACCGCCACGAGAAGATCAAGGAGAACGGCGAGTCAGCATGAATCCATGTGCTGAGCCATTCACTATGCCCACACCGGAGGATCAGCGAGCTACTGGAAAAGATCATCAAAAACTGCTGTCTCATTGAGAAAAATAATTTGGCCAAACTGAAGTTGTCAATCCTGAGGGGGATGACTTATCACTTGCCAAGTCCTGCAACATGGTTGCTTCCCAGTCTGACTCGCTTGTCGCTAACATCCCTGAGTTTGTAAGGAAGCACAGGGAGAGACTGAAGATTGATGTCAGTGAAGTGGCCTCTGCTATACTTTGCAAACTCAGACATCACCACGGTCCGTCATTGGACTTGAGGCCAGCGGTGGACAGCATTGCATTCAACAGCAAGGATCAACTGGATTCGACCAGGGCCAAGGTTAAGGTTCTTGTAGAAAAACTATTACAAGATCTCAGCCTTCCTTGAAGTATTGTTGCTTATTGTACCTTCTGACAATGAATATTCAAATATAATGACTTTTCTTTAGTTATTGTACCTTGCAAATTCATATGATTAGTAGGAGATAATAAAAACTATGTAAAAATGCTTGAACTTAAAACTGAATGTTTCAATCATATTCCCCTAGCCCCCTCCTACTATTGATGATATTGGAGACTTAGTATGTTGATCACAAGATTAGGTGGACAACCTAACAAAATAAGTCACAAGAGGATGTGTGAATTAGATGTCATGGACTGATCGACGTGAGAGCATGATTATATTGAGTATAAGTTTATTACTAACTGACAGCCACCCGAATGATTAGAACATGCTAGTAAGTTTCTTAGGCGCTGAGAAACGGCTTATAAAGAAATGTCTTATCTAGATGCGACCATGAGATCGGCCAGTGAATCCGCTTAATCATTATAGTACAGTGCTTAGGGCGATCAGCCCTCAGGTGTGACCCAGAGAAGGGGAAAATGGGAATGTAATCGTAACATAAGATGGGAATGTAATCGTAACATAATGGAAAAGGGAAAGGAAAAATGTACTTACACGTAAAACTTGCGCAGTTGGTCGATGTTCTAGGTATTGGATAGAACTCTGCCATCTTTCATAGCTAATCGAGCCGATCCAGGTCGCAGCATTAAGACCACAGTGTAGGGACCTTCCCATTGGGGGGAAAATTTATTGCGATTAGACTGATTTTGGATCTTTCTCAAAACTAAGTCCCCCATGTGAAGGCTACGTGGTCGCACCCTTTTGCTGTGATATTTATGCAGAGCTTGTAAATATGCGGCAGACCTAAATAATGCTTGATTGCGCTTTTCTTCTAGAAGGGCGAGTTCATCTACTAGGTGTTTTGGTCGAATTTGTAGTATCGAAATTTGTTACACGAGGGGAGCCAAGTTGTATTTCACTTGGCAGCATAGCTTCGGCACCAAAAACCAGTTGGAAAGGCATGTCACCTATGGCTCTACTAAGTGTGGTACGAACTGCGCATAGAACGGTGTAGAGTTTGTCTACCCAAGCCCCTGAGTGTATCTTAAGGCGGTTGAACACGCGTTTCATAACCCCTTGAATTATTTGCCCGTTTGCACGTTCAACTGCCCCGTTGCTTTGTGGATGGGCAATAGAGGCAAAGCAAACTTTGGTAATAATATCGTCACAATAGTCGAGGAAAGGACCGCTAACGAATTGGGATCCATTGTTTGCAATGAGGCAATTTGTTACACCAAATTGTGTTACGATATTTTTGTGAAACAACTTTTGCGCCACACCGGTGGTGATGGTTCGGACTGGTTCAGCCTCGATCCATTTGATGAATGTGTCAATGGCTATGAACAGGAACTTATATCCATTAATTGCTTGGGGCATTGGTCCCAGAATATCTATCCCCCATACGGCGAATGGCCATGTTAAAGGGATAGTTTGTAATGCATATGCTGGCTAATGAGTTTGCTGAGCATGAAATTGACACTGGAGGCATGTTTTGACCAAGTGTCTGGCATCGATCATTTAGTGCCATAGGCCAGCAATACCCTTGTCAAAAAGTTTTTCTGACCAATGTTCGGTACTCGTGAATATCTCTCATAAGGGATTTGCCTTCTTGCTGACGTATGCAATGCATGAGTACCCCTTGCGTACTCTTTTTGTACATGGTTCCATCGACCAGTTTGTACATGCGTGCTTTTCTAACTAACTGATTAGCTTCGATTGCGTCCTCGGGCAAGGTCCCATGCGCAAGATAGATTCTCAATGATTTGATCCAATCTGCTTCTTGCTCGAGGGTGGCGACGTTAGTCATCGCCTTGGTCATCTCGGTGATCGAGGGATATTTTATGTGTTCGATGAACACTCCTATCAGAGCAGATGCACGTGAGGACCCAAGTTTCGATAACTGGTCGACGAGAGTATTTTCTCTTCTCAGAACAAATTGGACTTCGAAATTTCTAAAGTATTATTCCAATTTCCTCACCTCGCCTAGGTAACGAGCCATTGTCTCGTCAGAGGTGCTGTACTCCTTGTTTACCTGGTTTACAACTAGTTGTGCATCTCCCTCACCACTAGCCGATGGACTCCAAGGGATTGGCTGCTCGAAGCTCAGCTAGAAGATCTTCATACTCTGCTGCATTATTAGTCGCAACAAAGTGGAGTTGTATGACTTACTGGTGTTGGTCGCCCTGAGGTGTGATTAAGACCACTCCAACCCCCGAGTTCGAAAAACCGCGAGAACCATCGAAGTACATCGTCCAAAGGTTGTTTGTAGACAAATCTGTCTGTTCTTGCGGAAGTGGTTCGGGATTAGTCCACTTGATCACGAAATCGGCAAGAATTTGGGATTTAATTGTGACATGAGCAATGAAGTGGAGATCGAACGCTCCGAGTTCAATAGTCCATTTCGCAACTCAACCAGTTGCTTCCGGATTACGGAGTATGTCCCCTAAGGGAAAGGACGATGGCACGAAGATTTTGTGCGCTTGAAAGTAATGTCGTAGCTTTCGGGAAGCCATTATGAGGGCATAAAGTAGTTTTTGGACTTCGGGGTAGCGCTCCTTTGGTCCATTGAGCACTTCTCTCATGTAATATACTGGTCGTTGCACACCTTCCCGTTTTGTGAACAGTACTGCACTGACCGCGCGTGGGTTGCGGCTAAGTAAATGAGTAATGGTTCTCCCATTTGTGGGGAGACCAACACTGGAGCACTTGATAAATATGCTTTGACTTCCTGAAAAGCTTTTTCGGCCTCATTTGACCATTGGAAATCATTGTGCTTATGTAGTACCTTAAAGAGAGGTAGACCACGTTCGCCTAACCGTGATATGAAACGGCTTAAGGCCGCCATTCGACCAGTTAGGCTTTGGACATCCTTCGTTGACAAAGGGGATCGCATTTGCTCAATGGCCTATATTTTGTCGGGATTGACCTCAATGCCTCGTGAACAAACAAGAAAACCTAAAAGTTTGCCAGAAGAAAATCCAAAAGAGCACTTTTCTGGATTTAATTTGATTCTATGTTTATTCAATTTATAGAAAGTCTCAATGAGATCATTTACATGATTAGAGCTTTGTAAGCTCTTTACAACCAGATCATCTACATAAGCTTCTTAATTGCGCCCTAACTGAGATAGAAAGGTCTTTTGCATCAAGCGCTGGTACGTGGAACTAGCGTTCTTGAGCCCAAATGATATTCTGACATAGCAGTAGGTGACAAAGGGTGTGATGAAGGCAGTTTCTCTTCATCTACTTCTGCCATGCTAATTTGATGGTAGTCTGAGTAAGCATCCAGGAAGCTCATCAGTTCACAACCCGCTGTGAAATTGACCAACTGATCGATGCGGGGAAGGGGAAAGTCATCCTTCGGGCAGGCATTGTTGAGACTAGTGTAATCAACGCACATGTGACACTTACCTTTGGACTTAAGGACCATGACCGGGTTGGTGAGCCATTCGGGATGGTTAACCTCGCGATAAAAGCAGCTTCCTGGAGTTTAGTCAACTCCGCATGGATGGCTTCTTCACGATCAGGAGCAAAACGTCGGAGCTTTTGCTTTATTGGTCGTTGTTCAGGCCGAATAGCTAGCCTATGCTTGATCACTTCCCTTGGGACTCTGGGCATGTTGGATGGTTTCCACGCAAACACATCTACATTAGCTCGAAGGAAAGTAATGAGCACGAGTTCCTATTAGCATCCAGCGATGATTCAATCTGAACAATCTCGGTCAAGTCGTCTGGGAATAGAGGAACTTGCTTCAGTTTTTCATCTGGTCGCGGAGTTGTCTTGACCGCATCAGGTTCTTTGGTCGCCAACTTGATGTCCTGTAGGGGCAATTGGTCGACTAGCTCCAAAGAAATGCGATCATAGGTCAGAGCCGTATGTTGACTGTCTTTGACTGTGATGACGCCTTTTGGCCCTAGTAACTTGACGCACTGATAAGTGTAGTGTGTTGCTGCCATGAACTTGGCGAGTGATGGCCTGCCAAAGATGGCATTGTAAGCTGAATCAAAATCAATCACATCAAAAGTAATTAATTCCATTCAAAAATTCTCTGGTTCCCCTAGTGTTATGGGTAACAATATTTGCCTGATGGGCATCATCGTGGAACCAGGTATAATCCCAAAAAATGGGTGTGCCACCGGTTTAATCTTGGAACGAGGTATTTGCATCTCGTCAAGAACTTTGGTGAACAATAGGTCGAGTGAGCTTCCTCCGTCGACCAATATCCACCCCACTTTAGCCTTGCTAATAATGGGGGTAATTACCAAAGGGAGTCGTCGAGGATTGGACATTCCTTTGGGACAATCCTCCCTGTTGAATGTCATAGAGGTCTCCGACCAACAGGGGAATTGAGGCTCTCTTAATGAAGCTTCAACACTATTCACCTCTCGGTGAACAGTTTTAAATTGACACTTAGAATAATAAGATGAAGAACCACCAAAAATAACATTAACGTGATTGCTAGGTACCTGGTATGGCACTACCTCATCTCCATCAACGTCTTTGGTTCCTCGAGATTTTCTGTTTTTTGGTATAGTTGGCATGGGCGTAGTTCCTTGATAGAAATCATCTAGGCGCTTCAACCAGGCGCGGCAATTCTTGAGGTCGTGTCCAGAAGCGTTGTGTAATGACACCATTTTCTATTTCCCTGCACGTTAGTTTGTTTTTCCGTGCGGTCGCGAGTTCGACCATTGGAAGGAAGCTTAGTAGATTTGAATGGAACTTTTTTACCTTTCTCCTGTGGTTGCTTGTCCAAGACTACGACCTGGCGGAATCGGCTTGCTCCATTTCTGTTGGGCTTCTTAAATCTACCACCTGCAGAGAACTCGGATTTCTTTGTCGAATCTTCCTTCTTTTTGGTTTTTAGGCCTAGTTGAGGAGGCAGATTACCCTTGTCCACCATCCTATTCCATTCCACAGCTTCCACTGCGTCAGAATATCGATCTACCATGTCGAAGAGGTCTAACACTGATCATGGGGGATGGATACTCAGGTCCTTCGTGAACCGTCGATATGTAACACTATGTTTGAAGGCCCTGATAACCGAAGAATTAGAGATGTTAGGAATGGTATTCCTTACTCCTACAAATCACTTGACAAATTGCCGAAGTGTCTCCGTTGAAATCTGGCGCAAGCGATGAAGATCATCCTCTTTGGCAGGCTTCTCATAGCAGTTTTGGAAGTTGTTGAGGATAGCATCGCACATCTCCCAGTTGTAGATTGATCCTTCCGGTTGGTTGAACAACCAGATCTATGCCGAACCTTCTAGGACCGGCAAATAATTTCCATGACCCGTTTGTCTCCTCCGGCCGCTTGGATGGCCGTAATGTAGATCTGGAGAAACTCGGTTGGATTTTGAGTCCCATCGAATCTCTCGATTGTACCGAATTTGAACTTATCAGGCCAAACTACATTCCATAGTCCAGGTGAAAAAGCTTTACAACCCACGTATGTACTACGTGGTCGTAGATCATCGCGACTAACGCCATGGTCGTGGAAGTTGTCGACCTGGGGAGGCTCATGATATGGTCCCAAACGTGAGTGTACTGGTACTCGATTATGGTCACGAGAAGCACCAGTTCGTCTAGTCTTGTCGTGTTGGGAATGTGTGGGATGACGTCTCTTGTGACCTTGGAGTGAACCGGCCTATCCTCTGGTCGTCGAATGCGATGATGCCTCTGGAGTAAACCCGAGGGCAACCTCTTCAAGATTATCTGCAAGCACTCTTGCGAATATAATCCTGTCGTCATTCGCGAGACTGGAGGGCAGATTACGGAGTGCATAAGCAATCCTTCGGATACGATCTTCCAAATTTCTCCCCTGTGCCGGTGGAGTCCCAGGTGAGGTCGTCTCTGCTAGTGGTGAATAGTTCAGAGAGGGAATAGGCGTGTAAGCACGCCCACGACCTCCCGAAGAGGGTTGTTGAGACATTCTAGGACCAAGGTCGCGAAAAATGATACCTCGGCAAGTTGTTGCTAGTCATAGAAGATCCTCTGCGACCTTGTGAACCTCAACCTCTCGGTGTCCACGTTCTTGGTCCTCTTTCATTTTGTGTTCTCATTCTTGCCTAGCATTAGGTTGCTCTGGAGTTTCCTCTGAAAGTATAGAAATTTCTCTAGGGATCGAGTTCACAGATGGAGAAAGCATCTCGTCTTTGTCTGAGTCTGACTCGTAATCAAAGAAAGACTTCAAATTGTCTAGGGAAAGTTCTCTAGATGAATGTCGAGATCATCCTCTTCCACGTTGTCTAGGGCAACAGGTTGCAGCACATACTCGTCCTCTATTGAGGGCAGGTGAACTGCCTACTCCGATCCTTGTTCAGCAGACGCAGTCAGAATCAAGGATGATGCTCCCCAAGACAGGCTGTGAGGGTAGTGTCGTCACCATTGATGGGGACGGCATCTTCATCCATAGCATCTATGTGATCCTCAAGATCGAATTTGTTCTCATAATCGTGTAGGCAATGGAAAGGACTCATGAATACAATGAATCTTAATGAAATTGTCTTCAAGGCCCCACGGTGGGCACCAGCTGTCGACGATTGGAACCCTGGGTCCCTCGTCGATCTTATCAAAGAAGAGTGTGAGAAGGAATGAGGCCAATCAGACAGATTCTCAAGATGTTCAAAGTATCTATGAATCTAAGACACGTGAAAGAGTTATCCAAGTTCAGGCCCCCTTAGTCGGGTAACGACCCTACGTCCTGTGTATTTGACTATGTGAAAAAAAGAGTTACATAGAGGTTGTTACAAGGTGTCTAGCTAGCTAATCCTATCTTTGCTAAGTCTAGTCTTCTCTCTGTCGTCGATCCTCTCCTGATCCTTCCCTTGAAGGCCTTCTCATACTTGTTGAAGAGGTTATCAGTTGTTCTCCTGAAAGGACACCCCACGATCTCTCTTAACCGCCCTGGGGGGGGGAGCTGTGAGGTCGTCGGTACATGGTAGTTGTCGTAGATCATGGGTACGTGGCGGTTTGGCAGTCTTGGCTCAGTCGTCGTGGAACTGCCTTACCATCTTAACCTCCTTCGACGATTACCTTGTCAGGGTGATAAAATCAGTCATTATATTTATGAGAGAGTATAGACGTAGGGATTATCTCTGCGACCATACTGTTCTCGGATACAACATAAGAAATGAGTTCTACGATAATAGGTGTCTTGAATTTGTGCGAAATAAATATGGTTTTTGGAGTTATATCCAGAATGCCATTGGATTACCCGATATTCTTCCTTCTGGCCCCTAGGCGACCACAGGGAGGACTTGCAGCTATGTCTATGGGTGACCATGGGACACTAACGCAACCATGAGAGTTTAAAGAATGGCTAACAATCCTCGTCAGCTGGTACCTCCTAAGGTGTGGATATCACACTTGAAAGGTGGTGTCGCTAAGACCGGAGCTTTTTTCGACTAGAGCTTCTCCTGGTCATGGAGGGTTGTCAACCACCTCTTCTTATGGCTTTCCTTCGTAGGAGTAGCCTCTGGTGGATTGGCCTTCGCTTTTCTTCTGATACTCTCATTCTCAAGGAGAATCTTTCTAGTCCTCAAAGCCAGATAAGACTAAGGAACAATTGAGTTAGTTAAAATGACGGCCACCTTGCGCTCGTCAGACAACTAAATTCAATAATTATCTATTTCCTAGCTTTGTTCTATTCTTCGGAAGCATTGATCAGGTTGGGTGGAATCTTCTTGGGGGACCCCTCAATGCTTTCCTTAATGAGGTTCATCATGAACTTGACTCGCCAGTCAAGATCCAAAAGAGACAAATCTATAAAAATTGGCTAAAAGATCAATTTTTTACTAGTCAACCAGAACAATTCACAAGAGACGAAGGCGAAAATACTTACTCTTGTAACTATCTCTGGTCAAATCATCGTCTCCAATATACTACCACGCCGGATGGTCTTGAGCGTGTAGCGGACTGATGCAAAGATGAACGAAGTTCACTACCATATGATGACCATTCAAGCCCTGCTTGCACAAAGACTCAATCAAGGCAATTTGGTGAACGTGTTCATCCTTGAGGACAAGGGGAACATCCCAACTTTCGTTCTTCCCTGTATGAGTGTAAAACCACTTCGACTTCCATCCTACTTGGGATTCCTTTAGCGGCACGATTAGATATTCCGACCTCTTTCCTTCCCAAAGTTAGCAATATACGCAGCTTGGAGAACCGACATTGTTGGAGTAGTAGAGCTAGTAGAAATGGGAGAAGAGCTCGATCGAAGCTCCACCCCCAAATATGCTTAGTACAGATGCAAGAAGATGCTCAAAATCACCAAAGAGTTGGGGGTTAGGTTCACTAGATCTCGTAAAACTCCATAATCACGATGAAGAATGGACTAATCGGATAATGGAATAAGCAACCCAAGAAATGGGCAAACATAACCACCTCACCATCAAAGACTTCAAAAAGCACTCGCCCTTCGCCGCCAAACAACAATGGAGAAAAACCCTCGGTTCAAGGTGGTCATTTTCTTCCAAGTCATCAAGAGCATTTTGGTTACAACATGAAGCACCTCAACCAGCCATAATTGAGAAATGAAGGTTTAAGAGAGGAAAAAGAAGATGAGCTCAAGGAATTTTCTTTGAGAAAAAAGTGAAATTTTGGCAAAAGTTAAGAAGCCGAACCATGTGCACAACATTTTATAACAGACAGTTGGTAGAAATCGAGGCAAATGCAATGGTTACACGCTTCCCTGGTTTCTCCGCCACTATTGATTACAGGAATAAAAATCTGATTATTGATTTTTATTATGCATTTATTCATCTTCTTACCACGATTTGCTGAGTTTTGTTCTTACAATATCAACCGAAAAACGTCTCACTAAATAATTTCGTTTCTATGACCACATATTTTCAACCACATTCTTGATCCGACCACATATTAGGTCGAAGAATTATATCCTCTTTTTTCTCAAGTAGACCAGTCCGCTTGAGTTTGAGGTGTTAACTGACAAGGATTAAATACTTCATCTTGGTCGAAGGCTAATTAACAGGTGAGGATGGAATTGTTAGCTGCTCCCTAATTGCAACTTCATTTCAAAGCCCCATCTTGATCCAGTAAGTTGAGTTTTCTCCAGGGCTTAAACAAGGTGTCAGGATCTTGGGAGATAAGAATGAGTTGGTGATAGCTTTGACAATTGTGAACTTTTGGTGCTGTTGGATTCTGAAATGCCAATGGTTCTGCGAAATGTACATCTTCTTTCCCGTGGTACTGCGTTTCTCTTGTCCGTGTTTCTTTTGTCATGTTTCTATGAAAGTTTACATCTTTCTTAGTAGTACCTTGGTGTTCTTCTTGGTAGTGTTTCATTTGTTTTGGTTACTCTTTCCAAGGATCGCAACATGAGTTTGTTCGCGGGGTTATTAATACAAGAACTGTAATCACTCTTCTTAAGATAGAGTAAGCCCATGAAATTGGTTTCTTTTCATAAATTTAGATGAATTAACTTCAGCTTAATATCATTTTTGTTGCTGCCACACGACACACTTTTTTTTTTCTATTTTTCCCAATTTTGTGTATTTTTTTCAAATTTTTCTTGAATTTTTTGTTTTTCTTGAATTTTGATTTTTTAAAATTTTTCTGAATTTTTTTGGATGGTCGGGATTTTATCCCTACCTCTCTCAAATAATGATCAAGATTATTTTATTGATAAGATAGTCTGTCTATAAAATGAAGGAGATTCTATGTAACTACTATAATCTTGCCTGGAATCTAATTCCGACTAAAAATATTTTCTAAGGTAGACAGACAAATCTTTTTGAAGTACAATGTGGGTACGATGTATTTTCGTTTTATATAGAAAAATAAATCGTATTTACAGTGTTGATCGTATACATAGATGTTATCACCAATCATATCCAAAAAGAAATCAGCAAATTTGGAGCACATTATGTAAATAGATGCTTAATGCTCCAAGTTTGGATCGATATTTTGCTGGATGAAATATATATAAGCAAATTATGCAAGATCCTCGCAAAGTATGCAAGTACTAGCAATTTTTTTTTTATCCTGTAGGTTTTCGTTTCCCCCAAGAAAGTAGGGGCGGTTTAGAGAACTAAGTGCATGGTTTGTTAAAAAAACTTAACACCATTTAGATATCATACTTAAAAGATATTTTCAATCGCTGCTCTCTATCTCCCCTCCTCATCTTCTTTCTATCTTCCTTCCACTACCACTACCCCAACCAAGTGTTGTCACCGCCCCATCCTCCCCCTTCTCCTCCTCCTCCCCCTCCTCCCCTCCTCTCCCACTAGCCACTATTGTTCATGACAGACGATGCCACCACCACCTTACTTCACCACCTCTCTCTCATCCATCCTGCCTCCTTCTCTCCCCATGACTGCCACCTCCACCCATAGTTAGTGCCGCAACCACCACTTTGTCACGTCACCTCCGCCAAAGAAGTTAAAGAATGGCCTGTGTGAATTTGAAAAAACTAGATCTAAAAAAAGAGATTTAATGTAAGAGTAGAGATAGATGCATGCAAGATTAAAAAAACATGCACCAATCTATTAGCAAAACTCAAAAAAATAAGTTTATCTCCCTGCTTTTAGACTTGGGTCACAAAAGAATGCTAGCGTTATGGTTTGTCTTGAGCTCTAGTTTATGAAAAACTTATGCTCCAGATCCACCAATATCCAATGGTGAATAACAATGATAAATTAATGTTGGATAGCGTAGCTTGTTAGGATTCTTAGCCTATTAGGATTCGTATTAGTTTTTCTATTATGATTCTTATTAATCATTTGTTAAGGTTTATAAAAGAAGAACAATTGTATCTATTTTTACAAGTAAGCAATAAAACCCTAAAATTAACTTGTTATCAGAGCCATCGCCGTTCAAGTGCCGCCACCGCATTTACTTACCTGACTTCACCGACCGCCCGCCGCCGCGCCTTTGCACCCGCGCACTGCCCACGCCCGACCGCCTGCGCCCGGCGATGGCGGCTAACGCTCTATGCCTATGCGTCGCAACCACCGCCGAGCCCATGTAAGCACGTTGCCTGCCGAGCCAGTGCCCCGCCGAGCCCGCCCGCCAATTTTTTTTTACTCAGTGATTTAGAGGACTCCAAGTCAAGATCTTCTGTGGCAGATCTGGATCTCATGTATACTAGATCTTCTGTGGCATACAAAAAAGAGAAGGGGATTGTAAGTGCATGAGCTCAATTTCTTTTTGGGACATGTTGAAATGACAACCACGGTTCCAACCATGAAGGAGTTTATGGCGACGATGATGGAGATGATGACAATGAGAACGAAGGACATCTCATCATCGGACAAAGCTATGATGACAGTGCCATATTCACAGACGGTGAAAAAGATAGAACTCATGCCAAATGACGTGAAGCTGGAGGGAACCAAAAACTAACTGAGTTGGTCTAAGAGGGTGATTATGATTTTGGAGGCAAAGGGACTTGCAAACTGTGTGCAGGAGGCATCTATCGAGCCCCTTAAAGATAGTTCGGAATGACAAAACTGAAAAACCACAAATTCTCTAGTGAAAGCGTAGTTGCTGAACTCAATGAATCCTTCTATTGCTGGGATGGTGGAAGCCACTCCAACCGCAGCCGGGATGTGGGCTGTACTAGCTAGATATATTCTAGAGCTGGCAATGTCATGATGATGGCTGAGGTGCATGGGAAGCTTCGAGAGATGACTCAGGGGGAGCGGACTGCATCCGAGTACTACAATGAACTCCAGCGACTGTGGACAAATTTGGACTACTATGATCCGTTAGACATTTCTCATGCTGAACATCTGACTATGTTCAAAAAATGGGTGAATCGCAGGAGAATACTTAACTTTCTACAAGGCTTGAATGCTGAGTTTGAGCCTAGAAGAGCTGTCATTTGCCACCAGCTCATCTGCCCACCATGGAGGAGGCATTTGCTGCTATGGTGATGGAAGATACCCGGTTACGAGTCATGACATCAGGTACCCTACCACCTCCAGCTAGATCTGCGTTGACTGTTGCAGATAATTGCGAGTGCTTTACTTGCGGGAAGATTGGCCACATTAGCTGGCATTGCCCAAAATCACGCGATTTTGGGCGTGGCAGGGGTGGTGGAGGACGTGGTAGAGGCCGAGGTGGAGGACGTGGTGGTGGTAGGCGCCAAGGTCCTAAAGTTAATCTTATCGTGTCTGATGAGAGATTGTGCATGACAAAGAGGAGCTTTCTGAGTTGGAGGAACTACGATAATTCAAAGCAAAGGTTGAGAGTTCCACCAGCAAATCCATGGCCACCTAGGAGATTCCTATGACCACTACATTTGGTATTTTTTCCAATTATACCCATGCTGGCACAGGTATAGAGGCACAGGCTTTTGCATCCTCACATACTTCTCCTTTAGATTGTGGATAGTCAATTCAGGTGCATCTAGACATGTCATTGGTGCTTCTAGTGAGTTTGCATTAGATTCTCCATATTCTCCATATTCTTCCATGCATCGTGAAATTGTTCAAACTACTGATGGGACTGCACAACCCATCAAGGGAATTGGCACAGTTCAGTGTACACCTACCATTACACTTTCCTCTGTTTTGCATGTTCTCTCCTTCCCGGTTAATCTTCTTTCTATGAGTGCTTTGGTGAATCAAATTGATTGTGGTGTTTATATTGACCGAGATGTCTATCATATTCAGGAGAGGCAGACAAGGAGGATCTTGGGGACTGGGACTAGGCGTGATGGACTGTGGTATTTGGATCGAGAGACTGTGGATGCTGTAAGTGCTGCTTTGACTACTGTTGTAGGTGGAGGAGAGGCTGAAGTGATGCTTTATCACTATCGTTTGGGTCATCTATCATTTGACCGACTGAGGAGTATGTATCCGAATGTTATGAGTCGAGTGCCCCTGAAGAAACTCATGTGTGATGCTTGTGAGTTTGGCAAGCATGCACGATCATCTTATGGTAGTATTGGGCTTCGTAGTATTAAACCATTTGTACTTATTCACTCAGATGTTTGGACCTCTCCGGTTATTTCTATTCATAGTTTTAAGTACTTTGTTACTTTCATTGACTGTTATTCCCGTATGACTTGGCTCTATATGATGAAGAATAAGAATGAAGTTTTGCATTGATTTCAAGATTTATGTGCTCTTGTGCAAAGACAATTCAATACTCATGTTCGTATTGTTAGAACTGACAATGGAACTGAATATGTCAACAAGGAGTTTGCGACTTTTCTTTCAGCTCAAGGGATCTTGCATCAGACAACCTGTCTGGATACATCGGCATAAAATGGTGTGGCCGAGCGAAAAAACAGACATCTTTTGGAGACTGCCCACTCACTTATGTATGGGATGAATGTGCCAAAAATCCTGTGGAGTGAAGCCGTTATGATAGCGGCTTAATTAACCGCATGCCCTCAAGAGTGTTAGGCATGAAAACTCTGTGTGAGCTGCTTATGGGAATGAATACATTTGTTGTCCCTCCGAAGGTGTTTGGCTGTGTGTGTTTTGTTCGAGATTATCGACCCTCTGCAGGAAAGCTGGACCCATAGGCTTTGAAGTGTATATTCGTGGGATATTCTTCTCGACAGAAGGGCTACATGTGTTGGAGTCCTTAGGGCCAAACAGATGTTTGTGAGTATGGATGTCATTTTTCGGGAGTTTTAGCCCTTCTATGGTGAGAAAACTGAACTGATGCCTTTTTTTGGTGATATCTCTTCTCACCTGCCTAGTGCTGGTAGACAGGGGGAGACTGATGAAGTGAGTAGTAGTGATCATGGAGTGAGTAGTGGTGACCATGGTGGAGGTGGCGATGTTGTTGTGGGTATAATTCCATGTCCTATTGTGGATGAGGGAGTGTGTGCCAATGGAGGTGGAGATACTGGAGTTCTAAAGAGGAAGCGTTTTCGTGGCACTGGAGTTCAGGGAGAGCAGCAGTCCCAGTCTCCTATGATTGAGATTGACGACCAGTCATCCACGCAAGTCATTGTTCCTGACCCCTCCTCAGTTGTCTCACCTTTGACCCTGTCTCTCTCTGAAACAGGTGCTAATGTATATTTTGATCTTCCTATTGCTCATCGTAGAAAGCCTCGAGTCAATGCCGGTAAGCCTCCGGTTAGGTATGGTTTTGAGGGTGATCTTTCTCATGTTATCTCATATTCTTCTTTGTCTCCTGCATATAAGTCTTTCATTACATTATTACAATTTGTGCTCATACCAAAAGATTGGAAAGTGGCAATGCAAGATCCTTTGTGACTTCGTGCTATGCAGGAGAAACTTCAGGCATTGAAGAAAAATGAGACTTGGGAACTAGTCTCTCTTCCAGTCGGAAAGAAAGCTGTTGGATGCAAATGGGTGTATACCATAAAGAAAAATATAGAAGGCAAGATTGAGAGATATAAGGCGAGACTGGTGGCAAAGGGATATAGTCAAACGTACGGGATGACTATGATGAGACTTTTGCACCAATAGCAAAAATGAGTACGGTGAGAACTTTAATCTCGTATGCAGTAAACTTCAACTGGCCCCTACATCAGCTTGATGTAAAGAATGCCTTTTTGCATGGTGATTTAAGGGAAGAGATATATATGGAGGTCCCACCAGGTTTTGGTGATAGTGGAAAGGTGTGCAAGCTGAAGAAGTCCTTGTATGGCTTAAAACAATCTCCGAGGGTCTGGTTTGATAGATTCAGATGTGTAGTATGTAGTATGGGTTACAAGCAGTGTAATGGGGATCATACTGTCTTTTTTAGGCACTCTGGAGCACTCATTACAATACTTGTTGTTTATGTCGATGATATTGTCATCACAGGTGATGATGCTGAGGAGATTGTCCGTCTGAAGAACAAGTTAGGTAAAGAATTTGAAATGAAAGATTTGGGTCATCTCAAATATTTTCTTGGCATAGAGATTGCACAATCTAAAAAGGGTATAGTTCTCTTACAAAGGAAATATATTCTAGATTTGCTGAATGAAACTGAAATGTTAGGATGTCGTGTTGTCTCTACTCCCATTGAGCAGAACCACAAGTTTAGTGATCAAACTGGAGACCCAACTAAGAAGGAGAGTTATCAAAAACTTGTTGGGCGTCTTATTTACTTTTGTCACACAAGACTCGATATTGTTTATGTGGTAAGTGTGGTAAGTAAGTACATGCATAACCCAAGAGTAGAGCACATGGAAGCAATATATAAGATTCTAAGATATCTAAAGGGTAGTCCAGGAAAATGTCTTTGGTTCAGGAAAAATATGAATCTTGATGTGGTTGGTTATTGTGATGCTGACTGGGCAAGTTGTTTAGATGATAGGAGATCAACATCAGGGTATTTTGTTTTTGTGGGAGGCAACTTGGTGTCATGGCGAAGTAAAAAACAGAATGTTGTCTCTCGATCTACAGCAGAAGTAGTGTAGGGCTATGTCTTCTAGTTTGTGTGAAATGCTCTGGTTGAGAGGTTTGTTGTCAGAGTTACGATTGTTTCGAGGTGGAGCTTTGATACTGTGGTGTGACAATAAGTCCGCAATCAATATTGCTAATAATCCAGTGCAACATGACTGCACTAAGCATGTGGAAATTGATCATTTCTTCATTAAAGAGCGTTTAGACGAAGAAAACTTGAAACTAGAGTATGTATCTTCTAGAGAGCAACTTGCTAATTGTTTAACAAAAGGAATTAGTCCCAAAGAGTGTGTGTTAGCTTGTAACAAGTTGGGGATGATTGATATCTATCGCCCAATTTGAGGAGGAGTGTTGGATAGAGTAGTCTATTAGGATTCTTAGCCTATTAGGATTTGTATTAGTTTTTCTGTTATGATTCTTATTAATCCTTTATTAAGGATTATAAAAGAAGAACAATTATATCTATTTTTACAAGCAAGTAATAAAATTTTAAAATTAATTATTAAAAAATATACTTATTTATTTTATTTTATTTAAGTTGTATTTGGTCATACCCTAGTTTTCAACTTCTGTGCAGGAGACAGAGCCACCCAATCAAAGACTATTAGCTCCCCTAGTAGATCGAGCCGGTTTTTATAAGAGCCAGAGCGCCTTTTGTATTAAGAGTTCCTAGAGTTCAAAAACTATTAGAAGGACACTTACCAGAAAAGTAGAATGAGTTACAGGTCTATGTTGCAATAATTTTTGTTTGGTTAGGTTGTTATTTTCATACATGTTTAGGGCAATACAGGCTTTTTAATAAGAATAATCTGAAGAATTAGAGTTTTATCAAACATCAAGCGGCTGCAAATTTTAAACTTATATTCATATTGAAGCTGGACATAGAAAACTGGGCTTCTTAAAAAAAACTCCGGTTTTTTTATTGTCTTAATATTATTTTTTTAATTTTCCTATCTGAATCTTTCAAGAGGAAAAGATTCACTAAATTGTTAAATATATCAACTTCTGACTAGTTTTTTCCTCAAATTTTTTAGTGTTACATTGTGCAACTTTGCATTAGACACCGACTTGTTTACTAGCTGCACAAGACATTTGTCCAGCGATCAGATGTCCAAAAATTGGTAAGAATTGAGTGCTTTTGCGACCATTATTTTATTGGAGGTAAAAAATTTCTGATGACCATTAATTAATAAAAGATATTGTTGGTCTTGTAATTTATGAAGATAGATCAATCATTCATCTCCTAAATAGGTAATTCTTAAATACCAACTGATTTCTTCTCCCTTCCATTAGATCTCTTTGCTTCATCTCCAAATGACCATACGAAATGGTCTGAGTTAACATTAAAACTGAGGTATTATATTGAATCTATAAATGAGTCATAGCATGATAAAGCACTTTTAAAGCTTCATATGTAACGTGTACTATCAAGGAAAGTAGCAATTTTATTCCTTTACACATATAAACCCATTCCTAATATGTATCTTTTTATATGCTAGAAATGAATATGTAAAGACATTTTTATTCTTTGAATGGTAATTTTCATAACTTATTATCTAGGATGTAATAGAAAATAAGAACCTTTGGATTACAGGAAACCAATGGTTTATATTAAAATAGTTGCATTATAACATTTTTCGTAAGAATTAACTGTGTGAGAGACACCATAACACAGCAAGATAACTGTACCACCGTGACTCTATGTAACAACAACATCCAACACAACTATACAATACTGTTCCCCAAGTAACATCACATTTGACAAAAACATTTCCAACTCTCACTGGTCGGTGGGTCCACATTGTCTTTCAGAGGTGATCACATCCTACCCCATCCTTCTATATATATGGACCCCCTTGGACACTTGCTTTGCTCATACCAGACATATAAAGCCCTAACCACTAAACCATATATATCCAATTGCACTTCTCTGCACCTTCCCTCATGGCCGAGCAGAAGGAAGCACCAAAGTCGACGGCCTCCAACGGCCTCCCGGAGGAGGCCATAGTGCCGAAGGCGAAGCACAACGTCCGGTTCGCCTTCACCTGTGCCATCTTGGCCTCCATGACATCCATCCTCCTCGGCTATGGTATACTCCTCACACTATCTTTTTTATGTATACATGATGCAATTGTGTCCTCCGTCTTAAACTTCATAAATACTTCTTGAATTTCTCAACTCATTTAGGCCATTAATTTTTTATTAAACAGTCAACACAAAAAAACACATGTCGTCAAATCTATAAGATAGGAGATACAAATCCATATACAATTTTACAAATTCTGAAGCAAATGGGTAGTTAAGACGATGTTCTATACTTACTCATAACTGACCATATTTGTGCTTTAAGATTTGTGAAATTATGTGTCGATGTCAGGGGTTACATGTATGTATAGTTAATTAATGTTTGTACATGCTCATGCATGTGTCTGTTCATGTGTACAGATATTGGGGTGATGAGCGGAGCGTCGCTGTTCATCAAGGACGACCTGAAGATAACGGACGTGGAGGTGGAGATCCTGCTGGGCATCTTGAACTTGTACTCGCTCATCGGGTCGTTCGCGGCGGGGCGGACGTCGGACTGGATCGGCCGGCGGCTCACCATCATCCTGGCCGCCGTGATCTTCTTCGTGGGCGCCTTCCTGATGGGCTTCGCTGTGAACTACGCCATGCTCATGGCTGGCCGCTTCGTTGCGGGCATCGGCGTGGGCTACGCCCTCATGATTGCGCCAGTGTATACGGCCGAGGTCTCCCCGGCGTCGTCACGCGGGTTCCTCACGTCCTTCCCGGAGGTGTTCATAAACTTCGGCATCCTGCTGGGGTACGTCTCCAACTACGCCTTCGCGCGCCTCCCGCTCAAGATCGGCTGGCGCCTCATGCTCGGCATCGGCGCGGCGCCGTCCGTGGTGCTTGCGCTCATGGTGCTCGGCATGCCCGAATCGCCGCGGTGGCTCGTCATGAAGGGCCGCCTCGCCGACGCCAAGGTCGTACTCGAGAGGACCTCCGACTCGCCCGAGGAAGCCGCTGCGCGCCTCGCGGACATCAAGTCTGCGGCCGGCATCCCTGCCGGTGTCGACGGCGACGTCGACGCCGTCCCCCTCCGCGGCGGCGGTGAGGAGCGCGTGTGGCAGGAGCTGATCCTGTCTCCGACGCCGGCCGTGCGGCGCGTTCTGCTCTCGGCTTTGGGAATCCACTTCTTCCAGCAGGCGTCGGGCATCGATTCGGTGGTGCTGTACAGCCCGCGCGTCTTCAAGAGCGCTGGTATCACCGACAAGAACCGGCTGCTCGGCACGACGTGCGCCGTGGGCGTGACTAAGACGCTCTTCATCCTGGTGGCCACGTTTCTGCTCGACCACGTCGGGAGGCGGCCGCTGCTCCTGAGCAGCACGGGCGGCATGGTGGTCACCCTCGTCGGCCTCGGCGTCGGGCTCACGGTCATCGGGCACAGCCCGGAGGGCGTCAGGGTGCCCTGGGCCATCGGGCTGTGCATCGCGTCCATCCTGGCCTTCGTCGCCTTCTTCTCCATCGGCCTCGGTCCCATCACCTGGGTGTACAGCTCCGAGATCTTCCCGCTCCACCTGCGCGCCCTCGGCTGCGCGCTGGGCGTCGCCGCCAACCGCGTCACCAGTGGGGTCATCTCCATGACCTTCCTCTCGCTGTCCAAGGCCATCACCATCGGCGGCAGCTTCTTCCTCTACGCCGGCATCGCCACGCTCGCATGGGTGTTCTTCTTCACGTACCTCCCCGAGACGCGCGGCCGGACACTGGAACAGATGGGCGAGCTCTTCGGAATCCCCAACATGGCCGGCGACGACGACGGCCACACGCCGGAAGAGACCAAGGAGAAGAAGAGCAACGTAGAGCTGGCGGCCACTAGTAACAACAATCAACAGTAGCTAGTGACTTAACGTGCCACAAGATCTAGACAGGAAATATCAGATTGTTTGGGGGTTTTCTGTAAAAACCAACAGTAGCCAGCTGAAGGTAACGTTACAGGATTCGCGGCTGTGTTGGAGAGATGGAAAACGCCAGGAGAAGACGACTTTTTAGGGCTTAATTAATTAGTACACGCATAAATTTTTTTTGGTCTCTGTTTTTTATCTTAAGTTGATGAGTAAGATGGGAATTATTGGTGAGGTTCCATGTTTCTTGTAAGATATGCTTAATGCCGTATGGGGTCAAAGCGCAAGAGTAGAACATTGTTGTGTTTGCGGATTGGTACGGTGTAGGGATGGCAATACTAATATGTATGTTTCATTTTCATAAAATATATTATCATATATAATTTTGATTGATGATTTATTTGTGTTAATCTGATTGTTTTGACCTTACAAATTCATTGGTCTAAATAGATTATCAATCAAAATTATAGATCATTATATATTAATCTTGAAAAAATTGTGAAGTCTCATTACAATTTAATTGACTTAATTAGTGTGTTTGTCATTGTTTGGAGTCATGACATATGCTAACATGTCCCTGTTGCGTCTAACCCGTCTGTCACAGCTCTAAGTCGCGACTAACTGATATAGTAAGTCATTTTTGTAAAAAACATGATGAGTTGGTTAGTTTTACAATTATTTTTAAGTGCATTATTTAAACTTCTTCTTGTCCGAGCCTACTAATAAGGAACATTTTTTGTCCATATCAATCCCTATAGGGATTTAACGGATAATGGGATCCCTATTGGGATAAATATATTATTATTGGGATAAATTTTCTTTCATTTCGGTGCATGTTATAAAATTATAATCTAGTTTCTCAACACTAGAAAGTAATAAAATGAATTTATTATGGGTTGTTTACATATGAAAAAGTACCAAGCATGTGAATATAAGTTACATGTGTTTAGTACGACAGGTACATCACTTTTTTGTATAAATATATTTTTACATGGATTTAGTAGGTAAAATGATGATGGTGAGTTACCATCCCTATATTTCTTTCAAACTATCAGGTATAATTATGTGGAGCCACGTGCATTGCTGCAGATATTGAGAAAATAGATTTGTAGATGAGGTCGCAGCAGTAAAAAGATCTGATGGATTTAGCAAAAGATAAACTTGGTCGGAATAGTAAAAAAATCAGTGGTCACACCAGTAAAAATATGTTATCGATTGATTCTGGACAATTGATTCTGGACGAAACAGTAAACTAATTTTTTATGATAGTCGTGTTTTATTTCTTTGGTCGAATCAACTGTCATGACTTGTGGTCGAATGTGGTAAAATAGCTCGATAGTATGAAACACTATGGTCGTGGTGCCTAGTCATAGTGGCAGTATTATTTTTTGTCATATTTTGTTTTTTTGACCGAATCAGCTGTCATGGCTTTTGGTTGAATACGGCAAACAGTGTGGTCATGGCAGGGAAAAAATTAGTCATAAGGTTGTGTCAACAATTAGAACCAACGGTCCCTCTGCCAAGCTTATGCAAAAAAGAGAATGAGGAAAGATGGAACCAATCAGACAAGTTCTCAAAATGTTCAAAGTATCTATGAATCTAAGATACCGAGAGAGAATTATCCAGGTTCGGGCCCCCTTTAAGTTGGGTAATAGCTCTACGTGCTGTTTATTTGACTATGTGTGGAAAAAAGGTTACATAGAGGTTGTTTATAGTAGGTAGCTCGCTAATCCTATTTTGCTAAGCCTGGTCTTCTCTCTGCAGTCGATTTGTCCGTCCCTTGATCCTCCCTTGGAAGGCATTTTTGTATTTATCGAAGAGGTTGCCGGTTATTCTCCTGAAGGCGTGCCCCATGATCTCTCTTAACCGTCCTGAAGTGGGAGTTGTGAGGTTGTGGATGGCGGTTGTCGTGAATCATGGTTACATGGTGGTTTTGACAGTATTGACTGGATCGTCGTGGAACTGCCTCACCGTCTTAACCTCCTTCGACGGTTACCTTGCCAGGAGCTTATGATTGTCTCGGGGTCAATCGTAAGGATCAAAGTGAAGTAACATTTTAGGAGTGCCCGCATAGTACTACGATCATGGTAATGAGACTAGTTCTTGTATCTGTGAGAGACGAGGGCTACGGGAATTGTCTCCGCGACCTTGTCGCTCTTGGATACAGCATAAACATAAGTTCTGTGATAACAAATGTCTTGAATTTTGTGTGAATTAGGTATGATTTTTTGGTTATATCCAGAACGCCCTTGGATTACCCGATTTCCTTCTTTCCAGCCTTCGGCGACCATAGTTAGGACCGCAACCATGGTCACACGCGACCACGTAGCGTCAGTGCGACCATTGAGGCCAAAAAGAGTAGCTAATAATTCTTGTCAGCTAGCCCTCGAATTTGAAGTGACAAAAAGGCTTATTTAATAGTGTGTCGCTTCAAATTCATAATAGTGCTCTGTCGTTTCGAATCCTCATGCTGCGTTACGCTGGCGGTAGTTGCGATACACCTTGGAGAGCAAGCTACAGGCACTAGGGAAGATTTCAAGACTTTTGCCTCAGGCCCGAGGTCCAGGAAGCGGAAGCGTCACCTGATGAGTCTATAAATAGTTGCCCACCTGTGGTGGAAACTTCAACTCCTTCCTCAAAATTTTCTAAGTCAAAAACCTTTCTAGCTTCTTTGCCTCTGTTCTAATGGTGTCTCCCAGCCGAGAGTGTTTCGACAAAGGAGATGAGATGGAGTTTATTGGTCCTCAAGAGGTAATGCTCTGTTGGTAGTGTGAGCTTTTTTTGTAGAATGTGACTTTTCCTAAGGTTCGTTGCCTTGTGCAGTTTCACCTGGGCGTTCGACTTCTTCAAGAAAATGAGTCGGGGATGATCTTGGGTTATCTGATGGATCTCCATCGAAAAAGCTAATGTCTGGTACGTACCAGGCTTCATCCCAAGCATACCCATCCAGGGCCACAAAAGGTTCGCATCATGCTTCCTTCTCGACGGAGGATGAGGAAGCTCTAGGCCCAGATGTGGCTCTAGCGCAACCCACAGCCACACAAGTTTTGCATCATCCTCATCTCTCAACAGAGGATGAAATAGTTTCGCCCTTGTCTTCCTCGGTAAGGACTTTCTAACCTTTTAGACTCGTTATGGTTGGTAGATCTTTTTCTTGATGCAAGTTGATGGTGTTAAATAGAGCTGTGATTCCCGGGAAGAGTTGGACAAGGTGAAGGCCGAGCTTCGAGCCCTCCAAGGGGAGCACTGTAGGATCGAGGATGCCGACTAGAGGGGGGGTGAATAGGAGACTTTAAAAAATTTTCAAAGAAACAACTTTTGCAAAGAAAAAGAACCAAAACAATTGAATAATATATTTCACAATTCAAAAGAAAGAGAAAGAGAAGACAAACACGAAGATTTATCTCGAGGTTTCGGAGGCTCGACCAGTCTCCCTTACTCCTCGTTGAAGCACTCAAATGAATGAGTCTTGCTTCAATATTCAGGAAAGATATTTCTCACTAATGGTTACTCCTTGTCACTCCGGAAAGGCGAGCACCAATGCCTTCTACAATCATGCCGAGCCTCTCTGACAATCTCCGAAATGGAGAGGTCAACGGCCGCGCCACCAAACCGTCTAGGTGAGGGCGCTCACCAAAAGTAATAAGTTGCAAGGTCTTCTCTTGACCTCCTACAAATACCGAGGAACTCTAAGTATGCAAATGATGTGAATAAAACACTCGGTGGATCACAAAACTCAAGACTTAATCAAAAGATCAAGATTTTAGCTCTAAAACAAATGCTCAAATGTGTATAAGAGAATGAGGCTGTTGGTGGTGTCAAACATCTTCTCAAAGCCTCTATTTATAGCCCAAAGGAACAAACTAGCCGTTGTTCTTGAGTAGAAAAGAAACAGCATATGTTGACAGTCAGCATAACATGTTGACAGTCAGCATAGACCACAAGCAATTAAAAGCAAATCTCAGAGAAAACTCAACTAGCCGTTGTGGTCGAATATGGAAACAAAATAGCACATACTGATAGGCAACAACACATGCTGACAGTCAGCATCTACCTCAACGGCTCGACAAAAATCACGGATAAAACTTAGCTAGCCGTTTGTGGTCGTATAAGGAAAGAAATCACTCATGCTGACAGTCAGTATTGACCACAAAACATCCAGTAAAACAAAAACTCAGAAGGCAAATAACTTGAGGTCGAAACTCATGCTGATAGTCAGCAACTCATGCTGATAGTTAGCGTAAGTCAAAAAACTTCAGCTCAAAAAGACATGCTCTCTAGACAAATGGCAGCAACTCAACTGACATTCATGCTGATGATCAGCATCACATGCTGACTATCAGCGTAGATAAAAACAGTTATAACTTTTGATCCAGAGATCCGATTAAAGAGTTTTATAGCCTGTTCGAAAGATAATTTAAAGGGCTATAATGTTGTCAACAGGAGAAAGACCTAGATTGGCCAAGATAAATCTGTAAACTTAAAATAGAGTTCCTATTGCCAAAATATCAGAGAACCAAACCATTTAAAAAACAAATCCGATCGAGATGAATGAATGCAATGACCTAAGAGTTTCTCAGTTTATTCTGGAATTGTAGAGAGAACTTGCAACTCCTCTTAATAGTATGGTTTAAACTAAAAACAAATTTCTATAAACCGATCAAACTCCAAACACTAAGATCGGTAAAAATAAAAAAATAATTTTACCTTAGATCCTTCAAACTTACGACTTGCATCTCATCTTTATGACTTCTATCTTGATCATCTTGCATATCTTTGCCAAAGGAGCTCTGTATCCAAATAACTCAAAAACACAATTAGTATGAAACACTTATTTTCATTAATCATTAAAATCAGGCATAGGGCCTAGATGCAACAGGCATAAACTCCTTGGGGAGAGTATGCCCAACAAGGGCTCGACTTGGATGACTTCTTCAAGCGCGTCAAGCATTTGAAGGCAAGATTTGACTGGGCCAGGGAGACAGCAAGGCTTGCTCAACAAAGGGAGCAGCTTGTGCGCGAGGAGAAGTACGCCACGGATGTAACCATCGCTGGCTGTGGTCTCACTATGAAGGACACCCTCGCAAGACTGAGGGAGGTCGCAGGGCTTCTCGAGGCATACATGGTTGACCCTAAGAAGAATAACTTGTCGCTGGAGGAGTCATGCGTCCTGGCCGCAAGCCAAACTGACTTCATATTAGATGAGGTTAGGGCTAAGGCCAATCCTTAGTGTAGTTTTTTGTATTTTTTCGCTTTTTTGTAAATAGTGAAGAAATATTAATGGAAGTTTAACTTTTGAGTTAACTTTTGTTGTGTTAATTTTTGGATTTTTTTGATGTATAGTGTGCAGTATTTCCTTGGATTTTACCTCTTTCCTAGTCTCTGGGTGACCGTAGAAGGGTATATTCACTATGTGCGATCATGGAACAAATATCGTGATCATAGAATGTAAGGCGGTTATGCGACCATGGGAGCAGCAATCTTTGTCTGCTAGCCCCCAAAGTCGAAGTGAAAAGGCTATTTTTCAACTAGAAAAAGGCATTTTGGCCACTGAAAAGGCGCTTTTTTGGTTTGACTTCCCACCGAGCGTTGTAGAGTGCGCGTGTCAACAGGGTTTTGACGTGCATTTAATGCAAAAGACACTTTTTGTCGTGCAGCGTGAGCGACAGTGAAGGACCCGAGGGAAGTGGGTTTTAAACCCTGCGTCCTGAGCCTTAGCTTAACTTGTCGTGGTATTGCGAATACCCCGGCAGGTTTAGAGTGATCCTAGCGAAGATTATGCGGCGCGGGTTGACCGGATGACCGGTCCTCCCCCGCCGGACAAGCACAAAGAATGACACACGGATTTATACAGGTTCGGGTCCCGGTGGGGGCCCTAGTCCTGTCGACGTGCTCCCGACCGGAGCTGGCTGGGGAGGCTCTCTCCGGGGGAGAGGCTTCCGGAGCACGCCTGTGAGTTTAGCTATTCCAATAAATGAACTGATCCCTTACAACAGAGGGGTACAAGGGCTATTTATAGCCCCAAAAAGCAGCAAAAAACCTAAACTACCCCGGAAGCCACCGTCGGATTGAAGGGCAGGACCGTCCTTCTCCCGGTCAAACGCCTTGGATGCTTGACAGGTGGTCGCTAGTTCCCGAGGCACTCCTCGCGTGACCTGCATGTGATAAACAATTCGAGACTTTACCTTTAGGAGGGCGATGGGGCCCGAGACGGCGCCGGAGGCCAGGTCCTGGGAGCCAAAAGGCGGCGCCCGGGGAGGCCCCGGAGGCCCCGTCCCCGGGCAGATGGCGGCGCCCGGGAGGGCACCGGAGGCCACGTCCCGGGAGTCAAAAGGCGGCGCCCGGGGAGGCCCCGGAGGCCATGTCCCCGGGCACATGGCGGCGCCCGGGAGGGCACCGGGGGCCACGTCCCGGGAGTCAAAAGGCGGCGCCCGGGGAGGCCCCGGAGGCCATGTCCCCGGGCAGATGGCGGCGCCCGGGAGGGCACCGGAGGCCGCGTCCCCGGGCAGATGGCGGCGCCCGGGAGGGCACCGAGGGCCACGTCCCGGGAGTCAAAAGGCGGCGCCCGGGGAGGCCCCGGAGGCCATGTCCCCGGGCACATGGCGGCGCCCGGGAGGGCACCGGAGGCCGCGTCCCCGGGCAGATGGCGGCGCCCGGGAGGGCACCGGGGGCCACGTCCCGGGAGTCAAAAGGCGGCGCCCGGGGAGGCCCCGGAGGCCATGTCCCCGGGCATATGGCGGCATCCGGAAGGGCACCGGAGGCCGCATCCCGGGAGCCAAAAGGCGGCGCCCGGGCGGCCCCGGAGGCCAGGTCCCCGGGCACATGGCGGCGCCCGGGAGGGCACCGGAGGCCGCGTCCCGGGAGCCAAAAAGGCGGCGCCCGGGGAGGCCCTGGAGGCCAGGTCCCCGGGCACATGGCGGCGCCCGGGAGGGCACCGGAGGCCGCGTCCCGGGAGCCAAAAGGCGGCGCCCGGGGAGACCCCGGAGGCCAGGTCCCCGTGCACATGGCGGCGCCCGGGAGGGCACCGGAGGCCGCGTCTCGGGAGCCAAAAAGGTGGCGCCAGGGGAGGCCCCGTCCCCAGGCAATCGTGACACATCTTACCTGGACTTAGTCCCGCGGAGATTTTCCCCCGACAGCAGCCCCCCATGCCCGCCGGGGACGATGCTCGAGTCCCCGGTGGGTATGGTCCAGGTCACCGGGAAGATCTCCGGGCCAAACCACCGGGGCCACGACGCTTCGGTTTCCGTGTCCCACGCTTAACGCCGCGCCGTTTCGCCTTAAATGCGTGCGTGGTTCGAACCGGCGCCTCGATTCACGCACCCGTCCCTTCGTTTCCCGCGCACGGTTTGAACTTCTACGGTCCAGATTGATCCGCGGGTGCCACGTGGCGTGCATCTAGACCACGGCCCGCCCCTATAAATAGGACCTTGGGGGGCCCGGAAGCTCATTCCAAATTCTCAGCCCCAACATTTTTTGCTCTCCCGGTAGCTTTCGCCGGTAGCTTTCGCCGGTAGCTTTTTCCGGTAGCAGGCGTCCGGGAGTTTTTAGTAGTAGCCTCCTGCAAAGTTAGCCACCAAAAAGAAAACTAACCTCATGGCACCCAAGGGTCGAGCGAAGACCACGGAGGTGCCCCCGGAGGAAATCCCCTCGGATTTCCTCTGGGAGTCTGAGTTCACGGCCGAGGACGCTGAGTCCTTGGTCGAAAGGGGCATTGTTGCGGCCGGGGACATCCGAGTCCCCCTGAAGAAGGACGGAGCCCCCCGCCCCAAGCCTGGAGAGATCGTGGCCTTCGAGGCCTTCCTCGAGGCGAGGCTCCGGCTCCCGGTGCATCCCATGCTCCGGGAGTTTCTCAAGGAGTATGGGGTGGCTCTCAACCACCTCACCCCGAACGCGCTTGTCCGGATGGGCCTCTTCATTTGGCTCTTCGAGACAGCGACCGGGCGGGAGCCCGACCTTCGCGCCTTCCGGTACTTCTACGAACCGGCGGCGCGGACCTCCCACCTGGTGAAGGGGGGCCCCAAGTCCCCCTTCGGTTCGGTGATGGTCCAGATGATGCCGGCCCGGGTAATCGACTACCCGGCGGCGGCCTCCCGGGACCACTGGGGGGATTGGGTTCGGAGGTGGTTCTACCTCCGGGTCCGAGACGACGCGGTGGTGTACGCCCCGGAGGCCCCCACCTACAGCCGGTCGTTCGCACCAAAGCCGCCGGTGTGGACGGACGAGGAGTACGAGCTCCTCGGCAAGGTGATCCTCTCCAAGAAGACCCGCTCGATGCGGGACGCGGTTGAGGAGATGGCTCTCCTCCGGATCTCCCCCTTCACCGGCGGGAAGAGGGGGATCGGCATGGGCCTCGAGCAGCGGCCTCCGGCGAAGCCGGTGACGCGACGTAGGCCCCGGGAGCCCGCTGCATTGTACTTACAAATTTTTAAGAAATTGACTAACTCTTTACCTCTTGCAGTCCGGCCGTACCCGGCGGCGCGGGAGAAGGCGGAGAACCTCTTGGGGAGGTACTTCGCCGATGAACACGAGCGCGTCGTGCGCGCCGTGGGCGAGGGCCCCCCCAAGAACTTGGTAGCGGCGGCCTTCGGGCTAAAGCTGCCGGAGAGGAAGCCTCTCCCCACCCCCGGCTCGCACAAACGGGGGAAGGAGGCGGCCGGGGGCTTGGAGCCCAAGAAGGCCCGGGTTCAAAAGACCCCCGGCCCATCGACGACGCCGGCGGCGACACCGGCGAAGCCTCGGGACGAGACCCCCGGGGGCGAGCGTGCCCGGGCACCGTCCCGGATGGAAGCAACGCCTCCCCCGAAGGGCCCCGTCGAGGTGCGGGGGAAGGAGGCGACCGCGGGCGGGGCGGGGTCCGACTCGGCGAACTACGTCCCGTCGCCGCTCACGGTGGAGCTCCTCCCGCCCCTTCCGGCCTCTTTGGAGACGGGGAGGCTGGAGGTGAGATTCGCGGGGGCCTCGCCCCCGCGGGTCTGGCCGGTGGACGAGGGGGGGAGCCCCTCGGTCTATGAGGTTCCACCGGAGGAGGGGGCCCCGAGGACCTTCCGGCCCGGGGCAGGGAAAGGCTTGATGGTTCCCCCCCGAGCGGAGGCTCCCGCCGAGAGCTCCTCGGCCACGTCTTCGGGGGGCACTACCTCGTCGACGAAGACGCCGGCCGCGTTACCGGACCTCGAGGTCCGGGGACCCCCCGCCGGCCGCGCCGGCGGCTCCGGGCGGGAGACCCCTTTGCTCCCCGCGATGGAGGTCACCCGCTACTCGGAGGGCCTGCATACCCGGAAGGTGCAGGCCTTCGTCGCGGGAGGAACGCTCCATGAGTGTTTCGAGGGGCTTCAGTCCCTCGGGGCCCAGGTAACCCGAGTCGATAACTCCTTCGCTCATCCCCTGCACTTTGAAATTTTTCTAACTCATGTATTTTGTAGGTGGCAGCTGTTACCTGGGGCCTTGAGCAGCGGGTCGCCCGGCTGCTTAAGGAGACGGAGGGCCGGGCCGCGGCCTCCGTAGGGCAGTGCGAGGAGGCCCTCCGGGAACGTGACGAAGCCCTCGCGGAATTAACCCGGGTCCGGGCCCAGGTTCATATTTCCGAGGCCATCAATGCACGCCTCCGGGAGGAGGCCAAGGCGAGGGAGGAGGCGCTCCGCGAGCTCGAGAGCTCAAGCGTCCGGGCGGTGGTGGACGCGGGCCGCTCCGTCCGGACGGCCCTCGAGGGCCTTGGTGTAAGCCTCGGCTCCGGGAACAGGGAGGTCCCGCCGGCGACCCTCGCGGAGGCTGTGCGTTTCCTCAACGCACAGGTCTCCGCCATCCCGGAGGCTGCCGATGTTCGGGCACGGGGTCGGGCGATCCCCGTCGTTGCGGCCGCTGCGGGGCTCGTCGAGTTCCGGGGGGTCGGCGCCCGGGCGATCGGGGGCCGTATCCCCCGAAGCTTCCCGGACTCCTTCGAGCCTTCGCGCCGGGAGGTCGAGCAGCTCGCCGGAGGGTTCTACGACCGGATCATCCGGGCGTGGTTCCCGGCTCCGGCGCCTCCAGCGGGAGACGCCCCAGCCCCGGCCTCGGAGGAAGCCCCCCGGGGGGAGGACGCCAATGAACATGTATGAGCCTCCCCCCGGGTCTTAGCTAGGGCCCTTTTTTGTTTTAGGATTTTTTGATTCCGGTAGCTTCTTAGAAGAAGCCCCGGGCACTTGTACATAAAAAATTTTTAATGCAATGAAGTTAGAATTTTTTCTAAGTCTTTGAATTGAACTTACTGTTACCAGGGTTCCCGGGAGGTTGCTCCCGGGCGAAGGTCCGGGAGGGGTTCCCCGGGGGACGCCCAAGCGGCTTTAATTTTGCTAAGCCTTATCACCGGGAATCGCGGCAAGGATAGTGTCCGGGAGCCGATCCGGTTGAGGTGGCGTCCGGAGTGGCACTTGGACAACTTCGATAATCACCGTGCCGAATTGTCCCCTCCGCGGCCGGGGCTCCGGATGATCCCTCCCCTCCGGATACTTCCACCGGCGGGATACGAGTTTTGGCCTGAAGATGTGCTCCGGGACGCTCGGCGCCGCGTGCGGGCGTTGTACCGGGACTTGACCCGGGAGCTAGTGGAGAGCCTCCGGGAGTATTAAGCGTAGGAGCCTTAGGGCTTAGAGAATCCCCCGGGTTAGAACCCGGGTTGTATCGTTTCCGAAGCCCACCGGAGGGGGAAGATGTCCTCCGGGTTTGCTGATCAATAAAGCGCTGTGTTGTTGTTTCCTTTCATTGCCTCTTTATTTTCTTCTTCTTGGATGGTCTAGACGACTCATCTTAACAAGGATGAGCTAAGTTTCCTTGTGGGTGGTGCGGTCGACACCCGGGGGTTCCTTATCCCCCCCGCCCACAGCGGGCCGGAGAATAGCTCCGCGCGCTGTGGGGGTAACAAGGCCCCCGGGAAGGAAGTCACCTGTAGCATAGGAAATTTTCTAAGTTAGAAAATTTTAAATCGAGGTTTTTAAGGAGAAGACCTTCCGGGAGATAATCGTCCGATCGCCGTGAGAACGGGGAGCCGGGAATAAGGCCTCAATCGGAAGGAAAGTCGAAGAGAACCCGATGATTTCCAGAGGCGAGCTTCCTAGGGGACATTCGTCCGGTCGCCGTGAGAACAGGTGGCCGGGAATAGGGTCTTCGAGGAAGAAAATGCCCGAGAAATCCGACTTCTCCGAGAGACAATCGTCCGGTCGCCGTGAAAATGGGGAGCCGGGAATAGGGTCTCCGGGAGGCATTCATCCGGTCGCCGTGAGAACGGGGAGCCGGGAATAAGGTCGCTGGGGACCAATCGTCCGGTCGCTGTGAAAATGGGGATCCGGGAATAACGTCGACTCCCGGAGGAGGAAGTGCCCGAAGACGGGGCTTGAGTGTTTGGGCAGGGGACTAGTCTCCCAAAGTGACTCGTTACCACGGCCACTGTGACCGGGTTGCCGCTTACACCCTCAGTCCACGAGGGCTGATCGTAAGCCGCCCTACGGGAGTGCAGGCTCCGTTGTAGGGACTTGTTGGGGCTGGCCCACTTCCTCGCGGGGAGGGCATCGTCGCGGGGAGGGCATCGCCGCTAGGGGTGGTAATAAGAAAGACCTGCAATGAGACAGTTTGAAAAGCAAGACCTATGTATTGCTAATAAAACAAAGTACAAGGCCTCCCCCTGCGGAGCCGCGAAAGGGGAGAAAAATACAGTGTTCCTCCTCCCCCTTTGGCGTGAACGCCCCGGAGGAGGGGACAGGCCCGTAAGGCTAAACATAGAACTTGCGAAGTAAACGCAAGTTCCACGTGTGCTTCAGCTCCTGCTCTTGAAAGTTGGAGAGCTTGTACGCCCCCGAGCCCAGGACCGCGGAGATCCTGTAGGGGCCCTCCCACTTGGGGGAGAGCTTACCCTGGGCCTGGGGGTCCGTCACGCGCTTGAGGACAAGGTCCCCAAGGCGGAAAGCTCTCTCGCGCACGCGCTGATTGTACGCGCGCGCTATTTCTTGCTCGTAGATGGCGTGGTGGAGGAGCGCTCGGTCGCGTTCCTCCTCCACGAGGTCGATCTCCAAACGCTGGTTGGCCTGATATGCTGAGGGGGTGGCTCCCTCCAGGAGCTCCACCCGCAGTGACCGGAAGCCAATCTCCGGGGGGAGGACTGCCTCCGCCCCGTAGACCAGGGAGAAGGGAGTACGCCCCGTCGCCCGGGACGGGGTCGTGCGCATGGAGCAGAGGATGCTAGGGAGCTCCTCCGCCCATGCACCCCGCTTAGAAGCGGTTTGCTCGAGTCTCCGGTGCAATCCCTGTAGGATCACGCCGTTGACTCTCTCGACAGCCCCATTGCTCCGGGGATGGGCTACAGAGGCGAAGTGGATGACGAGCCCCAGGCCTTCACAGAATTCCCGAAAATAAGTCGAGTCGAATTGGGTCCCGTTGTCCACGGTGATTTCCCGGGGGACACCAAAACGACATACGACGTTTTTCCAGAAAAACCGCTGAACGGCCCGAGACGTGATGCTGGCCAAAGGCTCTGCCTCAACCCACTTTGTAAAATAGTCGACTGCGACTACCGCATACTTGTATCCCCCGGGCGCTGGGGGGAAGGGCCCTAAGAGGTCCATCCCCCAGAGCACAAAGGGCCAAGTGATGGGGATTGTCTGCAGCGCTATGGGGGGGAGGTTCAAGCCCTTGGCCATCTTCTGGCATGCCTCGCACACGGAGACAAGGTCTCGCGCGTCGCGCATGACCGTGGGCCAGTAGAAGCCCTGTCGGAGGGCCTTGGCCGCGATGGCGCGCGGGGCTAGGTGAGAACCATAGCTCCCCGCGTGGATGTCTTCGAGAAGTTGAAGTCCCTCTGGCCCGGGGAGGCAGCGCAGGAGGGCGGAAGCCCCCCGCTTGTAGAGCCTCCCCTCTAGCAGGAGATACGCTTGGGCTTTAGCCCGGAGGCGTTTGGCCGCGGTCTCACTAGGAGGGTCCCCCTCCCCTTGATGGAGGAGATGAGGGGGTCCATCCAAGATGTCGTCCGGGCGATCTCGGCGACCTCCGGGACATGAGGCTCATCGCCCGTGCTCGGGGGGTCCACCGAGGGCTTCGTGATGATCTCCAGGAAAGCCCCCTTTGGGAGCGATTCCCTGGCGCTGGCCGCCCGGGCCAAGGCGTCGGCCCGGTCATTGTCCCTACGTGGGATATGCCGGGCCTCGAGGCCGTCGAAATGCCTCTCCATCTTTCGCACTTCCTGCAAATAAAGACTTAAATTTGCGTCATGGCACAGGTAAGACTTGTCCATTTGGCAAATTACGAGCTGAGAATCTCCCTTGACTAGGAGGCGCCGGATCCCCAGGGAGCGCGCGAGGCGCATCCCGAGGAGCAAAGCCTCGTATTCGGCGACGTTGTTGGTTGCGGGGAACTCGAGCCGCGCGGCGTACTCGAGTTCCTTCCCCTCGGGGCTCCGGAGGACTACTCCCGCGCCAGCCCCGGAGAGACACAGCGACCCATCGAACATAAGGGTCCAATGATCACTGCGTCGGGGCGGCACAGGGAGATCTTCGTCCCCGGACCCAGAGGCGGGAGTCCACTCTGCGACGAAGTCGGCGAGGACCTGCGACTTGATGGCGGAGCGGCCGATAAGGGACAGGGAGAAGGGGGCGAGCTCAGCCCCCCACTTCCCGATCCGGCCGGTGGCTTCTTTGTTCCGCAGTACCTCCCCAAGGGGGAGGGACGACGGGACGGTGATGGGGTGCCCCAGGAAGTAATGCCGAAGCTTCCGGGGCGGCATGAGGAGGGCGTAGCAGATTTTCTCCATTTCCGTGTACCGAGTTTTGGCCCCTTGGAGGGCCTCACTCACGTAGTACACTGGGCGCTGCTGCCCCCCTTGCTCCTTCACCAAGACCGCGCTGACGGCGACAGGGGTCGCGGCGAGGTAGAGGAGCAAGGGCTCTTCCGGGGACGGACTCACGAGCGTTGGAGGGCTCGTGAGGTATTTCTTGAGGTCGTCGAACGCCTCCTGGGCCTCGGGGGTCTAGCGGAACCCTTTGAGCCCTTGGAGGATCTTGAAGAACTGGAGGCCCCGCTCCCCCGACCGGGAGACAAAGCGGCTGAGTGCGGCTAGGCGGCCGGAGAGCCGCTGGACATCCTTGACGGAGCGCGGCGGGGGCATGTCTAGGAATGCCCGGATCTTCTCGGGGTTTGCCTCAATGCCCCGCTGGGACATGAGGAAACCTAGGAGCTTCCCCCCGCGCACCCCGAAGGCACACTTCTCCGGGTTCAGCTTGAGCCCGAACGCGCGGAGGTTCCGGAAGGTTTCAGCCAGGTCGTCGATGTGGGAGGCTGCGCGGGGACTCTCGACAACCGCGTCGTCTACGTAGACTTCAATGTTGCGGCCGACTTGCTCTTTGAAAACCAGCGTCATGAGGCGCTGGAAGGTCGCCCCTGCGTTCTTGAGCCCGAAGGGCATATGGACGTAGCGGAAGGTTCCGAGGGGAGTAATAAAACTCGTCTTTTCCTCGTCCCCTTCCGCCATCCGGACTTGATGGTAGCCCGGGTAGGCGTCTAGGAAGCTCATGAGCTCGCACCCCGCAGTGGAGTCGACAAGCTGATCAATCCACGGGAGCGGGAAGTTGTCTTTGGGGCAGGCGCGGTTAAGGTCGGTGAAGTCCACGCACATCCGCCACCTGCCGGTTGATTTCTTGACGAGGACGGGGTTCGCGAGCCACTCGGGGTGCAAGACCTCCCGAATGAACCCCGCCTCTCGGAGCCGAGTGATCTCCGCCTTGATTGCCTCTTGGCGCTCGAGGGAGAGTTTCCGCAGCTTCTGTTTGACCGGGGGGTGACCGGGGGCCACTGCAAGCTTGTGCTCAATGACCTCCCGGGCGACGCCCCGCATGTCTGACGGCTTCCATGCAAAAACATCGGAGTTTTCGCGCAGAAAAGCCGCAAGTTGCGCCGCGTGCTCCTCGGGGAGCTCCGCCCCGATCCGGACGGTCTTGTCTTCGTTGCCCGGGGACAGCAGGACCTTCCGGAGGCCCCCTTCCGGACGCGGCTTGAGGAGGGGCCTCCCGGGCGATGGCGCAGCAGCATCTAGTTCCGGGGGAGAAGCTCCCCCCCCGGGTGTCTTTATGAGGTTGACGCTTCCGATCGTGGTCGCAGCGCGCTCGTATAAAGCACGGGCCATGTCTTGGTTTCCCCGGACGTTGATCACACCATGCGGCCCGGGGATCTTCATGCAGAGATAGTTTTGATGGGTGGCAGCCCCCAGCCGGTTGATTGTCGTCCTCCCCATGATCGCGTTGTAGGAGGAGGGGAGGTCCACTACATCGAAGCGGACCAGCTCGGTCCGGTAGTTCTCGGGGGTGCCGAAGGTCATTGGAAGATCTACCTTGCCCACGGGGTGGATCGCCTTCCCCGGGACAAAACCTTGCAGGGGCCCGGCAGCGGGCTGTAGGAGCTTCTCATCCACCTGCATTTTTTGAAGGCCTTCAGGAATAGAACATCGGCGGAGCTCCCGCCGTCCACCAGGATACGGGCCAGATGGCAGTTGTAGATGGTCGTGGAGACAATGAGCGCGTCGTCGTGGGGGAAGCGAACCCCCCGTGCGTCTTCTGCCGTGAAGGTGAGGGGGACGTTCGACCACTTCGGTGGCGGGTACGCGTGTAGCACCCCCACAACCTTGACCTCGCGCGTGTACTCCTTACGCTGGCGCTTAGAGTCCCGCCCGGAGGCAGATCCTCCCACGATGACGTTGATGTGCCGCTGCGAAGTTTGAAAGGGGAGAGCTCCTGAAGGCTCCCCCTCCTGCGTCTGCTGACCCCCCGTGGGAGCGGGAAGGGCCGGAACAACTGGCCGAGGGAGCGAGGAGGCCGGGGTCCCCCCCCCTGCTCACGCTGGTCGAGGAAGTCCGCAAAGTGCTGTAGCAGCTGGCTACAATCTCGGGTAGCGTGGGTATTGGACCTGTGGAGGCTGCACCACGGTCCTTCCCGCCTTCTCCCCGTGGGGCCTTCCCGGCCGCGCGAAGACTGTCCTCCCCCATGGCCCTTTGGTTTGGGGAAGGGGCGGTTGGCCCTTGGGGGGTCGCGCGAGCCGCCTCCGCCTTCGAGGACAAAGGTGTCCCGAGGCCGTGGCTCACTACGCCCCCCTTGTCTGGGGCGTTTGGGGGGATCCCTGGCCCCCCGGTCGATGGGGGCGGGAGCCCCCTGGGTCTTCTTCCAAATATCATCTTCCTCCGTCCGAGCGTACTTTTCGAGCACGTTGAATAGCTCGTCGGCGGAAGAGGGGCAGCTCCGGGAGAGCCTTCGATGGAGCTCCCCCGGAAGGATGCCACTTTTGTAGGCTTCAATGACCGTAGAGTTGGGGACGTGGGCCACTTTGCTCTTCACCTGAGCAAAGCGCTTGAAGAAGCTTCTGATGGTTTCCCCAGTCCTCTGTCGGACAGTGTATAGCTGCGAGGAGTTCAGGGGACGCACATAGTTCCCTTGGAAGTTGGCACAGAACTCCCGCTTGAGCTGCGAGAAAGAGTTGATGGAGCCGGCCTTCAGGTTGTAGAACCAGGAGCGGGCAATGCCGGAGAGGTAGAGGGGGAAGACGTTGCACTGTACTGTCTCGTCCCCCCCGGCCGCGGAGATGGCAGTGGAGTAGACCTGCACGAACTCGTAAGGGTCTGCCTCACCGTTATAGTGCTCGATGTGTGGAGGGCGGTAGGGCCGCGGCCACCGGATGCTACGAAGCGTTCGGCACAGGGGCTGGTTGGCCCCCTGCACTTCCCGGGGAGAGCCCCGGTCGCTGTCTTCTTTCACGGGACCTTCGTCGTCTGAGTCTGGAAGCGGTCTGAGAGGTCCGCCAGAATGGCGGTGGCGACGCTTTTCCTCTGGACTGGGACTGAGTTCCCGGAAGTCCGGGCTCTCCGCCGGAGAGATTGGCTCTTCTGCGAGTATCCTCCCCCGACCCGTGCGAGAGCGAGGCTCTCCGCACCCGCGGCCGGGGGGAAGTTCTTCCCCGCGCTTTGGTGAACGCATTCGCTCGACCTCCCCCGGGACGAAACGGACCTGTCCCGCCGAGGGAGGGAGCTCGTGCGCTGTAGCTTCCGGAGCCGGTTGGGGCGAGCCCCCTGCGACGACCCCGGGGACCAGAAAGGGGGAAGCTCCTGTATCATTCGGAACCGGGGAGGGGGCGGCCGCGGCGACGCCTGGAATCAAAGTGGAGGGGGCCCCAGTGGCCACGACCGGAACCGGGAAGGGGGCAGGCCCTGTAACACCCGGAACCGGCGAGGGGGGAGCCCCCTTGGCGGCGCCCGGAACCGGGGAGCCCATGCGGGGGGAAGTCCGCTGCAGCACGGGGGCTGCTCTGTCAACCGCCCCTGGTGTGGTAAACGCGACGCGGGGGGCGGGACTGGCTCCCGGCGCAGGGTAAACCCCCGGCAAGAAATGGGCTCCCGGCCCCGGGAATAGGCCGGGGACGGGGTACCCCCCTGGTGCCACGAAGGGACCCGGCATGAAGTAACCTCCCGGGACCGGGACGGGCCCGGGTGCCGGGAAGGATCCGGACGCATATCCCGCAGGGGGAGGGAACCCCCCGGCAGGATCATACGGGGCGGACAACCCCCCGGTGGCCGGAGGGGCCGCCGGGTAACCCATAAACGGGGGCATGTTCCCCGGATACGGGTGTGACGCGAATGTGGGGGCTGGAGGCCGCGCCAACACGCTAAGGAGCTCGTCCATAGAGCGCTGAGCGTGGAGCTGGCCTTCCACGAGAGCTTCGAGCAGGGCGTCCCGGGGAGCCGGGGGAGCAGTCGGGGGGACGCTTGTCCCGGCCGAGGTCCCCACGGTCACCGGGAACGACCTGGAGGTGGAAGCACCTAAGTTAAGAGGAAAGGAAGGAGGCGGTACCTGGGCCAGGTCGCCTCCGGAAGAGACCGCCGGGACAGCAGTGTCCCGGGCGGACGGCGCCGAGTCTCCGAGACCCGGATCACCGGGAAGGGTGCGAGCCCTTGTTCTTGGGGGAGCCATGGCGTCTCGTCACGAGTCCCCACGGTCGGCGCCAACTGTCGTGGTATTGCGAATACCCCGGCAGGTTTAGAGTGATCCTAGCGAAGATTACGCGGCGCGGGTTGACTGGATGACCGGTCCTCCCCCTCCGGACAAGCACAATGAATGACACACGGATTTATACAGGTTCGGGTCCCGGTGGGGGCCCTAGTCCTGTCGACGTGCTCCCGACCGGAGCCGGCTGGGGAGGCTCTCTCCGGGGGAGAGGCTTCCGGAGCACGCCTGTGAGTTTAGCTATTCCAATAAATGAACCGATCCCTTACAACAGAGGGGTACAAGGGCTATTTATAGCCCCAAAAAGCAGCAAAAAACCTAAACTACCCCGGAAGCCACCGTCGGATTGAAGGGCAGGACCGTCCTTCTCACGGTCAAACGCCTTGGATGCTTGACAGGTGGTCGCTAGTTCCCGAGGCACTCCTCGCGTGACCTGCACGTGATAAACAATTCGAGACTTTACCTTTAGGAGGGCGATGAGGCCCGGGACGGCGCCGGAGGCCAGGTCTTGGGAGCCAAAAGGCGGCGCCCGGGGAGGCCCCGGAGGCCCCGTCCCCGGGCAGATGGCGGCGCCCGGGAGGGCACCGGAGGCCACGTCCCGGGAGTCAAAAGGCGGCGCCCGGGGAGGCCCCGGAGGCCATGTCCCCGGGCACATGGCGGCGCCCGGGAGGGCACCGGAGGCCGCGTCCCCGGGCTGATGGCGGCGCCCGGGAGGGCACCGGGGGCCACATCCCGGGAGTCAAAAGGTGGCGCCCGGGGAGGCCCCGGAGGCCATGTCCCCGGGCACATGGCGGCGCCCGGGAGGGCACCGGAGGCCGCGTCCCGGGGTAGATGGCGGCGCCCGGGAGGGCACCGGGGGCCACGTCCCGGGAGTCAAAAGGCGGCGCCCGGGGAGGCCCCGGAGGCCATGTCCCTGGGCACATGGCGGCGCCCGGGAGGGCACCGGAGGCCGCGTCCCCGGGCAGATGGCGGCGCCCGGGAGGGCACCGGGGGCGACGTCCCGGGAGTCAAAAGGCGGCGCCCGGGGAGGCCCCGGAGGCCATGTCCCTGGGCATATGGCGGCGTCCGGGAGGGCACCGGAGGCCGCGTCCTGGGAGCCAAAAGGCGGCGCCCGGGCGGCCCCGGAGGCCAGGTCCCCGGGCACATGGCGGCGCCCGGGAGGGCACCGGAGGCCGCGTCCCGGGAGCCAAAAAGGCGGCGCCCGGGGAGGCCCCGGAGGCCAGGTCCCCGGGCACATGGCGGTGCCCGAGAGGGCACCGGAGGCCGCGTCCCGGGAGCCAAAAGGCGGCGCCCGGGGAGACCCCGGAGGCCAGGTCCCCGGGCACATGGCGGCGCCCGGGAGGGCACCGGAGGCCGCGTCCCGGGAGCCAAAAAGGCGGCGCCAGGGGAGGCCCCGTCCCCAGGCAATCGTGACACATCTTACCTGGACTTAGTCCCGCGGAGATTTTCCCCCGACATAATTGAAGTCTCATTTGAAACCATGACACTTTTGTCAAGTTTTTTCTGTCACACTGTAGTAAAAACTCTTCTCGATGGCGTGCTGGACGCGATCAAGTCACTGATCGGAGGAGAGCTTATTTAGCACTGGAAGCTGAAGGATATCTGCCCTCCAGGTCATTGATTCCATGGCGGCCTGCTGGGGAGGATGAAGAAAGCCCAGTAGTGTGGGAGGGCGAGTTAGTGATGTTCAAGGACTTTTTGCGTTTTGGCCACCTTGTCGCTCTTGGATACAGCATAAAACATAAGCTTTGCGATAACAAATGTCTTGAATTTTGAGTGAATTAGGTATGCTTTTTTGGTTATATCCAAACGCCCTTGGATTACCCGATTTCCTTCTTTCTGGCCTTCGGTGACCATAGTTAGAACTGCGACCATGGTCACGCGCGACCACATAGCGTCAGTGCGACCATTGAGGCCTAAAAGAGTAGCTAATAATCCTTGTCAGGTTGGGCCCGTCATCATAAATCTTGGTCGACCCAGCAGAAAGACCTGATCGATTCAGCAAAACATAAATTTGGTCGAGGTAGTAAAAAAACAGCGGTTGCGCTTATAAAATCTCTGGTCGGTTGATTTTAACTAAAGAGTTAATTATTTTTTGTCACATTTAGATTTTTTTGGTCGAATAAGCAAGCTTGGTTGTGGGGAAGAGCCTCGAGGTCCACTGGGCCTATGCCTAGTTGAAGCGGCAGTATAGTTTTTGGTCACATTTGTTTTTTTGGCGAAATCAGCTAGCATGGCATTTGGTCAAATAGGTAAAATAGCTCGACAGTATGAAACATTGTGGTCATGGCAGCAAAAAAAATTTGGTCATAAGGTTGGGTCCGTCAACATAAATTTTGGTTGCACTAGCAAAAGACCTGATTGATTCAGCAAAACATAAATTTGGTTAAGACAGTAAAAAACAATTGTCGCGTTTGTAAAATCTCTAGTAAATTGGTATTGGTCGATTGATTATGGCCAAAAGAGTTAATTATTTTTTTGGTTTCATCTTATTTTTTGGGTCGAATAAGCAGACTTGGTTATGGGCGAATGTGGTGTCTAGGCGAAGCAGTGGTTTTGTTTTATTATGATGGTCGCATTTTTTGTTCTCTAGGCAAATCAACTGTCATGGTTTCTGGTCGAATGCGGCAAACAGGTCGAGAGCACATAACAGTGTGCCTGGTCGAATCAAAAGACTTGGTCTTGGTCGAACATGAGAAACAGCTGGCCAATGGGAAACAATTGGACAATCGAGAGCACGTTCGACGGCCCAGATGAAGCAAACACATCGATCCAATGGCCACAAACGAAGAGACGTCGTGGCTCAACGTGGACCCAATGTTGAAACAGTAGCCCACAAGCTGGGTAGTGCGTTCCACGCGGCCGGCCTAGATGAAGTGAAAAGGCCAATTGGACGGCAAGAAACACGGCGACAACGACGTGGCCAAGACAGTAGGCTCCACGCAGACGATGCGGATGAACCAAAAACACCAATCGAACGGTAAGGAACACAGCGTCGACATGGCCAGACATGGTGCGAAGTTTTCTACCGGGTTGTATATCAACATATTATTTATCCCGGCCCATTCTTATTCTTCTTAGGGGAAATCTCCACGAATAATGAGGTACAAGTGAAAATCACCAATTCTACTACTGAGAGAGTCAAACAAAGCGTGAGATAGATGTTTATGTTTGATTAAATAATTAATTAATTGATTGGCAGGACTTGACGTCATTAATGCATGCCACAGTGATGCTCCCATCTCAAAATGTAATACATATAATTTTTGAGAAAATAGCACTAGATACTTCTCAATTATCATCTTTTTTACAATCAAACCTCTTGCCCATACTAGTACTGCATGTGATGATTTGCTTATTGATCCATCCATTCATTCACATGCTTGTATGGTTAATACTAATAATGTCGATGATCGGTGGATCGACTGCCGAACTTACAATGTAAATAAAGATTGCGAGGAATCACGGAAGAAACACAATGATGAGGTGAGAGGGTTTTTTAGACAAGTTCAGACTCTCGATAGATCAAGTAACAACCTTATGTCCTGTGTGATATGGATTGTTAAGGAGAATTAGTGTTTATAGAGGAAAAAGAGGGAGATCGAATTCCCCTAGAATGTATGTAAAAAGTGTCGATGTCCCTCCTTACATCATCTCTCTTCTATGCCTATACAAGAGCAGTTCTTTTTCTAGAAATCCGCTACCTATTTCCAATGGTTATCGTCGATTGATTCATTGGTGGTGGTTGTCTAGATGGCTTGTGGGAGTTTGTGTGTTAACCATCTAGTCTTGATGAATGTGGGGTGATGATCTGTCGGCGTTTGTGGGTAATTGTTGTTTCAACTAGGGTCTTAGCAGTTACTACCTTCGACTAGGAGATGTAGTAGTATGACAAGGGTGGGTCGTAGTCTATGCATTTAAAGTCAATTGTGAACCTTCGACCAAAGCTTATCATGGTCATAGAATTTAATTGTCCAGTTGGGAATTATTTCACTGATATGATAATTGGTTTATTAAGAAAATATTGATCGACCAAAATGATGTGTATAATTCTCGTCAGCTAGGCCCCCAAGTTCAAGCGAAAAGATTTACTTGAGAACTTTGATGTCCAAGAAGCGATGGAGGTTGTCAAGGTTTAGGTCGAGACCCTAGGGACTCCACCAGCTACAAGCCCCCTTGAGAACCAATCCATACTGATGCTCAAAAGGGCTCCCCTTGCATCTAAAGTGGTGCCCCCGAGTTCAGCCCCTGAGGAAGAGTTTGTTGCATCTAGGTTTTGATGATTAATGACAATTTGGATAAATTTTGATTTAGTAGAAGTATTTGAAATGTTATTTGTGAAACCCTTATATTGGAGCTTCTTTGTCTTGGATTTGATGTTGATGTCTTCTTTGTTGTGGTTTCATATTGATGCATATGTTGAGGGGGAGCTCATCATATTAGTCATCCGTGTTCGCATTGTCATGACATTGCATCAAGTTTGTGCTAATTATTATCATGACATAACTAGTATGGATCTTGTCGTGGTATTTTGAATACCCCGGCAGGTTTTGTTGAAGTCCCTAGCGAAGAAAAGACGACGCGAGCTGACCGCGTGACCGGTCTTCTCCCGTCGGGCAAACACAGCAAATGACATGAAGGTTTATACAGGTTCGGGTCTCAGTGGAGGCCCTAGTCCTATCGACGTGCTTCCCAACTGGGGTTGGCTAGGGGAGCTCTCTCGGGGAGAGATGGCTCCAAAGCACGCCTGTTTGACTGTCTATTAGAGTAAAAATGAATTGTCCCCTTTACATGAGAGGTTACAAGGGCTTATATAGGCCTAAAAGATGCAAAAAGACTAAACTGCCCCATCCGCAACCGTTGGATCGAGGGGCACTATCGTCCTTCTTCCGGTCAGGAGCCTTGGATGCTCGACAGGTGTCCGCCATTTCCCGAGGTGCTTCTCGCGTGATCCTCATGTGACCTGGCACCAGAGGCCCTTGTCTCCCGGAAAATGGCGGCGCCCGGGACAAGCCACCGGGGGGCCTTGTCCCAGGGCAAATGGCAGCGCCCGGGAGTCTTGCCTCTTACCAGGACTTGATCCCGCGGAGATTTCCCCCAACAACAGCCCCCATGCCCTCTGGGGACGTTGCTCAAGCCCCCGGGGGGATGGTTCATGTTACCTGGAACATCTCCTCCAGGATGGACCTTTGGAGCCGTGACGCTTCGATCTTCGTGCCAAGCGTTTATGGCGGCGCCGTCGTTCATTAAGGGCCCGTCTCGATTGGAGCGCGCCATTCGACCATAATGGCCGCTCACGGTTCGAACCAGCGATGCATCATTTCGTGCGCTCGTCCCTTCGTTTCCCGCGCACTGTTTGAATTGGGGGGCACGGAAGCACCGCGAGGAGCCACGTGGCGCCCATCGGGGCTGCGTTCGAGCCCTATAAATAGGGCCTTGAGGGACCCGGAGAAGTCACTCGATCCTTCAATCCTCAAACACCACCGGCACTCTTAGCTCTCTCGGTAGCTCTCTCTCCCGGAAGCCCAGTCACCGGAAACTCAAGCCCTTTTCCTTAGAGCCCAAGCCACCGGAGAAATCAATGGGACCCAAGGGCCGCGCTAAGGCTGCTGAGGTGCCTTCGGAGGAAGTCACTGCAGACTTCCTCTGGGCCTCCGAGTTCACCTTGGGGGACTTGGAGTCCCTCGTGGACCGGGGGGTCGTTGCGGACGGGGACGTCCGAATCCCCTCCAAGAAGGATGGTGCCCCCCGCCCTAGGCCCGGGGAAGTGGTGGTCTTCAAGGCTTTTCTCGAGGCCGGACTCCGGCTCCCGGTGCATCTGTTGCTCTGGGAGTTCCTCTGGGAGTATGGGGTGGCGATCAACCACCTGACGCCGAATGCCTTCGTTCGGATGGGCATCTTCATTTGGCTGGTCGAGACAGCCACCGGACGGGAGCCGACGCTCCGGCTGTTCCGGTACTTCTATGAGCCAGCGGCGAGGAGCTCCCATCTGGTGAAGGGAGGGCCGAAGTCCCCGTTCGGCTCCGTGATGATCCAGCTGCTGCCGTCCCAGGTGGCGGAGTACCTGGTGGCTGCTTCCCGGGACAACTGGGGGGACTGGGTCTGGAGGTGGTTCTACCTCCGGGTCCGGGACACCGAGGTGACTTACTCACCGGAGCCCCCCTCCTACAGCCGGTCGTCCGCCCCCAAGCCCCCGGTGTGCACCGAGGAGGAGCTGAAGCTCCTCAGCAAAGTGGTGGGCTCCCGGGGCGTCCGTTCCATGAGGGACGCCGCCGAGGAGCTGACACTGCTAAAGATCTCCCCCTTGTCGCACGGGAGGAGGGGGATCGAGATGTGCCCGGCACAGCGGCCCTCGCAAAAGCCGATGACCCGACGTAAGTTCCCGGTTACTTCGCTCACTTCTTCGTTGATTTCTCTAACTCTTTGTTTTTGCAATCCGGCCGTATCCGGCCACCCGGGCGAGGGCGGAGAACCTCCTCGGGAGGTACTATGCCGATGAGCAAGAGCGTATCGTGCGCGTCATCGGGGAGAGTCCTCCCCGGAACTTGGTAGTTGAGGCCTTCGAGCTGAGGCTACCGGAGGGGACGCCTCTCCCCACCCTCGGCTCTCACAAGAGGGGGAAGGAGGTCACCGGGGGTTCTGAGCCAAAGCGGACCAAGGCTCAGAAGGCCCCCAGTCCGGCGACTACGCCGGGCTCTACGCCCGTGAAGGCCCAGGACGCCGCCCCTTGGTCAGGGCGCGTGCGGGCGCCTTCTCAGCGTGAAGTGACGCCGCCCCTCCCAGAGAACTCCGGGGGGGAGGGGGATGGAGGCGCAGGAGCTCGTGTGCCTCCCTGAGGCCTCCGAGGAGGCCCGGGGGAAGGAGCCAGCCGGTGACGGGGTGGCATCCGACTCGGCGAATTACGCCCCCTCGCCACCTTCGGTGATTGCTCTCCCAGCGGCTCCTACGCCACCGGAGCCGGAGAGGCTGGAGGTTCAATTTGTGGAGGCTTCCCCTCCACGCATTGAATGGCCGGTAGACGAGGGGGGGAGCCCCTCGGTCTACGAGGTCCCCCGGTGACAGAGGTCCCGGGGACCCCGCGGCCCGGAAAGGGGAAAGGGCTCCTTATGCCCCCCTGGGGAGGGACCCCCTCGGAGAGCTCGTCGGCCTCCTCCTCGGACACCTCTTCGGCAGCAAGGACTCCGGCCACCGCCACTCCGGTCCTCATCACCCCCGCGACCTTCGCGAGGGGGCCCACTGCTGGTCCCGATGGGTCCAGAGTCATTGGGAGGGAGACCCCCCTGCTGTCCGTGGGGGAGGTCTTCCGGTTCGCGGAGGGGCTCCAGACCCAAAAGGTCCAGGACTACGTCTCGCAAGGGACGCTCTGCGAACCCTGTGGGGAGCTGCAATCGCTCAACATCCAGGTTCGTTCTCGAACAGGTGGTTTGTTTTCTTCGGGATTCCAACTCGGGTTTTGACTAACTCTCGCGTTCGTAGGGGGCGGCCATCGCCTGGGGCATCGAGGCGCGCTTCGACAAGGCGCTGAAGGAGGTGGAGGGAAGGCCGCCGCCTTCTTGGAGGAGCGGGACGGTGCGCTCCGGGAGTTGGCCCGAGTCCGAGCCCAGCTCCACGCCTCCGAGAACGCCAACGACCGGCTCCAGAGGGAGGCGAAAGCCAAGGAGGATGCCCCCCGAGAGCTCGAGGGCTCCAGCACTCGGGTGGTGACGGACGCAGGCCGCTCCGTCCGCTCAGTCCTCGAGGGGCTCGGGGTGAGCCTTGGCCTGGGAGGCAGCTCTAAGGTGGTGCCGGCGACACTCGCGGAGGTTGTGCATTTTCTTAACGCACAAGTCTCTGTGATCCCGGAGGCCGCCGATGCCCGAGCACGAGGCCGGGCGATCCCGGTGGTGGCTGCCAAGGTGGGGATTGTGGAGCACCGGGGGGTCGGCGCCTGGGCAATCGGGGGCCGGATCCCCCGGAGTTTCCCCGAGTTCTTCGAGCCATCCAGCGCGAAGTGGAGCAGTAACTGGTGGCTTCTACGACCTGATCGTTCGGGTGCGATTCCCGGCGCTTGCGCCTCCGGGGGCGGACGCCACGGCTCCTACGGGAGCCTCCCGGGGGGGATGACACCAACGAACAAGTATAGGCCTCCCCCCCGGGCCTTTAGATAGGACCCTTTTTTGCTTTAGGGTTTTTGCTCCCGGTAGCTTCTTAGAAGAAGCCCCAGACATTTGTACAACAATATTTTGATGCAATAGAAATGAAATTTTTTGCTAAGTCTGAATTGAATTTACTAGGCACCCTGGGAGGTCGCTCCCGGGAAAGAGCCCCCGAGGCTTGAGCGCGATCTTAGGGACGCCCCGATGCTGCGGGGGGCATCCCCGGAGGTGGGGCCCCCGGGCTCTGGCGGTTGTAGCCCGGGGGATGCCCAAGCCGCCTTCATTTTGTTAAGTCTCTTCTCCGGGGGACATGGCGGGGGTGTTTCCCGGGAGCCAATCCAGTTGCGGTGGCTTCCGGAGTGGCACCTGGACAACTTCGACAGCCACCGCGCTGAACTATCCCCTCCGCGACTGGGGTCCTGGAGGGTTCCCCCGCTTCGAATACTTCCACCGGCGGGCTACGAATATTCGCCCGAAGATTTGCTCCGGGAGGCCCAGCGTCATATACGACGCTTGTATCGAGACCTGGCCCAGGAGCTATCAGAGGGCCTCCGGGATTATTAGGTGTAGGAGCCTTCTGGGTTGCACTCCGGATTGTACCATGTTTAATGTAGCGATGCCCACCGGAGGGGGAAGATGTCCTCTGGTTAAAAGTTTTTAATAAAAGTTTGCTTTTGATCCCTTAGGTACAAGTTACCCCCCCTCCATAGCGGGCCGGAGGGTAACTCCGAGTGCTGTGGAGGTGACAAAGCCCCGGGGTAAGAATTTCCCAAAAATTTTTCCAAAAGTTCCGATAAGAAATTTCCCGGTTGCCGTGAGAATGAGGGGCCGGGTAAAACTTCCGAGAACAATTTTTCGAAAATCCTAGTGAGGAATTGTCTGGTCACCGTGAGAACGGGGAGCCGGGAATGAGTTCCCCGGGAGACAGTGTCCGAAATTTCCGGGAATTTTTCCGGGAGAAAGTCTCTGAAATCCCCGAGAATAATCTTTCTGGGAGAAAACCCTCCTGTCGCCGTGAAAACGGGGAGCCGGGAATAAGATCTCCAAGAAAGAATATATGGGAAAATCTAAAATTCCCAGGGAATTTTTCCGGGAGAAAACCCTCCGGTCACCATGAAAACGGGGAGCTGGGAATAAGATCTTCGAGAAAGAACATCTGAGAATCTAAAATTCCCAAGGATAATTTTTCTGGGAGAAAACCCTGTAGTCGCCGTAAAAACGGGGAACCGGGAATGAGATCTCCGATAAAAAATATCCGAGAATTCCATCTCTCTAAGGAGACAATCGACTCCCGGAGGAGAATGCGCTCGATGACGGGTCTGAGTGTTTGAGGAGGGGACTAGTCTCTCAAATTGTCTCGTTACCGCGATCCTTGAAGACCGGGTTGCCACTTACACCCTCAGTCCACGGGGGGTGATCGTAAGCCGCCCTACGGGAGTGGGACTCCCATTGTAGGGACTTGTTGGGTCGAGATAGCCCACTTCCTCATGGGGAGGGCATCCTTGCTAAGAGGGCATCGCCATGAGAAACGGTAAAGTAAAGACCTGCAGTGAGCTAAAGCTGAGGAAAAAGCCAGTTGTATTGATAATGAGTTAAGATACAACGCCTCCCCCTGCAAGATCACGACGGGGGAGGGAATGGTGAGTACAATGTCCCCCTCCCCTCCAGCGTAACTGGTCCGGGGGAGGGGATGAGCCTGTAGGCTAGACGTATAACTTGCGAAGCAAGCGTACGTTCCACGTGTGCTTCAGCTCCTGCTCTTGAAGGTTGGAGAGCTTGTAAGCCCCCGAGCCCAGGACTGTCGAGATCCTGTAGGGGCCCTCCCACTTGGGGGAGAGCTTGCCCTGGGCTTGGGGGTCCGTGACGCGCTTGAGGACGAGGTCCCCGAGGCGGAAAGCCCTCTCGCGGACGCGCTGGTTATATACGTGCGCCATTTCGCGCTCGTAGATGGCGTGGCGGAGGAGCGCTCGGTCGCGTTCCTCTTCCACGAGGTCGACCTCCAGTTGCTGATTTGCTTCGTTGGCTTGGTACGTTGCGGTCGTAGCTCCGTCCAGGAGCTCAACCCGCAGTGACCGGAAGCCAATCTCTGGGGGAAGAACCGCCTTGGCCCCGTATAGAAGGGAGAAGGGGGTACGTCCCGTCACCCGGATCGGGGTCGTTCGCATGGAACAGAGGATGCTTGGGAGCTCCTCTGCCCACGGACCCTGTTTGGAGGCAGCTTGTTCGAGCCGTCGGCGTAACCCCTATAGGATCACGCCGTTGACCCTCTCGACGGCCCCGTTGCTCTGGGGGTGAGCTACCGAGGCAAAGTGGATGGTGAGACCCAAGCCTTCGCAGAATTCCTGGAAATATACCGAGTCGAATTGGGTCCTGTTATTGATGGTGATTTCTTGGGGGACCCCGAAACGACAGACGATATTTTTCCAGAAAAACCGCTGTACCGATCGGGACGTGATGCTGGCCAGAGGTTCGGCCTCTACCCACTTTGTAAAGTAGTCGACCGTGACCACCGCATACTTCTAGTCCCCGGGCGCTGGGGGTAAGGGACCAAGGAGGTCCATCCCCCAGCGCGCGAAGGGCCAAGTAATGGGGATAGTCTGCAGCGCTACAGGGGGGAGGTTCGAACCTTGGCCATCTTCTGGCAGGCTTCGCACGCGGAGACAAGGTCTCGCTCGTCGCGAATCATCGTGGGCCAATAGAAACCCTGGCGAAGGGACTTGGCCGCGGTGGCGCGCTGGGCCAGATGAGACCCACAGCTTCCCGAGTGAATGTCCTCGAGAAGGCAGAGCCCTTCCGGTCGTGGAAGGCAACGGAGCAAGGCGAAAGCCCCCTGCTTGTAAAGCTTCCCCTCCAGCAGAAGGTATGTTCGAGCCTTGGCTCAGAGACGCTTGGCCCCGGTTTTGTTGAAAGGGTCTCCCTCCCCCTTGATGAAGGAGACGAGGGGATTCATCCAAGATGAAGTCCGGGTGATTTCGGCGACTTCCGGGACGCAGGGCTCATTAGCCGCGTCCGGGGAGGCCACCGAAGGCTTCGCGATGATCTCCAAGAAAGCCCCTTTGGGGAGCGGTTCCTGGGCGCTGGCTGCCCGGGCTAGGGCGTCAGCCCGGTCATTGTCCCTCCGCGGGATATGCCGGGCCTCTAGGCCGTCGAAGTGCATCTCCATCTTGCGCACTTCCTGCAAGTAGAGGCTCAAGTTTGCGTCATGGCACAAGTAGGACTTGTCCATTTGGCAAACTACGAGCTGGGAGTCTCCTTTTACTTTGAGGCGTCAAATCCCCAGGGAGCGCACGAGGCGCAACCTAAGGAGCAAGGCCTCGTATTTAGCGACGTTGTTCGTGGCGGGGAACTCGAGCCGTGCCGCGTACTCCAGTTCCCTCCCCTTGGGGCTCCGAAGGACTACTCCCGCGCCGGCCCCGGCGAGACACAGGGAGCCATCAAACATGAGCGTGTCGACGATTCGGACTCGGAGTCCTCAGCCGAACTTATGCAGAATTTGTAATTGTGAGACCTTTCAAGATGACCCTTCAGGAAGGTATGCTGAACAATAGTGAACAGGAGCACAGAGAGTTTAGACAGGTTCGGGCCCTCGATGGTGGGAGTAAAAGCCCTACGTCCTGTTGAAATTTCACTAAGTGTGGTAAAAGGTTTACAAATGGAGGGAAAAGTCCTCACAGGCGAGGATTTTCCCTGTAAGAGTGTACAAGGATAAGCCAAAGAAGGCTTACTAAAATGCTATATGAGGTGTGCCGTAGACTTGGCTAACTTGGATGATTTTGGGTTTTTTTGATCTTCCGATCTCTCGGTTGATGTTTCGGATGATCCCCCCCCCCTCCTCCTTGATGCTCCATGCCATCCTTTTGTACTGTTTGAAAGGGTGCCATGTAGAGGAAACTGCATCAAACGGTTGCACGGACGGTTGGATGCGGTTTTTTGGAACTGCTCTTAACCTCCACGCAGGTTAAACACGTGTTATTCACGGATAACTGTATGTGTTAACCTTCTGACGGTTGATTCTCCACGTGTAGGAATCTTTGGGATACTTAGAATATCCTGTTGTACGGGCAACCGAAATAGATAGATCCCAAGTATCCTGATCGGCAGATGTTCTGACCGCGGGATATTGGCTGACCGCGCAATATCCCGAATGTGTAGTTCGCGTATAGCCTACGAACTTCTGACCGCGCAAGGCTTACGGTCTGACCGCGTAAAGCTGCGACCTGATCGCGTAAAGCTTGCGACCTGATCGCGTAAAGCTTGCGACCTCATGGTGATGCCCCTCAGAATAGCTTGAGTTCGCATCACCAGATACATGTCTGGTTCGAACTTGTCTTGAACCAAAAGTTTATTAGAAATGACCCGGGTGTCAATCCTCGTCAGCTAGCCCCCAAATTCGAAGAAAACGAAGAGACGTGTTTATTTCGAATTTAAAAATCGTGCATTGGATTTTTAACCCGGCCCCTTAACTTCTCCACTTAGTGGCGCACTAAGTGAAAACGGTTGGTTTTTCAAGACGAGTTCTGACATTACGTGACGGGCAATGATAGCGCCGTAGAATTGTTTTTATCTCGAGGTAAAATTGTAAATGTTTTAGCAAAACCCGAGGCGTCCGGAATGCAAACCGTCACCCAGGCGGCTATAAATACCAGACCCCTGGACATGTAAAAGATCTACAATTTCCCTCTCACGTCTAAGTCTTTTTCTTGTTATCCTGCCTCCTTCTTTTTCACATACCCCTCCCAATGGCAGATCATGAAATCATCGAGATTGAGAGCGATGAAGGGGAAATTGTCGAACAAGGGTCTCAAACGAATGAAGTCCTGTCTCCCTTAAAGAAGAAACCCAAGGTTGACGAAGGATCTTCCAGTGGAACAAAGGTGAGGAACGTAGCGAGTTTCTTTCTTCCTTCAGTTCCTTTGACCCTCCCCGTTCATGCCTCTCGGCAAGTTAGGCCTTTATCCTTAGGAAAAGATCCCTTCACATCCAATTCTCCCATCCTTTTGGGTGATCAACATCCTGGTCGGCAAGCGGTGACTATCCCTTGATCAGATGATTGCCGTATTGGGTGGCGAAGCAATCTTCTTCTGGGAAGGTTGCTCTTCCACCATATGATGATCTTTCTCCCAAGATGGGTGTATCAACGGGTTATGCACCGGGACAGGTAACAATTCTTCTCCCTTTTTGCTGATAATTTTAGTTAGTATGACTAACTTTTGCAAAAATGTAGGAGGTAGGAGGCCCCAGCGATCAGCCTTCTGCTGCTCCATCTCTTCCTTCCGGACAGACCCTTCTGGAAGAGAAGAATGCCCTGGAGAAGAAGACCGAGGAGATGGCCTCGAAGATTCTGCGTTTAGCAGAATGTTTTGATCGATCCCAAGAAGAGGCGCACCATTTCCGTCGAGAGAGGGACTTCGCTCAGCAACAGCGAGAACTCTCTGACTTGATTAGGGCCAATAGTGCGTCTGTTGTTAGGGGCGATATAGATAGACTTAGGGTAGTTGCTAGTTCCCTGGGGGTTGTCAGTGTAGACCCTACTGACAACAACATGTCCCTTGGGGAACTTTGTAAACTTCTTTCGGAGCAAGTCGATGTTTTGATCGACTGCATCCCTTTTGTATGTAAAGAATGTAAGAAATAAAAGTTCTTTATTTCTCATGAAATGTTCTCCACATCTTCTGTGCGAAAATATAGCCATGAACTTTACGTTCGCGACCATTCATACACAGGAAATTTTAGTTCTGCGATCAAAATCACTCTTAAGAAAAAAGCACCGCGACCTGCCCTGATTCCGCGATCAGTTTCAAAGCCGCGGTCAGAACTAAGGTTTGACCAGAGTTGGAACTCGGTCAGGATGTCACTTCGATTAGAATCGAAGTTTTAGCCTAAAACACGATTTCGATAAAACCATAACCCAATTAGAAACACTCCAGTACGTTAAACATTGGGTTACATGATTTTTTCGAATAAAATGTTCAAAGTATAAAAAGGAAAAACGTCCTCTGAAAAGTACTGAAAATTTTTCAGTCCTTTTACGCTTTCAGTTTCCAAAACAAAGAAGTCTTTTTGTTTCAGATCCGACGCCTGAGTACTTTATCGGGTCCATCAGAGACAGTATCCATTATGGGAAATGAATAAAGCATTCAATGGAACGTTTGAAATGAGCCGTTTACTCATTAATGCGTCGCCTTGGGTCTATAAAAAGAGCAGATGTCTTCTCAAAGAAGCCACACAGCTAAAAACCCTTATTATTCCCGCCGCTCAAAACCCTCATTTTCTTCAGCCTTCATCTTCCCCAAATCGCCAGCTTCCCCTTTGATTCTACACCAAAGATGGCGTCCTGGAGCAGATCCATTCACCATTCTGAGGAGAGCCTGATGGCATTAGAGAAGGAGGAGATCCTTTCTCCGCGGCTGCTCATTAACTGGCGACCTGCGGAGAAGGACCAAGAAACCCCAACTGTCCAAGAAGGCGAGTTGGTGGTTTTTGAGGAGTATTTGCGTTGCGGGTTCCGATTCCCTGAGAGTCAGTTCCTTAAGGATGTCCTTGAACATTACGGGTGGGAACTGATCAACCTCCACCCCAACGCGATGCTGATCCTTGCAGTATTCCAGCACCTTTGTGAAGCCTTCGTCGGAATATATCCCAGCGTGGATCTTTTCCGACGATTTTACTTTTCGGCGTGGTCGAAGAGTACCAACGCCGCCGGATGCATCTACTTCCGGCTGAGGGATAAAAAGGAGTATCCCTCCCCACCCCTACGAGATTCTGTGCATGGGTGGCACCAAAGGTGGTTTTACTGCTCTCCACCATCCGAAAACAGTTTATGGTTTGAAAACTCGCGACCGGAGAAGTCGAGCGAGTTAGACATTCCTCCGGCGATGAACTCGGAGCTTTCGAAGCATGCCGAGGTGATTCTTCACTTGGTCAATGAAGGATTGACGGCTCGAGATATCATTCGAGACTTCGTGAAGAACCGGGTGAGTCCTCTGCGTGAAAGGGCTCATCCGGCGTGGGAGATTAGGTCCATGGGTGATAGCACCCTGGACTACAGTCAAGGTATTTATTTCTTTGGTGCTGAACTTTCTCCTTTTTGAATTGTACAAATTCTGACTTGAGTTTGGGAACAGTCCTGCCTTCATCCGAGATTGAAAGGCGGACCAACTCCCTCCTTAGGACCTACAATTCCGATGTAGAGGGCCCTAAGGAATCACCTCGCCCGCAGAGCTTGATTCACGCTGGTGATGGCCTCAGACAGGAGCGCCGAAAGGTAATTTCCTTGTCCAGCTTTGGCTCTGCAGGTCTTGTGTGTGTCCAGTGCTAATCCCTTGTAATGGACTGCGAATCAGCTCCTAGGGAAGTTTGCGGATGCGACGTTCCCAAGTGAAAATGTCGGCTCTCCGAAGAAGCCGACGGCGAAGAATGTGAAGAAGGTCTCTCAGAGACCCAGGACAAAGAGTCCTGCCCCTAAGAAGACCAAGCTAAACCCTGGGGAGGGGTCTTCACGAAGCATTCCTCGTCCCGCAAGAAAGACTGCGGTAAGATATCGCATTCCTGCTACTTTTTCAGGCGCGACATGGAATCACTTCTTCGTCGTACAGGGAGAGGGGAGCGAGGAGGAAGAGGATGACGTTCCTCTGATCCTTCGAAGGAGGAAGATCGCGGATTTTCCATCCAGCGATGCCCCAAGCTGCCCCGCAGAGACCACTACTACCGAGGAGGTGGTCGTGGAAGATCCTGCGACCACCGAAAATCTTGTGGTCGCGGGTAACCCTCCAATTCCTGAAGCCCCCGAGGTTTCAGGGTCAATTATCTCTGCTTCCCTGGTCGAAGGGACGACCAAGGTAAGGAATCTTTTTCGGCCGTTCCTTCTATGACTCTTTCTGCACATTTGTCAAGTTAATGAATATACAGGGAGGAGAGCTTCCCCCTGGGACCACTGGGGGTTCCAGGGAGGAAAATCCTCCTCCTCTGCGGACAGAGGAGGAGGTGGATGAACAAAGGCCAGCTATGATGGTTCCAGCAACTCTGGAATCGCCAAGGCCTTCAGATGCAGCCCCACCAGTTAGCCCGGTGGCCCAGGTAAAGATCTTTTTATGTGCTTTTACCTGTTCCCTAAGAATATGCCTATAACATGACATTTCCAGGGGGGTGCTGCCTTGTTTACCATAAGGAAGGCGAGAACCGGAGACGGCTCTCCTTCGCAAGGGGAATTTTCCCAGAAGTCCCAGGAACGAATGGGATTTCAAATAAGGCAAGAGCTCTTACTTGACAGTAATCTTAAATAAAAGTTGTCTGACCCATTCTTCCTGTTAGGCAAAAGAAGACAGCGCCTAACCCTTCAACCGCCTCTGGGGAGGTTGAAACTAGGGCTGATGAGGGAGCCTCTAATGAAGAGCGCTCTACTCCCGTGGTTCAGGAAGTCGTCCGGACCGCGGGAGGTGAAACAAGTATAGGGATCGGGTCACAACCAGTAGCCTCTGGGGGTGGCGTCCGGCCGGCACTCCCGCCAATTATTCCTGTAGTGAGCACGTCGGAGGCTCTAGCGAGGATTCCCGCTGAACTGAATGATGCCGTTCTACAAAAGTTTATGAACGTATAATAAGACTCTGCTTCCGTGCCTGAATTATACTTAGGACACCTTTGACCTTCTTCTTTGGCACCACAGGGATTGTCCTGGCTAACAAGCCATTCGCGTGTTGTGATGGCTAGTACAGAAGCCATTCAAAAAGAACGCGATAGCTTGCGCAGGTGAGTACCATTACCCTCTGGTTAACATGGGTATATCTTGGTTGTGACTGCCTTGATTTTGTTGCAGAGAGGTTGCATTCTTGAAGAAGGAGGTGGCCGGTTCAGTCTCAATGCTTAAGAAACAAGAAACTGAACTCAACAGACTTCGATCAGAGAATGCTGGTAAGCCGATTCCTGACTAGGAAGACTTGAATCCATAATATGCGAATAATCTTCTCTCTCTGTACAGCGCAAGCAGGTCGAATTACGCAGCTCAGTCGAGACAAGGAGATTCTTGAATCCTCGATTCGCCACACCGATCGGGCAATCAAAGAACTGAGCCTCCGGATCTTCGAAAAACTAAAGGCCGTGGCTGATCTTTTGAAGACCGATGTGGTAGAACTGAGGCAAGACAACCTCAGTATAAATGACTGGACATCGCTGCTTACTGCCCAGGCGGATTCACTGCTTGAGTATCTCCCTGGAGATACACGGCGACGCGAAGAGGCGATCAGAACCAGGGTTCGATCAGCCGCAGCAGCCGTACTCAGCCGGGTTCGACTTCACCATGGCCCAGATGCAGATCTGAACGCATTGGTGGGTCCGGTTGAGGTCGAGAGTGAAGAGCTGCTCGAGGCAGTCATAGAGGAAGTCCAGCCCCTAGTAGATAAACTCCTGACTGAGCTGGGGATCAAATGATCCTTATTTTTGTAACCAAACAATTGTAATTACAATGCAATGTATGTAAAACTATATATTTTTTTTTTAAAAGAAAGTGCATATTCACATCATAAGTTTCATACTATAAGTATATTCCTCTAGCCCCCGCCTCTGTTTTGTGAATACTGGAGCCTTAGTATTTTAAGCAGAGGGGAAAACATAAGTATGATGACCAGGGATATGCGCTTCAAGCCGATGGTCAAGATTAAAGTAACATTTTAACCTTATTGCAAACTGGTAGCCACCCAGATGACCGAAGACTAGCCAGATAGTCCCGTGTGCGTTGAGAAACGGCTTATTTAGGAGCGACTTATCTGGAAGTGATCATGAGATCGACCAGCGAATCCGGTTAAAAAATGCTGTAGTAACCTAACCGCCGGCGATCAGCCCCAGGTCGAATTTGTATAATTTGGGCTTAAAGAAAACACTCATTGTATGAAAACAAGACATGCTTTTTATGAAAAGATGCTAATTGAACAGGGAAAAAGTGATTGGAATACTTACACGTAAAACTTGCGAAGTTGATCGATGTTCCAAGTATTGGACAAAATCCGACCATCCTCCATGGCTAACCCCGCAGATCCTGGCCGCGGCATTGAGACGACAGTGTATGGCCCTTCCCACTTTGGGGAGAATTTATTGCGGTTAGACTGGTCTTGAATTTTTCGTAAAACCAAGTAGCCAACGATGAGATCACGTGGTCGCACCTTTTTACTGTGATACTTGCGTAGAGCCTGCAAGTATACCGTGGACTTGATCAGGGCGCGATCACGCCGTTCTTCCAGGAGGATGAGATCTTGCGATCGCTGTTCGGATTGATTGACCTGTTCGAATTGATTCGTGCGAACAGATCCAATACTAACTTCCATAGGCAACACAGCCTCGGCCCCATAGACCAAATGGAAGGGTGTCTCACCGGTGGCTCGACTAGAGGTAGTCCGTAGTGCCCATAGAACAGTATAGAGCTCGTCTGCCCAAGCCCCCGAGCGGGTCTTGAGGCGATCAAAAACACGTTTTTTGATGCCTTGCAATACTTGCCCATTGGCCCGTTCTACGGCACCATTGCTTTGTGGATGTGCCACAGAAGCAAAGCACACCTTGGTCCCAATCTGATCGCAGTAGTCTAGGAAGAGACCGCTAGCGAACTGAGAACCGTTGTCTGTGATGAGACGGTTTGGAACACCAAATCGTGCCACAATGTTCTTGTGAAAGAACTTTTGTGCAGCTGATGCAGCAATATTTTGTACTGGTTCGGCCTCAATCCACTTTGTGAACATGTCAATGGCTACGAACAGAAACTTGTACCCATTGACCGCTTGTGGCATAGGACCGACGATGTCCATTCCCCAGATTGCGAAGGGCCATGCGAGAGGAATAGTTTGCAATGCATAAGCAGGTTGATGAACCTGTCTTGCATGAAACTGACACTGTGGACACATCTTGACCATAAACTTGGCATCATCGAGTGCCGAAGGCCAGTAGAATCCCTGTCGAAAAATTTTTCCGACCAGTGTTCGGTATGACGCGTGTGCACCGCATACACCGTCATGTATTTCTTTCAAGAGGGATTTTCCTTCCTCCTGAGATATGCAGCGCATGAATACTCCTTGAGTACCCTTTCTGTACATAACCCCATCTATGAGTTTGTACAGACGCGCCTTTCGAATTAATCGATCGCTTTTGGTTTTGTCCTCGGGTAGGGTCCCATGTTCAAGATAGACCCTCAATGGATGAGTCCAATCTTGTTCCTGACCGAGGTTGGCAACGAAGGCTATTGCCGGATCATCCTCGACCGAAGTCATGATCGAAGGATGGTCCAAGTGTTCAATGAACACTCCTGCCGGAGCGGATGAGCGTGAGGATCCAATTTTGGATAATTGGTCTGCGAGAATATTGTCCTTTCGCGGGACGTATTGGACTTCGAAGTGACTGAAGTGTTTTTCCAATCTCCTCACTTCCCCCAGGTAATGAGCCATTGTCTCATCGGAGGTGCTGTACTCCTTGTTTACCTGGTTTACGACTAGCTGTGAGTCCCCCCTCACCACTAATCGACGGACTCCGAGGAATTTTGCTGCCCGGAGCCCTGCAAGAAGACCTTCATACTCTGCTGCATTGTTGGTGGCAACAAAGTGTAGTTGAATAACATACTTAAGCTGTTCGCCCTGAGGCGTAACTAAGACCACTCCAGCCCCCGAGTGTTGAAAACTACGGGAGCCGTCAAAGTACATTGTCCAATAATCGGGGTACTCCAGTTCCTTTGCCAACTGCACGGGTGGCTCAGGGTTGGTCCATTCGACCACAAAGTCGGCCAAAACCTGAGACTTAACCGCCGTGCGAGGGGTGAAATGGATCTCGAAGGCACCGAATTCGACCGCCCATTTGGCGATTCGACCAGATTTTTCTGGATTTCGGACAATATCCCCTAAAGGAAAAGAGGAGGGTACTGTGATCTTGTGTGCTTGAAAGTAATGTCGTAGCTTACGGGAAGCCATCAGTAGCGCGTAAAGTATCTTCTGGACCTCAGGGTAGCGCTCCTTAGGACCATGAAGTACTTCGCTCACATAGTAGACAGGTCTGTGTACTCCTTCCCTTTCTGCGATCAGAACTACGCTGACCGCGTGTGGGGTGGCCGCCAAATACAAAAGTAATGGTTCTTCCTTTTCAGGAGACACCAATACTGGCGGACTGGAAAGATACGTTTTTACCTCCTGAAACGCTTTTTCGGCCTCATCGGACCACGTGAAGTTATGATGTTTCCGCAAGGCTTTAAAGAAAGGTAGTCCCCTTTCGCCTAATCGCGATATAAAGCGACTTAAAGCCGCCATGCGACCAGCCAGGCGTTGAACATCCTTCATGGTCGAGGGCGACCTCATTTGTTCAATAGCTCTGATTTTCTCAGGATTAACCTCAATGCCCCTGGAACACACAAAGAAACCAAGAAGCTTCCCTGAAGAAACCCTGAAAGAACATTTCTCCGGGTTCAATTTTATTCCAAAGTGATTCAAGTTACAGAAGGTTTCAGCAAGATCGTCCAAATGAGATAATCTTTTGGTGCTCTTTACAACCAAGTCGTCTACATATGCTTCGAGATTACGCCCTATCTGGGAAAGAAAGGTCTTTTGCATCAAGCGCTGGTACGTGGAACCAGCGTTCTTGAGACCGAACGGCATTCTGACGTAGCAGTATGTGCCGAACGGGGTGATGAAGGCAGTTTTCTCTTCATCGTCTTCTGCCATGCTAATTTGATGATATCCTGAGTAGGCATCCAAAAAACTCATCAGTTCGCAACCCGCAGTGGAGTCAACCAGCTGGTCGATGCGGGGAAGGGGAAAGTCATCCTTCGGACAGGCACTGTTGAGGCTAGTATAGTCGACGCACATGCGCCACTTGCCATTTGACTTGCGGACCATGACCGGATTGGTGAGCCAGTCCGGGTGATTCACTTCGCGTATAAACCCGGCTTGTAAGAGTTTGTCTAACTCTTCTCGGATGGCTTCCTGTCGGTCGGTGGCAAAACGCCTGAGCTTTTTCTTTATTGGTCGTTGTCCAGGTCGAATTGCTAACCTGTGCTCAATTACTTCCCTTGGGACACCGGGCATGTCGGACGGTTTCCACGCAAACACGTCTGCGTTAGCCCGGAGGAAAGCAACGAGGTCGAGTTCCTATTTGTCATCCAGGGCTGACCCAACCCGAATTGTCTTGGATGGGTCATCCGGGTACAAGGGAACTTGTTTGAGTTTCTCATCTGGTCGAGGAGCAGCCCTGATCGCATCGGTGGCGACGGTGGCGACCTGAGCGTCCCGGAGGGGAAGTTGATCGACCATCTCCAAAGATAGCCGGTCGCACGTGAGCGCCATGTTGCGACTTCCTCGGACCGAAATGACACCTTTGGGGCCAAGCAATTTCCCGCACTGATAAGCATAGTGCGTTGTCATCATGAACTTAGCAAGAGTCGGCCTGCCAAAGATTGCATTATAAGCTGAATCACAATCGATTACATCGAAAGTAACCAATTCTGTTCGGAAGTTATCTGGTTCTCCCAGAGTGACCGGGAGGACCACTTGTCCCAATGGCATCATGGAGGGGCCTGGGATTATCCCATAAAACGGATGGATTATGGGCTTGATCTTCGAACGAGGAATTTGCATCTCGTCGAGTGTCTTGACCAATAAAAGATCAAGGGAACTTCCCCCCATCAATCAGGACCCTTTCGACTCTCGCGTTACTGATGATTGGGGTAATAACCAGAGGTAGCCTCAATGGTCGAGTTAGCCCCACAGGACAGTCAGTGCGATCGAACGTCAAAGGCATATCCGACCAACGGGGATATTGAGGTTCGCCAAGGGATGTCTCCGTTTGGTTAACCTCTCGGCAAAAGGTTTTAAACTGCCTTTTGGAAACGAAAGAGGAGGAACCTCCGAAAATGACATTAACATGATTTTGAGGTACCTGGTAAGCCATTTCTTCGTCTCCATCGACTTCTCTAACCCCGCACGCCTGCTCTTTAGGCGGTAAGGCTGGCATTGGCCCAGCTCCTTGGTAGAAATCATCCAGCTGTTTCAACCAACTCCTGCAGTTTTTGAGGTCGTGGCCTGCGGAGTTGTGGAGTGGACACCACCTCTTGCCCTCCTGCGGATTAGTTGATTTTTCTGGCTGGTCGGAATCCCGGCCGCCAGAAGCAGTTTTACTTTTAAAAGAAGACTTATTACCTTTGGTCGAAGGTGGTTTCTCCGCGACTGCGACCTCACGGTACTGTCCAGAGCGGTTCCTCTTCGACTTTTTTGACTTCCCACCCGGTGAAGACTCCGGCTTTTTGCTTGAATCTTCTTTCTTGGCGTCCTTGAAGCCTGGTTGGGGCGGTAGATCCCCCTTATCAACCATTCGGTTCCATTCGACTGCCTCGGCTGCATCCGAGTATCGATCAGCCATATCGAACAGATCGGCCACTGATCGAGGAGGGTGGATAAGCAAGTCTTCAGTGAATCTCCGGTATCGAACGGCATGCTTAAATGCCCTGATTACAGAGCCATCAGATATGTTCAGGATGGTATTTCTTACCCCGACAAACCTCTTGACAAACTGCCGAAGCGTTTCGGTCGAAGTTTGCCGCAGTCTATGCAAGTCGTCCTCCTTACCCGGCTTTTGTTAACAGTTTTGGAAATTGCTGAGGATGGCATCGCATAGCATTTCCCAATTATAGATAGAACCCTCAGGCTGATTGAACAACCAGGTTCTAGCCGGTCCTGCGAGGACTGTTGGCAGGTAGTTGGCCATGACCTTGTCATCGCCTCTTGCTGCTTGGATGGCAGTAATATAGATCTGAAGGAACTCAGATGGGTTTTGAGTTCCATCAAACCTCTCAATGGCCCCTGGTCGAAACTTATCGGGCCAAACGACTGCTCGTAGGCCAGGCGAGAAAGCTTTGCAACCAACGTAAGGACCGTGCACCGTCCTGTGACTTTCGGTCGGGTTTCGAGCAAACTCACTTAATGGCGAGGTTACTCGGGGTCCCAAATGAGAGTGAACGGGAACTCGATCCCTACTACGAGAGTCCTGCATTCGCCGATATTTGTCCTGTCGGGACGGTAGAGGTGGCGGGTAACTCCGTCGGCCAGAGCCAAAATGAGGACCATCTCGTTCACGGGGATGTGTCACTGAGCGGGAAGAGGCTGTTGGGGTCGCCTCGGATGCGACCTCGTCCAATCTTTCCGCCAGGATCCTGAAAAAGGTCGGTCTCTGCGCATCCGTGACCGTAGGAGGAAAATTACGCATGACCTCCGCGATAGATCGCAGTCGACCATGGGTACTTCTCCTAGGGGCACCAGGTGTTACTGTTTCTTCGTCCACTGGGAAACGCTCCGGTGGTAAGGAAGGAGTCTGATCACGTCTACGACCACGCGACCGTCGAGAAGAACTCGGGGCAGCATCGTAACGAGCCTGTGCATCTTGAAGAGCCTCTAGGGCAGTTCTGCATAGTTCGTTGTTCTGTTGCTCGAGATCTTGCTCCTCCTTCTGTTTGCGATCTTGTTCTTCCCTGGCAGCCTGTTGATCGGGAGTTTCCTCCGACAACGCAGCAAACTGCCTAGGGAGAGAGGTCACCGATGGGGAGAACATCTCGGTTTATTCCGAGTCAGACTCGAAATCAAAGAGACGGTGGAGGTTATCAGGGTCGAACCTTCCTGGGCTAACTTCAGGGTCACCATCATATTTTCCCTCAGCGGGATCGTATGACGGGCCGGATTCATCACCTAGCACATTAAGAACCTCTGCGGGTTCTGACCTTGTGCCAGTTACCTCCTGGTCGATTAACATGACTTGGGGAGATGATTCAACCTGTGGAAGATTCTGGCCTTCGACCTCTTCCATCGGAACAGGATCGCTTGGAGAAGGCATGGGTATATGGGCATAATCCTCGAGATCGAAATCGTTCTCGGAATCATATGCTCCAGCCATGTTTCGGCGAACCTCCGAATTTCAATTAGGACGCCTTGAGAAAGGCCCCACGGTGGGCGCCAGCTGTCGACGATTCGGACTCGGAGTCCTCAGCCGAACTTATGCAGAATTTGTAATTGTGAGACCTTTCAAGATGACCCTTCGGGAAGGTATGCTGAACAATAGTGAACAGGAGCACAGAGAGTTTAGACAGGTTCGGGCCCTCGATGATGGGAGTAAAAGCCCTACGTCCTGTTGAAATTTCACTAAGTGTGGTAAAAGGTTTACAAATGGAGGGAAAAGTCCTCACAGGCGAGGATTTTCCCTGTAAGAGTGTACAAGGATAAGCCAAAGAAGGCTTACTAAAATGCTATATGAGGTGTGCCGTAGACTTGGCTAACTTGGATGATTTTGGGTTTTTTTGATCTTCCGATCTCTCGGTTGATGTTTTGGATGATCCCCCCCCCCTCCTTGATGCTCCATGCCATCCTTTTGTACTGTTTGAAAGGGTGCCATGTAGAGGAAACTGCATCAAACGGTTGCACGGACGGTTGGATGCGGTTTTTTGGAACTGCTCTTAACCTCCACGCAGGTTAAACACGTGTTATTCACGGATAACTGTATGTGTTAACCTTCTGACGGTTGATTCTCCACGTGGAGGAATCTTCGGGATACTTAGAATATCCTGTTGTACGGGCAACCGAAATAGATAGATCCCAAGTATCCTGATCGGCAGATGTTCTGACCGCGGGATATTGGCTGACCGCGCAATATCCCGAATGTGTAGTTCGCGTATAGCCTACGAACTTCTGACCGCGCAAGGCTTACGGTCTGACCGCGTAAAGCTGCGACTTGATCGCGTAAAGCTTGCGACCTGATCGCGTAAAGCTTGCGACCTCATGGTGATGCCCCTCAGAATAGCTTGAGTTCGCATCACCAGATACATGTCTGGTTCGAACTTGTCTTGAACCAAAAGTTTATTAGAAATGACCCGGGTGTCAATCCTCGTCAGAGCGTCCAATGGTCGCTGCGTTGGGGCGGTGCAAGGAGGTTTTCATCCCTGGGCCCGGAGGCAGGGGTCCACTCCGCCACGAAGTCGGCGAGGACTTGTGACTTGATGGCGGAGCGCCCAATGAGGGAGAGGGAAAACGGGGCAAGCTCGGCCCCCCCACTTTCCTATCCGGCCGATGGCTTCCTTATTCCGAAGTGATCGGGTGCCCCAGGAAATAGTGACGAAGCTTCCGGGACGCCATCAGAAGGGCGTAGCAGATCTTCTCCATCTCCATGTACCGAGTTTTGGCTCCTTGGAGGGCCTCGCTCATGTAGTACATAGGACGTTGTTGCCCATCTTGCTCCTTCACCAATACCGCACGTACGGCGACTGGGGTCGCGGCGAGGTAAACCAGCAAAGGCTCTTCCGGAGACGGGCTCACGAGCATCGGGGGGCTCGTGAGATATTTCTTCAAATCGTCGAAGGCCTCCTGGGCCTCAGGGGTCCACCAGAACCCTTCGAGCCCCCGAAGGATTTTGAAGAATTGGAGGCCGCGTTCCCCCGACGGGGAGATGAAGCGACTCAGCGCGGCCAAACGGCTGGTGAGTCATTGAACGTCTTTGACCGAGCGCGGAGGAGGCATGTCCAGGAGTGCCCGGATCTTTTCGGGGATGGCCTCTATGCCCCGCTAGGACACGAGGAAGCCCAGGAGCTTCCCCCCGCGTACACCAAAGGTGCATTTTTCCGGGTTGAGCTTCAACCCATATGCGCGGAGGTTGCCGAAGGTCTTTGCTAAGTCGTCGATGTGGGCAGTCGCACGGGGACTTTTGATGACTGCGTCATCGACGTTGCGACCGATCTGGTCCTTGAAGACCAACATCATGAGTCGCTGGAAGGTCGCTCCAGCGTTCTTTAGCCCGAAGGGCATGTGGACGTAGCAGAAGGTCCCGAGGGGAGTTATGAAACTCATCTTTTCCTCGTCCCCTTCTGCCATCCGGCCTTGGTGAGAGCCCGAATACGAGTCTAGGAGGCTCATCAACTCGCACCCCACGGTCGAGTCGACCAACTGGTCAATTTGCGGTAGCGGGAAGTTGTCTTTGGGGCAAGCGCGGTTGAGGTCGGTGAAGTCCACGCACATTCGCCACTTGCCGTTCGACTTCTTCACGAGGACGGGGTTCACAAGCCACTCGGGGTACAGGACCTCCCGAATGAACCCCGCCTCTCGGAGCTTGGCAATCTCGACCTTGATCACCTCTTGGCATTCAGGGGAGAGTTTCCTCAACTTCTGCTTGACCGGGGGGTTGCCGGGGGTCACCGCGAGCTTGTGCACGATGACGTCCCGGGAGACGCCTCGCATGTTGGAAGGCTTCCAGGCAAAAACATCGGAGTTATTGCCCAGGAAAGCCGTGAGTTGCTCCGCGGGCTCCTCAGGGAGATCCGCCCCAATCCTGACTGTCTTGTCCCCGTCGCCTGGGACAACGGGACCTTCCGAAGGTCTCCTTTATGACGCGGCTTGGGGAGGGACTTCCCGGAAGGTATCACGGCGGCGTCTGGCTCCGGGGAAGAGGTCTCCCCCCCCCCCGGGGTCTTGATCATATTGACGCTCCTGATCATTGCGGCGGTGCGCTCGTATAAAACGCGGGCCACCTCTTAGTCTCCCCGGGCGGTGATCACGCCGTGAGGCCCGGGGATCTTCACACAGAGGTAGCTCTGGTGAATTGTGGCCCCCAAGCGGTTGATCATGGTCCTCCCCATGATTGCGTTGTATGAAGAGGGGAGGTCTACCACATTGAACCAAACCATCTCTGTCCGGTAGTTGTCCAGGGTGCCGAAGGTCATGGGGAGATCCACCTTCCCCACTGGGTGGATCGTGTTCCCCGGGATGAATCCCTGCAAGGGCCCTGCTGTGGGCTGCAGTAGCTTGTCGTCCACCTGCATCTCCCTAAATGCCTTTAGGTACAGGACGTCGGCGGAGCTTCCGCCATCCACGAGGATGCGGGCCAGGTGGCAGTTGTAGACGGTAGCGGTGACGATGAGGGCGTCATCATGGGGGAAGCGAACCCCACGCGCGTCTTCCACCGTAAAAGTGAGGGGGACGTCCGACCACTTGGGTTGCCGGGACGTATGTAGCACCCCCACCACCTTTACTTTGTGCGCGTATTCCTTGCGCTGACACTTAGAGTCCCGCCCAGAGGCGGACCCTCCCATGATGACGTTGACACGCCTTTGGGAGGTTTGGAAGGGGAGAGTCTCTGACGGATCCCCTTCCCGCGCTTGTCCCTGCTGTCCCCCCGCGGGGGCAAGAAGGGCCAGTTGAGGGGCAAGGAGGCAGGAGTCCCCCCTGCCCATGCTGGTTGAGGAATGCGGCGAAGTGTTGGAGCAGTTGGTGGCATTCCCAGGTGGTGTGGGTATTGGACTTGTGGAAGGTACACCACAGGCCTTCCATGCCTCCCGTCGCGGGGCCTTCACGGCCGCGGCACGATTCCCCCCCCCCCCCCCCCCCCGCCCCGCGACCTTTCGGCTTGGGGAAGGGGCGGTTCCCCTTGGAGGCATCCGCGAGCCGCCTCCACCCTCGAGGACAAAGGTGTCCTGAGGCCGTGGCTCGCTACGATTACCCCCCTTCGGGCGTTTGAGGGGGTCCCTGGCCCCCCGATTGACAGGGGCAGGGGCCCCCTGGTTTTTCTTCCAGAGGTCATCCTCCTCCGCCCGAGCGTACTTCTCGAGTACGGTGAAGAGCTCGTCGGCAGAGGAGGGGTAGCTTCGGGAGAGTCTCCAATGGAGCTCCCCGGGGAGGATCCCACTCTTACATGCCTCAATGACTGTGGAGTCAGGGACGTGAGCTACTTTGCTCTTGACCTGAGCAAAGCGCTTGAAGAAACTGTAGATAGTCTCCCCTGTCCTCTGTCGGACAGTGTACAGCTGCGAGGAATCCAGGTGGCGCACATAGTTTCTGTCGTGTCTGCCACGACTGTGACATCACCTGTGAGGAGCCCAGCTCGGTGCAGCTGGTCCCATAAACCACTTGACTTCCCAGGATGAGTCAAACACAGAAATATATTGAAGCAGCAAAATATTACAGTAGTCATAATTGTATGGCCATCAGGCCTTAGTACAATATAGGGTACAGTGCCTTACAAGGCACAAAGGTACAACAAAATAAAACATTTAGTCGGCGGAAGCTAGGGCCAAAAGCAATCCACAGGAAACAGAGGTTGACAGCAAGACAGCACCACATCAGGGCTCCGGAGGGAACTGCTCATCTTCTCCTGCGTCTGCAACATCTTCAGGATATTCACCAAGGTGGTAGAGCGCTCCATCTATTGATGAGTTGTTGCAAGGGTGAGTACTTAGTACTCAGCAAGTCATAGGGAAGGTAGTGATACATATAGTATAAATGACATGAACCTATGCTATTGGGAAAAGAGTGAAGGGTTTTTCCATAATACATTTCTTTCTCATTTCTTACTCAACTTCTGATCATACTCATGGCAGTATATAAATCATACTGATGGCAATACATATATTCCATATCCAAGGCGATATATCCTCATATCACATTACTTTTATTCAAGCCTTTCAATCTTATACTCATGATAGTATTTCATATACTTAGGGCATAAACCACATGCCTCTTAGCTATTATATGCTTAGGGCAAATCCACATGCCTCTTAGTTATCACATGATCTCTATATTATGGTATTACCGCGACACGTCAACACATGACAGTCCACGGCAACACCCCTTATCGTGACAATACATGCCACTTGGGTAATCTTGAACTAACAAATTTTAGTTTATAAAACAATACTTGTGTCACACCCCGTGGATTTAATCCACCGCGGCATACTCCTAAAACTCGGGAGTACGAAGTATTCGAATACATTTTTAACTCTGCAGAGGTGTACCTCTTTTTAAATCCACTTTTTCACTCAGCTTTCCAGTCAGGCCAGCTTCATGCGACTTATACACACGTGACAAGGCCGAACTCACACAATGTTTTCGCAGTCTAGTATTAACAGTATCCCTGCCCGGTAAATGGACAATACCGTCCCAAGTATTGTTGTGGGTCCTCCCCACTGCCTTACTTCCTAGCCTGGGTCTATGTTCCCGCAGGACACATAGCCTCTTTTGATTACAGTCGCGCACGACTTAATCTGGCGTAGGGCGTCTTCCTTCTTTACACCTTTTCCTCTCATAATTTTTCTGATCTCACATCACTCATGGACGAACTGCGTCCCACCAGTTTCCACGCGAGAAACCAGATCGACAAGCCATGCAGGGAACTGCTAATACTAAGAAAGCTACTAGATTGTGCCTGTCCCATACCAGGTAAGTGGTTGGTACGTTTTTCATACCACTAGACGCACAACACAAGGTTCTAGTCCTTATATGCCAGTGACCAGATCATTCCACAAACCATGCACCTTCAGTGCCTACACATCCAGTGCAGCCAAGCACCTCCAGTTCTACCACCATTCCATACCAAAATACTGGTCACGGCTAGGGGTTCTATTTCATGAATATAGATGTATATGTTTATACTTTTATTAGTTCATGGCTTGCTATCTTAACAATTTCACATTCCTCAAGTATTCAATCTATCACTGCCATAATATCATTGATCTCAACACATGCAATATTAATGAGATATCTACTCATGGAATAGCATAGCAATTCATAAAATATGGGTTCAATATGATCAAAGTATGACTTGCCTTCCGCGTCGTAAGTGTCAGCAGTCGATGACGGTTCAGTGACAAGGTCTTCAACCTCGGGCTCTTGCTCTGTACAAGATCAAACAAGCAACAGGCATTACAATCAATTCTACTCTTACTAATCCACTACATGCAATGATGCAAGGAGAAATACTCTGGTGATACAAGATTTGAAAGCGATTTGAGTTTAACTATGGTAATCAGGGTTAAGATTAGTTGTTAAGGTTTACAAGGTTCCAAAATATCAGGGTAATATAAAGGTTGTGACTGGTTCGCCCAAAAACAGCGAACGTCTTTAGGTTGGCATTCGGTTCAAGGCATCGACATAAGGTCGATGGATGATAGAGGGGTCAACTCAAGTTGTGACAGTAGGGAAAAATGTAGGTCACAATGTCAGGAGTCTAAGGGACAAAGTTGTTTTCAAAGTTCATAGCTGGAAGTAGGTGGAAAGGCTCAATGCCACTGGCTGACATAGGCTGACAGTGCCCAAGAATGGCATTGACAGCGTTCGAACAGTTCCCAGTGGCCAAAGTAGGTTTTGATTCAAGCATATGGTGCACAAGGTAGTGAGACAACTATTTGACAAGGTAGTTTCTGTTTTACATGACCAGAGGTGGGTGAACAGGGCTAATGCCACTGGCTGACACAGCCTGGCATAGGGTTGACATGGCCAGAAACTAGGGTTAGCCATATATTTTGACTCAAGGCTCCAAATGATGCACCACTTTGTCTGGTGGTTAGGCATTTGCAACAGGAACAATTTATTCAACAGGGCCTTGGGAAGAAGATGGCTGGAAGGCAAGGAAATCCTGCGAAGAACACGGTGGCCGAACTGTTCTAAACAGTCTCTGGAAAAAACTTTGGCATGGCGATACCTCTTCACCTGGGCCGATCCAGGTGTTGAGCTAGAAGACAAAAATACTCATGGGGTCAAGGCACATCTACTAGACAAGGTGGTTAGGGTTGAAACGGCCGGAAACAAAATCCGGCAACCGGCGCTAGAGAAGAAACCACAAAAATTGGGCATTTCTGTTCTAGGGCAAAAGAACTCAATTCCTTGCTTGAGGAGGGTCTCTGGGGCATAAGAAAGCTAGGTGTGAAGTTAGATTAACTGGGGAAGCACCAGAGAAGCTTAAAGCCTTAGTTCACATCCAAGGTGCAAAGTTGGGGTTTTCCAGATTTTAGCAAAATCTTCGATTCTGGTTGCTTAGAGATGCTTAGATAAGTGCATTGATCATATTTGATTACTGGATCGAGAGCTAAATTGGTTTAGTTAGGGACTAATTGCTCGCTGGAGCTACTGGAGACAATCAGCAATTTCCGGCGACGTGGTACGTTAGAGTTCAATCGGCTGCTACTACACAGATAAGTGGATGAGGGTTACTTACTGGTAGCTTCAATTTGAGCCTCTCTTCGAGTTCGCCGAGGAAGACGAAGAGGATGACGAGGTTAGAGACTTGTGTGGTTCTGGCGTATGTGTGGGTGAAGGAGATGGCCAGAGCAAGTTTAAATAGACGAGGTGAGCAGCAACGGTTGAAAAAGCCTGGAGACTTGGAGCTGTGAATCGACTGTGAATTGACTGGCCGGGCGGGACAGCAGCGAAGTGACGCGCTCCAGCGGCTGTGCCGGCTTTTGCAGTCTGGCGCGCAGTCCTGGTTGATGCAACGGCGAATTGATGCTTCCCCCAGGCATGCTTGCAACGTGGCGCAACTGCGCTGCCGTTGGCGGGCGCGCGCGCGGGAGAGCGAAGGTGATGCTGGCGAGGTGAAGCTGTTCCACGGTGGCGAACACGATGCACACACGCGGCAAAGAGGCAATGGCAGAGGTGGCAGCGCTGGTGATCGATGGCAACGAAGCTGCAGCGGTGGCAACGGCAACGACCAAAACTCCTGTGCTCGTGGTCGATTCAACAGGCGCGGTCGAAATCTGGAGATGTGGTCGATTGAACGGCCTGGTCGTGCACAGTAGCGCGTGGTCGAACCAGGGACTGATTTGCCATGATTTTTGATTTGGCTTTGGACCGAATTGCAAATCTGGGTTTAGAGAGGTTTAATTTGGGATTTGATTTCATGGCTGAGTATAATATTTCTATTAATACTCATCTAGCTCAAATTTAGAGCAATTTGATAAGATTTGAGGGATTTCACCTGTTTCTGAAAATAGGGTAAAATAGATCTGGATTTTGTCGATCTCGAATTCTGGTAATTGAAGTGAGATTTTGAAGTCTGATCAGAAGGGAAATCTGTACCAAATAGCATTTGGGAGGTGTTCCCTAAAGAAATTCTGGAGTTGGAGTCGATTTGTAGATTTTAGCTTTTTCAGGCTTCCAGGTAACCAGAAAGGACTTATTTGCAGTAAAAATTGGACCGATCTGCGAAAAGTGTTTAGATGAATTAACCTGGCTCCCAACTTTTTGGGGTAAGTTGAGGATGTATTTGGAAACATATTCCAAGAGACACTTGAGTCTGAATAGGGTTAAATCAAGATAACTCAGTTATCTCGAAACTGAGGTACTTAGGGTAAATCTGAATTTTCCTGTTTTCGAAAACAGAGAGAGGCTTAAGTACTGGGAGTTAGGGTCTGAATTTGATCTGGCTCCTGAAGACTTTTATCTTCAGGGTAACTAGTAGGTTAAATCTGGATGGGCAGATTTAATCTGGATCTAGAGGATAGATTTGGATATTTTTAGGGTTTGGGAAAGATCAGAGTTCAGCTGATCTGGCTACTACTACAGAGATACATGCATGCAGGATTTTTATGCAAAAACTTTTCACCCCCAAAACTAGGGTGTTATAGTTTCCCTAGAAGTTTGAGCTGCGCGAAGGACTTGATGGAGCCGGCCTTCAAGTTGTAGAACCATGAGCGGGCGATCCCGGTCAGGTAGAGGGGGAAGACGTTGCATTGAACTGTCTCGTCCCCCCCAGCCGCCGAAATGGCTGTGGAATATACCTACACAAATTCGTATGGGTCGGCCTCACCGTTGTAGTGCTCGATGTGGGGCGGACGGTAGGGCCGCGGCCACCGAATGCACCGGAGTCTGCGGCACAGTGGTTGGTTTGCCCCTTCTACCTCTCGGGGAGAGTCCCGGTCACTGTCCCCTTTGACAGGGGACGTGCGCTCGTTGTCGGAGTCGAGGAGAGGCCCAAGAGGTCTGCCGTCATGGCGGTAGCACCGCTTTTCCTCCGGGTTGGTGGAGCTGACCTCCAGGATGTCCGGGCACCTCCCCAGGGCGGTTGGTTCTTCGGCGGGTCTCTTCCCCAAGCCAGAGCGAGAGCGGGGCTCCCTGCGTCCGCAACCCGGAGGAGGCTCCTCCCCAAATTTGGTGGTATGCATTTGCTCGACCTCCTCCCGGGTGAAGCGGACTTGGTCCACCGGGGGAGCCCTCGGGAACGGCCTTGGGGGAGGAGGGAGCTCATGCGCGTCGGCTGCGAGCGTGAGAGGCGCAACCGGGGTGTGGATGGAATCAATTACCGGGCGTTCCCTGGGAGTACCGTCCAGAACCGGAGAGTGGGGACCCGGACGGGGAAGGTCCGACGACGGCACGGGAGTTGTCCAGTGGGCCACCTCCGAAGCGACGGGCATAATCGGCGGAAAGAGGCTGGCGTCCGGTCTCAGGAAGGCCCCTGGCGCGGAGTGAATCGTTGGCATTGGGAAGACCCCGGGGACGGGGTAAGTCCCCAGCGCCGGGAGCGCCCCCGAGGTCGGAAAGGCTCCGGATGACGGGCCCGCCGGAGCGTAACCCTTGTCGGAACGACAAGCCCCGGGACCGACCTGACCTCCGAGGATCGGAGGGGCCACCGGATGTCCCATAAACGGGGGCATTGCCCCCATGAACGGGAACTGTGGGTAGATGGGGGCCGACGGCCGCGCTAGAACGCAGAGGAGCTCGTCCATCGAGCGTTGGGCGCGGAGCTGGCCCTCCACCAGAGCTTCGAGCAGTGCGTCCCGGGAAGCCGGCGGAGCCACCGGGGGAAAGCTAGTCCCCCCGGGAGCGTCCGAGGTCGCTGGGTTGGACCCGGAGCCCTATCTGCCGGAAATTACCGGGAGAGTTAGAGGTGGTACCTGGGTTTGGCCATGTCCGGGCGGTGGCATTGGGACGGCCGCGCTTTGGAGAAGTGGCACTGGGTCACTGGGACCGGCGTCAGCAGGAAGGGTGCGAGCCCTCGTTCTTGGGGGAGCCATGGCAATTCGTCACGAGTCCCCATGGTGGGTGCCAACTATCGTGGTATTGCGAATACCCCGGCAGGTTTTTTTGAAGTCCCTAGTGAAGAAAAGACGACGCAAGCTGACCGCGTGACTAGTCTTCTCCCGTCGGGCAAACACAGCAAATGACACGAAGGTTTATACAGGTTTAGGCCTCAGTGGAGGCCCTAGTCCTGTCGACGTGCTTCCCAACTGGGGTTGTCTAGGGGAGCTCTCTCGGGGAGAGATGGCTCCAAAGTACGCCTGTTTGACTGTATATTAGAGTAAAAATGAATTTTCTCCTTTACACGAGAGGTTACAAGAGCTTATATAGGCCCAAAAGATGCAAAAAGACTAAACTACCCCATCCGCAACCGTTGGATCGAGGGGCACTAGCATCCTTCTTCCAGTCAGGAGCCTTGGATGCTCGACAGGTGTCCGCCATTTCCCGAGGTGCTTCTCACGTGATCCTCACGTGACCCAGCACCGGAGGCCCTTGTCTCTGGGAAAATGGCGGCGCCAGGGACAAGCCACCGGGGGGCCTTGTCCCCAGGCAAAAGGCGGCGCCTGGGACAAGCCACTGGGGGGCCTTGTCCCCGGGCAAATGGCGCCGCCCGGGGCAAGCCACCGGGGAGCCTTGTCGCAAATGGTGGCGCCCGGGACAAACCACCGGGGGGCCTTGTCTCTGGGCAAATGGCGGCGCCCAGGACAAGCCACCGGAGGGCCTTGTCCCCGGGCAAATGGGGGCGCTCGGGACAAGCCACCGGAGGGCCTTGTCCCCGGGCAAATGGTGGCGCCAGGGAGTCTTGCCTCTTACCAGGACTTGATCCCGCGGAGATTTCCCCCAACAGATTTAGTGCTTACTTCATATTATATATGGATCTATATGACTCTTTATTTCATCTCTTATCCGTTTGCAATTTTATCGAAAATGGATTTGTCATCAAACACCAAAAAGGTGGAGATTGTTGAGTCAACTCCTTCGGGAGTAATTATTTTGGTGATTAATGACAACCTAACAATGAGACTAACGTGGCTTAATGAGTATATGTGTTGTAGTCTCAAAATAAATTGCAAGATGAAAGCAAGCAAGGACGTATGGAGAATGATGTTGATATGAGCCACATTGAGCGAGGTCAAGCTTCACCGAAGGTAAAATTGAAGATTAAGGATCATTTTCTTAGGATTTTATCAGTCTCGGTGTTTGGAGATTGACCGAGTTGATAGTATTGTTTTTACTATTTTAACCGTACTATTAAGAGGGGTCAGAAACTAGTAGCTTAAATCCATCTTATGCTTTGAGGCTCAAATGCATACTCATATAGTCTAGGAGCAAATTAGGGCAGAGTGTTAATTTTAAAGATAAACATTGTGCACTAGCTCACCAGAAAAAAATGAATCTGTCTGGGCACAATTTGTCTGATACAGCTGGACAATGTTCGAGGAATACACAAATTTGGTCATGAAAGTAAAAACCCTAATCATTTCAGTAAAGTTAAAACTGGTCGAATCAGTACAAGACCTGTTGGTGGTCGTATCAATTAAAAATTGATCGAATGTGGTCGTATCAATTCAAAACTGATCGAATCAGTACAAGACCTGTTCGTGGTCGTATCAATTCAAAACTGTCATATCAGTACAAGAACTGGTCGTGGTCGTATTAGTACAAAACCTGGTCATACCAATAAAACTCCAACAAAAATGAAACCAAAGACATATGCATTCATCCGGTCTATTTGTCTGACTTGGCCAGACTTTGTCCAAAATGGCCGCACAAAGTCCGAGCAATACCATCTTACCAAATGTCTTTAAACTGAATGTAACCAGAGACGTATACATCTGTTCGGACCTTTTGTCCAGCCGAGTATGTATCCGTCCGACCTTCACAAGTTTGTATCGAATGATCAGTGACAAGTGAATTAATTTTCCAATGGTGACTATTCACATGTACAGGCTAGACAATGTCTGATGTGGTCGGACAAAGTTTGTATAGTGCAAATTTCGTCTTACACTTTCTGATGGCTAGAAATGTGTGTGGGGGGTTATATATACCCTTGCTGGTTGAGAGAACGATCTTTGGCACCTCATTTCATATCCCTAATAAGATCATTGTGTCTTTGAGTATACAAGTGATATTTGATCGCGCCTGAAACGACATGATTGTATAATAACCGCAAGTGAATGGTTGAATGTTGAGCACTTGAGGGTCGAATTCCATGAGGAACAAGCGTATTCATCTTTTAGGTTAATGGATCAGATCACTAATTAAATCTAAACGATTTGGGGGGTTTTGTGAGCTACAACTAAATCTACTACTAAATCTATCAATCTAGTGTTTAAAGTAGTAAAGAAAAACCTAGGGTTTCAGGAATTCCATAACCATCAGCCGTAATTCTATCCAAGATCTGAGAATTGCAAGTTAATTTCAATTGTTTTCCAAGACAGATTAAGTTGCCACTGTTGGGGAACGGGGTGCAATTTCAAAAATTTTACCTAAAATCCCAAGAAGTTTGCGAGCAATAGAACATAGATCAAGAGACTTACCACTAGACGGGCGGATCCGACAACACAGCAGCGGAAGAAGAGTCGATGTCGCAACCGGATCATGACCAGCAGTGCAATAATAACAGCCGCACCTCTACCGAAGTCCACACGTCCGAGGAAGGAGCACCGCGTGTTCGTGTGCTAGCACCAGCGCACGCAGCTAAGGTTTTATGAGATGTCGTGGTATTGCGAATACCCCGGTAGGTTTTGTGAATGATCCTAGCGAAGATTATGCGGCGCGGGTTGATCGGATGACCGGTCCTCCCCCGCCGGACAAACACAAGAGATGACACTAGGATTTATACAGGTTCGGGTCCCGGTGGGGGCCCTAGTCCTGTCGGTGCGCTCCCGACCGGAGTCGACTGGGGAGGCTCTCTCCGTGGGAGAGGCTTTCGGAGCACACCTGTGAGTTTAGCTATTCCAATCAATATGAATCACTTGTTTACAACTGAGGGGTACAAGGGCTATTTATAGCCCCAAAAAGAAGCAAAAAGCCTAAACTACCCCGGAAGCCACCGTCGAATTGAGGGGTAGGAACGTCCTTCTCCCGGTCAAACGTCTTGGATGCTTGACATGTGGTCGCTGATTCCCGAGGCGCTCCTCGCATGACCTGCACGTGATAAACAACTCGAGACTTTACCTTGAGGAGGGCGATGAGGGGCATATGGCGGGAGGCCCCGGAGGCCAGGTCCCCGGGCAAATGTGACGCAACTTACCTGGACTTAGTTTCGCGGAGATTTCCCCCAACAGCAGCCCCCCATGCCCCCCGGGGACGATGCTCGAGTCCCCGGTGGGTATGGTACATGTTACCGGGAAAATCTCCGGACCAAGTTACCGGAGGCGTGACGCTTCGGCTTCTGTGCCCCACGCTTAAGGCCGCGCCGCTTCGCCATAAATGCGCTCGTGGTTCGAACCGGCGCCTCGATTCGCGCGCCAGTCCCATCTTTTCTCGCGCGCGGTTCGAACTTCAACGGTCCAGATTGCTCCGTGGGGTGCCACGTGGCGCCCATCTGGGCCACGGCTCGCCTCTATAAATAGGGCCTTGGGGGGCCCGGTAACTTCATTCCAAACTTCCACGGCTCGTGAGTTTTAGCTCTCCCGGTAGCTCTCTCCGGGTAGCTCTTCCCGGTAGCTAGCGCCCGGGACTTTTAGGCTTAGCCTCCTGAAAAGTTAGTCTCTAAGAAAAACTAACCTGATGGCACCGAAGGGTCGAGCGAAGACGACCGAGGTGCCCCCGGAGGAAGTCGCTCCGGACTTCCTCTAGGCGTCCGAGTTCACGGCCGAGGACGCCGAGTCCATGGTCGAACGCGGCGTCGTCGAGGACGGGGACATTCGAGTCCCCGTGAAGAAAGACAGAGCCCCCCGCCCCAGACCCGGAGACGTCGTGGCCTTCAAGGCCTTCCTGGAGGCGGGGCTCCGGCTCCCAGTGCATCCCATGCTTCGGGAGTTTCTGAAGGAGTACGGGGTGGCGCTCAACCACCTCACCCCGAACGCCATAGTCCGGATGGGGATCTTCATCTGGCTATTCGAGACGGCGACCGGGAGGGAGCCCACCCTACGCGTCTTCCGGTACTTCTACGAGCCGGCGGCGCGGAGCTCCCACCTGGTGAAGGGGGCGCCCAAGTCCCCCTTCGGCTCGGTGATGGTGCAGATGCTGCCGTCCCGGGTGGCCGACTACCCGGCGGCAACCTCCGGGGACCATTGGGGCGACTGGATCCGGAGGTGGTTCTACCTCCGGGTCTGAGACGACGAGGTGACGTACGCCCCAGAGCCTGCCTCTTACAGCCGGTCGTCCGCACCGAAGCCTCCGGTGTGGACGGACGAGGAGCTTGAGCTCCCCGGCAAGGTGATCATCTCCCGGAAGACCCGCTCTATGCGGGACGCCGCCGAGGAGATGATGCTCCCGAGGATCTCCCCCTTCGCGCGTGGGAGGAGGGGGACCGGCATGGGCCCGGAGCAGCGGCCCCCGGTCAAGCCGGTGACCCGACGTAAGTCCCGGTAACCTGCTTCATTACATTTACAAATTTTTGAAAATTTGACTAACTCTTTACCTCTTGTAGTCCGGCCGTACCCGGCGGCGCGGGAGAAGGCGGAGAACCTCCTGGGGAGGTACTTCGCCGACGAGCACGAGCGCGTCGTGCGCCTCGTGGGGGAGGGCCCTCCCCGGAACCTGGTGGCCGAGGCCTACGGGCTGAAGATCCCAGAGAGGAAGCCACTCCCCACCCCCGGGTCGCACAAGCGGGGGAGGGACATGGCCGGGGGCTCTGAGCCTAAGAAGGCCAGAGTCCAAAAAACCCCCGGCCCATCGACGACGCCGGCGGCGACACCGACGAAGCCCCGGGACGAGACCCCCGGGACCGAGCGCGCCCGGGCGCCGGCCCGGAGGGAAGCAACACCCCCTCCCCCGAAGAGCCCCGTCGACGCTCGGGGGAAGGAATCGGCCGCGGGCGGGGCGGCATCTGACTCGGCGAACTACGCCCCGTCGCCGCCTTCGGTAGCGGTCCTCCCAGCACCCCCGGCCCCCTTGGAGCCGGAGAAGCTGGAGGTGAGGTTCGCGGAGGCATCGCCTCCTCGAATGGAGTGGCCTGTGGACGAAGGGGGGAGCCCCTCCGTCTTCGAAGTCCCTCCGGAAGTAGAGGCCCCGGGGGCCTTCCCGCCAGGGAAGGGGAAAGGGTTGATGGTCCCTCCCCGGGCGGTGAGCTCTTCCGAGAGCTCCCCGGCCACTTCCACGGAGGCCACCTCCTCGGCGGCGAAGACGCCAACTACGCTGCCGGACGCCCAGGTCCGGGGACCATCCGCCGGCCGTGACGGAACCGGCGCCGGGCGGGAGACCCCTCTGCTTTCCGCGGGGGAGGTCGCCCGCTATACGGAGGGCCTGCAAACCCGGAAGGTGCAGGCCTTCGTTGCGGAGGGGACGCTCCATGATTGTTTCCGGGGGCTTCAATCTCTCCATACCCAGGTAACCCGAGTCGGTGACGTCTTCCTTCGTGCCCTGTACTTGAGTTTTTTCTAACTCTAAAGTTTGTAGGCGGCGGCTGTTACCTGGGGCCTTGAGCAGCGGATCGGCCGGCTGCTTAAGGACGCGGAGGACAGGGCCGCGACTTACCTGGGGCAACGCGACGAAGCCTTCCGGGAACTGGCCCGGTTCCGGGCCCAGGTCCACGTCTCCGAGACCGTCAATGGCAGCCTTCGGCAGGAGGCCAAGGCGAGGGAGGAGGCGTTTCGGGAGCTCGAGGGCACGAGCGTCCGGGCGGTGACGGACGCAGGCCGCTCCGTCCGCTCGGCCCTCGAGAGCCTTGGCGTAAGCCTAGGCTCCGCGAGCAGCTCGGAGGTGCCCCCGGTGACCCTCGCGGAGGCCGTGCGTTTTCTCAACACGCAGGTCTCCGTCATCCAGGAGGCTGCTGACGCCCGGGCTCGGGGCCGGGCGATCCCCATTGTTGCGGCAACGGCAGGGCTCGTCGAGCACCGGGGAGTGGGCGCCCTGGCGATCGGGGGCCGCATCCTGCGGAGCTTCCCCGAGTTCTTCGAGCCCTCGCGTCGGGAGGTGGAGCAGCTCGCCGGGGGCTTCTACGACCGGATCATCCGGGTGAGATTCCTGGCACCAGCGCTTCCGGCAGTGGACGCCCCGGCCCCGGCCTCAGAGGAGGCCCCCCGGGGGGAGGACGCCAATGAAAGATATGAGCCTCCCCACGGGTCTTTAGATAGGACCCCTTTTGTTTTCTTAGGGTTTTGATACCGGTAGCTTCTTAGAGGAAGCCCCGGGTACTTGTAAAAAGATATTTTGGAATGCAATAGAGTTAGAAATTTTTCTAAGTCTCAAATTAAATGCAATGTTACCAGGGTTCCCGGGAGGTTACTCCCGGGCGAAGGTCCGGGAGGGGCTCCCTGGGGGACGCCCAAGTGGCTTTGATATTGCTAAGCCTCATCTCCTGGGAGCGCGGCGGGGACGCCGTCCGGGAGCCGATCCGGTTAAGGTGGTGTCCGGAGTGGCACTTGGACAATTTTGACAATCATCGCGCCGAATTGTCCCCCCCCCCCCGCGTCCGGGGTTCCGGATGATACCTCCTCTTCGGATACTTCCACCGGCCGGATACGAGTTCTGGCCCGAAGATGTGCTCCGGGACGCTCGGTGCCGCATGCGCGCATTATACCGGGACTTGACCCGGGAGCTAGCGGAGAGCCTCCGGGAGTATTAGGCGTAGGAGCCTTAGGATGTAGAGGATCCCCCGGGTTAGAGCCCTGGTTGTACCATTTCCGAAGCCCACCGGAGGGGGAAGATGTCCTCCGGGTTTGACAATCAATAAAGCTATTTGCTTGCTTCTTCTTTCGTTGTCTCTATTTATTTTTTCTTCTTGGATGGTCTGGACGACTCCTTTTCACAAGAATGAGCCAAGTTTGCTCGTGGGCGGTGCGGTCGACACCAGGGAGTTCCTTATCCCCCCCACCCACAGCGGGCCGGAGGTTGACTCCGCGCGCTGTGGGGGTAGCAAGGCCCCCGGGGTGGAAGTGACCTGTAGCGTAGGAATTTTTCCAAGTTAGAAAATTTTAAAAAGAGGTTTCCAAGGGAAAGACCTTCCGGGAGAAAATCATCCGGTCGCCGTGAGAACGGGGAGCCGGGAATAAGGCCTCGTGTGGAAGAAACATCCAAGAAAACCCGATGAGATTTTCGGAGGCGAGCTTCCTAGGAGATGATCGTCCGGTCGCCGTGAGAACGGGGAGCCGAGAATAGGGTCTCCGGGGGAGAAATGTCCGGGAAATCTGTAACTTCTCCGGGAGATAATCGTCCGATCGTCGTGAGAACGGGGAGCCGGGAATAAAGTCGCCGGGCGGCAATCATCCGGTCGCCGTGAGAACGGGGAGCCGGTAATAAGGTCGCCGGGGACCAAATATCCAAGAATGCCATTAGACGTCCCACTGGGGAGAGCGTCTACTCCCGAAGGAGGAAGTGCCCGATGACGGGTCTTGAGTGTTTGGGCAGGGGACTAGTCTCCCAAAGTGACTCGTTACCGCGGCCGCTGGGGACCGGGTTGCCGCTTACACCCTCAGTCCACGAGGGCTGATCGTAAGCCGCCCTACAGGAGGGACTTGCTGGGTCTGGGCCCACTTCCTCGCGGGGAGGGCATCCTCACGGGGAGGGCGTCCTCGTGGGGAGGGCATCACCGCTAGGGGCGGTAATGAGAAGAACCTGCAATAAGACAGTTGAAGAGCAAAACCTATGTATTGCTAATAAAATGAAATACAGTGCCTCCCCCTGTGAAGCCGCGAAAGGGGAGGAAAAGTAAATACAGTGTCCCTCCTCCCCCTCCGACGTGACCGCTCCGGGGGAGGGGACAGGCCCGTAAGGCTAAACATAGAACTTGCGAAGTAAACGCAAGTTCCACGTGTGCTTCAGCTCCTGCTCTTGAAGGCTGGAGAGCTTATAAGCCCCTGAGCCTAGGACCGCGAAGATCCTGTAGGGGCCCTCCCACTTGGGGGAGAGCTTCCCCTAGGCTTGGGGGTCTGTGACGCGCTTGAGGACAAGGTCCCCAAGGCGGAAGGATCTTTCACGCACGCGCTGGTTGTATGCGCGTGCCACCTCGTGCTCGTAGATGGCGTGGCGGAGGAGCGCTCGGTCGCGTTCCTCCTCCACGAGGTCAACTTCCAGGCACTGGTTGGCCTCGTTGGCCTGGTACGCTGCGAGCGTGGCTTCCTCCAAGAGCTCGACCCGCAGCGACCGGAGGCCAATCTCCGGGGGGAGGACTGCCTCCGCCCCGTAGACCAGGGAGAAGGGAGTACGTCCCATTGCCCGGGACGGGGTCGTGCGCATGGAGCAGAGGATGCTAGGGAGCTCCTCTGCCCATGCACCCCGCTTAGAAGCGGTTTGCTCGAGTCTCCGGTGCAACCCTTGTAGGATTACACCGTTGACCCTCTCGACAGCCCCATTGCTCCGGGGATGGGCCACTGAGGCGAAGTGGACGACGAGCCCCAGGCCTTCGCAGAATTCCCGGAAATAAGCCGAGTCGAATTGGGTCCCGTTGTCCACGGTGATTTCCCGGGGGACACCAAAACGACATACAATGTTTTTCCAGAAAAACCGCTGGACGGCCCGGGACGTGATGCTGGCCAAAGGCTCCGCCTCAACCCACTTTGTAAAATAGTCGACCGCGACTACCGCATACTTGTATCCTCCGGGCGCTGGGGGGAAGGGCCCTAAGAGGTCCATCCCCCAGCGCACGAAGGGCCAAGTGATGGGGATTGTCTGCAGCGCTATAGGGGGGAGGTTCGAGCCCTTGGCCATCTTTTGGCTTGCCTCGCACGCGGAGACAAGGTCTCGCGCGTCGCGCATGACCGTGGGCCAGTAGAAGCCCTGTCGGAGAGCCTTGGCCGCGATGGCACGCGGGGCTAGGTGAGAACCACAGCTCCCCGCGTGGATGTCTTCGAGAAGTTGAAGTCCTTTCGGCCGGGGGAGGCAGCGCATGAGGGCGGAAGCCCCCCGCTTGTAGAGCCTCCCCTCCAGCAGGAGATATGCCCGGGTTTTAGCCCAGAGGCGTTTAGCCTCAGTCTCACTAGGAGGGTCCCCCTCCCCCTTGATGAAGGAGATGAGGGGGTCCATCCAAGATGGAGTCCGGGTGATCTCGGCGACCTCCGGGACATGAGGCTTGTCGCCAGTGTCCGGCGAGGCCACCGAGGGCTTCGTGAGGATTTCCAGGAAAGCCCCCTTAGGGAGCGATTCCCGGGCGCTTGCGGCCCAGGCCAAGGCGTCGGCCCGGTCATTGTCCCTTCGCGGGATATGCCGGGCCTCGAGGCCGTCGAAATGCCTTTCCATCTTCCGCACTTCCTGCAAATAAAGACTTAAGTTTGCGTCATGGCACAGGTAAGACTTGTCCATTTGGCAAACTACGAGCTGAGAATCTCCCTTGATTAGGAGGCGCCGGATCCCCAGGGAGCGCGCAAGGCGCATCCCGAGGAGCAAAGCCTCGTATTCTGCGACGTTGTTGGTTGCGGGGAACTCGAGCCGCGCGGCGTACTCGAGTTCCTTCCCTTCGGGGCTCCGGAGGACTACTCCCGCACCAGCCCCGGCGAAACACAGCGACCCATCGAACATGAGAGTCCAATGATCACTGCGTCGGGGCGGCACAGGGAGGTCTTCGTCCCCGGACCCAGAGGCTGGAGTCCACTCTACGACGAAGTCGGCGAGGACCTGCGACTTGATGGTGGAGCGGCCGGTAAGGGACAGGGAGAAGGGGGCGAGCTCGGCCCCCCACTTCCCAATCCGGCCGGTGGCTTCTTTATTCCGCAGTACCTCCCCCAGGGGGAGGGACGACGGGACGGTGATGGGGTGCCCCAGGAAGTAATGGCGAAGCTTCCAGGACGCCATCAGGAGGGCGTAGCAGATCTTCTCCATCTCCATGTACCGAGTTTTGGACCCTTGGAGGGCCTCACTCACGTAGTACACGGGACGCTGCTGCCCCCCTTGCTCCTTCACCAAGACCGCGCTGACGGCAACGGGGGTCACGGCGAGGTAGAGGAGCAAGGGCTCTTCTGGAGACGGACTCATGAGCATTGGAGGGCTCGTGAGATATTTCTTGAGGTCGTTGAAGGCTTCCTGGGCCTCGGGGGTCCAGCGGAACCCCTCGAGCCCTCAGAGGATCTTGAAGAACTGGAGGCCCCGCTCCCCCGACCGGGAGACGAAGCGGCTTAGCGTGGCTAGGCGGCCGGAGAGCCATTGGACATCCTTGACGGAGCGCGGCGGGGGCATATCCAGGAATGCCCGGATCTTCTCGGGGTTTGCCTCAATGTCCCGCTGGGACACGAGGAAACCTAGGAGCTTCCCCCCGCGCACCCCGAAGGCGCACTTCTCCAGGTTGAGTTTGAGCCCGAACGCGCAGAGGTTGCGAAAGGTTTCAGCCAGGTCGTCGATGTGGGAGGCCGCGCGGGGACTTTTGACGACCGCGTCGTCTACGTAGACTTCGACGTTGCGGCCGACTTGATCTTTGAAGACCAGCGTCATGAGGCGCTGGAAGGTCGCCCCCGCGTTCTTGAGCCCGAAGGGCATATGGATGTAGCAGAAGGTTCCGAGGGGAGTTATGAAACTCATCTTTTCCTCGTCCCCTTCCGCCATCCGGACTTGATGGTAGCCCGAGTAGGCGTCTAGGAAGCTCATGAGCTCGCACCCCGCAGTGGAGTCGACGAGCTGATCAATCCGCAGGAGTGGGAAATTGTCTTTGGGGCAGGCGCGGTTAAAGTCGGTGAAGTCCACGCACATCCGCCACTTGCCGGTTGACATCTTGACGAGGACGGGGTTCGCGAGCCACTCGGGGTGCAGGACCTCCCGAATGAATCCCGCCTCTTGGAGCCGGGTGATCTCCACCTTGATTGCTTCTTGGCACTCGGGGGAGAGTTTCCGCAGCTTCTGTTTGATCGGGGGGTGACCAGGGGCCACTGCGAGCTTGTGCTCAATGACCTCCCGGGCGACGCCCCGCATGTCCGAAGGCTTCCACGCAAAAACATCAGAGTTTTCGCGCAGAAAAGCCGCAAGTTGCGCTGCATGCTCCTCGGGGAGCTCTGCCTCGATCCGGACGGTTTTTTCTTCGTCGCCCGGGGACAGCAGGATCTTCCGGAGGCCCCCTTCTGGACGTGGCTTGAGGAGGGGCCTCCCGGCCGATGGCGCAGCGACGTCTAGTTCCGGGGGGGAAGCCTCCCCCCGGGCGTCTTTATGAGGTTGACGCTTCCAATTGTGGCCGCAGCGCGCTCGTATAGAGCACGGGCCATGTTTTGGTCTCCCCAGACGTTGATCACACCATGCGGCCCGGGGATCTTCATGCAAAGGTAGTTTTGATGGGTGGTAGCCCCCAGCCGGTTGATTGTGGTCCTCCCCATTATCGCGTTGTAGGAGGAGCGGAGGTCCACTACGTCGAAGCGGACTAGCTCGGTCCGGTAGTTCTCCGGGGTGCCGAATGTCATAGGGAGGTTTACCTTGCCCACGGGGTGGATCGCCTTCCCCGGGACGAACCCTTGCAGGGGCCCTGCCGCGGGCTGCAGGAGCTTCTCATCCACCTGCATCTCTTTGAAAGCCTTCAGGAATAGGACGTCGGCGGAGCTCCCGCCGTCCACAAGGATGCGGGCCAGGTGGCAGTTGTAGATTGTCGCGGAGACGATGAGCGCGTCGTTGTGGGGGAAGCGAACCCCTCGCGCGTCTTCCGCCGTGAAGGTGAGGGGGACGTCCGACCACTTAGGTGGTGGGGACGCGTGTAGCACCCCCACAACCTTAACCTCGCGCGCGTACTCCTTATGCTGGCGCTTAGAGTCCCGCTCGGAGGTGGACCCTCCCACGATGACGTTGATGCGGCGCTGAGAAGTTTGAAAGGGGAGAGCTTCTGAAGGCTCCCCTTCCTGCGTCTGCGCCTGCTGACCCCCCGCGGAAGCGGGAAGGGCCGAAATAGCTGGCCGAGGGAGCAAGGAGGCCGGAGTCTCCCCCCCCCCCTGCCCGCGCTGGTCGAGGAACGCCGCGAAGTGCTGCAGTAGTTGGCCGCAGTCTCAGGTAGCGTGGGTACTGGACCCGTGGAAGCTGCACCACGGTCCTTCCCGCCTTCTCCCCGCGGAGCCTTGCTGGCCGCGCGAAGACTGTCCTCCCCCATGACCTTTCGGTTTGGGGAAGGGGCGGTTGCCCCTCGGGGGGTCGCGCGAGCCGCCTCCGCCCTCGAGGACAAAGGTGTCCCGAGGCCGTGGCTCGCTACGCCCCCCCTGTCTGGGGCGCTTGGGGGGATCCCTGGCCCCCCCTTCGGCGGGGGCGGGAGCCCCCTGGGTCTTCTTCCAGATGTCGTCTTCCTCCGCCCGAGCATACTTTTCGAGTACGTTGAAGAGCTCGTCGGCGGAAGAGGGGCAGCTCCGGGAGAGCCTTCGGTGGAGCTCCCCTGGGAGGATGCCGCTTTTGCAGGCTTCGATGACCGTAGAGTCGGGGACGTGTGCCACTTTACTCTTCTCCTGAGCAAAGCGCTTGAAGAAGCTTCTGATGGTTTCCCCAGTCCTCTGCCGGACAGTGTACAGCTGCGAGGAGTCCAGGGGGCGCACATGGTTCCCCTGGAAGTTTGCGCAGAACTCCCGCTTGAGCTGCGTGAACGACTTGATGGAGCCGGCTTTCAGGTTGTAGAACCAGGAGCGGGCGATTCCGGTGAGGTAGAGGGGGACGACATTGCATTGTACCGTCTCGTCCCCCCCAGCCGCGGAGATGGCAGTGGAGTAAACCTGCACAAATTCGTAAGGGTCTGCCTCACCGTTATAGTGCTCGATGTGCGGGGGGCGGTAGGGCCGCAACCACCGGATGCTGCGAAGTCTTCGGCACAGGGGCTGGTTAGTCCCCCTGCACTTCCTGGGGAGAGTCCCGGTCGCTGTCTTCTTTGACAAGACCCTCGTTTCAGACTCAGGGAGCGGTCCGAGAGGTCCGCCGGAGTGGCGGTGGCGACGCTTCTCTTCTGGACCGGGGCTGAGTTCCCGGACGTCCGGGCTCTCCCCCGGGGAGGCTGGGTCTTCCGCGGGCCTCTTCCCCCAACCGGTGCGAGAGCGAGGCTCCCCGCGCCCGCGGCCGGGGGGAAGTTCTTCCCCGCGCTCAGGTGAATGCATTCGCTCGACCTCCCCTCGGGCAAAACGGACGTGTTCCGTTGAGGGAGGGAGCTTATGCACTATAGCTACCGGCCCGGAGGCTTCCGGGGCCTGCTGAGGGGAGCCCCCTGCGAAGACCCCCGGGACCGGAAAGGGGGAAGCCCCTGTATTATCCGGAACTGGGGATGGGGCGCCCACGGCGACGTTTGGAACCGAAGTGGAGGGAGCCCCTGTGGCAACGACCAGAACCGGAAAGGGGGAAGCCCCTGTATTATCCGAAATCGGCGACGGGGGAGCCCCCGCGGCGACGTCCGGGACCGGGGAGCCGATGCGGGGGGAAGTCCGCTGAGGCACGGGAGCTGCTCTGTCGACCGCCCCCGGTGCGGTAAACGCAACGCGAGGGGCAGGACTGGCTCCCGGCGTAGGGAAAACCCCCGGCATGAAATGGGCTCCCGGCCCCGGGAATGGGCCTGAGAAGGGGTACCCCCCTGGTGCCATGAAGGGCCCTGGCATGAAGTAGCCCCCCGGCACCGGGACGGGCCTGGGCGCCGGGAAGGGTCCGGACGTATACCCCGCTGGGGGAGGGAACCCCCCAGCTGGATCATACGGGGCGGCCAAACCCCCGGAGGCCAGGGGGGCCGCCGGGTAGCCCATAAACTGGGCCATAGTCCCCGGGTATGGGTGCGACGCAAATGTAGGGGCCGGAGGCCGCGCCAACACGCTGAGCAGCTCATCCATAGAGCGCTGGGCGCGGAGCTGGCCCTCCACTAGAGCCTCAAGCAGGGCGTCCCGGGGAGCCGGGGGAGCCGTCAGGGGGAGACTGGTCCCGGCCAAGGTCCCCGCGGTCACCGGGAGCGACCTGGAGGTAGAAGCACCTAAGTTAAGAGAAGAGGGGGGAGGCGGTACCTGGGCCAGGTCACCTCCGGGTGGAAGCGCCGGGACGGCATTGTCCCAGACGGGCGGCGCCGGGTCTCCGAGACCCGGGTCACCAGGAAGGGTGCGAGCCCTTGTTCTTGGGGGAGCCATGGCGTCTTGTCACGAGTCCCCACGGTCGGCGCCAACTGTCGTGGTATTGCGAATACCCCGGCAGGTTTTGTGAACGATCCTAGCGAAGATTATGCGGCGTGGGTTGACCGGATGACCGGTCCTCCCCCGCCGGACAAACACAAGAGATGACACGAGGATTTATACAGGTTCGGGTCCCGGTGGGGGCCCTAGTCCTGTCGGTGCGCTCTCGACCGGAGTCGGCTGGGGAGGCTCTCTCCGTAGGAGAGGCTTCCGGAGCACACCTGTGAGTTTAGCTATTCCAATCAATATGAATCACCTGTTTACAACTGAGGGGTACAAGGGATATTTATAGCCCCAAAAAGAAGCAAAAAGCCTAAACTACCCCGGAAGCCACCGTCGGATTGAGGGGTCGAACGTCCTTCTCCCGGTCAAACGTCTTGGATGCTTGACAGGTGGTCGCTGATTCCCGAGGCGCTCCTCACGTGACCTGCACGTGATAAACAACTCGAGACTTTACCTTGAGGAGGGCGATGAGGCCCGGGACGGCGCCGGAGGCCATGTCTCGGGGGCCAAAACGCGGCGCCCGGGGAGGCCCCAGAGGCCATGTCCCCGAGCACATGGCGGCGCCCGGGACGGCGCCGGAGGCCATGTCCCGGGGGCCAAAAGGCGGGGCCCGGGGAGGCCCCGGAGGCCATGTCCCCGGGCAAATGGCGGTGCCCGGGACCGCGCCGAAGGCCAAGTCCCGGGGGCTAAAAGGCGGTGCCCCGGACCGCGCCGAAGGCCAAGTCCCGGGGGCTAAAAGGCGGTGCCCGGGACGGCGTCGGAGGCCATGTCCCGGGGGCCAAAAGGCGGTGCCCTGGGAGGCCCCGGAGGCCATGTCCCCGGGCAAATGGCGGCGCCCGGGACGACGCCGGAGGCTATATCCCGGGGGCCAAAAGGCGGCGCACGGGGAGGCCCCGGAGGCCAGGTCCCCAAGCAAATGTGACGCAACTTACCTGGACTTAGTTTCGCGGAGATTTCCCCCAACATGAGATATATCTCATGGATGGTTGTGGCAGCTAGAATAGATCAGATGATGGATGCATGCCCACCACACCTCTTTTTATAGGGCCTTGCATATAAGTCCTACTTAAATGCGAACCCTAATTCTAATGGTAAACCCATTATCAATAGGGGACCCATTTCGGATCACATCCGAATTAATACTCCAACCCGTTAAATGTGTGACCCTATAGGTTTGTGTATATTTGGACGCAACTGAAAACAACTTCCCGAATCACAAGTCATAAGCGGCCTCTAGCAAGACATTATGACTACCCGCATGTACATGAATATCATATCCGAGGAACCTATACAACTTATCATGGATTATCTCTTTACCTCATGATACTAGATCGAACTCAAGGTGAGAAACGTGTCATCCTTGAATAGCTCGGTCCTTTCTTGATCTTGTAATGGACTAATCTTTCCATAGTTGACTCTCAACTATATTCGGCATGGCCATGCACTTTCTTAGTCCAATTACATCAAGGGGCCCAGAGATATCTCTCTCAAGATATGAGAAGGGCAAATTCCATCTCGATGATTCACTTTCAACTACATGGTTCATAACATATCTATATGTCACCTTTATGACTACTTGATTAAAAGTAGCGGTTAATGATACCAAGTATGCTACTACGCATGTATGAAATTGTGATGATCTCAGGTCTAAAGATAAACCAAAATAACTATCAGAAACAAACTGACAACACATAAAAAACTCAACAGTGTCTCAAGATGGGTCAATCCAACCAACATGTTCTCCAACATGTGTCCACGACATTGACTTGATATCTCATATCCATGGTCCGTTAAACTTGACTATCAATCAATGATCATGCTGACTTATCTTACATTATTATTCCATGTAATGCCGAAAGTCAGGGATATTTAGAATAAGTATCACCAATAATGCTGACAATTCATTTATCATAATAAAGAGTTCCACGAACAAATCACATACTTGTTTGATCAATAAAAGTGATACTTTATTCAAGAAATGCAATAACATTTTATTCGTAACAATTCATAAACATATCATGATACAATCATCTCCATGATTGCCTCTAGGACATATCTCTATCAGCCAGTACAATCGCTGGTACAACGGTTAGAGGATCTCTTCCACTGTTACATTTGGCGAGAGCCTCACTCTTGTTCAAGATCCTGCGTTAAATCGCTAAGAACTCAAGAACTCCCCTAAATTCTTGCTAAGGCTCAACTATTATGTCTGTTGCCGAAATGAGTTTAGGGTTTGCACGTTTTCAAAGGCAAACTTAGGGTAAAAATGCTACCAATTCCCCCATGCTAGTATTTTGCTTGTCCTCAAGCAAAGAATGTTAATGATTTTTCCAAAAATTGGAATGCCTTGGTTAATAAGATTTTCAATAAACAACTTCCCGCAATTCACATCACATCTATACATATGAAACAATTGATCTAAACAATTTAAACTCTCCAAATGCAAATATTCAGCTTATCAAATTTCAACCTTACAAAAGAGAGAGCTTAATCGACTAAATCATCTTGACAACTTCTTTCATATAGGGTTTAGAACAAACAATAGCCAAATAAAACTATCATTATGCTACAATTTATACAAATTTGCTAGATTACCCTATTTAGAGAGGAATTTAAACATTTTTATTTCTGATTTTTTATTTATTCATTTTTTATTTTCTTCAATTTTTTCATGCTCTTAACCAGAATGTTTTGAACTCGATCATCCGTTGCGGCTAGAAGAGACACAGCTGAAGACGCTTACTTAAGTGCACTTACAGATAGGCAGCTTTATCGATTTCCCGAACCCTTGTAAGCAATCTCATTGTCCCATATACCTTCCCTTCACCAGCTGGTCAACGATTCATCACCGCCTCCCCCCAGCGGGTCGCATATATGTTACAAGAGACTAGATAAAGCCATATCTTAAGCAACCGTTTTATTATAGTAAAGGAAAGATATTTTTTTGTGTGCGTAAGTTAAGTAAATCTTCCCTTCCCCAACTGGTCAACGATTCATCACTGCCTTCCCCAGTGGGTCGATTATACTTCACTATTACACGTTTTTTCTTTTAAAGAGAAGGACAATTATCAATCTAAGCATACAAAGTGACATAAGAGAATTAAGTTTAGATAATAGTTCATTAGAAGCCTTCAAATTTGGAAAAATTCAATAATGATCTAAAAGACAAGCACAATCTTTAATGGTTAATTTAACACTAAAACTGGATGTAGGCATTTAAAATTTTTAAGAGAGCTAAGTTCAATGAATCATATGAAAAGATGTGATAGAATAGTCATCTAATTGATCAAAGATCATCTTCAAAACAAGGCGTTCCAAGTTGATATTTTTTTATTTTTCAGTTTATGATGGCAAGATGGTGGAATGATGATAATTGAAGACTAAGAAAACGGTTAAGTGACTACTTCCCATGTTAAATCAGACATTGTCCTCAATGTCGGAAAGAGATACAAATTACCGTTTGTAGTCATGGTGTCGGGAGATGGATGTTGTTGAAGATGACGTGGTGAAAGAGGGTGTTGTGGTCCATGTAGCTTCGATGGTTCGATCCAAGGTGTCACAAGTTAAAACCTAAAAAGAAAAAAAAAGAAACAAAAAATAAAAGAAAAATTAAAATTAAAACTTGCGTACCTTGGAGATCACTTGTCAGAGGTGGTGGAGGTGGTTGTGGAGATGAAAGATCTAGGGCTGATTTTGTGGAAGTTTAGAGGAGCTTGGGAGCTCAAATAATGGAGTTTGTGCTGTTGGGAGGGTTGGAGATGATGGATTTATTTAAATAGAGGTGGTAGGTAGGAGTTCTAGGTGTATGGGAGAAGAAAAACACAAAGAAAACAAAATTTCAGCACTAACTGTCCAAAAACATAGAGGAAATAGAGTCTGGCATGACCACGGGCACGGGTCGTGCTCTGGCTCATGCTCAGCTCGGTTAAAAATCCGATTTCAAGCAGTTGGTCGAACCGAGCCCGGCACGACCACGAGCATGGGCCGTGCCACTGGTCGTGCTCGACTTTGTTGAAAAAGAAATTTTTATTTTTTTGAAAATGAGCAAACCAAGCATAGCACTGGTCGTGCTCGGTTTGGTTGAAAAAGAAAAATTTTGCTTTTTTTAAATCGACCCAACCGAGCCTAGCACTGGTCGTTCCTCTAGTCGTGCTCGGTTCAGTGGTGTTGGAAAAAGTTTTATTTTTTGAAAACAATCAAACCAAACCCAGCACTGGTCGTGCCGCTGGTCATGCTCGGTTCAGTTGGTTTTGGAAATTTTTGTTTTTTGGTTGTTTTTCAAAAGTTTGAGCCCTGGTTTGAGAAGGGTTTTAAAAAATAGGTGTTCAAAGATCAAACGACGTTGGAATTGAGCGATTCTTGCGCCATTGTGTTCATAAAAGAGAGAACTACATGTTAGTACACCGGGTTGCCTCCCGACTAGTACTGATTTAATGTCTCGCTCGATAGAACGTTCTCGGTCATTTATAAATTGATGGAATTGAAAGAATTTACTGAGTTTAGTGTACTTACCTAGTCTCCTTGATCCGTTTGAGACCTAGTCTTGGTTTTCGCACTAGGCTCACCCAAATTCTAATATGCGGAATAACGGGATCTTACTCGGAAATACCGAAACCCAAAGTAATTGCACAACTCTTTATTTCAAAGAGGGCTTTACACGTCGAACGTTAGACACACTTGTCTACGTCGAATGAACTATAAGTGTCTAAAACTCAAATAAGTTCTATGACTCTTCGATGATCTAAACTAGACCTATTACAAGGTATTTATAGTCCAATCGTATGAGTACGTATCAGACTCAATAACCTAAACGTATTAGACTCATATAACTAATCCTAAATAGATAAGCTTAGTTATACACATTCGGATCGGATTACAATTTCGAACAGGGAACGAATTCCTTTTCCTGGTCGCGAACCAATCCAGGGTCACAAAACCTTTCCGAACACGGTTAAGGTCGCAAAGTCGTATGCGATCAGGACTTGGTCGCGAATCCGTATGCGATCAGGACTTGGAGATCCTCCCGGATCACTCCTGCATTATATAACTTGATGTGATGCATGTTTACCTTGAAAGTGGTACCGTCGTGCGCCCAAAACTCTATGGTACCATACAGCAAGACTTTTTCTATCGTGTATGGCCGAGTCCATTGCGATTTCAATTTTTTTTCGAGGAAGATGATGTGATGTGGAGCTGAATGTTGTAGTTTGAAGTTGGTTGGTCCTGAAAAAAGAGAAAGAAAAAGAAAGAGAGAGAAGAAAAGAAAAATAAAAGAAAGAAAAGCCGACAACCGCTGGTTTAACGTCCCGCTCGATGTAGACCTTAGCATGATCTTTATGGAGGTTCCCGATAGTGATTTTGAATGTTTGCTACAGTGAGAGAACTAAGCCTATTGTCTAGCAATTCATATTCAGTTTTCATCATAGCTAGGTTCAATCGATTTTAGGGCTCAACACCAATAGAATATACTAATGCCTTGCGATGCAATGTTAGTGTATTGCTCAATGTGCTTGCTGGTTTATCAGTTATATTGGCATTACAAGCATAGGATTATATTTATCTCTATCAAGAAGCAAATATTTCACTGAGGAAGGAAGATGTGTGAGAATTGGTACCTTGTTCGCGCAAGAATTTTCATGATTTCTTATCATTAAGAGTCGATTGGGCAATGATGATGTGTTTGTAGTGGCATGATCATCCTTTTTATTGCTCGTCTTAGGGTTCTCATCAAGAGAATCATCTCCAATTTGTTTACCCTGCAGTACAGTCTCAAGAGGGTCTATCCTACATGTGTGGTCCTCATACATAGGGCAATTAGTAATTTCAGGCAGTTTAAACAATATTTTACCATTCCCCATGTGAAAAGTAATTGTACCCTCACATATATTAATTTGAGCTTTGTCTAAATCATCCAAATCCCTTTTATTTGTAAGAATTTATTTTAAGAATTTTCCATATGAAGGAATTTGAGTGATAAGATTAGCGAAAGGCACAGTCACATTCAGTTTTTTAAGGATATCAAGGGTTTTGTCATTAAAATTAGACTAGAGGTAACAACTTAAAAAAGATGGAATTAGTCTAGAGACATGTGTTACCTCATTATTACCTGATTCTATTTCTTTTGATTGTTCATCCTTACTGGGGTCGTCTGCCAGCACTAGTGGATCATCGTTCTTAAGTTCGATCATCGACATCAAATCCTTGATAGGTGTCTTCGTTGGTTCCAGTTGCACCTTCTCTCTTTGGAAAGTTCCTGCACCATTCAAATCAACAGTATCAACACAAGCTATAACATTAATATATTAAAAATCATGAGGGTTGATAGGTTAAGAACGAATAGTGTTAGAAATTTTTTACCAAAGGCAGTAGGCAAGAAGCCTACTGCTAAATAGATTAAATATAGTAATATAAGAAGAAAGAGTACAAGATCAAGAAAAAAGAAAGATCACAAAAATTCAATCCATCTTAAGAGTCTAATTCTAATCCTTTCCTGCATTCGAAGGGCTACAAGCTTCAAGTCAATGATGAAAGCCCACTTCCAATCCAAGGAATTCAGAACCCTCAGTTGAAAAATCCTTTTGTTTCTAATTTTCCAAATATTCCAAAGAGCCACCATGATGATCTCCATGAAGAAATCTTTAAATACCATATTATCATTTCTTGCCTTCCAGAGTATCACCGGTAGAGAAGAATTCATTGTCCATTTAATTTCAATCAAATCCCAGCATTGAGTTGCAAAACTACAGTAAAAAAAGATATGAAGTTGAGTTTCTGTAGTCCCTTCTGAGCATAATTCACACATATTTGAATGAATAGCCATGTTCTTTCTAATTAACATATCTCTTGTATTTAATCTATCCGAAAGAAAAATCCAGAAGGTTGGCCATTTGCACGAATTAAGTCTTGAGCATGCGAACGTGCGTAGAGATGTAGTCGATCTTCTGGTTCTGTGCAACATTTTCCTTCTCTTGATTTGCTAGAAAAGCTTCTAGCATGCGCTCGATGTTAGATTGTTCGGGTTGATTTTGTCGTTGATGTGGTGGTCGGTATAGTTGTTGTTGTTGTTGAAACGATGGCCTTAGTGCTTGGTACGATTGTTGTTGTTAAGGGAGTTGGTGCTGTTGTTAGATCGGTCTTGATGCAGCATTTTCATCCCACATTGCTTGTAGTTCTGTGTCATACCTTTGATTAGATCGTATGTTTCGTCAACAATTTTGTTCATGAGTGCACCACTAGCTGTGGCGTCAACAGTCATCTGTGCTGAGTAACTCAAGGCGTTATAAAATGTTTGAACTACAAGCCACTTTTCCAGGCCATGGTGTGGGCATGACCTCAAAAGTTCCTTGTACCTGTCGACGATTGGGACTCTAGTCCTTAGTCGAACTTATGCATATATAATTATGTAGTGTGAAGGCCAAGCATCTAGACGAAGCTCAAGTGAATCACGGTATCTATGTCTAAGGAAGAAAGGAATTTATACAGGTTCGGGCCCTCGGATGATGAGTAATAGCCATACTCTTGTTGGGATTTCACTAAGAATATCAAGGTTTACAGAGAAGAACAAGAGGAGTTCCCAGATGAACTAAGAACAATCTCCTATTCTCTATTACACAGTGTATAATAACATACTGTTTCTGTCTTTTGGATTTTGTGTCTTGGATCCCCCCTGGCTCTCTCTGGCAATCCCTCTTTTATAGCTCATCGTAGACCATCGGTTATAGGATTGAAGGGTCGCTGGGAGGTAGACATGCACCGGTCATAATGTGTAATTATGCCCATTTATGATTGCACTTTTATCTTCTTAACGGTTATCAGAAGCTACAACATTCCTGGGGAATTAATGGCTGAAAGTATCCAAAGCAGCCGTAGTGGTCGAACAGGCTTAACTATTGGGTATGGTCGAATGGGCCCCATATAGCCGTTTGGATGTTTTAACTCTTCAGTAGCTACGGTCGTGTACTAACCATGACTATGTGTTGTTATTCCTTCACTCTCCACGACCTGGGCTATCACGGGAAAATATCTCCATGACCAGGATATTCGTGGGTATGTGAGACCATGGACTTTGTGACCTTACTATTGTGGATGTCTTGAGACTACAGACCCCACGACAATACAGTCTGAGACCGTAGAAAGGCCATGTCCAGAATATCTTGGACTGTCCTATTGTCTCCCTCTTAGGTACTGAGACCACAGAGGGGTGTGTAAATAATTTAGATCTTGTTCTGTAGCTAGCCCTTGCGACTATAGAGCAGCAAACACTACTACAGAATTCATCATCACAGTCAGGTCAAAACAGACATCACAGACGGTTCTTACCCGTCAGTGATATTCGAGTCAGTGATAATCACGCACTATCACAGACGGTTTTTGATGTTTTCAACCGTCTGTGATATATCCATTCACAGACTGATATAAGGTCAGAACCGTCTGTGATAAGGTCAGAACCGTCTGTGATACTCATATTTCACAGACAGTTATAAGGTAAGAACCGTCTGTGATAGTCACACTATCACAGACGGTTCTGTTCTCAGAGCCGTCTGTGATATTTGAGTATACACAGACGGTTTTGACATCAGAACCATCTGTGATACTTTAGTATATACAGACGGTTTTAACATCAGAACCGTCTGTGATAGTATGAGTATCACAGACGGCTTTGACATCAGAACCGTCTGTGATAGTATGAGTATCACAGACGGCTTTGACATCAAAACCGTCTGTGATACTCATACTATCACAGACGGTTTTAACATCAGAACCGTCTGTGATAGTGTGACTATCACAGACGGTTCTGTTCTCGACCATCTGTGATATTTGAGTATACACAGACGGTTTTGACATCAGAACCATCTGTGATACTTGTACTATCACAGACGGGTGTGAGAACAGAACCGTCTGTGATACTTTAGTATATACAGACGGTTTTGACATCAGAACCGTCTGTGTTAGTATGAGTATCACAGACGGCTTTGATGTTATAACAGACTGTGATAGTCATAATTCATAGACGACTTTGATCTCACAACCGTCTGTGATACTCATATTATTACCGACGGCTTGGAGGTTAAACCAATCTGCGATATCAGCGACGGTGTTAATATTGAAACCGTCTGTGATAGTGTTATTATCTCAGAACCGTCTGTGATAGTCTGATATCACAGGCGGATCTGAGGTCAAAATCATCTGCGATGTGTTATTATCTGTGACTGTTATAATCTCAGACGGTTTGTAAGATCAAAACCGTCTGTGCATGCACAGACGGTTTTGATCTTACAAACCGTCTGAGATTATAACATTCACAGATATCCTCTGTACAAATTGCATTTTCATATATACAGTTCATGAATTTCATACATGCATAGTACTCAAATATATACAGTCTCATGCATATATATTTGTACAATTGAACTCAGAATTATATTTGTACAGTACTCAAATATATACAGTTTCATATGCACATGCAGTACTCAAATATATTTGCACCCCTCTCTGTATAGCATTTCATATATACAGCACAGAACTCAGAAATATGTACAATTGAACAAATAAATGTAATCGACAATTAAAGTGTGTTAGATGTACAAATAAATGTAAGGCCGCACTAATACGAACCTTGCGGGTCCCTAAACTTCCCCTTGGGTGATATGACCTCCGAAAGGAAAAACTCAGCGAGCATCCCTCGGACATTACTAATCTGCCGAGGGTCAAGGCTTTCTGAAGGGAAGTCGACCCCCTGCAGCAAGAGTTGGTACATAAAAAATTAGCTGAATTAAGTTGTAAATTCTGTCAAATCGAGACAAATTAAGGGGAGCAGTTGTAATACCTCGGGGAAATCGGGCCGGTGAGGGGTGATGATCAGGTCATACATGTGGCGCATCACGTAGAACCCACATGTATTGTCGTCCGACTGCTGATGGCACTGCCAATTTACAGACCGAGAGTTAGGTGGGGACAAGTTATAAAATAAAACAGATTCAGTTGAAATTTGTACTGAAAATTGTAACCACTGAAACTTATCGGCTCGCCGCTCGTGTTGTGTCCCTACCTCGGCAAAGTACTTCGTGAAAGCCCTGTAGATAGTCAAAATTGACAGTTTGAGGATAGCCGAAATTGACAATTTGAGGACAATAAATCTAGATGCATGCAAGACAGGTCCACATCACCTTCCGAATACATCTCGTGCGCCGGAATACGAGTACCCTTTCCTCTGCAATGAGTCAAGGTAGAACACCTTGTTGCTTTTCGGAATAAGTAGCAGCAGGATCCAGTGGTAGCTACATATTACACGTAGAGAATTAAAAATTTAATCTAAATTTGGGGGTGTGCACATGGAGACACTAATCTACGGGTGAAGTACTGATGAAAGCACTCACCTCTGGTTGTAGGGTACAAGTATATACTCCTTGTCGACCTGAGCAAGCAACCCTCTTTTGATGTAGTCGACAACGAAGTCTGTGTCAGTCCTAAACATCACCTCGGCTACCATCTGGGGGTCCAAAAAACCAACAGGTATGCCCTTGGATTTGGCATAGTTGGCCATGCAGCTGCACGGAAGTAACCAATTAATAAATGACATATATCCGTATATGCACGGATAGTAGGATACTTACAGCACCCAAGACCGTAGGATTGACAAGTTGAGCGCATCTTTGTTTAGCAAATTGTGCAGGTCTTCGAAGGTCACCGAGTAGGTCCCAACGTCGTGATGGAACTCTGCCACGGTGTACTTGACCATGATGTGCGTCGGATGCTGCGTCCTGGTCTGGTTTGTCCTCCTCATGTACCATGCATGCAGGCTCTGGCATGCTAACCCCATGCTCGAAATTGCGATATCGGAGGCCATGGGCATCCCCAGAGAGAACGGCATGAGAGCTGGCGCACTCTTCTCGCTCTCCTTCGACGGGCTCTTCTTTGCTTTTCCCCTCATAGCCAGCTTCTTGAATGGTTGCCTCTTACTCGGAGTCAGCTTCGTCGTCGAAGGGGTATGCTGGCTAGTAGGCCGCGTCTCGGTCTGTGATGTCTGCGATGTAAGAACCTACGTATTAGGACACTAACTCTGAGGGCTATTATTACAATACAAATTATGAAACTGGTGGGGGAATTACCTCATACAGGACGATGTCTTTCTTGGGCCATTGCACGAACGTGTGCACCGCATCCCCGAGAGTGGTAATCTCGTCGTTCGGCGGCTTCTCCAATGGAAAACCCTTGCAATGGTCAAAGACACTGTCCACTTGGACACGTGCAAAACCCTCACATAGAGGGGCACCATGGATTGTGGCCCTCGCCGTGCATGGTTGCGCCATCCCACGGGCAGCCTCGATCGGGAAGACACCGGCCAGCACCATAAGCTTGCAGGAGGCGGGTTCCTACAAACAGTGCGCATTAACATGTTGAATTTCACCGCTTCTCACTTTCGAATGAATTAACATAGACAAACAGTGCGCATTAACGGTCATTACCTGCAGAGAGTCCACCGGATACTTTGGAGGAGAGGGCTCCGTCTGCGAAGACCCCGGCGCAGACGCGCAGCTACTACGGTGGCCAATGGGGGTCGGTACTTCCGCTGGGTCTGCGCCAGCTGCTAGAATAGGGGTGCCCTGGGTCGCCTTTCTTAGCTCTTCGTACATGGACCGCATCTCCGACAACTGCTACAGCAGTGCTTTGTCCCAAACAGCGAACTCCGATCGCATCTCCTCCTTCAGCCGTTCATCGCGGGCTTGGTGGGATCTCTTTCTCCTCTTAGCCGCCTCCTCATCATCGGGGAAACCATGCCTCCAAGGCACAGTGGCGCCGAGGCCGCGCACGCGGCCTGGATGCTCCTTGTTTCCTAGCGCCGCTGTGAGGATATCCCTGTCCCTCCTCGGGTTGAACTCTCCGGATGCCGCCTGCGCACTCAGCGTCACCTGCAACAGGACAACTTAGCAATACAGCCCATTGCATGCGTGTTATGAGGATAGTACGTGATCGGACAATCTTACCAGTCGGTCGATCACTTCCCTGTCCGCAGGGTTATTCACGGAGACGCTTCCGGAGGAGTCCATCGTCGATCTAGCTCGGCACCAATTGCGGGCGCGCACGTCCGTTATGCCCGCATAAGGACTGCCGGCCGAAGACTGTGAAGCTTCCTCGTCCTGCTTCCTCCACAGCGCCTTCTTCCCCACATACCCACCGGTGCCTAGTCTGTGTGGGTGGGTGTTCTTGGCCTGGTTAGCCTGGGCCTTCGCACTAAGCTCCTGGAACTCAGGCTTGCCCTTCATCTCTACGAACTGCTGCCATGCCTCGGGAGTCACGAAAGGGTAGTCATTGAAGGGGGTCGTCGACTCCTTCACATAGTGCCTGACAAGTTCGCTCTTGAAGTTCCTCCACGCCTTGTTTATTGACATAAGTGTCCTCCGGCGGACGGTGAAGTGGCGATCCTCCGGAATGTGAAACGCCGCCTGCACTTCTTCCCACAGCGCATCCTTGCACTCTGGGGGCACTTGACCCCAGTCGGAGGTGGTGATGGGCACCCGCTCCCTTGCCACTTTGCCGCATAGTGAGCGGTACTGACCGACAAGTTTGGGCGGAGCTTCCGGCACACCATTGTCGTCGAACTGGACGTGCTGCTTTTCCGCCTTGTTCAGACGCGCGCATGTCGTCCGGCCTCGCCCCTTTCCCTTCTTCTGCGGGGTCACGGCGGACGAGGCGACCTCCGGCCCAGGCGTCTCATCGCCAGCGAGGTCACCCTGAGTCCCCGAGTGGTGCATTTCGTCACCAGACATAGTTCCTAACATAAGTGAAAGAGAGAACAGTTTAAGTAAATATGCAACTAATAATTCTATAACAAAACCCATACAAGAATGACAGAAACGGTGGGGAGGCGATGGAGGTGATCGCGTCGGAGGCGGGAGGGCGATGGAGGTGATCGCGCCTGACGGTGGAAAGGCGATGCAGGTGATCGTGACAGACGGAGAGGAGAAGGTGGGAGGCGATGGAGGTGATCGCGACGGACGGTGCGAGGGCGGAGAGAGCTAGGGCAAACAGAGCTAGGGCGAAGTAGAATGAGCGGGATAAAGCCCGCCTTGAACTATGTACCGCGTCGGTATTATCACAGTCGGTTCTCACATATGAACCGTCTATAATAGTATATATCACAGTCGGTTCTCACATCGAAACCGTCTATAATAATCGTAGTCCCAAGAGAGATTATCACAGACGGTTTTGAGTTGAGAGCCGACTGTGCCTGAGATTATCACAGACGGTTTGGAATTGAGAACCGACGGTGCACGTTAAGAACTCGAAGAGTCTGACACTGTTGAAAATATCACAGACGGTTTTATATATATAACCGTCTGTGATAATATTATCACAGTCGGTTCTCAAATAAAGACCGTCTGTGGTAATCTACATAGTGAGAGATTATCACAGACGGTTGTGAGGTTAGAACCGACTGTGCACCGTCTGTGCTAGGTCAAAACCGTCCTTGATAATCTCTCTATTGAACGTTAGTTTTACAAATTGAAACTGATCTGTAGCTTTCAACTCTGAATGCTCGAAAACATGTTTTAAATGAACACTCAGATATTTCAAATGTAGTCCAAATACTCTGTAAATTGGTTACTATGTACGTATATCCGATAATTGGTTACAATGTAGTCCAAATGCTCTGTAACTTGAGCATTCTCCACGTAATATTGTATGTTAAATTTACAAATGGGAACTTTCACCGACAATTTGCACGTACACAGCCATGTTATCCTCAACTTTCCACTTGCCGTGGCCCTGCAAATACGAGAATTACAGGAGATATAAGCTATGCCGATGGAAACAGAGAGATAAGACGTACAGTTGATTACCTTTAAAGCATAACCCTTCCTGGTGATCCATACGCACGTAACTGGTTTCGTCGGTGTCTTCAGTATCGACCTGTACGCCATCTCCAAATGGAGGAATCTCATCAAATTGATTGTATTCCTCCTCGTCTACGACATTTTCAACTCCAACAATCCTTCTCTTGCCATGAAGGACGATGTGCCACTTCTTATTGGCCGGGTCAGTGACATAAATGACCTGAATGGCTTGATTTGCAAGTATGAATGGCTCATCTTTATAAGCAACGCGATCCAGGTCCACAGAAGTGAAACCGTAACTGTCAACCTTCACACCCTGTGGGATTTGGACCCCTCGGCATCGAAACAGGGGAATCTTGAACAGTACGTAATCGAGCTCCCAAATTTCTTCAATGAACCCGTAGTACGAGTTCAATCCACGTACTACCCTTGTTGGGCCTGTCTTGGTGAACCCCTCATGGAAAACTTCTACGCTCACTCCACTATTTTGCACAGTGCTCTTTCGATCTTGAGCTTTCGTGTAAAATGTGTACCCATTGATGTCGTATCCCTGCCAAGTCTATACAGTAAACGTGGGCCCTTTTGCCAACCATTTAAGGTTCTCACTTGCGGACTCTCCGGTGATTTGCACCTTCATCCACGCGTTGAATCGACTATTATGTTGTCCCGTGATCCAAACCTCGGATCGGCGAGGATTGTCTTGTCGTAGCATCTCCTTGTGCTCGTCGATGTACGGAGACACCTCCGTCATGTGTTGCAAGACCCAAAAATGAGCTTTCGAGTACATATCGAAATCAGGAGTGATGGCTCTCCGTCCGATAGTGCCAACACCATCAAGCCTCCCCTCGTGACGAGACACAGGAACTCCTATTGCTTCTACCTCGGCCATGTAATCGACGCAGAACTCAACAACCTCTTCCGCTGCATAACCTTCGGCAATGCTACCCTCGGGCCGGGACCGATTCCTCACGTAGGCCTTAAGTACACCCATGTACCTCTCGAATGGATACATATAATGTAGGAACACGGGTCCACATATCTTGATTTCTCTGACAAGGTGGACGGTGAGATGGACCATGATATCAAAAAACGATGGAGGAAAATACATCTCAAGTTGACAGAGAGTTCGAACCACCTCGCTCTGCAAAGAATCCAGTCCATCGGGATCAATGACCTTGGAAGAAATTGCATTGAAAAAAAAACATAGCCTCGTGATCGTCTCTCTGACCTTATGCGGCAGAATACTCCGGATGGCAACAGGAAGCATTTGTGTCATCAACACGTGACAATCATGAGACTTCATACCCAGCAATTTCAAATCGCCCATGGACACAAGCTTTTTCATATTTGCGGAGTAACCCGATGGAACTTTAACACCATGGAGACACTTACAGAGTTCTGTCCTCTCAGCCTTGCACAAAGTGTAGCATGCGGGGGGGAGGTATATACGGCCTTTATCGTCCTCTCTCGGTGCTAGCTCGGGCCTGATTCTCATTTCGATCATGTCACGCCGCACATTGATGCCATCCTTTGTCTTCCCTGGAATGTTCAGCAATAGGCCGATTAAACTGTCACAAACATTCTTCTCTACATGCATGACATCAATGCAATGACGAACCTCTAAATGCTCCCAATACGGTAAGTCCCAAAATATCTATCTCTTCTTCCAAGTGTTCTTCGTGCGGGGTTTCAATTTACCACCCTTTCCAAACACAACGTCTATGTCCTTCACCCGTGAGTAAACATCTTTCCCGCGCGTAGGCTTCGGGGCTGAACCATCTTCCTTGTGGCCGTCAAATTCCCTCTTCCTCTTACGGTACGCGTCATTCTTCGGAAGAAACCTACGGTGACGCATGTACACTGTTTTCCTGCAATTCTTCAGCCACACGCTCTCAGTGTCATCTTCGCAGTGGGGGCAGGCTTTGGCTCCTTTCGTAGTACGGCCCGACAAATTTCCAAGGGCTGGGAAATCGTTGATGGTGCAGAATATCATAGCACGTAGGATGAAGTTCTCTCGTTTGTATGCGTCCCATACCTGCACCCCTTCGTTCCACATTGTTAGGAGATCCTCTATCAATGGTGCTAGGTACACATCAATATCGTTTCCGGGTTGTTTTGGTCCTGAGATAAGTAGAGACATCATGATGTACTTGCGCTTCATACACAACCAAGGAGGAAGGTTGTAGATACACAAAAGAACCGGCCAAGTGCTATGCCGACTGCTCATGTTACCAAAAGGATTAATTCCATCGGTACTCAACCCGAACCTTATATTCCTCAATTCTGCTCCGAAGTTAACAAATTCCCTGTCGATGTTTCTCCACTGCGAAGAATCAGCGGGGTGTCTCAACTTTCCATCCTTCTTCCGGTCTTCCGAGTGCCAACGCAGTAATTTTGCCTCTTTACGGTTTGCAAACAAACGCTGCAAGCGGGGAATGACTGGCAAATACCACAACACCTTAGCAGGAGGTCCTTCCTTTATCTCCGTGCAGTCGCCATCGTCTGTTCGGTCCTTAGTACGCTTATAGCGGGATGCGCCGCACACCGGACAAACATGCATATTTTTGTAGTCGTTACGGTAAAGGATGCAATCATTAGGGCATGCGTGTATCCTTTCTACTTCCATTCCCAAAGGACACAACAGCTTTTTCGCTTGGTAGGTGTTTTTTGGCAACTCGTTTCCTTCCGGGAGCATGTCCGCCAAAAGATCTAACAGTGCTGTGAAACTCTTGTCGGTCCAGCTGTTGCTTGCCTTCAATTTTAACAGTTCAAGCACAGAGGCCAACTTTGTGTATTTCGACTTGCAACCAGGGAACAACGGCCTCTCTGAGTCCTCAATCAAGCGCTTGAATTTGCCAAACCCCCTTTCACTGTAATTTCCTTCGACATCACGCAACATGTCATCTAAATGGTCATCCTCTGGCATATCCTCGTCGAAGTCGTTGTTTGGATCCGGCATGTCCTGTTCCTCAACCTGAGTGGCAGTTGTTTCTGCAGTTGACTCTTCTCCATGGTGGACCCAACACGTGTACCCCTTTTTGAAACCACGTCGGATCAAGTGGGCGACAATTTGAGATGAGTTGGTGAACATCTTAATATTCTGGCAGTCTACACAAGGACAGTACATATATGGTAAACCCTTCTTCGCCATGTCTTGCACAGCAACCTTTTCGAAATCAAAAACACCTTTCATGTATTCCTCACCCACTCGGTTGTCATTATACATCCAGTCTCGGACCATCTGCAATAAATCAAATTCATACACATGCTAATTAGTAAATCAATGGAGATCGATATTGATGATGAAATCAAGTAATGTGTACGCCTTGGGAGCAAGTAACCAACCTTGGTTCGATCCTCAAATTTTTGCCCCCAAATGCTCCCCCTGCCTTTCGAGATTTCGCTCTTCCTTGCCCTAAATCTCTTCGAACTGGACAGTGTAGGTCGAGCAAGAGAGTACGACTAGCTCAAAACATCCACCAAAAGACCTTTTATACCAGGTTCAGTACAGACGGTTCTATATAATACCGTCGGTAATATCGGTGCATTATTGAAGAAAAGAAATATCACAGACGGTTATGAACTCCAAACCGTCCGCTTTACATCAGAACCGTCTGTGTATTTGATTATGACAGTCGGTTCTCACATCTGAACCGTCTGTGTTATCACATCCGACCGTCTACGTTATTATCACAGTCGGTTTTTACCTCAGAACTGTCTGTGTATGTTGTTATCACAGTCGGTTTTTACCTCAGCACCGTCTGTGATAACACAGACGGTTTTAAAGTCCGAACCGTCTTTAATATCCCGGTTTTTTTGTTTGCATTCGACTACTGGTCATCAGTTGTTCCACATGTTTTTCATATTTGGTTCTATCTTATTTCAATGTTAGTATTTACAAAAATGAACGTTCAGACTGTTTGGTTTTATCTTGTTTTTCATATTTGTTTTATATATATGTCTGAAATTAAAACCGTCTGTAATCTTTCAAGCAGAGACGGTTTTGAGTTAAAAACCGTCTTGATCGCAGCACTATTTTCTTGTTAACATTTTTACACAGAACATCATTTGGTGATTATCAGTTACATAATCAATCGAAAGCCAGATATATAAGGAAAAGAAATTTCTTATTTCTTACAATCTTTCCATACATAAGAGATACTATTAATTAAGCGACCAATTGATTAGTGTCGACCTGTTCCGAAAGTAATTTACAAAGTTCTCCTAGGGACGTATTGGCATCAGTAGGATCTACACTGGCCGCCCCAGGAGAACTACCAATGGCTCTAAGACTATCAACATCATCTCTCACCAAAGGAGTGGATTTGGCATCAGTAGGATCATCCAAGAAATTAAAGTTGATACAACCAAGGTGGAGATGAAGCTGCAACTCAAAGCATGCACTCTGCCAAGTGCAGAATGGCAAAAGACATCCCCTCAGAATGCTTCTCCAGCGCCTCTTTTTTTTTTGGAGAGTTCTGCACAAGGCAGCTTTCTCCTCCTGCACATATGCTTCTCCAGCTTCGGAGTGGATTTGGACGTGGAAGTGTGAGCCTTACCCCAGAAAAGCTGATGATACAAAGGTGTTGGAGAGGGGATATTGGAAGGATTATTGTGGATCTCCAAAGGTGGAGTCGATGCAACTGGAGGGGTTGCAAGGGGCAATGTGGCAACACAGGCCTCAGCACCCTCTAGAGTCTTCGCTGCAGCTCCACTGTACGATCTTTCATCATTTCTAAGTCTCTTCTTTGGAGGGATCATTTCCTCAAGCACCTGTGGATTTCGAAATGCATTTGTTTCGAGGTAATCAAGTCATAAAAGAAAGATCTGCATTAGAGTTTCAGAGAGGACTTACTTTCTGAAGATCCTGATCGAGTTCATTCCTTATCTCTTCCTCATCACTCTCAATTTCAATAACCTCACTGGAATCTCGTCTCGCCATCAAGGTGGGAGTTGAGGAGGGAATAAAGATAGGGATTTAGGAGCTTCGCTATTTATAGAAACAGAAGGTGACGGTTCATATGCGCGGGTGCCTCGAGTTCTAAAAAGCGCACTAGTACTGGTTTTCAAGGCCAATAAATTCATGATATACAACTTCTCGGGAGATAAACTGCAACACGGCAAAGGAAGTTGAAGAGTCAGATTACATAATTCGATGCAAAATAAATTTGAAGTAAATAATTAAGTCTCTTCATCTACTCAGTTATTATGTGCGGTTATCCACAATTGCATGTAGAGAATTGCACTGTTGGGACTATCACAGACGGTTGGGAGATCAAAACCGTCTGCTTTAATATTACAGACGGTTCTGATGTCCGAACCGTCTTTAATATGTCTGTTTACTATCACAGACGGTTTGGAGTTAAAAACCGTCAGTGATATTGATAGAGGTCGAGAATTCGAGGCGAGGAAGTTGAAGAGTTAGATTACATAATTCGATGCAAATTAAATTTGAAGTAAATAATTAAGTCTCTTCATCTGCTCAGTTATTATGTGCGGTTATCAATAATTGCATGTAGAGAATTGCACTGTTGGGAATATCACAGACGGTTGGGAGATCAAAACCGTCTGCTTTAATATTACAGACGGTTCTGATGTCCGAACCGTCTTTAATATGTCTGTTTACTATCACAGACGGTTTGGAGTTAAACACCGTCTGTGATATTGATAGAGGTCGAGAATTCGAGGCGAGGAAGTTGAAGAGTCAGATTACATAATTCGATGCAAATTAAATTTGAAGTAAATAATTAAGTCTCTTCATCTGCTCAGTTATTATGTGCGGTTATCAACAATTGCATGTAGAGAATTGCACTGTTGGGACTATCACAGACGGTTGGGAGATCAAAACCGTCTGCTTTAATATTACAGACGGTTCTGATGTCCGAACCGTCTTTAATATGTTCGTTTACTATCACAGACGGTTTGGAGTTAAGAACCGTCTGTGATATTGATAGAGGTTAAGAATTCGAGTCGACTCGAGGACACTGTTGGGACCATCACAGTCGGGCCTTACGTAAAAACCGTCTCTAATGTGACTATCACAGATGTTTTTTACCTCAGAGCCGTTTGTGATATTTCAAAGCACGTTGATATATAACTTCTATATTCTTTTTATATTATTTGCATGGGATCGACCTGCGACCTCTATATTGTTTCTATATTATTTCAAGGGCTCCGATCACAAGCCAAAGATCGCGATAGTCGTTCCTTGATCGCACACAGTGTACATACCTTTGTATGGTCGAATGTTCGACAAAAGCCAACGAAAGATAAAGAAAGAGGGAAGATTAATTGCATGCAGTCCAAGAATGTGCTGGAAAATTAGAAAGTTGACATAAGAACAAAGTTTTCAATAATTTGTTTCATCACTTACAAAAAAAAGTAAAAATACAGAATGCTAGGTCAAGGAGTGGTCTTAGCCCTGGCTGCATCTAGAATAAAGTCAGTTTGACTTGCAGCCAGGACGCAGGACTCCTCCAGCGACAAGTTGTCCTTCTCAGGATCAACTACTTCAGCGTCGAGAAGGCCTGCGACCTCCCTCAGCTTCGCGATGGTATCCTTCATTGTCAAACCGCAGCCAGCGATGATCATATCCGCGGCTTTCTTCTCCTCGCGAAGACACCTCGTCCTCGCCCTAGCATTGTCACCATCCGTCTTCATGTGCTGAATGCGCTGGAAGAGATCGTCAAGGTCAAGCCATAGCCGAGTGTGCTTCTCCGTGAGGAGCTTGTGCTCCTCCTGGAGGGCCCTCAGCTCGGCCTTGACTTTGGCAGTGTCTTCCACGGCTCCCCTTCCCTGTGCAAATCAACAGGTCAAGAATGTATTGAACATGGATTAACAATACAGGGGTAAGTCCAAAAGATTGAGAGTTCATACCGGGGAGGGCGAGGCTGACGATGCCATCGAGGATGCCATTGGCGCAGAGAAGCTAAGGAGTCAAACAGTCTGAGAACTATAAAAACTTGTAAAGTAAATGACAATTTTTCCACTGTCAATTTATAGAACTTCCAAAGCGATGCTTCATGTTCTCCTAGGCGCCGCGCGCGAAGATCGGAGACAGAAATGATCACAGTTGAGAATTCGAAGCGCCGGTACTTTTCCAGTCGGTTCATACATCAGAACCGTCTGTGATAACTACACTATCACAGACGCTTCGTGGTTTACAACCGACTGTATAAATCACAATCGGTTCTGCGTTCCGAACCGTCTGTGATAGTCTAATTATCACAGACGGTTCGGAACTCAGAACCGTCTGTATATATCACAGTCGGGTTTTAGGTTAGAACCGTCTGTGATAATTAGACTATCACAGACGGTTTTGTGTTCAGAACCGTCTGGTTTACTCTCACAGTTGTTTTTGACGTCAGAACCGTCTGTGATATCTGAACATATTCTCCCGCCAGGCCTTCACAGACGGTTTTCCATTGAACAGTTCATACCCGTCTGTGCTGTGCCGTCCAGGATGTCTGTTTCTGTGGTAGTGAAAGGTGACTAACTTGGGTTATAACCCTCGTCAGCTAGCCCTCGAATTTGAAATAACAAATTATATGCTTTGTCATTTTAAATTCTAAAACTTTTAATTTAACTATATAGGCATTCCATCGTTTCACCTTCTTATATCGCAACTTTGGAGAAAAATGTTTCATTTTTCCACCATGAGCCGCTACATTTCCCAAGAAAAACTTTGGGTGCGGTTATCAAGCCATTATGAAGTTTTTTGCTGCAACTCAAGGTTAAATTTACAGAGCGTCTCTTTAGAACTTGAGGCTTGTAAATTCGAACTGTCACTTCTGAGTTCTATAAATATCTAGCCTTTGTGTTCTAAAGTCTTCAAGCTTGTATAAGACTTTCCTCTCATTGTATTTTTTTGTGAACTTAAGAATAGGAAACGGAAACATTTTGGTGTATCCGAGTTTTTATATCCTGCAAATACATATAACTGGTAGAGAATGCAAATGCATGACTAGCAAAAATTGAAATAACAAAAAGTGTACTTAACATTCAACTAAATGCTATAGTTATATTCCCCTAGCCCCCTCCTGAGATCACTTATACTGAAGACACAGCATAGTAATCTCAGGATAAATAATATGGACTAAAAACATGGCTAAAATAATTGAAAATACAAGTGAGCTTGTTACGCGTTGAGAAACGGCTTAAAAATAAATGTCTCAACTAGATTCGATCATAAGGTCGCAAGGATAAACAATTCAATATAAATGCCAAAGCTTATTGCAAACTGAAGACCATCCGAATGATCAGAAACATGCTAATAAGTCCTCTATGCGTTGAGAAACAGCTTACAAAGAGATGTCTTACCCAGATGCGATCATGAGATTGGCCAGTAAATCCACTTTAAACATCATATTAAGATGGTTACTTGCGATCAGCCCCCGAGCGTGACTGGAGAAAAAAGGAGGACAAAAAATGGGAATGTAACCATAACTTATAGTAAAAGATGTACTTTATTATGAAATGAAATATGCTAATGGAAAAGGAAAATGGAATGAAAAACTTACAAGTAAAACTTGTGTAATTGATCTATATTCCAAGTATTGGATAAGATCCTTCTATCTTCCATAGCTAATCGAGTCGATCCTGGTCGCGGAATGGAGACCACAGTATAAGGACCATCCCACTGAGGGGAAAACTTGTTGCAATTGGATTGGTTTTGAATTTTTCTTAAAACCAGGTCGCCTACATGAAAACTACATGGTCGCATCTTTCTACTATGATATTTACACAAAGCTTTTTAAATATGCCGCTGAGCGAATCAACGCTCAATTACATTTTTCTTCGAGAAGGGAAAGTTCATCGTCTCGAGTATCACTTTGACTTGCAATATCTAAGTGGCTTAGGCGAGCTAAACTAAGCTGTATTTCAATTGGTAAGATAGCCTCTACACCAAAAACCAGTTGGAAAGGCATCTCGCCTGTAGCTCGACTGAATGTGGTACGTAACACCCATAATAAGGAGTAGAGTTCATCTACCCAAGCCCCCGAGTGTAGCTTAAGATGGTCGAAAACACGTTTCTTAACCCCCTGTATTATCTCTCTGTTGGCACGTTTGACTGCACCATTGCTCTGTGGATGAGCGACAGATGCAAAACAGATTTTGGTCCAAATGTCGTCGCAATAGTCTAAGAAAAGACCACTAATGAACTAGGAACCATTATCGGTAATGAGATGACTGGGAACACCAAATCGTGTCACTATGTTCTTATGAAAGAACTTCGCTGCAGCGGCGGTAATGTTTCAGACTGGTTCAACCTCAATCCATTTAGTAAACATATCAATGCCCACGAACAAAAACTTGGATCCATTGACCGCTTGAGGTATTGGTCCTACAATATCTATTCCCCAAACAGCAAATGGCCAAGTTAAGGGAATAACTTCTAAGGCATATGCTGGCTGATGAACTTGATGAGCATGGAATTGACACTGTGGGCATGTTTTGACCAATTGCATGGCATCATTGAGTGCCGTAGGCCAGTAATAACCCTGTCAAAATGCTTTTCTGACCAGCATTTGATAAGATGCATGTGCACCACATATGCCCCCATGTATTTCATTTAGAAGGGATTTGCCATCTTCTTGAGAAATACAATGCATAAGTACTCCTTGAGCTTCTTTTCTGTATAAGGTTCCGTCAACAAGTCTGTACATGCGTGCTTTTCTAACTAACTGGTCACTGTCGATTTCATGCTTAGGCAAGCTTCCATTCGCAATATAGATCCTCAATGGATGGATCCAATCTGCTTCTTGCACTAAAGTGGAGATGTTAGTTATCGCCTCTGACCCTTCTGTGATAGAGGGGAATTTTAAGTGTTCAATGAACACTCTTGCCGGAGCGGATGCACCTGAGGATCCAATTTTTGACAATTGGTCTGTAAGAATATTGTCTCTTCGCGAAATGAATTGGACTTCGAAATTATTGAAGTGTTTTTTCAATTTCCTCACCTCATTCAGGTAATGACCCATTGTCTCATTGGAGATGTTGTACTCCTTGTTTACCTGGTTTACGACTAGCTGTGAGTCCCCCCACCACTAATCGATGGACTCCAAGAGATTTGGCTGCTCAAAGCCCGATAAGAAAACCTTCATACTCTACTACGTTATTAGTGGCAACAAAGTATAGTTGTATGACATACCAGAGTTGGTCATCCTGAGGTGTTATTAAGACTACTCCAACCCTCGAGTGTTGATCCCTTTGATATCATCAATTGAATAACCGAGAGCATTGCGATACACACGAAGTAAAGAAATCAATTTTTCTAGTTGCGAATTGGTCAAGTTTGTACTAACAATAACAAGTTGTACCTCATCATCATCCAAGAACACATATTTCAGCGAGGAATTGAGGAAGGAAGGAAGAACTCGTTTTCAAATATTTCATCCATTCCTTCTCCCAAAGTGAGTTGAAGTGGCGACTCCTCTTCTAGGACTTCTTCTACATCATCCACGCTGCAAATTTTCTCCTCATACATAGGACAGTCAATAAGTTTAGACATTTTAAATAAAATTTTCTGCTCCCCTATGCGAAAGGTAATTCGTCCCTCATGAACATCAATGAGGGCACTTGTTGTCCAGAGCATTGGTTGTCCCAATATAATAGGAATAGCAACATCCTCATCCATATCAAGAACGACAAAATCAATTGGAAGACAAAATTTACCGACTTGAAGAGGCACATCTTCCAGGTTCCTTCCGGATGTTTCACCGAATGATCTGCAAGTTGTAGAACCACGTGGGTAGGTTTGATCGCACCCATGCTCAAATGTTGTGCAATGGTGAGAGGAATCACACTAACACTTGCGCCTAGCTCGCAAAGAGCTCGATTTATGTGTACCGTACCTATGTTGCAAGGGATGGAGAAGCTCCCTTGATCCCGTAGCTTTGACGGCATCCTGTTCTAAATCAAAACACTACAATTCTCGGTCAAAGAAACAGTTTGAAATTCACTCAAATCCCTCTTTTAGTAAGAATATCTTTCAAGAATTTTCCATAAGAAGGCATTTGAGTTACTAAATCAGTAAAAAGCATAGTCACATTAAGTTTTTTCAAGATTTCTACAAATTTTTCAAATTGCTTATCGAGTTTCGCTTTTACATACCTTCCCCGGAAAGGTGGAGTTGGATTATAAATACAAGTTACCTGATTTTGTCCACTTTCCTTGTCTTTTCGTTCAGCTTCCTTGCCGTCATCCTTGGCCGGCAGTAATGGTATTTCCTCTATTTCGCTTGCTGTCATATGTTCGGTTGGTGGTGTTCATTTTGGTAGCTTTGTTCCACTCCTTAAGATCACTTCATTAGAAACAAGAGGGTTAGAACAAGCTATGGAATTAATTTGTTCAGAATTACAAGGATTGATAGGTTGAGAAGGAAGAGGGTTATCATTTTTCGGTGCAGGATTCACCAATTGTGTGATTTGAGTCTCAACCATGCGGACGTGAGTCGATATGGAGTCTATCTTTTGGCTCATGGACATCTTCTCTTTCTCTTGATTTGCTAGAAAGTTCTCTAGCATGCGCTCTATGTTCGACTACTCGGGTTGTCGTTGGTTTGGAGGTCGATAAGGTTGCTAATTTTGTGGTTGGAATGGTGGCCTTTGAGCTTGATATGGGGGATTTTGTTGATGTAGTTGCTTCTGTCCAAAATTTGGTTGTTGAGGTTGAGGTTGCTGATTTTTTCCTGACCATGCAAATTTTGATTGTTGCGTCATCCAGAGTTATATGAGTTAGGAAAAATATTACCTTGCCGTTGTTGCATACGCTGAAAAGTATTTTCCTGCTCCATGGATGGGTTAAATTGGCATTCATGACCATAGTGGCCTTGTATGCCGCACAGTCCACATATAGGTGTAATCGCATTAACAGATGAAGTAGCAGATGATCCAAGAATAGCAACTTTATCGATTAGAAGTGCTACCTGTTCGGTCAATTAAGACATTACACTTACATCCAAGTTGTTGGTCAAAGTTTGTTGAGCAACTCGTTCGGTTCCCTATTGAGTGTAGTTTTGAGTAATACCTTCAATGAGGTCGTATGCTTACACTTTTGTTCATTAGTGCACTGTCGGCTGATAAGTGCTAACTTGGTAGCATTTTACGCTAGGTTTAGTATTGAAAACATGTAAAATCATACTTAAAACTCGTTTGATGTGACTTTTTATGCGTAAAATTTGATTATTTTTACAAATTTCATTCACGGTTGTGTTCATCATGTTTCTAGTATCAAACTTGCCAAATTTGGGAAGATTTTGACCACATTTGAGCCCCATACGACCAACAAACCAAACTGGACAAGCAAAAAGGTCCTGATCAAGTACTCCAAGGACAACACTCCTAGTCGAACACATTTTGGAGGCAAAAATCTTTATTTGTCCATAGCTGGGCAAAAAAGACACCTATTCAAACACGTCATGACAAAAAAAGAGCATATTCCTGATCAAATACAACGTGGCCAAAAAGAGACCTGCTTAGTTTCGGTTACAACACTGTGTGACCACGATTGGGCCACATGTCCTAGTGGTGTTCGACTCGGTTTCCTCGGCTTTTACTGGTCAGTGTGGGATTTTTTTAAAGGATCAAAGCTATCACCAGCAACTAGAAAACACTAGAACAAACGTAAACTCAATTTAACAAACCAAAATTAATAGATCAAAAGGCACAAACGGGTTTGGAAGGGGAAAAACAAATATTTTTGTGAACCTTGTTTTTTTTGGACTCTAGGTGATGGAAAACAGCAACAAAACAAAGGGAAAAAGTGGTGATACCTAACGGGCAATCGTGGCCCTGATACCAACTGATGCCACAGCAGCCCGATCTTTTGATAGGTTCTACTTTGCGGAACGAAGACGTTCGTGTTTCAAGGCTTCCAATCAGCGGGGATTGAATCCTTGCAATCGCTACACCCACGCACTTGTCGTTATCAACCGTGCTCACGCCCAGATGACCTTACCACGAGGGTTAATTCCTACACACAGTAGAAGAAACGAGCAAGAACAAGAAAGAACGCAATCTGAATTTCAGAATGAACAAATTGAGGTTATCTTTCATCAAACCAGGTCCAGAGACACTACTCCGATGACTACTTGTCTCTCACACAATGGGGGAACAACATAGCAAATAACCTAACTGAAAAAGATAGGGGGTGGTGGCCATATGTAGTAGGAGTATGGTGGCCAGAGGTAGGCCACTGGCCAGAGAACCCATCCCCACGTAACCCTAGGGATACACGGGCCTTGGGCCCAAAGTAGAGGTGGCACAGCACCCAGCAGGTTCTGTTCGTGGATTGTTTCATCAATTCCGGACGATCAAGAAGGAATTTGTCCATAGACCCAAGCCCATTGGAAAGGTATCGTCGTGGGCTTCTCCGTGAAGTACTCATTTGGCCTAAACGAACTCCGTATGTGGCCTGGACATCCGTTTGAAGTCAGACTGCTGCTAGATGGCTGAACTGGATTCGTGGACCAATTGGGCTTGACTTGATGCCTCATGGGTTGCTCTGTATTGGGTGTGGCTCACTGACCCTCCGGTGTAGACGGTTTGAATGGTTCACCATATGGATTCATGCCGACTCATCGTCCTCTTTTATCTTCCGACGATGTAGTGCAGGTAGTGAAAGTAGTGCAAGAAGTGAGAGGCGCCGTGTTCATGTCCGTGTTGGTGATGTCCTCATCATCCTCCCCTTCTTTAATTGGAGTTGTCTTCGACTCCATGACATTCTCCTGCAAAAGGTTAGTAACAACATGAGGCAAAGCAATAGACAAAGCAACAGGAGGAGTTGTAGTCAAATCATTACAACTAGAATTATCATCCTCATGTAAAACAGTTGTAGTAGCTAGTAAAACAGCACCCTTCAATCTAATTTCAGATTTCTTAGAATTTGGTTCTTTCTTCTTTGGTGGGTTCAATTCTTTATCTACACTTTTAACACACTATGATTTACCCTTTTTAGCTCTTTCTACAACAGTTTGCAGCAGTTCACCGGGAGTCATGGGATCCAATATAATTTTCTTGCCTTTGAACATGAAAGTATATTGATTAGTTCTACCATGATGAACGACATCTCTATCATATATCCAAGGTCTACCCAACAAAAGAGAGCATGCTTCCATAGGTACAACATCGCAATCAACATAATCATGATACGAACCAAGAGAGAAAGGCACTCGCACAACTTTTGTTACCTTCAACTTACCACAGGAGTTAAACCATTCAAGATGATATGGAGTTGGATGTGGATTGGTGGTCAAGCCAAGCTTCTCGACCATGTCTTTGCTAACAAGATTGTTGCAACTTCCGCTGTCAATAATGACTTGCACCGAGCGCTCATTCACGACGAATTTGGTTTGGAACAAGCATGGCGTTGATTTTGCTTGGCGCGCTTAGGTTGTGCACTAATTAAGTACATGCTAGCAAACAAGGGTCATGTACTTATCCGACATTTCAGCGGTCAAGCGTTTGACATCTTCTTCATTTTCACCTGCAATGTTAGTTGCAACAAGAGACAAATCATTCGCATCAACATCACTAGCACTAGTATACTCACCGTCTTCTCTCACAATGAGAGCACGCTGACTAGGACAATTACGCGTCATATGTCCAAAACCTTTGTAATGAAAACATTGCAAGTCTTGGGATCGCGCTGTAGAAGCCACTGAAGAAGCACTTTTCGCAGGGGCTTGCACCATGGTTGATTTGCTTGCATCTAGAGCACGTGACGGTGTGGAAGAAGGGGCAGCCTGTGGAGGTGTATGATCAGAGGTAGAGGATGGTGCCTTTGTAGCCCTGTGGGTCGATCGTGATGAAGGAGAGCCTCCAAAGTTGCCTCACGTCCTGGAATAGCGTCCCTATACTTCCCTTTCATCTTTACAAGCAAGATGAAACAAACGGGTGATACTATGATAATCCTTATACTCTAATATGTCCTAGATTTCACGGTTTAAACCCCCAAAAAATCTAGACATTTTTGCATCCTCTTCTTCTTGCACTTTACAACACAACATACTAATTTGTAACTCCTGATAATACTCTTCTACAGACTTATTATCTTGGTTCAAGCGCTGCAAATTATTCAGAAATCTCTAGCATAATATGAGGGTACAAATCTAGAGCGCATTAATTCTTTCAAATCATTCCAAGTGGTAGGGGCAGTATCCGTTTGTTTAATTTCATGCCACCAATATGATGCAAAGTTAGTAAATTCACTAGTTGCAAGTCTAATTCTATGTTCTTCCGGAACTTCAAAACATGATAATTTTTTATCTGTGGTTAACTCCCATTCTAAATATTCATCTGGATTATAACGACCCGCAAAAGATGGCATGGTAAATTTAACTTTAGAAAATGCGTCACTAACATTACTAGGATGTCGATTAACATTATCATAGTTACCTCTCATACCATGATGATTGCGGCGAAGACGATGGCGTAGCCGTGCCTCCCGTTCAGCAGAATGATCATCCGGAATGCCGACACTCCCTTCACCTTCATCATTCTCTATGTCGTCGGCGAGGGATGCTTCTTCATCTCCATGGGCAGCAAGGTTTCCCACCCATCGATGGGCCGCAAGTGGAGGTGGCTGCCTCTCCAACTGCTCCATTCTTGAGACAAGGCTGGCGATGCTCCGCTCCATCCTATGCTCATTGTCTTGAGCAAGATTGGTGAGGTTTATGTTGATGCCTCTCAATGCGCTTTGATGATCCTCCACGTACTTCATGAGCTCAATTCTTGTAACACAATCATCTCCATCCGGAACTCCAGTCTCTGATCCTTTCATTGTTAGTAGAAGTCAAGAGAAAACACAGTGTATATATTCTTCCTATCAACTACTAGGTAGTGGACAAGGAGTAAAATTCACTCTTGCTCAAGCTTCTTACCAAGCTCTTGCAAGTTTCTTACCAACTGCGACAGGCGAGGCAATCCGGTAGGCTGGTTCGTGACAACTTGTGACAGTGGTGGACCACGTGATTGCAAAGTAAATCTGTAACTGAGTTGGAAGAAAGTGGAGCTCGGAAGGCTATGTATGAGTAGCAAGGAGTAAACAATCAATTAATCTCAGAATTGCATAGAATTGAATTTTTGTTCATATCTAGCACTGAGCCTAAGTTGCTGATCAACCAAGGGTGGGTGATAGTCTAAGGCAAGTGTATAGCAGTGGATATAAGTGGTAGACATGAGATAACTCAATGATATGCAATTTGGAACCTAAAAGCACAAAGAGCAGACCTAATTTGGAAACTGCTGATTTCTATCCATGTGACACCAAGTCGGTATTTTGACCGTATCTTTTTGTCAGGTGCTTCTTTTGCAATGATTTTTTTCACTGTTTCCTGATGACTTTTTCTACAAATTTTTCTTTGGGCCCACTTTCTGAAAACTAACAAAAAAATTAGCACAAAAATCACAAGTGTGCACTGTTGCAGATTTTCGAACAGAAACTAGGTAATACTCCCGACCACATAAATTTTTATTGCCTTGATGGATCGATGTCAAAATTTACAGGAAGGTAGGAAATTGCGTTATGAATATACTGGTTTTTGTTTCACTCAAAAAGGATCAAGGAATCAAAAGTTATGGCACTTTTGGTGGCAGCTGCAGAAAAGGGATTTTTCTGGCGGAGATTGGAAATTAGGGTTTGGGTTGTTGGATGGTTTGTTGGTGTGGGGATTTTTTTTTTAAAAGGATCAAAGCTATGACCAGAAACTAGACAACGCTAGAACAGACACAAACTCAATTTAACAAACCAAAATTAACAGATCGAAAGGGCACAAACGGGTTTGGAAGGGGAAAAACAAATATTTTTGTGAACCTTGTTTTTTTTTGGACCCTAGGTGATGGAAAACAGCAACAAAACAACGGGAAAAAGTGGTGATACCTAACGGGCAACTATGGCTCTGATACCAACTGATGCGACAATGGCCCGATCATCCGATAGGTTCTACTTTGCGGAACAAAGACGTTCGCGTTTCAAGGCTTCCAATCAGCGGGGATTGAATCCTTACAATCACTACACCTACTCACCTATCGTTATCAACCGTGCTCACGGCCGGATGACCTTACCACGAGAGTTAATTCCTGCACGTAGTAGAAGAAACGAGCAAGAACAAGAAAGAACGCAATCTGAATTTCAGAATGAATAAATTGAGGTTATATTTCATCAAACCAGGTCTAGGTACACTACTCCGATGAATACTTATCTCTCACACAACGAGGGAACAACGTAGCAAATAACCTAACCAAAAAAGATAGGGGGTGGTGGCCATATGTAGTAGGAGTATGGCGGCCAGAGGTAGGCCACCGGCCAGAGAACCTATCCCCACGTAACCCTAGGGATACACGGGCCTTGGGCCCAAAGTAGAGGTGGCACAGTACCCAGCAGGTTCTATCCACGGATCGTTTCATCAATTGCGGACGATTTAGAAAGAATTTGGCCATATGCCCAAGCCCATTGGAAAGGTGTCATCGTGGGCTTCTCCGTGAAGTACTCATTTTCCCTAAACGGACTCAGTATGTGGCCTGGACATCCGTTTGATGTTGGACTGCTACTGGATGGCCGAACCGGATTCGTGGACGAATTGGGCTTGACTTGATGCCTCGTGGGTTGCTCCGTATTGGGTGTGGCTCGCTGAACCTCTGGTGTAGATGGTTTGAATGGTTCAGCACATGGATTCATGCCGACTCATCGTCCTGCTTGATCTTCCGACGATGTAGTGGAGGTAGCGAAAGTAGTGCAAGAAGTGAAAGGTGCGCCGTGTTCATGTCCGTGTTGGTGATGTCCTCATCATCAATAATCCCTTAAGCTAGAAAGATGAATATACTTGTTCCTCGTAGAATTCGACCCTCAAGTGCTCAACGTTCAACCGTCCACTTACGGTTTATTACTTACACAATCGTGCCCAACCGTTTCGGGTGCGATCAAGTTTTTGGCGCCGTCGCCTGGGAACAGTGGTAATTCATATTTTTAGATTAATTTTTGCTACTATAAGTCAGTCTCACTTCTCAATCTTGCTTCTATTTTTCTTTTTCTTCTTTTCTTTGCACCACTAACCTTTCAGGGAAGCAGTGCAAAGCTGGATAGCTCAGACAAACTGTCTAAAAGCACGCTGACTTCGTTATGAGGCAAGATAGGTAAGATCAGAGGAAAACTCGCAAACTTTTGAAGACATCAAAGAACAACCAACAATGGAGGACCAAAAGAGACTCAAGGATTATGCAATCCCGCTTAGCATGGGGTTGCAATCAAGTATTCTTAGACCATCGATTGAATCAAATAATTTTGAAATAAAACCTGTGCTTTTAAATTTGGTTCAACAAAATCAGTTCAGCGGTCTTCCCGCTGAAGATCCATCATTACATTTGCACATGTTTCTTGAGCATGGTGATACTTTCAAGATTCACGGAGTAACATAGGATGCACTTCGTTTGAGGCTCTTTCCTTTCTCACTTTGCAACAAGGCGAGGGCATGGCTATACACTCTTCCTCCTGTGTCGATCACTACTTGGGATGAACTCTCACGAGCTTTTCTTGGCAAGTTTTTCCCTCCTGCTAAAACTATTCATATTCGCAACCAGATTGCATCTTTTTCACAACAAGTAGGCGAATCACTTTATGACACTTGGAAATGGTACAAGGACTTGTTGATCAAATATCGGCATCACGGACTAGAGAAGTAGTTTGTAGTTCAAACGTTTTATAGCGGATTGAACTACAATGCGCGCATGGCCGTAGACACCGCAATCGGCGGCGCACTAATGAACAAAAGTGTAGACGAAGCATACGACCTTATCAAAGGTATCACTCAAAACTACATTCAATGGGGAACTAAGCGAGCTACTCAACAAACTCTGACCAACAACATGGATGTAAGTGCAATGTCACAATTAGCCGAACAAGTAGCACTTCTAACCGATAAACTTGATATTCTTGGATCAGCTGCTACTTCATCTGTTAATGCGATTACACCTATATGTGAACTGTGCGCCATACAAGGCCCTTACGGCCATGAATGACAATTTAACCCATCCATGGAGTAGGCAAACACATTTCAGGTATGCAACAATGGCAAGGTAATATTTTTTCTAACTCGTATAACTCTGGATGGCACAACAATCAAAATTTTCCATGGTCAGGACAAAATTAGCAACCTCAACGCCCACAACCAAATTTCAAATAGTAACAACTACATCAACAAAATCACCAATATCAAGCTCAAAGGCCTCCATACCTTATCGACCACCAAACCAACGACAACCCGAGCAGTCAAACATGGAGCGCATGCTAGAGAACTTTCTAGCAAATCAAGAGAAAGAGAAGACGTCCATGAGCCAAAAGATAGACTCCATATCAACTCACATCAGCATGCTCGAGACTCAAATCACACAATTGGCGAATCCTGCAGAAATATCCGAATTAGTTTTTGTGGAACAACCTCGGTTTTGAAGATTCAAATTTTCCAAATCATGTGTACAAGCTCTCTAAGGCTCTTTATGGACTTAAACAAGCTCCTCAAATTTGGTATGAACGCCTCATAGACTTTCTTATTTCAAAAGATTTTAAAATTGGGAAGGTGGACACAACGCTATTTACAAAAGTGGTTGAAAAAGATCTTTTTGTATGTCAAATATACGTTGATGATATCATATTTGGGTCTACTAATGAATCATTTTGTCATGAGTTTGGAGAAATGATGTCTAGGGAATTTGAGATGTCGATGATTGGAGAGTTAAGCTTCTTCCTTAGACTTCAAATCAAGCAACTTAAGAACGGAACGTTCGTGAGTCAAACCAAGTATGTGAAGGACTTGCTCAAGCGCTTTGGGATGGAAGATGCTAAAGCCATCAAAACTCCCATGGCCACTAATGGACATCTCGATATGAACAACGACGAAAAAGTGGTTGATTCTAAACTTTATCGATCTATGATTGATAGCTTGCTTTATCTGACCACATTTAGGCCTGACATCATGTTTAGTGTTTGCTTATGTGCTAGATTTCAATCATCTCCTAAGGGATGTCATTTGATTGCTTTTAAAAGAATCCTTAGGTACTTGAAATGCTATCCAAATATAGCACTTTGGTACCCTAAAGATGCAAATTTTGAATTAATTGGTTACTTGAATTCAGATTATGCGGGTTGCAAAATTGATAAAAAAAAAAAGCACATCTGGTAGTTGCCAACTTTTGGGGAGATCACTAGTCTCTTTGGTCATCAAAAAACAAAATTCTGCAACGCTCTCCATGCTGAAGCGGAATATGTTTCAGCGGGTAGTTGTTGTACTCAAATTATATGGATAAAACAAACTCTTTTGGATTATGGAATTTCCTTTGAAAAAGTGACACTCTTGTGTGATAATGAAAGTGCCATAAATATTGCAAACAATCCAGTTTAACATTCTAGAACAAAACATATTGATATTAGGCACCATTTTATAAGAGATCATGTGGCAAAAGAGGACATATATGTGAATTATATAAGAATTGACTTGTAGCTAGCAAACATCTTCACCAAACCTTTAGATGAGACTAGATTTTGCTTTCTTAGAAATGAATTGAATATTATTAATATATCAAATGCAAGTTAATTGTCTGCTTTGCTGTCCTCCCACCTTTTTGTGTTTGATGTCAAAGGGGGAGAGATTGGGGAGATATTCTTGTATCTAGATGACATTATTGATAGTTTATATGCTCATTGTTTATTCATTGTGGACTCTCAAATGACTCATATGTGTATTTATATATGTATGCATTCAGGGGAAATTCTTGTATATCTGATGCCTATGTATACAATTAGGGGGAGTCATTAAATTTTATTCATTTTAAACACTTGTTGTCATCAATCATCAAAAATGGGGAGATTGTTGCATCTAGACCTTTTTGTTTGATTTTGATTATTGATGGCATTAAGTGTCTTGGACTAACCGTGTCTTTGAGCTATTTGTACGCAGAGCTATTTCTGTAAAGTCTGCAAGTGATCCGGGAGGATCTGCAGGTCGCGAGCCAAGGTCGCAAGCTCAAGGTCACAATGTCGCCCGGATCTGCAGGTTACGAGCCAAGGTCACAAGCGCAAGGTTAGCAAGAAGAAAGTAGCAAAGACCTAAGGTACGTGCTTATTGTATCAGTTTCGGTGTTTGGAGTATTGATCGGTTTTATAAGAAATTCTTTTTAGTTTAACTGTACTATTAAGAAGAGTTGCGAAATCTCTTTTAATTCCAGCAAAAACTGAGAAACTCTCAGGTCATATGTTGCATTAGCATTCATTCACAATCTTGGTCGAGTCTGAGAATTTCAAAGAGGGATTGAAACTGGTCATTCGAGCACTGTTTATTCGGCCAAATATTCCAATGGCTATTTACTAGCCGTTAGAGGTCGAAGCTGATTGCTAGCTGTACTGATTTTCTTCCTTAATCGACCATAACGGCTAGTTGAGAGGTTGGGCCATATATATGTGCGTTTTGAGCAGTATTTCAACACATCTCGAGCTACATTCACATATACATCTTTGAGCAGTTTTTGTACACATTTTGAGCAGATTTTCTATACATTTTTTAGCAGTCTTTGAGCAGATTTTTGATCAGTTTTATAAATACTTTTGAGTAGATCAGTTTTTATAAACACTTATGAGCAGATTTTGATCAGTTTTTATAGACAATTTTGAGCAGATTTCTCTACTTTTTAATCAGTTTTAAAACACTTTTGAGTAGATTTCTATACATTTTCGAGCAACGTTTTTAAAACATTTTTTTAACAGATTTCTACATATTATGAGCCATATTCATATATACACTTGAGCCAAAATTTCCTAGTGCTAAAATCTTGATCTGTTGATCAAGTATCATTCCTTGTGATTAAGAGAGAGCCTCCGTGAGCATTCATTCGCATCATTTGCATCCTTAGAGTTTCTCGGTGGTTGTTGGAGGTCAAGAGAAAATCTCGCAACTTGTTACTCTTGGTGATGGCCTTCACCTAGACGGTTTGGTGGTGTGGCCGTTGATCTCTTCATTGATGAAGTTTGTCGAAGAGGCTCGGTGTGTTTGTGAGAGATTTAGTGCTCACCTTTCTGGAGTGGAGAAGGAGCAACCCTAGTGGAAATATCCTTGTGGATATTGAAGCAAGACTCATTTATTTGTGTGCTTCAACGAGGAGTAGGGGAGACCAGGTGAGTCTCCGAGACCTCGGGATACATTGTTATGTTTGTCTCTCTTCCTCTCATTTTATTTGTGCAATCTATTTGTTTAATTGATTCAGTTTTTATTTGCTGTTAACTCTTTTAGGCTTTAATCTTGCAAAAGTTGTTTTATTAGAAAATTTTATAAAACCTCCTATTCATCCCCTCTAGTCGGCATCCTTGATCCTATATGCACAACTGGCCATGATTGTAGGATGATACGACATCATCTTGTGTTCTCTCATATGGTGGAGCTGTACCACCTGGAGTGAGTGATGCGTCAGTTTGGATTATATCAGGACACCCCACCTCCGGAAAGAGAACGTGACACATATCTTCCCAAGGAGGTCCACCGGTACGCCCATGCGTGCATAATATTTGAATTTTGTATTTTTCTTTCAATACCTAGCATTACCTCCATTTTATTTTGTAGGCAGAGTAGGCAAGGAAGGTAGTCCGACAATTGGGCGCTGAAGACTGACAGATGGGTGCAGGAGTGGAACGAGCTTGCACGGATTGATGTAATTGTAGTGGATCGATTGTACGATCACACTACGTACCAAGCGTATCTTGACTGGTACATGCTCGTACCTGCATGCGGCTTTCTTGTGTGCCTGAGGATACGCCAACGCATATACCGCATTCGGAACGTGTGCAATTAGGGTTTGATTCTGATTGGCCAGGGTGGATACATCGCTAAGTATGTTCTGACGATATTTCCCCTTTTGCATCTATCATTTACTCATTTTACTAACTAATACACTACTTATCTTTTTTAGCTCGACATTGTGACTGCCATCGAGCGGCAGACTAGATCGACTTTGTCTGGCATAGCATGTGGATGTCGCTGGTGTCGTAATGAGTTTACTGGAGCCATCCGTGTAGTCAACACTAGTGTTCGACGACTCATGAGCGATCTAAGTTGCAGTCGTACTAATGATGCATTCATGCCAAGACAGCCTGTGGCACACCCACTAAGCCCAAGGTCTACTCGACCCTCTTTTGCACGCCCCAGTACCTCGGGCTCACGTCATGCTCGACGCAGCGCATCATCAAGGTGGGGGACTGACACAGTGGGCCCATCTAGCACCCCATCAATTCTTCCACGCTCAACATCAATGTTTTCTTGTCGAGATGGATCACTACACATAGGAGAGCCATCGACACATCATAGGCCAGGAGGTGATGATTCTGATGACTCGACAACCCAAAGGACATCAGAAGAGCTCAAGAGGTTGCTAGTAGGGCTTTGGCAGAGCAACCACCCGCAGATGAGTCTTGGGATCAGCGGGAGTTGGAGCAGGTAACCCAGCTATACTCTGCTACCTGGATGCCTCCGCAGCCAGCACAACATGCTGAGGGGCATCTTGGGGTCAGCCGTTGGAGCAGACAATATATGTGCCAAGGGGGCTAAGGTTGAGTGGGTGGTACAACAGAGGGAGCATGACGATTGAATGTCTAACATGCTGGGGATAGATAATTCCTACACACATCAACACTACATGTACGACGAGCTTCAACCGAGTCAGCTCCACGATGCTCCGCCACCCACACAGCCTTCACAGCCATTAGGGTCGCCAGACTGCTACGGACCTTCTACTATAGCAGGTCGGAGACCACATAACCTTCCTGATCCTTATTCACCCTCGTCTTTTCAGAGAGATAGGCAGCACAAAAGAGGGAGGCGAAATAATTAATTATGTTAATGGGTCAGCACACCATGAGATATACCTCTAAATAATATGTACTAAATGTTTGTTTCGGCTTTTCAGCGTAGTGTTTCATCTTTTTAAATAATTAATAATTTCCAAATATCAGAGTTCAAATTAAAAGTATTGACGAGGAAAGTATAAAAAAACTTACTATTTTCTGTAAGAAGTGTAAAAAAGATGGTTTACATTTTTTATAAAAATTTTTGGTCGCATTTTTACAATAGAAACGAGCAGCGGAGAAATTGGGCACTTCCCTTTTTTGTCGCGCTTGGAAAATGGAAAAGAACTCTATCACGATTACTGATAAGTCTTAATTTGGTAGAATTTTACCCTAGGCTTAGTATTGAAAATGTGCAAAAATGATGCTTAAAATTCTTTTGATACGTCATTTTATGTGACTTTTTGTAACATTTTTACAATCCGCTTTCACGAGTGTGTTCGTCATGTTTTAGGGAACAAACGTACCAAATTTGGATTTATTTCGACATCGTTTGGATAGGAAACGAAGTGGAGAAAGAAGATGTTGAAAATCTGAAAAAAACATCAATCTGACCCGACCCGAATCCGATCCGAAACCCGATTTCCAAATCCAAAACAGACCTGTTAGTCGGTTTAAAGTCCGAATCTGAGACAATTTTCTTCCTAAATAAGTCTTGAGTTGTAATTGGTTAATTTTAAAACTTATGTACTATAAATAGAGAAACTTTTGGCTCAATTAGACATATTTTTTTACATACAATCATTAGGGTTTAGTTTAGTTTTAATTTAGTAGAGCCCCTTCTCTATTTTATTGCTTTTGTAAGCCGGCAAGGATGGTAACTTCAACTCTCAAGCAATCAAGTAAGTGTTTATTTATTTCTTATTATTATTTCTGCATTATTATGGCTTTTTGCGAATAGATCCCTTCTAGAGTTAAGGATGACCTAATTCGGAATGCATGATTTTTTCTTGGTTTTGATCTCAAATTTGGAAGTTATTTTCTAATGTTTTCTTCCTCTAAACCCTAAATTCTCGTTTCTACAACAGACGTAACAGTTAAGTCTTGCTAGAATTTAGGGGAGTTCTTGAGTCCTTAGCGCTTTGACGCGGGACCCTGAACAGGAGAGAGGCTCTCGCCAAACGTGACAGTGAAAGCGATCCTCTGACTGTTGACCCAGCGCCCCGAACTGAAAACTTAATTTGTTTTGGAAACAATGGAAATTAACTCACAATTTTTGGACCTTGGATAGAATTACGCCGGATGGTTATTGAATTCCCAAAGCCCTAGGTTTTAATTCCTGTTTTATAAATTCAGATTTCATACTTGCAATTTACTGCTTTAAAACCTTAGATTGATAGCTTTAGTAGTAGAATTAGTTATAGAAAAATAACCCCAAAACTCGTTTAGACTTAATCAGTGATTCATTAAGTTAGAAAGATGAATACGCTTGTTTCTCGTGGAATTCGACCCTCAAGTGCTCAATGTTCAACCGTCCACTTTCAGTATTACAAAAATCACACCGTTTTAGGTGCGATCAGCTACAAAAGGGAAAATATTTTTTGTCACAGGTCGAAAACGGAAAAGAGTGAGTATCTTCTTATAACGGTTTCAAAAGGGCAAAAGTTTTTGTCGTTGGAGCGAGCATTTCTGTCGTACATCAAAGCTGCGATAAGTTACTTGTCACGTTTGACAAGGTTAGTTTCACAATTTCGATAAATTGTGGGTCATTTTTCAAATTATTTTTTAATTTTGGATTATGTATAAATGTTTTTCCCATTGGAGCCGACTCGCCAAAACACCCTTTAGGTTGTATTGGCTTCTTCCCCGACCACTCCCTTCGCCGCCGCCTCCGCCTCCCCTCGCCGGCGTCGTATCCAAACAAGAGGTGGACTCTAACCGTTCTTCTCCTACCCCTCCTCCTCCACCTTCCGTCGCATTCCGTCAATTTCACTACTCTGCTCACATCCACCGCCACCGAGCTGCACTGCAGGTGTTCGACGAAATACCTCCGAGACGAATTTCTTGTACTCTTGTCCAACAACCATGGTGGGGCTCTCGGAGGGGGAGAAGCAGTTCATCCGCGGTGGTATCGCGCAGGATCTCCGAACCGACGGCCGGCGGCGGCTGCAGTTACGGGTCGTCTCCGTTGAGACTGGAGTCATTCCGCAGGTCCTCAAGACTTATTCTTGCATAGTTGCATTCCGCTTGGATGGCTTCTGAGTCTTTCTTTCTGTTCTTTCGGTTTGGATGGTTGCAGGCGAACGGCTCCGCGCGTGTTAGATTGGGGGCGACCGAAGTCATTGCCAGCGTCAAGGTATGGATTCTTGCACTGTGCAGAAGTTTCATCGGTTTGTGGGCAGAATAGAAGGATTGTTGCTTGTCGACATCATGGGTCATATATGGTTGTGCAGAATAGTAAAAAATATACCTTTTCTTATAGCGCGGACAACTGCACTCAGAACTGCGTGGACAAGTACTGTTTAACTTACTCGGCTGAAGATCCCATTTCGCTGCCCAAGCTTGAGCCTGCTTCACTAGAGACATTGTACCATTGCAGAGTCAAGAATCTTAGGTAGAGGGTGACGGGCTCTAAAAATGAGTTAAATGCTAATCAGCTGATCATATGAGAATGTCGCTGCCCTCAGGAAAAACAAATTGCTTATTGTCGAGGTTGTTTCACTTTGGCTTGATTTGGGTTGCATAGGAGAGGCGTGGTCTTTGACCTTCAAACAGTCTTGTTGCATAAGGTGTTGTATTACACAAGGACCAAATGGGTAAAGGTTGTTGTTAGCATCAATAGTTCAATCACAATGTTGGTGTAAACAGTTTTTAAATGATAACTAATGTTATACTTGGAGGATCTATGACATTAAAGCAAATGATATCAACATTTTTTTTTGAAGAAATGATATCAACATTATTTGATATATTCTTCATTTCTTGTTCCTTTTTTGCAGTTCTTCTTTGCTTTCTTTCTATACTTAAACTTCTTGTTTTGTAGGCTGAATTGGGGAAACCAAGCATTCTTCATCCTGACAAAGGAAAAGTTTCTATTTTTGTTGATTGTAGTCCAACTGCTGCACCTATATTTGAGGTTTGTAATGTAGTATGCTGGCATTAGATTGAACATATCCAGTAATCCCATGAATTAATATTCCAATATTTGTCATATGAAAGTTATTTCTAATGTTGAATCATTTATATAGAAATGTACTTAAATTATGCTGAATTTCATCAATTAAATACTAATGCTGTGACAATAAATGTTTAGAAACCACAGGCTCGCTGGCTGTGAAGAGCGAAGGGGTCAAGGGACGAACAGCAAAAGTATCTCAAATAATTTTGACAATAATGATATAAATCTATTTGATATTTTATGCTTAGTGGCCCTATTCTGTTGCTACAGAAAACTTAAAATTGGCCTTTTCGCTGCTGATGTGTTAATTTGATGTCACTTGCAACGAAAACAGTTGATATGACTTGTACTGGTGTGAAGCTATTGTTGTTTTAGTTTATTGGTTACTTAAAATTCTGCATGCTTTAAACTCAAGCCTAGGATTCTAGATGTGGTAGCACATTCATGTACTAAATTATTCAGAAACTTGAAAAATTAATGTGAAATAAATTTTTGGGAGATCTAGCATCATGAAGAACTCCCCTTAGTCCTTGAGCAGAATAATTGAAAAATAATGTGGTTCTTATTTCTCACAGTTGTATCATCTTTCTATTGTTGTTTCAATGAAGTGATAGGAGAGGTAAAGATCTAATGTGTTTCCCAACTCGAGAGAGTGGGGAGGGTGTGGGTATTTATCATCTTTTTAAATTATATTGATGAACTTAGCCTTAGGAAATGGCTATTCTCACAATTGAGACCAGGTTTAAATTTAGATTCTGCAAGAACTGGACAGCAGAAATGTGATGAGTGATGACTAGCCCCTGAAGTTCACATAACTTTTTGTTCCTATTTTTGAGTACAATTGTTAGAAAGTTTTACATGATTAGGTGTCATGGACTTAATTGCATTATTTTGATTTTTTCCTAGGGTAGAGGTTCTGACGAGTTGTCTGCAGAACTCTCTGTTGCACTGCAAAGATGCTTACTGGGTGGCAAAAGTGGGGCAGGTGATGCATAATCTTATTCTGGATTGTTCTCAATTGCCTTAGTATATTCTTTTGTTTAATTTGCTTAGTACTTCCTGTACTATTTGGCATTGCTTTGTTTAAATATATAGTAATGGCGATCAACGTTCATAATCGTAACCATTTTTTCTGGGCACCCTTGATAGCATATTCCTAGTGTTTGACAAAGCCTTTGTTGTAATTGCAAGGCACATTAATTTTCTATATCTGATCAACTCTGAGTGTTTAATTACTACCATAGTTTTATACTCCTAATATTTATTTTTGGGTAAATGACACTTTTGGTCCCTGTATTTTTCTTGAAAATTCAATTTGGTTCCTCTACTTTGAAATTGTCCAGATGTGTCCCTCTACTTTCAAAATTGATTTATAGTTGGTCCTTTTAGAAAAGGGATGGATAAGAAAAATGAGTTGACAGAAAAGCAAGTTGTTTATTTGGATGGAGATGGTATTGGATAGTTATTTTGTGAAAAAAAAATGTCATTTCTCCCGATGAATAGGTCTTATTATGAGTCTGGTGTGAACACAAGTAGGCACTTCGCACATAATAAGATAAGAAATATGATAATTACAGCATAAAATATCTATTATGTGCCGTCTTCGGCCAAGAGAGCAACACATTGTTACTCCAAATTAGCTTCTCACACATCTAAGTTAATAGAAGGGTCATTGATGAACTACTTTTGAAAGTAGAAGATTAATTTGGATCATTTTAAAATAGAGGAACTAAGAGCCTGTTTGGTTCATGATCATATGTTGCCACACTTTAAGTTATGTATGTCATACTTAATTAGATTATTATTTGGTTCACTATTATAGTTGGGCATATTAAATTTTGTTAGATAACTTTTGATATCTTTGCTACATATTCTTTTGCTAAAAGTGTGGCTATTAAATTGAGTGTCAATTATTAGATATACTTTTGTCACACTTTATTTTTTGTGTAGTCACAAACTAAACAATTTTGACTTGTCGTAAGTGTGGTAGTGTCATAGGTGTGACATGTGTTTAAATCAATGTGTAGTAACTTGTAGTTTTCAACCAAACATGCCCTGAATTGAGCCTAAACACAAAGTAGAGGAACCGAAAGTATATTTTACCCTAAATTTTTTATTGTTGTTAACTAATATGTTGATGTAGAGTCTGAATTTCATCATTTCCTAGTCCAATTTAAATTATGCCCACTATTGTAACGTTGACTTAAGTTATTTTGTTTACAGAATGTTTCATTATAGGATTTTTTTTTTGTTTACCATTGAGCATCTATCCATACTGCTATCTACCATCAAACTTTTTACCCTTCTGTATCTTATCACTGAAGTTTTGGGGCCTGCTGTTTTATGCCCCTATCCCGTGCCAAAAGACAAATGATTTTGAGTCTATGTTGGCATAACATTAAGTAGGGGCATTTCAGTCCACCTAGGGGCATATTCAATATGATATGAATTATTTGGTGACATACAATAGGATCAAAATTTCAGTTTTAGATCCAAAATTGAGCTATTTTCTGTGGCATATAACAAATTTATTCTTTATATTATAACTGGGGGGTAAAACTACTTAGAATGAGTGGAACATGCTATCCACAGTTGAGGTTTCTGTTTTCACATTGATTCCTGGACCTGGCCAGAAGGCTGGGAACCGGTTGGTTTCCAAGTGATTCAGGCTCACTTTTGATTTTCTTTGAGTTTTTTTTATCAAGTTTTTATATTTCTTCAACTTGTATAGTCACTTAGTCACTATTTTATACAATTATCTAATATAACACTCTATCACCTATGAAGCATGGATACTTCAATAGACTAGCGTGTTTGGACGTGTCCGGGAAGTGTTGTCCGGGAAGTGTCGGGCTAATTTTGATTTTAAAAAAATGAATTTTGTGTTTGGACAATGGGTGGACAAGCGGTGGACATGGCTAGCCCAAAATACACTATAGGCCCAATAATATAAGCCCCAAAAAGAGAGAAGCCCTAGGTCCTAATACCCCAAACATGGCTCATCTTGCTTCTGTCCTACAAGCTCCTATCTAAACATGGCATCTTTGCAAGCTCCCATCTAGCTCGATCATGTGCTGCAAGCTCCTATCTAACTCCCTAGCACTTGCACGCTTGTCTAGCTCCCCGGCGCCTGTCTTTTTTGCACCTGCCTCCTTCAATGTGCCTCGAAGCTTCCATCCAACTTGTCTACACTCTGCAAGCTCCCATCCAGCTCCCCCCTTTTGTTGGCTTTCGTTTGTCTGGCACGTCCTCGTCAGCACATGTGTGCCTCATCTTGATTCCTCCATTTATTAAGTGCATGTATGCTTGCAATGTTTTAAATTAGAAGTTATTAATATGTTTTTTATTTGAATATATATATATATATATATATATATATAATATTTATATAGTCGTGTCCCCTTGCCCTTAGTTTTTGAAAAATGCCATGTCGCCATGTTTGTGTTATGCCCTGTATCCGTGTCTGAGCAACCTAGTTTATCACCCATATTCCAACCGGTATTACATCTTCTGGTCTAGGCCGGGAGGACCAGTTCCCGTAGGGAACCCAGACCCTGGTGCTATCTACTCAATTGCAATTTGGGTCTACCAATATGAAAACCAATTTACTGAGATGCTTTTTGACTAAAGTTGAAACCTCCTGAGTGATGATTAGCTCAGACGCTGCCAATGCCACTATTACTTGTTCTTCACCAATCATGTTATTGCCATTGTCATGCCCATATATGAGCAGGATAGTTGTAGGAGACCATGGTTTCAAGAGCATCCCAACAATTGCTGACCTGCAACAGCCTTGGCTATTCTTAAATGTTGCACACTAGGGGAAGAAACCATGTTGAGATTAGCAATGTGACCAGCTGCTACTCTGTTCCTTACGTCCTCTACTTATTTATAAATTCAGCTTGAGAATTCTTCAATAAGAATTCTCATTAGTTCAGTATTTTTTATGTTATTTTCTTTCTAGAAGACTACAGTGGAATAATACTGTTCTGACGTGATTTGGTGCCTTCCCATTGACTCCAAGGTAACAAACTGTTTCAGGGGCTGCAATTGATCTCTCGTCCCTAATTGTTGTTGAGGGAAAAGTCTGCTGGGATCTGTATATTGATGGTCTTGTGGTCAGTTCAGATGGTAATTTGCTTGATGCACTAGCTGCTGCAATAAAGGTAATTGTCTTCCATGTAGTTCAAAATTACATCTGTTCTGGGGAATTGTACCAGAGCTTGAAATTTCAAATTAACAGAGGCATATAGTGTCAGTTGTTTTCTTTTACTGTTTTTTAAAAAAATTAATTTTACTTTGGAGGCTCAAGGTTCCAGGTCAACCTATATTAAGAAAGAAGTCTCTGTACTCCCTAGTATAGTGCCACATTATGGAAGAACCAACCTTAATGACCACCATATGCCTATTTTGGTGGTCCATCTTGTTGACTTCGATTAGTGCATTACAATTCGGTACTGTGACTTTTTGTAAAGTCAAGCATTCTGCATACTTGCATTTGTTTGTCTCTATGTTACACATAAATGCATGCACAGTGTATATCATGACATTTTATGCACATAAAACATGTGCAAGATTTTGTGGGTTTTGGTAGTTCGGTGATTGTGTGGTGGTTGGAAATTTTAAAGTCTGTACTGACAAGTAATGATGCCAGAAATGATAGAACTATTGAATTGTTTATAATTGAAAAATCAAGTATCATGTAAATTGATGATTAATTTGCATAATAAATTCATTTGAACTAAATGTCGTAAATTGCATCCAAATCAAACAAAGCCTCATGTTTGTAAGTCAGACTACCCCAAGTACTCACTTTCTAATTAGTTGCTCAACTCATATAAGTCCTATCATTGATCTCCAAGCAGATGATATATTTTTTTTTTTCACATCTGCATTCTACCTAGTTGGGAATGTGTTTACGAGATTGTGATACACATCAATTCTTTTCCATATCTGTTGGTCAGTATAAGTTTGCTGTGTAATCTTAAGCTACTATTCAATCAACTTTGTTGCATTTAGTCAGCTTGTGCCATTGGCTGTTAGTCTAATGGCTAATGCTGAAAAATAATAAGCATGTGAATTTTAGAGCTAATTACTAGTTGTTGTCAGCACAAGCTAAATCTACATCTGAAGCCACCAAATGATGATAAATGCTGTTACTTTGCTACAAATGACAACTACATGTCCGTCCTGTTACTTAGCACATGAAAGTGGCATTACTGCAACCTCAGTAACAGTAGGTAATACTAGTATACCACTTATAACCTGGTGTCTAAAGAATTTCAAAAATTAGAGCTGAATTTGATCAAATATGTCTATCTCAAACTTGGCTCAACCAATCAAATCAAGCCAAAGTAATCTGAAAGCAAGATGAACTCAAACTGGCTTGCTCAAACTGCTATTGTGGGCCAAGCTTTAGTAAGGATCAATTATGTCTTGACTATCTTGTATACTCTTTTTTGGGATTGAATTCTGTGAATGAATATACCTGCTTGGTAAGTATGACCAATCAAATATGGCAGCCGTATCAATCTGCAAACCAGATCAGTGATAATTTCTTCTTATGTTTAGTGTGCAGGACAAAAATGAATTCTAGGAGGATAGAATAATTCAGGATTCCTACATTTTGAACAGTACTCAATCCATGAAGTTTGGTTATGGGCGGGGTCTATTATGGATGCATCAGCTACAGGGGCTTTAGCCCAACAATAGTTTGTTGGGTGAACTAGATTTGGAGACTTCTAAATTAAGTTTGTTTATTAAGGTAATAAATCTTGGTTTGGTTATTAGGATAGTTGTTACTTGTTAGGATTATAATTTATAATCAAGTTTCATATTGTATTAGCAAGCAAAAAATAAAGTTAATCTCTATTCACCTCTATTTATCTCCCTCTCTCTCTTTTCACACCTATCCCCGACCCCTCTTCTGTCTCTACCCAAGCACACAACAATTTGGTATCAGAGCCAACCACCATGGCTTCTGATGCTAGTTTGAATTTTCAGGAGATATTGGCAACTCTTATCAAGCAACAAGACAAGATCCTTTGACAGCTCGAGCTATCTGCCCAATGCTGTGATGCTGTGGAAGCGCATGAGGCAGCCTTAGACAAGGCAAGGGGAATCAAGGGTGCAGGCAAGACCAATAACTTTGGTGCTCTAGATGTGCTCTCAATGGAATGGTGCCCTTGTCCTTTGCTTCCTTGCTGTCAGTTGGGCATCCATCACTGTCTGTCCCTCTCCTACAAGCTGCCGCCCTCTCCTTGTTTGATGAGCTGCCACCTACATCTAGCTCAAAGATAGATCTATGGGTAGGCAAATTTGTGCCTCCTGATCGATGCCTCCAGATCTACTGGTCTACTGCATCACCTAGTTGTGACAACATTCTTTTTGCCATTAGGCAGATTTGTGCCTCTGGGTTCCTGCCATCTATCTTGATCTGCTGTTATGACTAGCCACTACCAATACTACCAAGAAGCCTCCCACCTGCTGTTGCCTGTGGGTCGTCACCAGAGCGGTTTGCCACCAGTTCTACTGCACAGATCTACCAGATCAGCTGTGACCAGATTCGTCAGTCTGCTTCGTGGAGTCATTAATTTGTTGCACAGATCTAACTCTCAGCTTGTGTGCCAACGGACTTGCTGGTAATCCCCTCCGCATGGATCAAGATTGGTCAGAACCAGATCTTCTTCAACTGCCACCAGTCAACTCTCTTGGCATTCGTTCGGCTCGAGGATGAACTATTTCTCTAGGAGGGGAGAAGTGTAAAGAATGCAGCAGCCACAAGGGGTTAACCCGACAATAGTTTGTTTTGTACATTAGACTCGAGGACTTCTAGATTAAGTTTGTTTATTAGGATAATAAAGATTGGTTTTGTTGTTATGATAGTTGTTACTTGTTAGGACTATTATTTATAGTCAAGTTTTAGGTTGTATTCGCAAGCAAGAAATAAAGTTAGTCTATTCACCTCTATCTCCCTCTATCTCTTCCCACCTATTTCCCATCTCTCTATCTCTACCAACACACACCACTGTATCCCCCAAAGCCCACCACTTGTTTTCTGCAAAATCATTGCAGAGACCAAGTTGTGACATCTTTAGCAAATAATAAAGTGGAATTGTTTTTTTGAAAAAAAAATGAAACAAGACTAATCAATAAGAATCGAGCATAAATCGGAGTAGGTTGGTGTAACTTAGGATGTGTGATGAGATTTTGACTTCAGCCTACCAAATTAAGCCCTCTAGTGCAGAAAACTGAGCTGATGGTTAACAGACTGTTCCAAGCAGTTTCTGATATCCAGGATCAGAAGTGTTTGTTATACTAACCGTTGTGTCGGTTAGCAAAATGAAGATCCAACAACTTGTACTACATACCATTGTCTTACATGCTCTTCTTGGCAGGTTGCCTTGAGCGGTACAGGAATACCAAAAGTCAATGTTTCTGTTACTGCCGCAGCTGATGAGGAACCTGAGGTTGATGTAAGTGATGAAGAATTTTTGCAATTTGACACTTCCAGTGTACCTGTCATAATTACCTTGACCAAGGTAAGATGATTCTATGTACAGTGTGTACGATATTGGCTTTCTTTTATTAGTAAATTCTATGAGACATACCTGTACTTTTATACTTTTGCAAAGTGATATCTATGGTTTATGTTTAATCTAATTTGAGACATACTTGTGGTTTCCATTATTTGTTCACACCATAGCTGTCAGTATACCATTAAATTTAATCAACAGAGGAGGTTCAAAAGATGATAATGCCCTTAGTGTTAATTACCTTTTAGCACCTTTACTAAATGTCTATAATACCAAAGGTGTTTTCTTCTTTTTACCCCTCCAATGGTTAAATTACTCAAAATTAGTGGCAAAGTGTTACATGGACGAAAATGCTACCCACATTTTGTCTCAAACAAAATTAAAATACAGGATGACTTTGCAAAACATGAAAGTACATGTATGTTTGATGTGGTCCACTAGTTTTCTTTTAGAGGGAGGGAGAGGAAATCTGCTCTATGGATTAAGCAATTGGGATGCTAAATTGGTTGGAAATGACTTATCCTCTTAACCAGACTTGCTAGGAAGATGTTGGTCTGTGAAAGACCGGTTTATTTTCCCTTCAGTTTAAAAATTTGCTGAATCTTCCTTCTTCTATCTGTAGTTGCATGTGCCTTGTTCTGATCTCTAAATAGGTAATTCAAAAATGTGCGGAGATTGCATTAGTGACTGGCTAGGGCACTAACTTTAGTAGCTTTAGTGACATTCAGAAACCTTTTCAAAAGAGGGAAGCCTATCTGTTGATAGGCCTGATTGAATGGTTGTTGGGTGGAACTGACTAGGGCACTATAGAAGGTGGTAGAGGTATGCATTGGTACTGGACGTGTCAGATGGAGGATGTGACTGCAGTGATGAATGCTCATAGGTTGTCTTTTTCTAGTTGCAGCAAAGAAAGAGTTGAAACAGAGTATTATGACCATATGTATGCCGGTAGGACCAAAATCTGATTTCCACATCTCTCTTTATTGTCTTTCCAAGTCATCTGGCAAAACACGATATAAGTTGTATGTATTTTAAAACTATAATACATGGTGATTGGTTTCGGTATGCATGGTCTGCAAGCTGCACATCTAGATTCAGTCACATGAGTTCAGCCTGTGTCTTCGTACTGTATTTGTACATGAGTCCAAGTTTATGGATTAGAATGAGCCAATACTCTGGAATTTGATAATTAGATCAATGATCTGGACCTTTGGGCAAATGATATTGTTATACGCTATTTCCTGCGCAATTGGATTATGAGATACAGGAAGTCAATAACATTATTCCTAGCATCTAATGCAGTGGGTCTCTCGGAGGAAACATTCTACACTAGTTTCTCTAAAATGCTGTGGCGATGAGTAAGATATCTTGCAGTTTTGGTTTCCTTTTTTTCTCTTTTGGGTGTTGGTGGTGGTGTTAAATGGATGAGCCCTTCCCCTCCAGTGTATCTCCAATGTTTCCATGCTTACTATTGCACGGGCTAGCCCAGACATGATTGCCCCATAAGTCAGCAAATGGGGAATATATCAGTGGATGTTCTGGTAGAAATAGTTAAGTCGCTCACATGTTGCATTGGTCCTGACTGAACATTTACATTTCCCTCCATTATTTTCTTGTTTTGCTTTCCAACTTAATGCTGTAATGCATGCACGTAAAATAAGCTTCTGAATACAATTCAGTGTATTTCTACTGGCAGTTATGATTCTAATTTAACTGTTTCTTATGCTAGGTAGGCAAGCATTACATTGTTGATGCTACCTCGGAGGAAGAGTCGCAGATGAGCTCTGCTGTTTCAGTGTCAGTCAATAGGCATGGCCAAATATGTGGGTTGACCAAGAGAGGAGGCGCAGGGTTGGATCCAAGTGTCATTTTTGATATGATATCAGTCGCCAAGCATGTAAGCCAACAGTTCATCCCCCTTTTAGAATCAGAGATAGCAGCTTCTGAAGCAACCGAGTGAAGAGACGTGCACAGAAGAATGATTACTGACAGTGGGTGTACTAGAAAATTTAGTTTGCTGTGTCCTAACAAGCGTCCAATAACTGTTTTCTGTTGGTTAGAAAAATGCGCCTGATTTGCTAATATCTGTTGGTATTGACAATGGAGAATGTGAAACATACCTCGCATTGTAGAATTCTGTTCTCATGTATTACATCTGCATGTTTATTGTTCCTTCATTGCTTAAAATTTTGTGGACTAACATTTTCAACATATTCCCCTTAGTGACTATACCTCATTGCTTATTTCTTCCAGTAAATTTTGTGGGCTACCTCATTGCTTATATTCGTATTGAGTTACTTCATTTGTTTTTATAGCCGTTGAATTCTTTGTCCTAAACATGACCTGATCTTGTGAAACGTATTCCCTCCATATGTATTCCCTTGTAAAACTTACTGCTTTACTTCCTTTTAAGTAAAAAATGTTTGGAAGCCACTTAATTTCCCTACGACTATTACTATGATTCTTTTTGTAATATGCTCTAAAACAAGTCTTAAAAAAAATCTTCTAGAACACTGATATGGAATATGGGGGCTGGTCTCGACCTTCACACGATATTTGGCGGATAACTAGTGCTACAAGAGGAATTCAAGTAGCCAACCGATGGTGTTTCACATGACTTGCTATTTTATTATTCGCTAACCACACACCAAAATGAAACTACTAGTTGCGTACATTGGATGACCCAAATGGTGCTCAAGATGGACACAAAACAGTTGGGATTATGCGTAGTAGATGACCCAAAGGATGGCCACTATAGTTGACCGTGCCACCGTCATTTGAAGCTATTGCCGGCTACCTTGTCTCTTAGAATATAAGGTTGGTAGATTGGTGAAATCCTGAGGGGTCTTGGTCTGAATCCATGATCTTACCATCATCATCATCATCATTGCACTATCATTGTCAACTTACTATTTTGTTAGAATTAGACAAAATAGTTTACTATTTAATAGTATTTCAATTGTTGCAGAAAGAGTTGTAGACACATCCGAAACATTTTCAACCCAATATTAGTGGCAGGACACAAGAAATGACGAAATATAATCGAAGTGACCGGGACAAGAGCAGTTCAGTCTCATCATCTTGGTACTTTGGAGCATTTGGACAGAACGCAACAACCGGATTTTCCAGCATAGAGGTAGAAGCATGAATGAGATGATTGAAGCAATTAGGGATGATTGGAGGTTCTGGCAAGCAGAGACAAGTTCTTGAGATAAAATCCACATATAGACCATCCTTTTGTTCAGGGGACACCCAGGAGTTCTTTAGTTAGTGATATTTTGTCTTTCTTTATTCTATTCATTTGTAAAGAAATTTCATGTTTTGCTTTGCCCTCTGCGTCCTTTTGTGCTCCTTTTAATACATATATGCGGTTCTCATGCATGTTTAAAAAGAAAAGAAAAGAAAAGAGAAAATTTCTTCTCTGTCATTGTAAAATTTCAGAAATTATAGTTTATAAGGTTGACAAAGTGAGTCTAGATCCACATATTATTGAGACATCCAGTGATATACAAAATATTGAATTTTTGCAATGACATAAAATTTTCCCTTGTAGAATTTGGTTCAATTGTAGAGCATGTCAAATTCTCTCTCTAGACTCTAATATGAAGGATCAAGACAGAGACATAGAGGCGGTGAATAGGTCTTTTAAAATCTTTTGGTTAATAATCGATTTTTGCAATTATGAAAACAAAATTCTTTTTGCAATCACCCAAAATGAAAGCTAGCGCTCAAGTGATCAAATAAGTTTTGCAAGTCTAGAGTAATATAACAAATTAAAGAAAAGCAATGGAAGGAAATCAAGTGCAACAAAAATAGAGCAAAAGAATTAAACCAAAATGATATGAGAGATTTTTTTCGAGGTCTCGGAGATTTCGCCAGTCTCCCTTACTCTTCATTAAAGAACTCTCACAAGAGTCTTGTTTTGATTCCATTACGGTTGCTCCTATTTCATCTAAACTCTCAAATTCTTGATTTTAATGATTAATGACCTCAAGTATTTTAGACTAACATGTTTGCTAAGTGTGATTAAAGGTTCATATTCGAAAAGATTCTCACAACCGATTCCCAAATTGTTTGTTTGATGCTGATGGTCATCTCGAAAGCAACTGAAACCTTTTGAGGTAAATTCATGAAAATTAAGGATACATTTTCTAGTTTTTACCGGTCTTGTTGTTAGAAGTATGGCCAGATTGATTATACTTCTTTTTATAGCTTTAATCGTACTATTAAGAGGGATTCTAGGCAAGTTTACTTGAGTTCGAACTGGTGTCAAGAAGCTTGTGCCACATTTCTACATTTAGTCATTCACTCTCACTCTTTTATGCATATATATCAAGTCTAAGTTGAAAGTCTTGATTTTGAGCTGAAACTAAATTTAAATCTCTTGGTCTAAAAGTTTTTAGAATTCCCGGACAATCCAGAAGAATGTTCCGGACAATCCATTTGCATATCTTTTTCTAGCCAAAATAAGTGTATCACACAATCTTTAAATTGTCCCAGACAATCTAACAGTAGAGTGTTTTTTTGGTTTCTAATTCTTGTATTGTTCTGGACATTCTTCAGATTGTACCAAACAATTTTCAGATTGTCTCAGACTATCTGATGAATTGTCCTAGCCATTTCTCCAATAAGGATGGATGTTTGATCTTTTAGTCTTTATATGTAGTGGACTGTCCGATAACCTTCCGACTGTCCGATTGCATCCTTACCTACCCTCAAAGGCTAGTTCTAAAGATTGTTAATAGCTGTTACAACTGTTCTGGACTATCCAATATTATTTCTGGACTATCCGGAAAGGTTGATATTGGCAAAAATCTTTTGCAATGGATAGAATCTCTAAGAGGGCCACTTGACCTAGTTTCTAGGAATCATCTGAGCCTGTATTGCACATTACTTGATCTAGAATTTAGTCCTACACTCTTGAGCTTAAAATCTTACACAAGCACTTGTGGTCATTACATTTTAGAGTGAGTGTCACTATATTTGTGTTCCTCATCTCATATTTGAGCTTCTTGGTACTTGATTGAAGTCACGTAAGCATCCTAAGTTTATTACTCTTGGTGCTCACCGACACCTAGACGGTTGGGTCAATTCTGTGATCTCTCTACCGTTGGAGCTTGTTGGAGAGACTCATAAAGTGTTTGTGAAGATTGGTGCTCACCTATTCGGAGAGGAGAAGAGCAACCCTAGTGGAATCAAAGAAAAACTCGTATGAAAGTGCTTTAACGAGGAGTAGGGGAGACCGGCGAGTCTCTGAGACCTCAGGATACATCTTTGTGTTTGGTTCATTTCACTTGCTCTCTCTTGCTTGCATTTTCATATTGCATTGTTTTGGACCATTTTATCCCTAGTTGTATTAGCTCGTGTTTGTAAACATCAAGTTTAAAGCCAAAAGATTTTTTAAAGCCTCATATTACTGCCCTCTAGTTGGCATCCTTGATCCACAACTCCTCTGTGCTGGATAAGTGAGCACCAAGCCTTCACAACTCCTCTCCGGGCTTCTATGACAATTTTCATCGGTGGAGAGATCGCCAACCCTCTGACGATTGTCTAGATGGTGGTGACCACTAAGAGTAATAGACCAAAACAATTTCAATTATCGACAATTGGTGAACTGGTAATGAAAAAGGATCAAACACAATGGCGAGGGAGTTTTTTAGATAGGTTCGAACCCTCGAAGGATTGAGTAATAACTTTACGTCCTGTGTGGTGTTTTGATTGTTCTTGAAAAATATGTGTGTATACAATGAGGAAAAAAAATGTTCCAATCCCAAGCCCTTACATCATTCCCCTTTTTATGATGATACAAAAGTGGTTATTAATAGTTAGTTATCTTTATGTTGCGGTTGTATTGGTGGTTTTTGTAGATCGTGGATTAACTGACTTGATGCGGTCATGGAACTGTCACATTGTGGAGATCGTGGGATATTGATGTGTACTTGGTCAAAGATAATTGATATTTTGATTAGAGATCTTCGTGCAAAGTTTTTTCGACTAGGCAGGGCTTGAGCATAATATTTTGACTAGAGCGGGTCATGATTAAATATATGTGCCAAAAGATAATTCGACCAGGGCTAATGGTGGTCGAATATATGTATCTGAAGGTGTTTTGATCAAAGTACGTCGTGATCGAATATATGGGTTTGAAGGTATTTCGACCAAAGTAGGTCGTGGTCGAATATATGTTCCAGAGCTGGTTGTGGTCGAATATATCAGTTTGCACTCGTACATGGTTTATACGTCATCGACCATAGCATATCATGATCTTAAACTTTTGATACATGACATTCATAAATATTATTATCGACCAAGGGTAGTGGTCTAATCCTCATTAGCTAGCCCTCCAAGCTCAAACGAACAGATCGATTTGAGAACTTGAGGTCATAACCCTTCGACCAAGCATTTAATAGGTAAGAAACATAACTTTGTTTGATTGAGATTGTTAAGTACTAAATTGGTAGTATTTTTATCCTAAGTTTGCCTTTAAAAGTGTGTAAAATCATGCTAAAAACTTCTTTGATGCAACATTTTATGCATATTTTATATTATTTTTACAAATTTCTTTCACGACTATGTTTACTATATTTCAGGGACCAAACCTACCAAATTTGAGAAGATTTCGACTTCGTTTGGGCCAATTTCCACAAGGAATACTAAAACTGGACAAAAAGGACACTGATCGAATATTCCTCAGACAAAATAACCTGGTCAAACACTCTTAGGTGAGAAGAGACTTGATCGAACACAAACACATGGTCAAAAAAGAGTCACGATCGAACACGAACTCTTGGTTGAAAAGAGTCTCGATCGATCACGACTACCGCTTGGTCGATTATCTGGCCGAGCGGAGCACGATCACGGGCACGACACGTGTTTGGCCAGGAGCATGCCACGTGTTCTTGGTCGTGCTTGGCTCAATTTCAGAAGGTTTTAGTGGTCGGATTTGCTCGAATCTAGTCGGTTTTGACTCAGATTTGTCCATTTTCACGCCGTTTGAAGCCAGACTTCGTCGCCTGCGCATTAAGAAGTTATTTTTGGGCAAGTTAACCCATATATTAAAATAGAGAAGATTTTAACTCAATTAGACATGCTTTATTAGGTAGTTTTGAGTAGTTTTTGGATACTTTTTCTTAGATGAGCCTCATTCTCTATTTTTCCTGCGTTTGAAAGCCGACAAGGACGTCAAACTCAATTCTCAAGCAATCAAGTAAGTTTTTATTTAATTCTTATTATTATTTCTGCATTATTATGGCTTTTTGTGAGTAGTTCACTTCTAGGGTTAGGGATGACCTAATCCGTAAGGCGTGATTCTTCCTCGGTCTTGATCTCAAGTTTTGAAGTTATTTCCTAATGTTTTCTTCCTCCAAACCCTAAATTCTCATTTTGGCAATAGATGTAACAGTTGAGCTTTAGCAAGAATTTAGAGGAGTTCTTGAGTCCTTAGCACTTTGATGCGGGATCTTGAACAGAGAGAGAGGTTCTCGCCAAACGTAACAGTGGAAGCGATCATCTAACTGTTGTCCCAGCGACCGTACTGGCAACTTAATCTATCTTAGAAAATGATTGAAATTAACTTGGAATTCTCAGATCTTCGATAGAATTACGCCTGATGGTTTGGAACTCCCGAAATACTAGGTTTTCTTTATAGCTTTATAAACACTACATTTCATACTTACTATTTACTACTTTAAACCCTGGATTTATAACTTTAGTAGTAGATTTAGTTGTAAAAAACAAATCCCCAACTCGTTCAGACTTAATCAGTGATCTATTAGCTTAGAAAGATGAATACGCTTGTTCCTCATAGAATTTGACTCTCAAGTGCTCAACGTTCAAACCGTTCACTTGTGGTTTATTACTCTACACACACCGCGCTCGCCTCTTTGGGTGCGACCAAGTTTTGGCGCCGCTGCCGTGGAACAATGGTAATTTATCTTTTTAGATTAATTTTCACTGCTATAAGTCTGTCTTACTTCTTAATCTTGCTTCTATTTTTCTTTTTCTTTTTCTTCTTCTTGTGCACCACTGACCTTTCAAGAAATTAGTGCAAATCTAGATAGTTCGGTCAAACCTGTCAAAACCGTGCGCCGACTTCGATACGAGGCAAGGCAGGTAAGATTGGAGGAAAACTCGCAAACTTTTGAAGAGATCAAAGAGAAATCATCAATGGAGGACCAAAAGAGACTCAAGGATTATGCAATCGTGCTTAGCATGGGGTTGCAATCAGGTATTCATAGACCACCGATTGAATCAAATAGCTTTGAAATAAAACTGTGCTTTTGAATTTGGTTCAGCAAAATCAATTCAGCGGTCTTCCAGTTGAAGATCCATCTTTACATTTGCACATGTTTCTTGAGCATTGTGATACTTTCAAGATTCATGGAGTAACATAGGATGCACTTCGTTTTGGGCTCTTTCCTTTCTCGCTACGTGAGAAGGTGAGGACATGGTTATACATTCTTCCTCCTGTGACAATCACTACATGGGATGAACTCTCATGAGCCTTTCTTGGTAAGTTTTTTTCTCCTGCTAAAACTGTTCATATTCACAACCATATTGTATCTTTTTCACAGCAGGTAGGTGAATCACTTTATGATGCTTGGGAACGATACAAGGACATGTTGATAAAATGTCTGCATCACGGACTAGAAAAGTGGCTTGTAGTTTAGACGTTTTATAGTGGATTGAACTACAACGTATTGATGGCCGTAGACGTCGCAGCTAGTGGCGCATTAATGAACAAAAGTGTAGATGAATCATACGACCTCATCGAAGGTATAACGCAAAACTACACACAATGGGGAATCGAACGAGCTGCTCAAAAACTCCGACCAACAACATTGATGTAAGTGTAATGTCGCAACTAGCCGAACAGGTAGCACTTCTTTCTGATAAACTAGCTATTCTTGGATCATTTGCTACTTCATCTGTTAATGCGATTACACCTGTATGTGAATTGTGCGGCATACAAGACCACTATGGCCATGAATGCCAATTTGACCCATCCATGGAGCAGGAAAATGCTTTTCAGGGTATGCAACAACGGCATGGTAGTGCCTTTCTTAACTCTTATAACTCTGGATGGCGCAACAATCAAAATTTCACATGGTCAGGACAAAATCAACAACCTCAACGTCAACAACAAATTTTGGACAGCAACAACTACACCAACAAAATCCCCCATATCAAGTTCAAAGGCCATAGTACCAGCCACAAAATCATCAACCTTATCGACTGCCACACCAATAAAAACCTGAGCAGTCGAACATGGAGCGCATGTTAGAGACCTTTCTAGCAAATCAAGAGAAACAGAAGACGTTTTTTGGGGAGAAGTAGTAGCCGGGGACAAAGCGTTCCTGGACTATTCTCCAGGACAGGGACACCCCCTTCCCTGAGACGGTGCTCCAGGAAGGGGGCCCTCCCCTCCCTTCCCCGGGCTATACTCCAGGACGGGGGCACTCCCTTCCCCGGAGTGTACTTTGGAAAAGGGGGTCTCTCTTCCCCGAACCGTGCTCCAGGACAGAGGTGTAGGATTGAGAAAGCCGATTAGAGGGGGGTGAATAGGAGGCTTTAAAACTTTTCAAATGAAACAACTTTTGCAAAGAAAAGAACAAAAAACAATTGAATAATATATTGCACAATTAAAAAGAAAGAGGAAGAGAAGACAAACACGAAGATTTATCCCGAGGTCTCGAAGACACGCCCAGTCTCCCCTACTCCTCGTTGAATCACTCAAATGAATGAGTCTTGCTTCAATATCCACGAAGGATATTTCTCACTAATGGTTGCTCCTTGTCCAATCTGGAAAGGCGAGCATTGATGCCTTTTACAATCACGCCGGGTCTCTCCGACAACCTCCGAAATGGAGAGATCAACGGCCACGCCACCAAACCGTCTAGGTGAGGGCGTTCACCAAGAGTAATAAATTGCAAGGTCTCTTCTACACCTCCAACAATCACTGAGAAACTCTAAATATGCAAATGATGCGAACAGAACACTCGGTGGATCACAAAACTCAAGATTTGATCAAAAGATCAAGATTTTATCTTTAAGAACAAATGCTCTAGTGTATATATGAGAATGAGGCTGCTTGGTGTATGAAACAATAGCTCAAAGTCTCTATTTATAGCCCAAATGAATAAAATAGCCATTGTGCTTGAGCTGGAAAGAAACAGTACACGCTGACAGTCAGCATAGACCATGAGCAGAAACAAGCAAATCTCAGAGAAAACTTAGCTAGCCATTGTGGTCAAAAAGGAAACAAAACAGCACATACTGATAGTCAACAACACATGCTGACAGTCAGCATCCACATCAATGGCTCAACAAAAATCTCGGGTAAAAATTAGCTAGCCGTTTGTGGTCGTATATGGAAAGAAGTCACTCATGCTGACAGTTAGCATCACCAGCTGACAGTCAGTAACGACCACAAAATGTCTAGTAAAACAAAAACTCCGAAGCCAAAGAACTTGTGGTCGAAAATCATGCTGATAGTCAGCAACACATACTGACAGTCAGCGTAAGTCAAAAAGTTTCAGCTGAAAAAACACGCTCTCTGGACTAATGGCAGCAACGAAGCTGACATTTCATGCTGACAGTCAATATGGATAAAAAAACCATAACTTTTGATCTGAAGATCCTATTGAAGAGTTTTATAGCTTGTTAGAAAGATAATTTTGAGGTCTATAATTTTGTCAACAGGAGTAAGACCTAGATCAGCCTAGATCTTTCTCGAAAGAGCAAAAAACATTTCTGCTGCCAACAGATCAGAAAAACCAAACCATTTAAAAACCGATTCGACTGAGATGAATGAATGCAATGACCTAAGAGTTTCTCGGTTTATGCTGGAAATGTAGAGAGAACTTGTCGTGGTATTGCGAATACCCCAGCAGGTTTTGTGAACGATCCTAGCGAAGAAAACGCGACGCGGGCTGACCGGGTGACCGGTCCTCCCTACCGGACAAACACAAGAATGGACACGAGGATTTATACAGGTTTGGGTCCCGGTGGGGGCCCTAGTCCTGTCGGCGTGCTCCCGATCGGAGTTGGCTGGGGAGGCTCTCTCGGGGGAGAGGCTTCTGGAGCACACCTGTGAGTTTTGGCTACTTAACAATAATGAATCACTTTTCTTTACAACAGGGGGGAAAAGGGCTATTTATAGCCCCAAAAAGAAGCAAAAAGACTAAACTACCTGGACGCTACCGTCGGATTGAGGGGTAGCAACGTCCTTCTCCCGGTCAAGCGCCTTGGATGCTTGACAGGTGGTCGCTGATTCCTGAGGCGCTCCTCGCGTGACCTGCACGTGAACAACAACCAAAGACTTTACCTTTAGAAGGGCGATGAGGCCCGGGACATGCACCGGAGGCCAGGTCCCCGGGCCAAAGGCGGCTCCCGGGACCGGCACCGGAAGCCGGGTCCCGGGAGCCAAAAGGCGGTGCCCGGGGCAGGCACCGGAGGCCACGTCCCCGGGCGAATGGCGGCGCCCGGGACCGGCACCGGAGGCCAGTTCCCGGGAGCCAAAAGGCGGCACCTGGGGCAGGCACCGGAGGCCACGTCCCCGGGCAAATGGCGGCGCTCGGGACCGGCACCGGAGGCCACGTCTCGGGAGCCAAAAGGCGGCGCCCGGGGCAGGCACCGGAGGCCACGTCCCCGGGCAAATGGCGGCGCCCGGGACCGGCGCCGGAGGCCAGGTCCCGGGAGCCAAAAGGCGGCGCCCGGGGCAGGCACCAGAGGTCCACGTCCCCGGGCGAATGTGACGCAACTTACCTGGACTTAGTCTCGCGGAGATTTCCCCCAACAGCAGCCCCCATGCCCCCCGGGGACGATGCTCGAGTCCCCGGTGGGTATGGTTCATGTCACCAGGAAAATCTCCGGACCAAGCCACCAGAGCCGTGACGCTTCGATTCCCGTGCCGTGCGCTTATGACCGCGCCGCTTCGCCATAAATGCGCTCGCGATTTGAACCGGCGCCTCAGTTTGCGCGCCAGTCCCTTTGTTTCCCGCTCACGGTTTGAACTTCAACGGCCCAGATGTACCGCGAAGTGCCACGTGGCGCCCATCTGGACCACGCTTCACCCCTATAAATAGGGCCTTGGGGGGCCCGAGAAGCTCATTCCAAACTTCTCAAACTCCAGCGCCCTTAGCTCTCCTGGTAGCCCTCTCCCGGTAGCTCTCTCCCAGTAGCTGGCTCCCGGTAGCCAAGCGTCCGGAACCTTTAGGCGTAGCTTCCTGAAACGTTAGCCATCGGAAAAAACCAAACCTGATGGCACCGAAGGGTCGAGCGAAGACGACAGAGGTGCCCCCGGAGGAGGTCGCTCCGGACTTCCTCTGGGCGTCCGAGTTCACGGCCGGGGACTTAGAGTCCCTGATCGAACGGGGAGTCATAGAGGACGGGGACGTCCGGGTCCCTGTGAAAAAGGATAGAGCCCCCCGCCCCAGGCCCGGAGTTTTTGAAGGAGTACGGGGTGGCTCTAAACCACCTCACGCCGAACGCCATCGTCCGGATGGGCCTCTTCATTTGGCTCTTCGAGACGGCGACCGGGCGGGAGCCCACCCTACGAGCCTTCCAGTAATTCTATTAACCGGCGGCGAGGAGCTCCCACCTGGTCAAGGGGGGACCCAAGTCCCCCTTTGGCTCGGTGATGGTGCAGATGCTGCCGTCCCGGGTAGCCGATTACCTGGTGGTGGCGTCCCGGGACCACTAGGGTGATTGGATCCGGAGGTGGTTCTACCTCCGGGGCCGGGACGACGGGGTCGTGTACTCCCCGGAGGCCCCCACCTACAGCAGGTCATCCGCGCCGAAGCCTCCGGTGTGGCCGGACGAGGAGCTGGAGCTCCTCGGGAAGGTCATCGTCTCCCGACTCTATGCGGGACGCGGCCGAGGAGATGATGTTATTGAGGATCTCCCCCTTCTCGCGCGGGAGAAGGGGGATCGGGATGGGCCCGGAGCAACGGCCCCCGGTCAAGCCGGTGACCCGACGTAAGTCTGTTACCTGGTTCATTGCATTTACAAATTTTATAAAATTTGACTCTCTTTACCTTTCGTAGTCTGGCCGTACCCGGCGGTGCGGGAGAAGGCGGAGAACCTCCTGGGGAGGTACTTCGCCGACGAGCACGAGCGCGTTGTGCGCGTCGTGGGGGAGGGCCCTCCCCGGAACTTGGTAGCCGAGGCCTTTGGGCTGAAACTGCCGGAGAGGAAGCCCCTCCCCACCCTCGGATCGCACAAGAAGGGGAAGGACACTGCCGGGGGCTCTGAGCCTAATAAGGCTAGGGTCCAAAAAGCCCCCGGCCCTTCGACGACGCTGGCTTCGACACCGGCGAAGGCCCGGGACGAGACCCCCGGGACTGGGCGCGCCAGGGCGCCGGCCCGGAAAGAAGCAACACCCTCTCCCCCGGAGAGCCCCGTTGAGGCTCGGGGGGAGGAACCGGCCGCGGGCGGGGCGGCGTTCGATTCGGCGGACTACGCTCCGTCGCCGCCTTCGGTGGCGGCCCTCCCTGCGCCCCCGGCACCTTTGGAGCCGGAGAAGCTGGAGGTGAGATTCGCGGAGGCCTCGCCTCCGCGGGTGGAGTGGCCGGTGGACGAGGGGGGAGCCCCTCAGTCTACGAGGTCCCTTCGGAAGTGGGGGCCCCGGGGGCCCTCCCACCAGGGAAGGGGAAGGGCCTAATGGTTCCTCCCCGGGCAGGGACCCCTTCTGAGAGCTCCTCGGCCACTTCCACAGAGGCCACCTCCTCGGCGACGAAGACGCCGACCACACTGCTGGACGCCCAGGTCCGGGGACCCCACACCGGCCGCGACGGGACCAGCGTCGGGCGGGAGACCCCCCTGCTTTCTGCGGGGGAGGTCGCCCGCTACACGGAGGGCCTGCAGACCCGGAAGGTGCAGGTCTTCGTTGTCGAGGGGACGCTCCATGAGCGTTTTGGGGAGCTTCAATCTCTCCAAGTCCAAGTAGAGTCGATGACGCTTTCTTTCGGGCACCTACACTTGAATTTTTTCTAACTCTAGAGTTTATAGGCGGTGGCCATTACCTGGGGCCTTGAGCAGCGGATTGGCCGGCTGCTTAAGGACGCGGAGGACAGGGCCGCGACCTACCTGGGGCAGCGCGACGAAGCCCTCCAGGAGCTGGCCTGGGTCCGGGCCCAGGTCCACGTCTCCGAGGCCGTCAACGGCCGCCTTCGGGAGGAGGCCGAAGGTGAAGTAGGAGGCCTTCCGGGAGCTCAAGGGCTCAAGCGTCCGGGCGGTGACGGACGCGGGCCGCTCCGTCTGCTCGGCCCTCGAGAGCCTTGGCGTGAGCCTAGGCTCCGGGAGCAGCTCGGAGGTGCCCCCGGCTACCCTCGTGGAGGCTGTGCGTTTTCTCAACGCACAGGTCTCCGTCATCCCGGAGGCCGCCGATGCCAGGGCACGGGGCCGGGCGATCCCCGTCGTTGCGGCCGCGGCGGGGCTTGTTGAGCATCGGGGGGTCGGCGCTCGGGCGATCAGGGGCCGCATCCCCCGGAGCTTCCCCGAGTTCTTCGAGCCCTCGCGCCGGGAGGTGGAGCAGCTTGCCGGGGGCTTCTACGACCGGATTGTCCGGGTGAGGTTCCCAGCACCGGCTCCTTCAGCAAAGGACGCCTCGGCCCCGGCCCTAGCGGAAGCCCCCCGGGGGGAGGACACCATTGACAAAGTATGAGCCTCCCCCCGGGTCTTAGATAGGATCCTTCTTTTACTTTCTTAGGATTTTGTTCCCGGTAGCTTCTTAGAAGAAGCCCCGGACACTTGTAAAAAGACATTTTGAAATGCAATGGAATTAGAAATTTTTCTAAGTCTCGAATTAAATGCAATGTTACCAGGGTCCCCGGGAGGTTACTCCCGGGCGAAGGTCCGGAAGAGGTTCCCCGGGGGAAGCCCAAGCCGCTTTGATCTTGCTAAGCCTCATCTCCGGGAAGCGTGGCGGGGACGCAGTCCGGGAGCTGATCCGGTTAAGGTGGTATCCGGAGTGGCACTTGGACAATTTTGACAATCATCGCGCCGAATTGTCCCCTCTGCGTCCGGGGTCGCGGATGAACCCCCCTCTTCGAATACTTCCGCTGGCGGGCTACGAGTACTGGCCCGAGGATGTGCTCCGGGAAGCTCGGCGCCGCGTACGCGCTTTGTACCGGGACCTGGCCCGGGAGCTAGTGGAAGGCCTCAGGGAGTATTAGGCGTAGGAGGCTTAGGATGTCGAGAGCTTCCGGGTATTGACTCGGGTTCTATCGTTTCCGATGCCCACCGGAGGGGGAAGATGTCCTCCGGTTGAATGATGAATAAAGCTGTGTTTGCTTTCTTCTTTGAGTCTTCTTTTATTTTTTCTTGGATGGTCTGGACGACTCCTTTTGATAAGAATGAGCTAAGTTTGCTTGTGGACGGTGTGGTCGACACCCGGGGGTTCCTTATCCCCCCCGCCCACAGCGGGCCGGAGGGTAGCTCCGTGCGCTGTGGGGGTAACAAGGCCCCCGAGGTGAAGATGACCTGTAGCATAAGAATTTTTTCAAGTTAGAAAATTCTAAAACGAGGTTTTCGGGGAAAATGTTTCCAGGAGACAATCGTCCGGTTGCCGTGAGAACGGGGAGCCGGGAATAAGGTCTGCGGGGAAGAAACATCCGAGAAAACCCGACGAGATTTCGGAGGAGATTTCTGGGAGACAACCGTCCGGTCGCCGTGAGAACGGGGAGCTGGGAATAGGGCCTCTGGAGAGAAAACCCGACGAGATTTCCGGAGGAGATTTCCGGGAGGTAATCATCCGGTCGCCTTGAGGACGGGGAGCCGGGAATAAGGCCTCCGGAGAGGAAATATCCAAGAAATCCTTGATTTTTCCGGGAGACAATCATCCGGTCGCCGTGAGAACGGGGAGCCGGGAATAGGGTCTCCGGGGGAAGAAATATCCAAGAAAGCCTGAGACGTCCCGCTGGGGAGACCGTCTACTCCCGGAGGAGGATGTGCCCGATGACGGGTCTGAGTGTTTGGGTAGGGGACTAGTCTCCCAAAGTGACTCGTTACCACGGTCGCTGGGGACCGGGTTGCCGCTTACACCCTCAGTCCACGAGGGCTGGTTGTAAGCCGCTCTACAGGAGGGACTTGCTGGGTCTGGGCCCACTTCCTCAAGGGGAGGGCATCCTCACGGGGAGGGCTTCCTCGCGGGGAGGGCATCCTCGCGGGGAGGGCGTCTTCGCGGGGAGGGCATCCTCGCGGGGAGGGCATCGCTGTTAGGGGAGGTAATGAGAAGGACCTGCAATGACAGTTGAAGAGAAAAATCCAGTTGTATTGATAATGAAATAAAATACAACGTCTCCCCCCACGAAGACGCGAAAGGGGAGGGAAAGGTAAGTACAATGTCCTTCCTCCCCCTCCGGCGTGATCGCTCCGGGAGAGGGGACAGGCCTGTGTAGGCTAGACGTAGAACTTGCGAAGTAAACGCAAGTTCCACATGTGCTTCAGCTCCTGCTCTTGAAGGTTGGAGAGCTTGTAAGCCCCCGAGCCCAGGACCACGGAGATCCTGTAGGAGCCCTCCCACTTGGGGGAGAGCCTACCCTGGGCTTGGGGGTCCGTGACGTGCTTGAGGACAAGGTCCCCAAGGCGAAAAGCTCTCTCGCGCACGCGCTGGTTGTATGTGCGCGCCATTTCGTGCTTGTAGATGGCGTGGCGGAGGAGCACTCGGTCGCTTTCCTCCTCCACGAGGTCGATCTCCAGCCGCTGGTTGGCCTCATTGGCCTGGTACACTGCGGTCGTAGCTCCGTCTAGGAGCTCGACTCGCAGCGACCGGAAGCCAATCTCTGGGGGGAGGACTTCCTCTGCCCCGTAGACTAGGGAGAAGAGAGTATGTCCCGTCGCCCGGCTCGGGGTCTTGCGCATGGAACAGAGGATGCTAGGGAGCTCCTCTGCCCATGCGCCCCGCTTAGAAGCGGCTTGCTCGAGTCTCCAGCGCAATCCCTGTAGGATCACGCCGTTGACCCTCTCGACAGCCCCATTGCTCCGGGGATGGGCCACTGAGGCGAAGTGGATGACGAGCCCCAGGCCTTCGCAGAATTCCCAGAAATAAGCCGAGTCGAATTGGGTCCCGTTATCCACGGTGATTTCCCGGGGGACACCAAAACGACAAACGACGTTTTTCCAGAAAAATCGCTGGACGGCCCGGGACGTGATGCTGGCCAAGGGTTCCGCCTCTACCCACTTTGTAAAGTAGTCGACCGCGACCACCGCATACTTGTATTGTCGCGCCCCGAAACTGGGACAACGACTACTCCTGTAGAGACCTAGCTCGCTGCAGCTAGTCCCATTCTCACAAACCTTTGACTTCCCAGGATGAGTCAAACACAGGAGTATATTACATTGCAACAGAGTACTAACAAAATATTAAGCAGTGTGGCCTACTGGCCTTAATATTACATAAATAGGATTACAATGCCTACAAGGCATTCAGGGTTTAGCAAAATATTTAACTACACAGCAGAAGATAGGTGACCCTCCCACAAAAGAAGTTGACGGCAGAACAACACACTTCAGGGTTCTGGCGGAACTGATTCTCCTCCTTCTGGATCCACGAAGTACTCCATGCCATCATCTTGATCAAGGTAGGCTCCATCTATTGAGTTGAATGTTGCAAGGGTGAGCACTTACGTACTCAGCAAGTCATAGGTAAGAGTAGATACATATAGTAATGATGATATGAACCTAGACTAGTCAAGAATTATGGATATTTGTAAAATAATCTTTTTCTTTCTCATCTCATCTTATTTCAGCTCATGGCAGCACTTTTCATAATATAACATCATCAATCATGTTCACTAGATTATAGCACTACCGTGACACGTTGACACACGACAGCCCACGGCAGCACTCCTTATCATGACAACACATGTCATTTGGGTAATCTTGATTAAACATATTTTATTTAGAAAATAGTACTTGTGTCACACCCCGTGGATTTAATCCACCGCAGCAGACTCCTATAAACCCGGGAGCTCGGAGTATTCGAATACGTTTTTAAGTCTGCAGAGGGTACCAATTTATCCGCAAGATATTCCACTTTCAAGCCCATCCTATCAAAATGATTAGACCCCTCCTGACAACCATGTGTGAGTGGCAAGGTGGAGATAACAAGAACTTTTGTTATGCATCACTTACAATTCACCCCCGACCCTGTGGCTCTCAGCGAGACACAGTTGTGGCAGGTTGTATCCAAACCTCCACCCCTTTGCTTATTCCCATTACTGGGTCAGCGTGCTTGATCACCTTCAGTGATATGTGTGGGAGCCGCGCTCCGTGTTTATCGTGCATCACTACACATCTCATGCAGGGGTTTCATGTGCGATCCACATAATTACTTGTTCAGGCCTGTCCCATACCAGGCTTGCGGTTAGCACGTTGTTCATGCCACTAGACGCACAACACAAGGTTCTAGTCCTTATAGGCCAGTGACCAGACCATCCACAACCCTGCACCTTCAGTGCCTGCATATCCTTTGCAGTCTAGCACCTCCAGTGCTACAGCCATCCATACCATTTTTCTGGTCACGGCTAGGGGTTTCATTTCATGAATATAAATATATAAATACATATATAATAGTTCATGGCTCAAAACTTGTTTATTTCACATTTCACAGATAACCAGTCTAGTACTGCCAACTCATAAATCAACCATTCTCAATCTTTCACATGCAATATTGCCTATATTCAAGGTTATATTATAGCAACATTTAAAATATAGGTTCAAGATGACCAAGGATATGACTTGCCTTCCGCGTCGTAAGATACAGCAGTCGATGACGGGTCAACAGCAAAATCTTCAAAGTCAGCTTCTGAATCTGCTCGACGACAAACAAACACACAATGATTACTTATAATATTAAAATGTTTTATGACTTATATGCAGAAATGCTCAACAAGAATGATTGAACTATACTGGAGATAATTTGAACTGCAAACTGAACTGAGTCGAGATTCTAGGGTTTCAAGGAATTTGGGCTAATGATGGTAATTAGATAATCTTAGGGTTTCAGGATTACAATAGGGATAACAATTTTGTGGCTGGTTTAATCAAAACAGCGAATGTCAACAGATCGACATTCGGATCAAAGCTTGGACATAGCTTTAAGAAAAGCTAGAGTACTTATCTCAAGTTGTGGTAGTAGAAGAAAATGTAGATCGCAACTCTACAAATTCAGTGGACAAAGTGGTTTTCAAAATGCACAAACAGAAGTGGGTAAACAAGGTCAATGCCACTGGCTGACAAGCTCTGGCATAGAGCTGACAATGCCAAAAACTAGGGCTTAGCATAACTTTTGATCTGGAGCTCGAAATGATGCACCACTTTGTCTGGGAGGTAGGCATTGATAACAGGAACAATTAAGTCAACAGGATCTAGGGCAGGAAATGGCTGGAAAGTAAGAAATTTGATGATGAACTGAGATGAACTAGCTGCACTGGAGCAGTTCTGGACAAAAACTAGGCAAAGCTGTATCTTTTGATCTAGGCTGATTTAGGTGTCGGGCTAGAAGACAAAAATGCTCAGGAGATCAAAGCACACACACTGGACAAGGTTTCGAGGGCTGAAATGGCTGGAACAAGCTTTCCGGTGATCGGCGCCGGAGAAGAAGCACTGGATTTGGGCATTTTCAACACAAGCCGATTGAACTCGATTCCTTGCTCTAGGAGTGATAGAATGGTATGAGTAAGCTACTGGCAACGTCAATTTGGCCGGAGGATCGCCGGTGTGGCTTGGCGACGAGAGCCAGCAACTGATAAATTGCAAAATCGGGAAAAGCTTCAAGTTGGGATCAATTGATTGTTCTAAGTTCACAGGCATGCTTAAAAAGGTTCATTGATCCATTTTGATTACAGAAACGAGAGCTAATTTGTACTGGATTGAGCCACATTACAGGAACAGGGCAATCGACAATTCCGGTGATCGCCGGCATTAGGGGTCACCGGTGAGCAATTAAATAGTACTACACAGAGAGGATGAGTAGAGGAACTCACTGATGGCTTTAATTTGGCAGGAGATTAAGTGTAGAGCGTTGGCACCGTGAGCCTCCTCGACGGCTCGCCGGAGAAGAAAACGAAACAGCAAAGATTTGGAATTTGGCTGGTTTCTGGTGAAGTGTGGAGAAGCTGCTGAACACAGTGGGGTTTAAATAGACCAGGCCAAGCTTGCAAGGAGGAGACAATGAAGTGATTGGCTGCTGTGATGAGGTTGCTTGCGTGCTGGACATCAGCGGCGAAAACACAGCAAGGAGCGGTGATGCGACGGCGATAAGCTTGCAGTTGATCACAGTGTCGCCTGATCGGGACCTGGCAAAGCTTGTAGCAAGCGGTGGCAACAACCACTGGCGCGGCAAAGCGACGTGGCGAGGGGTACTGACAAAAAGCCGTTGATCGCGCACGGGAGCAGGCACTGGTCGTCGACGTAGCAGCGACCTTGCCACGGCACCAGCTGGAGCGAGGACACGTGCGCACCGGCATGCACGGTCACAAGCGCGGCGAAGCCTCACCGGCGACGAGCAACCACGGCGCACAAGCACGGCGGTTTCTGGTCGTGCGCACAGTAATTGGCCTGGTCAAAATGGACTGAACTGCAGTTTCAATTCTTTGAGTTTTGAACTGAAATGTAAATCTGGAATTCTGGGAGGTTTAAAATGAAATTGATTTCACTAATCTGGTAGATTATATTCAACAGGATATTTGGCAAAGGTAATTGATAAGGTTTGGCACATTTGAATAGTTTTCGATAGAAACTGAAAATAGGGTAATTTAGGGTAAAGTAAGATTTAAGTTTTGTCGATTTTGAATTCTGGCATTTAGGGTTCGATTTTGATATCTGCACAGAAGAGAGACTTGTGGTAAATAGTATTTTGAGAAGATTTGCTGAAGAAATTCTGAATTTGGAGTTAATCTGGAGATTTTAGCCTTTTTGGGTTTTCAGATCTCAGATAAGGACTAATTTGCGATAACTCTTGGACTGATTTGTGAAAAGACTCTAGATGGTGAAATTTGGCTGTCAACTTTTTAGATTAAGGTATTGACATACCCATGATCATATTCCAGGAATAATCTGGTCTGAACTTGGTCAAGATTTTGATTAAATCTGGATTTCTGAAACTTAGGGTATTTGGGTAATATAAGGTATTTCTGTTTTCGAAAACAAATGGAGTTGATAATTCTGGGATTTAGAGATAGAATTGGATCTGGGTTCTGAAGGCTTTTAGATTCAGGATAACTAATAGATCACCTCTGAACAATCTGATCTTGATTTGAGGTTACAGGATAGATTTTGGAGATTTTAGGGCTTAAGATAGATACTGATCTGGCTATTACTACAGATACATGCATGCATGCTATTGATGAAAAAGGAAATTTTCACCCCTAACTCAGGGTGTTACATGTATCCTCCGGGCGCTGGGGGGAAGGGCCCTAAAAGGTGCATCCCCCAGCGCACGAAGGGCCAAGTGATGGGGATAGTCTGCAGCGCTACAGGGGGGGGGTTTGAACCCTTGGCCATCTTCTGGCAGGCCTCGCACACGGAGACAAGGTCTCGGGCGCCGCGCATGACCGTGGGCTAGTAGAAACCCTGCCAGAGAGCCTTGGCCGTGATGGCACGCGGGGCTAGGTGAGAGCCACAGCTCCCCGCGTGGATGTCTTCGAGAAGTTGGAGTCCCTCTGGCCGGGGGAGGCAGCGCAGGAGGGCGGAAGCCCCCTGCTTGTAGAGCCTCCCCTCCAGCAGGAGATATGCCCGGGCTTTGGCCCGAAGGCGCTTACCCTCGGTCTCGTTGGGAGGGTCCCCATCCCCCTTGATGAAGGAGATGAGGGGGTCCATCCATGACGGAGTCCCTGTGATCTCGGTGACCTCCGGGACGCGAGGCTGGTCGCCCGTGTCCGGGGAGGCCACCGAGGGCTTCATGATGATTTCCAAGAAGGCCCCCTTGGGGAGCGATTCCCGGGCGCTTGCTGCCCGGGCCAAGGCATCGGCCCAGTCATTGTCCCTTTGCGGGATATGCCGGGCCTCGAGGCCGTCGAAGTGCCTCTCCATCTTTCGCACCTCCTGCAAATAAAGACTCAAGTTTGCGTCATGGCACAGGTAAGATTTGTCCATTTGGCAAACAATGAGCTGAGAATCTCCCTTCACTAGGAGGCGCCGGATCCCCAAGGAGCGCGCAAGGCGCATCCCGAGGAGCAAAGCCTCGTACTCGGTGACGTTGTTGGTTGCGGGGAACTCAAGCCGCGCCGCGTACTCAAGTTCCTTCCCCTCAGGGCTTCGGAGGACTACTCCCGCACCAGCCCCGGCGAGACACAGCGAACCGTTGAACATGAGCGTCCAATGGTTACTGCGTCAGGGCGGCGCGGGGAGATCTTCGTCCCCGGACCCGGAGGCAGGAGTCCACTCCGCGACGAAGTCGGCGAGGACCTGTGACTTGATGGCGGAGCGGCCTGTGAGGGACAGGGAGAAGGGGGCGAGCTCGGCCCCCCACTTCCCAATCCGGCCGGTGGCTTCTTTGTTCCGCAGCACCTCCCCCAGGGGGAGGGACGACGGGACGGTGATGGGGTGCCCCAGGAAGTAGTGGTGAAGCTTCCAGGACGCCATCAGGAGGGCGTAGCAGATCTTCTCCATCTCTGTGTACCGAGTCTTGGCCCCCTGGAGGGCCTCACTCATGTAGTACACGGGATGCTGCTGCCCCCCTTGCTCCTTCACCAAGACCGCGCTGACGGCGACTGGGGTCGCGGCAAGGTAGAGGAGCAAGGGCTCTTCTGGAGACGGACTCACAAGCATTGGAGGGCTTGTGAGGTACTTCTTGAGGTTGTCGAATGCCTCATGGGCCTCGGGGGTCCAGCGGAACCCCTCGAGCCCCCGGAGGATCTTGAAGAATTGGAGGCCTCGCTCCCCCGACCACGAGACAAAGCGGCTTAGCACGGCTAAGCGGCCGGAGAGCCGCTGGACGTCCTTGACGGAGCGCGGCGGGGGCATGTCCAGGAACGCCTGGATCTTTTCGGGATTTGCCTCTATGCCCCGCTGGGACACGAGGAAACCCAGGAGCTTCCCCCCGCACACGCCGAAGGCGCACTTCTCCGGGTTGAGCTTCAGCCCGTACGCGCGGAGGTTGCGGAAGGTTTCCGCCAGGTCGTCGATGTGGGAGGATGCGCAAGGACTTTTGACGACCGCGTCGTCTACGTAGACTTCGACGCTGCGGCCGACTTGATCTCTGAAGGCCAGCGTCATGAGGCGCTGGAAGGTTGCTCCCGCGTTCTTGAGCCTGAAGGGCCTCTGGACGTAGCAGAAGGTTCCGAGGGGAGTTATGAAACTCATCTTTTCCTCGTCCCCTTCCGCCATCCGGACTTGATGGTAGCCCGAGTAGGAGTCTAGGCAGCTCATCAACTCACACCCCGCGGTGGAGTCGACCAGTTGGTCAATCCGCGGGAGTGGGAAGTTGTCCTTGGGGCAGGCGCGGTTAAGTCGATGAAGTCCACGCACATCCGCCACTTGCCATTCGATTTCTTGACGAGGACGGGGTTTGCGAGCCACTCGGGGTGCAGGACCTCCCGAATGAACCCCGCCTCTCGGAGTCGAGCGATCTCCCCCTTGATTGCCTCTTGGCGCTCGAGGGAGAGCTTCCTCAGCTTCTGTTTGATCGGGGGGTGATCGGGGGCCACCGCGAGCTTGTGCTCAATGACCTCCCGGGCGACGCCCCGCAAGTCCGAAGGCTTCCACGCAAAAACATCGGAGTTTTCGCGCAGAAAAGCTGCAAGTTGCGTTGCATGTTCCTCGGGGAGCTCTGCCCCGATCCGGACGGTTTTGTCCCCATCGCCCGGAGATAGCAGGACCTTCCGGAGGCCCCCTTCCGGACGCGGCTTGAGGAGGGGCCTCCCGGGAGATGGTGCAGCGGCGTCTGATTCCGGGGGAGAGGCCTCCCCCCCGGGCGCCTTAATGATGTTGACGCTTCCAATTGTGGCGGCGGCGCGCTCGTACAAGGCGCGGGCCATGTCTTGGTCTCCCCGGACGTTGATCACGCCGTGCGGCCCGGGGATCTTCATGCAGAGGTAGTTTTGATGGGTGGCAGCCCCCAGCCGATTGATCGTGGTCCTCCCCATGATCGCGTTGTAGGAGGAGGGGAGGTCCACTACGTCGAAGCGGACCATCTTGGTTCGGTAGTTCTCCGGGGTGCCGAATGTCATAGGGAGGTCCACCTTGCCCACGGGGTGGATCGCCTTCCCCGGGAAAAACCCTTGCAGGGGCCCTGCCGCGGGCTGCAGGCGCTTCTCATCCACCTGCATCTCCCTGAAGGCCTTCAGGAATAGGACGTCGGCGGAGCTCCCGCCATCCACGAGGATGCGGGCCAAGTGGCAGTTGTAGATGGTAGCGGAGACGATGAGCGCGTCGTCGTGGGGGAAGCGAACCCCGCGCGCGTCTTCTGCCGTGAAGGTGAGGGGGACGTCCGACCACTTGGGTGGCGGAGACGTGTGCAGCACCCCCACAACCTTGATTTCGCGCGCGTACTCCTTATGTTGGCGCTTAGAGTCCCACCCGGAGGCGGACCTCCCACGATGACGTTGATGCGCGCTGAGAAGTTTGGAAGGGGAGAGCTTCTGAAGGCTCCCCTTCCTGCGTCTGCCCTTGCTGGCCCCCCGCGGGAGCAGGAAGGGCAGGAATAGCTGGCCGAGGGGGAAGGAGGCCGGAGTCCCCCCCCTGCCCATGCTGGTCGAGGAACGCCGTGAAGTGTTGCAGCAGCTGGTGGCAGTCTCGGGTAGCGTGGGTACTGGACCGGTGGAAGTTGCACCACGGTCCTTCCCTGGCTCTCCCCGCGGGGCCTTCTCGGCCGCACGAAGACTGTCCTCCCCCATGGCCTTTCGGACTGGGGAAGGGGCGGTTGCCCCTCGGGGGGTCGCACAAGCTGCCTCCGCCCTCGAGGACAAAGGTGTCCCCAGGCCGTGGCTTGTTACGCCCCCCCTGCCTGGGGCGCTTGAGGGGGTCCCTGGCCCCCCGGTCGGCGGGGGCGGGAGCCCCTTGGGTCTTCTTCCAGAGGTCGTCTTTCTCCGCCCGAGCGTACTTTTCGAGTACGTTGAAGAGCTCGTCGGCGGAGGGGTAGCTCTGGGAGAGCCTCCGGTGGAGCTCCCCCGGGAGGATCCCGCTTTTGCACGCTTCGATGACCGTAGAGTCGGGGACGTGAGCCACCTTGCTCTTCACTTGGGCGAAGTGCTTGAAGAAGCTTCAGATGGTCTCCCCTGTCTTCTGCCGGACAGTATACAACTGCGAGGAGTCCAGGGTAAGCATGTAGTTCCCCTGGAAGTTCGCGCAGAACTCACATTTGAGCTGCGCGAAAGACTTGATGGAGCCGGCCTTCAGGTTGTAGAACCAGGAGCGGGCGATGCCGGTGAGGTAGAGGGGGAAGACGTTGCATTGTACCGTCTCGTCCCCCCCGGCCGCGGAGATGGCTGTGGAGTATACTTGCACAAATTCGTAAGGGTCGGCCTCACCGTTGTAGTGCTCGATGTGCGGCGGGCGGTAGGGCCGCGGCCACCGAATGCTGCGAAGTCTGCGGCATAGGGGCTGATTAGCCCCCTGCACTTCCCGGGGAGAGTTCCAGTCGCTGTCTTCTTTGACGGGGGACACGCCCTCGTTGTCGGAGTCGGGAAGCGGCCCAAGTGGTCCGCCGGAGTGGCGGTGGCGACGCTTTTCTTCTGGACCGGGACTGAGTTCCCAGACGTCCGGGCTCTCCTCCGGAGAGACTGGCTCTTCGGCGGGTCTCTTCCCCCGACCGGTGCGAGAGCGAGGCTCTCCGCGCCCACGGCCAGGGGGAAGTTCTTCCCCGCGCTTGGGTTAATGCATTCGCTCGACCTCCCCCCGGGAGAAACGGACCTGTTCCGCCGGGGGAGGGAGCTCATGCACTGTAGCTGCCGGCCCGGAGGCTACCGGGGCCGGCTGGGGGGAGCCCCCTGCGAAGACCCCCAGAACCGGAAAGGGGGAAGCCCCTATATCATCCGAAACCGGGGAGGGGGCGCCCGCGGCGACGTTTGGAACCAAAGTAGAGGGAGCCCCCGTGGCGACGGCTGGAATCGGAAAGGGGGAAGCCCCTGTAATATCCAGAACCGGCGAGGGGGGAGCTGACGAGGATTGACACCCGGGTCACTTCTAATAAACTTCTGGTTCAAGACAGGTTCGAACCAGAGCATGTGTCTGGAGATGCGAACTCAAGTTATTTTGAGAGGCATCACCACGAGGTCGCAAGCTTTACGCGATCAAGTCGCAGCTTTACGCGGTCAGACCGTAGGCCTTGCGCGGTCAGAAGTTCGTGGCCTATACGCGAACTACACATTCGGGATATTACGCGGTCAGCCAAATCCCGCGGTCAGAATGTCTACCGATCAAGATACCTGGGATCTATCTATTCGGTTGTCTATACGACAGGATATTCTAAGTATCCCGAAGATTCCTACACGTGGAAAATCAACCGTCAGGGGGTTAACACGTACAGTTATTCATGAATAACACGTGTTTAACCTGCATGGAGGTTAAGAGCAGTTTCAAAAACCGTATCTAACCGTCCGAGCAACCGATTGATGCAGTTTCCTTCACATGGCACCCTTTCAAGCAGTATAAAAGGATGGCATGAAGTATCAATCGGGGGGAGAGATCCAAGTTAGCCAAGTCTACGGCATATCTCATATAGCATTTTTAAGTCTTCTTTAGCTTATTTTTGTACACTTTTATAGGAAAAATCCTTGCCTGTGAGGACTTTTCCTCCCATTTGTAAACATTTTACCACACTTAGTGAAATCTCAACAGGACGTAGGGCTTTTACTCCCACCATCGAGGGCCCGAACCTGTCTAAATTCTCTGTGTTCCTGTTCTCCATTGTTCAGCATACCTTCCCGAAGGGTCATCTTGAAAGGTCTCACTATTACAAATTCTGCATAAGTTCGGCTGAGGACCCCGAGTCCGAATCGTCGACAGCTGGCGCCCACCGTGGGGCCTTTCTCAAGGCGTCCTAATTAAAATTCGGAGGTTCGCCGAAACATGGCTGGAGCATATGATTCCGAGAATGATTTCGATCTCGAGGATTATGCTCATATCCCAATGCCTTCTCCAAGTGATCCCGCTCCGATGGAAGAGGTCGAAGGCCAGAATCTTCCACAGGATGAATCATCTTCCCAAGTCATGATGATCGACCAGGAGGTAACTGGCACAGGGTCAGAACCCACAGAGGTTCTTAATGTGCTAGGTGATGAGTCCGGCCCATCGTACGATCCCGCTGAGGGAAAGTACGATGGTGACCCCGAGGTTAGCCCTAGGAAGATTCGACCCTGATAACCTTCACCGTCTCTTTGATTTCGAGTCCGACTCGGAACAAACCGAGATGTTCTCCCCATCGGCGACTTCTCTCCCTAGGCAGTTTGCTGCGTTGTCGGAGGAAACTCCCGATCAACAGGCTGCCAGGGAAGAACAAGATCGCAAACAGAAGGAGGAGCAAGATCTCGAGCAACAAAACAACGAACTACGCAGAACTGCCCTAGAGGCTCTTCAAGATGCGCAGGCTCGTTACGATGCTGCCCCGAGTTCTTCTCGACGGTCGCGTGGTCATAGACGTGACCAGACTTCTTCCTTACCACCGGAGCACTTCCCAGTGGACGAGGAAACAATAACACCCGGTGCCCCTAGGAGAAGTACCCATGGTCGACTGCGATCTATCGCGGAAGTCTTGCGTAACTTTCCTCCTACGGTCACGGATGCGCAGAGACCGGCCTTTTACAGGATCCTGGCGGAAAGATTGGACGAGGTCGCATCTGAGGCAACCCCAACAGCCTCTTCCCGCTCAGTGACACATTCCCGTGATCGAGATGGTCCTCATTTTGGCTCTGGTCGACGGAGTTACCCGCCGCCTATACCGTCCCGACAGGACAAATATCGGCGAATGCAGGACTCTCGCAGTAGGGATCGAGTTCCCGTTCATTCTCGTTTGGGACCTCAAGTAACCCCGCCGTTAAGTGAGTTTGCTCGAAACCTGACCGAAAGTCGCAGGACGGTCCACGGTCCTTACGTTGGTTGCAAAGCTTTCTCGTCTGGCCTACGAGCGGTCGTTTGGCCCGATAAGTTTCGACCAGGGGCCATTGAGAGGTTTGACGGAACTCAGAACCCATCCGAGTTTCTTCAGATCTATATTACTGCCATCCAAGCCGCAGGAGGCGATGACAAGGTCATGGCTAACTACCTGCCAACAGTCCTCGTAGGACCGGCTAGAACTTGGTTGTTCAATCAGCCTGAGGGTTCTATCTACAATTGGGAAATGCTATGCGATGCCATCCTTAGCAATTTCCAAAACTGTTACCAAAAGCCGGGTAAGGAGGACGACTTGCATAGATTGCGGCAAACTTCGACCGAAACGCTTCGGCAGTTTGTCAAGAGGTTTGTCGGGGTAAGAAATACCATCCCGAACATATCTGATGGTTCCGTAATCAGGGCATTTAAGCATGCCGTTCGATACCGGAGATTCACTGAAGACTTGCTCATTCACCCTCCTCGATCGGTGGCCGATCTGTTCGATATGGCTGATCGATACTCCGATGCAGCCGAGGCAGTCGAATGGAACCGAATGGTTGACAAGGGGGACCTACCGCCCCAACCAGGCTTCAAGGACGCCAAGAAAGAAGACTCGAGCAAAAAGCCGGAGTCTTCACCGGGTGGGAAGTCAAAAAAGTCGAAGAGGAACCGCTCTGGACAGTATCGTGAGGTCGCGGTCGCGGAGAAACCACCTTCGACCAAAGGTAATAAGTTTTCTTTCAAAAGTAAAACTGCTTCTGGTGGCCGGGATTCCGACTAGCCAGAAAAATCAACTAATCCGCAGGAGGGCAAAAGGTGGTGTCCACTCCACAATTCCGCAGGCCACGATCTCAAAAACTGCAGGAGTTGGTTGAAACAGCTGGATGATTTCTACCAAGGAGCTGGGCCAATGCCGACCTTACCGCCCAAAGAGCAGGCGTGCGGGGTTAGAGACGTCGATGGAGACGAAGAAATGGCTTACCAGGTACCTCAAAATCATGTTAATGTCATTTTCGGAGGCTCCTCCTCTTTCGTTTCCAAAAGGCAGTTTAAAACTTTTTGCCGAGAGGTTAACCAAACGGAGACATCCCTTGGTGAACCTCAATATCCCCGTTGGTCGGATATGCCTTTGACGTTCGACCGCGCTGACTGTCCTGCGGGGCTAACTCGACCATTGAGATTACCTCTGGTTATTACCCCAATCATCAGTAACGCGAGAGTCGAAAGGGTCCTGATCGACGGGGGAAGTTCCCTTGATCTTTTATTGGTCAAGACACTCGACGAGATGCAAATTCCTCGTTCGAAGATCAAGCCCATAATTCATCCGTTTTATGGGATAATCCCAGGCCCCTCCATGATGCCATTGGGACAAGTGGTCCTCCCGGTCACTCTGGGAGAACCAGATAACTTCCGAACAGAATTGGTTACTTTCGATGTAATCGATTGTGATTCAGCTTATAATGCAATCTTTGGCAGGCCTACTCTCGCTAAGTTCTTGATGGCAACGCACTATACTTATCAGTGCGGGAAATTGCCTGGCCCCAAAGGTGTCATTTCTGTCCGAGGTAGTCGCAACGTGCGACCGGCTATCTTTGGAGATGGTCGATCAACTTCCCCTCCGGGACGCTCAGGGCTGCTCCTCGACCAGATGAGAAACTCAAACAAGTTCCTTTGTACCCAGATGACCCATCCAAGACAATTCGGGTTGGGTCAACCCTGGATGACAAATAGGAACTCGACCTCGTTGCTTTCCTCCGGGCTAACGCAGATGTGTTTGCGTGGAAACCGTCCGACATGCCCGGTGTCCCAAGGGAAGTAATTGAGCACAGGTTAGCAATCCGACCTGGACAACGACCAATAAAGCAAAAGCTCAGGCGTTTTGCCACCGACCGACAGGAAGCCATCCGAGAAGAGTTAGACAAACTCTTACAAGCCGGGTTCATCCGCGAGGTGAATCACCCGGACTGGCTCTCCAATCCGGTCATGGTCCGCAAGTCAAATGGCAAGTGGCGCATGTGCGTCGACTATACTAGCCTCAACAGTGCCTGTCCGAAGGACGACTTTCCCCTTCCCCGCATCGACCAGCTGGTTGACTCCACTGCGGGTTGCGAACTGATGAGTTTTCTGGATGCCTACTCGGGATATCATCAAATTAGCATGGCAGAAGACGATGAAGAGAAAACTGCCTTCATCACCCCGTTCGGCACGTACTGCTACGTCAGAATGCCGTTCGGTCTCAAGAACACTGGTTCCACGTACCAGCGCTTGATGCAAAAGACCTTTCTTTCCCAGATAGGGCGTAATCTCGAAGCATATGTAGACGACTTGGTTGTAAAGAGTACCAAAAGATTGTCTCATTTGGACGATCTTGCTGAAACCTTCTGTAACTTGAATCGCTTTGGAATAAAATTGAACCCGGAGAAATGTTCTTTCGGGGTTTCTTCAGGAAAGCTTCTTGGTTTTCTTGTGTGTTCCGGGGGCATTGAGGTTAATCCTGAGAAAATCAGAGCTATTGAGCAAATGAGGTCGCCCTCGACCATGAAGGATGTTCAACGCCTGGCTGGTCGCATGGCGGCTTTAAGTCGTTTTATATCGCGATTAGGCGAAAGGGGACTACCTTTCTTTAAAGCCTTGCGGAAACATCATAACTTCACGTGGTCAGATGAGGCCGAAAAAGCATTTCAGGAGGTAAAAACATATCTATCCAGTCCGCCAGTATTGGTGTCTCCTGAAAAGGATGAACCATTGCTTCTGTATTTGGCGGCCACCCCACACGCGGTCAGCGCAGTTCTGATCGCGGAAAGGGAAGGAGTGCACAGACCCGTCTACTATGTGAGCGAAGTACTTCATGGTCCTAAGGAGCGCTACCCTGAGGTCCAGAAGATACTTTACGCGCTACTGATGGCTTCCCGTAAGCTACGACATTACTTTCAAGCACACAAGATCACAGTACCTTCCTCTTTTCCTTTAGGGGATATTGTCCGAAATCCAGAAAAATCTGGTCGAATCGCCAAATGGGCGGTCGAATTCAGTGCCTTTGAGATCCACTTTACCCCTCGCACGGCGGTTAAGTCTCAGGTTTTGGCCGACTTTGTGGTCGAATGGACCAACCCTGAGCCACCCGTGCAGTTGGAAAAGGAACTGGAGTGCCCCGATTATTGGACAATGTACTTTGACGGCTCCCGTAGTTTTCAACACTCGGGGGCTGGAGTGGTCTTAGTTACACCTCAGGGCGAACAGCTTAAGTATGTCATCCAACTACACTTTGTTGCAACCAACAATGCAGCAGAGTATGAAGGTCTTCTTGCAGGGCTCCGGGCAGCAAAATTCCTCGGAGTCCGTCGATTAGTGGTGAGGGGGGACAAACAGCTGGTCGTAAACCAGGTAAACAAGGAGTACAGCACCTCCGATGAGACAATGGCTCATTACCTGGGGGAAGTGAGGAGATTGGAAAAACACTTCAGTCACTTCGAAGTCCAATACATCCCGCGAAAGGACAACATTCTCGCAGACCAATTATCCAAAATTGGATCCTCACGCTCATCCGCTCCGGCAGGAGTGTTCATTGAACACTTGGACCATCCTTCGATCATGACTTCGGTCGAGGATGATCCGGCAATAGCCTTCGTTGCCAACCTCGGTCAGGAACAAGATTGGACTCATCCATTGAGGGTCTATCTTGAACATGGGACCCTACCCGAGGACGAAACCAAAAGCGATCGGTTAATTCGAAAGGCGCGTCTGTACAAACTCATAGATGGGGTTATGTACAGAAAGGGTACTCAAGGAGTATTCATGCGCTGCATATCTCAGGAGGAAGGAAAATCCCTCTTGAAAGAAATACATGACGGTGTATGCGGTGCACACGCGTCATACCGAACACTGGTCGGAAAAGTTTTTCGACAGGGATTCTACTGGCCTTCGGCACTCGATGATGCCAAGCTTATGGTCAAGATGTGTCCACAATGTCAGTTTCATGCAAGACAGGTTCATCAACCTGCTTATGCATTACAAACTATTCCTCTCGCATGGCCTTTCGCGATCTGGGGAATGGACATCGTCGGTCCTATGCCACAAGCAGTCAATGGATACAAGTTTTTGTTTGTAGCCATTGACACGTTCACAAAGTGGATTGAGGCCGAACCAGTACGAAATATTACTGCATTAGCCGCACAAAAGTTCTTTCACAAGAACATTGTGGCACGATTTGGTGTTCCAAACCGTCTCATCACAGACAACGGTTCTCAGTTCGCTAGCGGTCTTTTCCTAGACTACTGCGATCAGATTGGGACCAAGGTGTGCTTTGCTTCCGTGGCACATCCACAAAGCAATGGTGCCGTAGAACGGGCCAATGGGCAAGTACTGCAAGGTATCAAAAAACGTGTTTTTGATCACCTCAAGACCCGCTCGGGGGCTTGGGCAGACGAGCTCTATACTGTTCTATGGGCACTACGAACTACCTCTAGTCGAGCCACCGGTAAGACACCCTTCCATTTGGTCTATGGAGCCGAGGCTGTGTTGCCTATGGAAGTAAGTATTGGATCTGTTCGCACGAATCAATTCGAACAGGTCAACCAATCTGAACAACGATCGCAAGATCTCATCCTCCTGGAAGAACGGCGTGATCGCGCCCTGATTAAGTCCGCGGTATACTTGCAGGCTCTACGCAAGTATCACAGTAAAAAGGTGCGACCACGTGATCTCAACGTGGGCGACTTGGTTTTACGAAAAATTCAAGACCAGTCTAACCGCAATAAATTCTCCCCAAAGTGGGAGGGACCATATACTGTCGTCTCAGTGCCGCGGTCAGGATCTGCGCGGTTAGCCATGGAGGATGGTCGGATTTTGTCCAATACTTGGAACATCGATCAACTTCGCAAGTTTTACGTGTAAGTATTCCAATCACTTTTTTCCTGTTCAATTAGCATCTTTTCATAAAAAGCATGTCTTGTTTTCATACAATGAGTGTTTTTCTTTAAGCCCAAATTATACAAATTCGACCTGGGGGCTGATCGCCGGCGGTTAGGTTATTACAGCATTTTTCAACCGGATTCGCTGGTCAATCTCATGATCACTTCCAGATAAGTCACTCCTAAATAAGCCGTTTCTCAACGCACACGGGACTATCTGGCTAGTCTTCGGTCATTTGGGTGGCTACCAGTTTGCAATAAGGTTAAAATGTTACTTTAATCTTGACCATCGGCTTGAAGCACATATCCCTGGTCATCATACTTATGTTTTCCTCTGTTTAAAATACTAAGACTTCAGTATTCACAAAACAGAGGCGGGGGCTAGAGGAATATACTTATAGTATGAAACTTATGATGTGAATATGCACTTTCTCTTGAAAAAATGATTTTACATACATAGCATTGTAATTACAATTGTTTGGTTACAAAATACAAGGATCATTCGATCCTTAGCTCAGCCAAGAGCTTGTCAACGAAGGGCTTAACTTCTTCGATAACGGCGTCAAGCAGTTCGTCACTCTCGACCTCAACCGGTCCCACCAGCGCGCTCAGATTCGCATCTGAGCCATGGTGAAGTCGAACCCGGCTGAGTACGGCGGATGCGGCTGATCGGACTCTCGTCCTGATCATCTCTTCACGTCGCCGTAAATCTCCAGGGAGATATTCGAGCAGTGATTCTGCTTGAGTTGTAAGCAGTGATGCCCAATCGCTGACATCTGGGTTGTCCTTCCTCAACTCTACCACATTGGTATTCAAAAGGCTGGCTATGGCCTTCAGTTTTTCGAAGACCAGTAGACTCAACTCTTTGACCACTTGATTGGTGTGGTCGAGCGAGGACTCGAGAAGCATTTTGTCCTGGCTGAGCTGTTTAATACGACCTGCTTGCGCTGCACAAAGAAAAGAGGTTATGAACAAGAAATGTCTTTAAGTCTTCTCAAGTTGGGAATCGACTTACCAACATTCTCAGACTGAAGTCTATTGATTTCAGTCCGTAGTTTCTGAAACTCTGTAACTGAGTTCAGCTTTATCTTGGTTAACTCCTTCTTCAAGAACGTAACCTCTCTGCAGCAAAATTAGGTTAGTCACAATTAAAGCCTACTTATATTAACAGAAGGATGACGATACTCACTTGCGCAAGCCGTCACGATCTTTTTGAACAGCCGCCATGCTAGCCATTGCAGCATGCGACTGGCTCGTCACCCATGACAAGCCCTGTGACACAAAGCAAGAGAGTCAAGTATGCTCTAAAGGCGATTCAAACGCCGAAACAGGAGTCATCATACCTTCATAAACTTATTTAAAGCAGCATCATCCATGCTAGCAGGAATCCTTGCTAGCGCGCCTGAAGTGCCTGCAACGGGGACAGTTGATGGGAGTGCCGGCCGGACGCCACCCCCAGAGGCCACTGGTGGTGACCTAGTCCCTGTGCTTGATTCACCTCCCGCGGTCCGGACGATTTCCTGAACCACGGGAGTAGAGTACTCTTCATTAGAGGCTCCCTCATTAGCCCTAGCTTCAACCTCCCCAGTGGCGGTTGAAGGTATAGGCGCTGTCTTCTTTTGCCTAACAGGAAGAGTGGGTCAGACAGTTTTTATATAAGATTACTGTCGAATAAGAGTTCTTACCTTATTCGAAATCCCATTCGTTCCTGGGACTTCTGGGACAACTCCCCTTGCGAAGGAGAGCCGTCTCCGGTTCTTGCCTTCCTTATGGTAAATAAGACAGCACCCCCCTGGAAATATCATGTTACAGGCATATTCTTAGGGAACAGTTAAAAACACATAAGTCTTTACCTGGACCACCGGGCTAATTGGTGGGGCTTCATCCGAAGGCCTTGACGATTCCTGAGTTGCTGGAACCGTCACAGCTGGCCTTCGTTCGTCTACTTCCTCCTCTGTCCGCGGAGGAGGAGGATTTTCCTCCCTGGAATCCCCAGTGGACCCAGGGGGAAGCTCTCATTCCTGTATATACATTAACTTATCAAATACGCAGAAAGAGTCATGGAGGGAATGATCGAAAAGATCCTTTACCTTAGTCGTCCCTTCGACCAGGGAAGCAGAGATGACTGACCCTGAAACCCCGGGGGCTTCAAGAATTGGAAGGTCACCCGCGACCACCAGATCTTCGGTGGTCGCAGGGTCAGCCACGGCCACCTCTTCGGCAGCTGTAGTCTCTGCGGGGCAGCCTGGGACATCGCTGGATGGAAGATCCGCGATCTTCCTCCTTCGAAGGATCAGAGGAACGTCATCCTCTTCCTCCTCGCTCCCCTCTCCCTGTACAACGAAGAAGTGATTCCATGTCGCGCCTGAAAAAGTAGCAGGAATGTGATATCTTACCGCAGTCTTTCTTGCGGGACGAGGGACGCTTCGTGAAGACCCCTCCCCAGGGTTCAGCTTGGTCTTCTTAGGGGCAGGACTCTTTGTCCTGGGTCTCTGGGAGACCTTCTTCACGTTCTTCGCCGCCGGCTTCTTCAGAAAGCCGACATTTTCACTTGGGAATGTCGCATCCGCGAACCTCCCTAGGAGCTATTTTCATTCCAATGAAATTGATTAGTGTTGGACATACATAAAACCTGCAAAACAGAGGCCAAGTGAGAAGTTTACCTTTCGGTGCTCCTGTTTAAGGTCGTCGCCAGCATGAATCAAGCTTTGGGGGCGAGGCGATCCCTTGGGGCCCTCTACCTCGGCGTTGTACGCCCTGAGGAGGTAGTTAGTCCGCCTCTCAATCTCAGCTGAGGGCAGGACTGTTCCCAGATACAAGTTAAATTGGTACATTTCAAAAATAACAAAAGGATTTCTATGTCAGAAATAAGTACCTTCATTATAGTCCAGGGTAGTGTCCGCCATGAACGTGATCTCCCAAGCCGGATGAGCCCTTTCACGTAGGGGGCTCACCCGATTCTTCACAAAGTCTCGGATGACGTCATGTGCCGTCAGCCCTTGTTCGACTAAGTGAAGGATCACCTCGGCATGCTTCATGAACTCCGCGTTCATCGCCGGGAGAGTATCCAACTCGCTTGTTTTCTCCGGCCGCGAGTTCTCAAACCACAGCCCGCTCTCGGTCGGAGGGGTGCAGTAAAACCATTTCTGGTGCCACCCGTGCACTGAATCTCGCAGGGGTGGGGAGGGATACTCCTTTTTATCCCTCAGCCGGAAGTAGATGCATCCGGCGGCGTTGGTGCTCTTCGACCACGCCGAAAAGTAAAATCGTCGGAAAAGATCCACGCTGGGATATACTCCGACGAAGGCTTCACAGAGATGCTGGAATACTGCAAGAATCAGCATCGCGTTGGGGTGGAGGTTGATCAGTTCCCACCCGTAATGCTCAAAGATATCCTTAAGGAACCGACTCTCAGGGAATCGGAACCCGCAACGAAAATACTCCTCAAAAACCACCAACTCGCCTTCTTGGACAGTTGGGGTTTCTTGGTCCTTCTCCGCAGGTCGCCAGTTAATGAGCAGCCGCGGAGAAAGGATCTCCTCCTTCTCAAGCGCCATCAGGCTCTCCTCAGAATGATGAATGGATCTGCTCCAGGACGCCATCTATGGTGTAGAATCAAAGGGGAAGCTGGCGATTTGGGGAAGACGAAGGCTGAAGAAAATGAGGGTTTTGAGCGGCGGGAATTCTAAGGGTTTTTCGTGGCTGAGTGGCTTCCTCAAGAAGCTACCTACTGCTTTTTATAGACCCAAGGCGACGCATTAATGGGTAAACAGCTCGTTTCAAACGTTCCATTGAATGCTTTATTCATTTCCCATAATGGATACTGTCTCTGATAGACCCGATAAAGTACCCAGACGTCGGATCTGAAACAAAAAGGCTTCTTTGTTTTGGAAACTGAAAGTGCAAAAGGACTGAAAAATTTTTAGTACTTTTCAGAAGGCGTTTTTCCTTTTTATACTTTGAACATTTTCTTCGAAAAAATCATATAACTCAATTTTGACGTACTGGAATGTTTCTAATTGGGTTATGGTTTTTTTGAAATCATGTTTTAGGCTGAAACTTCGATTCTAATCGTAATGACGGCCTGACCGAGTCCTAACTCTGGTCGCACTTTAGTTCTGACCGCGGCTCTGAAACTGCTCGCGGAATCAGGGCAGGTCGCGGTGCCTTTTTCTTAAAAACGATTCTGATCGCAGAACTAAAGTTTCCTGTGTATGAATGGTCGCAAACGTAAAGTTTATGGCTATGTTTTCGCACAGAAGATGTGAAGAATATTCGTGAAAAATAAGAAACTTTTTATTTCTTACATTCTTTACATACAAAAGGGATGCAGTCGATCAAAACATCGACTTGCTCCGAAAGAAGTTTACAAAGTTCCCCAAGGGACATATTGTTGTCAGTAGGATCTACACTGACAACCCCCAGGGAACTAGCAACTACCCTAAGTCTATCTATATCATCCCTAACAACGGACGCACTATTGTCCCTAATCAAGTCGGAGAGTTCTCGCTGTTGCTGAGCGAAGTCCCTCTCTCGACGGAAATGGTGCGCCTCCTCTCGGGATCGATCAAGACATTCTGCTAAACGCAGAATCTTCGAGGCCATCTCCTCGGTCTTCTTCTCCAGGGCATTCTTCTCTTCCAGAAGAGTCTGTCCGGAAGGAAGAGATGGAGCAACAGAAGGCTGATCGCTGGGGCCTCCTACCTCCTGCATTTTGCAAAAAGTTAGTCATATTAACTAAAATTATCAGCAAAAAGGGAGAAGAATTGTTACCTGTCCCAGTGCAACGTTCCCAGAAGAAAATTGCTTCGCCAACCCAATATGGCAATCATCTGGTCGAGGGATAGTCACCGCTTGCCGACCAGGATGTTGATCACCCATAAGGATGGGAGAATTGAATGTGATGGGATCTTTCTCTAAGGATAAAGGCCTAACTTGCCGAGAGGCATGAACGGGGAGGGTCAAAGGAACTGAAGGAAGAAGGAAACTCGCTACACTCTTCACCTTTGTTCCACCGGAAGATCCTTCGTCAACCTTGGGTTTCTTCCTTAAGGGAGACAGGACTTCATCCGACCCTTGTTCGACAATTTCCCCTTCATCGCTCTCAATCTCGATGATTTCGTGATCTGCCATTGGGAAGAGTAAGTGAAAAGGAAGGAGGCCAGGTAACAAGAAAAAGACTTAGGCGTGAGAGGGAAATTGTGAATCTTTACATGTCCAGGGGTCTGGTATTTATAGCCGCCAGGTCGACGGTTCGCCTACCAGACACCTCGAGTTTCGTTAAAGACATTTACAATTTTACCTCGAGATAAAAATCTCTACGGCGCCATCATTGCCCGTCACGTAATGTCAGAACCCGTCTTGAAAAACCAACCGTTTTCACTTAGTGCGCCACTAAGTGGAGAAGTTAAAGGGCCGGGTTAAAAATCCAATGCACGGTTTTTAAAAATTCGAAATAAACTCGTCTCTCCGTTTTCTTCGAATTTGGGGGCTAGCTGACGAGGATTGACACCCGGGTCACTTCTAATAAACTTCTGGTTCAAGACAGGTTCGAACCAGACATGTGTTTGGAGATGCGAACTCAAGCTATTCTGAGAGGCATCACCACGAGGTCGCAAGCTTTACGCGATCAAGTCGCAGCTTTACGCGGTCAGACCGTAAGCCTTGCACGGTCAGAAGTTCGTGGGCTATACGCGAACTACACATTCGGGATATTACGCGGTCAGCCAAATCCCGCGGTCAGAACATCTACCGATCAGGATACCTGGGATCTATCTATTCGGTTGTCTATACGACAGGATATTCTAAGTATCCCGAAGATTCCTACACGTGGAAACTCAACCGTCAGGGGGTTAACACGTACAGTTATTCATGAATAACACGTGTTTAACCTGCGTGGAGGTTAAGAGCAGTTTCAAAAACCGTATCCAACCGTCCGTGCAACTGATTGATGCACTTTCCTTCACATGGCACCCTTTCAAGCAGTATAAAAGGATGGCATGAAGTATCAATCAAAGGAGGATCCAAGTTAGCCAAGTCTACGGCACACCTCATATAGTATTTTTTAAGTCTTCTTTAGCTTACCTTCGTACACTTTTATAGGAAAAATCCTTGCCTGTGAGGACTTTTCCTTCCATTTGTAAACATTTTACCACACTTAGTGAAATCTCAACAGGACGTAGGGCTTTTACTCCCACCATCGAGGGCCCGAACCTGTCTAAATTCTCTGTGCTCCTGTTCTCCATTGTTCAGCATACCTTCCCGAAGGGTCATCTTGAAAGGTCTCACTATTACAAATTCTGCATAAGTTCGGCTGAGGACTCCGAGTCCGAATCGTCGACACCGTGCTCCTCTCCGCTGGCTCGCCGGAGATGAAGAAGAAACGTGAGAGCTGGAGCTATGTGGTTGCTGGAGTGGTGTGAAGAACTCTAGGTGAGGGGGAGGGCTTAAATAGGCAGTGGCTGGGGCTCTCGAGAGTTGAAGCAAATCGAAATGGGATACGCGTGACTGGCACCGGAGCAGGATCGAGACGGCGTGCACGGCGTTGGGACGCGGTAGTGACTCTGCCAGAGGAGAAGATTGCGCCATATCTGGCTAGAGTAGAGCGACGGGGTGGCTGGCTTCGGCATGGCGGCGAAGTGGCAAAAAGGTTCTGACAACAGCAGGCACGCGCGTGCGCACGAAACGAACGGCGCTGCTAGCGGTCATCGGTCGTTGCCACGGTGGAAGATTTTGGCGCGACGTGAGCACCACGCGCGGATACGTCGAACACAACCATAGGTGGAGATAGATGCTGGCCGGCGGTGGAGATCGCGGCGGCGAATTACGGCGAACGGCACTGGTCGCGGTCGAAACGGTGTCTGGTCGTGGTTGCAACGGGCTCAGCCTGGTCGAGGTCGAAAAAGGGGCCAGGGACTGATCTGCGAAGATTTGGACTGATCTGCAAGGATTTAGTTCGGGATCTTGGACCTGTTTGCAAATTTGGGGATTTGGAGGGCTGACTTGAGATCTGATTTTGCATATGAGTGTTACTAAATCACTTGGACTCATCTAGCAAGAAAAATGGTAAGATCCGATAAGATCTAGTGGTTTTGACAAAAATCGAAAACAGAGTAATTAGGGTAAACAGGGTAATTAGGGTTTTGAAAACTTTGGCGAGGCTGAAACTAGGGTTTCGGTTAAGATTTTGGAATTCTTCCAGAAGGGAAAAATGTTCAGAAAGGTAAAGGGAAGACATTCGCTAAATTAGATCAAGGTTTGGAGCTGATTGGTGGCTTTTAGCCTTTTCAGGCTTTTGAGAAAATCAGAAAAGGATCAATCTGAAATACTCTTGGACTAAAAGCGAGGATGGTCTGAAAGGTGGAGTTTAGCTGACAACTTTTTAAACTAAGGTAGTGGCATACCTAAGATCATGATTCTGAGATAAGAGATCAAACATGGGGTTGAGATATCCAAGAATCCAATGAAGATATGCTGACTGGCAAGCTAAAGAGGTAGAAAAATTTGGGATGTTACACGTCAGGGAGGCTAGGGTTTTCTGCACGCAAGTACACACTTATTTGGAAATGTGTTCGATTGGACTGGTGGGAAAATCCCATGGGTTTAACCTAGTATAGAGGTATGTACTATCGGTTAAAAATAAAAAACCGATATAAGACACTAATGTTCCTATCAGTTTGCAACTAAAACTAATAGTAAAGTAACCGATATCAGAGTATTGATATTCCTATCGGTTAAAATTAAGTAACTGATATCAGATATTAAAATTCCTATCGGATTGTTAATATAAACCGATAGTAAATTAACAGTAACGACCAGTCATGGAAGATAAAGAGTCACGCATAAACAACACAATGGCAGTCTAGTACTACCAGTTGGAAAAAAGAAACCGATATAAGTTATTAATTACCTATCGGTTTGGCAATTAAAACCGATAGTACAATACAATGGCACTAGTACTTAGGGTTTTTCCTAAGAACAGTTACAGGTGTGTTTCAGTAAATCATTTTACACTTGTAAAGACACCTGAAAATCCATGCAATTGACTTCCAATAATTTTGAAATAAATTAAAAGTAAAGACTAATCATGGACCATAAAGAATCATGCATATAGAAACTTTCTTCAAATAGCCAATCAAGATGGAGATATGAAAATGACAAATCAGCCAAAAACGACGAGGAACCTGAACTTTGCAGTTTTCATATTAATTTGTGAAAAGAATGAATTATTGCTCAAGTTATTTTGAGAGGCATCACCACGAGGTCGCAAGCTTTACGCGATCAAGTCGCAGCTTTACGCGGTCAGACCGTAGGCCTTGCGCGGTCAGAAGTTCGTGGCCTATACGCGAACTACACATTCGGGATATTACACGGTCAGCCAAATCCCGCGGTCAGAACGTCTACCGATCAGGATACCTGGGATCTATCTATTCGGTTGTCTATACGACAGGATATTCTAAGTATCCCGAAGATTCCTACACGTGGAAAATCAACCGTCAGGGGGTTAACACGTACAGTTATTCATGAATAACACGTGTTTAACCTGCGTGGAGGTTAAGAGCAGTTTCAAAAACCGTATCTAACCGTCCGAGCAACCGATTGATGCAGTTTCCTTCACATGGCACCCTTTCAAGCAGTATAAAAGGATGGCATGAAGTATCAATCGGGGGGAGAGATCCAAGTTAGCCAAGTCTACGGCATATCTCATATAGCATTTTTAAGTCTTCTTTAGCTTATTTTTGTACACTTTTATAGGAAAAATCCTTGCCTGTGAGGACTTTTCCTCCCATTTGTAAACATTTTACCACACTTAGTGAAATCTCAACAGGACGTAGGGCTTTTACTCCCACCATCGAGGGCCCGAACCTGTCTAAATTCTCTGTGTTCCTGTTCTCCATTGTTCAGCATACCTTCCCGAAGGGTCATCTTGAAAGGTCTCACTATTACAAATTCTGCATAAGTTCGGCTGAGGACCCCGAGTCCGAATCGTTGACAGGAGCCCCCGCGGCGATGTCCGGAACTGGGGAGCCGACGTGGGGGGAAGTCCGCTGAGGCACGGGAGCTGCTCTGTCGACCGCCCCCGGTGCGGTAAATGCGACGCGAGGGGCGGGACTGGCTCCCGGCATAGGGAAAACACCCGGCATGAAATGGGCCCTCGGCCCCAGGAATGGGCCTGGAACGGGGTATCTCCCCGGTGCCACGAAGGGCCCGGGCAAGAAGTACCCTCCCGGCACCGGGAAGGACCCGGGTGCCAGGAAGGGTCCGGAAGTATGACCCGCAGGGGGAGGGTACGGCGCATATGTGGGAAGGACCCGGGTACCACGAAGGGCCCGGATATGGGTACGGCGCATATGTGGGGGCCGGTGGCCGCGCCAACACGCTGAGCAGCTCATCCATGGAGCGATGGGTGCGGAGCTGGCCCTCCACTAAAGCCTCGAGTAGGGCGTCCCGGGGAGCCGGGGGAGCCGTCGGGGGGAGACTGGTCCCGACTGAGGTTCCCGCAGTCACCGGGAGCGCCCAGGAGGTAGAAGCACCTAAGTTAAGAGGAAAGGTGGGAGGCGGTACCTGGGTCTGGCCGCCTCCGGGAGGAAGCGCCGGGACAGCAATGTCTCGGACGGGCGGCGCCGGGTCTACGAGACCAGCGTTGCCGGGAAGGGTGTGAGCCCTTGTTCTTGGGGGAGCCATGGCATCTTGTCACGAGTCCCCACGGACGGCGCCAACTGTCGTGGTATTGCGAATACCCCGGCAGGTTTTGTGAACGATCCTAGCGAAGAAAACGCGACGCGGGCTGACCGGGTGACCGGTCCTCCCTCGCCGGACAAACACAAGAATTGACACGAGGATTTATACAGGTTCGGGTCCTGGTGGGGGCCCTAGTCCTATCGGCGTGCTCCCGACCGGAGTCGGCTGGGGAGGCTCTCTCGGGGGAGAGGCTTCCGGAGCACACCTATGAGTTTTGGCTACTTAACAATAATGAATCACTTGTCTTTACAACAGGGGGTACAAGGGCTATTTATAGCCCCAAAAAGAAGCAAAAAGACTAAACTACCCCGGACGCTACCGTCGGATTGAGGGGTAGCAATGTCCTTCTCTCGGTCAAACACCTTGGATGCTTGACAGGTGGTCGCTGATTCCCGAGGCGCTCCTCGCGTGACCTGCACGTGATCAACAACCAAAGACTTTACCTTTAGAAGGGCGATGAGGCCCGGGACATGCACCGGAGGCCAGGTCCCCGGGCCAAAGGCGGCTCCCGGGATCGACACCGGAGGCCGGGTCCCGGGAGCCAAAAGGCGGCGCCTAGGGCAGGTACCGGAGGCCACGTCCCCGGGTGAATGGCGGCGCCCGGGACCGGCACCGGAGGCCAGGTCCCTAGGAGCCAAAAGGCGGCGCCCAGGGCAGGCATCGGAGGCCACGTCCCCGGGCAAATGGCGGCGCCCGGGACCGGCACCGGAGGCCACGTCCCGGGAGCCAAAAGGCGGCGCCCGGGGCAGGCACCGGAGGCCACGTCCCCGGGCAAATGGCGACGCCCGGGACCGGCACCGGAGGCCAGGTCTCGAAAACCAAAAGGCGGCGCCCGGGGCAGGCACCGGAGGCCATGTCCCCGGGCAAATGGTGGCGCCCGGGACCGGCGCCGGAGGCCAGGTCCCGGGAGCCAAAAGGCGGCGCCCGGGGTAGGCACCGGAGGCCACGTCCCCGGGCAAATGGCGGCGGCGCCCGGGATCGGCGCCGGAGGCCAGGTCTCGGAGCCAAAAGGCGGCGGCCGGGGCAGGCACCGGAGGCCACGTCCTCGGGCGAATGTGACGCAACTTACCTGGACTTAGTCTCGCGGAGATTTCCCCCAACAGAACTTGCAGCCCCTCTTAATAGTACGGTTTAAATTAAAAACAAATTTCTATAAACCGATCAAAGTCCAAACACCGAGACCAGTAAAATAAATACGCATTTTACCTTAAGTCTTTTGCAGCTTCATTGTTGGCAACCTTGTGCTTGAGACCATGGCTCGTGGCCTTGGCCTTGCAACCTCTGACGACACTGCGACCTTGTGCTTTCGACCTCTGCTCGCGACCTTGTGCTTGTGACTTGTAGATCCTCCGAATAGCTTAGGTCTCTACGGCTTTCTTCTTGCCGGCCTTGTGCTTGCGACTTTGGCAATACTGCAACCTTAGGTGAAATAGCTCTTAGGTCTCTGCTCAAAGACATGATTAGATCGGAAACACTTAATGTCATCAATAATCAAAATCAACAATAATAGGGGCCAAGATGCAACAAGAGGCACTCCCTTCCTCGAAATATAGTTCAAGAAAGGGGCCCTCCCTTCCCCAGACCGTGGCACGGGATGTCACAGCACCCCTCCTTGGGAACCACGATCACTCTCGTGGGGACCCAGCTCGCTAGGGCTGATCCCATACCATTTGACTTCCCAGGATGAGTCAAGCACAAGAGTATATTGCAGCAGTTTAACATACATTACTTTGAGCAGTGTGGCCTGTTGGCCTTAACATAATAAATTACATAGCCGTCACGGCATAAATAAGTCTGGTTGCAGCAAAACATCTACTACTCGTCAGAAGCTAAGTGAACCCCCACAGCAAGAATTTGAAAGCAGAGCAACACTCTTCTGGGCTCGGGCGGAATTGGCTCTCTCCTTGGTGAATCCAAAAGTTCTCCAGGCATTCGTCTTGATCATGGAACACTCCTTCTATTGGATAGTGGATTGCAAGGGTGAGCACTTACGTACTCAGCAAGTCATAGTATATAAGAGTATATACATATAATAGTGATGATATGAACCTATGCTAGTAGGGAAAGAGGGAAGGTTAATTGCAAAATACTTTTTCTCTTCACAACTTATGGCAGTACTTATTATAACATACCATTAACATCTTTTATAAACTCCTAGAAGTACTACCATAGCACGACAACACATGTCTGCCCATGTCAGCACCTTATTTCATGACAACACATGTCAAGCACATATGAGCTAAGTCTAACCAATTTTATTTGGAAAACATACTTGTGTCACATTGATGTGGATAGAATCTACCGCTCGCAGGCTCTTATAGACCCGGGAGCTCGGAGTATTCGAATACGTTTTTAACTCTACAGAGGGGTACCAATTTTCCTACAAGATATCTCAACTTTAATGCCCATCCTATCAGCATGATTAGACCCTTCCTCACAGCCATGTGCGAGTGACAAGGTTGAGATAACACAACAATTTGCAATCCTAGCATTAACAATTTCCTGCCCGGTAAATAGACATTTCAGTCCTTATTACCGTTATGGGTACTCCCCACAGCCAATTCTACCTAGCCTTGGTCTATGGTCCCACGAGACACATAACCTGTGGATCCAACCATGCACGACTCAGAATCTAGGCGTAGGGCGCCTTCCTTCCAACTCCTGATCCACTCATTAACTCACACCACTCGTGGCCCTCTGTGGCCCACCAGTTTCTTCTCGAGAAACCGGACTGACAACCATTGCAGGGAAAAGCTAATACCGAGAAAACTACTATGCTGCGCCCGTCCCATACCAGGCTTGCGGTTAGTATGTTTTCATGCCGCTAGAAGCACAACACATAGTTTTAGTCCTTATATGCCTGTGACCAGTTCATTCCACAACCCTTGCACTCAACAGTGCCATACCACCATTTCATACCAAACTCTAGTCACAGCTAGGGTTTTATTTCATGAATATAATTATATACATATATATTAGTTATGGCTCACAGTTTAATCATTTTATAAAGAATCTCATCACATTTCTTCGGCATGTAGCCTAGTACTACCACATCATACTTTTCTCATTTCATCACATGAAATAGTACTTATAGTCAAGGCAATATCTTAACAATTCATAAAATATAGGTTCAAGATGTTCAAAAATATGACTTGCCTTCTGCGTCGTAAGAAACAGCTGTCGATGTTGGGTCGGCGATGAAGTCTTCGAACTTGGTGTTGACGATTCGGACTCGGGGTCCTTAGCCGAACTTATGCAGAATTTGTAGGTTGTGAGATCTTTCAGGGTGTCCCTCCGGGAAGGTATGATAAATTATGGAGAACTAGAGCACAGAGAGGTTTATACAGGTTCGGGCCCTCGATGGTGGGAGTAATAGCCCTACGTCCTGTTGGGATTTCACTATGTATAGTAAAAAAGATTTACAGAGTTATAGAAAAGATCCTCACAGGCGAAGATTCTCCCTATATATTTGTACAATACAAAGCCTGGAGGGCTTTGTGATGGCTATCTAATTTAAACTACTATGTTCGGGTTGCTTTTGTTTGATCTGGTTCGATCAATCGATCTCTCGATCTCTCTATATCTCGATCTCCCTGTTTGATGCATTGGGCTATCCCTTTATACTGGTCGAAAGGGCGCCAAGTCATAACAGCACCAAACAGTTGCTTAGATGCGGTTTCGTCAACCGCTTTTAACTCCCACGCAGGTTTAACACGTGTTATTCATGGATAACCGCACGTATTAACCTCCTGACGGTTGTTCTCCTACGTGGAAGAATCTTCGGGATACTCAGGATATCCCTGTCACAAGGACAGAATAATCCCACTTCCTCTGGTTGAAAGTGCTCTGACCGCAGGATGTTGGCTGACCTTGCAGCATCTGCAGTCCTCTGTTCGCGTATAGAACACGAACTCCTGACCGCGCACTAGTTGCGGTCTGATCACGTAAAGACTGCGACCTCGCGCCTGTGCTCCTCAGAATGACTTGAGTTCGCACCACCATGTGCTTGTCTGGTTCGAATCTATCCTGAACTAGTCGTACATTTATTTGAACTGACTCGGGTATCAATCCTCGTCAGCTAGTCCCCAAATTTGAAGAGAACGAAGGAACGTGTTTACTTCAAATTTCAAGACTTACATCGGATATTTAACCCGACGCTTCAAATCTTCCACTTAGTGGCGCACTAAGTGTGGCGGTTGGTTCTCCGAGACAAGCTCTGGGTAATATGTGACGGGTGATGATGGTGCTGTTGAAACATTTTTTAACCCGAGGTAAAATTGTAAATGCTTTAAAAACTCGAGGCATTCGAAAACCGAACCGTTACCCTGGCGGCTATAAATACCGAAGCCTTCGGATTTCAAAGCTTCACAACTCCTCTTCCCAACTAAGTCTCTTTTAAAGCCATCTTACTTTTCCTCTCATACACTTCTCGATGGCAGATCACAACATCATCGAGATTGAAAGTGATGAAGAAGAAGTTTTTGAGCAAGATTTACAGATGCCCGAAGATCCATCTCCTTCAAGGAAGAAACCGAAGGTTGACGAAGGATCCTCCAGCAGAACAAAGGTGAAAGACGCATCATCGTTCTTTCTTCCCTCAATTCCTCTAGTTCTTCCTACCCATGCGCCTCGGCAGGTCAAACTTTCATCTCTACCTTTGGAGGGACGTTCTTCTCAACTTTCTCCATTTCATCCCAATACTCCCCATTTTTGTTCAGGTGATCAATTTTCTGGTCGGCAAGCTGCACCTCCACGACCAGATGATCCTCAACTTATGTTGGGGAAGCAATCTTATGGCGGGAAGGCTGCACTTCCACCATATGATGATCCTCAAACTTTATCGGGTGATCTACTTTCTGGGATGCCTATATCAACCTGTCACATGCAGGGACGGGTAATAAGCTCTATCTCCTTTTGCTTGTTGTTATAGTTAGTGTGACTAATTTCTGCAAATGTAGGAGATCGGAGGCCCCAGCGATCAGCCTGCTGAGATCCTGCCTCCTTCCCTCAGACAGACTCTCCAAGGGGAAAAAGAGGCTCTGGAGAAGAAGACCGAAGAGATGTCTTCGGCGATTCTGCATCTGGCAGAATGTTTTGAAAGATCCCGTGAAGAGGCGCGCCAATTCCGTCGGGACAGGGATCACGCTCAGCAACAGCGAGAACTCTCCGACTTGATTAGGAATAATAGTGTGTCTCTCGTTAGGGATGATGCAGATAGGCTTAGATTAGTTGCTAGTTTCCTGGGGGTCACCAATGTAGACCCCACGGATGACAACATGTCCCTAGGAGAACTTTGCAAACTGCTTTCGGATCAGGTAGACGCTCTGGTCGCCGGTATCCCTTTTGTATGTAAAGAATGTCAGAAATAAAAATTTGTTTTTCTTCATATCATATGAATATTCTTTACAACTTCTGTGTGAAAATATGGCCATAAACAATGTCTTTTACGACCACTCATACACAGGCAAACTTCAGTTTTGCGACCAGAATCGCATTTTTAATGTTGTACCGCGACCAGTACTGATACTGCGATCAGAGTTAAAACCGCGGTTAGAACCGAAGTTCGATTTTGGAAAATTACCACAATCAGAACCGAAATTCGACCAAACTATTACTTTGACTAGAATCGGAGCTCAGTCAAAAGCATAGTTCTGATTACGCAGTAACCTGATCAAAAAATATCCGTACGTCCAACAACTGGGTCATACGATATTTTCATGATCAATTCGTGAAAGTTTACAAGAAACATGAAGGAAAATGTCCTCCGAAAACCTTTGTAGAATTCTTCACATTTTTGTACCCTCAAATCTGAAACAAAGAAGTCCTTTTGCTTCGGATCCGATGCAGGGAAAGCCTAACGGGTTCGCCAGAGAGAATATCCATTATGGGAAATGAATAGAATATTCAATGGAACGTTACTCACAGTAGTGTGCCTTTTCGGGCCTATAAAAGGAGCAGGTAGCTTCTTGAGGAAGCCACACAGCCAGAAACCTGCCTTAGAACTTCCGCCGCACAAAACCCTCATTGTTCACCACCTCCATCTTCCCCAAAGTCACCACCTTTCCTCACGATTTTTCGCAAGAAATGGCGTCCTGGAGCCGATCGGTTCATCACACCGAGGAGAGCCTTATGGCACTGGAGAAGGAAGAGATCCTTCCTCCACAGCTGCTAATCAAGTGGCAGCCCGCGGAGAAGGACCAAGAAACCCCAATTGTCCAAGAGGGCGAACTGGTGGTTTTCGAGGAATACCTGCGATGCGGGTTCCGATTCCCCGAGAGTTGGTTCGTGAAGGGGATTTTAGAACATTACGGGTTGGAGTTGATAAATCTCCACCCGAATGCGATCTTGATCTTGACAGTGTTCCAGCATTTGTGCGAAGCTTTCGTCGGAGTGTATCCCAGTGTGGATCTCTTCTGGCGTTTCTACTACTCGGCGTGGTCGAAGAGCGCCAACGCCGCCGGATGTATCTACTTCCGGATAAGGGAGAAGAAAGAGTATCCCTTCCCACCCCTGCAAGACTCTGTGCATGGGTGGTACCAGAAGTGGTTTTACTGCACCCCTCCATCCGAGAGTGGGCTGTGGTTCGAGAACTCGCGGCCAGAGAAGCCAAGCGAGTTGAATTCTCCCCCTGCTATGAATGCAGAGTACATGAAGCACACCGAAGTGATTCTTCACTTGGTCCAACAAGGACTAACGGCTCGCGACATTGTACGCGACTTCGTGAAGAATCAGGTGAGCCCCCCGCGTGAAAGGGCTCATCCGGCTTGGGAGATACAGTCCATGGCGGACAGCACCTTGGACTACAGCAACGGTACGTGACTTCGATAGCGAAATCTTATACCTTCTCTTCATACTTACTAATTGGTCTGCTGGGGACATAGTCCTTCCCTCGTCCGAAATCGAGAAAAGGACGAACAACCTTCTCAGGGCGTACAATGCCGAGGTAGAAGGGCCCAAAGGATCGCCTCGCCCCCAAAGCTTAATCCACGCCGACGACGACCTCAAACAGGAATGTCGAAAGGTATGATACCCTTCGTCAAGTTCTATTCGCAAGTCTTATGTACATCTTGTATTAACAAGGACACCGGAATGGCATAGCTCTTGGGGAGATTCGCCGAGGTGACGTTCCCGAGTGAAAACGTCGGTCTCCTGGGAAAGCCGACAATGAAGAATGTGAAGAAGATCTCTTCGAAGCCCAGGGCGAGAGATCCGGCCCCCAAGAAATCCAAGAAGATCCTTGGGGAAGGGTCTTCACGCAGAACTCCCCTTACCGCAAAGAAAGCTGCGATAAGATATCACATACCTCCTGTTCCCCCAGGTACAAACTGGAATCACTTCTTCGTCGTACAGGGTGAGAGGAGCGAGGAAGAGGAGGATGACATTCCCCTAGTCCGCCGGAAGAGAAAGATAGCAACTTCTCAATCCGGCGAGACACCACCTTGCCCTGCCGAGACGGAGGCAGCTGCAGCCAACGCCGCGGCCACTGAGAATCCCGTGGCCGCGGGCGAGATCCCTGCTCCTGAAGCACTGGAGGCTTCAGGTTTTGTAACTTCTCCCTCCCTGGTCGAAGGGACGATCACGGTAAAATTCTTCGCGATCTCAAATTTTCAATTTTGTCTGTATGTGTGTTCACCGAGGTACACTTATACAGGGAGAAGAAATTCCTCCTGTGACTCCTGTGAGTCCCAGGGAGGCGAATACTCCACCCCTGGCGGCAGGAGCGGAAACAGTGGAGCAACATTCCGCCTCCAACCTCAAGGTCACGGATGAAATGCCAGTTCCAGCGGTCCAGGGGACATCCAGAGCTCCGGACGCATCCCTGCCAACCGAGCAGGTTACCCCGGTATGAACCCTTACCATTCAGATCTTTATCATTCCTTATGCATATACTCACAGGGTGATATACATAGGGAGAAAAGGTCCTATTTACGAAGAGAAAGACTAGGATGGACAATGACTGTCCTCTTTCTCTCGGGGAACCATCCTTGAAGTCCCAAAAGCTAATGGGATTTTAGTTAGGGTAAGAATTCTGTTCAGTTTGTTCTGGATCAGGTCGTGGCAACCATCAGTGAGACTGACAACCTCTTTTTCTTACTTAGGCATAGAGACGCAGCACCTAATCCTTCAACAACCTCGGCGAGGGTTGAAGTTTCCACCGGTGCTGAAGCCTCCGGTGAAGAAAGTTCTGTCCCTTTGGTCCAGGAGGTCATCTGGGCCGTTAGGGACGAATTGGGTGCGGAGACCCAATTGCAGGCATTGGAACCTACAACCGAGGTTCAGCAGGCATATCCACCTGCTGTTCCCGTCGAGGATGAGGCGAGTCCCTTGACTAGGCCTCCAGCGATCCCAAAGGATAAATCATTTCGGGAATATACAGAGGTATGTTGAACATCCCTCGTGATATCTGAGTTTTGCATAGAATACAACTGACTTCCCTCTATGTCACAGGAACTATCCCGTATGATGGCCAGATTGATTGCTATGGTGAAAAGCATCGAGGCCATGCAAGAGGAGAGACACTGCTTGCAGGAGTAAGGATAAATGCCCTTTAGTTTGCATGAATACAAATTTGTTATGACAATTGTCCTTTTTATCGCAGGGAGGTTGCTTCTCTGCAGAAGAGCCTTGCTGATCGGGAAAATGACGAGCTCAGGGCGGCCACCACAATTTCACTCAAGAGGCGGAGCTCAAAGAACTGCGATCACAGCTCTCAGGTATGCCAACTTCCGACCAGAACGACTTGACTTTGTCATTTAGACTGTTTATAACGATCTTCTTATCGCAGCGCAAGCGAATCAGATAAAACAGCTTGGTCAAGAGAAGACATTCTTCCAGTTTACCATCGACTCTATCCGGAGGGTGAATAGAGACCTGAGCCTGTCCATCTTCGAAAAGCTGAAGATGGTGGCCCGTCTTCTAAGGGCTGATGTGGTCAAGACCACAACAAACGACCTTAGCCCAAGTGATTAGTCAAAACTGGTCATAGCCCAAGCGGAATCACTACTCGAGTATCTTCCTGAAGATACACGGCGACAACAAGAGGCGATCAGAACTAGGGTCCGATCAGCAGCCTCCGCCATTCTCTGCCAGTTTCGTCTCCACCATGGCCCAGATCTGGATCTGAATCCACTGGTAGGAATGGTAGAGATCGAGAGTGAGGAACAACTTGAGGCCATCATGGAGGAAATTAAGTCTCTTGTAGATAAACTCCTGACCGAGCTCGGGATTTTGTAAACCCTATGACTGTACAGACATAACGTATAGAATGCAACGCATGTATTTTTTGATTTTGTTTCAAAAGAAATCCTAGTTGTTTCATATAACCATATTTCCCCTAGCCCCCGCCTGTGATTATATATACTGGAGACTTAGTATTATAAGCACAGGAAGAATACGAGCATAACGACCAGGAATATGCGATCAGGCTAGCAATTATACTTGACACAATGCCTAACTTTATTGCAAACCGGCAGCCACTCAGATGACCAAAGACATGCCAGCAATCCCCGTGTGCGTTGAGAAACGGCTTATTTAGGAGTGACTTGTCTGGAAGTGGTCATGAGATCGGCCAGCGAATCCGATTAGTTCATTGTGTCGATATAACCTCCGGTGACCAGCCCCCGAGTCAAGTTCATAACACACGGGCATAAAAAAAATATTCATCGTATGAAACAAAAAAGGCTTTTGTTTTATTAAACAATGCTAATTGAAAAGGAAAAGAGATGGAATACTTACACGTAAAACTTGTGTAGTTGATCGATGTTCCAAGTATTGGACAAGATTCGACCATCCTCCATCGCTAATCGAGTTGATCCTGGTCGCAGCACCGAAAGAATAGCGTAGGGGCCTTCCCACTTCGGGGAGAACTTATTGCGATTGGATTGGTCTTGAATTTTTCGTAAGACCAGATCGCCCACGTGGAGACTATGTGGTCGCACCCTTTTGTTATGGTACTTGCGCAAAGCTTGCAAGTATACCGCGGACTTGATCAAAGCGCGATCACGCTTTTCTTATAAGAGGATGAGATCCTGTGATCACTGTTCAGCCTGATCAACTTGTTCGAATTGTTCTGTCCGAACAGATCCAATACTAACTTCCATAGGCAATACGGCCTTAGCCCCGTAGACCAGATGGAAGGGCATCTCTCCGGTGGCTCGACTAGAAGTAGTTCGTAGTGCCCATAGAACGGTATAGAGCTCGTCTGCACATGTCCCCGAGCGAGTCTTAAGGCGATCGAAAACACTTTTCTTGATGCCTTGCAGTATCTGCCCGTTGGCACGTTCCACAGCACCATTGCCCTGTGGGTGAGCCACAGAAGCAAAGCACACCTTGGTCCCAATCTGATCGCAGTAATCCAGAAAAAGGCCACTAGCGAACTGAGAACCATTATCTGTAATGAGACGGTTTGGAACACCAAATCGAGCAACAATGTTCTTATGGAAGACCTTTGTGCTGCTGCTGCGGTAATATTTCGTACTGGTTCGGCCTCAATCCACTTTGTAAATGTGTCAATAGCTATGAACAGAAACTTGTATCCACTGACCGCTTATGGCATAGGACCGACAATATCCATCCCCCAGACCGCAAAAGGCCATGCAAGGGGAATGGTTTGTAACGCATAGGCAGGTTGATGAAACTGTCTCGCGTGAAACTGACACTGAGGATACATCTTGACCATATTCTTGGCATCATCGAGTGTCGAAGGCCAGTAGAATCCTTGTCGAAAAGCTTTTCTGACCAGTGTCCGATATGACGCGTGCGCACCGCATACACCGTCATGTATTTCTTTCAAGAGGGATTTACCTTCCTCCTGAGATACACAGCGCATGAATACTCCATGAGTACCCTTTTTTATATAAAACTCCTTCTATGAGCTTGTATAGACGCGCTTTTCGAACCAACCGATTGCTTTCGGTTTCATCCTCGGGGAGGGTCCCATGTTCAAGATAGACTCTCAATGGATGAGTCCAATCTTGTTCTTGACTGAGGTTGGTAACGAAGACTGTTACCGGATCATCCTCAACCGAAGTCATAATCGAAGGATGTTCCAAGTGTTCAACGAACACTCCTGCCGGAGCGGATGTGCGTGAGGACCCAATTTTGGATAATTGGTCTGCGAGAATATTGTCCTTTCGCGGGATGTATTGGACTTCGAAATGGCTGAAGTGTTTTTCCAATCTCCTCACTTCCCCCAGGTAATGAGCCATTGTCTCATCGGAGGTGCTGTACTCCTTGTTTACTTGGTTTACGACCAACTGTGAGTCTCCCCTCACCACTAATTGACGGACTCCGAGGAATTTTGCTGCCCGGAGCCCTGCAAGAAGACCTTCATACTCTGCTGCGTTATTGGTCGCAACAAAGTGTAATTGGAAGACAAACTTAAGCTGTTCTCCCTGAGGCGTAACCAAGACCACTCTAGCCCCCGAGTGTTGAAGACTATGGGAACTGTCGAAGTACATTGTCCAGTAATTGGGGCATTCCAATTCCTCGGGCACCTGCACGGGTGGCTCAGGGTTGGTCCATTCGACCACAAAGTTGGCCAAGACTTGAGACTTAACTGCCGTGCGGGGCGTGAAATGGATATCAAAAGCACCGAGTTCGACCGCCCATTTGGCGATTCGACCAGATTTCTCCGGATTTCGGACAATGTCCCCCAAAGGAAAAGAGGAGGGTACTGTGATCTTGTGAGTTTGGAAGTAATGTCGTAGCTTACGGGATGCCATCAGTAGTGCGTAAAGTATCTTCTGGACCTCAGGGTATCGCTCCTTAGGGCCATGAAGTACCTCGCTTACATAGTAGACGGGTCTGTGTATTCCTTCCCTATCCGCGATCAGGACAGCGCTGACTGTGTACGGAGTGGCCGCCAAATAGAGAAGTAATGGTTCTCCTTTGTTGGGAGACACCAAGACTGGTGGACTAGATAAATATGCCTTTACCTCCTGAAATGCTTGTTCGGCCTCGTCGGACCATGTGAAATTGTGATGTTTCCGGAGGGCCTTGAAGAAAGGTAGTCCCCTCTCGCCTAGTCGTGATATGAAACGACTTAAGGCCGCCATGCGACCAGCCAGGCGTTGAACATCTTTCATGGTCGAGGGAGACCTCATCTGTTCGATAGCCCTGATTTTTTCAGGATTGACTTCAATGCCTCTGGAACAAACAAGGAAACCAAGGAGTTTTCCTGAAGAAACCCCGAAAGAACATTTCTCTGGGTTCAATTTTATTCCAAAGTGATTCAAATTACAGAAGGTTTTAGCGAGATCGTCCAAATGAGACAATCTCTTAGTGCTTTTTACAACCAAGTCGTCTACATATGCTTCGAGATTACGCCCTATATGGGAAAGAAAGGTCTTTTGCATCAAGCGCTGGTACGTGGAACCTGTGTTCTTGAGACCGAATGGCATTCTGACGTAGCAGTACGTCCCGAACGGGGTGATGAAGGCAGTTTTCTTTTCATCTTCTTCTGCCATGCTAATTTGATGGTATCCTGAGTAGGCGTCCAGGAAGCTCATCAGTTAGCAACCCGCAGTTGAGTCGACCAGCTGGTCGATGCGGGGAAGGAGAAGTCATCCTTCGGATAGGCACGGTTGAGGCTGGTGTAGTCGACGCACATGCGCCACTTACCATTTGACTTGCGGACCATGATCGGATTTGCAAGCCATTCCGGGTGATCGACCTCACGAATAAACCCGGCTTTTAGAAGTTTGCCCAACTCCTCTCGGATGGTTTCTTGTCGGTCGACAGCAAAACGCTTGAGCTTTTGCTTTATTGGTCGCTGTCCAGGTCGAATTGCTAACCTGTGCTCGATTACTTTCCTTGGGACACCGGGCATGTCGGACGGCTTCCACGCAAACACATTTGCGTTAGCCTGGAGGAAAGTAGTCAGCTCGAGTTCCTATTTATCATCCAGGCCTGATCCGACCCGAATTGTCTTGGATGGATCATCTGGGTACAACAGAACTAGTTTGAGCTTCTCATCTGGTCGAGGAGCAGCCTTGATCGCGTCAGCGGCGACTGTGGCGACTTGAGCATCCCAAAGGGGAAGTTGGTCCACCATCTCCAAAGATAGCCAGTCTCACGTTACTGCCACGTTGCGACTGCCTCGGATCAAGATGACACCCTTGGGGCCAGGCAACTTGCCGCACTGATAAGCATAGCGCGTTGCCATCATGAACTTAGCAAGAGTTGGCATGCCAAAGATTGCATTGTAAGCCGAATCACAATCAATTACATCAAAAGTAACCAATTCTGTTCGGAAGTTATCCTGTTCTCCCAGTGTGACCGAGAGGACCACCTGTCCCAACGGCATCATGGAGGGGCCAGGGATTATCCCATAAAACGGATGGATTATGGGCTTAATCTTGGAACGAGAAATTTGCATCTCGTCGAGCGCCTTGACTAATAAAATGTCCAAGGAGCTTCCTCCGTCGATCAGGACCCTTTCGACTCTCGCGTTACTGATGATCGGGGTAATGACCAGAGGGAGCCTCAATGGTCGAGTGAGTCCCGCAGGACAATCAGTGCGATCAAACATCAAAGGTGTATCCGACCAATGGGAGTATTGAGGTTCACCAAGGGATGTCTCCGTTTGGTTAACCTCTCGATAAAAAGCCTTAAACTGCCTTTTGGAAACAAAAGAGGAGGAACCTCCGAAAATAACATTAACATGATTACGAGGTACCTGGTAAGACATCTCTTTGTCCCCATCGGCGTCTCTAAGCCCGCATGCTTGTTCCTTAGTCGGTAAGGTCGGCATCGGTCCAACCCCCTGGTAGAAGTCATCTAACTGCTTCAACCAACTCCTGCAATTTTTGAGGTCGTGGCCTGCGGAGTTGTGGAGCGGACACCATTTCTTTCCTTCCTGCGGGTTAGTCGACTTCTCTGGCTGGTTGGCACTACGACCACCAGAAGCAGTTTTATTTTTAAACGAAGGCTTGTTACCTTTGGTCGAAGGAGGCTTCTCTGCAACTGTGACCTCGCGGTACTGTCCAGAGCGATTCCTTTTCGACTTCTTCGACTTTCCGCCCGACGAAGATTCTGGCTTCTTGCCTGGATCTTCCTTCCTAGCATCCTTGAGACCTGGTTGAGGCAGTAGGTTACCTTTATCGACCATCCGGTTCCATTCGACAGCCTCGCTTGCGTCAGAATATCAATCAGCCATATCGAAGAGGTCGGCTACTGATCGGGGAGGATGGATGAGCAAGTCTTCGGTGAATCTCCGATATCAAACGGCATGTTTAAATGCCCTAATAATGGAGCTGTCAGATATGTTTGGGATGGTATTCCTCACCCCGACAAACCTCTTGACAAACTGACGAAGGGTTTCGGTCGAAGTTTGCCGTAGTCGATGGAGGTCGTCCTCTTTACCCGGCTTTTGATAACAATTTTGGAAATTGCTGAGGATAGCGTCGCACAGTATTTCCCAGTTATAGATAGAACCTTCGGGCTGATTAAATAACCAGGTTCTTGCTGGTCCTTCAAGGACTGTTGGCAGGTAATTGGCCATGACCTGGTCATCACCTCCTGCCGCTTGGATGGCAGTAATATAGATTTGAAGGAACTCGGATGGGTTCTGAGTTCTGTCGAACCTTTCTATGGCCCCTGGTCTAAACTTGTCCGACCAAACGACCGCACGAAGGCCGGGCGAGAAATCTTTACAACCAACGTAGGGACCGTGAACTGTCCTGTGACTTTCGACCAGATCGCGAGCGACCTCACGCAATGGAGAAGCCACTCGCGGTCCTAAGCGAGAGTGGACAGGGACTCGATCCCTATCACGAGAATCCTGTGCCCGCCTGGACTTGTCTTCCCGGGATGGTACAGGCGGTGGGTAACTTCGTTGACTAGAACCAGAGTGAGAATGCTCTCGGTTGTGGGAACGTGTTACCGACCAGGAAGAGGTTGTGGGGGTCGCCTCAGATGCGACCTCATCCAACCTCTCCGCCAGGATTCTGGTGAAGGCCGATTTCTGCGCATCCGTGACCGTAGGAGGAAAATTACGCATGACCTCCGCGATAGATCGGAGTCTGCCATGTGTACTTCTCCTAGGGGCACCAGGTGTTACTGTTTCTTCATCCACCGAGAAACGCTCCGGAGGCAAAGAAGGGGTTTGGTCGCGGTTGCGACCATGTGATCGTCGGGAAGAACTCGGAGCAGCATCGAAATGAGCCTGCGCATCTTGAAGAGCCTCTAGGGCAGTTCTGCGTAGTTCGTCGTCTTGTTGCTCGAGATCTTGATCCTCCTTCTGTTTGCGTTCCTGTTCTTCCCTAGCAGCCCGTTGATCAAGAGTTTCCTCCGATAAGGCAGCAAACTGTCTGGGGAAAGAGGTCACCGAGGGAGAAAACATCTTGGTTTGTTCCGAGTCAGACTCGAAATCAAAGAGACGATGAAGGTTATCAGGGTCGAACCTGCTCGGGCTGATTTCCTGGTCGACATCACCCTTCCCCTCAGCGGGGTCGTATGATGGACCAGACTCACCCTCTAACGTATTAAGAACCTTGGTGGGTTCTGACCTTGTGCTAGTCGCCCCCTGGTCGATGGACATGACCTGAAGAGTCGATTTGACCTCCAGGAGATTTTCGCCTCCAACTTCCTCCATCGGAACAGGATCGCTCAGAGAAGGCATCGGAATGTGAGCATAATCCTCGAGATCGAAATCGTTCTCGGAATCATATGCTCCAGCCATAATTCAGCGAACCTCCAGATGAAAATTAGGATGCCTTGAGAAAGGCCCCATGGTGGGCGCCAGCTGTCGACGATTCGGACTCGGGGTCCTTAGCTGAACTTATGCAGAATTTGTAGGTTGTGAGACCTTTCAGGGTGTCCCTCTGGGAAGGTATGATAAATTATGGAGAACTAGAGCACAGAGAGGTTTATACAGGTTCGGGCCCTCGATGGTGGGAGTAATAGCCCTACGTCCTGTTGGGATTTCACTATGTATAGTAAAAAGGATTTACAGAGTTATAGAAAAGATCTTTACAGGCGAAGATTTTTCCTATATATTTGTACAAGACAAAGCCTGGAGGGCTTTGTGATGGCTATCTAATTTAAACTACTATCTTCGGGTTGCTTTTGTTTGATTTGGTTCGATCAATCGATCTCTCGATCTCTCTATATCTTGATCTCCCTGTTTGATGCATTGGGCTATCCCTTTATACTGGTCGAAAGGGCACCAAGTCATAACGGCACCAAATAGTTGCTTAGATACGGTTTTGTCAACCGCTCTTAACTCCCACGCAGGTTTAACACGTGTTATTCATGGATAACCGCACGTATTAACATCCTGACGGTTGTTCTCCTACGTGGAAGAATCTTCGGGATACTCAGGATATCCCTGTCACAAGGACAGAATAATCCCACTTCCTCTGGTTGAAAGTGCTCTGACCGCGGGATGTTGGCTGACCTCGCAGCATCTGCAGTCTTCTGTTCGCGTATAGAACATGAACTCCTGACCGCGCACTAGCTGCGGTCTGATCGTGTAAAGACTGCGACCTCGTGCCTGTGCTCCTCAGAATGACTTGAGTTCGCACCACCAGGTGCTTGTCTGGTTTGAATCTATCCTGAACCAGTCGTACATTTATTTGAACTGACTCGGGTATCAATCCTCGTCACTTGGGCTCTGGATCTACTCACCAACAAACAAAGCACACAAGTATCACTAACTATTTTTGTATGCTTTTAATCTACATGCAACATGCTTTAGAAGAGATGATCTCATCAATGCTGAATCAGGTAGGTCTGGAAGTTGAAACTGAGCTGAACTCCAGAATCTGGAGATTTTGAGCTAAGGGTGAGTGTTAGAGGCTCTTGGGGTTTCAAGGCATCAAAATCAACATTGAGTTCGCGGCTGGTTTTCTCAAAAACGACGAACGTCAATAGGTCGACATTCGGGTCATAGCTTGACATGGCTTTAGAGTGCTTTTCTCAAGATATGGCAGCTGAAGGAAATGTAGAACCTGGTTCTACAAACTTGGTAGACAAAGTGGATTTCAATTTTCACAACCAGAAGTGATCGAACTAAGCTGATGCCACTGGCTGACATAGATTGACAAGGGCTGACAATGTCCAAGAATGGCATTGAGATGTTTTAGGAGGTTTCCAGTGGACAAAACAGATTTGGATCAAGGCATTGGGTGCATAATTGAACAAGGCATCTGTTTGACAAGCTGATCTTTATAGAGAAGTTCAAGGATTAGAGGAAATAGCAAAAAGGTCCCTATGCACAGTGAACTGAGTGTCTGTGCACTGTCAAGAACTAGGGCTTCGGTGTTTGATCGATTTAGGGCTTCAATTGCTTTGCAAACTATGTCTAGAGGTAGGCGAAAGCAACAGGAATACAACGAGGGTGGTTTCGATCACTGGAGTGGACAGACGGCGGCGAACGTGCTTATTTCTGAAAACCCATTTTGTTCCAATAACATTATGATCCTTGGGTCTTTCTACTAAAGTCCAAACTTCATTTCTAGCAAAGTTATTAAGTTCCTCATGCATGGCATTTACCCAATCAGGATCATTTAAAGCTTCATTAACATGTTTGGGTTCTAAAGAAGATATAAATGAATGATGTTCACAAAATGCAGCAATACGAGATCGAGTTTGAACACCCTTACTGACGTCACCCAATATTTGATCTAGAGGGTGATCCTTGGTGATTGTTTGATGCTACCTTGGCGCTTCATCTTGTACAGCTTCATCTTGACCTTGTCCTGGAGGATTAACATGAGATGATGATACATCTTGATCAACATTCTCAATGTTAACATCATCTTCTTGATCTTCATCTCTTGGCTTGATGTCTCCAATGGTTATGTTCTTCATGGCTTCTTGAAGATCTTCACCTGAAACTTTATGAGAGACTTGCTCCTTTTGTGAGCCGTTAGTTTCATCAAATTCAATATCACAAGATTCTTCAATACAGCTTGTATTTTTATTGAAAACACGATAAGCTTTGCTAGTGGTGGAGTATCCGACTAGAAAGCATTCACCTACTATTCTTTGAAATTTACCACCAAAATTTCTTTTCTTAAGAATATAGCATTTGCATCCAAACACTCGAAAATAAGAAATATTTGGCTTATGCCCAATAAGAAGTTCATAAGGAGTCACATTCAGAAGAGGATGCAAATAGAATCGATTTATAGAATAGCAAGCTATATGCACGGCTTCAGCCCAGAAGCGAGTAGGAGTATCATACTCACTCAACATAGTCCTTGCCATTTCTATAAGTGTTTGATTTTTCCTTTCAACGACTCCATTTTGCTGTGGAGTGTAGGATGTGGAAAATTCGTGTTTGATTCCAAGAGAGTCACAAAAATCAAATAGAGTTGAATTAACGAACTCTCCACCATGATCACTACGGATTTTCTTGATGGATAATTCGAATTCAGTAGAAACACGTTTTGCAAAACTTTTGAAAACATCGGGGGTTTCAGATTTTTGGGAAATAAAGAAAACCCAAGTATAGCGAGTGAAATCGTCAACAATCACAAAACTATAATTTCTACCCCCGATACTTTGGAACTCAGAAGGTCCAAATAAGTCCATATGAAGGAGTTCCAAAGGTTTGCAAGTCGAAAGAATGCGCTTAGTTGGTTGTGAAGTAGCTACTTGCTTGCCAGCTTGACAAGCGCTACAAGGTTTGTCCTTTTCAAAATTCACATCCTTTAAGCCAACAACCAAATCACGTTTTAAAAGTTTTCTCAATTGATGCATTCCAACATGTGCAAGTCGTCTATGCCATAGCCAACCTTTTGAGGTTTGAGAGACAAGACATGTTGATAGAGATGCATCTTTTGAGTGAAAATCAACCAAATAAAGATTTCCAAAACGAAAGCCTTTAAAGATCAAAGCTTTATCTTTCAAGCTTTCAACCAAAACTTCTTTTGGATAAAACGTACAACTAAAACCAAAATCGTAAATTTGTGCAACGGAAAGCAAATTGAAATTTAGAGATTCGACCAATAAAACATTCGAAATAGATAGATCATTAGAGATTGCGATTTTACCCAAGCCTACCACATTTCCTTGACGATTGTCGCCAAAAGTAATCTTTTGGTTCTCGCTTGAGTTGTCTTTGAGTGAGGTGAACAACTTCTTGTTACCGGTCATGTGTTCGGAGCATCCGCTATCTAGCACCCAATGCCTCCCACCGGTCTTGTAGTTCACCTGCGTAAAAAGAATTAAGTTCTTTTAGGTACCCAAACCTTTTTGGGTCCTTCAATGTTAGCAATCAAAGCTTTGGGCACCCAAATATATTTCTTTCTTTTATTTAAGATGGGTGCACCAACATACTTTGCTATAGCATAACCTTTTCTCGACTTTTGAAGCATGTACCAAGTATCAAAATAATTAGGAGTCATTAAGGGACATGCTTCATGCGAATGACCAGTTTCATGGCATTTATGATAAAATGTGTTGCATGCTTTAACAAATATAGTTTTAGAGTTTGGTTTCTTCCCTTTCTTTTGAAAATATCCTAATCCTTCTTTTCTAAAAGAACACTTTTGTTTACTAAGGATTAGATCAAGAGATATTTTACCTTTATAACAGTTCTCTAACCCTTTTCCAAGCTTTTCTACTTGGGCCTTAAGTTCATTATTTTCATTTAATATGTTATCATTAGAAACACATGGAATGTGATGACTACTAGAGGGAGAATCATCCAAAATACATGAAGTTGAAGCATCTACCTTAGATGAGGTATTTGTAACATCTTTTATGAGCATGCTTTCATAAGAATCTTTAAGCTCAGAGTATTGAGCGCGTAGGGAAGAATGTTCTTCCTTAAGAGCCTTATACTTCCTTATAGTTTTTCCAAAAACTTCATTTAATTCGGTTATCATTTCAACTAAATCATCATAAGATGGATCATTAGAGTGTACCTTTTCATCGCCTTTGGCCATAAGGCAAATGGATGAACTAGTTGAGGTGTTGATGTTGCTGAGAGCTAATCCAGCCATCTTCTTGGAGCAACTTCTTTCGTTGTCGGAGTCGGAGTCGGAGCTCTCTCCGCCTGACATCCACTCTCCAAAGCAAGCTTCTTTGATTTCTTCATTTTTCTTCTTGAAGAACTTCTTCTTCTTGTTCCACGCCTTGTTCTTGTTTGGACATCTTGATGCTATGTGTCCCTTCTCATGGCATCCATAGCAAATGATGTCCTTGAAGTTGTTTTGCTTTGGTCCCTTTGGTCGTGTGTCAAGGTTGACACCCTTCTTATGCAACCTGCGAAGAAGTTTTTGAGTGTTCTTTACCATGAGTGCAAGGTCTTCATCGGAGGAGCCATCGCTTGAATCGTTCCTTGCGTTGGCTTTGAAGGCCAAAGCTTTCTTCTTTGTCTCCGAGGGTTCAGCTGCTTCTTTCTTCTCCTTCTTGTGCATTTCATGGGTGATGAGGTTCCCATAAAGATCGGTTGGTGTTGTGGTTGATAAATCGGAGTTTGTGAGAACCGTGACCAAGGTGTCGAAGCTTTCCGGTAAGGCCCTAAGCATCTTTCTCACAATCTCAATGTCAGTAAAAACAACACCAAGACCCTTGAGTTCATTCACAATGTTATTCAACCGAGTAAACATGGAATCCACGGACTCAGTTGATGACATGGTGAATGTCTCACATTTTTGCCTCACCATTAGCAACTTTGCCTCTTTAACCTTTGTTGTGCCCTCGTAAATTTCTTCGAGGGTGGTCCAAACTTTGTGAGCAGTCGTGAGATTGTTCACACGGT